>CM026072.1:34924693-36382193 GCA_014839685.1 Anableps anableps
CAGAGCAACACTTGTTCAGCAAAACAGAACTGTATGGAAAAAATATGGTCTTTTATTTGGGAGAACAAACCTAGCAGCATTAACACCCAATCTTTAAAGCAACTGACCTGAAATTTATAAATGCACCGTCATACTTAATAAATTTGAATAATATTGAAAAGTTCATTTATTTCATTAACTCAATTCACTAAGTGAAAAACATTGTATATTGTAGATTAATTCCACACAGACTGATTTTTTCAAGCCTTTATTTCTGTGAATTATGATGATTTTCCACTTACAGTTAATTAAAACACATTTATAATTAGCATATTACATAAGACCAACAAAAAATATAAAACTGAAATATGGGCTTAATGAAAAGTATGTTTAAAGCTGCAGTATCTAAAACAACCAATCAGAGCCAGGAGGAAGGTCTTAGCGCTGTCAATCACCCTCATGTTAGGTAGCTAAATGTGCTAATGGTGGAGAAACAACTTACCATTCCAGGAAAACCATTTAGCCACTGTCATCGGTGGCTATGTTAACTAGCCTTAGCATTAGTGGCAGGCTATGTCGTGGCAGCGTAGCAGAGAGGAAGGGGGAGTGTGTGAGCAGAGGGTGATTGACAGCACTGAGACCCTCCTCCTGGCTCTGACTGGTTGTTTCTGACTAGGTGGTGTATTTCTGTGGTTAGAACTGGGAGCACTGGGAGAAGGCAAAGAGGCTTGATTTTTTTTTTTGCACAGATTATCTGTCTGATATTATACTGTTGAGACATAATGATAATTTGAACAAATATGTAAAAAAACATTTTTTATAAAAGTTATATACAGCAGCTTTAAAGTTTATTCTCGAATTATACTTTTAATGTGACAAACAGGCACAGAACACAAATTCTGATTTACTAGATATGACATTATTACTGGGTCTGATTGTACTTTGTATAGCCTGTTAGAGCTAAGAAGTAGATTTTGCATTTAGAACTTTTAAAAACTCTGACTCCATAATCTAGAAATCACAAATCAGAATTTCAGAGACTGAGGTGTTAATTTCAGGCTTTTTGTCAGCATGAACAAAGTTCACAACGTTTTGTTCTTGGTCCCATTGTAATTTCTAAAACTTAAGGTGAACTATCTACAGATGATCACCATTTTGAAATTACTGCTAAAAGCTAATGCCACAGTGTATGCTCTTGTTAGTTTATTGCCAATGTCTGTATATTTCAACCAGGGTTCTTGGTCAGTTCATCACTTTCCCAGTTGCTACCACCATTTCATGCTGACACATTACCATTTTATCCCTTCCTGGTTCCATTTCCTAGCCATAAACTTACTTAATCGATTATTACTTAAGTCAGTTTACTTAAGTATTTCATCACGTCTATAATTTCATAAAATATGGAGATAGTCTAATTTACAAAATTTGCTAAATTACAGATTTAATTAATCTCATTTTAAGTCTAGATTATTAGATGATCCCAAAATCTTAGAGATTTGATTAACAATTATACCAAGTAATCAACAAGTCATTCTACAGAACTGTAGGTTTTATTGTTAGATTTCACCTGAATGGAAAGTTTAATCACACTTGCTCTATTTTGACTTGGACTGTAACAAACACATTTTTTAAAACAGTGCATTTTGAGACACTAACCAGAGCTAAAGGAACATTTGTCTCTAGTAAAATCTATAATGTATTGAAGATCAAACAGCAACAAACTGAATGAATAAATAGAAAGACTTAATTGCATCCCTAAATGCCACTATTATTAACATTCTGGTCATGAAAATCATTTGTAAAACAACAATCCTCAAAAAGAGCCATTTACTGTGGCATTTAAAATGAACACGTTGCTACTGACAGAGCTCACTATGCTAATGAAAACAAAAGAAGCGATGTTAAAGACAAAGTGAAAATAAATTAGCATAAATTATTTAAAAATGCATCATTTTTTTGATTAATATCTTTTAAGCAAAGCTGGAAGTACTTAAATAACATGTATAATTGTCACACACACACACACAAAGTCACACAATGATAACCTACAGAATCAGTAGGAGAACCTCTCTGACTTTGGCCTTTCTGTCCCCTTGTTCCAGTCAAGTACTTGAGTTAATTAAGTCTGTAATTACACAGGACTGTGTTTGTTTACTCTTCCAAATACCAGAATTAGCAAGTCGTTTCAGGGGTGCTCTCTGAAATGTCATGTAATGAACAGGCCAGTTGACATTTGGGCATCCAATTCTTTTCATCAACCTGACTATCTTAGTTCTTCAATATATATAGTATAGTCAAGGATTTCACATTTTTGGCCAATTAATGTTTCAAGGTTTAAGTGTGTTCTAGTTATAGCCTCGGAAAAATGTGAAAACCATTAGTCTGTGACATAATGATCAGTTGAAAAAGTACTGAAAAGCTGTGGTGAGATGCCTCATTATCCTAAGGTTCATCAAAATCCAATCAGCAGTCCTGGATTTCTGTGTGACACATTTGATAAATAGAAGTGTGAGTCATGGGGGGTGTTTTCCTCTTCTCACTTTGATTTCTACACACTGTTCCAATGGTTTGCATACTACTCCTTCATCATTTCTGTTCCTGTCATTGGGGTTTCACTGTGGGAGATGACATATGCTAATTCTTCAGGAATAGACAAGAATAACTGAGGACTGAAGGCAGAAAAAGCTGTCTGAATCATATAACATGAGCCCTATTGTTTAAGCCTTTCAATTAATAAAAGCAGGGTTTCTTTCTATTTCCATGGGAACAATTTGCACTTGACAGAGAGCAAAGACGCTGCCATGCAGGAGGGTGGTGAGTGAGCTGGAGCTGGAGGGTCTGCCTCCAGAATGCCTCCACATGCTCCAGGTCTGTGGATTTATGGCCGTGCCACTGCTGGCCTAGATCCCCCACTGGCTGGGTGTCAGAGGGCGCCATGGTGCCCTGTACACTTAGCCAGCTGGTCCTGCTCACCCCTGCCACCCACCAGATGAAAGTGAGAAACACACACACATACAAACACACACCCACAGGACATACAGTAAATCAACACGTAATGTCACCAGACACTTTTTATGGTCCAACTAATATCGGGTTGGACCCTCTTCAGAACTGCATTAAATATTCCTGGCACAGATTCAACGTGGTGTCAGGAATGTTCCAGAGATTTTGCTCCATATTGAAATGATGGTATCATGCAGTCGCTGCATTTTCTTTTTTATTGTTTTGAGATCTATTCACTGTGGAGACGACTGGAGTGCAGTGAACTCATTGTCATGTTCAACAAACCAGCTAGAGAAAAATTGAGCTTTGTAGCAGGGGACATTATCCTGCTAGAAGTAACTAACCAGAGATGGCCAGACTATGGTCATAATGGGATGAACCAGCAACAATATTTAATCAAGTGGGGGCAAAAAAATATCCCCCATACCATGACACATGTTGAACATGTTGAAACAAAAAGTTTGCAATATGTGTCGCACTGAACATATACTGGAAGAATTGTTTATGTCAAATCAAATAAACATGAAAAAGATTTATCTGAGATTTTATCTTTTTAACTTAGCTTGTGATATATACATGCAGAAAAACATGCAGAGAGATTTAAACATTTGCAATGTTTTCCAAAAACTAAAATCTGTTTCTTGCTTTCTTCCTCACCAGGTTGAGGCTGATGGAAGGCCCACTCCGAGTAAAGTTCTGCTTGAGGACTTTTCCTCCTGAAAAGCAGTTCTTCTGCGCTACTGTCAACGGTTCATAAATAGATCAAAATTCTAATTTGTGCCTGCTTTATTCCATTCAGGTTTGCAGGAGTGTGGTGCCTTTGAGCAAATCCTTGCAGTCTTAAGCTTAATTTAAAATCCCCCAAAAATCTAGCATGCCTGAAATCTCAAATATGTTAGAAACACACAGGTTCTCAGGCGGTTCCCATTTTTTTCACATAACTATACACACAAAAGATGTCATGGTTGCCATTTGTGTCTGTTTTCGGGCCATCCTATGATGCTGAATAGATTGATGCAAAGCAGACCCGCCTTTATTCCTTATTCAGTACCTTCAATTACAGTTGGATCTTTCCGCCAGACAGACACTATGACTCCCAGTCATCCAGAAATGTAATCCTTGAGTGTTGTGAAGTTACCTTTTCACCATATAAATCTCAAACAAGCAAGGCATCTCCACAAAATAATACCAAGCCTCCGGTAAACACACACAAACATGCTCAGAGGGAATGTGTGCGGATCCTTCTTCAGGTCAGCTCTTCATGTCCCAGATAGTAAATGAGCTTCCCTCAGTGATAAACCATCTCTAATGGTGTGTGTCCACGTGTGTGTGTGGTTATTTCTCTGTCTGGCTGAATTGGTAAACGTGAATCACCACCACACCCTGCTTGTCCTCTGGCTCCTGCAGGTCAGTGTCTTAAACTTAGCATGATAAACACTGACTGTATGCATCCCTGTTATAACATGACACTCCCCATTTACAGTGCTGTCATCATGGACCCAGTTATCGTCTCCCATAGCGTTTTGCTGACAGACATTTTAAATTAGACTAATAAATTGCCTAGCGCTCTGCCTGGCTCTTTCTAAGAGCTCTGTTACCCAGAGACAAATTAGCGAGCTGCAGGTATCAAGGCTGGGACCGGCACAAGCGCCACAGTGTTTTTATGAGGCAAAGAGTAGATCTGATTGGAAATGTAAGGGTCATCTGAGAAGGTCACACCTAACAGAGAGGACTGATGATAAAAACAAGGAAACAGACTTTCAAACAAACATTCAGGACGTATCACAAGGCAATTAGTATGCAGTCAGTGCTGTGGAGAAAGAAATGTAAAATATTCAGGGATTTAGCTTAAGTTTTAAACCGAAACGTTCTTTAAGGCTGGAAATTATCATCACAAAAAAAAATAAATTAGAAAATGAAAACAATTTAGCAGTTTAATTTTCTTAAAACATATTTAGATTATTTTTTGTGTGTCAGAAACTACAGATTATAAAATAATCAGATTATTTTTTGGAATGTAACAAAATTAGACACTATATTGTAATATGGATCCAGATGCATTTGCAAATAAACTGGAAGGGGTGGGTACATTAGTATTCCTTGAATGCAGCATCCATTTTAAAAACCAGTTATATGCTCAGAGGAAAGCTGAGGTTTGTCATGTAAATGAAGGTAAGGACAGCAAATTTATGCAACTGTGTCTGCATCTGCACATCAAAAACAATAACTGGTGAAATATGTACAAATACAAATACATCCACAAGACATCCACAGCCTTGTTTAAAAAAAAGTTCACCCTCTTTTATTTGTCTAGCTTAAGATATCTGGACATAATGAAACAAATCTGGTCCTTACAGTTATTAAAATCTAACCTCAAGTGTACAAAAACACAGAACAGATTCCACACTTTCATTTAATTCAAGTCAGTTTATTTATATAGCACAAATTCACAACACATGCATCTCATTACAAAAAAGTCAATTCAGTCCAATCATACATACAATACATTCCATTTAATCGTAATTATCAAACAATGCATCATGTTCAGTTTATTATTCAAACTGGTTTGAAAGGTTTTCTAAGGAAACCCAGCAGATTGCATCGAGCCACTGACCTGCAGCATTCACTCCTCCTGGACGAGCATGGAGCGCGTAGATATTGCTGGTACCCTTCAGAAAAAGATTATAAAATAATTTTCGAACAGTTTAAGGTCCACCATTCTTGATAGAAAAATATTATTCATGAATGGAAAACATTTGTGACATTTATTTCCATTTCTAATCTTCCTAGGAAATTAACTTAAATGATAAACACTGCAATCAACAGAAAAACTGCAAATTTTTAAAAATCCTAAGAGATCAATGTGAGATTTTACAGGGCTCAGAGAAATGTTAAAGTTCATGACAGTATAAATAGAAAAATGCTTAAAAAGTATGGTTTGGGGCTGCGCCGTGGAGCAGTTGGTAACGCTGGTGCCTTGCAACAAATAGGTCCTGGGTTCACATCCCAGCCTGGGGTCTTTCTGCAGGGAGTTTGCATGTTCTCCCTGTGCTTACACAGGCTCTCTCCAGGTACTCCAGCTTCCTCCCACATTCCAAAAACGTGACTGTTGCACTGTAAAACATTTGAGCTGCATTTAGTCATGTCTACAAACTTCTACTCTTTAAGTCAAATAAATCTTGCAAGTTTTAGCTTTTGAACTTAAATATGTGAGTTTGTGAAAGATAAACTTACAGTAACCTGTAAATTGTGTTAACTTTTTATTAATTTTGTCATTTTGCCATGAGTTGAGTAAACTAGGGTTTTTAAGTTCGCACTTAAAAAAACTGAAAGAAGAAAAAGGCGAGAATGAGGAATATTTCCCAGGCTTCTTAGGGGCAGACATCCTGGGTCTCTTGAGTGCACTGTGAGCAAGAAGGAGGTGTACTACTTTGACCTGCCTCTTGTGTGTTATTGAGGCAAATATTCATCTTAAAGCAACTGTCAGTTTGCAGTGGTTGAGGACAATGTCTTCTCAAATTGCTTAGGCTTTGTTCAAACTAAATGTTTCTGATCAGAATTCATTGTGATGAATATTAAAATGTATTATAAGATCAGATTTTTAGTTCCTGCAAGTTCAATCAAGAAATCAAATTCTTCCAATTTAAAACAACTAGTTTTTTTAAACTTGTGTGTGAAAATAATACAGAAATGTGTTTGTTCAACTAGGCAGTTCTCTTGCATATTGTGAAATAATTTAGTTTAACTTACAATATTAATATTATTGTCCTGTCCAAGGTGTACCCTGCCTCTCACCCAATGAATGCTGGAGATAGGCACCAGCTGGTATAGATGGTGAATGGATGGCATGGCTGAACGAAACAGTTTATCTGTAAAAATTAAAAAAAAATATGGCAGCATGACTTTGTTTATATAAATGTGGTATTCATATTTTTGGTTTGGTTTGGCTTTGCATGTATATAAGCAGAAATCAACTTGGAGATTAATTTAAGACTTACTTACCTGTTCAGTAAAGGGAGAATAATTCAAAACATGGGTGGCAAACCAGAAACAAGAAGAAAAGCAGGCACAGAGACACAGAGGGCGGACATATGCTTTAGGAGATTACGCGATATAAAACAGGTGTACTGGTTAAGTGGAAGCTGCTCAGTATGGAACTAAAATCATGAGACAACTGGTAGAATCGAATGGGAGGAATGGCTGAACAGAAAGTAACACAAATGAACCAGAAAACTAAATAATCACCAAACAGAACATAACCCAACATGAGAATATTTTGCAATATCAAAAGGTGAAATAGAAACTCAGAAACACGACTGGCAAAAAGAACAAAAAAAAAAACAGGAAGCAAAGGAATCTGTAAAGAAGAACAGTATCTAAAGATTACAACTACAAGAAGACATAGTACTGAACAAAAGCACATCAAAACAAAGACTTACGTAAGGGGTGTCCAACACCGTGTGCTGCAAGTTTTAGATGTTCCACAGAGGAAGAATCATAAGTTCAAAAAATATTACTATTGAAAAGGAAATCGTATCCAGCATCTGCTTTACCAGCTGCCAATAAATGCTTGTTTTATGTTATTCAAATTTTTGCATATCTTATTTTTCAGTACTTTCAGGATAAATGGATTGTTTGAATTAGTTCCCCTCTGATCATTTTATTGTGACAATTTTTATTTTAGTGTCTTACTTTTGTTTAACTGATTGAATTTGGCACACAAAGAACAATTAAGCTACTATCTCATATGTGATTCTGGTTTATGGAAGAACAAACCTGTGAAATGTATCAGCTATACTGATACACAGTTGCAGGGAAGTTCAACAGCCAATAATGAATCTATATTTAAAGCTGACAATACCAAGGGCACGCTGTGTCACTTTCATTCCAGGTTCTTTTGATAAGGTCTACGGGCCTCATGGAGGGGGAAGTGCAGTGAGGTGTGTGTTTGAGTTTTGAGTTGATGAGATTGATGTGACACTAAAAAGTCTATCTGTGTGGGGGGGGTTTAAAATGTGATCAGAAGTTTGGAGAAGAGGAACGTGTTACTGTGCAATATGAACATGAGAAACCGTTTGAAGTCTCATTCTATAGAGCAAGTTCTGTTTCTTTGTCAGCTCTCATTTGGGATCATTCTTTCAGCTCTCAGAGCGAGCCTTAAAACACCCTCTCCAGATGAATTGAGTCACACTTGAAGAGGAGAGTGGATGGAAATTAAGCTCCTGCACAACGCGTGGGCAGCGCTGCCAAGCACATGACAAAGTGGAAAGTGTTGTCTTTAAAACCATATAATGTTTCTCAAATGTGAGGCGATGCAGCCAAAGCACAGAAAGAAAGCGTGAGAAAAAAAAGGAAAAGAAAATGAAAGCTGAAGAGATTTGGGAGGGGGGGACACAGAAAGAGCTATACAGTCAGCTGAGATAATTGACACTCTCAGAGAACGAGCCAGCACTTCTCCTCTTCCTCTCATCGTTTAAGTGCCGTGCTGTTGCTTAAGTTATTGCGCCCATTGTAAGTCACAAAGCGGGGAGGAATGTTTGGCCGGCTCTCTGGGAAACGCCACTTCGGGGCCCACAGCTGTCACGGCTCGGGGACTTGAATTCTGCCATAGAGAGTTCAATGGTGAGGAGCTGGCAGAGGAACGTGTGCTTTTTACTGGTGGACTCGATGTGAAACTAAAACTTGTAGCCCTTTATACACATACTCTCATAGCATCTCTTCCATCCTCCCATCCATTCTCTCACTCTCCGACAGTCTTAAGAGTTAAGTCTATGTCAGTTTTATTCACTCGTTATGTTTCTCCTCTTCCGTCCTCTTTTCAGCAGCTCTGCCTCACACTGCATTGTGCCTAAACCTGAATAAACAGTCACTCACTGTTAAGAAAGCTCCCTATCCTGCCAAAAGAATTCACCATGGTCACTGGGAATCCACTCTGAATCATATTTTAGACAGAAGGAGCAGATGCTCAAAAACTCCGAAGATGAATCCATAGCAGTTTTTTTTTCTCTTTAGTAAAAATCATTAATATGGTGTATATATATATTTGTTTATAGAAGGCTAAATCTCCAACATGCAAAAAAAAGAGAAAAACTGAAAATGTGCAGAGTTCATCTGGCATCATAATTTTACCAGCAAGAAAAATGAATTTAATTAAAGCTGTTTTCCGAGTCTGTCATATTAATAATCTGTTTAAAACATCTGCTTTCTTAATGAAGTGATAAGGACTTTACAACGTGATGAATAAACGGCTGCATTGTGCATCATAAAATAAACATTTGCTACAATCAGTCTGATTATCCTCACATTATTTCTTTGTTCAAAAAAACTACCAAATGTAAATTTTTTATTTTGTACTATAATCATGCCGAAAACACGAATCCTTCAAGAAAAAGAGCTAATTTGATTAGGTTTGTGCCTGATGCTGCATTAACTACAGACTTGTGAGCATTTAAAAAACAAACTCTAAATGAAATCGTTTTAAAATTTTCAGTAAGTCATTGTAATTGAAACATTTCAGCAGTGAACCATGCTTTAGGCCAGTGTTGAAGCTTTAGTTCAGCACACAGTTCTTTCTTTCACGGTCATCTTATTATGATAATGAACCAAACCCTCACATTTTCCTGCACTTATCTCTTTGTACAACAACGCCTAAGAAAAACTATGCTGAGGAACCCAAAAGGCCTTAATCAACAACAAAAGTTTTCCCCACTGGGAGGTTCTCAAACCTCGGGGAATTAGAGAGCGAGGAAACCTATCTCCATCTGTGAGCTTCCGTTGTGCTCTCTTTGTCTGATGTGATGTTGTTGGTTGCAGCTTTAATAGCCTTGCAAGGTTGCTTCCCTGCAATGCTCTCTATCTCCAACAATTACAGCCCTGCAGTTTGATGTCAGGCATTGTGCTGTGCACCACACGCATCAATAACTGGTAGAATTAATAACTAGACATAAGCTACATGAGCACCTTTAGCTTTGATATGCATGTATAAATGGAAAATGCACAGAAAAGAACATGTATGATTGTTGTCAGTTTTTAAAGGAACAGCAACAGTGGTGATAATGGCTTAGTAGTCAATATTATTTTATTTGATGCGATCCTGATGAAATGTACCCCCTTGACATTTGGGAAATGTTTTCAACCAATTAAAATGGCAGCCTTGAATACACCAATTCATTTAATTTAATTCAATTTAAAAATTAAATACACTTTATTAATCACAAAGGGTTAATAAATGTCATTTTAACTGATTACAGTCCAAGTTTCTTCAAAGGTTTGTTATAGATGGTGATGGCTGTGGGCAGGAAGGATCACCTGTAGCGGTCTGTAATACAGCAGGACTGTAAAAACCTCTGACCATAGAAATGTTATTATTGTATTGCTGTCTCATGGAGATGATGCTGAGGGCTCTCCTTTATGCTCTTCATTTTATGAAGCAGCCTTCTTCTCACAATCAGCTCCAGAGTCCCAAGAACAGAGCCAGCCTTCATTCTCAGCTTGTTGAGCTTTTCTAAGTCACTGACTCTGATGCTGCTACCTGAACGGAGCTAAGCTTCTTCTAGAAGGACAGTCTGTTCTGTTTCTTCTTATATACAGCTTCACCGGTCTGTCTCCAGTCCAGTCTGCTGCCTATAGGAGGAAACTGAGACATATATAACCCTCCACTAACTCCACTTCTTCTCCTGTGTTTTAAATAAAGTTTGACATTTGACTGTTTCTGCTGAACTTTACGACTGGCAGACGTGGACAGAACCCCAGGACAAGCAAGACCCAGGCTGGTTGTGTGAGTGTTGAAACAGCAAAACGTCAGACTCTGTTCAGCTGAGGCTGTTGTCTGGTAGTGGATCCCAACACATTTTATTCCATTTTCCTTTCCCACATTTCTGTCTTAGATTAGAATTAATGTTGGAATTCAAATTTAAGCCAAAGAACTTCTTGCCTTTTTTTAAATTTTGAGTCTGATTTTTTAAATCAGTCTTATGATATTGTGTGTTTCCTGGTTATTATTATATGTGCATCAGAAGTAGTGCTGTTTTAATTTAATTATCAGTGACTATATTTATGTTTGACCACTTAGTGACTTTAGTTTTAGTTAATTACTACTATAAAGAAATTTGTTAATTACTAATAAATTTTATTTTTGATTTTACCGATTATCAGCTCTTCTCAATTTTTACGTTTTCAGTTATGTTAACTTTTGCATTGATTTGAAATAAAATTTGAATCTTGGGACATATACAGACTTTCACTTGTGCTTCTTTTAGTGTGATAAAGATACCTCTCTGAAAAGGAAAAGTGTTCACTCTTTAGAGTGATTTTGATAGATTGTGACATATAGTTTTCTGTATTTTATCTTCGCTATAGTGTTAACGCTGAAATAATGAATTTCGCCTGAAGTGAAATCTCATAAATCTAAAGGAGCCTCATCTTCCCCCTTGTGCAACACATACAAACATGCTAATTTTCTTACAAACATGCTAATTTAATTTTGTGCACTTCCATCTCTTCTCTCTTCTTCTACACCAACATGCTCTCACCCATACACCCACCTGTATAACACACACATATACACACACGAATGCACACATGCACACCTCTTCTTCTTCCCTTCCTCCCCCATGCTCTACTGTAGCTTTGCCATTAGAGCTATTTGCATCTGACTGAGAGTCCATTAGAATAATAATTAGCCTGACCCACCAAACAGGGAAGGCCTTTCAGCAGCTCAAAACTAGACACTAGGCTGCAGGCGCGCGCATGCACACACACACACACACACACACACACACACACACACACACACACACACACACACACACCCCACACACACTTTGCCAGTCCAAAGAGACCCTTTCACATTCCATTTCAACTAAATACTTCTGTGCAATTAATTTGAACAAACAATGTTGCTTGGTTTTGCAGCTTTCGCCCAGATGGGCTTCTGAATGTTTAGATTTGAGGATTTTAGGTCTTTTTATTTTTATTTTTTGTCTTCCTTGCTTAAGAAATCATCGAGCGTGAAAGCTTCCAGTGCAGCGGCTTTGGAGCACACTGAAGGGAATAGAAAAAAATTGTCAGGTGACTTGCTTTAGAATTTGTCTAAAACTGCACTCAAAATACAGTGGATAATTGTCTTCTCCTTTTTTTTTGTAATTGAATTGTAAAACCAATAGTGCTCCATGCTGGGAAAATGTTTCTCTGGCAAAGGGAATGAAAAATGGATATCACATGCTTTTAGCAGATATGTGTTAATGTTTCTAATTTCCAGGGTCATTATGGTAGTGATGTACGAATCACTGGTCTGGGTGGAGATTCTTCATGTTGAAGGCAGAAATAATGACTAATAATTAGCTGGGCTCATTCACAGCTGAGGTATTTTTTATACTGTATGAAGCATGGCTTGCTGTACCTTTATTGTAATTACTGATCAATTTTGAACAGATATTTGAAAGGAAACCTGCTCATTTATTTATCTTTTACAGTATTCACTTAATGCTTTTATGAAAGCCAAGCAGCTGGTTTTATGTTCTAAGCTTGCAGAGATAACAGTGCATGAGTTTAGTTGCAAACTCACTTAAAATCTTAGTGCAAAGAAAAAAAAATAGGAAAAACAGGATACACCTTGATTAAGTTTGTCTTTTAATCTAGCAAAAAAGCTCCACAGTAGTAAAAGTCTCCTGATGAATATCAAGCGAAAGATTTTGTCCAGCCATCTTTGCCTCAAGAAAACAATTCTGGCATTTTTTCTAATGAAAGGTCTGTGCATAGAAGCAAGAAATTGTTTACCTAAGGTGGCAAGAACAAGAATAACATTCTCGGCTGGACGTTTCATACTTCCCATGAAACTCAAGTGCAGACCACCTGGGAAGTCGATGCCAGTGGAAAAGCAGGAATGACAACCACTTTCCCAACAACTTTAAATTTCAGAGCAATCAAATAAAGGTCAAGTTAAGTTTATTTGTACAGCACCTTTCAGCAACAAGGCAGTTCAAAGTGCTTAACATAATAAAAACATAACATAATCAACAACCAAAAAAAAGAAAGATTACATTATAGTGGCAGAATAAAGAGAATGAAAAAGTAATGAAAAGTTGTAATCCAGGCCAAAAATTAATCTATTTTCCAGTTATTATTAATCAAAGGCAACACTAAACAAATTGGGTTTTAGCTTTGATTTAAAAGAACTCAGTGTTTCAGCAGGTTTGCAGTTTTCTGGAAGTTTGTTCCAGATTAGAGGGGCATGGAAGCTGAATGCTGTCTCTCCACTGTTTGGTTCTGATTCTGGGGATGGAGGGTAGACTAGAACCAGAAGACCTGAATGGTCTAGAAGGTTGATACAATGACAACAGGTCTTTAAGGTATTTTGGTGCTAAGCCGTTCAGTGATTTATAAACTAGCAGAAGTATTTTAAAGTCTATTCTCAGAGCAACAGGGAGCCAGTGGAAGGACTTTAGAACTGGGGTGATGTGCTCCGTTTTTTTTACTAGTTTAGTGAAAACGTGTCCAGCAGCATTCTGGATCAGCTACAGCTGTCTGCTGAATCTGGATTGTTCCTGTTTAGGTCTTTGTTCAGAAAAGTTGTGGAACATCCATACATTGATTTGCTTTATTCATCTGCTAAGTGCTTGAATAGGTTTGTGATCACCTGATGACATTGTAATGTAGATCTGTGTATCATCATCATCTCTTTAACAATATCTCATAGCTAACAGTGTCAAATGCTGCACTGAGGTCCAACAGAACCAACACTGTGGTTCTTCCACAGTCTGTATTTATGCAGATGTCACTGAACACTTTGACGAGGGCAGTCTCAGTGCTGTGGCAAGCACGGAAACCAGACTGAAAGACATCAAAGCGGTTGGTCATTATCAGGAAGCTGCTTAACTGTTTAAATAACTGCTGTTTTTAAAACCTGGTTTTAAACACCTCAAAAAAGGGATGAGTTTACTATTTGAATCAGATCAGATGCAATGACAGGCAAAAAATTTTAAGGAAAGCTGTTGGTAGGATATCTAGACAGCAGGAGGAGGGGCTTCATTGGTTGAGTTGGTATAATTTTCTCTACAGTTGTTATGACTGGACATAACATTGGTACTGGACTAGGTGTCAGACACCAGAGAAGAGAAAAGTTCTGTCCATATGATGTGTTGAGAACAAGCTGTGAGAACTCCCTAACCAGGGCTGCAATAATAGGATGAAATCAGCAATGTGAGAAAAATAGAGCAGTGTATGTACAGGCCTCAAGCCAGTAATGTCATTTTATCATGGAGTTCAATGGACCCCACTTTATTAGTAGGTCAGTTCATAAACTTCACAATACTCACAGTTTACTGGACTTTTGCCAGTTTTCTCATTGCAGGTGCTCGGTAACCAAATGATGTATTTTAATTTTAGTTATGTTGAAAAACTTTCTGTGTTATACATCTTGTGCAACAGTAGGTTTGGTTTGATGATGTATAACTATAAATAATTGCTGAGGGGAATTATTAACAAAATTTGTAATTTAGATCAAAATTATCAAGTCAGGGAACCACCTGATTATCAGGAAAATAATAGCCAAAGAGTTCTCAGTCTCAGTTATTGTTTATGAATGCCTGCTTAATAAGGCATATCATTAAATAACAATACATGAAGGGTTTAAGTTCAGCACTGACATTTTTTTCAAACACCAAGCTACTATACACATACAGAAATAAGTACAAACAACCTCTCTTCAAAATATAAGTTTATTAACAGAATAATTTAACTTTCCGGTTAAAATGCTTTCATCATAAAGTTCACTAAGCTAGTAACACTCAACTAAACTACTGAGTAAAAGTAAAAGAATAATGGAACTAATAAACTACCAAAAGTAAAACAGTAAAAATAAACAAATAAGAAATAGAACCAATAACCAATAAAATGATGCAATAATCTCACAGTTCAGAATAAACTGTGAATGATGAGAAATCGGGTTTATTTAAGAGGAGTTTGGAGATGAGGCCAAAAGTTTTCAACTAATTTACATTAGGCTGCACCAACTGTGGGTTACTCACGCAGCAACGACAACATATGCAAGAATAAAACATGAAATAACTTATAGAATGATATATAGTAATATCACAGTTTAATATAAATATGTATGCTTAAAAACCAAGGTTTGGATTGAATGACATGGTAGTAAATAACTAAATGAGAAAATTTTCTTTAAATGTATATCACTTTTCAAAACACAAAATTGAAAAGTGCTGCACAAACACAACATAGAAATGAATAAGTTAGATTTTGCAACGTGTGTGACTGTTATAACCTGGTTTGTGGCAGGATTGTCCCCTAAAGAAAAGTTATTACAAATCAAATCATGGCTAAAAACAAGTATAGAAAATGTAAGCAGTTATGGTTTAAAAACAGTTCATACAGTTTGCTTAGTGCTAGTCAACACTTAGTTTGGGGTGAGTTACTTTAGTCCAGCCGAATGCTGTTGGCTCACTTCAAAGCTTAGTTAGGATCATTTACATCTGTACTATATGTTTTGTTCTGACTACACATTTTGTGGATGGCAGGGGAGAAGTGGGCTTGTACTAGGCCAAAATACTTAATTAGAATTAATTATCTCAGAATTGGCTACTTATAGTGACTGCTCTCTGAATAAAGATCATCTAAAAGCTCTGCTAAACATACACAACACATCAAAATGTGGCTGGATCTCAGCAAATTGGAAAACCTCTTTAGTGTGAAGGCAATCATGACATTGGCACACTCGTAGTTCTCTAAATAAGGGGTTTTCCTGGCAATTTTCCTCTTCCCCGAGACACACTCAAGTGAAAGCCACAATATTTGTCAGCATTACATTTCTACGATGATCCTCCTATGTATGCTCATGATTGTGCCTTCTGGGCTTTGAAGTGACGTGGTTCTCTCAGCCTGGAAGCAGCTGCGAACAAGAAGATTGTGTCATGTCGTGAGAATCACTTTACAGATCCTGCTTTAGATTCTCTACAACAAAGCCACAGTGGTGCATGTGGACTCCATGTCAAGGATATGTGAAAATTACACAGGACTCTGATTTACTGCCATCATAAATATAAATCAGCACAATTTCACAACAGACTTTTTAATGCTCAAAACTTTTGGAGAACTCTCTGAATACTCCAGAAAATTTTGCCAAATCCCAGAAATGAGCATTCATCTTCTGGCTGATTTTATTAAGACTTCAAAAAATTTACAGGAAGTCTCAAAACAATTTCTTTATTTAGATATGTTGCTGGCAGATTCAGATTCAAAGAACTCTCTTAATTTGACCAACATGTTTTGTCTCACTGGAAGTCCTTACTTGAATCCAATAGAGATTCTGTGGAGGGAGCGACAGATTTGGGTGATGACGAGCAGGCCTTCCAACCTCAAAGATTAAGTGTGTATTCACACCAGGAACATTCTTTGGTCTGCTTGTTTGGTCTGGACCAAAAGCAGACTTTATTTTTTTCATTTGGTGAGGCATAACAAAGCAATGCGGGTAACGATCATTGCTCCCAATGGACAGAAATGATGGGGGCGGGACAGAGCACAGACAAAAACAAACTTTGGAAGTCCTGCTTACTGCATCTCTGTTGTGCACATTTGTGTTGTTATTACAACTGCAATACCATTTTGAATGTCAAAAGCAGCTCATACAGCACTGGTTTCACGATGGACGTCTGCAAACGTGTGCA
This sequence comes from Anableps anableps, assembly GCA_014839685.1. NCBI lineage: Eukaryota > Metazoa > Chordata > Actinopteri > Cyprinodontiformes > Anablepidae > Anableps > Anableps anableps. The sequence continues at coordinate 34,941,355 of CM026072.1, forward strand.
GCACGCTGAATGAGATAAGATGTCCTGCATCCCCTGACCCACAACATGCTGGCAGCAGCATCGCTAAGCAGAAAACAGCAGATCAGATACCATTTCAGTACAATCAGTACATGCAGCTGTAATGCTAGCAACATTGAGGGGCTCATTTTTACCACGATGCCCTGAAACAGTGGCTTGTCAAGTCCAAAAAGACATACATTTCCCAAAGTTGGTTCGGATTATTCACACCAGAACCGCACCAGAGCTCGTTTGGAAGCGGACCGAGACCACCTCAAAAAATGGGCCTCTCTCTGGAAGTCCACATCAATCTTGTTTGGTCCAAACCAGAGTTCGCTTGAATGTATACATACCTGCACAAAGGTCCAAAGGACCAAAGGGGGAAACGAACTCTGGTCCCTTCAGAGTAGACCAAATGTATCAGGTGTGAATACACCCCAAGAGATCATTGCAAAATATTAATTGTCAGATTAATATTCTGACCAACAGCAGGAAAGTGGATCACATTACACCACTCCTTTAATCACTGAACTGGCTCTCTCTTTGTAAAAAGGTAGAATTTAAAATCTTGTTCTTGGTCTATAAGGCACTGAATGCTGGAGGCGTAGGTACATTTCAGAGTTACTGGACAGGTGTGATACCTTAGAGCCCTCACGTCTTCAGAGACCTGTTTACTAAAGGGCTCTACACGGTTGAGCCAAACTATCAAAATCGGTTCTCATTGTCACAGTTGCGTGACGAAAATCGCATTATTTTTTTTTCTCATCCTCATGTCATCCACCCTTTCTTGTCACAACTCCCCCGGTGAACTTTCCACCCCCCTCTGCAAGCGAAGCTGTTGTGTGATTGGTCAGAATTTTGTGGGTGTGTATGTTTATGTAGAAAACAACCCCAGCTACTCAGCTTCCAGTAGAGTAGCTGGTGGCTAGTAGAGTGAAGTACAGTAGAGTGGCTTCCAGAAGCCGTTTTTTTAGCCACACGCAGCATGGAAGTTCATACAAAACACTAACCCACCCCCTCCACTCGGGCGAACATCCCACCAACACCTTCTGTTCTTTTTTTTTTTTTCAATAACGTGGAAAACAAAATAAGATGTTGCAACTCGTCACTCATTATTTTGTCCTCCGAAGAACTTGTGAACTCGTAATAGTCGTTTCTCTTGGCCATAATCGTTGTGTTTGCTGTACTGTTGTAAACCACACATACAACAAAACACCATGATGTATACTGTAGGAGGAGGAGGAATTTCATCGGCTTGGTGTGTCTTGCTGACCATGAAGGGTGTGTGCAAAAATAAACATCCCAAAACCACGTGAATGCTCAATGACAGTTCGACTTCGATCCGACCATGCTGGGCCCTTCGGCGTTCCCAGGATCAGAACTAAGCAACAGGAAGCAGCTTTCAGTTTCTATGCTCCTTAGCTTTGGAACCAACTCCATGAAAACCTGAGATGTGCAGAAACTGAAAACATTACTGATCACATTTTTTCCATAAAGATTTCCTCAACAATTCAGGTAGTTTTATCATGTCTTAGCTATTTATTTGTTTCAAATTTGCTCTGAGCAGTTAGCTGCTCATCCAAACCTGGTTCTGCTGAGGGCTTCTTTCTGTCCCCTTGGGCTTTCTCAGGATGGGGGATTCAGTTCAATCTGCTTCTTTCAAAGTTTCTCACAAACTGACCTAAACTGGACCTTTTGCAGTAGAAATTTTACTAACTTGAATTGGGCTGTTTAGATGACATTACTTTTAATATTCTTTGATTCTGTATTGTTAAATTTAGTATTTTGGCATAAATATGTCAACAGTTAGGCTTTAACGACTCACTGGAGGTAAATGCAAAAAAATGAAATAAAAAAATCCAACACACAGGTACCCCTTCGCAAGTATTGTATGTTTTGTTGAAACGATCTATTAGTTCATCCCACTCAAGGCCCACTCATTGCTGTTTGTGCAGCCTCCTTTTGTTTATTAAATTCCTTATCTACGTACAAGCATCTCTGAATCCATACACGTTTGGTGATGTACGATTAAATTTATACCTCATGCTCATGATATGATGGTTTTTTTGTTTATTCACATAACCATGAATTATTTTCCATGTTTTGGGAGCCAAGCACACAAACACATGCACACGTATGTATGAAATATGCATGCACATACATAACTAGTAAAGATAACTTCCAGCATATACATGCACGCTTATGTAGAGCAGATTGCTGGGCGGTTGTATGTGTTGATGCGCGTGTGGCTGCTGCAGGCAGGTTGAAGATTGTCTCCCCCCTGAGGGCCTCTCTCTCCCTGCAGCATGTGGGAACCATGGCGCGTTGCCAGGATACAAGCCCCTCGTCTGTACTGACAAGAAGACATGAAGAGCAAAGATTAATTATTTACAAGCAGACCCCTGTACACCACGTCTGGCTTGGCACTTCTCCTGCATTTAATGTCACTATCTATGAAGCCATCCGTTTTATTGCTTATTCTATTTAAGTACTTTGGAAAATCTGTTGCATCACTCCACCCACTATCTCATATGGCATTCTTCGATGTAGAGCCAGGATACTTTTCTTTGTAATAAAGCTATTTTATGAGAAAATAACCAGCTCTGACTGTGCATAACCATAAACTCCATTTTAAAAAGCTGTTATGAACTCTCTATAATGGTTCCCGCCTGTATTCAGTTATTTCTTTTGGTGTGTTTTCAAGCTTGGATCACCAGTGTCCTCTGGGCAGCCTTCTCCACTGCATCATCTAATATTTATGGGGTCTACAGACAACTGACTGACTAGCATGTGCTTTCTGAGAGGAGCAGATACCAAGAAAAACATATGAAACTGATTAATTTATTGCCACTGTCATACTGGGCATCAACTCTGTCGTTCCGCAGCCTATGACTTGCTCAGAGATACAGACACATCACGTTAAAAGCTCTAGAAAACATACAATCCATCAGCTTTTAATGCAGAGTGATTGAAGATAATTTAAATATGCAGCTTCTGCTTCTGACTATGACAAATCTGGGAGTGAAGGCATCTCCGCAGCCTTTCTCTGGACTGCTCCTTTGTTCTCCTTTCCTACCACCTCTTTGTTGTGCCGTCTGTCTGTCGGCTCCTTATTCCAGTCCGTCTGTCTCTCTCTCTGCCTGTCTGTAGCCGGCCGGGGTTTATTTGCATTCTTCCAACACATCCATATTCATGATGGAAGCGGGTCACTCCACATGGATATCTGTCTGCGTGTGTGTGTGTGCGTGTGTGTGTGTGTGTGTGTGTGTGTGTGTGTGTGTGTGTGTGTGTGTGCAGGATTTAATTGGGCTGTGGTCAGAGGGGATTCTCCGCAGTGAGTCCCAGGTGGAGAGGGAGCAGAGACCCCACTGTTCTGAGCATTATGCATTTTCCATTGTTTCTCCTCTCCCCTCCTCCCGTCCACGCGGGCGTTCCTGTGGCGCCGGCACGAGGCGCCTTTTCATCAGGCTAAATTCGGTCTGATCCAGCGCTAATTCTGTTCATATCTGACAAAATTATTTCAAGGGCCACATGCTGAGAAGGATGTTGCTGTGTTTTTAATATGGAGGAAAATAACAAATGCATTATTGATTTTTGACAGTTTGAAGTTGATTTCTTTTTTAGAATTAATGTTGTATGACTGGTATTTGAATTTACTGAAAAACTACAATTTTTGAATATGAAATCTATTAGAATGGATGAAATGGAACAAGCATACAGAAAACTGCTACCTACAGCAAACACTTGGCCTCATGCAGGGGCTTTTATTATCATCAGAAATGTAATTGGGCTGTTATTGTTGAAGGACAGAGGAGGGGGAGGTGGATAAGGCTCTAGATATAAAGTGCCTGCCGCGCATTAATGCACAGTCCACTTCTTTCCATTATATTCCCTCTGACTTCCTTACATGACGGAGCTATTGTATCCCCTTAACCCTCTGTATGTCACATATCAGAGAACACAATGACTACTGCTGCCTCCTTCACCTGAAAGTGGAAATGAGCTACAGCAGAGTGAGATTGTGAGGCAGAACGAGGCTTGTGACAGAGGTCAGTGGCTCAGGGTAACACTGTTTCAGCATGCATCATCAGCGGTCTGTGGGAAAAGGCTGTGAGACAGAGCCAACATCCTCTCTGTGTGCCAGCTTCTAATCCAGCAAATTACTTAGTTTAATAATTGATTTGATATAGGGAGACAAGGTTGCATTAGTAAAATTTGTGTTTTTATAGAGCTGGAAACTAAATTGGGACAGGAAAAAATGGAAGCAAAATAAATAATGATTTCTTTATTTCCTTATTTTTTATATTTGAATTTTTCTTGATTTTTTGCATCAAAAAAACAGAAGCAGAAGTGGACAACAGTCTGGGTGTTTTACATTCATACATTTATTATTCATTCAACTGTATTTACAGTGTTGTGTGTGCCACTTTGGAATCCATTTTCTATGCTTTTTTTATTTTTAAGAAAAAAACCTGCGTTATTTTAAGGTAACCAAGACTTCGGTTTCTATTTATTCAGAACATTCTAAGGAGAGCAGCTCTAAACTACGACACCAATTAAAAACACATTTCACATTGTTGTTGTTGCTGTTTGTTCAGATGTGTAGAAGAAAGAGGCCACAGAAAACAAAAAGTTTTCTGAACAAACACTGCAAAATCTAAATTAAACAATTAATTCTGTAATTTGTAATTATTCACTGAGATCTATCAAAAGCACAAAAGCACACAAATGATTCCAATTTATCAGGTTTTCTTACCAGATAATGAGAAAGCTGGATAAAAACATGCTTTCTGACATCTTAGCATTACATGAATGTGGGGGAAAAAAATCCAAAAAAGAAAAATTGTTTTCTAACCATCAGACAGGAATATAATTTTCATATTCAAAACACATTTAGTGATTTTCCTGCTGGACAATTTGCATCTATGTTTACTTATTACTGCTGGTCTGTACTCTGGCCTCTGGTTTAACCATGACAAACAATAATCAGTTGCAGGTCAGGATACAAATTTAGGACCAATTAAAGCATTAAAACTTCTTTTTCTACCCCCAAGCCAAGAATCTACACCTTAAAATAGCAAATATTTTGTTCCCACTAAACTCATCTTTTACTTTCAACGCACCTGCAGTATACTGTACACTGCAAATTTGAAGTCTTAAGTTGGAAAGAAACTGATTATTATATATTTTTTTCATTTCCATAAGCAGCAGATGGTGATAGCAACTATTCATTCTCTAGAGTCTATCTTACCATTACAGATTTAGGCTTCAACTCTGAAATGCAATTACAGTAATGCTCATTGTCATGATTTTAATACAAAACTGATCCTTTGCACAGTATTTTCTTCAGTTATATATCAGCATAAAAATGATGCATTCTAATGATTGAAAATGGTGCATTGCTTCAACAGTCACTGTTTGCTATTAAGGTCATGAGAATGCTGTAGTTCAATCAAGTGAAGGATTTACTTTTGTTTTCAGTGAACTTTACTTCCAAAGCAAAGCTGTGCTGTTTTACCCTCTCGGCTCTTGCTTTTTTAAACTATGAAACTAGATATTAAATTGATGAGGTATAACTACAGCTTTTTTGCTTCTCTTGCCAAATGCTCAAGCTGTGTATATTATTACATAGACTCAAGGTAATTTCACTAAAATGCTAACAATCGCTGTTAAAACAATTAGCATTTTTTGTTTGATGGGAGGGGAAAGATAGAGACTCTGTAAACTGATTATTGCAACGGGACTTTATATTGCTTTTTAAAAACCAATTAACTCCTGAGAGCTTTGTGTCTTTTCAGCAAATGGCACATCATTAAAGGATTGTGAAGAAACATTGTTGGGCGTGATAATTGACATCCATTCAGAGCCGCCCTGGCAGACTCTTAGAAAGGAGTTGATTGTTCAACAATCAGACACTCAGAGGCAGAAACCTGACTTGGCATTTTCTCTGCCTTGTCCCCTCATCGGAGTCTCACTCAAAGCCATCCCGAACCATCCTCCTGCAGGAGCAACAAAACACTCACATTTAACGGGACACTATCAATATGTTGAATAGAGGACATCAAGTGCCATCTATTGTTCATTCCTTCTTAAAAAAGAAAACCAAAAAGACTTAGCCTGCTTATTGTTTAAGTAATCTAAATAGTAACATTTTTTCCCTTTTGACAAGAATTTCTGACAGGCCAACATGTCTTGAATAGAATAGAATAGAATAGAATAGAATAGAATAGAAAGTACAACATAATACCAGGTGCTCCTCTTGAAGTGCAATGTCATATATTTATTGGATATAAAAAGTTTACACACCACTGTTTTTGATTTTAGATGAATAGGTCGAATATGAATAAGACTGGCTCTTCTCATGGGTGGTTCTAGACAGGGGCTAACAGGGCCAGTAGCCCCTGTACTAAAGAGATAATACTAAAGCAATTTCTTATTGTGATATGAGCTGGAACAGAAACCATAACTAACTGGTCTCTTGGCCCAATTTCATTTATTATCTTCACAGTTTAAGTTTAACAATGAATTAAAACTTAAGGTGTTGCACTTTTCAGCCAAACTGAGATAGGATCACAGTTTTCATTTGCTAGATTATGTGTCTGGAACCTGCAGCTCAGGAGTTAGAAGTTGCTCTTTGACTCACTTAATATATTAAATGATGAAATATGTTGTGCTTGTTGTTGGTGTTTTTTTAAATTTCATTTTTTTGTTTTGTGCCCTTGTGAAAAAACATCACTCTCAGCCTGAACCCCCTGCTAAATTTGGTCTGGAACCAGCACTGGCTTTATTGTGGGTTAAATTAACACCCTCCCGGCTCTCCTGCTGTGTTTTTAAAGGATTTCACTGACTTTTTATCTTGTATTATTAAGTTGGAGAAAGTTTTAATTGTTGGAGATTTTAACATTCATATTGATGATAGCTGAACTTTACTGAATCTATATCTGATTCTTTTAACTTTGTCCAACATGTTTCTTGACTCACATAAAAAGCCACATTTTGAATCTTGTGTTTTCTTTGGGCCTCCACATTGCCAATATGTCTGTGGAGACTGTACTATTGAGTCATCATGTTATTCATGACAAGTTAAGAAACATTGTGATTGCATCTTAAACGTCTGTCTCATGAACAATTAATAAATACAAACTACCATAAATGAACAATAATAGCAAGAAAACTACAGCGATATAGGTAAACCTAGAAAGGGACAAAACTACCATCTACTTCTAAGGAAAACAACATGTAACACATGAACTTTTTAGATGTGATTTGCCCAGCGCAGAGGCTCCATTAGAAAACCACAGGTTAACAGTGAATGTGTTTAGACTCCCAGGGGCCCCAAAATGATCCTTAGGTCTGCAGCTAAGAAGTGAAACTTAACGTAATTATCTGTTTGAAACCCTACCTGCATCTGACTCTGACCAGCTAGACAATATAAAGCTCTTTCCGGACACAGACACACATCTGCTGTGCTCCACAAGCTCTCTAAGCAAACCTCCATGTCAGCCTGCTCTGGAGGGGGTTTCTGAAGCATCGACTTTGAGGCCTCTGTGGCACAGCAGACAGATATACAAACACACACATGGGAACACTGGAAGGCAAGAGTACATCAGAAAAGAAAAAATGTCATCCACATTTGCAAAGTAGTTCATCTTTTTCCATTAGACCTGACATGTGGATGAGACTGCTTAAGAAGGTTCTCCAGGTACATTGGGTGTTCCTATGTCTAGTGAGAGAAACCTTGAAACATAAAAGCTAATTTCCTGTAATATTTTACTGTTTACTCATTTTACAACAGGACAGAAGAAGGATTACTACATATTTTATGCAGGAATGCTAGCATTCAGATGTCCCCAAATCAACACATTATCTTACTCTTACAGAGGTTAATGTGGTGTATTTGTCTGTGATCGTCTTCGAGCTGCTGGTGCGATGATGCTTCAGGAAGAAAAACAGGACTTCAGTTGAACAGCACAGATTTTATTTCAAACTGCAGCCTGAGTCGGAGCAACCAAATCATGAGGAAATCTTGGCCCAGTTGTAGAAATTCCCTTCCAGACTCTAGACACAGTCCTATTTAAAGGTTTCTAAGCACAGATATTCAATACCATATTTGGCATTTGCCATCACATAGACCTTACAGAGTTTCTCATATTCACACTTTCCATGTGTGGTCCTCTTAAACTACAGGTGTCTACCGTCTCCTTATTGCGCAAGAATCCATGCCTTTCCTTATTTGATCAGTCCCAACGCAAAACTTTTGCTTAGAATGTTCCCCAAGAACACCAAGAACTCTCTGTTTGATAAGACTCTACATTAACCATATGTTCCCATGTAAGAAAAGAAGCTGTTCACAGCAGTTTCCTGTAGTCTCAATCAGGCCTGTCATGATTAAAAACTTTGCTGGATGATAAATTGTCCTAGAAATCATAGCAATAAATGATAATGTTGTCATTATGTGACCATTTTCAAGTAACAATGATAATGGCATTATAATGCAAGTATGCCCTCTCAAAGATCAATAAATGGAAAAACATTTTAAAAACAAAACAAAATAACCAATAACAATAAATAAAATGGAAATAAAAACCAAACAACCAAAACCATAAATATAATTAGGCTCAGACAAGTAAAAAAGGCAAAACTGTCAGTAAGGACTTTTGTGATTATCCACCTCATTTTAATTTATCATCTGATTAATTCATTTATTCCTCATTGTGACAGCCTTAGTCTAGATTATTTCACTATTTCATTATTTCTGGGGGTGTGTCTCACCCTGGGTGTCTTATGTGATCTGAGAGCTGTCCGAGTGTTAGGTTAGGGTGGGGGGTGGCACTGGGGTGGCGCTGGGTGGCCGGCCTTGGGTAGGGGCTGGGTGTCATTGGGGCGGTCTTGGTACAGATTCCAGTTCCCTGTGGGGGGTTTCAGTACCTTGGCCCAGGTGGTTTCAGGGTGGGACGGTCTGCACTTCTCTGTGGGTTTTTGTTTTTGGTCCGTGGGATTTTTGCCCCTTGCAGGATTTGGTATTGGTTTATCTGTGGGGCTGCTTCCGGCTAGTGCATGGATGTCAGGCATGTGCTCCTGGATTAAGATGCGGGATGCTGATAGCTCCTGCCTCCTGCCATAAATGCTGAATGCTGAAACTGAATCAAGACATGCTTCTACAAAGTCTTAGTTCAAGGGTTTGCACACCTGTGCAACTTGATTATTGATTTTCTCTCTCCTTCTGACAGATTTGTTTTCCAGGGGAAATGTACAGGATTGTTTTAACTTTTTCTGTGGGAAAAAGTCCTAGAATTTTTTTTTTTTTATTTTATTTTTTTTTTTTTATTTATTTATTTTTCATTTTTCAACATTTCAAAAACCTGGTATTGTAAAAGTAGTATTTACAATTTTTCTATGCTGATTCTGCAAGTTTTGGCCTCATTCCTTGTTTGTATCTGCTCCGTTTTCACCCTTTGAGGCATTTCATTCTGAAATTAAGAATTCAAAGAAAAAGAACAACAAAGAAGACTCATACATATACAGAAAAGTATATGAGAACTGCTGTCTGTTGACAAGATGAAGGTAATTAGAGAAGAAGGGATTATGTGTTGGAAGTTATTTTGATAAGATATTTATTGTCTTATAAATCATGGATCCACACAAACTTTCACTTATTTAAGACTTAAAGTTATCAAGAATGTTGCTTTGTGCTACAGTAACAAAGTAATAATTCAAATGTTTTTGCTAGTGGCTGAACCAACAGAGAAAACGAAATTAATAAAACATAAAGAAACAGCAACACAAACCACTTTAAGCAGAACAAAAGTTTGCATTTAAGATTCTTGCATTAAGTAGACATGAAAAAAACAAAAACTCTTGTTTACTCAAAGAAATGAGCTTCTCTTTTCATCACCACTTTGATCAGAGTGACACGCACAGATCCAGAGAGAGAAAACTAGACGAAAAAAAACCAACATGTCAGAGTGCTGATTGACAGCTTTAATTAACAAAAGCAGTGCAGGTTCTGTGTATTTCCTCTTGCAGCCTCTGGGGCCTGTGCTGTGATAACTGGGAAATGCCAGAAGAAGAAAAAAACACCTGACTTTACAAACACTTTCTCTCTTCTCTCAGTAGATGCATTCATTATGTTCATGCAGGGTTTATTTTAATGAGGGTTTTCAGTCTGGTAGTGTTGGGGAGAGTGCCGAAAACTGTCCACAGAAACTTTGCAAAATTCTTTATGTTTTTAATGGTTAAAGGTTAACAGCTGGACTAACAATTTTCAAACTTTGAATCTGCACCTCCAAATTCTTATGACATATGATGCAATATGTGCAATTATGATGCTGCTTAACAAGCACTATTCTAAATTTTTAAAAAATAGATATTGAAACATCTGTTACAAAATAATGACCACCATAGATTGCTCAAAGAGTTTGGTTCATTTGACACAAGGCAGTGTGAAAGCAAACCACACCAGCTGAAAATGTAACAAAGGCTGCAATTTTGGTCCCCAACTGAACCGAGTCTACTGGACTATCGGGTGTGAAAACACCCTGACTTTGGTCAGAAAAGGGCTTACTTGTCATAAGCCGTTGATAACTTGTTTAACAAGAGCTTTATTTGCTCTGTGATAATCACATTAAAAAGACATGACCTTTTCATAATCTTTGGGCAAAAATATGTTGCACATATTGTAGAATCCAGAGTTGCCCTCAACTGTGGAAGAAAATAAAAACTGAATTCAATGTAATATTTTAACCGTGGCATTCAAAAGCTACACCAACAGAAAAATACAGTATTTTGTGCATATAAATTGCTTGTGAAAGCAGTAAAACAAGTTTAATCAAAACACAAAGTAACTTCATGGTTATAGTGAAAAAGCAGGTAAACATGCTGATTTGATGTGGTGAGAATGAGCTCTCATTTATGTGAATGTAAATACACTGTCTGTGTGTAGCACAGAAGGGTGGGTGCAACCACTACGGTGTAGAGGAGCAGAAATGGCAACCAGGCATTAGCACAGTGACATTAGCGTTGTCCCGACAGCCAGTTAGTTGAAGTGGGCTTTAATTAGCTATTTTCCAGTTAGTAAATGGAGGAATTATCGATGGCCCAAAAGCAAGAGCAAAATTAGACATGTGTGTACACCAAACACACACACACACACACACACACACACACACACACACACACACACACACACACACACACACAGTAATCTGTTGAGTACAAAAACAAACACTCCAAATAAATGGCAGATACAGGCATATCATATTAGCATAATACATGGCTCACAAATGGGAAAAGCCATTATCGGGTTTTAGGAACTGAAGGTTTTTTTCATACCCAAGCTGCCTAACAAATCCCAGCCTATAAGTGTTTCTTAATGCGAGATTGTTCTTACCTTCGGCCCCTTTCAGTCTCTGACAAGGCACTCTTACCTTCCATCACTTATTTATGGCCAAGTTCTGAGCTGTCATGGCTGAAGCTGCCACATTAGACTGATAACAGAATGCGAAGGTTATTAGCCAGCTTTTTAATTAGTTTTTCCCCTACCACATGTGACCCCTCTTACTTTTTTGCGTGTGTGTACACCATCAAGGCATTATTAATATTTAGATTAGAAACACCGGTTTCTGCCTTCGAGGCTGCTGGTAACTACAGTCTCTCCCCAATGGGGCCGTGTGGATGGATGGAATAATTCCCCTGATGGTCCTTCATCTTGGTGGCTGCCAGAACTATGCAGCCTTGCTATTATAAGAGACAAGGGATACAGCTTTTCATAGTCTAGTGTACATGTTGTGGTGGCCTCCCAGCCAATCTCTGAGCTATCATGGCAGATAATATGCAACAACATTGGGATGTATTCTGATAAAACTATATTTATGTTGAATTACAGGAAATCTCTGTTTTAATTGTAGAACATAAATGTGTTTGTGTCTAATTAAAGTGGGGACAGCTTGAGGAATGTTTACAATACTTTGTTAGAAGTTCATAGGTGAACATATTCATGGAATGGTGGAATAGCAGACAACAGTGGCATTAATATTTTCTTTAAACTCTGGCCTTAGTTAAAGTGAAAGCAGCTAAATGTTCTTTTTTTTAAGGGCTCCTCTTTCCAGAAAGATTTTTGGGCAAAGGGTAAGCTTCATACAACCATGGAATGCATGCATTTCCCCTCCTTCCTAAAAGCTGCTTTTATACCATAGTAACCAAAATCACAGCATAATTACGATTAAAATATTTAATTGAGTCAAGGTCAGGGTTTGTAATTATTAATTGCAGATTAATGCATTTTAATCAAAAACTATTTATTGGCAAAATAAGCAACATTGTCAATTCACAAACCATTCTTGCTGCTAAATTATTGAATAAATAAACATATGAGCTCAACAACACAGATTTTTATTGATAATTAATTTATCTGTTTTCTCAGTTATTCAACCATCAGATTGGTGCAAAGTCCTACTATACCTATACAGCTTTCAAGTGTTTCAGGAACTCCTGATCATTTATATAACTTTTATGAAAAAATACTTCTTTAGAAATATGAACTGTGGATATTAACATTAGCGTTGGGGACGTCTGTGCTGCTGCAAAATGTTTTGCACTGAGATGGTATTTTAGGCCTGAGTAGCTTTGGTGATAGGCCACATACTTTTTGCACAACTTGTATACAACAATAGTTCTTTCCAACATTCCACCTGATGGTTTTTAGAAGCAAAAAATTAATCCCCAGTTGGCTAGAACCTTTATATGTAAAAAAAAAAAAAAAAAAAAAAAAAAAAAAAAAAAAAAAAAAAAGAGTAATTGACTAATTGCATTAAAAAAAATTTATGCATTAGTCACTTTTTATGTAATTTATTAAACAAAATTAGCATGTTAAAGTTTCAGCTTTGTTTAAATAAAACTGAGATTTTATTTAAGCAGTACAACAATGTTAGAGGACTTTGAAAGCAACCTCAATTAAAATTTAAAACTTCTGTCTTTTATCTTTTATCTTTATGTTGGTGTAGTAAAAAATGTCTTACCTGGGTCTAAACATGAGGAAATAAAGGAAATTGTGTGAAAATTCAAGTCCTGTCACTTGTTCGAAGTATGTGTGTTGATGTGCTTTTGTTCTGAATAGCATGTGTTTTTGAGCTCAAATCTGTAGGACTCACAAAGTTCAGTTGTTTCAGTAAGGAGTACATTAATTTTTACCATCTGGGAAGGAAAAGTCAATACTCCATGTGTGTCCCAAATGGTGACGTACAGTGAGGTTCATGACTGGTGAGGCAGTGACTCCTCTGGAGTTGTATGTACATAAAACTCAATAGAAGCTTATATTTAACTTAATTTAGTTGTTTTAAACCTTTTAATTATGCTTAAATCTTATCCTGTTCAACAATACGATAGCAGGAAAAAGAAAAGATTATATTATACAAGGTAATTAGATTTTTTTCAGTGTTTTTTGGCTGACCTCTCTTTTTTTTATGAACATTGGAAATAGTGTATGATCTTACTTTTACTTGTATTTGAAGTTCATGTGAACATCCTACTCCAGGAATATCTCTATCACCCTGTGGTAAAAATCATCCTTGTTTGCCTTCATTTCTAAAAGTCTGGCTGTATTAATGGAGATGATTGCCAAGGAGGAGAGTTGTTCTGGACTGGTTCTTTTCCTACTGGATATTTTTTACCCTTTCAATGTGTAGAAGAAGAGCACTTATTGCCCATTGTGGCTATGGGACTCAGCACTGCCCCCATCAATGAAAGAGCCAAATAAGTGAAATATCATCAGTAAAGAAGGGACAGTGGTTGATTGACATATAACAACATGTCATCTGCATACAGAGAAATCTTATTCATAGAATGCTCTGTATTATAGCCATGAACATAGAAGTGTGGAGTGAGATGATTTGTACAAATTGGTTTATGGCTAACGCAAACAAAAGAAGGCTAAGCTGGGATTCCTTCCTTGTGCTCCTCCCCTGCTGGAATGGAGAGAGTGTGGTTAGCTACTACCCTAGCTACTACCCTAGCTACTACCCTAGCACAGGGATTACTGTATAATAATTTAGTCCAGGAAATGAACTTAGTACTACAGTTGAACTTTTACAGGAATGCAAATAAGTATGGCCAAAGTGATTGAAAATCTTACAAACTAAATTGGTAATGATCAGTTCTTCTCGGGTAAGTCTGGTGAATGCATTATATTGAAAAGATGTAGAAAATTGTGAAAAGAAACACCTTTTAGTCAGTGTATCAGTTAACTCTTAAGAGTTGAGTCTTCAAGTTAATGTTTTACCAGAACCTTCTTTTATGTGTCTCAATGAAACTTGCCTGTATGAGCCTATCTCTTCTGGGTCTTTCCTTTTTTGGGAAGTAGGTTTAATAGTGGCTCCAGTTAGAGTCCAAGGGTGTTTTCACACCTGATAGTTTGCTAGACTTAATTCAATTGGGGACCAAAGTTGCAACATTTGTTACATATACAGCTGGTGCTGTTCACTTGTACACTGCATAGTGTCAAATGAACCAAACCCATTTAGCAACCTGTTTACCCCCTCACCCATGGCCGGCCTGTGGTTTAGGTAGTATAGGCAAGTGCTAAGGGCGCCCTCCTTTTTCTAGTTGGTTTGTTCCTGCACACCATGTTCCCCCTTCCCCTCTCCTCACTGTGCCATTGCTGCTCACTAACCGTGACGCAGGTAACTTCAGAAAGCATGACGTCAAAACTTCCCAAGCTGTCTGGTGCCCAAGGAAGAAAAAAAAAGAAAAGAAAAGAAGCGGAAAAATGTGACAGAAACAGAGGTACAGTAAAAATAATGTGATGAAATTACCTGTTGCCTTGGTTACTTAGCAGAGTGTTGTGTAGAAGCTATGCTAGCTAGCCAAACAAGGAGTTAATCAATATATAGCCCAGCCAGTTTTTCTTGATTGCTTCCATTCAGCTATCAATTCAAACTCCACATTTTCATGATACACAGGCCTAAACAGCAGCACTTATGGCCAAAGTTATTACTTTCAAAGAAGACAACTTGCAAATAACAAAATACAGCACTCAGTGCACCCTTGCTTGTCATTGTTATCTTTCTAGGCTATTTCAAAAAACTGGATCCAAACTCAAAAATGATTTAATGCAAATTTTATTGATTCCATTACATTTTTTAAACTGTGGCTGAAAACTGAAATACTGGAAAATAAGAAATGTATAAAATAAAAATAATATGATTTCTGTTTGGTTACCATGGTTAAAACAAGTTTAAAAACTTGT
This sequence comes from Anableps anableps, assembly GCA_014839685.1. NCBI lineage: Eukaryota > Metazoa > Chordata > Actinopteri > Cyprinodontiformes > Anablepidae > Anableps > Anableps anableps. Next base: position 34,956,593 of record CM026072.1, read on the forward strand.
AGATATTAGAGCTAATAATATTTTAGTTCATATTCAAAACAAAAAGAGAATAAAGCACACACACACAAAAAAAAAAAAAAAAACATTCTGTGTTGTTATGAGATGGTGCAAGTTAAAACGAGTTTGGACTGCTGTAATGACATCTGTGTTAACTGTTTTGCAAAAGGGCGAGGAAGATGTGTCAGACCAACGAGAAATGGTTCATAGATTTGGAAGAGGTGTCTTCTGCTCTGCTGAGATAGTGATGATGAAAACTAAGTGGATCCAAGTTTCTTTAATAGGCCAAAGCAATCAAGAAAAACTGTAAACTAGCAAAAACAAGTCAGCTGTGCTAGCTCATTACAAAATAGTACACATTATTGTCAACTTATTATCAATATTTCATTCTCATATACTATTGAACTGTTTTGCTTCATTGAATTCTACATTTCACTGTGATAACTTAAATGTGATTGAAATTGCAGCTCAGAAAAATTCATTGTATATTTTACATCTACAATATAGTGAACATAACACATTTCAGATTCTATCAGAAAATATTTAACTAACCTTGCATTTGAGAGCCGAAATTGCTTAATGATTTTCTACAGGGGCTTGCAGAGTATTTTCCACATCTAACTAATGGTTTTGTTTTTCAAGTTCTAATTATTCTGTATTGTTGAGGGAAGATTGGAATGATATGCATCCACTCAAGTAAACCCTAAAAGTTTCAAGTTGTAATATAGGAGAAATATAATTTTTATTAGTGGTTTCAAAGGACAGTTTATTTGTGATTTCAAGTACTTGGAGAACTTTGCATCTATAAGAAGTTTGGAATTTCTTCTCAAGCCTCCCTGAGGTGTTCTCGTCAAGTTTAGGTGCAAACACTGGGTTCTGCTCAGAGCTAATAATATTATAGTAGTTTGTGTCATTGGAAATTATAATTGTACTACATTGAAAGGAATAGTTACTACTCAAGACCTACTCCCTGTATTCACCATGTATGATTTCCCAAGGTTGCTGTGGAAGGCTCAACTCAAATAGTTGAAGACCTAAGTAAATATCTAAAACTAAATTAAAATCACTGGGAATGACAGTTAAAAGAACATCTGACATATTGCTTAGAACATTTTGAAAAAAACTCTCATTTACACCATTTACATTCCATTAACTAAAGGTTATATTGTCCTACTGTCTTACTTCCCCACACAGTTCCAGATTTTAATATTTGGGTCAGAAATTACTAACCAGAAATGCTGCATAATATTTAGAAGTATGTTTTATTCAGCTTAGTTGTGTAAATATAACTGTTCTTGAATGAAAGATCTAGGATTTGCCCCAGCTCACTTTCTTGCTGCTTGCTTGCACAACCACGATACTACTGTGACTTTTCTTTCTTTTTTTGGGAGGGAGGGTGACTGGGGTTCTTTTAATGCCACATCATAAAGCACACATGACCTTTGAGAAATCAAATTAGGTCTCTCCATCTATAGTATAGGTGTGGCCTATTTTTGGCTAATTCTGGTTCATTCAGTTTTTGGAAATCAGGATAATCTTTGAACAACATTGGTGCACTCAAGTTCTCAAGCATTAAAGGCCAATTTAAAGGGACCGGTTAACCCAACAGTTGTGGTTTTTGTACAGTGAGAGTAAGTCAAAGATAGTCCATGGAGATAACATGCCAATTCTATGTGGAAAGACTCCAGGCCAGGATTTTAACCTAGAAACAGTTAAATCCACAGTGTTAGCATGGCTAATCTGTCATAACAACATGCACTGAATTATGTTTTGATGCATTGTTGGGCTGTAAGACAGAAATAAACATCACACCTTCAATACAGTGGTGTGAACAAGTGTTTGCCTCCTTACTGATTTCCTATTTTTTGCATGTTTGTCACACTTCAGTGAATATCAGACCAATTCAAATAGTCAAAGACAACACAACTAAACATAAAATGCAGTTTTTTAAATGAAGGTGTTTATTATCAATGGAGAAAAAATCCAAACCTACATGGTCCTGTGTGAGAAAGTCATTGCCACCTAAACCTTATAACTGGTTGGGCCGCTCTTAACAGCAAGTGTTTGTGACCACTTAAAATGAGTCTTTTCCAGCTATGGAGGAAATTTGGCCACTCATCCTTGCAAAATTGTTGTAATTCAGTCACATTGGAGGATTTTAGAGTATGAACAGCCTTTTTAAGGTTGTGCCACAACATCTCAATAGGATTCAAGTCAGGACTTTGACTAGACCACTCCCAACTCTTCATTTAGTTTTTCTTCAGACATCCAGAGATGGAATTGCTGGTGTGCTTTGGATCATTGTCCTACTGCAGAACCAAAGTCAGTTTCAGCTTGTGATCACGAACAGATGGCCGGACGTTCTCCTTCAGGATGTTTTGGTTGACAGCAGGATTCATGGTTCCATTTATCACAGCAAGTCTTCCAGGTCCTGAAAAAGCAAAACAGCCCCAGACCAAAACTACCACCATATTTTAAAATTTTTTTCTTTTACACCAGATCTAACAGGACATACACCTTCCAAAGACTTCAACTTTTGTCTGATCAGTCCACAGATGTCTCCTGGAAAAATTGAGACAAACCTTAACGTTCTTTTTTCTCAGCACTGGTTTTTGTCTTGGAACTCTGCCATGCAGGCCATTTTTGCCCAGTCTCTTTCATATGATGGAGGAATGACCTCTGACCTTTACTGAGGCAAGTGAGGCCTGCAGTTTTTTGTATGTTGTTGTGGGGTCTTTTGTGACCTCTTGGATGAGTCTCTGCTGAGCTCTTGAGGTATTTTAGGTCTGCTAGCCACTCCTGGGAAGCTTTGCCACTGTTCCATACTTTCACCATTTGTGGATAACGGCTCTCACTGTGGTTCGCTGGAGTCCCAAAGCTTTAGAAATGGCTTTGTAACCCATTCCAGACTGATAGAGCTCAATTACTTACATTTCATTTGTTCATTTGCATGATGTGCGTGTGGATGTGGCTAGAGACCGTGAACTCAGGTGTGATAAAGCACAGTTGTGTTTTAACAGGAGGGCAATCATTTTTTCACACAGGGCCATGTAGGTTTAGAATAAATCTACATGGCCTTAATAATAAACACCTTCATTTAAAAACTGCATTTTGTGTTTACTTGTGTCGTCTTTGACTAATACTTAAATTGGTTTGATGTTCTGAAACACTGAAGTGTGACAAACATGCAAAAAATAGGAAATCTGGAAGGTGTAAACACTTTTTCACACCTTCAATACATAAACTCATCAAAACTTTCATCAGTTGATTTCCAGTGTTTTGTAACATTTATCAAAAAGTAATCTTAATACAATCCAAATCAATACGCAAGAACTCTGTGTTGTTACCACAACTCCTTTTATCATATGTTTGTATTAAAATATATTGTTCAATGCCATTTATAAATGCTGTGATGGACTGGCGTTTTTTCCAGGGTGTACTTTGCCTCTCGCCCAGTGAGTGGTGGAGATAGGCACCAATCCTTCAGTGACCCAGCAAGGTTAAGCAGGTCTAGACAATGGATGAATGAATGGATGGATGTTTATAAATGTTTCAGTTGCATGACCGAAAGCAGTTCATTTACAGTAAGTCAATATCTCTGCCAGCCCACACAATGGATTCCCTTTGTGACTTTAATGATGTATGTTCAAAGGAGAAAGTTTTCCAGAAACAGCAGAGGCAGAAATTCCTGAGGCTTTGTTAGACTGTGTGGGGTGAACTTATTGGAGTGAACATCTGAAGCCTTTCCAAAATGAATAACAATGAGGTTATTTAGAAAAAAAGTATCGTCCCACTCCAAATGGTGTGTAGGAGAGACATCTGTTCCTGCAGGTTGGCTGAGGCAAATAGAGGATAGAGATCCAGCTTCCAGCTTCCATTTGCAACAATGTCTCAACAATACTATTTCACAACTTTCCAAAGGTCTAGCACTGTCAATGGGAGATATTAGAGCTAATAATATTTTAGTTCATATTCAAAACAAAAAGAGAATAAAGTAAAAAAAAAAAAAAAAAACAACATTCTGTGTTGTTATGAGATGGTGCAAAGTTTGAATCCAAGTGTAAGGGCCAAAAACATTTCCAAAAGTGAGAAAGGTTTTTAATTTGTTTATTCATAAGGCATTAATTTACAACAATGTCAACTCAAGGCACTTTACAAGGCAAAGAACTCTATTTTGTATATAAAGTAATATACAGTTATAATTTAATTTTTTTAACATGTCCAGTCCTGCAGCATGGCACTCAGAATTGTTGTCTGATTGTCAAGGTAAGGCCCAATAGATTTGCTTTCACAAGCGGAGTATTACGGCTTTTACCACCATGTTCCACTTGATATATATACTAACTTTATTAGAAATTGCTTTGAGTTTATTTCAAATGTGATGGACACAATAACAAAAAAGAAAGGAGAAACAAAAGAGAGAAAGGTGGGGAAAAGGTTTAAAGGGAAACCATCTGACTGAAAGTAATACTGACATTTTGGAGTGACTAACCCAGAGTCTCGACCTCATAATCTGATTTAGGGTGTTTTCACATATGTTAGTCCGGTAGAATCCAAAATTGCAACATTTGTTATATTTTCAGCTGTTGTGGTTCGCTTTCACTCTGTATTGTGTTAAGCAAATCAAACCCTTTGAAAAACCTGTTTACTCTTTCGCCGGTGGTGGCACGGCACCAAGAACCACTGAAATGACATTAAAACCTCTGAAGAATACACTGAGTGCAACTTTCTTCTTCACAAAATGTACACAACACAATTTTTCCCGCAAGTGCTAGACTGGCACATTTGTTTTGGTTGTATTTACCCAGAATTCCCAGCGCTATAGTTCGCTTCGTGCTTTTGAAGTGGTCTCTGGTCCTCTTGCATTCACATTAGAACTGCACCAGAGTTCACTTCAACTGAACCAAGACCTAGGTTTTTAGGCAGACCATAGCTTGCTTTTTTGGACCGCATCAGAGTTCAATTGTGCATTCACATCTCCCCAAACAAACCAGACTTTCTAGGCAAACTACCTAGAGTTTGATTATAGTGGACTAAACAGGGTTGGTGTGAATGCACTTATAGACTGTGGAGAGAGCTATAGATTAGGATGGTGGCAAAGAGGCATTCCAACTTCAAACACTTGAGTTCATAAGCAAAGGTAAATCATCCAAATACTTGTATCTAAGATCCACAGCGACTGTGCCGATCAGTTTGTCAAGTAGCTGTAATTCAAAAATAGTCTCTTTAAGACATCTTAGTTCTTTAGATGATATTTTTAAAGTCCCATAATCTACAAACTAACATGTCTCCATCCATCATATTTCAGTAAAGGATAACTGAATTACCAAGAGCAACTCCAAACAGGAATTGATTTTTATTTTTTTATTTTTTATTTTTTATTTTTTTTAGCGATTCAGGGTTATCTGTTATGGTATGATTCAGAACATTGTCCTGGCACATAATCCAGGTTAGTTGATGGTGGGGCATTTTCCTTGTGGTGAAGAGAATGCATAAAGTAGCCATATGACTGTGGGTCAGTGGGAGAAGTATTCATCTTATAATCAGAAAGTTGTGGGTTCAGTTCCAGCTTCCTCCACTGTAACAGGCTGATGTACCCTTATACCTCTGGGCAAGACACTTGACCCCAAGTTACCTACAGATCTATGTACTGTGTTTGCAGCTTGGTGCATCAGTGTGGTTAGTATGATTGACAGTGTTGTATGAATTTAATTTGTTATTTAGCAAGAGGAGCAATTATATTTTCTTAAAGGGCCAGGTTGATTTGGATTGGTTTTGTTCCTAAAGAAAATTAAATAATTTAAAAACAGATTTTTGTATTAACTTTTGTATTGTCTGATCTTGAAATTAGTTTGATGATCTGAAACAATGAAGTGAGACAATGAAGCAAAACCAGAAGAAATTCGCAAACATTCTTTCAAAGCAATATATTTCAATGTGTTTATCACACAATACAAAAACATGTCCAGGGGCTCTTTGTCTTGAAGTGAAGGGCCCCTAGACACATGCCCACATAGCTCTTTAGGCAATGTGCTAATCTTGTTCTTGTATTTCCTGCCCAATTTCATTCTGTCCTTAATACTTTTCTTGAGTAGAAGTTGCTCACAGTGCTGTTGTCCAGTAGTCTTCCACCCACAGTAGGTGCATCAACATCCACCTGCTGCCATGCAGAACAAGCTCTGCATTAGTGCCGATACCATTCTGTACTGCAGTGGTTCCCACCCCTGGTCCTCAAGTACCCCTGCCCTGCATGTTTTCGATGCGTCTCTGTTCCAGCATACCTGATTCATATGACTGCATGACATTCTCTGTAGTCATCAAATGCTGCAGAATCCTGTTGATCACCCATTAATTTAAGTTAGGTGTGTGGGAGCTAGGAGACACCTAAAACAAGCATGTTTTAGATGCCCATGGTGTGTCTCTTGTTCTCTCCAGGTAGGTCAGTAGGAAGCATAGTAGTATGTAGTGATAATTGCCCATGAGTCTGAGATGTGGAGCTGTATGTCAACACCTTTTTCCTACAGGTATAGTGAAGCTTACTGTATCTTTAGATATATTTATTTACTAAAATTTGAGGGCTGAAGGAAATTCAGAAAATAATTCAGAAATAGATATTAAAAAGTAGGCTTTGTACCTAATCGTTTTGTCTAATTAAGCTGGAAGAATCACTCTCCTGCTCAACTCTGGCCACTTATTGAAGAATCTGACTTTATCCACAGCAGTAAAATAACATAGCACAGCAAAGAAAAGGGTATCAGGTCTTTTAGGAGTATGAGGGGGAGGGATGGATGGAGGCAGGAATATAAACTAGCAATCAATAATTGAGAGGCAGGGTACACCCTGGAGAGGTCACTGGTTCATTACAGGGTAAAACCTTTACCCTGTAATGCCAAACATTTCATTTGTTATACACATATTTCTGCAACCTGAACCTCTTTATCAAAGTTGGTACTTTCCTCAAAAACCTGCAGTGTCTAGTCTAAGAATTATCTTTTGCCCCGTGGCGGAGGATCTAAATTCAAGATGGCTAAACACATCTTCAAAGAAGCAGAGTTTTCATGCAGGGTGAGGTCCTCATTTTAACAGGGTTCAGGACATCAAATGTAAAGAAACTGTTAAAAAATTTAATAGAGTTTCACAGAGAATTTAAGTATTAAATGTTCTACAGAAAAACTGACAAAAATATGTGTATTGATTAGGATAGTTTATGTTTTCAGGTGAATTTTTTGGACTACTGATTTCTGCCATGTGTTTTTTGAAGCCTACAATCCATATTTTTTTGGTTGGGAACAGAAAATAACAGGAAAATGCCTAACCTAGTAGTAATCATACAAAAGAAAAGAGAAATCCAAGTGAAATTCAATAGCATCCAAAAAAGTTCTCTATTTAAAATATAGAAAATTCTGTCCTTTAATAAAAGAGTAACAATTAAGGGGTCACAAGTGGGGGATGGGAATTCAAAAGAATTTAGCAATACTGATTCCATTATTGATCTCACTTATCAAATCAATTTCTTCTTGATTCTCTTATCAATTCTCATTGAGTTATAAAATAAAGTAAAAATAGGGTTTGGTTGCTGTAAGTCTTTAGAGAATTAAGAGTGTGCACCACCAGGTTGCTTTCAATTTGAACAAAATTAAAGCTGGCTTAAAAAATAAGAATACCCCTATAAAATGAGCAGTTTAACAATTATCAACTTTTGCACATCAACAGTTTTTGTGCAGAAAAATTAGCATGTTAGCCTTTTCAGGAATGATATTTTTATAGGACTTAAGGTGTCTCCAGCAGTGGAAAACACCCTCTCCAATGGATTTTATTGTTATTCTTTTTTGCCTTTCATTTTACTCTTCCGTGCCTCAATGAAAGAAGTAGTAGAAGGTGTGGAAGAGCTAGCGTCTGAGCCAGCCTCACTCTGACTGTCCCTGTCATTTAAATGTTAATATGAGATGAAGACTATTCACATAGTAAGGCACTAACATTAATACAATAAACAGGACCTGAAGGAGTTTGACGTTACCTGGGACATTTAAGGCAGAAGACAATGTGAATTAAGCTCCTCCTCAAGAGTCACCACAACCGCTAAGCAAGGTATCAATCTCTTTACATTTGTACAAATCATCATCAATCAAGATTAGAGGTATTTCCTCCTTTTGTTGTGATTAAAACTCTGCACATGTTGCAACTGGACCTATTATCATCTTTGTTTTGGTAAAAAATTAACCATACTTTGGGGCACTTCTACTGAGACACCATCTTGGATATGTTCTAAACCAAAATACGTAGCATGTACAATATGTCAACACAAATGTGTCTCAGGTTTTTGGAACAAACTGAAATTTTTTTTTTTTTTTTTCAGAAAAATTGCAAAGAAATGAACGACTGAGAAACAGTTCTCTACAAGAACCTGTTCTTGATTCCCATCCCTAGTCATAAGCCAGTGGTTCCTTGCATTGGTCCCAAGTCCAGATAAAAAGAGGGTTGTGTCAGGAAGGGCATCCGATGTAAAACCTAAGCCAAATCAACTGTGCGAATCATAAACATGGACTCCATACCAGATAAGTTGAGCCCCAGGTTAACAACAACCATCACCTACAGGGTGTCAGTAGAAAGTGGACTACTGTTGGTCAGCAGAGGAAATGCAGACAGATGATTCTGTGTGGCGATCCGTTAAGAGAAAAGCCAAATGAGAAGAACAATAAGACAATTGGCTTGTCCTTGTCCAGGCTTTTGTTTACCCCTATTATGAACATAAAATCAGTGTTCTTCCACATAACGTAAACCTAATGTACAGAGTTTTAAACTGTAAATGTTTTATCCCTAATTAAACAATAGTTTGCTGCCTAAATTAGGCCTTTCCTCCACCACCAGTTTCATTGTAAACATTCTTTGCCTTTTCCCCCTCAGTTGTAATTGTCTTAAAAAATCATGCACTGATTCACAGTGAATTCTCATTGACTGTGACATCTCTGTGATTTAAATGGAAGACCCATGTACCGCTGAAGTTTACCAGCATCAAATATAAAACAAAACAAAACCTCCTAGTTACACCAAGGCCGCCTCGCTATTAAATATTTCAAAAAGCTTCCCCCCTTTTTCCTCTTGCCGGCAATCAGGAAACAATCTTTTCATGTCTCTCCCTGGCATCTTCAGGGACTCTGGGTACGGAGTGTGAGAGCAGACATCTGCATGTGAGATGACTGCTCCAAATCCGACGACGATGGGTGTAGCCAGTGGAGAGCGGTTTAATTGGAGCTGTGGCTGGCTTCTCCTGTGGAGGGGGAATAGGAATATGAGGGGACTCCCAGTGGCTCGGAGCATCACATAACCAGTGACCTAGAAAAGGAACACTGATCACTCCCCGGAGCTGACGGTACAAGAGCTGCACGCTTAAGGAATGCACTCAGCCAAAGTTTGCTGCTGATCACAGAAAGAATGAGAATTTATGTGGGACAAGAAGAGGCAGTGCACACCACCCCCAAAGTACTCAAGTGTCCACCTCTTCTTCACTGTTACAATGGATCAGTGGGGAGGGTTGTTTAGTGTTCTGACAGTAAAGGTGAAACTCACCTGTAGCCATAGTTTCCACCTTTGAAATCCTTTCTAAGCGAAGTTCTGATGGCAGAAACTGACACATAACAATTTGAATATTTGTCCAGGTTTGTGCTAAAACTCTCCTGCTTTAACATGTTCACTGGTGGTTGGCAAACAGCTTGATGCATTACCACCATGTCATAGTATTTTTGTAATTAGCATGTTGCTAACCAGGTGACTGGATAACAGGCCCCATTATATACAGCTATTGCATAAGAGGTCTTTTTTTGCCATTTTTGACCACCTTCTTCCTATAACCCATGATGCTTCGTATAAATTATGTTTCAAACCAGCATTCTACATGGAAACAAACAATATCTTGCAGCATAAATACAATGTAAAACATGCGAGTATCAGTTTTACTCTTCCAATCACTCTTAACTCTCTTGAGAACACATTTAAGTATTTCCAGAATTAATGTAATAATCCTTTACAAAAATATTTTAGTGTTTAAGAAATGTTCTCAATAATGGACATATTAAGTTATTTCCTCCATTCTGTTCTGTATTTTTGAAAAGAAAGAGATTCACTATCAGAGGCTGAGAGGAAATTGTCCAGAACAGGGAAACTATACATCTACCAGCAAATGATTTAATTTACTGCTCACTGTCGTGAACCAGTATGTACCAGGTAAAGTACCAGGCATTTGTCTTGGCCACACCAAATGGTGTGATCTTAGACTTTTTGGTCGACCAAGGTAAGACCACCTTCAGAGTCACAGAAGGACATAGCACTGGAGAACAAGACTTCCCAAAGGCCAGTAAGCATAGCCACCGATGATGGCAGATTAATGGTTTTCCTGTAATGTTAGGTTGTTTTTCCACCAATAGCACAGCTGCACCTGACCAGCAATTTTGAGCTTGTGGGCGTTGTGCGTGGGAGGGTGTGAGCAGTGTGTACATGAGTGTGATTGACAGTGCTAAGACCCTCCTCCTGGCTCTGATTGGTTATTTCTGACTGGGAGCGGTGTATTTCAGATGGCAGTAGGACCACAGGGAGGAAGCAGAGGAGCTCAATTTTTCTTTAAATATTATGTGGTTCCCTCGTTTTTGCAATTTTGTTTTCATTGTTTTGAATTTATTTTTGTAACATTTACAGAGTACACATGCTGTGCAACTGTACTTCCTTTGCAATTTTACAATCAATTAACTGTTTTCAGAGTTTTTCTATATTATGAATGTCTAGTGGGGCTCTTGTTTGATTAAAAAATGGTTCTATTATGTCTTTTCTTCTTGTTATCAGGTTTGATACCCATTTCCCTTGTTCTCTGCTCTATTTTGTATACAAAGCCAAAAATTGTGCAAAAATTGTAGGTTATTTCATTTCATGCTGCAGGTGGTAGACACTGTAATGAACTGTGGAGCTGGTATTATAAATGACCAGAGAAAGAAGTTCTCCCATAAAGGTGCTAAATTTAGACCTTCCGTACTAAGGTGATATTGGAACAGTTGCTTCACAGCGACATGTGAAATAGTCACCTTATTATTTGCTTTGTAATAAGGTGAATCACACAGAAAAGGCCTGAAGAGTTCTCCCATTTTCACTGCATGTTCTCTATTAATTTGTAGAGCTAGCTAAAGAAGCAGAACATAACTGATGCAGCCAATCAGCCACCAAGCTCGTTTTTAATTACTGAATGGTTTAGATTTGGGAGAATACAGGTGTGCAGGATCTGTGTCTGGTGAACATGGTCCACTCGTTCACCTCGTTACTTTTCAATTAAACAAACATTCAGCTTGTCAGCTGCAAGACAGCCTGATAAGGCTGTGTTTGCTCCTTTACCTGAAACTACCATCTTCTAATCTGGGAGATCTTCGGCTTTTCCTCTTATGCTGGGAGGAACTTTAGGGCACCCAGCATTATTCAATGTGCTTGAGAGAGAACAAAAAGATTAGTATTTTTGATTAAAACTAATCTGATTTTCAGTGACTTTTAGTTAATTCTTTTGTTTCTAACAAACTTTTATTAACAGGCCAGAACAGGATTATTTTGTAAGTGAGGTTCTGTGAGCAGGTTAAAGGCAGTTTTGGGGCCACAATTTAGTAAAAATCCAGACTTGGTCCAAGAGGTGCTGAGACAAAAGGAGACTTCTGCCATCCCATAAGTTTAAGGTTAGACATCATCACCGTTTTTGAGGTTTAATTTATTACATCTTGGGAAAAAAAGAGACTTCAGACCATGAGAGTCAATCAGCCTTCTGAGATTTCATTCTGAAACACAACTGAACAGCATTTTCAGAGCACATCAGAGAAAAATCACATATAAGGTTTGGATCAGAAGCTATTATACTCATAACAAGAGTAAGATGTTTTTTGTAACATTTGCCACACACATGAATACACCATTGTTATGTTTATCCTGTTTTTTCCTGCTGGAATCTATCAAACTTGCAAAAAATGCTGGGGCAGTCTGACATCAACTGGATCAACTTTACATTCTGGGTGGGAAACTCAGTACAGTTTATATTTAAACCTCTGGCTAAGTACACTGTGTGCACAATAATAAGGCAAGTCTTATTTTTGAGAATTATTTGTATTAATCATCAACTCCAGTGCTCTTGGTTAATCCAAAGTGTTAATTAACCTTGAATATGAATGTTTAGAAAGCAAAAGTGACGTTTTGGCTTTCTTAGGAGAATACATGTGCACTATTACTGGGTAGCAATTATTGTGCAGAATCATTACGCAACCAAATGAAAAACACTTTTCCACCCCATATTTTTGTTATTGTTTTCATCTGTTTAAGTGAAAGTTATAAACAACTCAAAACTTTCCAATAAACATTTCTGACATTAAAAAAAGTTTTGGAGCAACATGTTTGATGGTTTTGTGACCAGTATCCCAGTATCTTAGCAAGGTCAAAACTGCTGCATCCCTCTGAGAGACTTTTTCATTTTCAACTTTTCAAAAGTCAGTTAAATCTCTTTTTCACCCCATTTTGTCTAAAGAAAAAAGCTGCCTAATAATTATGCACATAGGGTGTTGACCTCTTTAGACCACACACCCCCCCCTCATTACACAGACACATATCATCTGCTATGCTTAAATCCATAAAGCATTTAAATTTATCCAGCTTTGAGTCAGAAAATACACCTACATATGATGATATGGTTAAAAAAAAAAAAAAAAACACTCAAGTGCCTAATAATTTTAGTCAAACATACTTTTCCAGAAATTCTTAGTCAGCCAGTACTCTTAGTCAAATTAGGGATGCTTTCTGGTCTCTAATTATCCTCTCTTACAGTTTGCTGTGGATATTGTTTTTGTGTTTCTAAACTATTGTCATGTTTGCATTGGGGGATTTTTTAAAATGAGGCAGATCGTTATTATTATTATTTTCATGGGAAATGCAGGTAGGAAGTGGTGTGCCACCAATGATCTTCCTGTGTAAAATATGTCCTGAGAAAGGAACTTATATCGCATTTCAGCAGAAATCTTGAAAAAAAAAATGAAACGTCACTTTTGTCTCTGTAATATTTTATCTCTTTGACTTATATATCAAAGATTAACTCTGCACATGATTCATGTTCTGTTAATAATTATTGGCCTTTGTGTACATAAGCATCTAATGCAAATGAGATGACAGATTAGAGGAACGTTAGCAGCACTCACATAAATGGCTATGATGGTTTTTAAAATTCCAGATTTTTTTACGAGTCGATGATTTCTTAGGTCTTGACTGCTCTCAAATTAGACACGAGAACCTCACTTCAAACATCCTGAATTCTCCCTTTAAACACAAAAAGAAGTGATAATGTTAACATCACTATTTTAATTTGTGTTTGTGATACTTTATTCTGTTATCAATGAATGTGAGAATTGATCTGTCAGGTTTTGTGAAGAGAAACAACTGTCTTAATAAATAAGTTTATTAAATTTAGAAAATAATTGGCAGATTGATGAATTATATTCCATACAAAATGTCAGGGGTGAGAGTCTGAATTTTCTTCAACCTATTTAATCAGGAAACAGGATTTCAGTGTGATATATGCTTATAATAGGTGAGATCCACAGTACACACACACACACACACACATATATATATACATATATGTATATATGGTTTCAACTGGTTTTGAAGATTCAAATGTGGCCACTGTGTTCCCCTTTTCCATCTGAAGAAAGCCTCTCCCCATCCTTTCATTTGTCTCCCGTTGATGTGCATCACAGCCTTCACATTAATCACCAGTCTGTCGCTCCTTTCTCTCCTCCTCCTGGTCTCAATTTATTCACATTCCTCTCTTTCCCCTTCCTTTACCGTGAATCACGCCTAATTAGGCGCTCTCTAGATCTGATTTTCATAAAAGGCTGGGGGGAAGGTAGAGGAGGGTGGGGGGGTTGGTTATGACAATTATTTTTCATAGAGCTGTACAGAACAGGGACAAAGGATAAATGGTTATTAGTATTCTGCACCTGAAAGAAAATCGCCCAAAAGATTCTGCTTTGATTCTGAAATCACAAAGAGATGCTGCAGTTTTTGAATTTGCAGGACGGCGGCGGACCGCTGCAGATAGCAGACACTGCATCGTTGCTGCAACGTCGATTCCGCCACTTGGGAATTGGAACATCAGATGTGATAAGATAATAAACTCGTAAGGTAATTTGTGTTAACATTATATGCAATACTATTAAATTTGCTCACACACAGTTTATTTATTTATTTTTTTTTTTTTACTGTTTATCACAATGAGCAGCATGGACAAATGGACAGGCTACTTTTCCATACAGATCATAGCTCTTTACCGTATTGCTCTGCTGCTGCAGTAGACTTTTGCTGTTCCAATTAGTGGCTGCTGAGGTTGCAAATGCAGCAATCTACTGTGGATCCTTAACAAAAACAGGCAAAAAAACCCCAAAAAACCTCCTGAAGACTGTAGGTGTAGACACAATGTAAATAGGTTGCACACACATTATCCAGACATTGTGACAGGCTTAAAATCAGCCTACAAAAGTTAACATCATATTGGAGTGATTTTAAAAGGAAACTGAACTAGATGTATGTTTTACATTTTAAACATTTTGAAAATGACTAGTTTGATCTTATAATAATCTAAAAAACACATGACATTCTAGAAAAATGGCCAATACTTTTGTAGAAATTTATTGCGACTTTTTTCTATAACTGATCTTTTAGTGCAGAAGTGGTAAAACTCTCCAAACTGAGTTACTTGGGGCCCCACTTCCTGTCAAAACCATCAGCCACCACAGTGCTGATGACCTCCCTTTTATAATATCCATGCAAAAATTTTGGTAATTTTAATTTTTTTTTTCTAATTTAAATTTTTATTTTGAGTTTGGATTAGTATTCAACGTATGTTCAACACATACAATTTCAAGCTCCTTTTAAAAATATTAATAAACTGAAAAGACATCAGCACACAAATTTAAAAGATGAACCTTGTTCATTTTTTAATAGAATTCTTTAATATTTCCAGTTTCGACTACTCTTATAACTGCTGCAGTAGTGTGCAGAGAGGTGAAAATCTCACTGTTTATTTCAGCAGTTTCAAGATTGCAAAGTTTAGTGTGCAACACTGCATTCAGACAAAATGTTTCATTGTAAGTGTTTCATTATATGTTTCAAACATCCTGTTTGAATTTCAATAAACATGACAAGCACATATTAATATCCTGTTAACTAGAACCTACCAGAGCTGGAAGAAAGTATTAAATTATCTCCTTTGTCTTTGTCAGCATGCCCTGTAAGAATTCAGTTTCACCCTTATCATCAAGAGTCCCTCAGCTGTTGCAAAGTGAGCTTATACCTCAGGTCAGGCCTGTTTATGTGTAATAAAAAATGGATGAGGAGGGAAACACTTGTTTTTCTGCAGTGTCGAGGGTTAAAAGCTCTATCTTTGAATCTTAGAACCAACCGTTTGAAGAAAACATGGATGAAACGTACCTCATGTGAATTTTATACTAACAAAGAAAAAAATAACACTGTACATATCCAATATACACATTTTCATTGTCAAATAAATGCATCTACATTATTCAGAATGTATGGAGGCCCTGTGGTTCGTTCAGTGGCAGCAGTACCTAACAGCCTCGGGGTGGATGCAGGGGGTGAGAAAACATTGGTTTAGGAGACGAGCCCCTGTTAAATTGACAGCACATGCATGTATGTGTGCTGATTACGTCTCCCGCCATATTGACTGGCCTCTATTGTTTATGGCCCCCTGGACAGGGTCGCCAGATGGCAGGGTGCCTATTACTGCGGCCCCTACTGTGAGGGCCCCAGAGAGGATGTGGGGGGGGGTTGTGTGTGTCTGGCCTTGTTTTTGCTACAGTGTAAGGACCATTTTTTCAACAAATACTACATTGTGAGGATCAACTGCTCCTTATGGGGCCCTAAAACCGGACCCCATAAGAAGAGGTGCTGTTTTTGGGTTAGGGGTTAGGTTTAGGACTAAGGTGTGAATTGAGTTCAGGTTAGGTTTAGGGGTAGGGTCAGGGTTAGACTATGGACATGAATGAAAACTGACTGGAAGCCAGTGCAAAGTCCCTGTGAATATAGAAGGACATACTGTGTGTGTGTGTGGGTGGGGGGGGGGGGGGCGTACGTGTGAGTGGATGCAAATGCATACAGATAGTGAGAGTGACACGTTCCTCTCCGTCTTTTTCTGGCTGCATTTCTGCAGGAGCTTGTGTGCACGTGTGTGGATGAGGTCACAGGGAGCCAGAGGCAGCACAAAGGGAGACACCACTGTGACATTCCTTCAAAGCCCTCATCAGAGCCTTCCTCCTACAAAGCAGAGATCCATGCACATCCCTCTGGGGGATTAGCTCGGCCTCGGTCATTAGGCTTCAGCCAAACGGCCCCGAGGAGATGCTGCCTGGATCTGTAGCATGAAACATACAACCAGCTCACAGCCGTATGGCAGGCCTAGCTCTTAAATATCATATAATGCAGCAAGCAGGCAGGGAAAATTCCTGGTATGGCATGTTATGCTTTTAAGGGTGTATGTATGGATGGCTTTTTGTAGGTGAGTGTATGGATTTTAAATACATTTCAGAGCTAGGCCTTTAATATTTGCATGGAATCTGGGATACTGTTACCAAATGCATTTCACATGCAGCGGTTCACATATAATAATGACAGAGTAATGTTGGTGTTTAAACACCTGAGTGAAATAAATAAATACTAGTTTCTCTCACTGCCTTTGGACGTATAAAAGAAAAGAAGAAGAGAAAAGAGACAAATTATAGACAACACTGAAGAGATTAATGAGAGAAAAGTACATCTTATATTTCATGTATATCAACAAGCTGCGTCCACCTCTGACCCTTTGCGCTGATGGAGTCTACACATCAGCATTACAGCACATTGATCAGTAGAAGAAGAACTGGGGATCAATGCTACAATCAATCTCCACAGATCACTGACGCTTCACCCAAACAGGTTTTACATGAAATCATTACGGCAAACTGGATTCACAAAGACAGGAAAAACACTGGTTATGAAAACTGTGTATTGTGATTATTGCGTGCAGTTTTATCACATTATCAGTATTATAATTGTTTTGTTAAAGTACACCACGAATATGCTACTAGCAATATCGCAAGCTGAACTGCAGTGCAGCCAGTAGTATTAATCAGTTTTCCAGCACCATAAACACTATTAACATTATTAAAATAATCATATTATTATTACAGAACAGAGTATATCTTTATTTTTATTGTGACAGGTAGAACGAATTAGCTTCTGCCCTCACAGTAAGTATTATTACTGTTAATACTTTATTAATACAGTTGAGAGCAATTTTGGTGTTAGATTTATCACTAAAGATATTTTTCATTCAGTACATTACATTGTTTTTTCACATTATTAAGTGTTATCTTGTTATTGTGATGTAAATATATATGATAAGCATACAAATTTTTCAAAACTTGTAAACGTTTATTTAACTATATTAAGTCAGCAATGTTATTTTCACTGAGATAAACACAGGCCTAACACAACAGAGCTTTATAGAAGGGATGAGGTTTGCTGGAAGAGGCCTGAGAACTGCTGAATATGTTCAGCTGCAGAAGATCAGCCATGCTGGAGGATTGTTTCCAGTGTTTTTACAAGCAGCGAGTAGAAAAGGTAACAAACTTACAAATTACAGAATGCAAGCTGCTTTAATCATTTTAAATGATGTTAGTTTAAGCTCAGAATGCTGTTTATATGCTACACGCTCCTGTTTGTTTTTTAGCTGCGTTGATGCTGTAGAAAAATAAAGATATTTGTCCAACTATTACACCCATAAAGTGTCAAATGAATATTGTGCCGTCCCATCAACTACTGTAACAGTAGAGCAGGAAATCTGACAATCAGTAAACAAGTTAAACAGACAAACCAAATTATTCTGCAGACCGCAAGTGTCCGGTTAAAGGTTACATTACCTAGCCTAGCATTAGCAAGAGGCAGAGGACTGCTTGTGTCATTTCCTTCCGTATGTAGGGAGGGGAAACAAATCAAAAGGCCTCCTTAGAGCAGCTACGACGTCTGATCTACATTTGGGACTCTGTGCTTTTACTGGTTGTCGTTGCTTCACCTTCTCTGCATTCTGCTTGTTTGTAGCAAAGTGTGTGACGGACAATAAAATACCTGGAGTTTGTAATAGCATGGTATTCAAGTACGGTTTTATTGGAAACTTTATTTTGAAACGATAACACTCACCGTTGGTCATGTTGTTATGATAACGATTAAAAATAGTTAATTTTACCCCCTAAATCATACACTCATGTTTGGGGAAAATTAAATGAAAGAACAGAAAAGGTTTTTTTCTTTTTTTGACATGGAAACTCTTATTCTTATTGCTCTGCTTAGAACTCACTGTAAATGAAAATGACTAATGCAATTTTTTGTTGTTGTTTATCAAATACATTTTTAATCATTTATAACTACATTTTTGTTAGACCCTTAATCTGTTTTTTAACACTAAAACCTGTATTTTTTTTATCCCCAATTGTTTCCGAGTTGTTTTTTTATTTGTCTTTCAGTCCTGAAATTAAAATCTGCATCTTGAGAACTAACACACATACACACACACACACACACACACACATACAAAACATAATATATATGGAAGCTGTAAACAGATCAGTGTATATTTCCTGTCACTGGAGTGAGATATCTTTACGGTTGAAACAATTCATTACCTGCAGGATATCTGACAGGGCGTGCTGCGATGCTTCCCTTCGTACGGCTCAGAGACATGCTGACATTTCAACATAATGGTGCCAATAATGCATTCATCTGTTCCCTGTTTATGGACCAGCAGTCAGGGGTGATATGATGAAAGGTACAAGCTGCTGCTGCTCCATCTTTGATGGGGAACATTTGACTTTTAGCATGTGGATAAACAGAGGACTGCAAAGAGAAAAAATGGGTATGCAGTTTTTAGACAACACGTACTGTACAAGTTCAGCAAAAATGAATACCTTTAAAATGGTTCTTTTAATGCCACATAAAAGTAGAAAACTCCTATTGTTTGTGGCTGTTTTCTTTGTCATGCTTTCTTTTTTATACTCTCCTTCCCGTCCCCCTTCTCGGTGTATTATTTAGAGAGGAGTAGAGGAGTTCTCAGTGTACTGCAGTTGCTGAGCTGCATTGCCCACGGGCGGAGAAAGGGGGTGAGGTGTGACGGGTGGCTGGGCATTTTACGAAACAGCGAGCAAGCGAGGTGAAAATGCAGTGTTCTCCAAAGGTCACCGCCACCCACCGGGTCTCCTGTGATATTTTCATTACTGAAGTGGAAAAAAGAAAACACACACACACACACACACACACACACACACACACACACACACACACACACACACACACACACACACACACACACACCAGGCCCATCCCACTCATCTCTCTGTGTACGTGCACCACCTTCAGGTCTACCGCTGTAATCCCCAGTGGCGGTGTCTATGTGGCATAGTCACACAAGACGAGGGGAGAACGAGTGGTGATAGAAGAGGAGAAAAAGTGAGAAAGGGGGGGAGGAAAAGAGGGAGAATGGGAGCAAAAGAGTGGAGACGCAGAAAAGGAGCAAGGGCTTCTTTAGGTGGAGAAACTATCAAGTCAAAAAGCACCAACATAGGAACCAGGCGGAGAAATAGGAAAACAGGAAAGAGAGGAGCAAGACTGGGGATGGAGGAAAGCATGTAAAAGGTGGGGAAAAGAGGAGAAACAAGAGACTTCATTACAGCAATCCGTCTCCTGCTAAAGCTGGGAATCAGATAGGCTCTGATTGTTTTTCCTTAGATACACTGTAATCTTGCAGATCTCCAAACAGTGCTGTAATTGGATTCCTCTGGGAAGATTGGAAAAAGTGTCCTATAAACTGCTGTCCTTTTTTCTTTTTTGTTTCCAGAGACAGGAACAGCAGCGTTGAATAAAACGATAGAGAAAAGTTTGGATCTATCTGGAGATAATAGTATTATTAGAATCTGGATTATTAGTTTTAAGAAGCCCCACGGTGTCACACATTTAACTTCAAGATAAGCAGCCATTATTTTTGACACACTGTTAAATGTGGACAATAAATTCACTTGTGATTTCATCTTTCCTCCAACAAATGGGATGTTCCATAAAATGTATAATTACAAAGCCCAGTTAGATTAGAAAAATAACTGGAAATATGAAATATGAAAAACAATGTAAAATACAAGCAGCATCTTTCATATGACTGAGCATTGGTGCCAGACTGAGGTTTCTTTTTTCTTTTTTGAAATAACAAGAACAAAGTCATAATATTATGACACAAAAGTCAATATTAGCAGAATAAAAACACAATATTACTAGAAGAAAGTCATAAAATGACAATAAAAAAGTTGTTTCAATGATAGCAAAGCTTCGACAGCGTTATCGAGATCTGACATGACCAGCTCGTGTAGTCCGTGATTCCTTCATTGAAAAAGACTCAGTCTTTTGCACAATCATTTCACAGTCCTGCTATTGATAACAATTTGATATGTTGAAAGACTGAGTATTTCCTTATTTGTAAAATCGGTACCAAAATATAACTTCACAAGATGCTCAACAATCCTCATTTTATTTTTTAAATTATTTGTCATGGAGGAATTCTCATAAAATTACAGCTTCATTCTCCTAGTATACAACCTTATTCTGGTAAGAATTTTTTCTTATAATATTATCAATTTATTCTCGTATTATTATGACTTTACTCTCCTATTATTACGACTTTATTCTTGTTTATTACAACTTTATTCTGGTGAGATTATGACTTTATTCTCATATTTT
The DNA here is from genome assembly GCA_014839685.1 of Anableps anableps. Lineage (NCBI taxonomy): Eukaryota > Metazoa > Chordata > Actinopteri > Cyprinodontiformes > Anablepidae > Anableps > Anableps anableps. Next base: position 34,977,425 of record CM026072.1, read on the forward strand.
TGTGACTTTATACTCATATAAGTACAACTTTATTATCATATTATTACGACTTTATTCTGGAAATATGACTTTATTCTTGTATAATTACGACTTCTCATTTATTATGACTTTACTCTGGTAATTTCACTTTATTTTTGTATTACTACAACTTTATTCTCATATTATTGCGATTTTATTCTGATATCACTTTATTCTTGTTTCTTTATAACTTTATTCTTGTATTATTTCAACTTTGTTGTCATACAACTTTATTCTTGTAATATTACTTGTAAAATACTTTATTTCATATTATTATGACTTTATTCTTGTTTATAACAACTTTATTCTGGTAATATTATCACTTTATTATCATTTATTTAATGCTTTATTCCCATACAACTTTATTCGCGTAATATTATGACTACTGTCGCATTATTACGACTTTATTCTTGTTTATTACAATTTTATTCTGGTAATATTATCACCTTATTCTCGTATATTTATGACTTTATTCTCATATTTTAAAAACATACTTTAAAAACCACAATCTTAGTGTTTTTATGTGGCTGAATCAGCGAATTTTCACATAGAGAAATTCTTGCATTATTCTCACTTTGTGAGGACAAACAACAACATCACGAATAAATATGCCCTCACTGACTGAAACAGTAAAGCACCAAGTTAAGCACCCAGTAGGAATAGTCCAGATGTAATTCAGTGCACATACAGATCAGCTGCAGTTCAGTCAAACCTTTACTTGTTTAACTTTAACCAAATGGTGATGTTGAAAATCACGGTGCCTGTCCATCATTTTAGCATCTCTTATCACCAAAAATGAATGATTTTTTTTATGTCTAATGAATTTTGTAAATGACCACATATATACATGTATACATGCACATGCATAGAAAGTTTCCATAGCTGGAGTAGATTTACTTATTCCATTAAAATAGACTGAGCTTTGAACATTCTCATGCAACCCAGAAGCAATTACTGTTACTGAAGGTGTGTGAAATTGGTGTAAAAATGCCAGGGCTGACTCTTAATTAATTCTTCCTTTGAAATAGCATTAAAAGTCCCTTGAAAACAGAAATCTCTAATTGCTGAAGTAAACTCTTTGGGACAGTTTGGAGAATGTAAATCAGGGCATGCAAAACAACTTTTCGTGCTGTAAGACTTTCATTTGTGAACGTTTTTTCTATGCTCGCTTTCTGCCATGGAGGAGGGAAGCAGGTGGGTGGAAAGATGATGAATGGGGCAGAGAGTTTTTAAATTTTACAATTCCTAAAAATTCTTGTTTTTTCTTTCTTCCACTTAATCACTTTTTCTCATCCTCTTCTCTCCTTCAAGTTTCTGTATTCTGCAGAGAGTCCTTTTATCGCTTCCATCAGCTAAAATCAACTGTTCTTCTGATGTCAGCTCCCTTTGGAACTTCTTTTCAGGCCATCAATTGAGCCTCTCTTTCACTCTCTCTCTTAGGTTCTGAGTCTCTCTCGGTGCCCCTTCGACATCAGTGGACAGGATAACAGAAAGTTTCTCCGTCCCTGCTGAATTAACACTTCACAAGGGCTGGCACTTCATAGCTTCAAGGTAGCAACATTACCTGCAGGATCAACAGCCAACTGCCAAAGAATTCTACTTAAGGTCTGTCTTTCAAGGTGGTGAAACGACTCTGATGTAATACCTAAGCATGGTCATTTTGGAGCTCTCGCACAAGGCCTTTTCTTCTTTTTCCAGTTGTTAGTACCAGGTGGCTGAATATTAGCAGTCCTTATTTCCACAATTAAACATAAAACAATAACTTTAGCGCTGGACAACTGTAGTGGAGCTGAATCTCTGCTTTACTGATTATTCAGCATTACTGAGTAGTATTTAAAAGTGGTGTATTTGAAATCAATCTTCTCCTTATCCCTTCCAATGCAATATCTAATTTAAAACCTAACAGGTTAGTGCCAATTTTAAATACCATTTGCTTAGGTTAAACCACTAAACCTTCACTGATTTGGCAAATAAGCTAATAGTGAGTCTGTCAGGATATTTTTCAACAACTATAAGATATAGAAAACACAGAAAAATATACCGTTTTACCATTTTGGATGCTGCTGCACAACTAATGCAATATCCAAAAGTCTACTTTGTTCTTGGCAAAGCTGGAAGGGACTGGGAAGTCACACTGGTTCTGGTGGACTGATACAGCCGGCAGGCTCAACCAGCATCATATCACAGAAACACGAACGCTGTTTGAGTCAACGAAACAGCACCAAATGTAACAATGGTCTCTTGTAAATAGTATCCTGTTAATATTGCTAACATAGTATTATACTTCACTGATATAAACATTTTCAGTTTGATTTGTTTTAAAGCAGTTATTCAAAGGGCTGAATTACCTCCTTGGCATGTCGACAAGTGTACCTGGCAGTAAGAATGCCAGCACCTAACCTTCACGCACTGTCCACTGGCAAACCCCATCAACCCCCTGAGGAAGTTCACTAATGCTTCGGTGTTTAGCCAAGACTGAAGTCTAAAGACCTTCTTTGATGGTGGAGTAGCTACCCACCATCAATCCTTCATCAGATGATAAGAGATGGACACCACACCACAAGCCACAAGAAGACCTGGAAGGGAGGTGATAGCCACAGTGTTAAATAAGGCAGATATAATATACATCCAAAATGTCTAAGGAGATATTTGTAACTCATGATTCAAAGCCACAAGTCATTTACTTTACTTTTGATTTTGTCATCCAGCCAATACCTGAAGGGAATATACAGTTTGTGCAGTGAAAGTGGCATGGTGCAGCTGTTGGAAACAATATGATCAAAATAAAGAACAAATCAAACACGAGAGTTCTTTCTTTTGTCTGTATTGAACTCTCAGTGGTGATGTGAATCTTTGGCAAACAAATCTTTTATCAAAGACAAATATTTGCAGAGTTTTTTCTCCAAAATAAGTATCAGGTAAAAATCAAACAAATGTAATTTTTTCAATTAAATTGGGTAGCAGCTAAACTGTTTATTTTTTTATAAATAGTTGACATAACTTGTCTAAGCCTTTTCCTCCACCCAATTATCCATCTTCACCTTCTCAGCTTTTCATTTTTCTCCCATTTTCCCTCTCTCCCTGCCATATTTGGCCCTTTCTGCTGCTTTATAGCTTCCTGCCCTCTGCCGTCTCCTTTGATTGACCACTATTTCAATAGCAGTGGCCAAGGTTATTTGGCACCCTCTGCAGAGCCCATTTGTTTGAGCCTCTCAGCAACTGCAGAAGACGCTCTGTGATTCTAACAGACTCCAGAAAACAGAGTCCTTTGAATTGGTTTATAAAGAAAGCCAGCAGTCTCTACTTTTCTCTTTCTTCTCTTTCTCTGTCTTTGTAGATGCTGACAAAGGAATCTCTGTGTTTGCCATCGGACCAGATGTACCCAGGATGTAGAAAGGATGCTAACCCTAAATAAGCTTTAATGTTCTTTCTATCATATAACACTAAAGCTATACTCTGGAGGTTTTCTTCATGTTTCCTACATTCTGGACCCTCCAAAAAGGCTTAAAAAAATACTTCCAAACATATTAGTTGGAATAAATCCATGACTCATTCATTCTTTCCATTTTCAATTGATAACCATAAATCGAAAACTATATATAAAAATATATATATATATTGTTTTTGTTTTTTTTTTGTGTGTGTGTGTGTGTCTTAGATGTTTATGAATCAGATAGCAAAAAGAAAAAAGTCCTGTTTTTCATGTTCTCAATTTTTGAGAAAAAACAGCCTGTTGGACACAGTTTGATTTTCAAATTTCCTTGCTTGGGTTTAAGGTATCTGGATATTGTTCTGCGTGCAAAAATGTGGGTTGATTTAAAGAGAAAAACAGTGTTTTGGTTGGATCAATATACAAATTAAATTTATATTTAGATTTCAACAATTTATTTTTGCAAACATTACCATTAAATGTGCAATTCCCCGATAGACGAGATCATCATATGGCCAGAAGTTCATCACTGGCTATTTGTTATCAATCGGGCTCCATGCAGGAGAAGTTCAGGCTAGAAGAATCCTAAGGGAGGGGATGAATGTGACATCAGCACCCAAAGACTCACTGGACTCTGATGCACTGGGAAACATAATCTGACAGCAATACTGCTCAGTATACTGTGTAAAGATGCTCTTTATTCTTTTTTCCACCTTATTAATGTTCAAAGTTATGCATTCAAAGCACTTCTGACTTTAAAATATTTTTGTGAAGGATATATGTAGGTTACTTTATTTTTTCACTTGTGTTTCTATGGTGTCTTATGTCAAACATAAACCGAACTTTTGCACGTAAACCCGAGCAATAAAATATTAAAATCAAATTCGGTCCTGTAGCCTTTTTATCCATTTTGTATTGTTGATCTGAGACTAAAATTAAATGTAAACATGAAAACATTAAATGTCAAAAATTGTATCAAAAGTTTTGATTCAAAGGGCTGATTTTGAAAACTGATGCAAAGCAAATAACAAAAAAAAAATCAATCATTTTTCATTTTTTGATTTTTGTTTGTCATTGATAACGATGAATGATACATGTATTGGGATATTTCATGTCATTCTAGGTCAATAACAAATGATCAAATCTTTATTAATCATTGAAACAAGCGGCCATATTAAGCCTGTAGTTGTATGACAGCTAAAGCAAGGTACTCACCATGGACTGTTTAGACATTTGCATCCCACATTCTTCAAATCTCCAACAATCAATCAGATCAGTTTGGATTTGAGACATTCCTGCAGCTAGGCACTCCACATAGCTAGTTTCGTTAACAATTCCTTTATATATGTGCACATTCTCCCTCATGCACATGTGGGTTTTCTCCTGGTTTCCCAGTTTCCTCCCAAAGTCTGAAAGCATGCATTTTAGGTTATCTGAAGAGTCTTATTTGCTATTTGATGTTTGAATGTTTCTGTGCTGACCCTGTGATGGACAGGGGACTTGAACAGGGTGAAGCATCATCTGTCACCAATTGATTTTCTGAAAAAAGGCACCAGCTAACAAGTGACCTTGAGCAGGATTAAGCAAATACCGAAAAATAAACGTTTTAGGCTTTTACAGTGCTTTCAGCTAAACTGGAACACCTGTTTCTCTATTTCATCCAGTTTCTGTCATTACAGTGTTTGTAGTGTCAGAGGCAGAGAACTAAGATTCTGCCCTTAGTGGGATTTTCAGAAAGCTTTACTGAAGTTATATTAAATTTTGTAATATTCAGGTTAGATGCAGCTCAATTATACTAAATCATGTAACCTTGACGACTTACAATGCTTTGTGTAACATGCATTAAGAAGTAAAAATTAGAGCTGTGTGTCAGATGAACTCACCAATAACTACACCTTTGTTCATAAAATTAGAATGTAATACAGCAAATTAACACAGATGAGTTAAGATTTGGGGAAATATTATAGACATGTTCAATAAATTAGAATATTATTGAAAGGTTCATTTATTCTAGGAACTTTATCACAAAGTGAAACACATTATGTAGATAAATCACACAGATAGATGTTTTAAAGCCTTAATTTCTGATAATTATGATGTTTTTCTGCTTACAGTTAATGAAAACATGACATTTCAAATTTGAATACAACATCAGACCAGTAAAAACATTTTTAAAAACAGAAATGGGGGCTTAATGAAAAGAAAGTTTACTACCTGCTCAAAGGTTATTTTCAAAAGGTACATTTAATCTGACAAACAAGACTCACCTGGACATATATTCTAATTTATTGAATATTACTGTCCCAAACACAAAACTACACATAATATTAATGACATGATGGTAATATTTACAAGTGCCTTTTGTTTTCTATTTTAACATAATTGTTCAGTATATGAAGTACCCAAATATATTTATTTTTTTATAATGTTTTCTTTATGATAATCTGAGACTATCAAATGTTATTAAGTATCCTATAACATTATTTAATATGTAAAGGTATTCATATAAACTATTCATTGCACAGAATTAGCAGTAATTGCTTAATGAGTCTTGCAGGGATTAAAGACTTGAAATAATCCCACTTTTTCAGGTGCCACCATTTGCCCCATTAGGTTCTCCTTTCCTCTGATTGTTTCTCATGCACTGTAATCCAGCTCAGGATTTAAGGCTCGACTCCCTGCTCCAACTCTCAGGGCAGCTTTGCTAACCTGCTGCCTGATGCATGCAACTGAAAACAGTCCAAGAGTTAAACTGAAATCATTCCATGGAGCTCACAGGATCACACTAAAGAGAAACATCCTGCTGAGAACACGTCAGTAATGTGTTATTTTAGACACAGTTATAAAATAATAGAATGTTCGATTTTCAGATCATTTTTATGGAGTTGTCATCGAGAGTATGAGGGGCATCTTGCGCCAATGACGACATCCCCTGTTGCTCTTTTCTTAATGTTTTCTCCTCTCCTCCAACCAACAACAAACTCATTAAACTGCAAGCAAAGTGACATTTCACCTGAACTTCTCCCCGCTCTCTCTTGTTCACATCATTAAGAGGCAGCGTCAGCCCCAAAGGTAGCCGGGCAAACTCTAGGAGAGAAATGGCACGCCTGGCAAGCGGGCTCTTTGATGAGCTTGTCACTCCCTCACCCCAAACACGCCTCATTAGTAGTTCAGTCGATACACCTATCCATACCCCCCTCTGTCTCCCTCTCCTCTTATACACACACACAGACACACTCATTTCTTTTGCTTTCTGTTTCTTCCTCCATCTTCCATCTCTCTCCCCGGCCCCCCTTCTGTTTTTCAGCACTAATTAGCTGACTTCTCCCTCTTCTGTGCTTTCCCAGTCACATCTCAAAGGGAGACGGATATGATTTTTCTTTAACCCAAAGGCCAACTTAATCAGCTGAATTAATGACTTTATTACTCGTTAGGCTCCAGGCCATGCAATGCTTTTCTCTCCAATGCCCAGCGCTCCTCTCTCTGTCACTCCCACTTCTTCTTACACCCTACAGGAATTTCTACTTTTCTAAAATGGAAATAGCAGAAAGAGAGAGGCAGCTTTAGAATAACTGAAGAGTTGAAATAGATGCATGTGTTATTAAAGAGCAGCTGTAAAAGTCATTTATGTGTTTTGAGTCTTAGCGCTTCTGTCATGCAATAAAATTAAAAAAAAAAAAATCAGTTATTCATTTAGCTCTAGATATTTTTTTTACTTCATGTGTCGGGCAGAGATGAGAAATGGCAACACGCTCAGGCACCATGGAAGCCCTGCCAAGCTCAACGTCTAAGCGCTTCTTTTTAAACGACTAAAATACGGTAATTAGTTGATACATCAGTGTCTGTCAGCAGATATATTACCACTGCTGAAAAACACCACTGATAAGGAAATGCGCCATTAGTCTTCTCATTTAAGAGACAAACTTAAACAGAGCCCAAGGCCCACAGGCTACATGGAATTAGGTTCATGTAGTGACAACGAAATAATGAAGTGGTTCTGCAACTTCCTCCTTACTGAAGTGACCAGAGGCAGCAGACTTCAGATATTTCTGCGCTCGCTAAGTAAAAACTGATATTACGTGCAGCTGATTTGCTGGAATGAGTACTTTTGCATGTGAGCTGGTGAGAAGATATCCTGTTGTCTGATGTACTGTTGTAATTTATCTGCATCAGATCTTTTGAGATTTAGATTAGGAGACCAATCTAAGAATTTACAGAAAATCAGTTTGCAGGCATGCTTGGTTTTTACTGTACGTCATTTTTAAATTACAAGATTTAACTCTGTTTGGATGTGTCATAATCCAGTAACCATAAAATAATATAGCTAAACTGTACACATTCAATTGTCCTCTAGTATTATTTTACATATAAATTGATTGTAAATTTAACAGATGATTTCTGCTGAAAGTTATGATTAGAGTAAAACTTGCAAATCCAGACACAAAAAATGTGAATACTGTCTGTTTCTCTGGAAACAAATATAGATCTCCTTACTTGTTAAGAATGATTGTTAGGATCTTGGGCTGTTTTGGGTTCATGGTTTTGATTATTTGTTATTCTGTGTTTCTTGGTCTCTTTTTCTTTATTTAGATCAACCTTGTTTTGGTTGAGCCTGCTCTTAGTTAGCTTAGTTAGATTGTTTATTATTTATTCCTTGTGTTTAGTTATTCTTACTTACAGTTAGATTAATTTCCCAGCTCCCCTGTTTGTTTACTCTCCCTCCCCTTGTGCCATTCATTCTCTCTCTCTCTCTCTCTCTCTCTCTCCTCAGTCTGCCTTCTGCTCTCTCCCCTCACACCTGTAACCTGTCAGTCACTCTTCCAGTATTTAAGCACTTCTCTTTCACTGACTCCTCTCTGGTTCCTCCCATTATACCCCGTTGCTTCCTGTTACCCAGTCTCTGGTTCTCTGGCTCCTTGTGTGTGTTCCTCCAGTTATTATAAGTTGTTTAGGAATTTAAATTAAAGTATCATTATTTCATCATATCAAGACTCTGGCTTGCACTTTAGTTTCATCTGTTCAAACGACATCATTCCAGATGTCTTCTGATTCCTTAGGATGCTGCTTTGTTACTTTTAAATGAAGGAAGCTTTCTCTTGGCAACCCTTCCAAACAAGTCATATGTGTTTTTTAATTCTACTTTCATTCAATTCAATTCAAATTCAAAAATACTTTATTTATCCCAAAGGGAAATTAAATGTTGATGTAACTCATTTAATTAAGGAGTTATTATACATTGTGATAGCTGTGGGCAGGAAAGACCTCCTGTAGCGGTCCATTTTACAACCAATCTGAAGAAGCCTCTGACTAAAAAGACTCTGTTTTCCAATGACAGTCTCATGAAGAGGATGGTCAGGGTTGTCCATAATTTTCTTAATTTTATGCAAAACCCTTCTTTGCATCATCATCTCCAGAGGTTCCACAGTCGTCCCCAGAACAGAACCAGCCTTCTTTATCGGGTTATTGAGCCTTTTTAGGTCCCTGGCTCTGATGCTGCTTCCCCAACAGATGATGGCAGAGGAGATGATGCTCTTAACAACAGACTTGTAGAAGATCTGCAACATCTTGCTGCAAACCTTGAAGGATCTTAGCTTCCTCAAGAAGTACAGTCTGCTCTGTCCTTTCTTGTAGACGCCCCACTGTTGAGTCTCCAGTCCAGTCTGTTGTCGAGATGAACACCCAGGTATTTATATTCCTCAACCACCTCCACTTCTTCTCCCATGATGGAAATAGGGTTTGATCTGACCCTGTTTCTCCTGAAATCTACAATAATCTCCTTTGTTTTGTTCACATTCCAGATAAGATGATTGTTTCCACACCATAACACAAATCAGTCCACCTGTACTCATTTACTTTTAACTTCATTCATAAAGTAAATTTGCCCTGCTAATTGAGGCCTGTAAAGTCTGAGATGGAGCTCTTAGGTTTCTTGCGATTTGTCTGAGCATTGCACGGTCTGAGCAGTGGTGAGTTTTCTGGAAGGTCCACTCCGAGGAAAATTAACAGCTGTCTAAAATCTTGTCCACTTGTGGATATTTTTATGTACTTACTTTTTGTGTAGAATGATAAACATTATATGTCTGACCTTCTAACTCTACTAAGATTGTTGGGCAGAAAGAAGTGTGTAAACACACACAGCTGTCTACTCCAGACCAGCAAACTGACAAAACTCCTGCTTTTATAGAGCTGGTCACCCCTGTTGATGATGAATTACTCTGGCTGCTACTGTTCCTCTTAAATCCTATGGAAGCAGCAAGGGTGTACTTAGTTTTCCACACAAAGCCTTCCATTTAGTATAATTTTTGTTTAATATAATAACTGCCAGGAAAATGTGTGTTTTTGTGCTCCTGAGATTAGATTTAAACAGTTTTAGAACCTGATAAAGGGCACAAAAGCTATTTCTGCTCTTAAACTATAGTGCAAATATTCATTCACCAAATATATAAAAAGTATACATACATAAATTATAGAGTAACTCAGTTTGCAGAATTAAAGTATCTGCAAATCCCTCTCTTTTTTCAGATTGAAAGAATTTTGATAAAGTTAGACTTTATTCAGAATTTACATTCCTTTCCCCTTGTCTCATGCTTGTTATGTTTTTGCTCCTCTGTAGTGTAATTACTGAAATGTTCATTCATGGTTTTCGCCCCAATAACGTTTGAGTTTCGACTGAAAACTCAATATTGAAATTCTTAAAAGAAATAATTAATTTAATAGTTTCATCAATGCCTCTTTAAATAATGCATAAGATAGCTCCTAGTAAAGAAAAGAATTTCCTTTAGATAGATTTTTCAGACCTCCTCTGAATGTTGCGACTGGGATGTTCTGTTAGCAAAGGAAAACAAGGAAAATGATAAGAAATGTCTGTACTGAAGAACAGAGCAGAAAAATGACACCAGTCCTGGAAGCATGTCCACCTATGGCTGGCACACATGGTTTGTGAATGTACAGTGTGTCACGGCCTGGCTCATAAGCCATGGCAAAAAACGGAAAAATGCAAATCACTGATTTTGACCCAAAGTAAGAAATTATTCTGTTTGCAGAATAAAAGTAACAAACATGCATGGATGTGTGATTTAGTGTAGTCAGTAGCAGGTGCAAATGAAGATGATTGGACTCAGATGTGAGGAAAATGTCTGTGTACTATAATTCAACCTAAATAAATACAAAACAACCCCACACAGTTCGTTCTAATCTTACCAATTTATTAAATATAAGCTACAAGGACATTCTTTTCTATAAAATAGTTCTTTTCTATGAATACTTTGTGTATTTGTTTGTAATTCCCATTGTTTATATGTGAGGAATGAACATGCACCCTAAAAGCTTTTGTTGAAATTTTTGACTTCAAGATTTTCACAATGCTGTTTTGGTTTGCTTCTTTTCCTCTTTCATAGTATAGCTCATGTCTTTTTGACCCTACAGGTCAAATGAAAATGTGCTTACCTGCTTAATAAGGTCTGGAAATGGAGCTGATTTCCCTGCATCAAACATTTTTTCTTTGGTTCATCCTGTGAAACACTAGAGGGACAGGAGCGTTTACACACGTCTGTGTGACATTCTGAAAAAAGAGGAGAATAATTCATTAGCTGTGTTTTTCTCTTTCTTCCTCCCTCCTGAACCTTATGTTCAACAACTCTGGGGCAAATGCAGAATTGCAAATTAGCTGTTAGAAAAATCGAATTAATTGGCCATCCTCACAGCGTTCTTGTCAGGGTTTGGGCCGATGTGTCTCAAAGAGTCAGTTCCAAGAGAGGGAGGGGGGCAAAGCCTTCCACATTTAATACCATACCATAAAGGACAAGAATTTTTTTCTTTGTCAAGGCAAACAATGTGCCCCCCAGTTTAATATATTTTGTTTTTGCAAAGAAGAAAATGGAAGTAAAATTGTGGTTAATCTTCAAACAAAATTGAAATAGTAGGTAATTATAAATCTCTTTAAAAGGTCATGCAGGTTTTGTGGCATTAGATAAATTTTATTTATAAGGAGTGAAAGCAAAAATGGTTCTTCATATTGTAAATGTTGTTGACCCCTGAACTTAAGATGCACACACACACACACACACACACACATATAAGATTTTGTGATATAAGTATATTTTGTTTTATTCTGATCAACATCATCCTTTGAAATTATTTTGCGACCAGTAAAAACAGGTTCTGCACAGCTGAACGTCAGCCTGGAGTTTCATCCAAGAGGCCATTATCAGAATTGCTCTGCCATCTGGAGTTTTAATTGTGCATTACAAGTTCATTCGAGTGAGGAAACATACTTTGCAAAAGGTTTGTGTCTGAAAGTTTAGTTAATGAATTCTTAATTTAAAATACATACATTTGAAAAAAGGTGTTTACATAAACTTATTAAGGAGATAAATAACCATTTTTTTCTGTCTGACATTAAAATTTCTCTTGTTTCAGGTAAGGATAGATAGTATTATCAATTATTTACTCAATGCCAGAATGGGAAAAATGAGTTTTTAATTACTTTCTTCAGAATCAGAAGTTCACAGAAACTAAGGTTTCTGTGCCCTCAAACAATCTGGGAAATCTCAGACGACGTTCTGGCTTTGTACGCCTCTAATAGGTTCATTCACAACATTTAGGTTCATTGGAGGCACTCCTGTAAATGTATTTTATTGCACTACTCTAACACACTGTTTATGTGAGATAATCAAAAACAAAATTAAGTTTGGTTCATCCTTGGAAACAATTCCAGATGCCTGAAGGTGCCACATTCATTAGTCCACATGTATAAACAGCATGGATATGTCCATCTATCAGGAAGGAAAAAGACAGGTCCTGGGTCCCACAGGCTGAATGTATTTTAATGATAAATGTGTGTATTAACACAGGAAAAAACAAAAACAAAAAACAATTGTGAAGGTGCTGATGGAAGCTGTTAATAAAGTATCATTATCCACACCTTTATAGACTGAAAGGTCACTCAGAGGAAGAAGCCAAAAGAAACATAAAAAGCTAGATTGCGACAAAGATGGTATTGTGCAGTGTTCACATACAGTTTGGCAATTTTGACCATTGTTACACTTTGAGGAAAAAGGGTGAAGATTCCGAGCCGAAACAAAAAACAAACAAAAAAACATCCTAATTGTGAAGTACGGGGGTGGCAGCATCATGTGTGGATGTTTTTCCACTGGAGGGATTTGTGTACTTTGCAAAACAGATGGCATCATGAGGAAAAGTTATTATGTGGAAACATCTCAAGACATCAGTCATAAAGTTAAAGCTTGGACACAAACTGGTCTTCCAAATAGATAATAACCCCAGGCATACTGCCTAATTAGTTACAAACTGGCTTAAGGACAACAAGATCAAAATCCCTTAGAAAATCCGTGAGAAAAGCTGAAAGGGTGTGTGAGCGAGGTGGCCCACAAACCTGCCTCGGTTACACCAGTTCTTTCAGAAGGAATGGGCCAAAATTTAAGCAAAGCATTGTGAAAATCTCGAGGAAGGAAACCCAAATTGCTTCAAGTCATACAGTGTAAAGGCAATTCTACCAAATATCAAGAAATTGTTTGTAAACTTCGGAATTTTTAGAATATTTTTCTAAATCTCTTAAGAATTGTTTTTTTTATTATTTAAGCATTTGGCAAATAGAAATTATTTTGGTAACCATAAATTACCTAAATCAGGAAAGGTTCAGACTGATTTAATGTCAGACAGTGAAAGAAAGTGATTATATGTATTTTTTTTTAATAGTGTGTGGTGTATTGTGTACCTGGTCTCAACTGTACATATGAATTTACGTTGTTTTAAGGTGTCACCACAAACTAACCACCACTAACCGAGTGATGAAGCTGAAAGAATTACAATCAAGTTGCAACATTTTAATACTAAAAGCTCGAAAGGGATTTCCCTTTTCAGGACTTCAGCATCTTTAACAAAATACATTTTTATTTTCAGTCATTAAGTCAATTTTTTACAAGCTGTGATTTCTAGATTCATTAGGAAATGAAAGGATTGTTTTATGTTAAAATAAGTTAAAATTAAGGCAGACTTAGAAAAAACAGAAAGGTGCTCTAATATTTATAAAATGTGGACAATGAGTTGGACAACTTTCAGTTTATTTACAAATATAAATAGGAGAAAAAGCCTTTACACATGAAGATTCTAATATACAAAATAAATGTCAGAGCAACATCATTCCTTTAGTTCATTTTCAGTTCAGTTTTCTTGTGGACCCATTGGTTCTGTTAGCCATCAAGTTACTGGAGCATCGCTCCCATGGTCCATGTGCAACATAAGGCATTAGGTTGGTCTATATTCTGCCTGTTGCTCAGAGTACAGAACGGTATTTACAGGCAAACATCATCCATACAGCGCATGCATTCTCAGGATACACAAACACCCGGACTCGAACGGCAAGTCTCACATGGTCGCCACGACAACACACTATCTCCTCACAGAATGGAGACCTGTAAGAAATGAGACAAAGCTTGAAAAAAGTAGTTCATAAAAACAAAAACACCATCAGAGACACGGATGTCCGAAGTTCCATCAACATTTTTTTTTATCCACATTTTGAAGTATCACATTAGAAAAGGTTGATGGAAACTGTACAATTTGAAATAATTTCCTCAATTTCACAAAAAAAGTTTTTAAGCTTGCTTAATTTCCCTTTATTTAATTTCCCTTTGTGATATACAGTTTTTTTTTGTTTGTTTTTTTTTTTTAATGAACTGAGGTGGTTTTTGGCTTTTCCAAAAAAGAGTTAATGCGCTAAAGGGGAGATGGAAACACAGTTGCCGAACACATTTTGAAGTTGTGAACTTTCCCAGTCCAAACCTTCAGCACAGACGGGAGGACTGTCAGCCTGGAGTGGCCGTCTGTAGGCACCCCAGGCTGGGGTAGGAGTGGGAGAACTCTCCCATACATTGGTGGGTCTGTGTCTTACCAGAGGCATGAAACTCGGAAAGATTTCTAAGTCCAAACCTCCAGGTTGGACGGGAAGACTCTTCATTTTTCTGAGATGTCTGGTCCATGCAAGTTTGCAACCTCTACATCCTCTTTATTACAGTCATAGGATGCGTCAGCATCTGACAAAATTACACTTTGCATAGCAAGGCTGATTCACTTCAAACCAGTAGATGGAAACGCCCAGTTCGGATTTTCTTTGGTTTTTTTGGCTTTTTTCTAACATTTTAAAAGTTTGATCAAAATTAGTAAATAAATTGGATGGAAACATAGCTATAGATACATAACCATTTATTTCAAAGCTGAAATCATAATACAACTTCAATAATTTTGGAAAACAAGAATTGTGTGCACAAGTTAGAAATTATTGTGGCTTTTATCTTATACAGTCAAATATATATACAAACACCTCACTATTATCTGGTTAAATTCCCCTTGGAGGTTGCACCTCCACTTCATGCCTCTTGTAACCATCAACAAGCTTCTGTCATATTCCTGGCTGAATATTTGACCACTCTTCTAGGCAGAATTGATATGGTTCAGTTCAAACCTGTTGGTTAATTGGTGCAGACTTGGCCATTCCTGAAGCTTAATGTTAGCCTCAAGAGTTTGGGGGAAATTCATCTTCCTTTTTTCATCCATTTTGAGCAATGCATCAGTACCCTTGGTAGCAAAATAGCTGCACAGTATGATGATAGATGCCGATTTAACAGTATTGGATTCTTTTATTGGATTCTTTTGTATCTGCCACAACCTCAACCCAAGGCGCGATATATATATATATATATATATATATATATATATATATATATATATATATATATATATATATATATATATATATATACACACACACACACACACACACACACACACACACATATATATCTCACCTTTATGTGGACAGTAATACTGCTGTTAGACTAAGCAGTAAGTGTATTTTTATACATTTAACTTTGTATATGTAGTTTATAGTATATGTATAGTTTTAGCCCAATTCATTTCAACACTTTCCCTCTTCCGCTCTCTACTCTAGTTACACTGCAACTTATTTTTTTTTTTTTTTTTTTTTTTTTTTATTTAAGTAGGAATAGGTGAATATTGTTGTAACAGAGAGAAAAAATAATAAAATATTGAGATAATTAGTCATCCTGCAAAAATGGCAAATGGTAAATTTATCATGCAAAAAGCAAAATAAACTGATGTTTGCAGCATTTTTAGTAAGGTGGGGATGGTAACTTTTGCTGCTTAAACTATTTTTCAACTATTGGCTCCATTAAATGCTGCATTTACAGAAAATATGACTAATTGCAACCATTATATACTGCTTAGCAGCACAGTTGCATCACAGAATGTAACTGCTGGGTGAAGCAGCGTATTTATTTTTAGAGCCGTATTTGTTTTAATGGGCTCTGCCTGGATGCAGAGGTAGATTTACTGCCTACATTTTTAAATATTATTTATCTATCCATAGTGAACAAAATACTGTGAACATTTTTAAGTCCATGTTAACTATTTGTTCTTCCTTGGAACCAAGAGTTTTAGTTGTTGGCATGAATTTTAGCAAAAACAAGGCACATTATTGAGAGGATGTATGCACGTACTGTATAGGAATTTACTGTTGCTGAGTGCCATTTGATGTCTGAACATAAATATAACTTTTCTGCTCTTATTTATGCCCACTGCAGGGACTTCACTGCTCAGAAATTGTTATATTGCACTATTAGCTGAAGTATACTCACAGTGGAACCCACAATTTGCATGGTAGCTTTAAATTTCCACAAAACAAGCAAACACTGCCTTGCACACACTGAAAATTTTAGCTAAGCTTTAACTAAGCTACTCTGAATTTATAGATTTTTCAATCATTCTTTTGTACTGTCATGCTAACAAAGCAGTTCTACTTTTGCTTTGAGATATATTTTAACAGGAGGACTTAAAACCACAAAAACCACATTAATAATATTAATGGATTAAGTATACTGGTACTAAAGCCCGGGATGTTCTTACTGTGTTTGGAACAATATCTGACCTGAGGCAAGTGGCAAAGGCTCTGCGAGCATTGCGGTGCACGAAGTGAATGGGGAACCCTTTGAAGGTGTGTCCGTCCGGCACGGCCCTCCTCACTGCGTCCTGGAACTCCTCGTTGCCACAGGAGACGCCAGTACAACGCTCCATTTCATAAGCCGACAGGGCTGAGGACAGCAGGTAGGAGAGGTGGTCGTCCCACACTGTAGCCAGATCGAAGTCCTGGAGAAGAGGAACCGATAAAACAAAGTCATTGGATAATTCTAGGTAAACTGGGAATGATTATGTTACCACTAACTGGTCAAATAATACTTAAAAGGACAGGTTGTTAGAAATTACACCCAGAAATCATACTTTTTTTGTTCTGCTGTTGACATTTAAATAAAATCCTTTAAACACAAGATGCATTAACTTTTCCAATTAACAAGTTAGATTCTACAAAAATATCCTGAAAAGAAGACAGTGGCCTTTATTCATCAGTAGCTGGACAGGAAGTAGGGCAGGGAGAGAAGAGGAAGACGAGTAGTAAATGGCTCTAGGCTAGGAATCTAACCTGGGACAGCTGCGTCAAGGTCTGTAGCCTCAGCATATGGTACGCCACCTCTATTGCTAAACCACATGACACCCCTGCAGCTTCCATTTCAAGTCCATGCAAACATGGAAAAACTTTTAACACTCAAGCAACCACTGAGTTTTACCTTCCTGTGTTCCGAGACCAGGAAGCGCATTTCCAGCTCCAAATGGTTGCTGGCCTCAGCAGGATCCAGAGACGGAGCACAGAGAGGAGGCAGAGGAGGCAAAGAGGTGGTGGAGCCTGGGGCACAGACAGACTTCAGAGCCTCTTCACTCATCGCCTTCCAGCGTGACTGATTCTGAAGGTAAAACATGTGGAAAACATGCTCACACAGACCCAATACACAGCGTCCACAATAGTTTGATGTCTTTTCTTATGGCAATATGATAGAAGTTGTTAGCTGGTGGTCATTTATAAGCTCCAATTCCAGGAAATAACTTGGGTATCACTATCCTGAACACGAGGTCTGAGCAACCCAGTGATTCTCTTAAGAAACTGGGAGGTTCACAGGGATCCTACCTGGAAGTCAAAGATGCAAAGTTCCACAGCATCAGAGGGCTGGCAGTTGGCCAGGAAGGTCTGGTGGTTAAAGACGCAGCCCACGGTGCGGTAAGGGGACGAAGGTTTGGGTTGGGGGGCCAGTGGGGGAGCATCTGGATCAATGGGCCGGTGCAGATATCTGATCACAAACAGAAGTTTACCATTTGTCACAAATTTCTCTGACACTACACACACACACACACACACACACACACACACACACACACACACTATACTGCAAGTACAGCTGCGTCAAGGTCTGTCGCCTCAGCATATGGTACGCCACCTCTACTACTAAACCACATCACACCCCTGCAACTTCCATTTCAAGACCATGCAAACATGGTAAAACTCTACTCACTTACTTGTGTGAACTTGCATTGACTTCCATTAATTTCTATAGCCTAACCCTGACCTTCTCCCTAAACCTAAGCACCCTGAGTATATACCTACCCCCAACCTAAACTCAATTCACACATTAGTCCTAAACCTAACCCCTAACCCACATGTTATGTTTTCACATTGTGTGGACATGGAAAAAATGTCCTCACAACTATTAACGTCCACTCAATGTTGGTTGTTTGTCAAGTCCTCACAACCATAGCTATACAAGTACACACAAACACACACTGTTTACTTAACTGAACAGCAAACAGTTTTAGAAGTTAAATGTTTCAAGAAAACTCAAAATATAGATTTCTTAAGGGTCATTTCTGCATTAAATATCAATCCCTATATTTATATTCATATGGGGTTTCCACTGTTCCATGACCTGTCATGTGTCTGTGTTTGTAGGGAAATGAAATGAAATCGAACCTGTGTGCTGTCAGACTCTCCCAGAAAGTGATGCTCCCGTCAGTACCACGGGTCAGGACCCAGGTGTGTGGACCACTGTTGGCCTTGGTGCCCACACACACATACGCATCCAGGCCAAAGCCCAGCAGGAGGCTGCAGAGCAGAGTAGCGTGGTCCTCACAGTCTCCCTGAGGGAGGACAAACAGTGCTGTATAAGGATCCATGTGGATTTGGAAATATTAAAAAAGGTACAGCACCTTGTTAATGTTTGTAAGACATTAGTTAGGGGTAGTGATGCAAAATATTGGCAGATTATTTGAACCCAGATGTGAAATAAGAGATAACCTGTGACGTCTGTGCTGAGAAGAATCAAACACTTAAATTGTGACTGCTCATGGTGGCAGATCTGAACAGAAGGGATGTTGTTTTAACAGGCTTGCCTAATTCATCATATTACTACCACACTGTTTGGAAAAAACAATATCCTGTTCTTGCTGCACTGTTAGCCTTTCTCAGAAGTGTTGAACACACAAAAGATCAGTCTGCTGGAGAGGAAACAAGCTCTGTAGTCATCAGATTGGCTCTAACAGTAAGCAACTCTAATCTCACTTTTGCAACTTTTCCAGTAAAATGGCCTTGGTCGAGTAAGGGGCTGCTGCTCCTGCATGCCGGCTCAGGCTACGGGCAAGTCAGGATGATAGATGTTCCCCAGAAGTGCTAATATGGACGGCAGCATCAGAACAGGCTGGGGTCTGATGAGGCTAAATTAATTTTCCCTGGAATGAAACTCATAAATCACAGCTGACAAGGGCCACTTTGTGAGAATTGTGCTGTGTCTATCTTGCCAGCCTCTCACTGAGGAGAGGCGCTGAGCATTTATCCTGAGGTGCTCTGGGAAATTCCCCACTATCAAACACAGCAGCCAGTCAACCCTGCACAAATCTTTCTTCCTCAGAAATAATGCAATCCGCCCTACTCAGAAACAGGGTGTGTGTGTGAAGGTAGCTGAGAAGAGTTTATGTGACGCTTTCTGACATCTAGAACAACATTTTAGCATTGAGGGCAGGACATTTTGTCCCAAGCAACAGCTAAACCCAACCACTTTCTCCAGAAGAAAGTCACTAAAGCTATAATGAGGATAAAGTCTGTCAATAGTTTTCCAAGTAGGAAGACATTAAACAGTAATCTCCCACAATATGTTTATATTTATCGGGAACTTAGTTATTTTATTGTAAACTCACATGGGGCCAGGAATTTATGTGCAATGAAAAATAAACAGCATCAACCTGCTTGACGTCATGTTTGAAATACTTAATAAAACATATATCACTGCTGATGCAAAGGGAGTCCATTTAGCCTTACATCCTCTGCCTTGCATCTTCTTCTTGGAGTGCTTGATGAAATTGGCAGAAAGAACTGTCATCCTCTGGCTGGAGTCTCACGTGTCATATTATTTATTGAGACATCAGGAGAGTGTTCCAACATCTGGCCAAAATATTCATCTGATTCAAAGATATCATGCCAAACACAAAATATAAAACATTTCCTCCAAAATAAGAATGGCAGTTTTAGAGTTATCAGACCAAAAGACAAAGATCACAGTTCTTCTTCCAGGGTCCATTTGCAAACTAATCTGGCTTTTATTGTTGCTTTTGGAGTAATTGCTTCTTCTTTGCCGAGTGGTCTTTCAACCTATGTCGTTCCGGAGTTGATACACACATTTTGCACCAAAACACAATCATCCCTTGGTACAAAGAACTCATGTCACACAAGGATTGTGTTTTGGGGTTTGTCTTAAAACACAGTGAACACAAAATTACTCTTACCCCTGGCAGATTTAAGCTTAAAGTAATATTTTAATTTTACCAATTTGTTTCCTCTGAATCTCACAGTTTGTGAGATTAAAGGACTGTGTCTGATCAGGTGGTCAGCTCCATAGGATACTGTACTCTCACCATTCCTTTTCACTTTGTACAACTCAGACCTTCCAGTATAAGAGTTTTGTAATTTTTCCCCACACTCTGCATCAGCTCAAACCTGACCAAGAATTCTCATCGTAGCTGAGGTACCTAATGCTAAAAAAGTGGATTTCAATCTAATCTCAGTGCACAAACAAAACATTCTGCATTTTCATCATTTGTTAACCAAAAATGAAACCAAAATGGAGAAGCTGTGCATTATGCCTATGATAAAACAGCTTGTAGAACCACTTTTAGCTACAATGCATTTGATTTCTGTATATAACTTTATATCTCACATCAGAACCTTTTTCTTTTAGAACTTAAATTTTATTATTTTTTTAACAAGACAATTACACAGCAAATCAGAACTTTTTTTGATTATTATTTTTTATACAACACTTTTAAATTAATGTTTACACAGCTCTATAAAAGCCACACTACAGCTTTTCCATCAGGCTGAGGTCTAGACTTTGACTAGGCCATTGCAACCTCTTTATTTATTTTTTTTTAGCCATTCTGTTGTAGATTTGCTGCTGTGTTGAAGTTTAAAGATCCACACTGGACTCTAGAATACTGTGTTATTCTGAGGAGTTTATGGTTGGCTGAAGGGCCCAGCATGGTCAGACCGAAGTCTAACTGTCGATGCACATTCACGTGGTTGTGGGATGTTCCTTTTCACACACACCCTTCAAGGCCCACAAGACACACCAAACTGAGCTTCTGTAAAACCCCTCCCCCTGCAGTGTATGTCTTGGTGTTTTGTCATGTGTGGTTTACAACAGTATAGTAAACACAGTGATTATGGCCAAGAGGAACAACTATTACGAATTCACAAGTTCTTTGGAAGAGGAAATAATGATTGACAAGCTGCAACTTCTCATTTATTTTCCATGTTATAGGAAAATAAAAAAGAACAGAAGGCGATGGTGGGATGTTTTGGTCCCACAGTACGCACTTCCTCACAACCTCAGAAAATTGCTCTCTGGCTGAAAAATGGCTTCTGGAAGTTCAGCAGTTGGGGCTGTTTTCCGCATAAACAAAGATACCCAAGAAATTCTGACCAATCACAGAATAGTTTTGCATGCAGAGGGGGGCAAAAAGTTTGCCAGAGGAGTTGTGACATAAAGGGGCAGACGACACGAGACTGAGAACAAAAAAACGCGATTTTCGTCATGCAATTAATTATATATATTCAGTTATATTTAAATTACTTACATCATACACACACACACACACACACACACACACACACACACACTACATTTTTAATCGCTTATGGTTATTTATATATTATTAATATACACCTTGGATGGAGTAGCTTGTCAACAAATAAGCAATTTCCCCTTGGGGATCAATAAAGTAGATTCTATTCCTGCCAATCCTAAACTGAGAAATAAAGCACTTAACTGGAACTTTGGAAGAAGAACCTGTAAACCTGCCACTGTCTTACTCTGATAGTAATTACTTACCATTACATTACATTACATTAAGTGCTCTGCCATAAACTCACCTTCCCTCTGCACAGGAAACTCATTAATGTGCACCACTGTTCCTGCTTGCCCCCTCCTCCCACCACCGGAGCCCTTTCATGGGCCAGCAGGCTGACGAATCGGGCGGCCTGTCGAGGGCTCTCCAGCAGTCGGCCGGCCCGAAGGACACGCACATAGGAACACACAGGCCGGTTCACACCATTCTCATCCTGTAGACAGTGCAG
Source organism: Anableps anableps (assembly GCA_014839685.1). Lineage (NCBI taxonomy): Eukaryota > Metazoa > Chordata > Actinopteri > Cyprinodontiformes > Anablepidae > Anableps > Anableps anableps. The sequence goes on from CM026072.1 coordinate 34,999,417, forward strand.
ACTTCTAGTTAAAGGGTAATAAGAGGTAAAGGGAAGGTTTCAACTAATTGGGGCAGTGATAAAGAGAGATGACAATTTCTTCTCTGTTAACTGTTCAAGTAACTAACCTGTGGGAAAAAAATGAGTATAGAAACATTGTACGGTAAAAAGAAGAATAGCTTAAGAAGAGGGAAGAGTTTCATGAAAAATCAGACAAACCTGAGCGAAGATCTTGACCAGTTTGGATTGGTTAGACGATCGGATCTCCAGGAACTCTCTCCACCACTGTTTGGCGTATACCAAGAAGAGCCTCTCCTTCTCCGCTGTCCTCTGCCTCTCCAGTGATTGCTAAATGAAGAGCACACAGTGACATCAGCACCTCCATTCAGTGCTTTCATGATTCTTTCACAGCACCACATTGATGGCTTTTCCTGGGAGGACTGACTCTGAACAGCAGTAATGGAATTCTGTGGTAATCATTCAACATATATTCATTCAGGAATAAAAAACAAGCAGTGAGACAGAAACTCACCGGAGTCTGACACCAATAATGAAAGCTGGCTGAACAAAATGACCTGTTTTAAATGTTAACATCTTCTTATTTAGGCCCTTTTTTGTAAAAGAGCCAACATGAACTGCTGTAAAAAAAGGCCTTCTACTCCAGCGCAGCGGTTTATCTCCAGTAAGGGATGGGCAACTATCGTACAGTTTATCGGTAACTTCTAGCCAATCCCCTGCCCCTGTTTTCTACATGCCGCTGCTCTTACCTGTGTGCTGATGATATCAGTGTTCAAAGTCTCTGGGACAGGAGGGAAGAGCTCCAGACTGACAGTCAAAACACCCACTGGGATTTTACTTTCACTTCCTGGTGACACACAAACATAAAGCTGTATGCTAATGATTTCTGGGGAGAATCACAGAGCCCACTCTTTGCTCCGTTTTATCCGTCTTATTACTAGATACAGCACAAATCGCAACAAATAAAATGAAACCCAACCCATATGGAGACATCCATCTGTCTAAACATGAGACTGGTGGTGTAACAAATTATCCTTTAGGAGGCTCGCAACTTCAGTGAGCGGTCCTTTAGAAGACTTCAAGGTTTCCATTAAAGTTCTGAAGAATTTCTTTTTTCAGCATACAAAATGTAATTCCTAAACTTTTCCTCAAAGTAAACTACTTAAAACAAAACATACATCGAGATATACTTTTACAACAAATGTGCTTTAGATCTTAAAACACCTGCTCACCTTTGGCTCAAAAAACATCAGACCACTCTGAATACGGCCTCTAAATGCAACAAAGAGTAATGCACTGTCGTGATTTTTTTTTTTTTTTTTTTTAATTTTAACGGAATGGATGTGCAATCCTGACTGAGTCTGCATACAGTGCCTTTAAAATGTATTCACCCCCTTGGATGTTTTAACCTTTTTATTGCTTTTACAAGTCAATCATGATCAACACAATTTGGCCTTTTTGACAAAAAGATTTTTTTATTTTATTTTATTTTATTTTTTTTTACAAAAACCCTTTAGTGTCAAAGTGAAAACTGATTTCTACAAAATGACAAATAAAAATATGTAACACAAAATAAATGATTGCATAAATATTTATCCCTCCCTAAAATGAGTGACCTAATTCAACAGAGGTCCAGCCAATCGGTGCTACTAGTTTCATAAAGAGTGGAATGGTGATTAGTTGAGTGCAGTGGGTGTGTCTCAAGTGATCGTAGTATAAAGACACCTGTGTCTGGAAGGTCCATTCACTAATCAGTATTCCTGGCTACCATTAAAGCATGAAGGTAAAAGTATAAGTCAGGGTGATGGATGCAAAAGAAATCTCAAAGGCACTGAACATCCTCTGGAGTTCAGTTAAATCCATCATCAAGAAATGGAAGGAATATGACGTCTAAATCTGCCTAGATCAGACCGTCCTCACAAACTGAGAGACCGAGCAAGAAGGAGACTAGTAAGAGAGACCACCAGGTTACCATGACTACGCTGAAGGAGTTACAAGCTTCAGATCCCGAGATGGAAGAAACTCTGCTGATAACAATTGTTGCTGTAGTTCTTCATCATTTAAAGCTTTATGGGAAAGAAGCAATGAGAAAGCCCCTGTTGAAGAAAACCCATATTAAGGCTTGACTAAAGTTTGCCAAAAGGCACGTGGGAAGAGACTCCACAGTCAAGTGGAAGAAAGTTCTTTGGTCTGATGAGACCAAAATGGAGCTTTATGGCCATCAGACAAGATGCTGTATTTGGCAAACACTGCACATCACCACAAACACACCATCCCCACAGTGAAGCATGGTGGTGCCAGCATCATGCCGTGGGGATGCTTCTCTGCAGCAGGCCCTGGAAGGCTTGTAAAGGTAAAAAGTAAAACAAAGGGATCAAAATATCAGGAAATCCTGGAGGACAATCTGTTTCCATCTGCAAGAGAACTACGGCTTCAGAGAACATTTATTTTCCAGCAAGACAACGAGCCGAAGCATCCAGCTACAGCTACACAGAGATCGTTTGAAGACAACAAGCTAGATGTTCTGGAGAGGACCAGTCAAAGCCCAGACCTCAATCACATAGAGAATTTGTGGCTGGACTTGAAAAGGACTGTTCAACGTCAAGCCCCTCGCAACCTGACAGAGTTTCAAGTTTATCATGAAAGAATGAAGGCAAACTGCAGCGTCTAGATGTGCAGCCACCCTGAGAGTATCCACAAAAACGCCAAGCTGTGATTACAGCCAAAGGTGCATCTACTAAATACTGACTTGAAGGGGGGGGAATTCATGCAATAACTTATTTTATATTAAATATTTTCATTTAATTGTCATTTTGTAGAAATCTTCTGATCATGATTGATTTTTTTAAAAATCAAAGGGTAAAACATCCAAGGGGGTGAATACTTCTTATAGGCTTTGCTGCTCCAACTCGCTGGCTCAGAGGGACAACTAATTTGACCCTTCCTAGCTTCTCTGTAGTTTGTTAATGTGCTAAAAAAAATACACCAGCTACAAGTGTATTATCTGCATCTTTAGTCACAGATTTTATGTGAACAGCATTAGAGAAAGGTTACAAAGACCTATGCAGCGCCACACAGTAGCTGATTTCACTGTTATCCAGTGATGCTCACCGACTCCCATCAGCTCCACAGCGAAGCACGTCTTGCAGCTGGGCAAACTGAGGACTGTCCTCCAGTCCAGAAAGTAGGACGAGACCAGTGTTGTTTCACTGGAAGTGTCTGTCTTGATCAGCACAAAGTGAACTGGGTCGCACATGGACAGCATGGCTGTTGCATCCACCATCTTACTGCCATCGCCTGCAACAACAGAAACGAACAGAAGAAAAGGCTTGGTACAGAGGCGGATGTCTCGTGATTCAATCCAGCAGAGGGGGCTTCCTCTTACCAAAGCCATCCCTGTGGATTTCTAGAAGGAAACCCTCTTTCAAATTCGGTTCACAGGCACAAGGAGCTGGTTTGGAGCGAAACCTTTGGTTGCGGAAGTGCAGGTAGATTGTAAACGTAGAACACACCTGACCAGGTAGAGGCTCTGATTCCTGAAGGTGCTCCAGAAAGGCCTTACCTCCAAGAACTTGAAGATAAAGGTATCGCCTTGATGGATCAAGATTAGCTTAGAGAGAATCAAAACATATTAGACCAAGAACGTAGTTCATTTTTTCCCCATTAAGCATTATGAGTATGTCTCTTACTTTTCTTAAGATGGGTAATATCTTGGTCATCATAATGAGCAGCATGCTTGGATGGAGATTCTGTCCCAATATTTGGAGCACTTTCCTATTATAAAGAAGTGAGAAATATTCTGACCTTTATTTGTGGCATTAAACACAATAGAAATGAAAAATAGAATATTTTAAATGTTAAGAAGTTGCAGCAAAAATAGAGTCATTATCAATATCCACAAGTACAGAGATATCTCAGTCGCCAGTGAGCAATGAGATTGGGGGTCTGACATGGTCTACAAAATGGTGGAAAACCTGGGTGAAGTGGAGATCTTTCATCACATCGTCAATGATGCCCCTGCGTTGGAGAGCGCGTACAAAGTCTGCCTCAGACAGAGGCCGAAGCGCTGAGCTTTGATCATCTTTTATCGTCTCTGCCAGGACCTCTCGGATTCTTCCATGGATGTCCATCTGACAGGCAGAAAAAAAACCTGATAACCATTTCCATTGTCTCGCACTGAGAAAATGATATGGGAGCGAGAAAGGAATTACATGAAAGAACAACAGTACAAAAGGAAATCAGCTGTACAGCGATATTTCTTTATGAAAGCATTATGTCTGCACAATATATCGTGAAAATATCGTTATCGGTGTCCGCAATACTCAGTTCGCAAAGGACTATTTGGAGTGCATTAATTGTTGGCTAATATATCTGAAGCGTTCTGAACTTGTATTTTACATGTTAGTGTAATCTTTAGCCTGGTGGACAGAGTCTTATGGCAGCAGATGTTCACACAGGACACAAATGACATGATCCAAAAGGCTAAAGCTCACAGGGTGATGGAAGCACAGATGAGCAAGAAAGAAAAGAAGAAAATAAGCACATATCGCAACTGTTATCATCATCGCAATATCAAGCAGTCTTAATATATAGCCAGTACCACAGTCTCACGGCAGTAAAAGCTCACACTAGACGCAAATGGCATTGCCAAAGTCACACAGAGTGAGAAGCACGGATCAGAAAGACAGTAAAGAAACCTGATATCGTCATAACAATATTTACTAATATTATCGCCATCGCAAGATTTTTTAATACCGTGCAGCGCTAGAAAGCATATATTAAAACTGAGTAAGCCTCCTTATGTGTGCAGTCCTCAAATCCACTGAAAAGTTCTCTTCACGGACCTTTAACATAGCACGAAAATGTCACCTTTTTTTTTTTTTTTTAACATAACACTGTACCAATAAATCACATAGCCGAATATAACAGTAGACTTAATTAGGTAATGACAGATGAAGAAATATGATTCATCATGCCATCTTTACAAAATAAAATGGTTAAGTAAAAATCCGTTTGATATATTTGGATATTTAAATATTAGGTATACAATTGAGAGAAGACTTTTGTCATTTGGAGGAATAAATAAGCGTCCCTGTCGAAACTGACCAAGAACAGGATAAACTTGTAGCTTAAAACCAAACTGTGGCAAATTAGGCGTGATATTGCTAGCTTACCCTGAGCAGATGGTTGTGTATTATCTGCTTCAACTCGGAAGCTTTTTCTGGAGGAAGACACATTATGGCTGATTAGCAAAGACACATATACAGCAGCTATATACACATATATCCTTTCTTGCTTAAGCTAGAAATGATATTTGTAAAGACTTCTTAGCTCGGGAAACATCTATTTTGTCTGGCCAACCAACTGCCAGTTTTAAACTTTGGTGAAAAAGGACACAATAAGACGTCCTGATACGTGCCTGATAGAAAAGGAAAATAACACAAAATAAGCTTTCAAATTAAATTTTTAAACTGAACAAAATAAATACGTAAGTGAAATTAATAGACATAATTATAATGTAAAGAGCAACTTTTTAAATTTCAACAAAGCATAGATTTAGCTAAATGAAATATATTCAGGCGTCATGTCGGTCGCGCTAGTACCTTCACCATTAACGCCTCCCAGCACTTTGTAGTTGTGTATATATTATGTATATAAGATATATACACACACACACACACACACACACACACACACACACACACACACACACACACACATATATATATATATATATATATATATATATATATATATATATATATATATTTTAGAATTTTACTTTTATTTGTTCATTGGGAGAACAATGTTGTTTTTAACAGTCACTTTTGCCACAGTTTTTTGTACCTCCAGCAAAATACACGTTTTATGAACTCTCTACTTTTTTAAAGTTCATCAGATTTTCTATGAACTTCTAAGTAATCTATGATTTTCTACTTCCATGGGGTAAAAATATAAAACAGAGACTAACTTCTTTTACTGGCCACTAGGTTGGACGAGGACCCATATTTATTTGCCCACCATGAACAGTGTGCAGAGGTAAGAAAGAACCAAGGCTCAGTGCTGCATGAAAGGTTTCTTACCAGGTCTCCATAACAACCATTAGATGCCAGTTGCATGCACATCTCTTAGTTGTTAGTGACGCCCCACAAAGCCTTTTTTTTTTTTTAATCCAACTATCACACACAAACATGTTTGCTTAACTCTCCTGGGACGTTAACTGAAACTATGTGGTTTGGTCAAATGAGACTAAGACTGAGTGTTTTAGCAACAGAAACAGTATAGGTTTGGCATGTAAAATTTGTGAGGAAAACCCCATCACACCCACTGTTAAGCAGTGTGGAGGATCTGTGATGCTGTGGGCCTCCAAATGTCCTAGGAATAAAAAGTACAGAACATGACATAAATTACAAATACCAGATTTTAAATAAAATTTGACACTAAACACTACAAATGACATTTGTTTTCATTGGATCCGAGTTGTATGGTCATGTGACAGAAAATAAGCCTTCCTACATAGTCATCTCTGTCCCCAGACCTTCATTGTCTAGAAAACATGTGAACTGAAGAGAGGAGAATTAAGAGATGATCCAAGACTCTGGATGATCTGGAGAGATTGCAGAAAGAGGAATGAGCAAAGATCCTTCTCTGTGTGGTCCAACCTTGTAAACTGTTGTAAGACTCATGTGCCATTATGAAAAGAGGGTCAAACAAACAGTCAACAGCAGGGATACCAACAATTGTGTGCCTGGTATTTTGCACAAAACAAAAACAAACAAAAAAAACCACTTGCTCCTTAACATGGGATTTATTTCTCCCCACACAATAAATGCACTAAATTTAGAGATTGGATTTCTAGATTTTTTTTGTTTAAGTTAATGATACTGTAACATCAAGAGAGTTGTGAGCAAACATACCTGGCTCTAATGCCTCACACAACACAGGGTTGCATAAAAAAAATGTTTTTATTGTTTGTTTTTTTAACAACTTTTGTCAACCCACCCAGCTGCCACATTTTCCCTGTTGCTCATGAGGACTCTCTTAAACATCAACCCTAGAATGGATTCCAAAGGTATACAGCCCCTGTTAACATGTCAGGTCTTTGTACTGTCAAGAAATGAGATGACAAATCATTTTCAAACCTGTTTCCACATGTTATCATTTTTCTATATAATGCAGCTGAAAAACAGACATATTAGTGGTGACTGTGAAAAACCCTCCTAAAAGGTGCGAGAACCTGTTGTTTTGAGTATGTGCACACATCCTTAAATTATTTGAACCTCGTCTTGATTCAGTTTCAGCATGTATTCTTGAGTTCACATCTGCCACCAGTTATAGTGGATCTGGTTTATTAAGTTCAGCTGTCCAGGCCGGATCTCCATCCCCATCCCCACATCCCCATCCTTTCGCTGAAGCCAAAGTGTGCAGAGAGGTTACAAAAGATCAGGGGGATTTCATTTTACAAAGGCATTAGCCAGGAGAAGAGTACAAAAAAATTCCACAGTATTAAATATATTTATAACGTGGCACAGTGAACACAGTAATTAGAGAAAATATTGGACAAAAGGGACAAGAGAAAATCTGGATTTTTCTCCAAGATTATTGAGAAGATGAAGAAGTTGGTGATGGAGGCTGACAGCGATACTGAAGGACCTACAGGAATTTCCAGTAAGGGCAGGTCGTGCTCGACATGTGCAAACAGTCCGGTGTGCTCTCCCTATGTCTGGTCTAAATAGGTCTGGTTACCTTTCTTCAGACTGAGTGGTTTTAACCAAGGTGGAAGAAAGTTCTGAACAGCTCCAAGTACTAGAGAGCTTCTTCAGATGAAGAGAGATTTTATTTCTCAGCATCACTGCGAGTCCAAGCATATAGCAAAACCAACGTAAGAATAGCTTCAAGAATAGCCCCAGAAGAAAATTCAAGCTTTGGAATCACCCGAAAGCAGGGGTGTCCAAAGTATGGCCCGGGGGCCATTTGCAGCCCTCTGAAGGATTTTGTGCGGCCCTCCAACCTTAATTCTAGAATGGAGCAAATCTGGCCTGCAAGCATAGGCGGCTGATGCAGATGGACACTTTTCCATCGTATAGGGTGACATACAGCTATAGAGTCGTGCCTGTTAACTGAAAAGCAATCTGGTAATGCTGTTGATTAAAATGAGAGAGTCAAACAACAAAATACCTCATGGGTACCATGAGTAGTTTCATTTAGTAACACAAGTGTAAGTTATGTCAATGGTTTAAGAAGAAAAAAATACATTCCACATCCTGGGAGTACAAGGCTTTTGTCATCCATGAGCTGGCCTGGCTGTTAACTTCCTGAACACAGACAGCTTCACTTTGGTTTTCTCAACAACAAAACAGCAGGAAAACCTGGACCCAACCAGTGGGTAAATACATGCAGTAAATGGCAAGGAACCTGGCAGTTTGTATGATTTACATGACAACCAAAATTATTCCTAGAAGCAAGGGAGAGGAAAAAAAAACTGATATGCCCTGCTTACTAACAGTGGAAGAACAGATGGCGCTGTAGAAAACCTGGGAAAACATGCATTTTGTCATAAATATATATATATATAAAAAAAATTCCCAAAGTTGAGCTCTTCAGTCTGGGGTCTTCTCTACATTTTAAAGGTTAGCTCAACAGTCAGTAACAGTGACTTTGAAATGCAAAAATGTATCCAAAGATGATAAACACACATTTGATCATTACAAATAAAGAATGCAAAAATAAACCTGTCTGATTTGTTTTTTTTTTCCTATGTACCGCACCTTTAGTAAGATCCATTCAAAGCCATGTTTTTATGACACAGTACATTCTTGAACAGTGAGAGGAGAAAAAAAAATCATCATGCTGGCACAAAGATCCTGAGATGTTGCTATTTTGTTAAGATCTTATGAGAAAAATATACACACACTCATTTGATCTAGTGCTCCTGCATTTTGACCTTAATAAATACCCTCAATTATGCGCATATTACCATTTATATCTACTTAAAGAAGTACCTCATCCAAGGTACCGGTGCAAAATAGGAGTCAATTTCTTGAGGGGAACCAGAGTTCTTTCACTGGAAGTACATCCAACACAATACACCGACAACCAGGGCGGCCCCAGAACCCACGCTGAGCAGGACGGGCCTCCAGTACTGCCACTTCTCTTGTTTCTTCTCTGAGTCACTCAGTTTTTGTTTCATCTGCTGGAGCATCTGTGCCGTGCCTGCGATCCTCTCCTCACGGTGCCTCTTCCTCAACCTATCGGGGAGTTAAGCAGGAAGGAAAATATGTGAGCAGTTCATAAATACAAATGCTGTCTGAGAAAATACAGATAAAGAATGACAGCAAAATACAGTGGAGAGTTAAGAGTCAGTTCTTAGTGATCAACTGGAAATTCCACAATGCAGGGAATTTTATCCAGTTGTCGGTTTGAGTGGCCTTCAGTGGGGACCAGCTGGTCGGAAACTTGAGAATCAGATCTTTTTCCAGTCGGTGAATGCACCGTTCCTAAGGTCTCAGGTGTCTTTAAAAAAAAAAAAAAAAAAAAAAAAAAAAAAATGAAGAGTGACACTGATTTGTTTGGAATCTAAAAATCAAAACCAGTGAAAGAACGACAGGACCAGTCCAAAGCTCTGCAAGTGAGTGTCTAGGGGCTATTTTCAGTTGGAATAGAGACTCAAACATTTGTACATTTTACTCAATCCCAGACTTGGAAAATTACTAAATCAAATTCCATACATTTCCAGACTTTCCAGGCCTGAGAGGGAGCCCCAAGCTGTTCCTTCAAAGAGCTGGAGCTCAGTCGGTCCTGGCTCTGTCTGCCTCCACCCATCACTTAGTTGCTGGCTTCACCTTTGTTGACATGGCGACAGAGCGAACTGACAAGGCACCAACTTTTTGAGTTTACCAGCACACCGCACTTTTCAGTTTTCTATTTGTAAAAAATGTTTTGAATCATGTATAATTTTCTTTCTACTTCACAAGTGTACACCACTTTGTGTTGGTGTGTCACATAAAATTCCAATGAAAAATATTTATGTTTGTGGGTGTAATGTGACAAAATATGGAAAAGTTCAAGGGGTATGAATACATTTGCAAGCCATTGGCTAGAAAGATTATGTTATTCAAGTTGATTGATTTTTTTTTTTTTTTTTTAGTTTAACAGGGATAGAGTTAGAGTTAGGCCAATAGTTATTAGTTTTTCAAGAGAAATCAGAAGCTCAAAACTAAATTTTACATCTTACATTGAACACAAATTTTTCAGTATGACTCTCACTACTTTTTCTATGTTAGGTCACTTTTTCTTTTCAAATGTGTTGAACTATCACTTACTGCACAGAGTTCTCTGTATGTGAATCCCTTGTAGAGGGGTGGTCTCTTGTGCTGGGCTGTGGCTCCAAGCATGGCCCGTTGGGCCTGCTGTCATTGAGGTGAGGTCTGGGTGGAGGCGTTGGAGGGGGCAACTCGGCCTCCAAGTCTTCTCTGAGCAGGCCCTCCAGTGAGTTCTGCAGCAAAGGTAAAGATGAAGAAAATGAGCAGGAAGCCAGCCAAGCATCATATTAAACTTTCTAAATTTGGAACCTGTTCATATTTCATCATGGATCAGATCTATATTGACATGTCCAGTTATTGGTTTTGTCCTTTGTTCAGGAAATCTTTTCAAAACAACTTCATGCTTTCTGAAATAATAACAAAGCTACTGATTACAAAACTACCAGGCATGACAGGCACATCCATTAGACAGGTGATGTTTCAGGCCTTAAAGCTGATCCCTTTCTCTCTGTGACAGTTTTCAAAGAAAGCTAAAAGCTTGGAATAGTAGAAATGTTCTTCTGTTGTTTGGGGTACCCGAGCTTCTTTTGTATGTTTAAAACGCAGTTTTTTTTCCATGTGCATCTCTAAAACTAAGCAGTTTCTGTGTGAAACTGGAGCTCACAACTAAAGACTAACTAACTCCTTAATAGCTCCAAATTAGCATCAATGCCTGATTCCCAGTCTTCCAACCCAGTTACCTGTCCTGCAAAGCTGTTGGTCAGAATGTGCTTGGCTCCCTCGATGATGGACATGTAGGAGAAGCGCAGCTGGTCAGGGGTCTGGATCAGGCCCATGCGATATTCCCTCATACTCAGCAGCACCTTCTGTATGTCCACTGATGACGAACTCTTACTTCTGTCCATCTACAAGACAGATTTGTCTTGTTTATGGGATACATTTGGAAAGGTTATGCAGTTAAGCTAGTGTTTTCACTTGATACTGAGACATCAGGCAGCTTAACAGGATGTTACTCTGGGTTCCATGAGGTCACCACCTTGAACTCCTTGTAATACAAAAAAAGATAAGGAATTCTGGCTTCATGAAGGATTAAACATCATATCTTTGGCTAAACCAGTTCACCACATCTACATGATGTACTGGGGCAAAATCCAACTGTTTTATTTCAAAAACAGGGTGAAATTAGGAGATGAATTTAAGATTAAATGAACGTTCCCAACTTCTAGCTGTAATAGTCACTTCCAGTTATCAAAATGTTCAATTTACGGTTATGTCCACTAGTAAAAATGTTATGTTTCCTAACAGAACAAAACATGAGGGATGTCGTGAAATCATGCAAGAACCAGATCACAGCCATCCATTTACCTTCATGTCTCACTCATCCCATCTTGTAGTAGAGGCTACAGTAGTAATGTAGTAGGGTTGTAAGAAAAATACTCCATGCCATTTTCTCGTATTGTAAATTTGCCCCCAGCCCTGTGGGACTATAAAGGATACTTCTATTCTAATATCCTTTCTGGAAGTGTGTACCCTGAGTTAGTTGTGCAATTATTTTATTTAGCAGCTTATCTTTAGTGTGTTCTTCCATTTGTCTGTCAATTTGCTGTTGATAAAATACATTTTACTACTGAGGGACAAACAAAGGACCATTCTATACTAAAATAAATTGTGTTTCAGATCAAACAAGAATCTGGAACACAGTTGCATATAAACATTTTGTACAGTTTAAACAAGTGTCTGGTCCATGCAGATGTATTCAGCATGGAGCAGGTGATTTATAGATGATTATCTTCAGTGATCAACTGCAGCAGGACAGGCTGCACTGGTTTGTTTTGCTGTGTCACTGTTTAGATTGACATTTTCCTTCATTAACTTGTACCACAGTAGAGCGGACCGTTGGAACATTGCAGATAGGAGGCACATCTCGACAGGGGAGCTCAGACCGCCTCAAAGACACAATGGCAAAGTGACTGAAATAGACAACATGGGGATTCAAACCAGCAACCCACTGGTCACAGGATGAACCCCTGTCTCCTGAGCCATCGCATATTGTAGAGTTTCATTTATTGTGAACACCTCATGGATATTGAAATAGCTGACTCTGAATCTTCTTTCCTCAGTAACGCTGTCCACACGGCAGAGTGTCATTGCTACGACGACCTGGCAGTGCTTTGTATGGCATGTTCACTGATCGAGAAAAGATCTGATGTGTGAGTTTCTGACTCGTTAAACTAGTTAAGGTTGATCAAGCTAAAAATTAGACGACTGTGCTCACCAACCAATTTCTTGATATATCTCTGACATATTTTTAGGAAGCTTGATAAAGTCCCCTTCTGAAGCTTCTATCTAAAAAACTAAATATATTTCAGCAAAGAATCTTGTAGCTTGTAGATTAAGTTGCTCTGATTTACACCTCATGTGTAAAAAAAAAAAAAAAAAAAAAAAAAAAAAAAAAAAAAAAAAAAGAAAGAAAAACAAACAAAAAAAAAGGATGATTTATTCTGCTGTCATTTTCTCACAAGTTTTAACAGAGAACACTGGGTTTCTTGAACAGTTGCCAAAAATTCTAAACTATTGAAATTAGTACTAAATACATTTTAACATACTGACCTGCAACAAAAGTTTGATATTTTTCAGATGAAAGAAAAAAAAACTGAAACAAAGTTAGCACAAAGTTTCTGGTGGAAGGAGTTTCCAGGTAATCACTGACATCAATGTTTTCTGCCTCAGTGCATAAACTAAACATGTCTTGAATAAAGTTCAGCACCAACATGCCAGAACTTCTCTGTGTAGCTATCAGCACACTCAAATACGATCTGAGGACGACTGACTCATCTTACTCTGAAGCCAAACACAAATAGTTCAACCCGTTGCTTTCAGTATAATCAGCATTAAGCAGCTACTTCCCATAACAACAACACTCTCTCACCAGGACCAGGCAAGTGTCCACCAAGGCAAAGGTCCCCGAGCGTCCAATCCCTGCGCTGCAGTGTACCACTGAGGGCCCATGTTCAGGGCCAAGGGAGCCAGACTCTCGAACCTTGAAGAGGAAGTTGAGGAAAGAGGCAGGAGATTCTGGTACCCCAAAATCAGGCCACGTGGTGTAGTGAAAGTGGTAGATCTCTCTGGATTCCCCTGTCTGGCAAAAACATATGACATCAGTCATGAATGATGTGCACATCTAAATGTCAGAATCACTGGTTTTAACAGGAAATAAAGAGAAAATGAAAACAAAGATACAGGTACAACCATTCAAAAATGGCTAAGCTTCCAATCTTCCGCCTCACAGAGCCCCCCTCCCCTGCGACTTCCCCACTCAGCTCCTTCAGACTAGCCAGCAGCAATTAGCAAAAATCTGGTGGAACTGTGCATCTGCCGAGCTCATTATACCAGCTACTTCTCAGGGAAACGCTGATAAAAACGTTGTTAATCAGAATCAGAATGCCTTTATTAGTCTTCCAGGGGGGAAATTACATTTCAGCACAGCCCATCCAAGGTAGACAGGTGTCTGAGGCTGCAGCCATCACAGAGAGGCACCACCCTTTTTTAAAGGGTTAATAGAGGACCGCTGTTGTGATGACTTCCTGAAAGCGGAGTTCCAGAAAGAGCAGGATTTTTTAAACAGACAGAGGCCCAATTTCAAGGTGTTAAATTACGAAGTCAAATTTCTTTTAAGTCATATTTGATAAATGCAGCATTTTTGTAACAACTGAAGGTAACATATTTACTTGATTGTGCAATAAAATGGCACTATATGCCTGGAAAATACATAATACTGCCCCTTTGAACAGGCTGCACGGTGGCAGGATCTTAATCTTTTGAACTTTGACCTTGTTTCTGTTGCAGGGTGTGTGTGTGTATATATATATATATATATATATATATATATATATATATATATATACACACACACACACACACATACATACATACATACATACATACATACACACACACACACACACACACACACACACACACGTTAAAACAATGTAATCACATGCTTCTGTTTTGCTTTCGGCCAATAAGTTACAAGTCTGAAATAAGCACATGGTTCATTAACTTCTCCAACACATCACTCAACCCACGCCAGTCACAGCAGTTAGAAAAAAAAAAGAAGCTATTTTGGAGATGACAACATCCACTATAAAAAAAAAATACCTGTGGAAAGAAAACAACGCCAGGACCACTTATATTGGAGGAATTCATGTTTGCAGGAATTTATTTAATTTAAGATTTAATTAGGAATAAATACAATAGATAAAAACAACTGATATATGTGGATAATTTTTGTATTTCATGGTGCAGAGGAGGATTTTTTGTATTTTGCAACAAATATGAATCCCCCCCCTACGCCACGGTTTTAAAAAAAATTCCTAGAGGAAACTGTGTGTCGGGCCCTACTACGCTACAGAAACCATAGACAGACTTTAACAAACTAAACGGAATCCACAACAAAACATGGAATCTCACAAAAATCTTTCTTATCTGCAAGTAGTGAGAGATGTATATTGTAGTTTCTTAAGTGTTATGGCTACTCCAGCCCCCTGTTCCTGTCTACACCTGGTTAGACGGGGGTTGGCTAGGTTCAGCTCAGCTCCACACGGAGGGAAAGGGGGGGAGGTTAGTCATTGTGAAACGGCTTGCTGAAACACCAAAGTCCTCCAGATAATTACAAAAACCTGAAGCTTAGCTCAAATCACAGATTATTGCTTCATAGGTTTCACCTCCAGCTCACCTTTGTGTTCTCTAGTTCCAGCACCCTGATTGTATAATGGGATTGGTCCTCTTCTGACAACAGTCGAACAACAAAACCTGTGTCTGTGAAGGACATCTGCAGCTCCTCTGAAGTGGGCCAGTACTGTGCACACTTTTCCTGTGGAGACAGAGAAGCAATCACTCAGCCTTGGACAGGAAGCAGCTTGCAGCAGCTTCATAGACAAATGAGCACGTGTGACCTCAAGGACACCACGCAAGACAGACTCACAGACCCAGTTAGCATCTTTAGGTGTGTTAGCCACTCTGTAAACTGCAAGAATCCCACTGTATCTAGAAGCAGTGGCCAAAAAGTGGGTATGCACTATATGCGCTGCATAGGGGAGCCCCGTTCGAGGGGGCGCCAAAACGATGGTGGAAAAATTATTTCTAGTCAGCATTTTCTGAACTTAACAGCTGTTTGTGCTTTGAAACCCCCCCCCCCCGGGGGGGTGTGCCTGTAATGTGTTTGCATACACCTCAGACAGCACTCAGCTGCACCCCTGTTTAGCACAAACACTATTATAACACTATGTGTAGTCCTGGTGAAATAAACAGAAAACAAAAAAAATAACACACTCTTCAAGTTATGTGTTTCAAAATCTTATAATATATGATATATTGCATTGTTTCAGAAAATCTGAGCTGAAATGCAGCACTGTGTGAAGAAACCAAGAGCAGCCCTGCTTCGTCAATAGAAACTCAGATTGTAAGAAGCTGCAGATTGAATGAGCTGATTACCTGACGTGCAGGATGTGTACGCATCTCTAGCTTTCTGCTCTTCAGCTTTTATCTGTGGTACCAAGAAGCTAACCAGTAGTAATGACCTTAGTCAAACAATTGTGGCTGTCCATCGTTTTTTAGAAGAGCTAAAAAGCTCTTTCCATCTTTGTTAGTCAGTCGCATTCCAGCAAGTGATGGTTTCCAGAAAAGGGTGAAAAACAGTTGCCCATTTTTCCAGGAATGGACCTTTTAGCAAGTTCCTCTGAAGGTCAGTCATCCAATGCTAAAAGAAAAACCACTCTTCAGACTTCAGTATGTTAAAGTTCATGACAGAGCAGCTGCCAAGAACCAGTATGGCTTGTTTGAGTGGGTTGGGAGGGGAAAGGTCTGGAGAACTGAATTTGAACAACACACAAAGGTTTGGCCTTGTTTTACAGCCACAGAACCGTGGGCACATAGCAGCCTCAGCTTCAGCCATGACCTCCTCTGTTTTCTGCCGCCTGTCTGCCAGCTGAGGTGTGGCTGAATGTTGGTCATGATCTGAAAAGCACAACTGACAAAAGAATCCAGATGTAGATGATAGCCAGACAATGTCCAGACCTCAACCTCATTGAGAGGCTGGAGTGTACTCTAAGAGGGCTGCGCTTTAAAAAAAAACACCTGCAAGGCATAATGAACTAAAATACCAGTGGAAAAGAGTAAACCAACATTCCTGCACAGTAGAAGAGTGATAAGCCCATAGAGACGGCGATAATATCCACTTCTTGCTGCTAAAGACAGATCCACAACCCGAATTCCAGTAAAAAGTCGGGACGGAAAACTAACAGACTTTCAAATCACACGAGCCAATATTTTATTCACAACAGAATATAGATAGTATAATAAATGTTGAAACTGAGAAACTTCAAACAAAATAAGGTCAGATTTGAAGCTTTCCACAGATCCGAGAACGGTTGGGGCAGAGGCGTGTTTACCATGGTGAAGCAGCTCTTCTTTTGAAACAGTCTGAAGACGTCTGGCGATCGAGCTTACAAGTTTCTGGGGTCTAGGTGTTGCAATTTGGTTCCATTCTTGCCTGATGAAGGTTTCCAGCAGGTCAAGAGTTCGTGGTCGTCTTTGATGTATTTTTAGTTTATTGATGAGTCAAATGTTCTCTATAGGTGAAAAATCGGGACTGCAGGTCCTCTTTAGACCGAAGGACTAAAGAGCATCCGTTGGTACCAACAAGAATGTCAAACCTGGATTCGTCTGACCATGAAACACTGTCCCGCTGTGAAACAGTCCATTTCAAACTCATCTTGGCTGACGGGACACCACAGAACTTCTAGACCCTATTAACATATGGCTTCCTGTTAGCATGATAAGAGCTTTAGTTGGAATGTGTTGATGGCAGGGCGGATTGTGTGTACCGACAGTTTTTCCCAACTTTAATATCCTGAAAAATAAAACCTTAGAACCAACAGCAGCAGCATGCTTCTATATGGAAAACCTAAAAATGCTTTCCCCTGCCACATGTACAGCTTTAAAATGTTTCCTTTCCTCAGTTAAGCAGCAAAGAACACTACACACATGGTTAAGCCCAAAATTATCATACCTCTAGCAGATTTAAGTCTAAAGTTATCAATTAATTTGACCAACGTGGTTCTTCTGACTAGAAGTAATAACATGTAGAAGTTAGGGGTGTCTTGATACAACTTTTTCACTTCCGATACGATACCGATTTTGCCGCTGAGTATTGGCCAAAACTGATATTGACCCGATACGAAAATATAGTGATAAGCACAGATCATCCATACTTTTACTTCTTTTATAGTGTTGAATGTTAGAAAAGGGTTGATCAAGTGATATTACTCGAACTGACAACAACAGTCAACAACAATAGTTATGAGAACAACTGACCCAGTTATTAACCAGTGGGTCTGCATATGGGATACAAGCGCTGGTGGACAGAAATGCTGGGGCATAGGGGTGGACGTTTATTGTATCGTTTATCATTTATTGTGATACATTTCTTATGATAACACTTTCATTTATCATTGTCATGACAAATTCCAATTACTGATGTTTTTTAAAAAAAAAAAAAAAAAAAAAAAAACTGTCCATATTGTCAGGATTGTCATTTTCACTATTTTCTCAACTGTGTGGTCAAGGAAGATATAAAATAAATTACAAAAAATACAATTAAATGCAGTTACTGTGTGTAGTTTAGTGATACAATTCACACTTTTTTATCTGACTGGTGTCCTAATATTACATGCATATTACAAATGGCTGTTTTTCAAGAGCAGTATTTGGGTTTGTGTGGCTATGACTACTGTGTCATCAGTCACAGTCATACAGTTACGTAAAAAAGTAGTAATAAATAATTCGTATTGTTACTTTCATCGTTATCATAGTAGTAACACAAAATATAGTGATAAAACTAAGTCTATATCGCCCATCCGACTGGGTTGGACTAAATGCTGGAGAGGAGTGCTTCTATTGGCATCCTAGTATTGAAGATTTTAGATGCATAATCCAATATTTATTTTTCGGCTGATATCAGATCGGGACACCTTTAATAGAAGTTGCCTGACTTGTTGAAATATCTCAAACATGATAGAAAAATATTGGAAGGAGAATATTGAGAAGGGTAAAAATAATAACAATAACTGTCCATTTTTAAATAAAAGGTAAAAAAAAAAAAAAAAAAAAAAAAAAAAAAAAAAAAAAAAAAAAAAAAAAAGGGGGGGGGAACTTTACTGTTCCAAAATTGACCCTTCCTCGACATTGTTGGATTAAAATTAAATAAATCTCTGTCTCATCATTTTAAATATAAAACAGCAAGAGGTGTGAATAATTTCAGAGTCAACTGTAAATCTAGTATGATTTAAATAATGAAGCTAGACTTCATGTAAAAACATCACATCAGAGATCACTGATCAGCATGTGCTGAGGTGTTACTCACAGATCCTTTTTCTATCACTCTGTTGAGCATAATAACAGCTTTAGAACATTGCTCCCAGATCATCAACCAGAAGTGGCCACACGTATTCCTCAAAGGGCCCTGCCAAAGTAAAAGTAAAAAAAAAAAAAAAAAAAAAAAAAGTTGACATGACAGTGTGACATATTGAGAACGATGTGTACATACAGCAGAATCATTCAATAGCTTCCATACCTGAGACAGAATGTAAGCTCTCTCTGCTTCTTTCACAGCGACTAAACTCGCATTAATGTAGTCATTATCGGAGTTTTCAAGCTTCACCCGACTGTGATCATCTGATGGAGGAAAAGCGAGATACAGCAAAGCAATTACAACGATGCTAATTCTCAGTTGCCACGTTGGAAATAAATCTCTCGTTGTGCACCGACTCACATGGGCTGACATCTCTGTAGCGATTCAAATTCCTGTTGACTGGAAGTTTAGCTATTTTGTACGGATATTCGATGGCTTGGTTGCGGATGTCCTGGTGCAGACAAGAAGACAGATTGAAGGTTGATTATAGGGTTGTGAACACAACATTTAAGTAAACAGCACACAAAGTGATGGAAAGTCTTTGTTACAGCCATTCTGTTCTGCTGGGTTCACTTAAAGTGTTTCGTTTGCTTGGCATGTCATTGGTGAAAATACTTTCTAAAAGCAGGATTTCTACACATCACATACTCAACTTCTACAGTTCTCAGTCCTGTTTAAGCCACTTCAATTATAATATTCTACTGAGAAGCAGAAACTAACAGTAACAAATTTGAAGGTTTGCTTTAAAATTCAATGTGGCCTATCAGGCAGTACATAGGCCCACCGATACTGAAGCATTTCACAACATGGAAAAGAAATTGCAACCAGAAGTGGAAATTTGATTTGCATTATTTTATGAGTACTGAAACATATTTGCATTCTTAAGCAGTGCTACAAATGTGTTTTTTGTCCATCAGTATAAAGTTAGTTGTGATAATCTAAACCTTCTGCTTACATATAATCCATACTGCTAAAGAGAATTATGTGTTTATGACATTTTCTGACACAAAAATATTATTGTGATATTCTATAATCTAGAACTGCTCCAGAATTGTTCTTTTTGTTGACTATTGTTCACACTTGTTTGGGTTGAGGTTTTGTTTTGTTTTTTGGGACAATACTCCCGTCTGGTTTTAGATGCTGTGCAGTTGGAAGGATTTTTGATCTTACTTTTTTCTTCTTTACTTTGGGACAATTGTTATGATGCATTGCCCTTGCAACAAGGTATTGTTTTTAAAACTGGGAGCGGCTGAGTCTCAAAAGCTCAAATAATACTTGAACTACAACCCCAAAGCCAAGAGGAGTTGAAAAGAAGCCTTCATGGATGCAGACGAGAACCAAAGAGCAGAGAGAGGAGGAGGAAGTTCAAAGCACCTCTTCCTTCGATCACAGTTGAACTGAATTTAAAAATAAGAAATATTTTATTGATCCCAAAGGGAAATTAAATATCCCCGATTCCAACATCTCTCTTTCTAACCATACAGCTAGCCAGAGATTTAAAGAGGGGCGGCTGATGCAAATGAGGTGGATTAGCAGTGTGCCAACAACTGATGGTGTCATCCAGGACATGTTGCTGTGGAATATCATCTATGCTGACCAGATATTGAGCTGTTAGCATGTTATGAGAGTCATACACCATCACTGTCCACAGCCACTCTCTGAACAAAACATTTAACTTCCTTTTGGGATTAAAATTTTTTTTAAATTGAATTAACCAATGGCATTTATTCAGTTCATCAAATTAACAATCCAGATTAGAATTTGGATTCTTAATTTGATACTGTCATGATAAAAATCTTTACCATTTAATCACAATTTATTTTAATAATGTACTTGCATTCCTTCTGGAATTAAAGTATTTTTGAGTACATTTTTTTTATTAAGACCGTTTAATACATAAAAAAGATATTTTTTTTTCGTCAAGATGTTATTCTGTGATTCTGTACTTATCCATATCTGGAAAACATTTATTTCTTTATTTTTCGCGTCTCCTTGAAACAGCTGAACACAAATAGCAAACATCTCCCGCTGCCTGACATCCCTCATTTTACAGAAACAAAGCCACAGTCGGATCCTGGGTAAAACAGGAACTAAGTATTAGAAACTTAACCTGAATATACCAGATTGGCTAACACTGCTGGTGATAATACACATGTGTCTTTCTCTGGAAGTCTTTGGTTAGTTCTCAGAAACTGCGGCTGACGTCTGCAAACGTCACCCAGCAGAAAGCACCCCCCTGATGCACGTTTCCCAGCTACGGAAGTCAGCCCCCTGCTAGCGCAGCTCGCTACTTTCTCCCAATTAAGTGTTCACTGGCTTCCTGCGGTGCCTGTTATGTCTCCGCTACGCAGGGAGATAAAGCTCGTTAACACAAAATACGTGCCACCAAAAAGCGGAAAAAAGTACTGAAACACGATGAGATGAGTCTGAGAAGTGAACTAGCTAAGTTGGTTAGCAACTGATCGTCATAGAAACACGAGAGGCCCTCAGTGTCCCGACTTACATTGTAAAGGTTCTGCCATTTCCCGGACGAATCAAAATCCTCGAATTGTTGCTCCATTATGTCGTAATTGGTGAACTGAGAAGCCAGCCGACTGACTTCAGGGTGTTTTCGGCACCGTTGTCCAACTTACTCCTCTCCGTTCGCCATCTGAACAGCAATGTGTGTAACCTGATGAATCCCTGCGGGGAGTCAATCTGCCTCTCCTTCACTCTGACTCTCACGGGTTGCCAGGTTGCGTAACGGGTGCTCGTCATTTCTCCCGTTTCGTACTTCTTCTTGATTTTTATTGGCGGTTGGCAAGAAACGCTTGATAATCATTCGTTTCTTATTTCTGTAGTTTTTGGTTGTTATGTACTTGCGACATTTCGTACCCACCTTGGAGACGTTTCATTTCGTATCTGATTTGACAGCCAATGATATCCCAAGATAGTTCCTCATCTAACAGACTTCGCACCCATGTACTTAAAGCGTTGTATATCCGTTTATTTCTCTCGGCAGTCATTCATTTTAGATTAATAATGGATAGAAATGTTGAAGTGCTCCAATCCCTTGTCAGCTTTGACTTAATTCAACTGCATATTAATTTCTGAAAACATGCTAAAATTACACAGTTTTCTCTTTATTTTGGTTGTAATATTTGTTTGGGCAAGTTGACTCATGAAATATGGAAATTAAGAACTTTGGTCAAAATAAGTGGAGCCATAAAACCCAGTTTACTTATAGCATCTACTGATAGAAAACATGTTAAACATATTATTTTAGATCAATTTTAATCAAAAATCTGTATGAATTATACATACCCCTGGCAGGTAAGTTAAAGGATTGTCAGTACAAAACGACCAAAACTGCAAAAGTACAACATGTTATTTTCAACTTAGTGCTCATAGTTTGTTACATTAAAATTTGATTACGTGACTCCAATAATTATGAAAACAGAAGTGTGCTCACTGCTCAGAGGTATTTTATGGATTTATATCTCAGTCTTTCATATTTTATGGAGATGATTGGCCACAATAGGATCAGTATCAATATCAATGGAAATATTTTTTTAGGGCACCAGTTCCACAAATCAGTCCAGGCTCTGCACACTTTTCTCAAGCTGAAGTGGTCTTAATGTCAGGAAATAAATTAAAATGTCTATTTTGTTTATTTCTGTTTCTTTTTTATAAATAGAATAAAGGTTTCATAAATCTAAAACTTAAATCTAAAACACTAAATCTTTTTAAAGAATCTCAGGTCTGTGCAGAATTATTCTGTTGATGTACAGCCAGTCAAATGTTGAATTGGAGATGATCAAATGCATTTAGGTCTCTGTAAAACCCTGAACTAGCCCTTTAATTTACCAATCTGCATAGGTTGTCAATCAGATACATAAGTCACCTATGGTGTACAGCTATATTTTTTACAGTGCTTGTAGGGGAGCGCCCAATCATGTTGACTGGATGTGCAAAAACACAATAAAAAATCTTATTCAGGGTACAAATAACTTGCTTTGGGTTGTGGCATGCCTAGACCTTGCCACCCTGGGCAGAAAGCCAAATAGGCCTTTTTTTTTTTTTTTTTTTTTTTTTTTTTTAGATAAAAAGAAGTTGCCAATCACTGTTTTACAGTGAGATATTTTTAGCGTACACAGCTGTTCATTAATCATAAACTTAACCTAACCTATTGTACATGGTTGAAAAAAATGTTCGGCACATTTAAAAATCAGAGTACAAAATGAATCAGGCAAAACAAAAATAAATCTGCATTTGAAATGATTATGTGAAATGATTATGCTTGGTGAATATTGATTGAATAATGAATCTTTAACGTTCCATTTTGGCAACAACAGTGCAACGTGGGTAACTATAGTGTGGCACATTTGAGCAAACATGGCAACCTCATAGATTATACTTTGTGGTCTTGCTGTGAGACTATTTTACCTGAAAACTAACGCTCGTAACTTTGTATATTTTCTTAAGGCTGAAAAAATATACATTTTTAGATTTTGACCATTTATATTTGTTTTCATTTACCTTTTACATGCAACATGACATATTTCTCCTGTTGCGTGGAGTACCGACATCAAAGCAAAACCATTGTTCAATCTGCCCCTGTAGGTTTGTCAGAAGGCGCCCCCCTGTGGTCAAAACAGTTCAGCAACACATTCGCGAGCGCCAAACTCCAGCAGCCTGAGTAGGAGACACATGACAGGCCTAGCAGCTAACCACTGCTACTAGAGGCGCTGGAATCATGTTCGTTGCTCGCAGCATCGCCGCTGACCATAAAGATCTTATTCACGATGTTTCGTATGATTTTCACGGTCGGAGAATGGCGACTTGTTCGAGCGACCAAAGCGTGAAGGTGAGCTAGACTCGGCGCCAATGCTGAATCTCAGCCTAGCATGTTAGCATCCCCCACGTTAGACGCTATTAGCTCTGTAAACAACTTATTGACTCATTTAAGTTGACTATAGAGTTGTTTGGGAAAATGTAAGCCTTCTTTTTGTTAAGGCAGCTTTACAAATAGGGTTAAATAAGCTTGTTTAAGTCAACTAGATAGAAACAGAAATGTGTTTAGATAGTTCAGAAGTGTAAACGTTCACTGATAATTTCAAGTGAATTTCTGCCTCTCAGGTGTGGGATAAAAGTGAGAATGGAGAGTGGCAGTGCACAGCCAGCTGGAAGGTAAACATCTTTGGTTTCTATCATTTTTAATACTTGCTGCTAAATGCTTCCCTGGTCAAGATAAAATGCCGGTATACATGTAGAGCTGTCACTAACGACTACTTTATTATTGAGCTATCATCAGATCGATGGGAAATATATATATATATATATATATATATATATATATATATATATATATATATATATATAGGTCGGCCATAACAGCAGTATTAATAGCGGATGTTGTTATCAGCCCAAATTGTAACATCGGTGCATCCTTAATCATGTTCTCATTGATTTGTCCTGGCAGGCCTACTAGCAGTGTGTCATATTTACCTTATTGCTCCATATTGCATATGTGTTTTGAGCACAAATTCATTCACTCATGTTTAAATACTGTGGAATCGGTGTTAGTCTGTGAAATGTTTCTTTCTTGAGCGCAGACGCACAGTGGATCGGTGTGGAGAGTAACCTGGGCTCATCCAGAATTCGGCCAGGTTCTGGCCTCCTGCTCATTTGACAGAACAGCTGCCGTCTGGGAGGAGATCGTCGGGGAGTCCAACGACAAGCAGAGAGGACTGAGCCACTGGGTTAGTGCAGCTGCAAGCTATTCCAGAACCAGCCCGTCAGATTCTTTCCATCTTTCGTTTTTACCCAAGCTGTTAATGTCGCTTCTGTTTAGATAAAGAGAACCACGCTTGTGGATAGTAGAACATCGGTGACAGACGTGAAGTTTGCTCCTAAACACATGGGTCTGATGCTGGCCACCTGCTCTGCAGACGGAGTGGTGAGGATCTACGAGGCTCCTGATGTGATGAACTTGAGCCAGTGGTCCCTGCAGCACGAGATCTCTTGCAAGCTCAGCTGCAGCTGCATATCATGGAATCCCTCAAGGTACAATGGCCATATTTACTTTGCAACAGGGTTCCCACAAGGTCTTGTATTTTCCCAACTCTGGAAATGTATGGGGGAAATACGATATTTTCCATTTTCTATTCCATAATCCATTTTCTGGATTGTACAAAAATCTGAATTAGTGGGTAACCTTTCTGTTGCAGATCCAGCCCTGAAAACACTTACAGCTTTATTACAGCGTTTTTCCAAAATGAGAGCACGCTTTTAGAACTGAACTTAATATTATAATAATTTTTCAAATTTACAATCAGAATTGGCTTAAAACTTCTGAGCTTTTTTTTTAAAGTGTGTAGAAAACCTGCTGCATACTTTGCATTACAGCCGTTGTGACTATGTCTTCATAACTGTACTGTACCCCACCAAGAAATGAATGGTAGAAATCTTTCACTCTGCTCAAATTACTTGCAGATCTCCCTAAAAGTCACTGGACAGAAATATGCCTGATCTGTCAACAGCATGATTTTCCTCCTAAGATGGAGAAGCTTTGTTTTCTTGGGGTTTTTTTTTTTTTTTTTTTTTTTTTTGTTTGTTTTGTTTTTGTGTGTGGATCACATGATGCATTAAAATCTTACAGCCTCAATAGAAACTAAGTGAAATTTTCTGAAGACTAAAACACATCCAAACTCATTTATGGAAACGTTTTTATTTGGCAGTTAAAAAGTAACGAACTTTGACCATAAATAAAAGCAGTGTGCTGCAGGTTCCTTGATCAAAGTAGCAGCGGGGAATTCAACAGAAGGTGAAGGGATCTAAAGATTATCCCTGTTTATGCATCCATGTACGTGTCCCTTTAGCTTTGTCTGATTAATTGCATCAAAGTATTTTCTTCCACACAAAAGTAAACAGTGGAAGTAGTTTCAGTGTAATACTGAAAAGTAAGTGTGTAACACTGCATACCAAGACTATGGTAAAAAATGTAAACGGGTAATAGCTCTCTCCGAGCTAGCTAGGGTGGTTTATCTCTGCACGAGAAGCTTCTCAAACGTGTCATCAGGAAGCCTGTTAATAAAAGTGGGAGTATTTTTGGAGTGAAGAGAAGCTTCTCGGGGCTGACCAGTCTCACTGGGGCTCCTGATGGTGTGCCTGCATTGTATCAGTGAAATCCAGCTTTGCCTGCGTGTACAGCGTCGCCCCATCAGCTTCATATGCTGCGCTCATGTTAGCCTCACCCAGGGCTGGGCTGCGCCTGCTGGGATCAGCACCGTCATTCTTGGTTTTGTTGAAGCTTCGTGACATTCAAGTTGCTTATAAAGAAGAATTTTGTTAACTACATTTCTCAGATAGATTCATGCCTTTTATCTATTCGAGACAAAAACATCTGTACTCCCACTTAAAAAATGCCACCTTTGATTGTTTGGGCTCTCCATGACTGTGTCTCTGCCTGCCTTGTTGGTGTGTGCTCCACTGTGCGTGTGTGTGAACACCCACCCAAGTCTCTGCTCTTCCTCTGCAGCACTTATACGAAGTTTCCCTGTCAGTAATAATTTTAGAAAGAATAAAAATGTGCAGCACTTTCCTCTGATGTGGGAATATATTTGAAATAAGGTTTATTGTCTGACAGGATCAGTGGGTTCAGGGAAGGATCGGTTGATCCTTTTCTAACACGTTTCTCTGTGAATTCAAGTCTCATTGTTGCATCCTGTCACCTTGCAGTTCTCGAGCCCACCCCCCTATGTTTGCTGTGGGAAGCGATGATAGCAACGTGGCGTATGGTGGGAAGGTTCAGATCTATGAATATAATGAAAACACACGGTAAGAATCCCATTCTGAGGAGGGCGGAGAGTCTAGTACGGAGTACGTCAGTAAGAAGTCATCTGGTCCTGTTTTGAAGGAAGTACAGTAAAGCAGAAACGCTGATGACGGTCACCGATGCAGTCCATGACATAGCGTTTGCCCCCAACCTGGGGAGATCTTTCCACGTGCTCGCCATTGCAACAAAAGACGTCCGGATATTTAAGCTTGTTCCTTTGAGGTAACATCACAGAGACCCTGCATTTTACGACAGTAGTTATTTCATGATTGTGTGTACTTTGGTCAGAATCTTTATTTGCACCCACTTCTTCGGCTAAAACAAACAATGCTTTGTTCTGGATTCCTCTGTCAGGAAGGAGAGCACCGCCACAGGACCCACCAAGTTTGAGGTCCAGATCGTGGCTCAGTTCGACAACCATAACTCACAAGTGTGGCGCGTGAGCTGGAACATTACCAGCACCCTGCTGGCCTCCTCTGGGGACGATGGCTGCGTACGTTTGTGGAAAGGTGGGACACTGGTTGAAAACTGTTGCTTTCAAACTTTTTTTATTTTTAACTTCAACTTTCTGTTGTTTTTTTTCTTTGTATGTTACAGGCTTTCAATTTTAGATTTGTTTATATACCAAATACAGTAAAGCTGTTCAGTAGACATCAATAATGAGGGGAAAATGTGAAGAAATGAAAGTTCAGAAAACTCAAGCTTCTATGGGATGTGTGTTGTGTATCCTAAAGTAGTTGAGTTAGTTTGAACTGCCGACGGTGTTCTGTGTATCCTGCTGTTTTCTAAGTATATTCTCGTCTTTTAATCGTTGTCTGTGAGCATAAAGGAAAACTACAGGAACGCCTCTATATTAACTAAATGAACTGGATTACACTTATTCTAAATTATTGAATATAAATGTACGTTTCAGTACGATGTGTACTAATGTGAACAATAGTTACAGTGCCTTGTAAAAGTGATTATAGGACACAAACATCGATGTATTTTGTTGGGATTTTATGCAATGGACCAACACAAAAGTGCATAATTGATGAAAGGAAAATGGTCCATGGTTTTAAACATTTTTAGAAATAAAAATCTGAAGTCTATAGCATGCATTAATCTTCCACCCTCCCTCAGTCAATACCTTGTAGAGCCACCTTACAGCTCCATCCATTGTCAGAACAACTGCATGATGCTGCACTCTGCATTAGGGTGGGGATGATGTGACATATGAAGACTTATTTTACTTATTTATTTATTTTGCCAAAAATTGCATGTAAGGACAATAATTCAGTTGTGGTTTCAGCTGACCAGAGCACATACTTCCACATTTGCTATGTCCCCTTCATGACTTGCAGAAAACTCTAAAACAGGACTACTTAGGACTCCTGATAGTTGTACTATAAGTGGTTTTCTCAACTAATCTGTAGGCCTCTGCAGCTCCTCCAGAGTAACCTGCTTCTCTGCCCCTCCTTTCTCATCCTGTCAGTTTAGGTGGAGGGTGAGTTTTGGCATGTTTGCAGTTGGCATATTGTTTTAAAACCTAAACCTGTATTAAATCTCCCAGCAGTGTTCTTTATGACCTGCCTGCTGTGTTCTTCATGCTGCTGTTTGTTCTCTAACAAATCTTTGAGACATTCAAAGATCTGCTGTGATCAAATTACACCCAGGTTATTTGTAAAAGTAGTCAGTTGAACTGGATTTTATTTTGGAGAATTAAAGGGAGATTAACATAAATGCGCTCCACAGGGAAGAATTTGAAAACCATGTTTCATAGAGGTCGACCGATACATCGCTGGCCGATATGTTTTTTTTTTTTTTTTTTTTTTTTTTTTTTTTTGTCTTGTATCAGCGTCAGTCGATACGTGCATTAGTTCGGTGATCCATTAGCCATTCAGCAGCCATGTCTTGAGATCACGTGACCGCATGCATTGCTGGTAATATTTTAAGTATTCTGCCCCTGCTTGTATGAGTAGGTGTAGGCAACCTCGCCAGATACACGACAGTTTTCCTCAAGAAAAGCTGCACGCTGGGATTCTCTTCAAAGCACTACCTAAGGCTAACTGTAAAACTGCCAAACAAACAATACAAACATGTCTCAGTTACGTTTGTTTTCTGATTGCATTTCAGTAACACTGTCTATTAAATGAATAAAAACCGAACCGCTAGCTTTATGCTAACGTCTATGGAAAAACCCATACAGATGCTAACGGTTAGCATTTTCAAACTGACAGCTTATGTTTATTCAATACAGGTTTACAACAAGAAAGCTTCAGTTTCATGTTATACAGCACTGAACATAAACATACTCACACAAAAAATGTTTTCCTGACCATATAATACAGAGTAAGAAAACCGTGACTGTTTGGTTTCCTCATACAGCTTAAACTACCTACGGGAACGCTCAAGGTACAAAAAAAAAAACAAAAAAAAAAACACTGTTGTAACAATCGTGACCACTAGAGGTCCTCCTCAACTCAGTTTTGTTGACAGAACATTATAATAAGACTGTTTTCAGAAAATTCCTGTAATCATAAAACATGGTCATTTTGATTTATATAAAAAAAAGTATTAAACTGTTTAATGTATTAATCAAACAGAATATTTTTGTTTAAATAGACTAGAGTAACCTTTGTTACCATTGTGTCATTTTTATAATGTAAATGAAGGAAGACAATGCATTATCATCTTCAAGAATCACCCCCCAAAAATTGCCAGCACATATTGGGGATCGATTAGACTGATGTCATTTTTCTTCCTCTTAGCAGTTATGCTCTACTTTATATTTTTTAAAAATGTGAATTTTTTTATGAGCATAAATGTTTTCACAATGCACAGTCTTTTACAACCTGCTAATGTTTATTTTTAGTTTTGCCAGTTGGGGGCAGAGGAAGCCAGCCTATCCTTTTGGGTCCTAACTTATTGAAGCAGTAATAACAGCTGATGTTGCTGTTTTTCCCTGCAGCTAACTACATGGAGAACTGGAAGTGCACAGGCATCCTGAAAGGAGACGGCAGCCCGCTGACGGGCTCATCGGGTCAGCCCACAGCCATGAGCACAGTGGTGGGCTCCTCTGTTCAGAACTCCCAGAACATCCTGAACGGGATGTCAGCAGGAAGGTAGGCGGTGTCGTGCGTCTGACGTCATTCACGCAGCCCGAGACGAGCCAGATAGAACTGCTAACCTTACCGTGCCTCACACTGACTTGGAGTGCAGCTGATCACTGACAGCAATCCCGGACTCACACTGACCCACGCTGCCCTGGGGCAAAGAGCTTGGCTCCTGGTTTCCAGCATACAGCTGGTCTGGATCAGGCCTGTGAAGCTGGTGTGTGTTGTGTTGGCTTCTCCTTGAGTTTGTACTGATGCATGTTATGAGTGGTCTTATGTTTCCCCTTTGCTTTGCCAGTGTAAGGACTAACTGTTTATCTATTAGTAAGATTACGTAAAATAAACTTGTTTATATAAATTTGATTTGTGGCTTTTATTTGAATTGCTAAAGTTATTTGAAGAGAATCGGTGAAATGGATTAACTTGGTGGTCTTGCTGTGTGAAGTTAATGTCTCCATCAAGAGCATCTCAGCACCCTGGGGATAGATTCCATTATGGGATGAACAACACGATCATTCCAAGTTTTCCTCATTTCTCTCTTCAAATGAATGTATCCTTGAGCAAGTCTGGCCAAACTCTTTCCCTGAGGAGAAGAAGCTTTAATGAACGCTCTTAACCAACTGTGAGTGTGAATACAGCCATTACCATTTTTACAATGACAGAGAATCTCATTTTCATTTATACAAATTTAATTCCTAAACAGTAAAACTCACCTTGAGAAATGTTGCACACAACCACATTGTCAATTTTAATGGTGGAACTCCATTAAAATTTTTAATTGTAGGGTCTGTAATTAATCGAAAAGCATCGACAAAATAAGTAACATTTTCAATTCAAAAACCTGTTTTTGCTACTAAATTATTGAATAAATAAACAAATGAGCTCAACAACAAAGATATGTGTTATGAATGTTATTTAGGTTATTTAACCATGAAGTGTAAAGTGCTATTATACATATTCAGCTTTCACGTGTGCAGGAACCCCTGATCATTCATGGAACTTAGTTGAGAAAAAACCCTTCTTTAGAACGTGGACGCTGACATCAGCGTTGGGAACGTCTGTGCTGCTGCAACTTGTTTAGTATTGAGATGCTAATTTAGGCTAGAACAGCTTCAGTGATTGTTTATTGTTTAGGATCCCCTTTAGCAAGGCTTTACACCATGCTACAATAGTCTTTTCCAGCGTCCCATCAGATCGTTTTTTTGAAGCAAAAATTAACCCCTATTGGGGTAAGAGAAGCGGCTTTGTTGTCCATTCCTGTTCTTTTACGACGTCACTTGTGCGTCAGGTTCACGGGTGTAGCAGAAATGTGCGAATACAGTTTCTGGCCGGTAGCTTTGTATGTTAAAATACAAACAAAAAAAACCCTGATTTTTTTTTTTTTGCATTAAACTTTTTAACGCATAAAAATCAATGTAGTTTATCAAAATTAACATGTTAAAATCCTGGCTCTATTTGTAAGGTTAAAAACATTTTATTACTTAAAGAATAGTTTCCTTAGAAGTTCCACCAATAAAAAGTCCATAATATACTAGCCTGAAAATTGGGGGGTGGGGGGGATTTTATATATATATATATATATATATATATATATATATATATATATATATATATATATATATATATATATAAAATGAGCATGGCAGAAATCAAAAGGAGTCAGGCTTAATGGGTTCTGACTAAGTAGACAATATGTGGCTGTATTTATATTCAACTTAACACCTATCTTTAATTATTATTATTTTAGACCTAACTCTTGATTGTCATCTAACACAAGCAACAGAAAATCAATTCAATGTGTGACTTTCTCTTACTCAGTTATTTTTTAGGTTTTCAGATTTCTATAAACAAATTGTCCTCGCTAGGAATGGACCGATATGAAAATTTGGGCCAATATCGTTATCTGATATTAATGTTGCTCTCATGGCCAATAACTGATATTTACCATGTATATTTTTCCCTGCCGTTTTAACACCATGGGGGGAAGAACACCACACCGCTGACATTGCATCTCAGCTTCAGTTAAACTCTCCACAATCCTCTGCTGCATCACTGTCACATGACCAACATGCCACATGATCAACCCCCTCCCTCTCCAGAAACACATACACAAACAGCAACAAGAGGGAAGTAAACGTCGGTTCTTGATATCAGCACAGTTTTATTTATTGGCACAATATTGATCTTTATGAAATGACTAATTTTGGCGAACACCGATGTTATTGCTGATATGTTGTGCATCCCCAGTCCTAACATTCCAGTTACCTTGTGTTGACAGAAAGAAAGGAGTGTGGACTTGGTTTGTTGAAGTTAATTTGCTCTTATATTGGTTGTTGCATGCAGGATTGCCAAACGAGCCCCCTTTGCTCCTCCCCTGCGGCAGCTGACCTCTCCAAAGATAAACCAGAGTCCTGCATATTACTAATAACACTTGAACACGACCAGCCGTTTGCCTGAAATACAACTGTAAGCTGCATAGCTGAGTACTTGTTTATTACTGATTTTAGTTTCCCACTTTTGACATGAAAATTGCATGCATGTATTCCACGCGTTGTTTTTGTGACGTGTGACTGAGTTTCATTTATATTTGTTCACACCCATCTTGAAAGAATAAAGGAATGCTGCCATTTCTCTATTTAATCTCTGCATCTTCCTTTACGTGCTTCTCTTATATTCCATTTGTTGTTGTTTTTTCTTCTGCATGCTTGTCTCTTTTCTTCACTCTCTTTCTTGCTTCAGGTATTTCTTTCCACCTCTGGATCCTCCCAGAGGGGGGACCAGGCATGGTCACCTGCTGCCCCCTTCGTCCCTCCTGGAGCACTGTGATTCCGAGCCTGTTATTCAGCCTCAGCAACTGGCTCTTGTTCACAGACGCTCCTCTCGGGCGCTGCTATCCCTGCCAGAAACTGAAGAGCAATGATTTGACTTATGAGGGTTTTTACATTTTTTCCCCCTCTTTTTATTTGTACTTTTATTAGAAAATGCAGTGCTGGGGTGTAATATTGAAAACACATTGTAATTCACTTGGAATAAACAATTTTTAAAGTTTGTAACATTTTATTCTTGTTATGAAATAAAGGATTTCTGAATCCTGCTCACAAATCAGGTGGGGGTTTTTATCCTGTGGAAGTAAGTTTAAGTCATTTTAAACTATTTCCTCTTTATTCTAACAAAACCAGACACCATATATGAGTAACTGACTTCCATGTGAAACAGCTCAGAGGAAATGGCTCATGATTCATTGTCATACAGGTAAAGTTGTGCTCATATGTTTACATACCCTGATTGTTTTATTTGAGAATCTGAATACAATAACACTTCTTTCACTTGAAAGGTAGTGGTTTGGTGAATCTGGAGAAGACAGTTGAACTTTATAAATCAGCAAAAGGATGCAAAAAATTAAATAGCAAAGCCTATCAGCAGCTTGTCAAGTAAACTTCAAACCTTCAGCCAGAAAATTCCACAAATAAGTTGACATGTGGGACCCTGAAAAAACTGGTTTAGCTGTTTCAAAATGTACATCAAGGAGGCACTTGAATTAAAATAGGCTGCATGGTTGAGTTACCAAAAAAAAGCTGTTACCACACCAATGCCACAAAGCAGCCTGTTTACACTATACCAAAAAGCACAGAGACTGACCTGCAAAGCTCCGGAACAAAGCTAGTTGGACTGATCATTGACTCTACAAACACTATTATGATGGAAAGTACCCCAGAGCTGCTGTGAACCATGGAGACGGATCGCGTGTGTTTGGGGAATGCGGTCAAAACTGATGGTAAGCTGAATGCAACATGTTATCAGAAAAGATGTTCTCATCAGCATGTCAGCTTTGCGTGTGACATACGTGGGCATTCCAACATGATCCAAAACAAGGCCAAGATGACTTGGTATTGGCAACAACACAAAAAAGTAAAAGGTTCCTGAGTGGCCATCTTGATTTTCTGACCTCAGTATCATTTTAATCACTTGAAACAAAGTAATTAATGGGAATTGGAGGCTTTTTGCCAGGATAAATAGGGAGCTTTATAATGTGAGAAAGTTAAGTGTCTCATCCACAACTAGTGCAGCAGAGTCTTTTGGGTAGTTGCAGTGTTGCTCTACTTTGTCCTGAAGTGTCAACATGATATCATAGGATACTTCTTCTGATAGTTTAACTTTTCTGATTTAATCTCTTAACTGTCTAGCTGAATTATTTAATTTGGTTTCAAACAAAGATGCAATAAATGAAAATAACTGTAAGGTTTGCTCTCTCCTGGCAGCTGTATGCCAGCCAAGGATTCTTTAGCTGCTTGGCAGATCACATGTATCAGAAAACATGTGCTTCTTATTTAGCTGCTGGGTCCATTCTTTACCAATCAGCTGAAAAGTCACCCAACTTGAAAAGATGACTAGCGGTGAGGAAAGGGTTTCCCATTGAAATGGAGGAAAATCTGTTTCCCAAAAGGAGCGGGCTTCACCTTAAACCAGGGCCGATGTCCTGTTAAAGCAATATTAATATGGGAGAAGAAAATATAAACTACCAGAGATCAACTAGTGGTTAATGCACAGCCTTCAATTCAAATTTAGCAAACTTACTGACTTTATTCAATAACCTAAAACAACATCCTAGCATTAAAACTATGGTAAGCAGATGATATAATTCTTCAATATTCTTTCTCTCAACTATCATATTTATGTACTAGTTCATAGCTGCACTGAAGTGGCTAGACCTTTACCCACACTAATTGAGTATAGGACTCTGGTACAGTACTTGACTGCTTCGAGTCTTACCTAAACAACAGAGAGTTCTTCATGTCAATAGGTAACTTTTCATTGGAGCTGACAAAAATCACATGTGGGGTACCCACAAAGTTCCATCTTGGGGCCCCTCTTATTCAATATCTACATGCTCCTGCTAACTCAGGTTATAACAAGTAATAAGATTAGTTACCATAACTACACAGATGATAAACCCAAACAAGATCTTGAAAAATGTATTCATGCATTGATTTGATTACTGCAACAGTGTCTTCATAGGTCTGCCCAAAGAGTCCATCAGACAGCTACAACTGATCCAGAACTCTGCTGCTCACGTTCTCACTAAACTAGTAAAATGGAACACATCACTCCAGTTCTAAAGTCCTTCCATGAGCTCCATGTAGCTCAAAGAACAGACTTTGAAATACTTTTGTTAGTTTATTAATCACTGAATGGCTTAGCACCAACATACATTAAAGACCTATTGTCTTTGTGTCAGCCTTCCAGACCACTCAGGTCCTCTGGTTGTAGACTACTCTGCATCCCAAGAATCAGAATCAAGCATGAAGAGACAGCATTCAGCTTCTATGCTGCTCTAATCTGGAATAAACTTCCAGAAAACTGCAAAATTGTTGAAACCCTGAGTTCCTTCAAATCAAGGCTAAAAAGCCATTTGTTTGGAGTTGCATTAAGCTTTTTAATGCATAAAATAATAACTGGAATATAGATTAGTTTTATTATTTGTTCCAATATTTTATGATGATGACTTTGATTGACACTTGAGAAAATGTAATGTTGCTTGTTTGTTGTTTTCACATGTAAAGCACATTGAATTTCATTGTTGCTGAAATATGCTACACGAATAAAAGTGCCTTGTCTTATCCAGCTTGCCTTTTTTTTTTTTTTTTTTTTTTTACCAAGGTGTTAAATGCATCAAGCTGCTAACTCTGTTGTTGCAGTTAGCAACAACAGAGTTTATTTGTCATACTCTCAAGTAAAGAACACAAATAATAATAATAATAATAATAATAATAATAATAATAATAATAATAATAATAATAATAATAATAATACATTTAATTTGAGGGGCCTTTCAAATACCCAAGGCCACCTTACAACAACAGACAAAAAAACAACAAATAATAAAAACAGAGTCAGCAACAATGATATAAAGCAAGTCAATAAACACGATGTGGCCATAGTTAATCAATGTTAAAGTGAATATGCCAGTTTGAACAGGTGTGTTTTCAGTTGTGATTTAAAAAAGGAAAGAGAGTCTATTATTATTATTATTATTATTATTATTATTATTATTATTATTATTATTATTATGTTTCACCAAAAAAGAATTTTCTATAATTTGGATTCAAATTTATCAAATAATCATTTATATCTAAAGTACCATGTTTGTTTGTTTGTTTTTTATCACGTACACAAGTTGTGAATTTTACAAATGAACATATCCTTTATTTATTTTACGGTCAAACTGAATGATACAGAGTACGCGAATGTCTATTTTCCAAACTGCTCGATAAAGTGCGGCACCTGTTCCGACCTATCATGCTTTGCTATTTCCGCCCTCTGTGTTTTTTGGCCAATCAAATAATTTAAAATGTTTAGGTCCCGCCCTTCTAATATGACGCTCACGCGGGCTTCCTGTAGTGTCTGGGCGCTGCTTGGTCTTACAGAACGGAGCAGAGTTTGTTTGAAACGCTGTATTTTAATAAATAACGAGCAACATGTGTGTTCGGGACCGAACAACCGGAACTTAACTTCACATTTCAGTGTGTTTGAACAAGTTTAAAAGACAAAACTCGAGCTGGAAAAAAAAACTGTTTCTATCTCGGCCCACTCCTGGTGAGTGAATGTGAGTTTTAAGACAAAGTAACGTTTATGCTTTGAACTCTTTGTTTTTGGTGAAATTCATTAAGAACTACTTTAGCATAGAACAGAACCTGGGTACTTTGTCACTGCTGTCTGTAAGTTTTAATTCTTACCTATTAAAAAAAGTAAGTAACTTCAGTCGATATTCTGGGGAGGGTGACAACTGTTGTTTTTAGCAACTAGCTAAGCAAACTGTACTATCATTATTTGAGGGTAAATGTTGACCGTTTGTCAAATGCAGACCCTATACTAGTACAGCCAATCTAACTAAACCTCTTAAAGCTCACTCTTAACTTGTATTCATGATTAGATCAGCTTGATCCTTATTGCTCTATCCACTTCTGAATTACAAATGTCAGCTCACATGAAATAACACTGTTTTCTTTTCTCTCTCTCTCTCTCTCTCTCTCTCTCTCTCTCTCTCTCTCTCTCTCTCTCTCTCTCTTTTTATAGGAAATATGGCGGAGAGTTTTTACAAACTGGAGGATGAAGCCTTCCCCAGCTTCCTCGGCAGGTCACTGGACAGCACCCGCGGCCGCGCCACTCTCGGGAATGTCAGTCTGGGTTCAGGTCCGGGGCTGCCCATGGCTGCCTCCACGGTAGCTAAAATTAGACCCAGCTCCGACAGCAGGTGGGAAAGGATGGGACCTCCTCCACGTTTTCTCCCAAACGTATTCAATTGATCATATTCTATGTGACACTGGAAAGCAAGAGTCTCAAAACATGGCTACCAAGACTGGAATTTTATGATTTTTAAAGCAATCCACCCTCACTCCCTTTCTTTATACTTTCTGTCAGTTTCTTTGTGAAAGCATTGCAATGTGATCATTTTACAGAGGAGATCACGAGGAGGCTTCATATCTGGAGGGCAGAGAACAACTAGGCAAGTCACAGTCATCTGTTGGAGAACGTCCCAAGTTTTCCCTCGGCTTCAAAGAGGACTTGTGAGTATTTTACACTGTTGCACAACAGGTTTTTGTTCTTTGATATCTTTCAGAATTCTCCTAGTTACCTAAACTTCACCGTGTCCAGATTAGGAAGTTATGATATTGTGTTATTAAAATAACAGTATGAGTTAGTCATTTTTTTAGAATAAGCATTAAACTCTTTTTTTTTTTTTTTTTTTGCTGATGTTTCCCCATCAGAAAGACTGGCAGTATAACTTAGATTTATGTGAACTGTTTAAACATTTTTTTTTCGCTGTTGGTTCCGGAGCATCGATAAATTTGGTTGTTACATTTCAAAATGTGCTTGGGTCAAGTTCTTGTTGACATTTACCAGCATATTTACAACACCGTAACCTAAAATGGTTTCGGGAACGTCAAAGGCCTCAGGGGGGGCTCCTCCTCCAGACTCCTCAATACATAAAACAATGAGAGAAAAAGGTGGAGATGATTGTGTTGAATGTGCCTTCATTTGGGAAGATAAGCTTTGTTTTCCAAGGGTGTAATCAGTTAAATAAAATGGAACATTGATCAATATTTTTGAACTATATTTGCTTGATGATCCATATGATTTTGATGCATTGATATTTTCCTGATGATTTTTCATGTGTTTTTCCTCGATGATTTGCTGTATACTTGATTGATGTTTTTTATGATATGAAGCACTTTGAACTGCCTTGCTGCTGAAATGTGCGATACAAATAAACTTAATTTACTGACTGTAACTGTTGTGAAGTTCCCTATTAAGATATCTAGGAGGTTTTATTTTTAAGTATTTGTTTTGAGGCTCCAACTGCATGTAGTAAATAATCTGTAGGCAAAAAAGAATGTGATGTGTTATTATTTGTAGTCACTAGACCTAATCCAAACACAGTGTGCAGAGACACTGCTGCAGCCTGCAACGTAGGGCTTCCCCTCACGCAGTGTGGTCTGCAGGAAAACAGTTACTTTTTGTTTTTGAAGTTTAAGAATGCAGAAGATAAATTCTTCAAATGTCTATGCAGGCTCACACCAGCCTGGTGCCTACCTCCATAAAAATCTAAATATTGATTGACAGATTTATTGGTAATGGCGCAGCTCTTCTAGATCGTACCTGAAGAGAACTTCTCTCTGATTTTAATTGATAAGCCACAAAACCATCTGTCCCTTAGTTTGTAGGTCACCCAGTGTTCCAAAAAACAGTTCAGACTTACCAGGTCGTGGACATGGAACATTTCTGCTGGTACCACAGTCCTTCAAGCACGACATAGAGAAGATGTTTTTTTTTTTTTTTTTTTTTTTTTTTCTTGGTGGCTGAAAGGGATACATCTTTATGTAATATCTTTTTTTGTTTTGTTTTCATTTGTGGCCCCAAATGAAAATGTAGGTGACAATCAATGCCTGCCTTGTACTAATGCAGTATTTTTATTAGAGAACAGGAGAAATCTAACACCAGTATATAAACTTTATTTATTAGGGTAATGTGTAAAAGTTTTTTTTTTTATATAGCTACTAGACATGTAAAAGGAAAAAAAAAAAAGTCATGTCTGGGGTCTCTTGGTATTGCATCGTTGGAGATTTTTTTTTTTTTTTTTTTTCACATGTATGCATTACTTGTCAAATGTTTCTGAATGATTTGTCCACCTGAGGTGCAGTTAGATTGTTATTACAGCAAGGAAAGGCAAACCTAGATCACTGAAAGTGGCTTTGCTGAGACAATCTTTTTCTTGTTTGTAGTTGTGATTATTTCTCTCCTTGCTTGTGTCACAGGGAGAATGCCGATGACTTCATTGCAACCCACCGCCTGTCAGACGTACTTGTTAAGATCAGCCTGGATGAGAATACATCCAGAAACCAGGGCTCTGTGCTTGGCCTTCTTCCCACCCAGACAGGTTCAGTGTATGGTCGGCCCACGGAGCTAGGGACAGGTGAGTCCTTGTGCTCCCCAGAGACTATTCTTCACCTTTACTCTATTCCCTTTCATGGCTTATTGCTGTTATTTTACTATTTTCTGCTGTTTAACTTGTTACTTGTCTTACTTCCTTTGCATTTTTTAAGTTTTTTTTTTTTTTTTTTTTTTTTTTTTTTAAATTCCTGTATTTTCTTTCATAGGAACTCCCAATACGCGCAAGCAAACTCTTGTTGATTTTAACCACACAGCGTTTTGATTATACATAACCAGAAAAGTTGCGTTTAAATAGTTGCATGAATATTCTGAAATACAGCTCATTTTCATCTCTAAAGTTAGCGCTTTCTATGCAAATACTAATTTTTTGGTGTATAATGATGATGATGGCTGTAACTGGAAACCTTTCTGCCGTTAAAAATTCAGTTATGTTTCATTTTATAGATCTTTCAACTGGTCCTCTGACATTTGCCGAGTTTGGCCAGAAGAATGACAAAAAGGTAACTGTATGATTCATGTTTTAAAATTAAAAGTTTAGTCTCTGACTGATCCATTGTGTGTGATTGTTGTAATATTTAAGTATTTGATTTATGTTCTTGTGTCTGATTTTGGTCAGGGAGATTGTAATACTTTGAGTCTTGTCTTAGTGTTTTTTTCCTACCTCCTGTTGTGAACTAAATTTCTCTCTGATGGACAATAAAGACCTAAAGTGATCTTGGGGTTTATGCTTTTGACTTGGACTACCTTTTCTTTACTAGTCATGTTAATCACGTTAAATGTCCTCAGGCTTTAGCTGCTACATCTGAGGAGGGCTGTTTGCGGGCCGACCTACTCGACAGTGACCCTTTCAGTGGCAGTAATTCCAGCTTCCTGGCCAATGAAAAGCTCATCTCTGTGGACAACATGAATAGTGATGTAACAGGTACTTTACAGGTGCTCTACCTTTACTCCTTCCATTCACAGGGTTCCTTCTAAATTTGGAAAAGTATGGAGGTTGATTTTATAATTTTCTAAGTACAGATAAGAAACTTGTAGAGTAACTATACTCCAAATCAACTTTTTTTTTTGCAGATAAACTGTCTAAATTGGTCCTTAAGGGTACCATTTTTATGTTTCTTTGCAAATTGTGACATTTTTATATAAACTTGTTTAATTCTGCAGTATTTGGCCTAAAACCGTCTCAGTGCTGTTCTCTGTGGGTTGAATGGTTGTTACCACAGTCAAATTTTCCTACTGGTTAAAATGGTACCACTTGGTTGATGTCTACATCACGGCCCTGCGTTCGGGTATAAAACCATCTCACTCAGACACACACCTCTGTGGACAGTATTGATGAATGGCGTTTCTCAGCTTTTCACATGCGTAATTCATTTGCAATGTGGACACAGTGAAATGGGTCTCCTCTCTGCTCCGACTGCTGGCAGCGGTCTGCTGCAGGACGACTGCGTGAGAATGACTACAGTGTTTAGGAGGTGCAGGGTGCTCACGGCAGCACTCACTCAGGACAATTGCTGAAGAGCAATTGGTGCTTTCACATGTCACCATAAAAGTCTCCAATAGCACAGAAAAAAAGTCACTAAATATAGCGACAAAGTTGGTAACATTGCTTTCCCTCGCCCTGACCAGTCTTGCTTAACCCCCTCCAAACATCCCCACTCTTGGCCATGCCCCTCAGTGTCTCTTGGCACTGCCCAGTCTGGTGGAATTTTTCACAATTTGTCTGAGGGTGGGGTTCTGCGTTTACATCAGTTTACTTCCACTTTAGATATGAAAAATGCCTGAGTTTCTATTATTTTCTTCTTACTTTATTATCTAAAAGATAAACTCCTAAATTTCAGAAAAATTGCCATTTCATTGCTTTATATCTAGATCACA
The DNA here is from genome assembly GCA_014839685.1 of Anableps anableps. Classification (NCBI taxonomy): domain Eukaryota; kingdom Metazoa; phylum Chordata; class Actinopteri; order Cyprinodontiformes; family Anablepidae; genus Anableps; species Anableps anableps. The sequence goes on from CM026072.1 coordinate 35,040,385, forward strand.
TTTTTTGTCTATAATTTGTGAAATCAAAATTTAAGTTCATGGTTTTAAAATTGTACAATTGCCAAAAAACTTACAAACATTTCAATGTCTAAAAGGGTGATTTAAGTGTAAACAGCCTGAGATAAACTGACAGGACACCCAGCTGTTAATATTGGATGTTATTATGTTAACTTTAAACAAATTGGACTGGGTCGCTCAACCTGCTGTTCAGAATATCATGTTCCTCAGTGTGGTCAAAGGAGAAATCTATGTACGACATTTGTTCTCGGCTTCAAGGCTGTGTTTCCAGGGAGGCACCAGCTGTCTCGGTTTGGCCCTGGTGTTGGATGTTAGTTCAACTAGTTTCTCTCTTTGGACTTCAGAAACTGTCTCGCTAAAAGATGAAATATTATGGTCAATGAAAACAATGGATTCCAATTTTAACCAAGTTTATCTAAGCTCAGCTAACCCAATTGGACACACCTTGGTTCTATGTTCAGGCTGGTCAAACCGTCACTGTCTCATCGACTCTTTTCTTTTCTCTTTGCAACGACGCAGCACTAAGAGCACAAAGAAATCGCCTCATAGTGATGTTACTAGGTATAAACCACAGACAGGTGTTTTGCCTCATGTTTTTAAAGCACATTATCAGAACAAGTTTTGAATTCTAAAGCGTTCTAAAGCATAGTTTAGAGAAATATCTTTCTGGTTGGAGCAACATTTAACTCCAGCTGTAATGCATAAACTTTCAGAAACAATCATTTATTTATACTCAGAAGCTCAGTTCTAACCTGGCAGAAAAAGAGCATTAACTTTGAAGAGCATGAATTCCGCCTATATTAACAGGCATTTAAATTTTTACAGAATGTTTTTAAACATTTTATCATGACAGCCTCATAGTCATAAAGTTGCATTTTCAAGGATTTTTTTTTTTTTTTATTGTCATACCAGTTCACATTTGCATGTTTGTGGTACAAAATTTGAACTCAGATCCCAGTTCAAGAAGCCAGGTGAATAATAACTAACTAAATAAATATATAAATAAGTTAAAAAGTGAGATGATGGTGTATTTAGTGCATTAAGTGTGGCTCGAGTTCAGCAGTCTGACAGCTGCAGGGTAGAAACTGTTTCTGAGCCTGGTGGTCTTGCTCTGAATGCTTCTCAGCCGCCTGCCTGAGGGGCAGGGCTGAAACAGTCTGTGTGCAGGATGGGTGGAGTCCTTCATGATGTAAAGCGCCCTCCCCCTGCATCGTGATGTGTAGAGGTCCGAGGTGGAGGGAAGGCTGCTCCCCACAGTCCTCTGTGCAACCTTAACCACCCTCTGCAGAGCCATCCTCTAAGCAGCAGTGCAGCTGCCGTGCCACATGCAGGTGTAGCGAACGCTCTCTACCACACAGTGATAGAAGCTCCTCAGGATAGAAGTGGACCACTGATGAGATTGCGTCAGCAGTAGAGCAGTTCTTCCTGAAGACGTACTGATGGGGGCCCACAGTGACGTCGATGGAGCCCTTGATATGGGTCATGACCATTCTCTTGAAGCACTTCATGACTTACCAAGGTTAAGGCTATAGGTCGGTAGTCATTTAGACCTGTCACTGTGGAGCACCTGGGGACAGGGACAATAGTGGCAGTCTTTAAGCAGGTGGGGACAGATACCAGTAATAGTGAGATGTTAAGATGTCTGCCAACACCTCAGACAGCAGGTGTGCAGTCATTCAGTACCCACACTGGGATGTTGTCAGGCCCTGCAGCCTTATGGGGGTTGATTCCCTAGAGGGTCTTGCTCATGTCTGCTGTGGTCACACAGAGGGGCATGTCACCAGTTGGTGGTATAAGTCTGGTGCTAGGTGTTATGATCCTTAAGGCGGGCATTGAACATATTGAGTGCATCTGGCAATGAGGGATCCTTTGGGCCTCTGATGTTGTAGTCCGTGATGCACTTGATGCCCTTCCACATGTGCTGGGGGACATTGGTGGTGAAGCGACCCTGAATTCTCTGGGCGTATGTGGCTTTGGCCCTCGCAATGCCTGCAGTCAGTCCTTTCCTCACCTCTCTGAGTGCTGATGCCTCACCTGTCCTGTGAGCGTCCCTAGCTTTCAGCAGAGCCCTCACTTCAGCATTCAGCCAGGGTTTCTGGTTCGGATAACAGGTTACTGTCCTGGTGGTGGTGACATTATCAGCACACTTGGAGATGAAGCCAAGATCAGATGAGGTGTATTCCTCCAAGTCCACTTCACCCTCATATGTAGCCGCCTCTCTGAAGACCTGCCAATCTGTGCACTGAAAACAGTCCTGGGGCACAAAGGTTACACCCCTGGGCCACACAGTGACTGTCTTCTTTGTTGGCCTAATGCGTCTCAGCAGACGGTATGCTGGCGCCAGCAGGATGCAGATGTGGTCGGAGAGGCCAGGATGGGGGCGAGGAAGGGCTCTGTGCACACCGTGAATTTTATTGTACACACAGTCCAGAGTATTGTCTCCCCGCGAGGGAATGGTGACATGCTGGTAATAACTGGACAGAGTGTCCATCAGTTTCAAATGCTTAAATCCCCTTTAACCACGTAAACCGCCGCCTCGTGCTGTATCTGCAGTGAGCTAATGGGGTCATACAGGTCCTTTGATGCGTCGTTTGCAGTAGCACCCGGCGGGATGTAAATAGTGGTGACAAACACCGCAGTAAACTCCCGTGTCAGATGGGACGGCCGACATTTCAGTTATAAGTTCTATCGCCTCAGAGCAGGAGGATTTTACCAGTCCACAGTTCGTACACCAACCTTCATTCACTTACACACAGAGTTCTCCTCCCCGTGTTTTTCCCGACCGTTGGTTCCAGTCCGCTCGGAAAAGTTGAAGACCGTTGATCTGGAAGGCAGAGTCCGGCATGCTGTTGTTAAGCCAGGGTTCCGTTAGGTAAAATACAGCACAGTTCTTCATCTCTGTAGAAACACTCAGCCTCAGGCGTAACAAGTCTACTTTGTTATCTAGCGAGCGGACATTGGCCAGAAAGAGAGTCGGGATCGGTGGTTTTCTAGCCTTTAGCTGGGCCAACGCGCCCGCCCACTTTCCCCTCTTCTGTTTTCGGGCACAACGTTTCCTCTTGACCGTTGCTCCCCGCACTCTGCTGCGCCAGCCCGTTGACCTCAGGAGCCGCTGTCGACCGAGTACAGAGTTCAGCTTTGGTGATATGGTAATAACCGAACTGTTTCTGATGACCATCAGTTCGGTTGAGCTGTACTTCACTCGCGAATCCAACACTGAAATGGTTCCTAAATAAGCCCCTTTGGTTTCAAAATAAGGTTTAATCCCGGGAGCTCGAGAAGACGCTGCACCTCTGTGCGCCACCATAGCAACGCCATGTAGTCTTGGTCAGAAAAATGAAATGTTTCTGTCAGTAAATTAACAAGTATGTTCCAGGTTAGTTTTTATGCATTATTTGTTGTTGTTGTTGTTGTTGTTGTTGTTGTTGTCGTCGTCGTCGTCGTCAAAAAAAAGAGTTCATAACAGAAATGTAAGTAACACTGTCAGAGTTTTCCAGGTCTTAGATGATGGAAGAGTTGATCTAAGTTTGTTCAGATTCCGCTAACCGCAGCGCAGCACTCCATTACCACACTGCAGAATCAGACACCAACTTCAGCATTGTTTGGTTTCACAGTTTGTTAAACATGAAAATGATAAAATCCAGTTAGGTAAATGTTTTGAACTTGTGTGTTCAGAATGTTATTGTTACTGCTTGGAACATTATGGAGTTCTGAAATGGAAAATTTGTAGAAGTTCAGATGTTAAATTGTTTTGATTCTCCATCATTGGTGTCTTGATGTGGCAGAGAAAAAACTTAGAGCTACGGTGTAGTTTGTGACCTAGCCATAGATGCTAGCTTTATATGTGACTGTGCTTGGCCACCAGAAGAGGACATTGATTTGAACAACCTGTCTGATGATGAACTTGAGACGTATTTCAACAAACTCGGCCCTCCTGCAGCACAGAGAGGAAGAGTGGAGGGGCAGGAGATTCCCATAACAGTAAGACTCTCACTCCTCTTCAGATCAATAGATTGGTTGTTTTTTAATTTTTGATTACATCTTTGTCTGCACTGAGCAAATGTGTTTTGATTAAAAAATAAAGCTATGTCTTAATATGCATGATTTAAGTTGCTTTGTAATGTATTTTTGCTTATGCACAGGGAGGGGGGGATGCTGCTGGTTATCTATCTGATGCCAATTCAGAAGAGGCACATCAGCAGAGATGCCATTTCCTCGATCACTATGATCAGGTGAGGTTCTTTTTTTCTAGCTGTGATTTAAAACCACTGTTTATTTTAAGAAAACCATAAAATTTGTAGAATTGCGCCACTCAGGGTGGCAGCACATTGGAGTAGCTTTAACTTTTATTGAGATTTTTTTCATTTTTCAAAATTTAATTCCTACTTTTCTTGGGAAAAAATTGCTCTTTTGGACAACCGTTCCTTTTTGTCTTGGATGTTATGCAGCTGGATTGTTTTTTTTTTTTTTTTTTTTTTTTGTTTTGTTTTGTTTTTTTTTTTCCCCAATACTTTTTTTATATTTTGCTTTTTTGTGATGATGCATAACCATAGCAACAGGGTGGTTTACAACAGGGAGCAGCTGATGAACAGTGCAAAAGCAGAAAAAATACAACAACTGAAGCCAGAAATCCCAGAGTAGTTGAAAAGGAGGATGGATGGATGGCAGAGACGGTTTGAAATCAAACCGTCTCTGCTATCCATCATTATAGGCAATGTGAGATTGTTAGCTAACAAACTGGATGAACTTCAAGCCCTGACAAGGACTCAGCAAGAGTATCAGGAATGCAGTGTTATGTGTTTTACTGAGACATGGCTACAGGATCATATTCCCGACTCCAACGTCTCTCTGCCGGGCTTCCTGACTATACGGGCGGACAGAGATTTAAAAAGTAGCAGGAAAAGGAAAGGAGGTGGATTGGCAGTCCTTGTCAACAACAGATGGGGTCATCCAGGACACGTTACTGTGAAGTGTCGTCTCTGCAGTCCAGACATTGAACTATTGGCAGTAAGTTTTGGTCCGTATTATTTGCCAAGAGAGTTCACCAGTGTTATTTTGGTACCCTCAGCTGTTGCCGACAATGCATGTGATGTCATCAGTTCTGCTGTTGCTAAGATACAGACACAACACCCCAATTCTTTGGTGGCAATATCTGGTGATTTTAATCATGACTCAGCCTGTGCTACACTGCCAACGTTTCAACAGTTTGTCAGCTGCTCTACCAGAGAAAACACGACATTGGATTCGTTTTACACAAATTACGAGGATTCATATATTTCCAAAGCAAGACCTCCTCTGGGTAAATCAGACCACAACCTTGTTTTTCTCTGCTCAGAATATAAACTCCTTGTCCAGAGACTACCTGTAACAAAAAGGCCTGTGAGACAGTGGTCACAGGAAGCCGAAGAAGCCCTACAAGGTTCTTTTGATGCTACTGATTGGATTTCTCTTTGCAAGTCACATGGAGAGGACATTAATGCCATGACTGAGTGTGTGACAGATTATATAAACTTCTGTCTGGATAACACCATCCCCACCAGAACAGTGAGATGCTTCCCTAATAACAAACCCTGGATCACCCATGAGCGAAAGGAACTGTTAAACAGGAAAAAAAGAGCCTTCAGGGAGTGAGACGGAGAGTTATTGAGGAGTATACAGAAGCAGCTCAAAGTCAAGATTAGAGACAGCAAGGAGGTGTTCAGGAAGAAGCTGGAGAGTAAACTGTAGAGGAACAATATCTGGGATGAAGAAGATCACAGGCTTCAAACAAAAGGAAGGTCAGATAGATGGAAGTCTGGACAGAGCAAATGAAGTGAACACATTCTTCAACAGGTTCAGTTCAGGAACAAGCTCACCATCCTCCCCTCCTGCCCCCAGCCAAACAGACATCCCACCCTCCTTTGACCCACAGCTTTCCTGTCACACCTCAGATGTTTTATGCTCTACCTCAGTCATGGACTCTTCTGCTTCCGCTAGTCTGTCTTCAACCAAATCAGGAGATGCTGCAGCTCCCTTTGCCTCCCCCTCCCACTTTTCTGTTTCTAGAAGTCAGGTGAAGAGGCAGCTGGAGAGACTGAACCAGAACAAGGCTGCAGGTCCAGATGGTGTCAGCCCCACAGTCCTGAAGGCTTGTGCAGAGCAGCTCTGTGGGATTCTGAAACACCTCTTCAACCTTAGCTTAACCCAACTGAAGGTACCACTGTTGTGGAAGACATCCTGTCTGGTTCTGGTACCAAAGAAAACTCACCCATCAGTCATCAACGACTACAGACCTGTTGCCCTGACATCCCACATCATGAAGGTCCTGGAGAGACTCCTGTTGGCCCACCTGAGTAAGCAAACCAGCACATATCAGGACCCCCTGCAGCTTGCCTATCACCATGGAGTTGGAGTTGAAGACGCCATTATACACCTGCTTCACAAAACCCACTGTCACCTGGACAAAGCTGGCAGCACTGTGAGGATCATGTTCTTTGATTTCTCCAGTGGATTTATTACAATTCAGCCTGATCTTTCATCTGAAGCTCCATAAACTCAGGTAGATGCCTCAACAATCACCTGGATAAATTACTACCTGATAAACAGACCACAGTTTGTGAGACTGAAGGACTGTGTGTCTAACCAGGTGGTCAGCAGCACAGGAGCACCGCAGGGGGCTGTACTCCCACCATTCCTTTTCACTCTGTACACTTCAGACTTCCAGCACAAGTCAGACTCCTGTCATCTATAGAAATATTCAGATGACTCTGCAGTTGTCAGGTGGATCAGAGATGGGCAAGAAGCTGAGTACAGAGAGCTGGTGGACCGCTTTGTGTCATGGTGTGGAAACAATCATCTTATCTTGAATGTGAACAAAACTAAGGAGATGATTGTAGATTTCAGGAGAAACAGGGTTAGATCAAACCCTATTTCCATCATGGCAAAAGAAGTGGAGGTGGTTGAGGAATATAAATACCTGGGTGTTCATCTTGACAACAGACTGGACTGGAGACTCAACAGTGGAGCGTCTACAAGAAAGGACAGAGCAGACTGTACTTCTTGAGGAAGCTAAGATCCTTCAAGGTTTGCAGCAAGATGTTGCAGATCTTCTACAAGTCTGTTGTTGAGAGCGTCATCTCCTCTGCCATCATCTGTTGGGGCAGCAGAATCAGAGCCAGGGACCTAAAAAGGCTCAATAACCTGATAAAGAAGGCTGGTTCTGTTCTGGGGACGACTGTGGAACCTCTGGAGATGATGATGCAAAGAAGGGTTTTGCATAAAATTAAGAAAATTATGGACAACCCTGACCATCCTCTTCATGAGACTGTCATTGGAAAACAGAGTCTTTTTAGTCAGAAGCTTCTTCAGATTGGTTGTAAAATGGACCGCTACAGGAGGTCTTTCCTGCCCACAGTCATCACAATCTATAATAACTGCTTTATTAAATGAGTTACATCAACATTTTATTTATCCCAAAGGGAAATAAAGTATTTTTGAAATGGTCATGTTGATAAATTTGGTTTGTTTAAAACTTGCCTTGCAGAATTGAATAGTTTGTCGAATTAAGATATTTTCTCTGTTTTTCTGTCTTCTTCTCCAGGAGGACTTCCGGATGCCTGATGTACGTCTAGCTGCTACAGGTATGGACTCGTGTCCGGCCAGCGACGAGGACACAGAGGATGAGCTGGAGATGGCCAGAAGGAACAATACCAGCAGGACACGGCTGTTGCCGAGCACGTCCAGACAGCTGGTCAGAAATTAAAATTATTATAAGATAGAAAATGTCTTTTCTCACAAATTAACCCAATTTGATGGGATCTGTGACAGGCTGTGGTTTAATGGGAAGGGTTTATATCTTCCCACTCATCTGGTTCTATTACACATGAATGTTGAGCTGAGAGGTTGCATAAAAAATGTTGAGCCCCAGCAGGGTTGTGATGGTATTAGCCACAGAAGCAACAGTTTTACAGCAGCTGGTGTTCTTTCTCGGGGGATCCACACGTTTGCACAGGTTGGAGAAAGTAACCATCCAAGTTTCAGGCCGGGCTTAGAAGGGGGCAGTTCTGATGACGAGGCTTCTTCTGCTCGTGGCGGTCCGTCACTTCTTCCCGGAATTGGACACAGACGATCGGCTGAAGGACAGGTTATCAGCTCCCCTGTTGCAGGTACAGCATTCACTGTTCATGTTTCTTTTTTTTCTTCTAAAAATGTCACTACTCATATTTACTGGCGCATCTGAAGAAGTTAGAGTGTCAGCAAAGAATGTATTTATTTCAGTTAAGTGTTTATAAAAAAAAAAAAAAAAAAGCGACATTAGTGGATTAATTAACCACATTTTGTCCATTTCCTCAAGGAATATTATATGGGGTGCCTGTTAGATCAAGCAACACCCTGAATATTTTCACTTTTCAGTTCAATTCTGAGGGAGTTGTAAGATTTCTTTCTTCCTATGGACCTGTAATTTGTTTTCTCAAGGATAACCAAGTTGTAGCAATTATGTTTTTTTTTTTTTTTTTCGCTTTTTTCTGCTGTTTGTGGAAAAACCCAGCCTGATCCGTGTTTAACCTCCAGTTTGTCCTGTATCTGTCTGTAACACAAGGGGACGGAGGGGGAGGAGATGGGAGCAGCGGCAGTGAGGAAAGCGGGAGTGACGGGGGAGTTTCGACCATCCCTGTTCCAGTCAACAATGCCCTGACTACGTACGATGCCCTGCGCGGTCTGGGAATTGTTGGTAGCAGTCCTCTCAGTGAGGATGAGAATGTTAATTTCAGCAGTCTCCCAGAACATGGCAGGAACGGTCTTCTCAGATATGAACAGGTAGGATATCCTTTTATAGAGAGAAAATATTTTACAGTGGTTTTAAAAAAAAGACCTGAATGTAAATCTCCTTTTTTGCTTGGTTGGTAAAATATTTAGTAATTCTACTATTCCTCTTTAGCTCTACACTATAGATTTGTTTAAATTATTTTCTTGTAATAGTAACAAAAGGTGACTGTTTGGTTTTTCTTATTCCTGAAAGTGTATGAAATATTTATTTATTCATCCCTATCTTTAGTTTGAAATAGTTTAGCATGCCATGACGTAGCCGTTGTTGCTGATATGGCATTAAGCTGCTGCTACTCAGGTTCTAAGAAGCTACCATCAGTTCTGACTTCTTCAAAGTGGTGATTGAAGATTTCAGTGTTTAAAGTGTTGACCTCATTCAGCCTGTAACTTTTTACTCTTAACTTTTTTGACTGGTCATATCATTTTAAAGGTTTTCCATCCTGCTGTTAAACTCAATTTTTTTTTTCTTTTTGCTTTGTGGGTTTGAGCTGAAGACCCACAGCTAAGATCTCAGTTGCTTTGTAGTTCTGTAATGCATTCAGTGTGAATGTGATAGTAGCTGGGATTTTATTTTGTTCTCCTATAGAAGCACAACTACGCACACATTCTTTATTAGCTGATATGCAAGTTATTAGATGCATATGAATAAACATTTGTTTGAAAAAAAAAATAAAAAAAATAATTGTATCACAGTGAGAATGGAATTCTTAAGACCATTATTAAGAATGGTCTTAAGAAAAAAAAAATTGGAAAAACATGATTGTGTTGGCAGCTTTGGAATTCGCTAAATATTTCAGAATATGAAAATTATTAGTTATGTGTATATTTAGATTTTTGTGCTATTGGTGTATTCATTTCTAACTTTCTCTTTGATGATCAATCCCTTCAAGATTTCATGTTTGTCCATTGGATCCTGCAGATGGGCGACCGTGTCGGACCCGTAGGAACAGGTGAGGCCAGCTCCGCCGCTGTGACGTCAGGGGGACCCCAGAGACTTCCTGTCAACTGGAGCAGGATGTTGGACAGACAAGAGGTACTGGTAAGTTTATATGCTGTACGTCTAAGATGATCATAAATAAGTTCTAAGTAACCATAAATAATGAGCTTTAGAGGGTATTGACCAGGCTGTACTGTGTATTGAGAGTTTTGAGAATTGGCTGATTCAGTCTCATTTCTGGCAAAGCTGCAGTTTGGATTATTTTTTTGGGTTTTTTTCCTTTAAAACTTTTATAACAAAACAGCATAAAATAGAGCAACTTTATGACACGAAATAGATAGCATTGCCACAATCTCAAGAGCCTCTCTAAAATACATTCTAGTGAAGCACTGACTTGGTTTGGATTATTAAAAAAAACAAAATTTAGTGATTGAGAGGGAGGAGGTGGAGGCAGCACTTGAACATGTTGGTTTCTTGTACAGCTCAGTAAATAAAACTATAACTGAAAGCTCATTTATTTTAGTCATGTAATTCAAACAGTCAAACCCATAATATGGATTCATTATACACAGATATGTCAAATGTCTTTATTGATGCTGATTTTGATTTATTTTAAACTCTAAATTAAGTTTCTCAGGAATTTTACAGAAATGTTACGTTAGAAAACCTTTTAGATCATTGGTCTCAGTAATGTTCAAATTTTCCTCTGTTTAAAAAAAATAAATAAATAAATAAATAAATAAAAAATGGTTTTACGTAGAGCTGTATGGTGTTGCACAGGTTAATATTGTGGTGATTGTGGTTTGCTATACTGAGCAGCTCAAAACTTGTTTTTTTTTTTTTGTTTTTGTTTTTTTTTTTTTTCTGAAAAACGTAGGAGGTTATAGTCATAAGAATGAGAAAAATAAACTCTTGAAACATATCGCCCTCTGTATTCAGTTTCACTTCTTGAACTGAACTGTTGAAATAAATGTATTTAACAGTCTAGGTTATTAAAATGCAGCCAGTATGAGAGCATTGAGGACATTTTCATTATCTGTTCCAGTACAAAGGACAACATTTAAGGTGCAAGTCTAAAAAATAGCAGGAGTTCAATCATTGTTGTGCTCACTGACCAGGCTTGCTATTTTTAGAAGTGTGTTCCCTTCATGAAGTCAGTAGGTATATTCACTACCTGTGGAAGAGAGATTCTTGGAGAAGAGTAGTTGTTTGAACATGAAGTCTAAATTCCTGTAGTGTTTACTTTGATTACTTCAGTTTTTAGGTTTTAGTTTTCAGATTGAAAATATTTGTTGGAATTCCCAACAGGCGTCATTTTGTGAGGCACGACTAACAAAAAACAAATACTTACACAACAAAATCATGCCTAGTACATGTTAAGCTGGTTCTGTTGTGGATGCCAGGATGCCATGGAGAGCACAGATTCTGGCCCCACAGCTGAGCGTATCCTGGATTCAGTTGGAGACCTCAGGATCCAACTAATGGGACTGTCTCTTCTTCAAAGCAGCCATGGGAGTTTCCATCTTTCCCAGGTTCCGTATATTACAGTGAAATGGACCTAAATCAGTCTCTTGACCAATGCAGCTACAGATGATCGGCATGTTGTCGCTGAATTCTGATCCATGATTTTTGGAAAGGTTTGCCCTGCTGATCTGTATTTTAACAAATTTCAAGTTCTCTCCAAAAACTACAATAAATTAAGGTATAAGAACAGCAGTGATATGTTGTTTGTTTTTTTTTAATAGCCTTCCTGCTGTGAGCATTCACTATTTACAGACATTCTGCTGTGTGCAAGTACAGATGCTGCAAACAGTGTTTCACTATTTTAAAATGAAGACAAAAAAAATGAAACTGGTTTTAGCATCTCATATTTGTGGTTAGTATTATAACACCTCCTTCTGTTCTTTGGCGAATCCAGATTCTTACCTGAATTCTGAGATTCCAAAACATTGTAAACTTTTCAGAACAAAACTCTCTGGTCAATTTCTAACTGCATCTCTGTTTAAATTGTTAAAAGGTGTTTTCCATCTGTAGTAATCCCAGTATAGATTCCTTGCTGCATACATGTACAAGTAAAACTTCCAGCACGTTTTAATGGCTATGCAGTCTTATGAGTTTTGCTGTCAAAATGTTCTGTAGGCGCTGGACACTAATGAAGATGCCAACGATGATGAGGGAGTGGATGAGGCTGATGGGGCCAGGCACTCGTTAGGGCCCAGAGGAGGCCCCTGTGGTGATGTGACAGCTGCTGAAGCTTCAGACGGTCCCAGTGAAGATGACAACCCTCTCTCCACTTCGCTGGAAGCAAAGTATTTCTCCCAGAGCTTCCACCAGGATCAAGAGGACTCGGATGAAGGCTGGAACAACTGCCCAGACGACATTGAGCTGGAGTTTCAGCAAGGTGGGCTCCTATTTTACTGAAATGCTGACATCAGCTTTAATCCTCCAATTTACGTCTTCATAGTGTCTGTCCCTCTGATTCTGTAATAGATACTTATTAGATATGCTTATAAGATATTAAAAGCAGTGCTGTTCTCTTCAGGAGCCGATGCCAGTCATGGTGTAGTTTACCAGAACGAAGAAGGAAAGTGGGTCACTGACCTGGCGTATTATTCCAACTTTGAGAAAGAGGTTGATGGGAAGAAATCAGAGAATGATGGCCAGTTGCAGAATGAGGCTTTTGTACCGGCCAGTATGTATAAGATCATAAGAATATCTAACTGATGCTCTGTTTAATGGATTAAATACACCTTACTGCTGCTAATTTGCAGGTGATGCTATGGAGAAGATCGTGAAGGATCAAGAGGAGTTTGAGAAAGAGCACCAGTTTATGCAGGTAAACCACATAGGCTGTTATTGTTTTATGTGGACAAGTTTTTATCATGATTGCTCTCTTATATTAAAACTGTTCCATGAAAAACCCATACCTGGAACCCTCAGGGTTTTGCGTGCAGCACTGCCCCCTGTCAGTCTGCTTTCTGAGTATTATTTTATTTTATTTTATTTTTTTTGTTCCCCCACTCAGGAGGAGCAGATTGAACCAGCGACAGGCGGCAACAGCACCTTCCACAGCGACTCTTCTTGGAAGCTTCCCTCCAGCAGCCACATCCTGATAAGGGCTTCCCAGGTCTCCTCCGAGATCAGGCAGGGAGACGATAGCTACCTGCGGCTGTCTTTAGGACAGTTTTTCGGGCAGCGCTCTGAAGCCCTGGGCTGTTTGGGTACCTCTGATGGGGATGATGTCAAGCGGGTTAGTAAATACTGTTTCTCAAAAAAAAAGAAAAAAAAAAAAAAAAAAAAAAGAAGAAGAAACATGCCTTTTTTGTTTCTTGTTTGTAGGGAGATGGTTTATTTTGGTTCAGGCATATATTTGAAGCCCAGATGTTTCCCTCTTTACTAGTTTTGGGGGGTGTGTGTGTGTGTGTTTCATTTATTTTTTAATTGAAAGCATCCTCTGTTCATCCAGCCATCCTTTGGTTACATCATCACTTCTCCAGAAAAAAGGGAACCTTTTCCACTTATCCAACCAACTGAATTCTCATTTGAAGACAACTTGCATCCCAACGCCACTATAGACCTTGGCGAAGCAGACAAAACACTCAACCCAGGTGTGTTTGGAAACATCACACTTAGTTCCAGTTTGACTTTTTCATAATTTCTTTAGTTAATTTCATAAATATTGACGGACTGATTATCTCAAAGCAGATGATTTGGACAAAACTCTGAATGGTGCAGGTGAAAGATTGCCACCAAAAGGGGATCCTGATCCAGAACCTTGTAAAACTGAGGTAAAACATGGCTATTTGTTTAAAAAAAAAAAAAAAAAAAAAAAAAAAAAAAAAAAAAATTAGAAGCGACAGTATGTGTTGATCTATTTGGGTTTATCATATGTTTCAGGACCACACAGGAGCTACCTTGTCTGAACACACTCCAGACTCAGGATCTGAGTCAACCCTGGCTAACCAAAGTGGTTTGTCTCCAGACAACAGCAGCCCGCTGATGCTCAGCATCAGCACAGTTGCTTCTGCTATTGCTAACGCATCCATCAGCACTGACCCATCGCAGCTGGCTGCCATGATCATGGATCTGTCCAAGAAAAACCGGGCCAGGAGTCGGCCGGAGTCTGGCGCCATCCAAAAACAGGGCCCCAGCACAGATCAGCATGTAAGGCTGAGATGCATGTATGCTGTCAGACTTGTAGAGCTAAAATATAGAAGCACTTCTCAGTGAATTAGAATATCATCAAAAACTTCATTTATTTCAGTAATTCTATTAAAAATGTAACATATTTTACTAATTCCCAAAATATTACATAATACCAATTTAAAAAAAGGTTTACTGCAGAAGTGTTATTGTTTTGAAGCTGATTGTTCATTGTGTTCCACCGAAGCATATTAATGGGAAATTGAGTGAAGGGAAAAAGTGTGGTAGAAAAAAGTGCACAACCAACACAAATAACCACTTCCTCGAAAGAATTGTAAAGCAAAGCTCCTTAAAGAGTTTGAGGTGGATTCACGAGGCGTGGCTTCAAGAGCCACTTCCCACTGATGAATCCTGGACTGGGGCTGTGATTGTCACATCCTTTGTGTTAAGCCTGCCTAAACATGTGCATATAATGTACATGACGTACAGTACTTTTCAGCAGGTTGGCAATACTGTATTAATAACAGTCTTTGGGGTTTTTTTCTCGAGAAACTGAATTTCAGGTTTTCATTAACTGTAAGCTATTGGCAGCAAAGCTAACATTTAAAGCACATCACTGTTGAAATTAGGGGATGAAATTCTTTTTTCCCTTTTTATAGATGCCCTTCCAGCCAGATCAGAGCACAATCACAGACCTTCTGCAGAGGAGCATCTGTGTTGGAGAGGTGAACGCTTTCGACATAGAGAAATACTTGAAGACGGCTAACGTGTCTAGCACCAGCGACTTGTCTGACACGCACACAACCTTTGACCTGAGCAGTTGGGCTCAGGCAGGATGTCCCACAAAACAGGACAGCATGACTCTGGAGTTTCCTTCAAGCACAAAAACTGAGAAAGACAATAGAGGAAATATGACATTTGCAAATACAAGCTCCTCTGACGTACAGTTTTCTAATGGAGACGAACCTAAAAGGAGCTCCATTCCTCGTCCTCGTGTGTCTCTCAGCTCTGCCAGACGGCCTGTGGACTCAGGACCGTTTTCCCCTCTCAGCAGTTCCTCTGATAAACCGACACCTAATGAGGAAACTGTTGCTTTTCCCTCCCAGGCGTCTAACTCTACAGCCAGAACCCCAACAAAAACCGTAAACCCCAAAACAAACACCAGGTCTTCAGAACCATTTTGTAAGAATGACAAAAGCATACCCAGAACCTCGCAAAACTGGAAGAAATCCCAGTCAGGCTTGCAGGTTCTCAAAGCTTCGTCACCCTCGACCCAGAGGTTGAGAAGTGGAGGTCAGGACCTGCAGGACGGGCCCAGGGATTCTCCACAGGTCATACCAGGGAATTTAACTGCAGCTCCTCTACCTCAAAGCTCGGAGAAGCAGGCTGAGATCTCAGGTGAGAGATCTGGGCCCTCACAGGACCCTCAATCTGGTGAGTAAAACCCAGAGCTACACCTTTACTGATGAATCATCAATCTTTTTTCTGAGATTCAACTTTGGTTTCAAAGACATGCAGGGAAATTTTCCTGAACTGTGTGTGGAGGAGACTCAGAGTAACTTCAGACCGTCCACCTCTCCTCTTACCCACTCCTCTCCAAGTCAGACTTCCATTCCCACTGCTAACAGGTATTGTATCCAACATGTTTAGCATCCATCCATCTATCCATCCATCCATCCATCCATCCATCCATCCAACAGAAGGATTAAATATTGCTTCTCTATGCTTTTCACTGATCCAAATTTGCAACTGAAAAATAACGTTGGTCTTTCCAGTTTGTGTTCGCCCTCTTCATCCAGCAGCAGGCAGGCAGACGGACGTGCAGGTCCTGACCTCTCACCCGAGTCCGTCTGTTCCAGCCCCAGTCTCAGCAGGCTCACATACATCTCACTAAATGATGGAACTGTTCTACCTACACCTGAGCAGCAAAAGGTACTGCACGATTAAGATGTTTTTAGATGTTCTGGTCAAAATGATAGTCTCGTAGGGCTGCACAGTCATTTCAAATGGAAACATTTTGGAGAAATTCCCTTCCTTTTCTCAAATGGTCTCTTGGCATTAGGGCAGCAACTGATGATTATTTTAGTGATTGATTATTCTGACGGTGAAGCGATTAATCGGGTAAAAAGATTGGCAGTTTTTCTTTTAACTACTTAAGCCTTTATTATACAATATTAGAAATGTATTAAAATATGCAGATAAACAAATAATTCCTTTCTTTTGAATATAAAAATTGCTTAAAATGCACTAACATATCAATCCTTCAGTGAACGTTTAATAATTTATAGCAAAGGATGCATCTGCAGCTAAAATAACCTTTCTAACATGAACATGTGAGAAGCTCAGGCCGTTCTGCTTGACTTAACATCAGTACAGTGTAGGCCTGATTTGTTGGTTAGTTATTAAATGTATTTTTTCATTTTACTGATTAATATCATAATTTGATAACAAAAGCTGCTTAATAGAATTTTTTAAATTTATTTTTATTTTACAAAATTTTAACCAGGTGAAGCTAAAACTACGCCACTTGAGGTTTGAGTAGAACTTATTTACAGAGTTTTTAATTAATTATTTTTATACTAATTGCAAAATGTTTTTTTTTTTTGTTTGTTTTTTCACAATTTTGGCTTGATTACTGCTCAGTCTGTTCTTTCAGCAAAAGGCCTTTTTGTCTGTATACTCCAGTTAATGATTAATCGATGACTAAATTAGTTGACGATTATTTCAATAATCGATTCATCACAATCTGATTAATCGTTGCAGCCATATTTGGTTTATTATTTTATTTATTTATTTGTTGGTGTTGTTAATTCTTTAAAGGTTTCCTGGTGAAGTTCTACTTGTGTTTTTGTTCACAGAGGGAATCCACTATGGGATTGAGCACCACCATCATCAGATTCAGTCCTACCCCACCTGTGGAAGCAGATCTCCAGTCTAACCTACCCAGAAGCCTCGATAATACGCAGACTCGGCATTCTAAAAGTCTGGACCCTCTGCCAGCACCGCAGCGTAAAAGCTCTGAGGTCCAACACAGCGGCGCTGCTCTGAGCTGCACCCGCAGCCAGAGTGAGTCTAACTACCCTGGTCCCGGGGACATTTTACCTGGATTCTCAGGCCAGCAGAACCTCTCTGACTCCAGTACCAGGAAAATGACTAAAGTGGACTCAGGCTATAGTAGCAATCTGAACATCCAGCAAAGTAGCAGCTCTGCAGCTCCTCCAGGACCCCAGCAGTGGGGAGCTGCCCCCTCCTCTGTGGCGTCATCACTGTATGCCGGCGGCCTCGGCATGCCTCCTCCTTACACAGCAGATGGGCTTCAGTATGTCCAGATCCCAGGTTTTAAGCCTCAGTGTCCAGGCATGGTGGATCTCCCCCACAGAGGAGACATTCAGTCCATCCTCACGAGACGCTCTCTGGTCAGCTCACAGTTACCGCTTCAGTATTTGGGACTTGAAAATCAGTTGCATTCTGGACCTCTTCATATGGGACCGTCAGGAAACGGTCTTTACAACATATCCTCTACAGGCATGTCTTCAGTTTTATACTACATTTCCCAAATACATGAGATGTAATTTAGTCTACAAAAGTTGAAATATTTTAGCTCTACCAAAACCCATACACAGGTTGTAATAGGATCTAGATTTAATCTTTCTATTATCACTGATTTACAGATGAAACCTGTGTTGGAAGTCATGTTGGACTATGCAGTTTTCAAATATTCCAACTGCTTTCTTCTTAGATTTCTTTAGCAATGATCTAACTGAGCCATTCTTCCTATTTCAGATCCTCTTATGATTCCAGGAACTGCTGGACCTCATCACCTCTCTATACCTCATCAGAGTCAGCATGAACTGGGAATAATGGGGAAACCATTTAGTCATTATGGTGGAGAGTCAGTGGTGACCGGTGGTCTTGAGGAACTGAGAGGTAGCAGTGTTATACAGTCTTTTAAAATCTGCTGTTAAGATGAGACGGGTGTTAAAAGACTCCAGATAATCTGGAAACAATGACTGTTAAACCTTTGGGTATTGCAGGAACCTGTCACTGTGTGTTCTCTCTCAGTTCCACTCTCCCTCTGTCATCCTCAGGCCAAGTTGTGGTACCAGACGAGCTTCGGTTCCCTCACGCCTGCTGTGTGGGCATCGCCTCACAGACCTCCCTCAGCCTCTTCAACCCGTCTGAGAGATGGCAGCAGGTCTCCATCACTGTCACCAGTCTGGCCATTGATGGAGAGAAGGTTTGTTTATGGTTGTTTGTTAAAGCCAGAGGGTTATACGCACTGTAAAAGCATGCATTTTATATATCACCTCAGCTGTTTCTATTTGTTACATGTCAGAATCATTTGGATTTTTTATTCTTTATTGCTGTCTTTGTCAGATGTTTACATACATTTACTTACATGGTAGAATTGCATTGAAACTGCCTGACCTGGGTCGAATATTTTGGATGTCCTTCAGCATGCTTCTCACTACAGTTCACTAGTATTTTGGACCATTTCTCCCGACAGAACTAGTATAACCCAGTCAGGTTTGTAGGATTTCTTACATGTTTTTCAGTTCCCACCACAAAACTTCGAAGGGATTGAGATCAGGGCTTTGTGATGGCCACTCTAAAGCATTTGTCTATTTGGAGGACCTAATTTTGCCCAAGCTTAAACTTCCTTGATGTCTTGATGTTTCAATATTTCCACTTACTGTTCTGCACCTATGATGCCATCTCTTTTGTGATGTGCACCTGTCTATCCTACAGCATGATGCTGCCACTCTTGTACTTCATAGTTGCGCATGTTGTATTTTCATGGTAGCGCCCCTCCAATGTAGTCATTATGGCCAAACACTTTCATTTTAGTTTCATCAGACCACAAGACAAATTTCCAAAAAAAAATAATATTGCATGCATTTACAAACTGTAATAAAACTGTTTTTTTTTTTTGTTTTTAATCTTAATTTTAGAGTAATGGCCACACACACACATACACAGACACACACTTGAAGTAACTCCAATATTGTACAATAACTTTTGACCTCATCACTTAGGCCTTGCCCAAACTCTTTAAAGGCATACTCGTGGTGCATAGAAAGTCTTTATTTGGACATTTAGCATCCTAGCTGCCCTAAAACAGGTGAAGTTCAGTCTGATTTCATTTTAAAGTATATAAAGAAAACAAAACTCTTTCGTGTGTGTGTGTGCGTGTGTGTGTGTGTGTGTGTGTAAACCTCTGGTTTCAACTGTTTTGATTTGTGAATTGCCACATAACCAGAGTTTGGAGGATTGGTGTACTGTATATTTCTCATTGGACACTGTAAATGCAACTACAATACAAATAACATTGGAATCAGTGAATATTTAAAAGAATGATCTTAGTATTATATTCTAATTTCCCTTAATGAAGAATTTTTTTTAGATCAATTTTTCATTGACGTCTGTTTTTTAATTTTTTTTCCATTCTATTTTCATACCTCCAGGTGGACAACTTGCCTTACCAGTGGCTGATGGTGAAAAACAAGACAATTATTGGCCCCAAAAGTACAGAGGAGCAGAAAGTGTTGTTTATCCCTCCGCAGCCTGGAGTCTACCAGTGTGTCCTCAGTGTTTGCTCTTGGCCTGCCTCAGCTGAGGTGGAGCTGACTGCCAGAGCCAATATGTTTTCCAAAAGGGTGCTGCTTTTTGCAGTGGCAGAAAACCCAGCATTAGAGGTGAGTGACCCCAGCTTGGCACCAAACATGAAGTCATGTCTTTAACTGACCCATGGAACAGACCTAGAGGCAGATGGGTAATGTGTGATTTTTATTAAATACTCCTTTCCGGATTGATAGATTGAAGTGGGCAAATCTGGCTGTTTGGATTTTGGAGACCTACCAGGAGGGAGTGCTAAATCTCTATCGCTCAGACTGCTCAACAGAACCCACGCTACAGTACCCATCCGGCTTGTGATCAGCGCTGTGAGTTCTGACAGACTCGTATCGATCCATTACCCCAGTGATCTCCAGTGGCAGCTGTGTGGCTTCACTCTGTTAAAATGAAGGCTTACACTGAGCCTGAACACTTAACTTCTTTATTCTTTGCATACGTCCTCCAGAACGCCACAGCGTGGCGATGCTTCACCTTCTCCAAGGAGCCTGTTGGCATGACACCTGAGGCTACACAGCAGGCTGGACACATGGCACCAGTGTCCTCTCCCTCTGTGATGAATCATGTGATGCATGCCAGCTATGGAGAGGTTAGTGTTGTCTAAGTCTTCAAAGAACAGCATCTGTTATTTAAATGATGTCAGAATTTTGGGGGGTATAATCTAATGAAGGGGGTGCAGTGTCCAGTAGAAAACATGTTTATTTTATCATGCTGCTTCCACACGACTGCAAAGCAGCTCAACATGACATATTTATCTGTTTCTCTCAGAACCCAGAAAGCTTCACAGTCTGGGTCCATTTCAAGGCTCCTACGAAGTTCATAACCTCGTCAGGTACTGATATTTATTACCTTGCTGTTAATGGATTAAGGGAAGTCAGCCAGCATATTATATTTGAAAAATAATAGTTCTACATCTTTACTACTACATTACTAAACTTTGCTGCTTTGTGTTTGCTTTTTAAGGAGATCTTGGTCCAGCTGATGAGTACAATGCTCGGGTGGACATTGAAGTGGACTGTCCAGGTCCTAGTCGTGTTATCAGAAGTATTCCCCTCAAGGCCAAGTGTGGAACTGCAAGAGTCCATGCTCCTAAAGATCTGCAGGTAGCACGACTGACATGTGGTTGTTCTGACTTTGATATCATTTAGCTTTTCTTCAAAAGTAAAGGCCAGACTGGAACATACCTGTTTTTGTTTTTTTGTTTTTTTTGTTTTTTGAGGGGATTTACAAAACTGTTGTTGAAAAATATGACCAGACTTCTCTTGATTATGTTTTTCTGTGGTTTGAATCTATTTGACTTGTAGTTAGAGATAATACAGGCCAATTGTTGCTTGTTGATGAAGCATTTCTTTAAAACTGTGAATTTGGTGGCAACATGTTTTTGTTTTGTTTTTTATCTAGACCTTGAGCCTTTTTGCGCCTGTGGGTAAATGTGGTGAACAGACTCTGCCATTAAAGAATGCAGGAAACATTGACGTTTGGCTGAAACTCAAGGTAATTCTGACCTTTCCTTTTCTGATTAGATTCAGTGTTTATGGCAGCAGCTGACATTTGGGCCTCAGAACTTGACTTAGCAGTTGGGAACAGTACATTTTTCAAATGTTTATTTGTTCATCTACTCTTCTGTTTCTTTGCAGTCGACTTTCATTTGTTTTTGTTGGGTGTTTTTTTTTTGTTTGTTTTTTTTTTGTTTTTTTTTCCAGATCAGTGACAACAGTGATAGCTTCTCTGTGATCCCCGATGAACTGTCCCTGAGAGTGGGAGAGGAACAAGGTGTTGTTGTATCTTTTAAAGCGCAACGCAGCAGGAAACGTAAAGAAAGGTGCCAGCTTTTAAAAAATGATGCATTTAAAAAATGATTTCAGAAGTTTATTAATTGTAACTTGGCACTCTTCCCTATCTGTAGTATACCTCCTTAGAAATAAATCTCTTATTTGGATATTTGTACATCTCTTAACTTTAGACAAGGCAATCTGGTGATAGAACTGAAGAGTGCAGTGAAGAAGTGTAATTACTTGAATCCTTGTCCCTTTTTTTTTTTTTTTTTTTTTTTTTTATTGAAAAAAATTAATATTGAGTGATGAAAAATGAAGACATCTGTAAAAGAAGCAGATGTAGCTTCGAGAGCTTAGATTAGTAACTACTAGGCATTTTCACCATTATACTTGTGAATATGTCACCCATGCAGTGAGCGATCAATACTGAACTTACTCTCTTGAGCTGATGTTGTTTCGCAGCCTTCTCACAGTGTTGGTGCTGCCGTCGGGCCCTCAGTACGAGGTGACGCTGAAAGGAGAAGTAGTCCCTTCTGACTCTGGAAACCCTGCGCCTCCCTCTGCTCCTGCCTCGCTGACCAGCAACGTCCCACCAATCCTCTCCAATAAGCAGTTTGTGGCCTGGGGAGGGGTCACCCTGGGACGAGCTATGTAGGCAACTTTTTAGCTTTTCATTAATTTGAGTGCCGCTTGATTACAGACCCAACACTTTCTAGGTATCAGTTATTCATTGGAAAGGAATCAATTGGGGGGAAAAAAAACCCCTTAAGGCTCAGTGTTCCATCTTATTCTATTAAGATGTAATGTTATTCATGAGAGGGGACACTGTGGGTGTCCACAGGGAGCGCTCTGTTCCTCAGAAGCTATTTCACCATGATGCACAGTTTATTTGTGCTCTGTGAGGAGAAGTAAAGCACAACAGAATGGAAAAATCAATGTATTAAAATCGATCAGATTTGACTTTAATTTAACACTGTAGTACACCAATAATAACTTCAATAAAACAAAGCAGTTTCGGAGGTTTGGCCTGAAATGCTTAAACTCTTTCTAATAACCCCCATTATTCTTTGAAGCCAACAGAAGCTGGTTCTAAGAAACAACTCAACCAGTACCACGCAGCAGCTACGCCTCCTTATCCGTGGTCAGGACCAGGACTGTTTTCAGGTACACCGTTTTCAATCTAAACACAAATGTGAAGAGGGCATGTTTTTTTAATCTCTTCTGTTTGATTATTATTTTTCCAAGACGATGTGCAAGCTGAGAGTTCTCATTGTCACTGTTTTAGTCTTGTACAGTTGCATCTCAGTAAGTAAGCAATTCATTTTTTATGTTGTTTAATTCAATGATTTCAAGATTCTGGCTTCCAGTGAGTCAAAACCCAAAATGTAGCTTCTCTGGAAAAAAAATTGCACCATCATAATAATAATGGTGCAGAAATATTATGCTATGGCCTACATGATCATAGGGAGGACTGCTGTCTTGACAGTTGTTCAACAGACAGTCGAGGATGCCTTTATAAAGTCCCAAAAGGTACATGCTTAAGAAGTTGACTAATCATAGTCCTGTATCCAAGCATCTTGATGCAAAGTTGAGTGGAAGGAAAAAGTGGGGTACAAAAAGATGCACAAACAGGGATAATTGCAGTTTTGAGCAGCATTCAAGATTTTGGGGGAGATTCAGAAGGCGTGGCCTGCAGCTAGAGTTGGTGCTACAAGAGGCACCGCACACGGACCTATCAAGGACATGGGCTACAGCTGTTGCATTGCTGTATGTATGTGTGAAACAGCAGAGTCAAAGACGTCATCAGTGTCTTACCTGGGTTAAGAATAAACAGAAGAAAGGAATTTGGACCAGAAGTCTTGAATTTCTAGTGGAAATCAGGTTTCCACAGTCTGGAGGAAGAGTGGAGAAGCACAGAAGCTAAGCTGCCAGCAGTACTTAATACTTGGTACCACTTCCAGAAGTACCAGTACCTGAGCTAATTTTACTGGTATCAGTGCACTGGGTTTACCAGCAAACTTCCTTGATTTAATCCCCATAGAGAATCTATGAGCTGTTAAGAGGGAGAAGAGACACCAGAGTCAGTAGTCAAGTTGACGGCCGCTGTGAAAGCAACCTGTGCTCATCACATGCATGCTACCCTACATTGATGCAGTAATTCATCCAAAAGTGATATATGGATATGTAAAGGATTCATAAATATCTGGGTCTCCATATTGATAATAAACTGGACTGGATCACGAACACTGATGCTACTTTCTGAAGTGGCTGAGGTCCTTCAACATCTGCCGGGCCTCGCTCAGGATGTTTTATGAGTCTGGTTACCAGTGCCGTCCTGTGTGCTGTGGTGTGCTGGGGCAGCAGGCTGAGGGTGGAGGACGCCAACAGACTGAACAGACTGATCCGCAAGGCCAGCGACGTCGTCGGAGTGGAGCTGGACTCTCCAAGGGGCATGTTATCTTGGAAAATGTGTCGCATCCACTTCATGACATTCTGGGCGGCTACAGGAGCATTTTCAGCCAGAGACTCATTACACCAAAATGCACCACAGAACGCCACAGGAAATCATTCCTGCCTGGAGCCATCAGACTTTACAATGCCCAACTCTGAGGGACTTTAAATCCAATTTTTCTTTGGACTCACTTATAAATTTATTTATAGATTAACATATTTCCATGTTCATGCTCGTTATTTTATTTACTGATTTATTTATTTCATATTTAAGTCGTATTTAAATTACTTGCTATGTATAATTTTATATTGCTTATGGTTGTCTTGTATTTACTAATATTTAACACTGTGGATGAAGTAGCTTGTGAACAAATAAGGAATTTCCCCTTGGGGATCAATAAAGTATATTCTATTCTATTCTAAAAGGAGCCCTGAGTGCTTATACCATACAGTAAATGGACATACTTTTCAGTACAGAAACATTTCTGTTGCAAATAAATCTCACTATGTAATACTTGAGTTTCACTTCTTGATTTGAATTCCTGAAATAAATTAACTTTTCATTGATATTCAGATTCATGGAGTTGAACCTATACATAGTAATCTGCTGAAAATGTTCAAAGTTCAGATGTTTATTGGTTTGTTTCTGTTTTTACTTTTATTTAATTTTTCATCATTTCGCTGCGGATTTAAACTGTTCTTCAGTATGCTAAAAGCTGCTTGTTAACCTAATGATGACTTCTTTATTTCTCAGCTCCAGAGCTTGTTCAGCCCTGAAGAGTGTCTAACCCGCCACGGAGAGCTGTCCATTCGACCCAGGGAGGATGTAACCGTCCGCCTGCTCTTTGCTCCCACCAGGGTGGCTTGCATGTTGGCAAAACTGGAAATTAAACAGTCTGGTGTCCGGTCATCACAACCAGGAGTTAAATTCATTGTAAGGAAGCTCTCTACATTCTATTTCAGAAGTTATTAACCACACAACTCAATTCTTAATTTTAGTTTTTCCTATAGATAATGTATTCTCTGTGCCGGACTTGAGCTGTTGTCCATTCTGGGCAATCTGTTAAAAAGTAAACACACCTGCTCACACCTGGCAGTAAATGTATCTATGTACATCTTCAGCCAGCCCTTGTTATGAGATCTGTTATATTTGCACTACACGTGAATACAGGATGTTGAGTCACAGTCATTTGAGCAACAAAGAGGATGTCAGCATTTAAGTTTCACTGGTGTCAGACTCAGCATGTTAAAAGCCAAAGAGTAGAAGTTTGTTTTCAAATGAGATTTAAAGGCTTCAACTGTAAGAGCTTGTCTTATGTGCAGAGGAAGTCTGTCGCAGAGCTTTGGGGCCACCACACAAAACATCCCTCTCCATTTCCTCTGCAATTTCAGGACCACTGACAGCCTCTGGTTAACAGGCTTGAGGGAACATGACGTGGTATATGGGTGCAGCAGGCAGGATAAATAAAACAATTCTTTTTTTCTGGTGTTGCTGCAGTAAGTTTAAAAAATATGAGAGAAGTAATGAAGTCTTTAATTTAGCTGTAAAAGGGAGGTTAAGATTAACCCACTGGCATCCATAAAGGAAATTCATGTGGAAGATGCAAGCGCATCAGTAGAGCAGCTGTGAAAAGCTGCCATTTTATGCATTAAATTAAATCATCAGGTTTCATGTCCTTGGAACAAGAAAACTCGTTTTGGTTAATATTGAAATGCACTACGTTTTTATTTTGAAACACATTTCATCCACGTATTTGATTTTTGGGGGTTATTCCTCTGAGATATACTCGTTGCTAGAAAGCAGACGATAATTAACACCACTAAGGAGGTGGAACCTGAGAAGGGCACGTGCCGCTAACGACCACGACAAGGAGGGGATTAAAAATGCAGACAACAGCAGACTAGAAATTAGTGGAACGTATACACTTGAGACAGCAACACTGTGGTTGCGGAGGTCTGAACTCCAGCTCTGACCTGTCCAGGAAGAGGAGCTTCAGAAGTGGTGAACAACTGATTTCCTGCCCTCCTTCATAACAGCTCCACTCATTTAGAGAGTTACAGATAGCATCAACTGTTTTAAAGCTAACCAGCCCTACAGTGTTACTGAGAACAGGGCTTTCAGTACTTCTTCCATGTCTTATTAATATTTTTATTATTAACTCCAGGTCTCAGTTTTGTATTTAAGCTCTTCTGTCAGCACAGCTCAGCTGCCTCACTTAATTTTTTTCCATCTATGTATCTAAAATGAATCGGATTGTTGGCAGTGTGTCGAGATGAGCATCGCATTGGCCACAGTCCAGAGATGCACAAGTCTCACTGAAAAACATTGAAAATGGCTGAAAGTAAACGGCAATTAATTAAAACTTCTCAACCTTGTAGAGATTTGTCCACTGGACCCAAGGAATGGATGGCTCACATTTAATTTCTGATATGGTACCATAAAATACAGCTGAAAACTATCGAAGATTCTGAACATTGAGAACCTGGTTGGTAAAAGAGCAACTTCAGTCACTCTCTCGCACTCAACCTCAGTCAACTTTCTAGCTTATTTAAAGATGAAATTTGAACAAGTATGATTGATCTTAAATTTCTGCTGTACTGTATATCTTTTTTTTAAATTTTTTTTTTATATATAGTAATGAAGGGCTCTTAATGTGGTTCCCCTGCAAGGTAATGCTACTCATTCAGTCTCACTAACTAACTTCATTCTGATGTTGGTCAAATCCCTGCTATTTTAACTGAGCTCTTCAGAAAAAAAGAATCAGACATGTGTTACTTGGCTTCATATGTTGTAAAGAAAACATGTTGAAAGGGATCAGTCTCGGGATCGGTGGAGTGTTTTACCACTGACTCACAGCCACTTGTTTCATGATTGCTTCAGGAATAACCTGGAAAGATGAAGATGAGATTTCCTGAGGGATTAATCCTGGAAGTTTGGAGCTGCTTTTTACAGGATGTTTGTGTTTTGGGAAATTGAAGGAGATGGAATATGATTGTTCTTAAAGCTGCAGTATGTAACATTTATAAAACACATCTTTTACATATTTGTTAAAACTGTCACTATATTGTGACAGTATAACAGGAGATAATCTGTTAACAAAAAAAATCAAGTGCCTCCCTGTGGTCCTACTGCTATCTGCAGAAATGCACTGCTCCCGGTCAGAAACAACCAATCAGACCAAGGAGGAAGGTCTTAGCACTGTCAGTCAACCTTGTGTACGCGCTGCTAAATGTGCTAATGGTGGAGAAACAACTTACCATTTCAGGAAAACTGTCATCAATGGCCATTCTAGCAAGCCTTAGCATTTATGGCAGGCTCCACTGTGGGGAACTAGCTGTAGCGTAGCAGAAAGCAAGGGGAAGGAGTGTGAGCATCATGTACTCAAACATGATTGATGGTGCTGAGACTCTCCTCCTGGCTCTGATTGGTAGTTTCTGACCTTTCGGTGTATTTCTGCAGATGGCAGTAGGACCACATGGAGGAGGCAGAGAAGCTTCATATTTTTTATTTTATTTATTTATTTTTCCACAGATTATATATCTCATTGCATTCACATCCTTACTTAACACCATCAGCTTGTGAGCGCATCTTTCTCCTTTGAACACCACCACCTCACTCTGTTATTGCCCCATCCTCAGATCCCACTGTCGGGCTATGGCGGCACCAGTAACATCATCCTGGAGGACCAGAGGAAACATGGCGACGGCTACGTGGCGACGCTACATGACATTGCAGTCGGTTGTGTCAGCAAAGTGTGTCTGTGTGTGAGGAACACCGGCTCGAGAGCCGCCTTTATCAAAGCTGTGGCTTTCTCTGACGTCCCGAGCCGGTCGCTTATGCCGGCCTCTGTCATGAATCTGGCCCCTTCTCAGTTTGTACTGAAGGAAAGGACACAAGAGGTGAGAGGCTGTCTGCTGCTGCTGATGTTAACGTTTCCAGTTCAGAAGAAAGTGCTGAAAGAGCAAAGGCAATGATTGTAATTGTACCAGCGTCTTCTCCTGACCTCGTCTCTGATGTGAGTGTTTCCAGGTGATCACTGTTCTAATGAAGTCCAGCCACAGAGAGACGAGTCTGTGCGAGTCAGCCAGAACCCCCTTGGCTACAGTCTGCCTCTTTTGTGGAGACGAGGTCTCCAGGCAGCAATACCGGAGGTGAGACGTTGCAGCATTTAGCTTGGGTTACTGCTTAATTCAATTTGTGAAGAACTCATAATGAAACGTTTAATCTGTAAATGCTACCAGGACTGTGAATTACTTGTAAGGTACTGATAATTAAATCTCAATTGCCCCCCTGAGGGCACTAATGCAGTAAAGATTCCCTGTGATGATGAGGACATGCTTTGCTGGCCAGTTATAATTGGAGCAGCTCTCTGATAAATGAACTTTATACCTATAAAAATCCTGGTGTGCTGTCCGGCAGATTGCTTGAAAGCAAACCAGATGCTGGGAGGAAGGTTCTGTCTGAGAACAGTCTGCTGAAAAACATCAACTTCAACGAAAAGTTCTTGGGGGAGGAAAATATTAAAGAAGGTAAGATGCATTTTTAACACTGCTATTGGTTGCATTTCATTTCATTTTTTTCTTAATAGAGGGCAATTTATCATTTCCCCATTTATTGTTGCTGACTGTGTGCTGTTACCTTGAAGCTGCTGCAGCATTTCTAACCTGCTGCTATGTCTGTAGGGTAAGGGATTGGAAACGTGTGTCTCACCCATCATTTCACTTCTCTGCAGCCTATGACCTGCCCCTGCGGCCCAATGAGGCTCACATCTTCTACAGCAACATGAGTAAAGTGTTGGTATCGTTGCTCGGGAGAACAAAGAGCCCAGACGGTGAGGAGAGCGAGGATGACAAACGTCAGCCGCCCTCTGACAGCCACTGCTTACAGACTGAGAGGTATTGTAGTAGTAATAATATCAGTAGCCAGCTGGTGAGATACAGGTGGCTGTTCCAGCTTATATTTTAGATTACAATGTCAGACATTTCTGTCTCTGTGTAGATCAACACTGTTT
This sequence comes from Anableps anableps, assembly GCA_014839685.1. NCBI lineage: Eukaryota > Metazoa > Chordata > Actinopteri > Cyprinodontiformes > Anablepidae > Anableps > Anableps anableps. The sequence continues at coordinate 35,069,157 of CM026072.1, forward strand.
TTTGTTTTTTTGTTGTTTTTTTTTTAAAGTGGATTTCCTAATGGCAGTGTGTCCCTGGATGTGCTTCCAGTGAAAGGTCCTCAGGGTCCAGCACTGAAGGTGACAGGATCCTCTTCAAAGGTACCTGAAGTTGTGCTGTCAGCTGGAGAACATAAACACTTTGGTTTCACAGTTTAATTGCCAAAATGTATGATTTGGAATTAAGCTGCGCAATGCAGTGAATCTCAGCATGTACAACAGGACTGCTTGGGTGCAGTATGTACCAGGCTGTTATATTTCAAGCGTCATGCGCTTGCATGACTCATTTTGATATGATTTAGTTCAGGGGTGTCCAAAGTGCAGCCATTTGCGGCCCCTGGACTGATTTTCTATGGTCTCTGACTGTAGTTGAAAAATGGGACAAATTTGGCACCCCAGCATAGGTGGCTGACAAAGATGGTGATTATTATGTTTTTTTAATAGGACGGAATATAAGAGACAAAATAGTTCGGTACAACACAAAATATTTATCTTTTGATAGATTTAATAAGATAAGATTTGTCATAGTTAAAAAAAAAAAAAAAAAAAAAAAAAAAAAAAAAAAAAAAAAAAAAAGTCTTTCCTCTTTGATGAATTGCTGTTATTCAGATAATCATAGAGTCTCAGATGCTAAAAAGCACATGCTGGACATATTAATAAATTAGGCATTTTAATATTATAATTATTAGTCCCCGCAGGCACGCAAATTGCCCACAGGGGGATTCCAAAACAATCAGAGCCAACAGAATCCGTGGGGTTTACAAAAATCACGTAGCCAACAGGGATCACACAGGGAGAACAGACTACAGGAGCCAAGTGGGAATATTTCTCTAACATGGATTATGACCATAAAAACATCAAGGATAAGACTGAATTTATGTTTTTTGGCTTGAAGAGTCTTATTTTTTCCAGTTTTGTTGAAACTAGGTGGTGTTGTGCATATTTTTCACATAACTGCTTACTTTTCCTTGTGTCTGCTGTAGATGTCTAGTAAAACTAGATGTTGTCCTGCTCACTTCGCATATCGGTAATCCTGGCGGTGGCCCGGGGTTTTTGCTTTCCCCTTTACTTTAAAACTCTTCATGTTTTTGAAAAGCAAATGTAGTAATTTTCTGCGTTCAGATGCAGGTGTTTGTTCAGCAAAAGCTACACCGCATGTGAACACGCAGACGCGCTCTTTCAAATCAAAAGACCGAATGCCGTCTGGTTTTATAAACAATCACATGCAACACGATTCCGCGGTCATTAGCAAGAATAACATTGTATTTTTTCTGTTATGGTAGGACACAGCTGCACTCTGATCACTGCTTTTATTTCAGCTTGTTGTGTGTCTGCGGTGAAGATAAAAGGGAGTTAAGCTTCATAATTCTGACAAAAACTATTGAGTCTCGAATCGGTCTTGACCCAGTTTGTCGAACGAGACCAAGACTGAAGCATAACTATCCGAGACCGAGCCCAAGACTGGGAAAAAACAGGACGAGACCGGTCTCGAGACCTCCATCCCTCACGAGTACTTTCAACTTGATGATTTTGGCCCATGTGAAAAAAAGTTTGGACACCCCTGATTTAGTCAGTTGAAAGGAAAGGATATCAGTCCTGTTTTCCTCCTGGTTTTTCAGCTTCTTGAACTAAACGTATGTAGAATAGTTTTCATAGTAAGCTGGCAGTTACAGACTGATGTTCTTTGGCTTAAATGTTCTCTTGTTTTTCTTTGACAGATACTTTAACTTGGTGAAACTGTAATATTAGGATTTAGCTGTATTAAAAACAATCATGTTTATATTTTTGCCATATAATCCACCACTCTTCCCTCAGGCTTCAGACCCACAGCACACACAGCCTGAGTCGTGGGTCATCCACCCACAGCAGCTTGTCCTTGCAGCTCCCACCATCAGTGAGTTTCAGAAGAATTCTGGAAATCTTAATTTCATTTTGAGTGCAGTGTGGGAAGCAACAGTGAATGTGCTGTTTTTAGATGGTCCGTCCAGCACCGGCCAGGTTCAGATTCGGAACAACACTTCTAGAGAGCTGAACTTTGATCTTTCATGGCCTGCCCACTGCCTCACCATCACTCCACAACACGGAGTTATTGAGCCTCAGTAAGTCTTTCTCTTTATTCTTTCTTTGAGTCTCGGTATCTCTGAAATATGTTTTTGCAGGCATGATAAATAATACAAATGTTTGGCCAGTTTTACTCATAAATTTTATAAAGCCCTGAACAAGTAAAGGCATTTCAATATCCTAACTGCAAGAATTCAATCTTTAATTGGATAAATAAACATAAGTGAACTGATTTGGTTAGACATAGGCAAGTATAATAAGTCTGAGTAAAAATAGTACAACTCCTTACAAGTTTATAACAAAATGAATATGATCTAACTGCTAAAATGATGTAAAACTTTGATGTTTAGCTGTAATATTGTTCCTGTCATTTTAAAACAGATGCCTAATAGGAGCTCTTTTCATTTTCACACCATTACGGTGATGCGGTTGGTAGTGATGTTTCCAACAAGGTCTGGGGTTCAAATCCCAGCCTCAGGTCTCTCTTGGAGTTTGCATCTTCTCCCTGTACATGTGTGGGTTCTCTCTGGGTATTCCAGCTTCCTCTCACAGTCCAAAAACATGACTTGTGGGTTAACTGGTTGCTCTAAATTGCCCTTTGGTGTGTGTGTGGAAGGGTTGCAGCCCCCTTCAACCCTTAAAGGATAAGGAGGTTTAGACGAAGGATGGATGAACAGATTCATTTGTTTTTCTTGTAAGCAAGTGAGAGGTACAGAGGTATCTTGATTCAGCTGGCTCACCATCATTAACTAGCAACAGGTAGGGGAGGGGCACAGCAGCTCTTTCCAGCCAGAGAAAATTCCAGTCACTCTCAACACCTTCTCTGGCAGCTCATTGAAAGGACTTTTGAGTGCAGGAACAGCTTTACATAACAATTGTAACGGTTATGAAACCATACCAGTAACTATCCCTTTTCTACCTCTGAAGGTTTTCCCTCCCTTTTTCTCGTTTTTTTCCCCTCTACCTTTCTCAATGTTTTTTTTTTTTTCCTAAACTCAGGTGCCAACTACAGATTTTGATCAGCCCCAACCCCTCTCTAGCCACAAAATCTACCCTGCTGCCCTGGAGCGGACAAATTTATATCCAGTGTGATGGACAACAGAAGGTATGGCACACTGGCTTTGTTGTTTATTGTCAAACTGGTGTTTTTTGGGGGTTTTTGTATCAGAAATTTCATCCTCTTGTGTGTTTTGGAGCTGGTGGATTTCATTGGTCTGTCAGAAGGTGGCAGTATTGGCCAGACTGAACATGAGTATAATAACCTGAGTAGAAGACATGGTCCTCTTTAATCAGTTAACAAAAACAAGTTGTCTTGACCACATGTAAGAGTTGAAAATGATACTGATAATATTAATTCTGCTTACAAATTATATTATAGAAAAACAGTTCCTTTAGGCTGAACATAACTAACTCTTTGCGTTCGGATTGTTTTCTAGTTCATAAAGGTCCAGATTCGTAGGGACTTGGCTCTGGATGTGTCTGCAGCTCCAACAGAGACATCTCTAGCAGCCCTGCCTGCTCAGGCTGCTACTCCTGTGCTGCCGGTGGCCCGACTCAGCAGCAAAACATCGATAACCCCTCAGGCAACTCCCAGCCTGGTGGAAATGAGCAACAAGACCATCACCTTTCCTACCACTTCTTCAGGGGAAACATCAGGTGGGGAAATTTGTTCTTCACTTCTTTGTCTTGATGACATTAAAACTATAGAGAGAGGCAGTTGTCTGGCTGATCCAGCACCATCAATCAATGTGACTCTTAACAAACTAAATCCACTCCTATTAACTCCACTTTTGAAGTTGGAACATAAGAAATATTTGAACTTGTTTCTTATAAGCAAGTTGTGAAGCCATCATGTATCACTGACACTATTTAACTGAGAAATATGACGCGTATGGAGATTCTCATGCTGCATAGTTTGGAGGCAGTGGAATTACATGAGGCATGATTTCCAAAACAGAAAATCTTAAAACAATAATGAACTGAAACAGCTTCATAGCAATTCAGACATTTGAGTCTTAGCATGCAGGCTGTTTAGTGGTTATTGGTGTGTTTCTGCTGGAGACTAAAACTTTGGTTTTTGCTGTTCTACTTCAGAGGCCCAGCTGGACGTGCAGAATGGTGCAGTGGAAGTGAGGTGGTACCTGTCTTCATTTGCTCCTCCATATGTTAAGGTACTCTTCATTGACCTTCAGGATTCTACTTTCAGCTGTGTGTCTTTAGTTTAAGCTTCTTTTGAATGAGGTTTCCTTTGCTCATAGCAGCAGTTGAAAAGCCAACCAGCCTGTTGTATTTAATCTGGTCCCGAACCGTTTAAGGTTGGGACAGAAACAAAACTTTTTTTTTTCTTCTTCTTCTCATGTAAACCTCTATTTATTGTTGAAACCCAGCTATTTTGTTCTGTTTTGAAATCTAAACCTAATTTTTGTATTTCGAAGAGCAATCTGGAAACGGACATTTTGACAGTCTGTCGGGCAGGAAAGCCTTGTGCCCCCCTGAGCTGTCTAGCTCCCCCCAGGTGGGGAGTCACAGCATTTTTTTTTTTTTTTTTTAAAGAAAGGTCTACTAAATAGCACTGTGGTCTCAGCTTGTTGCAATAAGCAGTAACTCAGTTTGTGACTTCATAAAGTAAAAGGAGCCTGATAATTTCCATTCTAATGGTTTATATTCTTGAACAGCAATTTTGTCTACTGAGACATCATAATCCATTTCATTTATGGTTTCAGTTGTCTGTGGTTTTTGTTTATCGTTTTTGGTCATCTTTTGTGTTTTAAATATGTTCTAGTGTTAAGTGTTCTTTACACAATGTTAGTTTATTGAGCTTTGAGAGGGTGAATGTACATTATTATGGCATTATCATTATAGCCCTTGAAAATGGTCTTAAAACAATGTTACTGTTTAACGTAATAATTACTGGGCCAATTTATCATCCAGTAAAATGTGCTGTCATGACAGGCCTACTGTGGCCTCCTGTTCTTTTTGTTTCGAAATGCAAAATAGAGTTTGTCCTTGGCAAACGATGCCCTAATTGTGAGCACTGTAATATTTTGCCTGTTATGTAACAGTTGTGCCTAATATATTAATTGGAAATCTTTTTTCCCCATTTGCTCTCAAGGGAGTCGACGACACTGAAGATGTTTACCGGGCCACCTACACTGCCTTCAGATGTTCCAGGGTCTCAGGAACCCTGGGGGCCCATGAGAAGATGCAGGTAGGCACTCGCTCCCAACCAGACCGATCTATTTTGAGAAGGTAATTGCAGCAGAACAGAGATCTTTAAGGTTTCCTAATTTTTTTTCTTGTTATGCTTGCAGGTCAAGTATCAAGAGCAGAAACGGAAAACTAATAAATAACTAGAATCCTAAGAGGGTTTATGTTTTTTCTGTCCAATGTAAACAACTTTCCAGCTTCTAGGTATAGAAATATTGGTGACTTCTCTTTTAAATATTGATGTGGCCAAAGAAGGATTAGCAGCTTCCTTAAAGCTGTGAGTTTTCAGATTAACACACCAAACGGTAAACCATTATCAGGTGGTCAATCTTAACACCTGGAATACAGTCAGACTGGGAGTCTTTTCCATCTCTCTTTTTACAAAAAAATGTCAAATCCTGGCACAGTTTTGAGTTCCTTTTTGTGGCCGACTGTTCCTATTCCTCCAATGTTTTTACGCTTTCCAGGTGCCGGTTACCTTCCTCCCCAGAGACAGAGGGACTTATGTCCAATTCTGGGACATGGAGTGCCACCCTGTGTCTGAGCCCCAGCAGAAATCCAGAATCCGCTTTCAACTCTCTGGCACTGTGAGGACTACTTTCTTGTTTTGGGCGCCAACAAAATCCAATAATACTTTAATATTGGTATTTACACTTGCTCTAGTCACACCATAGTAGCTTAATTAGACGTCTCACATCACCTGTACAGTGAGGGGGCCAATTGTGACTTATTGTCCAGGTCAGTTACACTGCAAAAACACAAAATCTTACCAAGTATTTTTGATCTACTTTCTTGCGCAAATATCTTGAATAAACTTGTAAGTTAGTTTTGTCTTATTTCAAGTAACTTTTCAGCACCATATAGTAGCTTGTTTAATAACTCCTTCATATTGATGAAAAAGTACTAGTTATAAGTGAATTATTCTGCCAGTGGAACAAGACATTTTAACTTATAATTTGGGAAAACTGTCTTGTTCTACTGGGAGATTATTTCACTTATAATTAGTAGTTTTTCCATCAATATTAAGGAATTAACTTAAAACAAGCTCCTATACCTGCTGAAAAGTTACTTGTAAACTAGTTTTGTCTTATTTCAGGTGTACTAAGATATTTGCACTAGACTCTAGACCAAAAATACTTTGTAAGATTTTGTCTTTTTGCAGTGTAGTTGCAGCTTTTTCCATAGTTTAGCTTTATTTTGAAGAACTGTGTCTGAAATTCAAGTGAAACTGGCCTAAATGACCAGAGCCACACATGAAGGGCAGAGCAGTCAATCATTGTGAAATGATGAGCTGAAGACATTTTGAATAATTTGGTTTTCATCGCCCAAAGTAGGTCTGATGTTTTTAATGCAACTCTGATTTTACCTTTCTAAGATTAGGTTTAGTAATATGAGACAAACTTTAGGCTAGTGACAAAATCAAAAAAAAAAAAAATAAATAAAAATAGACTAGTCTTAAAATATATCACTGCTTATACTCCTTGTGTGGTCTTTAGAGAAATCCATTTAAAAAGACATGTTGATGTCCAAATTTTTTTCTTTTTGTCTATCTTCGTCTTGCTGCTGACAGAAGTGATAAGTAAGATGCTTTAAGTTGCAGAATTGTTCATCTCCACCAGCACCATGACTGCCTTTGTCATTCTGTTTAGTTGCATCATATCCTTTCCAAATGGCTCGATTGGAAGAACTAGACCTACTGTGTTTAAGATGACTCAAGTACGGAGAAACCTTGTTTTATTTAGAATAGAAATATCCTTTATTGTCTCACAGTGGGGAAATTTCTGTGCTGCAGCAGCAAAGTGGCAGTGACAGGCAGTAACAGAAAACAGACTCTCAAAGAATATAAAACGTGTATAAAAACAGAATAAAGAATCAAAAATACTGGACAGTATTTAATTAAATGAATGCAAAACTGAAAAGTAGTGTAGCAGGTATTCTCCTGTTTCCTTTCGCCAGCCAATCAGAAGCCACGTAGTTAAGTAAGAGCCACCTTTAGGCCATCTAAGTTTCAAATGATCTCAGAATATCCATCTGTTCTGATAGCCCCCAGAATGCAACACCTCTGTGCTGTAAACAACTTGGTGACGTTATGAAAGCCATTAAGAAATATCCCAAATCCTGATCATGCCACAAAGCACCAACAAATCCATCATCAGAAAATTCAAAAATTATGCCGTCACAAAAAGCCTCCCAAAAGAAAGTCATCCTCCAAGCCCAACCAACGTGGAGGGAGGGCATTAATGGGGAAAAAAGCAACCGGGAAGCCGAAGATGATCCTGATTGCAGAGCAGCTGCCCTGAACAACAACAAAAGCATCTGTCCATGCATCGTTCAAAGCCGGGCTATGAAAAATAAGCCGGGAAAAAGATTTGGGTTTTTTTTTTTGCCAAACTAAAAAAATGGAGACTCGCCAGCATATGAAAAATGGGACTAGGGTCAGGTGGAACAAAAACTGAACTTTTGGGCCAGTCTGGACAGTGCTTCATCTGACACAACCTGACACTTCTCATGATGCTTTGAAAGACTGCTTTTCTGTTGAAGCACGGTGTCATGCTGCGCGCATGTGACGAGGAAACCAGTCGGATTTAAATGATTGTTTTGGCTCTTCAATATGAAAGAGCGACATTCCACTGAGAAGTCGACAAGCTTTCACTGTGGAAGTTTTGATGTTGATACATATTTACATACTAAAGTCTGTCGCAGTCCTGACGATGCTTCATTAACTAACTTCTTTTTTTTTTTTTTTTTTTTTAATCCTGAATGAGAGTGGAAGTGCCAGATTCTTAAATCCTGTTTAATATTCAAACAGCAGTAATGAAGTCCTGTCTGTTGTGAAGGGAGTAAAATCTGGACCAGTGGTTGGACCCCAGGAAGGAAACTGTTCTCTGGTGAGAACTGAAGCCACAGTGAAGAGCAGGAAGAGATCTGATTCGTCAGCAAGCAAAGCTAGGTGAGTTCAGCTGCCCTAGCCAGGATAGTGGTGTTAAAATGAAATTCTCACAACTCAATGACTGTAGTCTTTTGTAGATTAAACATATAAAATAGGTGTTGAAAGGAATGACTTAAATATTTTGAATTGAATTGGAGTGTAATTTTAACCTTTCTGTTCATTTCAGCCAGGAGGAGGCAGTGCGGAGGGGTGTTTATTCCCCTCAGGATCTGTATACCTTCCCAGACACGCGGGTGGGGGGGTCCAGCACGCTGAAGGTCAACGTCCGGAACAACTCCTCCGACACGCATGAGGTGAGCCGTTGCAGATTCTCAAAAACACGACGGAAAGTTTCCAGTTTTCCTGCTTACCGCAGCAAAAACCAACCTTGGCTAGCCGAGGAGAAGCTGAGTTGAAACAAGCCGGGATGTCTTTATTTAAAACAGGTCTTTGTTTTTGCTTTTAGATAAGACCTTGTCAGAATGTTTGTTTTTATTTTTCACAGTGAATTGACAAAGAACTTGCATGACTAACTTGATGCATTCATATTGATTTATTTATGCATTTTCCTCTGTGCTCTGCATGGATTTGACGTGTGGCTTTTCTAATTAACTTGCAGCTGAGATTTGTAAAGCCTAAGGAGCCCTTCCACATGAAGCATTTTGAGTATTCCCTAAGGTGAGTCGCTCGGCTGTATCCCTAACAGTTCATTCTGAGCATTCTGCAGCTGGATTTGTAGCTTTTGCTGCGTTCACACAGCAACCCAAATCCGATTTTATTTTATTGATTTTTACCCATGTGCAACACACATCCAACTTTTTCATCCAACTTTTATGTCATTGATGTGAAATATGTCATAATTCTGCACCAGAAGAATCCAGACTGGATGTAAGCAGTGGCTGAAAAAAAAAAAAAAAAAGAAATCCTAACTATGAAATTATGAAAGAAGTCCACATCACTGAAGCATATCACATCACAATCCCACCACTTCTGGCTCCAGCTACGCATCCAAACACACTTCTCTACAGACATTCCCGTGAATGCTCCACAAAAGGCCATCGCTAGTAGTTGTGCTTTCTTTTTATTAGCGTCCTTTGTGTTATGATTTTGTGATGATATTCATTCATTGCTGAATAACTTTAATAGACGGCTCCATCTATTATTACCTCTGTAAGCAAAAAACCGGACTTGAGCATCAACACCTGGTGTGTGAACGTAGCCTTTCATTAGGAACAAAGGTTTCAGTCGACTCTTAATTATCTGATTTCTTTCCACTTCTTTTTCTTTCTCTGTGCAACTAATTGTATTTTCATACTTAATTCAAGTACATAGGTGTTGATGCTTGGGTATAACGTGTTGTGATACAGAATTTGTAACAGAGTTTTCCATTTGCGAATGCTCTCCATGGAGGTCCTCTGACATGCTGGGACCTGGAAGGTAATGGTACTGTGCACGGGATAAACTGAAGCAGTGCAGTTGTTTTGCCTCACCAGCACTTCTCGGTGTGGCTCCCCACTCAGAGGTACCAACCATGTTGTCATCAGCTGATGAGGGACTTTGCTGAGAGGAGGCATGTGTTGTTTTTTTAGTTTTTATTAAGATCTATAGGGCATGAAGAAGAAATTTTCTGGGATTAGGTTTGTTCCTGTCACTGATAGTAAAGCACTGTCATACATACCTACATTATGTCATTGCAAATGCTCTGTGCTGTAGAACCTGAGTGTGAGCCAGCTGCTTTTGACCGATGTCTGTTTCATGATGGCCTTGTTGTTTGCAGCTTGCTATGACTCTTATCAGGATCTCTGCAGGTCTTGAAAAACCTTGCAAGTGTCAAGTTCATGTTTCTTCTTATCGACGGTCTGTTGACCTACGCTTTCCTTTCAAACTAAATAATATTGGTTCTGAAATGATTGACTCTAACAGAGGGTGGAAACATCCTGCAGAAATCCACTATTCTGTTGTCATGCAATGCTTTACAGAAGTATGGATATTGGTTGACCTTTTCACCCTTTGTCACTTTACAGCGGCAAAGGTTGAATTTTTATTGAGATTTCTGAATAACACAAAGTAGCATCTAATTGTAAAGTGGAAAGAAAAGGATTCATTGTTTTCAGAATTTTATAAAAATAGCATTCCTTCAGTGAGCACTTGATCATTCGCAACAAAGGATGCATCTGCAGCTGAAGTAAATAATTCTAACATCATGTGAAAAGCTCAGCCCTTTCTGCTGGACCTAACGTCAATACAGTGTAGGGCTGATCTGCTAACATGTTTTTTGAGTAACAGATCAATAATTGGATAGAAACAGCTGCTTATTAGGAGTTTTTTTTTTTTTTTTTACAGAATTTAAACCAGGTGAAACTAAAACTATGCCACTTCAGTAGTTCTGGGCGGAACATAATCAGATGAAAGTGTCATGTTTGTTTTTTTTCCTCCCCATCTTGAATGAAAATGTATATATTTTTGGCTTAATTTCTGCTCTGAGCAAGTTCTTTCAGGAAACGGCCTTTTTTGAGTCTGTATACTCCAGTTGACGATTAATCAATTATTAAATTGACGTTTATTTACATAATTGATTCATCAGTTATGTAAATAAACATAACTAGGGCTGAATCGTTTCAGCCCTAGTTATGAGATGTGAAAAGTTCAAGGTGTAGAAATGCTTTTGCAAGGCACTGTTTACCACATCCATACTGAAACCGTTCCCATTCATTTCCATCTGATGTGCATAAGAAATAAAGCAAAGCTTTTATTTTTTGTTGTTGTATATGCTTTTGAATGTGTTTCTTGATTAGTGACAAAACTTTGTCTAATACCTCTTATTTTTCTCCCTCATCCATTAGATCGCAGCATTATGTGAAGCTACCCGTCCAATTCAAGCCCACTACAGCCGGCAAACACACTGGCTTGCTGCTCATCCAATCAGAATCAAGTGGAAGTCTGGTTGTCCAGCTGAGTGGTGAAGCGTTGCTTTGACTTCTTGCTCGTGTTGGACGGGACACATCAGAGAAACACAAAGACCAAAAGATCAAATCCTTCATATGAATTAAAAGTAAAGCCTTTTTTGTAGGAATTCTACAAAAATTTCCTTTTTGTAGAATAATTTGTCTTTATGAAGACTGTTGCTTATTGAGTGGAGCCGCCAACAGGGCCCTTTGTGTCTCTGAAGAGGGCTCAGCTGTCCTCGGCTCACTCGTGAAAAGATGGTCTGATGCAGAATGATTGAATGTATCCAGCTTACAATTAGCCTGCACCACTGTGGCATTTTGAAGAGGGGAGGACGATTTTTGTCACTTGACTCCAGGCTGGGTGTTTGCCTTCTCCCCTTCAGTTACATCACAAGGCAGCATTGTTGTTTCCACAGCCTCTGTCAGACAGTAGCAGTACCAGTTGAGATCCATTTGGCATTACTTGCACTTGATCTCACAGGAAGGCCTCTGTCTGCTGTTTGGCAAGATGGCTGCAGCACTTCTGTCTTCAGAAAAGCTGCATTGTGTTGACCTCTTTCTTTCAGTTATGTTGTGGAAATCTGAAATTTATCCTGAAAGTACATGAATTCATTTCTGCCATGATGGTAATACAAGTATTTGGAATTATTATTTTATTTTTTTTAGATATCTGCCCTAGGTCTTTATTCATTTCAGGTTTTGAACTGTTGTGGTTTCTATGGAGATGACTCTTCATCCACTTAAAGCCCACCTGCACAGTGGGCTTTATCTGGACCATGTGCTGACATCCCTGCAACCTCTAAGATTCCAAAACTGTCCGGATGCATCTAATTTTGTCTAGATCAAGGAAGCTCACAGCAGCATTGGCATGGTTAATGGTTTTGATTACATGCTAAATCAGTTTCCTTAGGGGGTTTTGTTCAGGAACCTGCCAGGTCTGCTTAGTATGGTTACCATGGCAAAATGTGATTAATCACTGTTCCAGGCACAGAGAATTTGATCCCAGTTTCCTTTTTTGGCTCCAAGGCAAGTCGCCAAAATTGCTTGAGGGGGAGCATTGTATCTGTTTCTGTAATGAGCTCTGGAGCTGGATAGGCATGGGGAAAGGTGTGCGAACTCCAAGCATGTGGTGTTAACTTGTTAGAAGGCACACACTTTGGCAGCAGAACACTAATGTCTGGCATTGTTTACCTGCACGTATTTCAAGTTTTATTAGAGCCACTGTAGTGTCAGCAGTATCTAAGCAACATTCTGAAATCTTAGTGACAATTTGCACTGTTTTATGTAATATTATCTATGTATATATGTAAACATTTTTAAATAAAATTTTGTGATTGTATTTTGAGTTTTGCTGTTTCAACCAGTTTTACTGAGAATGGAAACAACTGCATCTATAGTGCATCTGGAAAGTAATCACAACGCTTCACTTTTTCCAGAGTAATCCAAAGCATAATGGTGGCAGCACAGTGCTGTGGGAATGTTTGTTCTGACTGCAGCCAAATTCTGAGTTTATTCAAGAAAACCTCCTCCAGAGTGGTCTGAACCTTGGACTAAGATGGCCATTCATCTTCCAAAACACACAGCACACAAGGTGACAAAGGAGTGGCTTTAGGAGCAGTCTGTGAATGTCTTTGAGTGGCCCAGTCAGAGCCTGTATTTAAATCCAGTTGAGCCCTGATAAGACATCTAACTGATGCTCTCCATCAGTCTGACCTAGCTTGAGAGAATCTGCAGAGAAGAATGATAGAAAATACCCAAAACAGATGTCCCAAGCTTGTAGAAACATACCTAAGATGAGTTGAAGTTGTAGCTGCTGCCAAGGTTGCTTCAAGAAAATTATAGACAACCCTGAGCATCCTCTTCATGAGACTGTCATAGAAAAATAGTGTCTTCAGTCGGAGGTTTCTTCAAATTCGCTGTAATACAGACTGCTACAGGAGAGCCTTCCCGCCTACAGCAATCACCATCTACAAACAGGAGTGTCAAACTCATTTTCATTTGACCCACATCAAGATCATGAATGTCTTTAAAGGGCCAGTTGTAGCATAATGTAATAATAAAACTACCTGTTAAACTGTTAAGATATTTATAAGTAGCTGTCCTTTCACCTCCATGTAATCTGGCATTATACAGATAAAACTGCTGTGATTTGATTGATAAAACAACTGTAATCTTGAAGGTTCTATTTCTAGAGTCTAGAGGGCCACGTAATAACGTCTGGCGGGCTGGGTTTGACCTGTGTTCTATAATAATTCTTTGAAGAATCTAGAATTTATGAGTTCTTACATTTAATTTCCTTTGGGGATCAATAAAGTATTTTTGAATTCAAATTCAACAGTATTCAAAGACTGTAAATACTTGTGCAGGTGTGTATATATTATTAAACTGGCAAAAAACATTCAATTAGTTTTATTTTGTCATGGGGTACTATGTAGAATTTTTAGGGAGAACATGAATAAAATCCATTTTGGAATAAGGCTTACAAAATAAAGTGAAACACTGTAAATACTTTCTGGATGCATTGTATTTAAGAGGGTATGTGTGTCTTATGAATAATTTCTATTTATTCAGTTTTTATCAACCTGATCAAATGAGAACTGTTGCAAATTAGCACCCCTAGGTCAGTGGGTTACTCAGACAACCCCAGAGTTATTTTCAAGAAGAAAACAAGACTTAAATTTATATAAATAAGCTTAAGATGGATCGTTTGAGCTTGACAAAATAAATCCGCAATAAAGTGAGAACTACAGAACCCGTCGTTTCATGAAGTGAATATCTGACCAAAAAAGTAGACTGAAAACCCAGAAAGAAATCCGTACCTTTGAAATGTTCCCCAGTCTGTCACAGCTGGGACGCTGCAACTTCTGACGAGGCCGTTGTTTTTCTTTCTGCTGCTGAATGTTAATGTCGCCAGCAGATGTCGCCAGAGTGTCATTTACGGCCCCGGCTGTCGGCAGCGCGTGCTGTACAGTAAGACAGCTGAGCTTTATTTTGCCTCCCAGCCGTGACACCACTGTAGTGCAGTTGGACCTGACGTCTGACATCCACAGCATCACACCCTTCAATCAACCAGTCACGGCGGCTTTGCACTTGAGTGTCGGCACGAGCAGGTAAGAGGCCGGCGAGAATTTTGAAAGTGATTTCTGTATTTTTTTTTTTTTTTAAAAAAGAGAAACTGCTGCTGCTGTCGTGGGTAGATGGGGGAATGTTCTGCCCAAGCTAACCGGTGCTGTTAAATGATTGTTGGGCTGTCCGGGGTTGGGTCTGCTCTGCACTTTGGGCCAGACGCTGGAAGTTGTCGTGCAGAGTGGGAGCCGCTGTTTGAGCTGCGCCAGACTGAAAAGCTAAGCTAACTAGGCTAAATTGGCAGACAGAAAGAAGGCTCATCCATTCATCCATCCATCCATCCTTCCTTCTCCAGGGCGCCAGGGCACCGGTCCGCTATGTCTCTGTCTCTGCTGGGTAACCCTGTCTCTCCCTTTGACCGGTATCTCTCCTTTTGCTGTAGTAAACACAGAAATGGGTCTGTTTCCTCTCTTTGCTTCTGTGCCAGGAGCTGTCATGTTCCATATAATTTAAAGAGCAAGCTAGCTGGGAGGTTAAAAGTTAAATGCTTAATTATTATTTATTTATTTTACTCAGGGTGTTTTTTCCCCCAACTTTAGTAAATGCAAATGAGGTGCAGTTCACTTGATGATCTGCTGTTGTGGCTTCATGTAGGCAGAGCTGGTCAAAGATTTTACCAGTGTTTCATGTTAAGTATTTGCCCCCTGATGGATTTCCTGAGGGGGGTGTCTCACACTTAAATGTTTCACATCATAGAACTAATGTTGATATCAGATAAAGATAACCTCATAAATAAATGCAATCATGATATTTCATTATTAGAGGAAAATACTGTCCAAACCAACCTGTTCAGAGACTTTCTGGTACAGCATCACTCTGCCACCACCATGTTTGACTATTGGTAATGATGTTTATTTTCTGAAATGCTGTTAGTTTCACACCGCCTTCCGAAAAGCTCCACTTTTGTCCCATCAGAAATATTTTCCCAGGGAACTTGGGTATGTTTGTGGGTTTTTTTTTTTTTTTTTTTTTTTTTTTTTGGCAAATATGAGCTGAACCTTTGTGTTCAGTTTCACCATCTGTGGTTTTTATTAGGGTTGCACCGATAACTTGGCCCTGATTTCCTTAATTTTGGGAGATCTGCAATGGGCCAATACCTACAAGAGAAACCCATCTTATCCACTGATCTTATCTTCCTCTGCAACGGTCTGAAAAATCTGCCGCTGTTCTGTGAGAAAGGGCTGATTGACAGACCCAGGCGCAGTTAGCAACAGTCACCCCACTTTTGCTGACTTTTCAGATAAAAAAATCAGTCTTGGCAGGTTAGGCTTTTTAAAGATCGGTGATTGGCCAGAAAACTGCAATCAGTTGCACCCCCAGTTTTTGCCTTGGAACACTCCCATTAATCTTTCTTTTTATAGAATCATGAACACTGCTATTAAGTGAGACCTGCAGTGATTTAAGTGTTCTTTTGTGACCTCCAGGATGAGTTGTTGATGCGGTTTTGGAGTAACTTTGTCATGGTTCACCACTGATCCATGTTTTTCTCTCCATGGATCACTGAGGTTTGTTGAAGTCTCAGTTTCTTAGAATTGGCTTTGTGACTCTTTTTATGCTGATGAATATCAATGACCGTTTGTCATCTCATTCTTTTGAATTGTTCTCGATTAAGGCATGATGAGATGCCTACTTCATATTGTCAGACAGGTTCATTTTAAGTGATTTCTTGATTGCAACATTAATCAAACCTAGGTGTGGCTAGCGAAACAGAACCAATACAATTGTTAAATCCAACTGATTTCATGATTAAATAGTTGCTTTTTTGGAGCTATTTTTCCCCTTTGAAACCATCAATGTTTGATACAAAAAAATAGTTAGATCATCTGAAACATTTAAGTGTAACAAAAATATTTAATGGTGGAAATCTTTAAGGGTGGATATACTTTTTCCCATTACCATACAGTGCTTTGAACCATGACCTGTCTTAGAAGTAGCAGCATTATTAGCCTTCTTTTCACTGTTCATCCCATTAGCCCTGCTCTCTCATATGTACGTTATATTTTAAATGCAAAGTACATTAGAGATGTGAATGCTGCAAGTCAGTGACTTAATGCAGTCGCTAGGTTCCCTTAGATAGAAAACTTCTTTTTTTACTTCTTCAAACAATAAACTGAACTTGACTGCACTGTTTGACGAGGATCAAACTGGAATGTATATCATTGACTTTGAATCTGTCTGTATGAGTGGATTGAATTACCTTTTTTTTTTTTTTTAAAAGTGCCTTGAAGCGATATTTGTTGTGAATTGGCGTTATAAAAATAAACAGATTTGGATTGAATGTTTTTCTGTGAAATTGCCTTTGAAACTGTTTTATAATGTCATAAACAGGTTAGCTGTAACTGCTGTGCTTCTAAATGAAAACTGCAACAAGAGTTCTAAGCTGCTGTTCTCTTTAAAGGTCTAGTTAGGCTACCACCGCTCACTAAGGCATGGAAAGTTTCAGTAAGACCTGTAGGATTGTTGATCTCTCTGTGAGGTTGGGTGGGTAACGCAAGGCTAATTCTTTTTCCTAGGCTGGCGGTATGTCAGCAGCCCTCAAACTGTAAATGCCTTGGCATGTTCTAATGGTCTCAGTTTGGACCTCAGTCCTCCAAACTTTATTGAACGTTCTCCCTGCCTACTTGTCTTTCAGTGACTCCATATACAGTCATGTTGTTTTTGGACTTTAACATTTGTAGAAGCTACAAAAAAGTATTTAACATTTCATAAAATGTCAACGTTTTTTTTTGTTTTTAGCAAACAAGTCAAAGTTAACCTTTCTAGTTAGATTCTTGTTTAGAATCCAGGAATTTTCTGGGCTAAATTCTGACTACTTGTAATCCATTCTTGCTAGTATTGAACCAGGGTGTCCGCGCATCCTTAGAAAGTCTTAAATTCATGTATCTAAAATTAGCGCATTAAAATGTTTTAAATTCTTTTAAAAAATTTAAGTTGGCCTTAAATACGTTATTTACAGGTCTTAAATTTTGTCATCACATGACTATTTATTCTTGTATAATCTAAGTATTTTTTTTTTTTTTGTCTCGCGGGACTTTTCTGTCAGGCAAAAGTTTGAGTCACATCTTCATTGTGTTCTGATTCAAGGCAGTTGAGGCTACCAGTAACTAGCTGCTAATATACCCTTGCTTGCAAGCTAGCTGGCTTTTTTGCATCCATCATGTATAATTGCAAATTTATTGGCAGTTGGCTGAATGCAATCGTTTTTGCTCACTTCTGTTGCCAGCTGATACGAGGTTAGGTACATTCTGTGCCAAAAAAAAAAAAAAAAAAAAAAAAAAACTTTAAGCTTGGCACTATGGGGGCTATGGCTGTAGAAAGTCATATGCAGTGTGAAAAATGTAAAGCTGGTCCCAAGAGCCACAAACAGATCCCAGAAGTTTCACTGTTTTTGCTGTGCTTGATTGTAGTATAGTATCCCCCCTATATTTATAGTTTTTTGGTCTTAAATTTAATTTAAGATGGGATTAAAAAGATCTTTAAAAGTCTTAAATTTGACTTGCTGAATCCTGCAGATACCCTGTGAAGTAGGGCTGGACAATAATCTAACAATATATATCGTGATAGACACGTGATCAGTATCAATAGATAATACGTCTGATAGAATATTCAGTAAATAGAATATTCACTAAATTCCAATTCAGAAGCGCACAGCATTCTGGGGAATGTAGGCAGAGAAAAAACTTTAGCCGCTCAACCTCTCACGGCCAGCTAAGCTAGGTTGGTGGCATCAACTAACCCACTCAGTCTTTGGTTACCTAGCAACACCTTGTTGAGTAACTTGTGCAGCAGCAGTTTAAGGTTTTTTCCACTGTACCTCATAACTGCCTAAAAATAAATTACAACGGCATGAAGTGAAAACTGGATAAAAGAAAAGGTGACGTCACCAGTTAGGGGGCATTTCAGATGTTGAAAACAAATAACTCATCAATAAATATTGATATCAGCTGATATGAAATGCTTATATTGCGATACGTTTTTCAGCTATATCGTCCAGCCCTACTGTGAACAAGCTCTGCACTGGTGGTAGCAAATCTGCTGTACCATGATTCTTAGAAAGAGGTGGTCCTGTTGCTGTCTGGACACCTGCAGCCCCCTTCTTTCTAACTTAACCTTTAATGTTAAGCTAAGCTGCAATATTTTAGGGCGTACATTTTAATGCAAAGTGCTACTGGCCACACACAAATTACCATCCATCCATCTTCTATTCTGGCCTTAACAATGCAGGGCCAGGGGAAGCTGTGTACCTATCTCCAGCGGTCGTTTGGCCAGGAACATATCCAGGTGCACCATGGGTAGGTTCACAGTCAAAGGGCAATACAGAAACATGAACTGTAGACCATCATGCACACTAATACTGAGGGAAAATCGAGAGTGGCCAATGAACCTAACTTGTGTTTTAGGATGATAGGAGGAAGCCAGTGTACCCCAAGAGAACCCGAACCTTACACTCCATGCAGAAAGACCCCAGTTCTGATTTGAACCCAAGACCTTCTTGTTACGAGACAACAGTACTTATAACTATGCTGTTGTGCAGCCCATCCTTTAAAGACTTGAGGTAAAATTTCTTCACAGTACAAGTAATTACTTTTGGCCCAAAGAAAACTGCGGTTCTTTCATTTTGCCCCTCCTGAGTAAATCATTTCTGACCATGTTGAGACTGTAGCTGGCCACCTTTGCTCTCACACTCCAGGTAAAGATCTTTAAATCTCCCTCAGCTGTATAAGTTCTCATTGTGGAACTGAGAAAGATTTCTCTTTAATTCACTATCCTGGAGTCAAGTGGAGACCTCCACTGTGAATGTGCATCTCCAGACCTCTTGCTGGAAGAGATGACTGTGAGATTTCTTGAATGAAGGGAGTTGCTAAACATGACAAGGGTTGTCCCAATCCAATATTGATATTGGATATTGGTCCAATATCAGCCAAAAAAATGAGTATTGGGTTATATTGCCCTGCATCTAAAATCTCCAATATAAACACATTGATAGAAGCATTCTGCTCCAGTGTTTAGTCTGACCCAGCATTTCTGTCCAGCAGCGCTTGTATCCCACACGGTGGATGACCATGGGTAGGTTTGCACTGTCCCATTTTCAGATGATGACATGGTTTTGTAATATAATCCTGCTTTAAACTTCTTCAGCAACAAACCTCTGACACCTTCCAAGAACAGCTGCATTTATACTGGAAGTAAATTACATCGATGTGCGGGGGATCTGTTTCTTCAGCAGGGACAAGAAACATGGTCTGGTCAGAGACAGGGCTGTACGATGTTCGAAAACCTTGCGATGATCATAATATTGGTAAATGTTGTGATGATGATATAAATTGTCATATGTCTATTTTCGCCTTTCCTCTTTTTCCCATCTGTACTTCCATCACCCTGATACAAATTACACTAGCATGAAAAATGCAAATTCACAATACTTGGAATATATTACCCAACATTCTTTCGTGGTATGAATAGTGCATACACCGATATTGCAATGACAATATATTGATTGATTATATGAGTTGTTGTGCAGCCTAAAAACTCTCTCATCCTTCCTTTGAAGCATCAGAACTGGCACTTATTGACGTAGTTGCGTGAAAATTGCATCACGTGTTCTCCTCCCCTTCTCAACACCAGGCCCAGGTCGAACTATTTCGCATAGAGCTCTGTACCATGTGTTGTGTGATTTGTAAGAAATCTGTGGATTTCATTTTATGCAGAAATGCGCTCAGACAGCAATGTTGATACTTCGCTTAAACTAGTCCACTATGCCACTTTCCAGCTTTTGTATCTGCAGGTGACATGACTACTTTTAAGAATATCTTTATTAGTCCCCCACGGGGGAAACTGCATGAGGAGCGATTATCAGATACGGATTAATTAACGTACATTTGTACAATTCTTTACAAAATGCCTTCAAAGATTGTCAAATGGCTAAAAACTCCAGAATGGAAATTGCAAAGTCGTTGTTCATGGAGGTGATTGGCTGGAGAAAGGTGTGGCGTTCTCTCCGTGACCCTGGTGTGACGTATGCTAAAGCGGCAGGGGTGTCTTCAGGTGGTCTGCGCTGTGAAAGGTGTGTGCAAGTACGAATGTCCCCCAACCGCATGACCGTGCAATGACTGTTCGGCTTCGGATGAAGTATGGGGGAGCCTTCAGTCACAGTTGATGTGAAGATGCATGGAGCTGAATACAGGATGAACCTGGAAGAAATCCTGTTAGAGGCTGCAAAACATTTAATGCTTCAGGTCCACATTCTAAAAGGACAGTGACCCTAAATACAAATTCTTATGGATGCTCTTCATCCAGTCTGAATGAGTTTGAGCTACTTTGCAAAGAAGAATGGGTTTAAATTTCAGTCTGTAAAGTGGGCTATATACAAACTATTGGTTTTTATATACAAAAAAATACTCCTTCAACTTCATAATTATGCGCTACTTTGTGTTGATATGTCAAATAAAATCCTAATGAAATAGTTTGAAGCTTGTGGTTTTTAATGTGACATGTCAAAGAATGATAAGGAATATAAATCCTTGGTTAATACACCATAAGTTGGGAAATTCATGGATTTAGGGTTAGCAGTTAGCGTTCTGCCTCCAGCCTTACCTGATATTTTACAATAATGCTTCATTGTAGCGTTACGTTCACTCATGCCAGTACAAGCTAGAGTCTTAGATTAGTAAAACTTTCCCACATTTACAGTATTGTAGTGTATTTATGTCAGCAATTGTGTTTAGGATCTCCATAGAAACCAAAAAAAACTGGGTCACAGTTGTTGTATGAAATGTCTGCAGGTTGTCACGATGGCTTCTGATTCCACAGGGATCCTATTAAAAAAGCTGCATATTAGCACCCCGGCAATGCTCTCTAATTATTTTCATCATATCTTTTAAGAGGGGGATGTCAGCTGTTGGTAAAACAACCTCAGCACTTGCTCATTAATTCTCCAGCCTTTGGGTGGTTCTCTCAACCAGGACTTTGGCGTGTTGTCATGAATCTCAGGATGTTCAAATATTCTAACTTGGAAGTTTATTTCACAAGTGTAAAGTCCATATATTCTGCCTGAAGGATCTGGAAACTGAATGATTATTGCTAAAAAGAAAAAAAAAAAACAGTAATTGGTAATGGCCTAAATGACTACAGCAAGGGGAAAGGGGGGGGAAATCACAGACGCACAATCAAGAAGGTAAGTTGTGAAGAAACTCAGCAGGCAGGCAGTGTGTATTCTTAGCTCCAGTAACGTCTGCCAGGTTGAGCTGTTCGAAGCACACACACAGTGTAAAAGTGCTTCTCAGAGCCAGACTTCTGTGTCCATCTGCTTCTTTGTTCTTATTAGTGTGTGTGTGTACCTGACCGTCCTTATGTGTGTGTGTGTGTGTTCACTGCGTGTGTGTTCTTTTGCCCTTTGCCAATTAGCGGCTTCTCACCTCCTGAGGCGAGAGGCGGAGTGTGTGTTCGTTGAAGGAGACAGACTTGACGGAGCTTGTCTGCTGCTGATGGATCAGCCGGAATCTGAACTCCACACTCCCGCTTTGGCTTTCACACACAGACACACGCACAGAAGCCTCGTCTGTCTGCAAGTCCATGTGACACAGTGAAATGTGACAGTATTGTGTCGGTGGAACCAAGGCGCTAGACGGGTAAAAACCAGTGGTAGTCTACACCGGTGTATGTGTGTGTGTTTGGTCTTTTTTTCCAACAAAGTGTATGTGAAATTGTGAAAGTAAAAAGAAGAAAGCACAACATATGGAAACAACAGACAGAAAACTACTGTCTGGTCTGTCCAGATGTAGCACAATTCACACAAATCAGTTTTTTTTTAGTTCATAAGTTGTCTTCATGTAATTATCTTAAAATCTATATATTTTCTGTCAGTTTCTTTGTTTATTCTGCTTTAGCTCACTTTAATTCTCCCCATTGCAACTCAACTGTTTTTAGAACCAGCTTGATACCATGTGTAATTTGGCAACCCTTTAAGAAAATCTGTTTGAATTGTTGTATATCCTTTCAAAAGCACTGTGGGCTAGATTTTCACTTTCTCTCCAAAGAAAGGAAAACATTTTTATATCTCTGTTCCGTTTTTTTTTTTTTTTTTTTTTTTTTTTTTTTTTTTATGTTTTAGGATCTTTTCTTGGCCAGAGCTAATCATCTGGCAGAGTTCTGACTGAATACATCCAACATGTTGTGCTAGTCAAACAGAAGATCAAACTGCTGAACAAAACCCTCAGAGAAACCCTCAGAGAAAGGCAGTGTTGTGTTTTTTTTTTTTTTAACCTCAGTTGGAACACCATGTGAACACCAGGATAAGTGCCTATTTTCCCAAACTGTATTTTTCAGCTCTACCCTGCAGAAATCACAGCATTGGGGTGTATTTCCCTCCCGTCTGAGAATGAAACTCAGTCAGAACAGGCTTCCAGATATGCTTCTTTTGTGGTTCTCGCTCTCTTTGATGCTGCTGTTCTTCCCTGTCTCTATTGGTTATTTAATTAGCTGTGCAAGCAATAGATGTGGAACGCTTCACAAAATCCATGGTCTTGTACAGTTCACAGTTTTAGCATCAGTTTTCAATCCAGTATTGACACTTTGCGGTAGAGCTGGGCAATATGGCTTAAAAATAAAATCTCCAAATTTTTTCATTCCAAATTTGATCTCCAATTAATCTTTTTTTTCCTCAATTTATTTTTTTTGAAAAAAGAAATTACAGAAAATATTTTCGAAAGCTGTCTTTTATTTCAGTCATCCCTTTTGTGAGTTGAGCAGAATTCACATTCCAAATAATTAGAAGCTATAAAACACGCTTGTCAAACAAGATGGTAGGCCTTGGGCGAGCTGACATCACTCTAAACTATGGAAACCGAAAAAGTGCATTGATTTAAAAAAAAAAAAAAAAAAAAAAAATAGATTGTCCTTAAATCTTAAAAAACAACAAATTTGATTAATCGATAAGAAGGTATTTATTGCCCAGCCCTACTATGCAGGTGACGACCCACTCCGCCATGACGGACGTCAAAACAACCTGCGTGTGCATTAACTCCTGTAAAGCTCTTCAAAAAGCAGACGGTTGCCAAGTATCGCTTTTATTTAGTTGATTTCACTGTAAAAATGGTCATAGGGTGGTGCACGGTCGGCTGCACAGACAAAGATGCAAACTGAACTTGTCCTTTCATAGTATAAAAATCCACAGAAACAGCGGATAGCAGTTGTCAATCGTAAGTGAATACTTTTTACAAATGTTCACTTCATTAGTAAAGGCCCCCACATATTCGGTCGTACTTCACTCTGTGGAGGTCCGCATGTACTCGAGGCAGACTCAACGCCGATTCAAAGCGGGCGTCCGCGCAAAGGTGATCGTGTACGCATACACACAGTAAACCGCTCAGTGGGAAACGGTGTTCACAACGAACTGCTTTGTATGTGACACCAAGCTGATAATGTTGAGAGTCGGCGCAACCAGTCGCAAGGAAATCTTTGCAGTGGCTACCCTAGTGGAGAAGAAACGGGGCTAGGTGCCCAACTATCTCATCAAACTTGCTAGTATCCATTCTGATCGTGAGAAATGAAGGCAATCGGTACACGTGGCTATGAAATCCCAACTGAGTCCGTGCGGCTCACAGAGTAAGCACAGTATGCCTGAGTATGTGGGAGCCTGAAGAAGATTAGTGATCATAAGATGTAATCAAATATTGCATTATGGAGAAGGTACGTGTTTAATCATTAGAAATCACAGAGAAAATGCCCCAGCACCATGTACGAAAAAAAACTGGGAAGCATCTAGACTTTTGTACACTTTTACGTCTTCTCCGGTGTAAGAGAAAACGCCGTTTATGGCATAGTTGTATCTTGTGGTAGTCATGGCGTGAATTCAGGCAAAGTCTGCGATTTGATCAAATCAACAAACATGTCAGGAGGGAGAAGGTATGGGTCGGTTTCTAAGCTAGCTATTTCCAGCTATGAGCCCCAACTAGGTGTTCTACTTCCACAGACAGATTAGCTCAACTTGAACAAGTAGAAGCCATGGTTGTTCTGGCAAAAACAACTTCAGGAAACAATCGTAGTCGCTTTGTTCAATATTCCTATCCCTCATTCCTGATGTCCGTCATGGCGTCTCAGCATGATTAGGAGACATAGTTGCAAAGGAGCAATATATTTTTACTTCCTGTTTAGTCAACAGGTCAGTAACACTGTTTACTTTAGTGACAGATGAATCACAATTTGTGTGGGTTTTTTCATGTTTTCTCTGGAACATGTAAAAACTGACAGAATGTGGCACTACACATGTAATTGTGAGTCTTTGGTACAGCTGGCTGAGATTTTTGTTCAGTAAATACGGAAAACCTTGCTTCAAGTGGCTTATTTAATTGACAAAAAGACTTAAAACCATTAGCATTACTTTTTATTGTGTCACAAATCAAAGCTATGTTGGCAATCAAATACAGCATTAATCCAGTCTAAACCTTTTGTTTAATGTACAAGACTGTTATGTGTTGACAGGCATTTCCAGGCTATAGTTATCATTCATAACTTTCTCATGATCCCTGAAAAAAGTGAAAAAAGTCTCCTAAAGCTCCAACCTCTAAACCGAACACTTAACATTGCCTTAGTTCTGGCTTTTGCTCTCTGACTTTTCGTGAGAGGCTGCCCCCGCGGTGCACTGCTTGCATTCCCATTTTGTGGACATTGCACAGTAGCAGAGGGGATGCACGGAGTGTGCCATCCTCTCTGTGAAATCATCATCTTTTACATAACACTGTATAGCATGACTGACTTGCATTTATTTCAACCAATTATTCCTATATTATGGCACTAATAATAATAATAATAATAATAATTAGCTATTTGGATGTTCATATTTAGACTGAAGCAAAAATATAGAACAAACTCCCCTGCATTTAGTTGTAGTTTTCAACTAAACATGCTTATAAGGCAAAATGTGCATCTCCGTCAGAGCTCTCGTCTGTCGTATATTTAGCATCTTCCAGGCACCCCTGATAACGTGAGAAAGATTTTTGAGCAAAAGCAACAGTTTTCAGATCTATTCCTTTTACAAACAGGGAGCCAGTGCAGTCCAGCCTAAGTCTCATTTTGGGTTCATAAGTATCCCGTTTCACAGCAGAAAATATTACTTTTTGGGGATTAGAATTTGACGTGACTTGCTCATCTACTCCATGATTCTTTCTTTTGAAACAGACTCAGTTGTTTGCACAATATTACAAGTTTCTTTACTCGTAATATGACTATTTTCTTGTAATATTATAAGTTCTCATGATTTTTTTTTTTTTTTTTTTAGCCTGGCCTTTATACTCCGTCATAAGTTTGAGCATAGGCAGGAGGATAAGATTTGGATATGAGATTTAGCCCTAATAAAAGAAGTCTAATTTTTCAGTTGATCTCAATAACTATTTTTACATTAATATCTGTCATTTTTAACAGCCAGATTTGTCATTTAGTGTGTACCATAAATTAAAATATCCAAAAAAGTACAAAATATGTGTTAAAAAAATATGCAGTACAAACTCCAGCATGACAAAGATAAAATAAAATAAAATGAAGCTCTTAATATTTACATTTCAACATACATACACAGGAATTATTAGTAAGAGCTTTGTTGCATGTTAGTTTTTAGATATTAACATC
The DNA here is from genome assembly GCA_014839685.1 of Anableps anableps. Taxonomy (NCBI): domain Eukaryota; kingdom Metazoa; phylum Chordata; class Actinopteri; order Cyprinodontiformes; family Anablepidae; genus Anableps; species Anableps anableps. Next base: position 35,095,068 of record CM026072.1, read on the forward strand.
TATACAGTCATGTGTGCTTAAGACAAGTAGCAGTGAAATAAATGAGGTTGGCAGGATAAAATCTGCACGTTGGCACACATAGGTCCAGTGTGAATCAGGAAACGTGGGTCCAGATTTACATTAATTCAGTGCAAAATATGGAGCCCAGACAATGAGTCTGACCTCAAAGAGTGCATTAAGCTGCTTTAAAAACAAACATATTCAGAGTTCTGTTCCTAATGGCTCATAAACAGCCCATTTATGTTTGGAAACCGAAGCTCAGACAGAGCCGGCCAATGACTGGAGCAAAACGCAACTTTTTGCATGCAGCACCACATAAGACACTTGCTGAGCATAGCCAAGTTGTTTTATTGAAAAGTAAAAAAGATTGAATTATGAAAAATTATGTGTTGGATAAATAGAGCAGTGCAGATGATTATTATCACAGCAGCCCTGTTCCAGCTAAATAAAAGGCTTTCAGATATGGCTGGATAAAGCTTTGCAAACATATTATTAGGATGCATAATTTTCTACAAAAATATCTGAAAAGTTGACATCTGAACTTGACAGTTCAATAAAGGATGCTTAAAAACGCAGATGATGCTGCTGACACTAAGGTTAAATTGTCCTTTTTTTTTTTTTTGTCCATGCAGATTTTTAGTATCTGTGACCTAAGTGTGCAGCCAGAATTCTGCACTTACTTCTGCTATATTGCAGTTCGGTCCATATGCATCAGTTCCACATGCACCTACTCTCGCAACAATTTTTGACTTTCCAGTGTACGAACTACACTTGACTTGAAGTTGCTTCAGTGACATATTTTCCCTCTCTCTCTCCTTACTGATGCACGCCCATGACTCATCGTTGTGCTGAGTCATGAAAACTCTGAGCCTGCTCTAGCTGACATTGGCCAAGAAGTAGAGCAAACCCTGAAAATGCTGGGAGCGCTAACTCTTCATAATCCATATTTAAAGTGCTAGAGGCCATATTTTCATACAGCTTAGTCTATAAAAAAAAATACAGTTTTTGGTTTTCAGCATTAAGAATCGGTTCCCAACAGAAATGTTAAGTAATGCATGCATTAAGATATGGAATAAAGATATGCAAGTTGATAGGAAATAAGATTCAAACTTCCAAAATAATATCCAGTAGAATATTTGAGTCAGGTCTTGCATCCTAGACTGGACTTACTAGGAGATATAAAATCTTAAAATCCTGGATTAATAATTTTGTTTTAACTCTTTCAGAAATAATGTATGGATTCAGTGGGTAGGTTTAATTACTTTACCAAACATGTTGAATGCCTGGCATTTGGAGGAAAGTGTTCCTTTGTTTCAGAAGGATCGAACTGTTGATCTGCAAGGACCTAAAGAAACCAGATACCTGCACAGCACAACAAACAAGTGCTGTCACACCTGGATTAACTGTTGCATTTGGCGTTCTGATTGGAAACGTGGTGACAACTCTGCTGTCAGTTCAAATGACGAATAGGATTTTTAAAACACAAATTCAAAAAGGTAAATTAATATGAAGTGTGGAAATGATCCAAGTCAACTGGGTCTACAATTCAGAGGAAGTATAATCTGAAACGGAAGCATTCAGGTAAGAAAGGAAGAAATCACAGCTTTAGGACAGTAAACTAAAAGCCAAGTCAACAAATAAACCCTGACAATTTACAACAAAAGACATGTAGAAAGTAGATGTGCAGGTTTTTAAAATGGTTTCTAAATAAAATTCTAGAGTGTGGTGTGCATTTGTATTCAACGCTTCTTGAGTTGCAAGCCTTTTTGGAAACATCTGTAGACTAATATGCTGTATGTTCTTTAAACTAAACCATCCCACTGTACAGGTAACTGTTCAGGCTCAGTTACCTGCTGGAAGGTGAGCTTTCATCCCAGTCTTACCGCTATGGCAGTCTCTACCAAGTTTTCACTGTTGGACTATGTTTAGCTCCATCCATCTTCCCATCAAATCTGACTAGGTGTAATGGAAGCCCAGGTTGCTTTGATAGCTGCCTTCAGGTCAACCTCATTGTTGGGTCTGGTGTCTCATCTTCCTCTTGACAGTAGTCCATAGATTCTCTATGGGGTTCAGGTCAGGCCGCTTTGCTGGCCAATCAACCACAGAACCACCATGGTCATTGAACCAGCTTTTGGTACCTTTGGCAGAGTGGGCAGGTACCAAGTCCTGCTTGAAAAAGAAAGTCAGCATCTCCATCTCTACAGCTCATCAGCAGAAAGAAGCATGAAGTGCTCCAAAATGTCCTGCTGCATGGCTGCGTTGACTGTGGACTTCATAAAACCAAGTGGACCGACACCAGCAGATGACACAGCACCCCGAATCGTCACTGACTGTGGAAACTTCACTCTGGACTTGAAGCAACGTGGATTCTGTTGTCTCCACTCTTCCTCCAGAGTCTGGCGCCTTGATTTGCTAATGAAATGCAAACTTTACTTTCATCTGAAAAGAGAACTTTGGACCTCTGAGCAACAGTCCAGTTCAGTTCTTTTTCTCTTTAGCCCAGATAAAATGGTTCAGACATCATCTATTGTTCAGGAGTGGCTTGACTTGGGGAATGTGACATTTGGAGCCCATGTGTAGGATTCGTCTGTTCATAGTGGCTCTTGAAGCGCTGACTCCAGCCTCAGTCCAGTCCTTGTGAAGCTCTCCCGAATTCTTGAATGGATTGCACTTGACAATCCTCTCAAGACTGCAGTTCTCCCTGTTGGTGGTGCAGCTTTTCCTACCACACTTTTTCCTTTCACTCAACTTTCTACAAATATGCTTGGATACAGCATTCTGTGAACAACCAGCTTCTTCAGCAATGGGCTTTTGTGGCTTCCCCTCCTTGGGAAGGATGACAACAACTGTCTTTTTGACATCTGTCCAGTCAGCAGTCTTCCCCATGATTATGTAGCCTTCTGACACAGGTGAGAGACCATTTAGAGGCTCTAGAGGCATCCATTGCAGGTGTTCTGAGTTATTTAGCTGATTTAAGGTGTGACACCATGAGTTTCCAATATTTAACTTTTTATAATAATCTAATTTTCTAAGACACTGAATTTGGGTTTTCATTATCTGTAAACCATAATCATCAACATTATAATAAAAAAGTGCCTGAAGTATTTTACTTCACATGTAATGAGTCGACTGTATATGGGTTTCACTTCATGAAATGAGTGAAAAATTCACTATATAAATATATGCAGACCCATTCAATAAATTGGAATATTAGGAGTTGATAGGAACTTCATCACTAAGTGAAACACATTCTATAGAATAATTACACACAGATGGATGTTTGAAAGCCTTTATTTCTCTTAATTATGATGGTTTTCCACTTCGCCGATTAAATACATGACATTTATGAATATTACATCAGACCAATTTAAAAAAAAAATTTTCAAAAACAGAAATGTGGGCATAATATACTTTATATATTTATATATACTTTATATATATATATATATATATATATATATATATATATATATATATATATATATATATATATATATATATATATATATAAAAATGTGTATATCTTCTAGAACTTTCTGTTAAGGGCCTGCAGATGCGCATTAGCTTGTGCTATAATCTGGTACACAGCATCAAATAGTGACATTTATGTTTTAGCTGTACATTGTCCCTTTTTAAATAAAGTTTATTTATATTTACATTACCATTTAGAAATTCATCAAAATTATAATTTCATCATAAACATTATCAGTATTATTTGTTGTAATATTTTATCTCTCACCAGCAAACTCAGAAAGTCTTCTGCAGCATGTGCCTGTCGGGGATCCATGACAGTTTGCAGCCTGAACACACAATGCTCCCAGCATTTAGCCTGTTGTGTTTCTATGAGCAGATGGGACACAAGGAACTTCGGCTTCACACGCTCACAGAGTGCTGTCATTAAGTATAAATACATAAACTTACAGTAAAACACAGAAAAAGCAGCTTTGCCATGGCTGGCATAGTGATCATGAAGGCACACAGATACTTCCCTCTTGTCTCTTATGTTGCCCTTTTCTCTTAAAGAATCCACCTCCTAGATCTCACAGCTCCTTAAGCTTTAAAGAAGAGCTCCTTAGCATTTGGTAAATGTTTCCACAGTTCCCACGCTGATTAGAAGCAGTCCAGAAACTGCAGTACTACGTCGGTGATTAAGTAGATAAGAAGCTCTAAAAAGAAAAGTGCTAAAGACAGCAACTTCATCAGGTTTTACTCTTCAAAATGTGTGTCATTGAAGACATTTAAGATGTTTCGTCAAACAGTAGATTCATTTACTGCTGATGTGATTTTAATTCAGTTTGCTCTTGTTTGCATAGTTTAATTTAACCACAAAGTGTAGGTAGTAGTTAAATAATTCAATGTCATCCTTGTATGGAAGAAAGGATTGTTGAATGAGATCCAGACACACGTGGCGTGTGTGCTGTTAGCCTGAAAATCTCCTCCTCTGTGGCTTTTTAGTTTGACTTTTTATAGCATTGCAAACTGAATCTTGTTGAAATCATAAAATTCTAGTTTCATGTGTAAAAGTGTAGCAAGGGGTACTTTTTAGGATGCTTCCAAGATGATGAGGTGTTTAGACTGTGTTCATATTTAAGACAGAGGTGTATGTCTGTCCTGCTGCTGTGGTCATTTAATAGATCCACCACAGAAGCCACTTTCTACACACACACACACACACACACACACACACACACACACACACACACACACACACACTTATCTATTCATCTACTGGATGTCTGTGCACATCTGAGTCTAAAGCATATCTTCAGTCGTACTATGCCATGTGCATAGCAGAACTTCAGATTATTATGCTCCCACACTTAAAATAGTCCAGCTTTCAGTTCTCATTGTGCTAATCACAGTTCTAGCCTGGCTTTATTTAAGTGCATGGCTGTCAAGCAGACCTCTTGCTAAAGGCTGCGATGTTAACAGGCTGTGGTGTCTACATTATTGATGCAGACTGTGACTAGGCTTTGCTTCGCCATAGGCTACAACTTAAAAAAAAACAAAAAACAAATGGAGTGAACTCCGGCTGAACTCGAAGGGAATTTAGCTAAAGAGAACTTGCAGATAAGGAGCCTCCCCCCCGATCGCAGGCTAACACTGAAGCGCCTTGTACCAGAAGTTGAGACAACACGGCCTAATTGTTGTGACATGGCGAGTTTACTGCAGCGTTTTAATGAGCCTGGGTCCCCGGGGTGACGCTGGGATGATTAAATTTAGCATTTAGGCTGCAAAAGTTTCTAATTCCCCTCTTTGGACAGGAACTTATCCGCACTATGGATAAATATTTTTAAAAAATGAAGTATGTTAAAATATTTTAGACTGCTTAACTTGGAAAACATTTCATCTTTACTTCTATATTTGGCTATATTGGTAAAACGTTACTTGGCCAAGAAAGCATTCATTTTGATTATATTGTCAGTGGTTGCCCCTTTAGTCCTGTAAAGCACAAATCTGCATTCTTATCCCTGTATCATCCTCTACTCTTTGTCACATAAACAGTAACTTCCAGAGAGACTTGGCTATTAGTAGCAGGGATTGACACCAATTTTTTTAAGGAATCCTCTTGTATTACAATGTACAAACTGGACTATTTTAAACAAAGCTTGATGTTGAGCTAGTTATCGTTTGTGGTAGCAGCCGTTACTCATTACAACACACAAGCTGAAAATGAACTCCATCGCTCACCTAACCTTTAGTGAACTTGATGCTCTTCTGAACCATTTTCTTGTACAGTGGTGTGTGGATGGTTGGGCTGCAGTGAGATCAGTAAGGAGAGCTGAGGTGCTCCCTCCAACAACGCTGTTGTCTGCTGACCACTGGATACCAGTCCAGAATGGTCCCTAAGTTGAAGCGGGTGCTCTCCCAGACCTTGCAGATGAGCAGCAGGTTTGTTGTTTTGGACTAAGTCAGTGGATTTGTTTCAACTCTTCAGGTTATGGTACATGGAAAAAAAGTGAAGGAACAGCAAAGTTATTTTAAAACACTATTTTTGCTGAAAATGCGTGTCCCTAATTCAAAAATGTGCATGGTCGGTTTTATGATCCAGATCCTGAAGATCAATAGTCTTTCCAAGTTGTTTCTGTCTTTTTCTCAAATTATCACACTTGTTGATACTTTTATCTGACTGAATGTCCCAGAACTGTTCCAGATTAATTTAGATTTTAACAGTCAATTACATCCTTTCTGTTTTTGACACCTATCATAGACTTGTAAGTCTTCCATCTTGTAAAAAAAAGTCAAAGTTGTCTTCTTAATGAGCATTTAGACCGAACGAGATTTGAGTGTCAAAAAGGCATCCAAAGCCTGAAGTTGGATGCTTGTGCATTTTAAAGTCAGACACTTGAATTGAGCATCAAAATTGCTCGAGATGCCTGTCAGAGCAAAATGTGGAAAGACGTGTGTCGGGAACAGCCTCTTGACTCTTGACTTGACTCGTTCGCATGGACTTATCCACTGTATCCTGCACATTTCTTCTGAATAAATGCATTGATTCTTCAGGGTGCAACTAGTAGCGGCTCAACGTTGTGCTGGACGGATTTGGCTAGCTCAAACGGAGGGAAATATTTACTATGGTAACAATGTTTTGACCTGAGATCTCGACTTCTCGCTAATCCTCCTTCAGCAAGATCCTTTCCATTCCTATCTCTGTAGTGATAGCGCGACTGGTCGTAGATGGGCTCTTGGTCCTTCCACTTGGAAAATGTGCCACTATGCCAAATAGTGGAGTCTCTCTGATTGGTTGACGCTCCGCATCCAGCTACCAAAGTTCAGATTTTCCAACTCCCGTGTCTGCCCCGTTGGATGTGATGTACACGCATCAAATGCTCTAAATCTGAAAACTCTCAGCGCCAGACATGTGAAACGCCTTAAAACCCACAGTGCTAGACACGCAAAGCACGCTGCCAGACTTCTTGACGCCCCTAGATGCACCCCTAGACTTTGCATGTAAACCAGACGCCCCTGACGCTCAAAGCACATTCAGTCTGAATGCAGCATAATGAAAGTGTCAGGATTCAAACCTCAACCTTGATACTAAAGAAAATACTTGGTGCTTTTTACCGTGTTGAGTAATACAAACAACAAAAGGTGTACAATTCACCTTGAATAACAGGTTTAACACTATTATTAAATAAATCATCTATATTCTGACTTGCCTGATCATGTTTTATCCGGGATGGTAGCCATCCACACTCCAGTATTTTCCCTCTCCTTCTCCTGGCTCCTGCTGCTCTTCTGAGGTGGGTGTGGCTGCTCTGCCTTCCTGCCTTCCAACACAACCTTGGAGAAACAAAGCCTCACCTGATCCCTGTCATCGCCTCAGTCATCCCCTCGTGATATGCGCCGCTCCGTCCTGCAGGAAGAAACAAGTGTGACATTGCTGTGGTCACATTTTTTTTCTTTTTTTCCTCCATACCTAAAGGGGCAGAATTAGTAAAATCTTCTTTATGTATTGTATGTAAAAGACTTTTTTGAGCTTTACATCATGTTATAATGTTATTCCTTCATCAAAAACAACTGGAGTGTTGCCTTGATTTTTTTCATGCATGTTTGAGAAATCATTTCATCTCCTGTGACAACCATGTGCAAAAGGCCTGGATGGACCTAGTGCCGCCTTTGAGACCCAGCTCCTCCTTAGAGCTGCAGTTTCTAAACTTCTGAGCTTCCGCTTCACAGAGCAACCCTCCCCTGCGACTTTCCCACTCAGCCCCTTCAGATTAGTCAGGAGCAATTAGCAAACACCTGGTGGAACTGCGCACTTATTGAGCTCATTATATGAGCTACCAGGGATGGAGGTCTCGAGACCAGTCTCGACCTGTTTTTTTTTTTTTTTTTCCCGGTTTTGGGCTCAGGCTCGGTCTCGGATAGTTATGCCTCTGTCTTTGTCTTTGTCTCGTTCAACAAATTGGGTCAAGACCAGTTCGAGACTCAATAGTTTTTGTCAGAATTATGAAGCTTAACTCCCTTTTATCTTCACCGCAGACACACAACAAGCTGAATTAAAAGCAGTGATCAGAGCATAGCTGCATCCCACCATCTCAGAAAGAATACAATATTATTATTGCTAATGACCGCGGAATCGTGTTGCATGTGATTGTTTATAAAACCAGACAGCATTCGGTCCTCTGATTTACAAGAGCGTGTTTTCGTGTTTACATGCGGTGCGGTACGAGCTTTTGCTGAATAAACACCTGCATATGACTGCAGAAAATTATTAAATTTGCTTTTTAAAACATGAAGAATTTTAAGACAGGAGATTGAAGGGGGGAGGGACACCGGACCAATTGTAAGTTTTGTCCACCGCCAAGATTACCGATATGCGAAGTGAGCGGGACGACATCTAGTTTTATTAGACATCGACAGCAGAAACGAGGAAAAGTTTAATAAATAGATTAAAAAAATATGCACAACACCACCCAGTTTCAACACTAATCAGCTAAATAATAATAAAAACATAAATCGATGCTAAACCTGTATCACCGCTCTACATGCAACGAAAAATGAAGAAAAAAAAATAAGGCTCATCAAGCCAAAAACATAAATTCAGTCTTACCTTCGATGTTTTATGGTCATAATCCATGTAAGAGAAAATATTCCCATTTGGCTCCTGTAATCTGTTGTCTCTGAGTGATCCCTGTTGGCAACCTGATTGTTGTAAATCCCACGGATTCTATTGGCTCTCATGGTTTTGGAATTCCCCCTGTGAGGCAATTTGCGTGCCTGCATGGTCTAATATTAATATAAAAATGCCTAATAATTTGTTAATATATCCAGCATATGTGTTTTTTAACATCTGAAAATCTTCTGAATTGCTTTTATTCAGATAATCGTAACAGGAAAGATTTTTTTTTTTTAAAGATGACAATTTTTATCAGCCTAATCTCACTGTTTTTTAAATTTATCATACAACTATTGTGCACTGTAAGCTGAGTATTTCAGTTTAGGGAATGTGAAACAATGTATGAATGTTTTTAATAACATAAGTATTACGTTATTATGACCATTATTAATTTAATATCAAGAAGTGGTTTTAGTTGAGTAATTAACAGTTTTCCCACGAGTTTTTGCATTTTGTGGTGCACAAAAAGCAGTGTCCTGAAATATTTGTCAACATTATAAACATTCGGCCTCAGTCTTGGTCTCGGAAGGTCCGGTCTTGGTTTTGGTCTTGGAACAACAGGTCTTGACTCCATCCCTGCTAGCTACTTCTCAGTGCAACACTGGTAAAAATGTTGTTAAAGGGTTAGCTGTTGTGATGACTTCCTGAAGGTGCAGTTTCAGAAAGAGCAGGACTTTCTTAAAGAGACAGAGGCTCAATTTCAAGGCGTTAAATTACAAAGTCAAATTTCTTTTAAGTCATGTTTGATATATACAGCATTTTTGTCACAACTGAAGGTAAAATAGTTACTTGATTGTGCTATAAAATGATTCTATGTGCATGGAAAACACATAATACTGCCCCTTTAATGATCACCTGACCATCTTGGGCTGAAAGTTCATTGCTGTATTTATAGTCTGTGATTGTCCCCAAGTGGTCAGATACTATCTATTAGCTGAATTACCAAGAAGTCAGGGCTAGGTCCACTGCCATGTCAGTCATCTAAAGCATTCAGCACCCTCAGAGGGAGTAAGTACTGTGGCATTACATTATCATCAGGTAATTGTGTATTATAATTTTGATAAAATATGTGAATCCACTTTTAGCATGATGTTTGCTTCCTTCAGGTGGTTTAACATGTTATCGAGCTTGGACTATGAGCTTTGTTGACAAGGGTCTGCTTATATTCGACCAGGCAGTCAAAAAACTGAGACGAGTCTTTTTACTTGAACTGGTTAGAGGATTGTGTGTTTTATAGCGTCGAAACAGTAACAAGTACAACTTCCTTCAAACCTTCACAATACATGAATGACTGGCATATTTAAGCTGATTAAATTAGCTTCCAGTTCTGTCTCCTTCCATTAAAAAAAAACACAACAGCATGAATGCTTGGTGTGTCGTGTTCAGGCAGCAAACTTCCATTTGTCCCCGACAGGTATAGTGTAACAGAGAAAACCTCCTATGTGTGAGGATGAGTGATGTATGATGGCTCCTACTCCTGCTGATAGGAATGATAATAATGGTATCAATAATAATGTTGATAATACAATTTATGCTGAAGTTACTGATCACAGTGATGAATTTACTCACACTACGCATAATGCAAACATCTCATACTGTTTCCTTCCTCCAATCATAAGAATGTATCTTTAGGGACATCACAATTAGAAATGATTATTATTCGGGAGGCTGGAATGTGTTTATAACTTGATTATAGATTCAACATGGTGCATGCCATGTTTTTGCCACTGTCCCTGAGGTAGAAACTACTAAAATACTCCAATATTTGCACTTCTTCTGCAGTTGTTCAGGAGTTCTTGATAACACTGTAATTCACTCTGATGTCTGCTTTGTGTCTTTTATCTTTTTGTCTTTCTGTTCCTCAGGTTCACTGTTAAACGTTCAAATCCACCTTTTGGTTGTCCTGTCTTGCATTTTTATGCTACACAGCAGATTTTTTTGCACACTTCCTTATGATCATTTATACATTCAGTCATTGGTTATTTATATATACATGCCTTGAATAGTTAGTGCAGCCGCTGAGTTGTCAGATGGAGATGTTCTACATTTTTTGCTACAGATGGTTGCGAGGTCAGAATTAAGACAAGCTGCAAAGAAGAATTCTGATGAGACAAGTTTATATTAATTGTGTGGGAACTGTGTAAGTGTATATTTATTTAATTCGTACTTGTATCATGAAGTTTTTCTTTCTGGAAGAAAGTTGCAGACCTCCTCAAACTTGTACTGCTGATGCCTCAGAAATGGAAATTAGTAGAGGACGTCTTGTTGCCCTCAGGACATGAGCAAGCTTTTTAAATTAGGGGGAAAAAATCAGCTTGTTGGCATGCTTTACTGCATCCCACACACCCTCGTTTTAGTGAAGGATGTAAGGTTAAGACAAAACACTTCAATCATCTAACCACATTGAGCAGCATTATGTTGTGACTCTGTATGCAGTCATACACAGAAGGGAGAGTTTATGTAAAGCCCTAAGCTCATGATGATAAGCTGAGTGGGTAGATAGAAACCCAAAGATGTATTTGGGAGTCTGTCTGGTTTGTGGTGGATGTCTTTGGCTGTTATTGTTGTCTTTCTGAAGATAATCGCCATGTTAAATGCTACTTTCTTCTTTTTGTCTTTGACTTTAAGAGACAGAAATGGCCAGGTTGTGCATAAGAAGCTGAATTTGGCATACTTGCTGTTTCTTTTTGTATTCTGCTTTTCTGTTCTGTTTGTGACATGCACTGCTTTTATTTCATCTGAAGGCAACGGAACATAGTTGGTCAATATCATGTTTGAATTAGACCTGGTAATACAGTGGACCCCCAGTATTTTCAGGGTTAGGAACTAGAATTGCCTCCAAATAGTTAAAATTTGCAAATACTTGAGACCACCTCCAAAAACGTTTATAGCTGCCTATTTTAAGAGTTCATGCACCAACTATACCATAATGTGCATTAATATGTACAGTAGAAAATGTCTCGCCATTATCGCAGAAGCTAACATCCACAGTCTTCCTTATCTTCACTCTTTGGGTACAGCCAATCAGCAGCAAGGAAAATTAATGGCTTCCTGCATTGGCTGCTTTCTAAGTGCCAGCCAGTAGCATGTCAAGTAGTATTGCGTTAAGGAATTTCAGCTTCCCAAGGTGCATTTTCTTTCAGATATCTTTAGATATGCTCTACAGAAAAGTCCACCAGTAGGCGAATTTTGGCAAATATTTTGGAGTTATGTTCCATGGAAAAATCTGTGAATAAGTGAATCTCTGAATACTGAACCGTGGATAGCCAGGGGTCCACTGTCCACAGGTATACAAGTAAAGGTGAAAAACTCTGTAGAAACAGGTTAAATTGACATATGGCCAATTGTTTTAAATAAGTCAAGTCAGGTTTATTTGTAAAGCACATTTCAGCAACAAGGCAGTTCAAAGTGCTTTACATGATAAAACATAACACAATAACCAATTATGAAACAAGCAACAAACTTGTCAACTCCCATCAAAATCATCAAGAATAATTGTCATCAGATATACATGCAATATATTGATCAATGTTTCAGTTATTAATCAAAGGCAACTCTAAAAAAATTATTTTGAGCCTTGATTTAAAGGAACTCAGTGTTTCAGCTGTTTTGTAGTTTTCTGGACATGGAAAGGATGAAAACTGAATGCTGCTCCTCCATGTTTGGTTCTGGTTCTGGTTCTGGGGATGCAGGGTAGACTTGAACCAGAACTCCTGAGTGGTCTGGAAGGTTGAAACAGTGACAACAGGTTTTTAATGTATTTTGGTGCTAAGCCATTCAGTAATTTATAAACGAACAGAAGTATTTTAAAGTCTATTCTCTGAGCTACAGGGAGCCAGTGTAAGGATTTTGGAACTGGGGTGATAAGTTCTATCTTCCTGGTCTTAGTGAGAACACCAGCAGCAGCGTTCTGGATCAGCTGCAGCTGTCTGATTGACTTTTTAGGAAGACCTGTGAAGACACTGTTGCAATATTCAATGCGACTAAAGATAAATGCATGGATGAGTTTCTCTAGATCTTCCTGGGACATTAGTCCTTTAATCCTGGAAATGTTTTGCAGGTGGAAATTATTTAATTTCCCTTTGGGATAAATAAGTATTTTTGAATTGGAATTTGACATAAGGCCAACTTTGCACTTGTCTTTGTGTCTCTGGAGGTTCAGGTTTAAGTCCATCACTACACCCAGATTTCGGGCCTGATTGCTAGTTTCTAGCTGTTATAACTAAAGCTGCGTGCTGACTCCAGATCAATCCTCTTTAGGTCCAAAAATAATAACTTCAGATTTGTTTCTGTTCAGCTGGAGAAAGTTATGGCAGATCCACGTATTGATTTGTTCTAAGCATCTGTTCAGTGCTTGAATGGGTTCATGGTCACCTGGTGACATTGTGATGTAGAGTTGTGCATCATCATTGTGGTAGCTAATCTTATTACTCGTTGTAATCTGAGCTAGTAGGAGCATGTAGATATTAAATGAGAGGGGGCCCAGGGTTGAACCTTGGGGTACCTTGCATGTGACTTCTGTCTGCTCCAATGAGAAGTTTTGACACAAATAAAACCCTGGTCTTTAGGTAAGACTCGAACCAGTCAAATACTGTACCAGAGAGTCTGACCCAGCTCTCCAGTTGCTTTCATAATATGTCCTAGTCGTCAGTGATGAATACTGCACTAAGAGCCAACAGAACCAACACTGTGTTTCTTCCACAGTATGTGTTAATGCTGATATCATTGAATACTTGGACGGGGGCAATCTCAGTAACCTCAGAAACCTCAGTGAGCTCAGAAACCAGACTGAAAGACGTCAAAGCGGCTAGTCATTGTTAAACTATTTATCTGTTGAAACACAGTTACATTATTGAAGAACACTGTTTTTCAATAATTTTGCTGATGAATGGATAGTTAGAGATTGGCCTGTAATTCCTCAGTAGTGATTTGTCCAGATTGTTTTTTTTTTTTTTTTATCAGTAGTTTGATAACTGCTGTTTTAAAGTCTGAGGATCAAAAATATTACATTATAAAATAAAAAACAGCAACACTGGAGCTTCTAGTTAACTGTTTTCATAGCACAGCATCTTAATCAAATGAAAGGGAATAAAAATGAGTTTCAGCACTTTCGAGCTGCTGTTATGGTTTCTAAACTATCTGAAAAAGCTCTCTTCTGATTTGTTTTAAATAATTTAGCTCAAGACAGCACAACTTGTTGCGAGAAGCATGTGTTTACCTCCCACAGTTCAAAAACATGTGTAGTTCATAACTTTATTTAACCGATATGCTGTTCATGACATCACTACAAGTTGCACTTTCCTATGAGCCTTTAAAGAAACAGCTTGGATATTTTTTTAGTGATGTTCTATGAAGTTGCACTGACACTTGACACTTGTTTTGAAATCAACCTGGAGGACTCATGATCAGCTGTGATGCTGAAATTTTATTCCTCTCCTCTGTGAGTGTTTATGCTTGATCACTTGATTTTTTTTTTTGCCACATAACACAATTAATCTATACTGATACAGTATACATCTAATAGGATAACCATCTTTCAACTGCTTTAATAGCTAAGACAAATCAGGTTATACTGCACAACAGCAATCGTCTTTTTCTTGACATCATGTATCACATTGTGAATTTTTATTGTGTTTTAGATTCCAAGACAGTGTTTGAAGTAAAGCATATTAAGTATATACATTGTATACACAGAAATGATAGAAAACACAAGTATGAACGCGTGCTTATATGAAATGTGCATTCAGCTAAAGAGTTGCTCAAGGTAAAGCTAAGGAGGCACTTGATACTTTCACCTTTCACTTAAAATCAATCCAATACACAATGCAACAACTCCAAAACACTCCTGCAGACAAACTGTGACCAGCACAATATGCCACAGTAACATGATGATATTTGTTTGACTAATGCTAGATGCTAAAGGTAGCTCATTCATTTCAAAACTTCACCTTGAATTTAACAAATAGTGATTTTGTTGCCTTCCCTTTATGCCACTGTCCGTAAGCACGTTTTCTTACGGTAGCTGACATATTCCAATACAGCGGACTTTACTCCTTTTAGACTGAGTGCGTGCATGGTGTTCAGGAGACATGCCTGGACTTGCAGAGTTTCTATGCAGGGGAGAGGGTTCGAGTCACTGCAGCTACACATAAGCCATGGGATTTGACCTTCACTTTATCTCTGACCAGACATAAAAAATGCTTATACTGCAGGAACGGTATGATGGAAAATTGTAATGTTTTTGAAACTGTGACTTTTTCATACCGCAGTTTTCCTTGAAACTGTTAACCGGCCCATGCCTAATCTGGACCCTCAGCTGTTGAGAAACAATTGCTTGCTGGAGGCGTGAACTCTGTTGAAGTTTGAAATTTTACCCAACGGCTAATGTTTGCCTGTGACATATGTAATGCACCAGTTCGACACTACGAAGCTTACCGGAAATTACCTGGGCTATAAACAACCATCCCCCACTGTGAAGAGAGAAGCGCCGAGGTGAACGAGATGGCTGTTAATATTAATTCAATATTTTGAAGCGTGGCTAACATTTTGAATGGCTTTGTTCACTTCCTCTGCTGCCATTGCTAAAACTACAGGCTAACTGCAATTCTAAAACAGCGCAGAAAATCAACATCATTGTTCACAACTTCTTCTGTTTGCTGATTGGCCCGGTTGAAATACTACTAGTACGAGAAATCCACGTCAATGGGAGAAAGCCCAGACTGAGCACTGAAGTTAGATTAGAATCTAGCAGAATTGCGTAGGCAGGCAATGGCCAGGCTAATGTGGCAAGGATCCTCATCATCAGTGGGGCTGAGATAGTTTGAGATGACCATCTGACTTTAATATTCCCTGTGGCAGATGATAAATCTGTGATAGATTTCTACGTAGATGGTGAAGAATTTTAATTTTATCTGATAAACTTGACCCCTGAGGAATATAATTCCTAGGACGACAAAGACAATCAAGATCAATGAATGTTCAGTGATTTAGTGACTTCAACCTCAACTTGTGAATGGCAAAACTCAAGCAAATTATGACAAGGACAGTTATCATCCCCCAAACATCAACTGTTAAAAATCTATTTATCCTCCTGTTTGAAGTTTTTCACCAGATTGAGTTCTGTGCTTGTTCTCCGCATGTAAATGCTATACTTTGCTGTTTTTGCGTCATCCAGTTACAAGCTAGTACAGATGTAGTGCATCTGTGACTGAGTTATACATACGAGTCTAATACAGCGACACAGAAAAAGCAAAACACCTAAATGACTTTTTTTTTTTTTTTTTTTTCTGGCTGCAGAGCTATGCGATTTCGTTTTTCCATATTTCCCGCTGGCATTGACTGGAATAATGTTTATGGCATAAGCTGTACTGCAAGTGGAGGCATAATGGGGCAAACTGGTGGGAAGGAGCCCATCATAAGTCTGCCTGGCGATCATTCATGGCATTAGTGGTGGATGATGCAGCAGTTCTGCAGGCTGTGGCTGGATATATCGTTTATAACAACTTGGCTCGAAATCATTGCGGCTTATTGATCAAATCTGCCAGTTCCAGTCTGCGCTGGTCCTCTTTACAAATTGCTTCTATGTGTTTTAAATGTGCCGATTGATTTAGAAATCCACATATGGCTCAGATGTTTTGCTTTAGACATGGAGAAAAACATCTACACACCATTGAAATAATTGAAAACTCCCAATAAAGAGAAATACACATGAACTCTGATCATTTGACCTGTACCTGACCTGTGCGGCTGCAGTTGCAGGAACATGAAAGTTAAAACACTGACAGTCATTACTTTATTGGAGATGTCTGTGTCAGACGGAAGAAATTAAAATGAACAAAGATCCTGATCGTTGTTTTTTTTTTTTGTTTTTTTTGTGACAAATATTTTGGTGTTCAGTTCAACTAAAGCATTTTTAAAAAGGGAGATTTTGAGATATTCTTTTATGTTAATGAGATTCTTAGTTTTGCACATAATGTTTGAGTTAAAAAAAATTAGAGGAAAACACTTTTTAATATCTTGTATAACCAATATTCTGTTGATACACAGCAGTTTGTTTCGTTTGTAAAACAGAATAATCATAAATGTGGACCACTAGCTATTGATTTGTTCAATTTTTGCCATTCATAACATAATTATATACTTTTTGGGTTAATAAACAAAGCTCCTGATCGTTATTATAATTTTTTTTTTTTTTTTTTGTGACAAATATTTTGGTGTTCAGTGTTAGATTATTCGATGGTACACTACATCTCAGCTGATTTGGCATGTATTTGACAAAAACGTTTGTTTAGAATCATTAAATAGCTTGAGTCTCAGAGCTTTTCCAAGTCAAACAACTTTCTTGATCCAAACACCAGTCTCTACCAGCAGTAGAACCCTAACAATGCTTCCAGTTGCTAGCCTGAAAGCAGCTAACAAGGCCCAGCGCTGAAAGAACTTAAGGTATTTAGAGACCTCTTTAAACCCTGTTTTTAACTGTGTGATTACCTATTGAATATAAGTCAAAATATGATTTTGCTAATCAAACTATGTATCTGGACTTATAGTATTGTTTAGTTCAACGTGATTATTTCAACAAGGAAGCAGAACCTAGAGCAGACAAAACTGCATGGAGACTCTTCAGTTTATTTATATAGCGCCAATTCACAACAAATGTCATCCCGAGGCACTTTACAAAAAAAAGTCAATCACACATACAATCCTATTGATCCTACTTATCAAACAGTACAGTAAGCTCAATTAATTATTCAAAGTAGTTCAAAAAGTTTCTAAGGAAACCCAGCAGATTGCATTGAGTCATTGACTTGCAGCGTTCACTCCTCCTGAACGAGCACGTAGCGACTGCATAGCATTGTGCCATTACTTTACAGCAATCCCTCATACCGAGCATGCATGTAGTGACAGTGGAGAGGAAAAACTCCCCTTTAACAAGAAGAAACCTCCAGCAGAACCAGAACCTGGCTCAGTACAAGCGGCCATCTGTCATGACCGACTGGGGGTTTGAGAATACAGAGCAGAATGCACAAGAAAAACAGTTGAACTGATGTAGGATTATTTTCCTCACAGGAACCTCTTGACTTTATTTTTCCTCAACATAAAGTGCCCAGACAGAAAAGCCTGAATACACTTTTGTTTCTTCATACTACTTGATTACAAAAATCATCTCAAGGCCCTTTCCAAAATGAGAAAAGTTAAATATGTGTCCAAGCAAATACGTTCTACTCTATTTGACTCTTCACTCAAATTCCGACTGTAAAATGAATAAATACAAGCTACAGCCAACTAAAGTCCATTTCCATCCATTTTTAAAATATTGTATCCCACAACAAAAGGAATCACTTTGTGTTGGCATTTGGTTATATGAAACCTATTATGTTGTTCAGCAAACTTGAAAATAAGATAAAAGAATCAAAATTTGCACGTATGAATGTTTGAATGTATAAAAAAAGCAAAGAAACATGGGTTAGGGAACTGCATTGTGGTGCACTGGTTCTTTGCAGCAGTTAGGGTTCTGGGATTAAATCTGAGGTGTTTCCATATATGGTGTGTCAGTCTGTAAATGAGTAAACATGAATTCAACCGTCAGAACTTTAAATTATGAAGAAGTTGCTTCATGCATTCAATGTGCAATTAAATTCCATCTGACAAACAATTAATTTCTTGCAGACATTTCTAGTGATAAAAATAACCTACCTGTTACTAGGCAGCTGCACTAAATTAAGTGTGCATGTGAGATTTTTGTCTGCTTCTGCTGTGTAATGACTCAGTGAGTGTGGGTTGGTGTAGGCTGATGTAGGTTTTTGTTTTGTGAATGTTAGCTAATGCAGGATACTGCAGGTCGGTGGAGGCTGCTGGAGGTCAGTTCGGGTTACAGGTTGGTGTGTGTGTGTGTGTGTGTGTGTGTGTGTGTGTGTGTGTTAGAAAGAAAGAGAGGCACTGTGGTGAAGTAATAGCCATGTAGCCTCTGCCAAGCCCTTGAAAGAAGTTTCTTTGGGGCTAAATCCACAGTTTAGGTGGCTGGGAGTGTTTGTGAATACCAAGAGAAAACCTCTAACTCTGTTCCTCCTGTCTGTCCATTTTTTTGTTTCTTGCTTTTAATGACTTGTTGTTCTATATCTTTTCTTACATAATGAAAGAGATTTGTTTTGGTTTTGAACACTGTCACGAAGTTAAACAGTGGTCAGTTTTATATAAAAATGGCTAACCCCCTAAAATATTTTCATATTTTATTTATCCTTCCGTATTTCACCTACTACATCCTCCATGCTCTCTAATATAAACTGTGTACATTTCACCTGGAGTTATTTCTGAGAAGGGAACCTTGTGTGTTTCTGCAGATGTTCAACTTCTTCTTTTTTTTTTTTTTTTTTTTTTTTTTTTTTTTTTTTTTTTTTTTTTTAACTTGGATGACCCTTTAGTGGCCAAAATAAAAAAAGTCTTTTGATAAATATACCTGACATGTTTAAAACAGACACATGCAGTTAGTAATGGAAGCACAAGCTGGACATTCAACATGGCTGACACATCATAACAGTTCACTCAGCAGAAATGTTTCAGTATATCAGGAGCTGTGATAAAGTTTAATACAGAAAGTGATACTGACGTTTAGATGATTTGTTTAGGTGCCTCATACACTGATCAGGCATAACATTATGACCCCTACAGGTGTCTTAAATAGAGATGAATTCTTCATCAAGACGTCGGTTCGTGGATAGGATACATGTTAAAAGCAGCACAGATGCACAAACTAGATGATATACAAGTTTGACAAGATCAAAATTGTGATAGCTAGACAATTGGGTCGGTGCATCACCGGAGGTACACCTCTTGATATTTCATGGCAGCTGTTGCCTCTGTCAGAGGCACAAAGTTGAAATGGTTAAGGAAAGGTTTGCAAAGCACAATAAGTGTTTGAAGTGTTAAAATAGCCTCCAAAATTCCCCACATGTTAACTCCAATTGAGCATCTATGGGATACGATGGGAAAAACTACCTCCCAGGCTTCACATCTTATTGTCAGAGACCACAGCAGATCTATAGGGGTCTAATGGAGGTCAGGGCTTGTGTTGGCAGCAACAGGGAGACTTTTAGGCAGGTTGTCATAATGCTATGCCCAACTGTGTACATTTCACCTAGAATTATTTCTGAGAAGGGAACCTTAATACCATCACTTTTGTATGTTTCTGCAGATGTTCAACATCTTTAAAGCCAAAACACACATTTTCCAACATTATATCTTCATCAACAACAGGCTTTATGAACTCTCACCCAGTGATTTCACCTCCACATAACAATGACACAACTGTGTATGAAAAAGGGGACGAGTGGGTTACCCTTTTAAACAGGCCATAAAAGGGGAACCTGTTTGGCAGGGTATTAAATTAAAACACAACAAAGACTGCATAATTAGCAGATATTATAAACCAGTTGTGTTCAGTTTCAGTCTTCACTGGCTGCTGTCTTACATGTTCTAGATGTGTTCCTACTTTAGCAGTCCTGATTTACAGGGTCTTTAAAAAGTATTCACCCCCTTGGATGTTTTACACTTTTGTTACTTTTACAAATCAGCACGAAAAACATTCAAATAAGGTTGATTTTCTATGAAAAAAATAGAGCTTGATGCTATGACAACACCTTTGGTTAGGATCTTTTTTTTTGGAAGGTTTGCAGCTTGAGCCGGCCTGATCAGGCCTGTCAATATAGTGGTGTACTAGCTTCTAAGAGAAATGACATGTTACTTTTGATAGACCACTTAGTTCAGTAATGTAAATTAAGTGAAAAATGTTTTTTTTTTTTGTTTTGTCTTCAATGTAAGAAAGCAATGTTAAAATCTAAACTTTATCAAAAGCGTTAAAATACTTTAAATTAGATGCTGTAATTCCATATCATCACAACCTTGTCGAGCTAAGCGGTGATACCACTATGAATTCGATATTTCCTCCCCCTAGTTGGCCAACAGACTGTCCAGTTTTGGGGGTTTTTTTCCCCCCAGTCTAATCTGTATCCCTGCCAGAACAGAACTAACACCCTCAGGCCGCTGAACTTAGAGTAAAAAATCCTAAAATGATTCCAGCTCTGAATTTTAATTCTGACTTCAGTAATGTGTACAGTCAGGGTTAAAAAGGAGCTGTGTTTTGACCTCTTGAGATAAGATTGAAAATTTTTTATTGCTTTTTTTAAACAATCAGATTTTTTATGTTAAAATCATAGTTAATACCTCTTTTTTTTTTTTTTTTTTACCAATACTGTAAACTCAATAGAATAGAAACTAGTTAAGCATAAAACATGGCACTCTTCACTGAATAGTGTAATAGATCATAAATTCATATTACTATACCTAGAGTTAGACTTCAAAATATTTGATACCTTAAAAACATCCCAAATGAAGTTTAGACTACTTAAGTAATAGAGCTGCACACAAAACACAATTTTAGCCATAAATAGAGCTCAGTGCATGTTTTTACTGTTAGTGGTTGGTCTATATTTATACCCTAGGCCTTGCAACTCTCCTAACATTTTCTGGACCTCTACAACCCCTATAAACTAGCTGACTTTACTTTAATACATTACAAGGTTACATTGTCATGAATGATTTTCAAGAAGAGTTTCATTCAAGGAGGCTTTTTTCATGCATTTGTGATTCCTTTAGTCGGTGTGTTTGTTTAGAATCATTAAATAGCTTGAGTCTCAGAGCTTTTCCAAGTCAAACAACTTTCTTGATCCAAACACCAGTCTCTACCAGCAGTAGAACCCTAACAATGCTTCCAGTTGCTAGCCTGAAAGCAGCTAACAAGGCCCAGCGCTGAAAGAACTTAAGGTATTTAGAGACCTCTTTAAACCCTGTTTTTAACTGTGTGATTACCTATTGAATATAAGTCAAAATATGATTTTGCTAATCAAACTATGTATCTGGACTTATAGTATTGTTTAGTTCAACGTGATTATTTCAACAAGGAAGCAGAACCTAGAGCAGATAAAACTGCATGGAGACTCTTCAGTTTATTTATATAGCACCAATTCACAACAAATGTCATCCCGAGGCACTTTACAAAAAAAAGTCAATCACACATACAATCCTATTGATCCTACTTATCAAACAGTACAGTAAGCTCAATTAATTATTCAAAGTAGTTCAAAAAGTTTCTAAGGAAACCCAGCAGATTGCATTGAGTCATTGACTTGCAGCATTCACTCCTCCTGAACGAGCACGTAGCGACTGCATAGCATTGTGCCATTACTTTACAGCAATCCCTCATACCGAGCATGCATGTAGTGACAGTGGAGAGGAAAAACTCCCCTTTAACAAGAAGAAACCTGTTGTGCCATCTTCAGCATTTTCACAGAGTTCTTAGCGATAAAGAAAACCTGCTCCTAGATCAGCTTAATTAAGATGCCGTTTCACTTTTTAACTTATAGTTGCACAACAAGTTTTAAGCCTCGTCTTAAAAGTAGACAGGGTGTCTGCCTCACGGACTAAAAGTGGGAGCTGGTTCCACAGGAGAGGAGCCTGATGACTAAACGATCTGCCTCCCGTTCTACTTCTAGGACCTCTAGGAACCAGCAGTAAACCTGCAGTCTGAGAGTGAAGGGTTCTGTTAGGAACATCTGGACCAATCAGATCTCTGATGTATGATGGAGCTGATTATTAAGGGCTTTATATGTGAGAAGGAGAATCTTCTGAATTTAACAGGGAGCTGATGAAGGGAAGCTAAAGGAGAAGTATGATCTCTGTAATTTTTGTCAGAACTCTTTCTGCAGCTCTTTGGATCAGCTGAAAGCTTTTAACTACATTCTGTGGACTTCCTGATAGTAAAGAATTACAGCAGTCCAGCCTTGAAGTAACAAATGCATGGACTAGTTTTCCAGCATCACTCCTGGACAGAATATTTCTAATTTTGGCAATATTCCGGAGATGATAGAAGGAAATTCTAGAAACTTGTTTAATATGGGACTTAAATGACATATCCTGGCCAAAAATAACACCAAGGTTCTTTACTTTATTATCTGAGGCCGATTTAATGCCATCCAGATCAAGTGACTGATTAGGCAGCGTTTCTTTCAGAGGTTCTGGTCCAAAAACAACCACTTCTGTCTTGTCAGAATTTAAAAAGAAGAAAATTTAGTGTCATCCAGGTTTTAATGTCCTGTAAAGTCGGTCAGACTTGAAAATGATAGTACCAACTTCTAAGCACTGGAGGAGCATGTATTCTTTAAGCAGAGTCACATCATCTCTGCATATTGTGTGTGTGTGTGTGTGTGTGTGTGTGTGTGTGTGTGTGTGTGTGTGTGTGTTACTAGTTTGTGCCGAGCCCTGCAGTCCTGTCTTTCTAGCTGTTCTGGAACTGGCACCTTGCCAATAGTGACAGTACTTTCTGGAGTTTTAAGTGGAATAACACACACACATGCACACACGAAAATGCCATTTATTTGTCAGTGAGGCTGAAATGAGCTCATATCCACAGAGCTTTATACCAACATTTTTGCACTCCTTGCACTTGTGTAACTTTTTCGGTTAGATGCAACCCAAATTTTACCACCACAGCTTTAAAAATGAAATTTTTATCATTTTACTGTGCATGTTTAATGTAAGCTGAGGAGCTGTAACAGACGTAAAAGGATATATAAATGTCTTCTTTTATTTAAGGGACCACAAACATAAATTTGCATCTAATAATTATTAAAAAACTGTTTTTACAAGAAGGCCTTTTATCATAAGTTTGGTACATTAATAAAATATTCAAGTAATGAACATTGGGGCTTAGGTGCAATATGAAAATTCTGCTTGATGTGCTTTGTCAGATTTTAATAACTCAGCAGTAAATTTTAGTTACTTATTGTTTTCAGATTATGGACAGGAAAATTATAAATCCTTCAAGGAGTCGTCGTTATAACTTCCTATGAATTGTAAAATGAAGCACATGTTGCAGTGTAGAAATAACCGTCTCATTGTCACATTCATAAAATCATGACAGAAATATAGTTTAGCATAAAATTATATAAAAAAGAGAACAAAAGTTTATACCAAAAGATTGATTAAACACCGTGTGGGAAACATCAGTAGTGCACATAAGACTGCAAATTGGCCAGTACTGTATATATATGCCACAAGTCATACAGACCCATTCAATAAATTAGAATATTATTGAAAAGTCCATTTATTTCAGGAAGTTCATCACTAAGTGAAACACATTACATAGATTAATGACACACAGATGGATGTTTGAAAGCCCTTATTTCTATTAATCATGACGTTTTTCCACTTGCAGCTAATACAAATATAACATTTAAAATTGGAGTTTTACATCAGACCAATCAAAAAAAAAATTTTAATACAGAAATGTGGGGTTAATGAAACCTATGTTTAATACCTGCTTAAAGGTTTGAATTTTTAAAAGGTACTTTTATTCAGGTAAACCAGTCTCATCGGAATGCATATTCTAATTTTTTGTATATGACTGTACAAGACGTTTCTATTTCAAGTGCAGGTTTCCAAATTTGAAGAAGCCTCAGACTGAAAATACTTAGAATATTTTAAAGAATGTAGTTATGTTGAATCATGCTGATTCAGTAAAGCACACTGACATCAGTAACATTAACAGAGAAAGTCTTTTATGTGTGTGTGTGTGTGTGTGTGTGTGTGTGTGTGTGTGTGTGTGTGTGTCAGCAGTGGCAGTGCTGCGGAGTGGAGCCCTTCCTGTTTCATGCTGTGTGTTACGTGTGCAGATCATCAGACCCAACAGTCTGCTTACCTGGCACTCACCTCACTTTATCCTTTTGTCTGTCTATCTGCCTCCTTTCATGCTGTCTATCTGCATGTCCATCTGTACCACTCTGTCTGGACATTTCTGTCTCTTTGTAAGGTGGGAAGAGGCTGTGTATTTATGTATTTGTCTTCAGTGGTAACTATCAGATTCAAAAGCCTAACTGCAGTCGTATGGCTCAACTCCAAATTTCATTTTCAGAATCTTGATGTCTCAGTTAGTGTGAGACTAATGGTTTTACAATGCCGATCATCTGTATGACTTGCTGATTAACTTCATACAGTGCATCGTTTTAATGGAGGAATTTTACTGCTGCAGGCGGTTTCGGTCATTTTAAAAAAAGAATTTACATGTATCATCATGATTTGTTTTTAATAAGGCTCTGAGTCTTTAAAGATTACTTGATGATGCAGTATTGATAATTGCCCATTGTTGCATCTCCCTGCACAATGAAAGCATATTAAAGTTATCAGAATTAATTTCGTGATTGGATTTGATGCCTGGTAAGCTCTGCCATGCACTAACAGAGCTGAGGCGATCCTGATTCAGTGATTCTGATTAGTAAAAAAAAAACTTGTGGTAGGACTTGATTAAAAATTTTAATTGAAATAATTTTAGAGTCTGTAATTAATTCATTTCATTTTAGTCAAAAACCATATATCGACAAAATAAGCAACATTTTCAATTTAAAAACCTGTTTTGCTGCTAAGTTATTGAATGAATAGACATATGAGCTCAAAAATAAAGATATTTATTGTTTTTAATCTGTTATTTGGTTATTCAGCCATCAGATTGCTGCAAAGTGCTGTGATATCCATTCAGCTTTCAAGTGTTTCAGGAGCCCCTGATCATTCATGGAACTTCTTTGAACTTCTTTAGAAATGTGGACTGTGGATGCTGACATTAGCATTGGGGATGTTTCTGCTGCTGCTACATGTTTAGCGTTGAGATGCTATTTTAGGCTTGAATAGCTTAAGCGTTAGGCCAACTCCTTTTTGCACAACTTGCACACATAAACAGTCTTTGTCAGCTTCCCATCAGATCATTTTTTGAAGCCAAAAAGAACCCCCAGTGGTCAAGAGAAGTTGCTCTGTTGTTCATCGTTGTTTGCAGATGTCGCTTGTGCGTCTGATTTACGGGCGAATACAAAGTTTCCACTCTGAACTTCTGTATGTAAAGAAAAAAATGTGATTAATTGCGTAAAAAATTTTTTTACGCATTAAACCAATGTAATTAATCAAAACACCATTACAGACCCAGCCCTAAACAAACAGAACACTGAACCAAAAAGGAAAAAAGAAATTGGATTGACATGTTCCACCTCTTCATGTCCACCGATGGTGTCTCAGTGTACCGATTATGCTGATATTTACTGACTACAGTGCTCAAAAGTTACTTATGAAAATCACAACACTAAACTGTTGAGGCTGGGAGAGATAGCAAAAAAGTCAGCAGTATGATAAACTCTGTATTGATTGATCTTAAGCTTTATAGCTATTGAGTTTGAAGATGTCACACTGCATGTGGATGAACGTCTATGAGGACTATTTCAGTCATACTGATGTACTTTCAAGCTAAATTGTCATCTATTAAAGGGATGCTACACATCATTACAACAGCAACAGGGACACTGCCATCAAAAATAAAATGAAGCCACGCAGCTCGTTCTCTGTGACTGGGAGAATATGCATAGACATGTTGTGTATTAGCCGACAAAAAACATTTATGTTTTCCAGCAGCCATTGTACAGCGGTTAAAACAGTGGAACTAACGTGACGGTCTTCTTATAATGATGTGGGTGGAGCTCCGCTTGGGTTGCCAGGTGAAGTGCTGTGATTGGCTTGGGGTTGCTAGGTAACAAATTGTAATGCAACAATTCAGAGGTTTTTGAAACGGGTTGTTTTGCAGACACCAGCAAAACATTTACATATTGCCAAAAAACGGCTGGGTAGATTTTTTTTTTTTTTTTTGCACTTGGACTATTTCTAGAAGCAATATAGACCCAAATGAAATTACAAAAACATGCTAAAAATGAATTTTGCATAATTGGTGCTCTTTAAAAATCATTAATTGCAATCTTGTTGTGGTAGCGATAAATCAAAATTATGTTGAATCATGCTGATTCAGTAAGAAATTTTTCACGATAAATTATAAATAATACAATAAATGCCCACCACTAGTATGTATGTATTCATGAATGAGCATGACAAAGAGTATGTTTAATTTTTAGCCTGCATAGAGAAACCCCAAGAAATTCAAACTTTGTATGATCATTCCACAATGGAACAAGATGGGTTCAAAAAAATCATTAAACCCCCCCAAATTAATATCATTTATGGCAGTGATGACTAGGGTTGCACCTAACAGTTATTTTAGTTCTCTGTTATTCTATCAGTTATTCTGATGATTAATCAGATGAAAAATTGGGACATTCTGTAGATTTTTAATTTAACCTCTTTTTTTAAATACATTAGGAATATATTAAAAGAGGCAAATAAACAAATAATTAAATTCCTTTTTTTAAATAAGAAAATAAATATTTTATTGCCTAAAATGCAATAACATAGCTTTCCTTTAGTGAATTTGAACCAGGTGAAGCTAAAACTGCCACTTCAGGAGTTTTAAGTAGAACAGATTTACAGACAAAGGGTTTTTTTTTTTTGTTTGTTTTTTTTTTTATCATAAATGTAAAATGTTTATATGTTTGGACAGTTTTGGCTTAATTACTGCTCTAGATATGTTGTTTTTTTCAGCAAATGGCCTTTTTGAGTCTGTATACTCCAGTTAACGATTAATCAATTACTAAATAGTTGACGATTATTTCAATAATCAGTTCACCATGATTAATTCAATTAATCGTAGCAGCCCTAGTGATGAGGGTATGCAAACTTCTCATCAGTTGTTTTTATACTTAATGCTACAATGACAACAACTAAAAAGGAAAATATTGGCATTTCAGCCAATGCCCAGTGACAAATGCAACAGTAAAAGGCCAGTATTGTCCCGACTTGGGTTTCAGCCGTTGCATCCTCGTCTGTTTTTAGGCGATTTTTGTCATGCAAATGAAACTACAGCATTTAAGGTCAGCTTAGCTCACAGCTTCCACAGACCAGACCAGCCCAGTCCGTCCCATCCCATCCCATTTTGCTTTCAGCCATGCCAGTTTGTCCGTGTACATGCTCCAGCAGCATATGGCGGTTGTATGCTGTCAGGGGAGCTTGTCTCCTGGCTTGGCCTCCCCAGCCCCGGGACAGATGGCAGCTCACTGGGCCTCCAAGAGCAACTGCGCTCCTCAAGGCATGCGGCCCGCTCCATCCTCTTACCTCGGCTCTTTCTGTCTGCCTTTTGGCCTCTTTTCCTACTGTACCTCCTCACATGCCAAGACTCTTGTAGCACATGCCCAGACTCTTGTATATGTCGATGGACTAACAATAATTTAGGCTTCCAATTGAGTGGCAATGTGGAATTCAATAAAATGACCCCGAAACTGCAAATGCTGTCTCAGTTTAATCACTTCGCTTGGGCTGTGGGCTGTCTGCTGATTATAAAATGATGCAGTATTAAAAAATGTAGGAACACATGTCAGACTTTATAGATCTGATACACCCAAAATTTATTGTTAGGATTAGGATAATAAAACACAGCAATGAACATGCCATTGTCCCAATATGATCATCTTAGAGCGAGCTGTGTTGTATTGTCTATGATAGCTTTTCTTTCCAGACTACAAGTGCGCTGCGACAAGCACCACTATAATACTAATTTTTGTACAATTGTTCATCAGACAAAAGGTACTCTTTCAGCTGGAGCTGCACATCTTTGGCAAATCAGACAACTTCATCATCCCAATTCAGAATAATTAGACATTGCTGGGTGGTGTAGACGGAGAGCTGTTAATTTGATTGTACTGCTGTTTGGTGAATGCTTACACCTCCCCTAAACTTCTACACACATGTTCTCTGTTGGAAGGTTTGAGAGAACAGCAGTTGCAACCAAAACTGGAATGTGCTTGGTGATATAATGTTTTATCATTTCGTTGCAGGTTGTCTAAATATGTCTTAAACAATGGCACAAACAGAGCTGGATTTAGGAGAAGGTGGGCCCCTGGGCTGAAGCCAGTCATGCAGCCCTTCCCACACAAAATTCATTTACTCATGCAAATCACAATTGAATAATAGTGAGTTTTTGGGTGAATATGCCTACACATCTTTGTATTTTTCCATTCTAAAAAGGTTCCTTGTAAAAATGGCATCATTTCTGGGAATGGCTAACCCTAGTGGCACGTAGGTTATGTACATTCTAGGCCACAGTGAAGAACGCTGCTTTGGAGTCCTCTTATTCTTTTGAAAGCAGCATAGATCTGATCATTATAGTAATGCATGCACAAAGTAAAACCTTATGAGGACTTGACTGCAGAGAACGAATGAAGTAGAATTGATTAGGTAAGTCAATGTTCTAACTGTGCACTCCCCATGTGTTCTCAAATTCATTTAAATAGACCCAAAGTTTAACAGCAACTATGCAAGCTATGTGTGTAGCGATGTAAAACAGGCACAGAAAACAAAGAAGAAGGTACCGAGTTTGTGCCTAAAGCTTACTGGTAGGATACGTTCTATTTTTGACAGTAACCTGGATTTTCTGAGTTTGGAAGCACAACAAGAAGGCCCCCTGAAGTTAGAATTCCAACTGGGAAAGTTAGAGGTCCTTGAACAACCACTGGTTCAGTATCCAGTATGGCTGCTACACAGGTAAAGTGTTGTGAAAGTTGCAGATATAAACTGTTAATTAACACTTCTGGTTGTTTGTATCTATTTAAAGCAGTGGCACACATTTCTTCTGTTTGAGTAACATAAGGGATGTGTGTTATGTAGGCCTGTCACGATAACAAATTTTGCTGGAGGTTAAATTGCCCCAGTAATTATTGTGATAAACAATAATATTGTTGTGTTGAGATCATTTCCAGCTGTATATTGATAATGGGATAATAATGCAAGTTCACCCTCTCAAAGACTAATAAACTGTAATTATGTTAAAAACACTTAACACTGGAAGTGGAAGATATTTAAAATATCCAAAATAAACACGACAACCAAAAACAATAAATAAAACGGAAATAAAACCTACATACAAAAAAAAGGGATTATGATGTCTCGGTAAACAAAACTACCCTTCAAAAACTATTAATCATCAGAATGGAAATTATCAAGCTTATTTTAGTTTATCCTGTGATTAATTGATTAATTGCTTATTGCGACAGGCTTAGCAATATGGCCTTTAAAATCGGTCAAAGAATCTTATGGTATTCATTGCGATAGCCATACATGTCTCGAGAAATATATTGTTCTTCCTGGTAACGCTAAATGATTTTCCTTCATTGTTAAAAGACATAAAATTAAAAGATAAACATAATATTAGTAGTACACATCAAAGCAAATAGCAAATCATACATATGTTCTAACCTGCAGTGAGAACGTGCGCACAGTATGATGTCTTCGTAATACGAGACAAATTGAACGCAGCAATATGTCTGACTTGCTTGGGGTCAACGGGTTGTTTTGGGTCGAGGCTTTGACATCATCGCTTTCAAAAAATTGCATATTTGATAGCCACACAAAAATCACCTCACCTGATATGGATTTGTTTTATAAGTTTGGGAAATGTAAAATAAAAGAAGACAGGGTCTTGTCAGTCCTTTCTGAAGCCATTTTGGCCCAGGGCACAGAGTAGGGGGACCAAATCCTTCCTAACAGAATGTGGGATAAAGACTGTGTTTGTGTGGAACAACATGCAACACATTAATGTGCTAAAATACCGTTCCAGTTTTGATGTCAAGCATAAAATGAGAAAAAAAACCCCCAACAAATTGAAATATATTTATTTTCTTGCTTTCTTCTTTCTGAAAGTTATGTGTTGTGTGGACAAAACAACAAAAAAAGTAGTTCTGCTTCATAAACTGAGAGCTTTGCTTTTCTTGCTGCACTGAGCAAAGATCTCCCTAACACGACTGTTTGTCTGAAGCAGAGTGGGCATCAGCTCAGTGCGTCACATCAAACAGACAGCGAGCAGCTAACAGGGCTTGGCTCTCACTGAGAAAGTCAGTTAAAGGGTGAAATCTCTTAGCTTGTAAAAATACATAGTCGTTCAAATTCTAAGGTATTCTGTATTACAGGGTCAGTTCTATTTTAATAATCGAATTCCACATTAATCTTGTGTTTTCCATAAATCATAGGGCCCTAGTTTTGCTGTCATGTTGCTGTTGTGATGATTCAGTAACAGTTGATTTTCATTTATTCTCGTATACCCCTCTCTTCCCAATGGCTGGCTTTTCTATCACTAAAGACACTGTATCTACCATAGCTGTGTCTAACACTGTCTGTTAACACTGTAACGATTTGTCCCGAGTCTGATCATTTTAAACACTGCGAGACGACGTCTGATCTGCTCTGTAATCTGACCTGATCCTGCCACGAGCCTTCTCAGGCTTACATACACACAGAACAGAGATTCAGCTAAGGTTCAATAGTGACACGTTGACTTTACTTTGATCCTTGCTTCATGTAAATATGAAAGAAGAACATCCAGGTTTAAAAGTCTTGCACAGTATATACTTTCTGACTCTTCAGTACATGTTTTACTGAGCCGTCCTGCAGCAAGATCCTGGGATTTATTTGCTGACTATATACTTATGAGTCGAATGAAAATCATTTAGGGTGGGTCTTAAATGTTTAGCTATAAACAAGGTCTTTTTTCCTAATTGCCTAGTTGTATTTAGAAGAGGCTTAACCAAAGCTGGTTTTATTTATAGCTAATGACTTTCAGTACAGCAAGTGTGTGCCGTTGTGCTCATGTGTTCTTGGCAATGCTTGTAATGGTCCAACTTACCGGATGTTGACTCACAACTCCTACCAGAACGCATGTCTACCACTTTTTTTATTTGAGCCAAATCTCCCAGCTGCACCATTATGCTAAAAATGGTGTGTGTGTTTTTAAAAAAAAATGTTTTTAGATAAATATAAAAAACATAAATTTTATTTAATCTTTTTTTTTTTTATAATGTTTGAATCTGAAGTAGATAGTTTATCTTGTAATGCAAATTAATAACTGTTAAAGTATTTGAGTTGCAATCATCGACTTGTACTTTTCTCTCCATACTTACTCTTTATTTGGATGTTTTTAATGTATTTTGTCCTTCACTGATTGTATACTCTTTCCAGCTGCAGCTAAATCTATAAACCATACTCGAAAACTCATGTAATTTTGTAAAAAACAAATAAAGTGAAAGCTGATGATTACAAAAGCCATGCTTATGATGATCCCAATTCTTCCAGTTAGATTCCCATGCCTCCTCCAGCAGACCTGCCTATGCCATTACCATCATTCCAGGCAACACCATTCTTAGGCAGTAGGAAGAAATTGCATTGAAGGCAGCAGAACTGAGTTGTCCACAAGACAGCCATTTTGCAGTACTATGTACTGCATTTGATTTGCAAATATTCCAGCGCTGTATATGCTGGCACAGCACTGGCATGCGGCTTAACCAGTTTCCATAGCAGAAGCAGAATATGGAATTTGTTATTGGGAAAAATCCGGGGTAACCAATCAGGTGGAAAAATTCTAAGAGGGATAGAAATGGATTTGTACCAATTTAATTTCTGAAGAAAAATCTTGTCTTCCAACTGTTTGCTCCATGTTTGCCAACCATAGCAGCATCCTCATTACTTTGGGTGCATTAGATGCAAACTTTGACTTAAACATGCAAGGTTAAACTCTTGCAACTTGAACTGTCACTGTGTCTGACCTTTATTAGGTTCTTTTTCATCTAAAGTTGAATTTGACTGGTGTGAAGCGCAGCACACTGGATGAAACTGTTTCAGAATGGACATTAAAATCTCAGCTCACACCCTGCTGCTTTTTCTTGTGTTGATTTGTATTTCCTTATGTGGTATCGTCACATACCTTGTGATAAAATGGTTTTGTGAAACCAAACAAGGGATGTCCACTGAGTTCATTATTGTTTTATTGTTGCATATGGTTGTAGTTGTATAGTATGTAAAATGAAATTTTAACAGCTACATACAGTAAACTATTTAAAACAGGTAAAATGGTAAAACCGGTGAAATAGTATTTTTTTTTTTTTTTTTTTTTTTTAAACCGCTAGCTATACAATATAGTCTGAATTATAATTATCTCTAAAAATTCTGACATAAATTAAGTTAAAAGTATTCTAGTCAAGTATTTTCAAGTTCTGGGTGAGACTGGAAAAAGAAAATAGAGTTTGGAAATATATTTGTATTTTGCCCCCTGCCTTTTTATCTAAACCTAGAGCTTTACAATACATTGAATACTAAGTGTCACTGTTGTTTCAGTGTGTGCAAAATCAATTTAAAAGGTCTGCAGCATTGCAACATCTGATAGGCTACCTTTCATGTACCATGCATTCACATTCTGCTACTAATTAATCTATTTGGAAATTTGGATGGACTTTAATTGCCCGTTATGTCTTTACGTCCAATATAAAGGAGAGAAGTGGGAACCATGTAGTGATGAAAAGGAAAGAGAAGATGTGACTTATTTGGAATTTATCATTTTGTATGTACACCTTAAAGGGAAGCAAATAAACTAAGGTTACGTTCACACAGCAGGTATATGTGAGGAAAAGCTGATTTTTAATTATTTTTTATGCCCATATGCTACCCATATCCAACTTTTTCATTGAACTCTGAATAGCCCAACTCCAATCTTTTCACCCCCCAAAAAAGCCAATTTCAGTCACTCCCATATGTGATACTAAATCGGATGCGTATCTCATAGTTTCAAAAATGTGTGCATCTTGAACGGTCATGTCACGTTTTATCTAACTTTTACATCATGACTTTTGTGATGTGACATAACTCTGGATGTAAACAATGACTGAAGCAAGGGCTGCCAATATTTAACTTTCGTTTTTCTTAGCTTCCTTTGTTACAACCTTGTGACAATACTGTTGGCTCCCATTGCTCAACAACTTTAAAATTGATCTATAGACGGCAATATTGATTATTACTTCCATAAACAGGGCACTGCTATGTGATGTGTACATTCTTCTCCTGCGGATGCGGGTCGCTTAAGGGTCATAAACTGTTAACACAGATGTCTGGTTGCGGTTGCATTTAATTAGTGGTGTAAACAACCATGCAAAAACAAAAAAAATCAGATTTTAGCAAAACATCTGAAATGAGCATCAAGACCTGCTGTGCGAACGTAGCTTAAGGGCATTTTCACACCTGATAGTCTGGTAGACTTGGTTCAATTGGGGAACAAAGTTGCAACATTTGTTACATTTTCAGCTGGTGCGGTTTGCTTTCACACTACACTGTGTCAAACAAACTAAACCCTTCAAAAAACCTGTTTTACCCCCTCGCCTGTGGTGGCGCTGCACCAAGAACCATCGAAGGAAGCGACATGAAAACTTCTGAAGAAGCACAACTTCCTTCTTGAAATACAAACGAAAATGAAGTGGTGTCAGATTTTAGTTGTTCTATGAGTTCTCTTTTGTCATTGGTAAAAGGCCACGAGCCAATTGTCCTGCTAGCGGTAGACAGGTTTGTTTTAGTTGTATTTACCCAGAATACCCTGCGCTATGGTTCGCTTCCTGATTTTGGAGTGGTCCCCTGTTCACTTGGCATTCACATATGCATTTGAACTGTGCCAGAGTTCACTTCAACCGAACCGAGACTGAGGTTTGTAGGCGACCAGAGTTTGCTTTTTTTGGTACATATCAGAGTTCAATTGCGCATTCACATCTCCCCAATGAGCCGGACTTTCTAGACAAACAAACTTTGGTTAAAGCGGACTAAACAGGGCTGGTGCGAATGCACCCCAAGACTAAGGAAAAATTGCGTATTTGACTGTATCACATAGTTAAATTGCTTGGTAGAAGAATAACCCCCAGCTGCCACTAAGAAACTTAATATTTAGTTTGACTATGTGCTAGAAGGGACCCTTTTACCAACTAACACAGCCTGTGGGTTATGTTTATCAAGGCACAGCGGGAACGTTTCATGTCCTGTTGATATGCACAGGAAGCACATCCACCACTAGGCATGCAGCTCAGGACAGTAGCAAAAATCTTGTCTTTTCAGCTTGTTTAGTTACCTGGTACAGCATACAGATGAGCTCAGGTTCAAGGGCTCCTCTTCTGTAAAAAAAAGACTGTAATGAAATCCTGGCACTGTCAAGTCACTGCACGCCTTTCTCAACGTTTTATTGAGCTGAAACACAAAGACTTTCTTTTATGCTTGACCAAAGAGTAAAATCAATCTTCAAGTTCAATACTGACGGTACACACATTGAAAAACACCAACACTTTCAGATATTCCACATGCACCCACAGTCACACTTGTATTTTTTTTTTTTTTAAATCTTGATTGTGCTCTCATACAAAGACACTTTTTTATTTCACCCTGTAGAAAAACTGATCCATTTGATTCATGTGTGATTGAGTAGTTTAAGCTGTCTCGCCCACTCCGTCTTCACCTCCTGCCCTCTCTGAGAAATATAATGTTCTTCCTCTCACTTTTTCATTTTTCTTTTCTTCCTCTCAGCCTTCGCTCTCATGAGCCTTTATGACTCTGCTCTCACTTTTCCCTGAGTCTTGCTGGCATGGGGTAAATGAGCATATCGATAGCTGCCTGTTTCGTTAGCTGTTTCAACTCCTGATTCCTTTTTTTTATGTTGAGAATATTTCACAATATGCGAACAGAATCTCAATGCATTTATTTGGCAAAGAACACTGAAATTCAGATAGACTCAAGTCAGCATGGTTGCCAATCAACAAGAAAAAAAGGCACACACAGATACAGTCACTCCTCCTCATTGTCCTCTCTTCATCCATAATGGTTCCTCAAGCGATATACATACATCCCTGGTGTGCTGCATACTCTGTCATGTGTGAAATGGGCTCAACTTGATCCTTGCCCTGGGTGAGGAGAATCAAAGTGTTTCACCAGATGGGATGAGGGCACCTCTCTGAAGAAAGGATGGAAAAAAGACAAGAGACAGGACAAAAGGTTAGAAAAAGTGAAATGGAAAGACAAGGTGAGCAAAGGACTACAATAACAGGTTATGAGAAGAGTTGGCAAATGAGAGGTTTTTCAGCACAATAAATGCAAAGAGGTTGAAAGGGAGGTGTGGAGGGGAGGTTGGATGAAAGTAAAGTAATCTGGAAATAGGAGGGGAGTTTGAAAAGAAGGAAGCCAAAGATGGAGATAGACAAAGAAGAGGGTTTCGCAAATGCATTGTAGAAATTATTGAATTCATTGAGAGAGGGGAGGAATGAAACAGAAAAGAAGCATGGCTCTACACTCTAGAAATACTGACCAAGTCTTTTAGTTGAAATCCACAGAAAACGTAAAAGAGTGAAACATTCAGTTTCTCAAGGCATTGTCATAGAGAAAAGGGTGTCTGGTTTGGGAACATCTGGATCAATGGTGTTCTTCTGTTGGTTTCTTCAGGCCATGACTTCCAGCATTCACTTGAGTACTTTGCTGGGGCGACAGTAGTAGGAGTTCATCCTGTAATCGGTGGGTTGCTGGTCTGAGCCCTCGCTCCATCCGCTTCCGTCATTGTGTCCGTGGGCAAGACACTTCACCTGCCTTGACTACTGGTAGTGGTCAGAGGGCCTGTTGATGCCTATGCATTGTAGCCTCGGCTCTGTCAGACTACAGGAAAGGGTGGTCTGCCCCCTCTGGGTTGGGGGTTAGTTTCTGCCTCAAGCAGAGGAGTTTAAATATCTTGCTGTCTTGTTCATGAGTGATGGTGGGATGGGATGGGCGATAAACAGACAGATTGGGGCTTTGTCTGCAGCGATGCTTGCTCTGTTTTGTTAAGGAAAAGAGCTGAGCCAAAAAGCAAAGCTCTCGATTTATCAATCCATCTACATTCCAATCCTCACCTATGGTCATAAGATGCGGATCATGATCAAAAGAACAAGATCCTGGATACAAATGGCAAAAGAAGCTTCCTCCGAAGCTGGCTGGACTCAGCCTTAGAGACAAGGTGAGGAGCTCTGTCATCAGTTAGAGCTGCTGATTCTCTGCATCAAAAGTAGTCAATTGAGGAGGTTCAGGCATCTGATCAGGATACCCCCTGGTTGCCTCACCTTTGGAGGTTTTGCAGGCATATCCCCCTTAGAGGAGACCCCACAGAAAATTCAGAATTCTCTTTGGGAATTATAGATTATAGATATATTCGGTCTGGCCTGAGAATACCTTTGGATCCCCAAAATGAATTGGAGGATTTTGCTGGGGAAAGGAAGGTCTGAGGTTCCCTGCTGGTCCTCCTGCCCCCATGACCTGATCTTGAATAAGCAAAAGACAATGGATGTATGTACATTCAGTTTCTTTCATTTATTTTATTTTTTTTTTCCAAGAAACAAAATGTCAGTTTCGTTCATGAGTTAAACTCCAGATCAAACAGTTACCTTTCAAAATGTTTAAATTGTCATCTTGCTAAGGAAATTAGCGGACCACAATAGATCTTTACTTTGATTAAGCTCTTAAAAATAGGCTAAAAGTTGTACATCTCCACAGAACAAACAGATCAGCGACTGAAATTAAATTAAGCTAATATTTCCAACTCTGATAGAACCTTAAGCAAATGGAAATCATGTGAAGACTGTTGGTTCAAGAATGTTTGTGATCTTGTAGGGCAACACACTCCACAGACTTTGTTTTAGATTGTAAACTATTTCCATGATTCTTAAAATCATTATTTGGATATTTTGAAGTGAGGTTCAGTGAGTTACTATCAGTAGTAGTTCCCATGTGCCGAGTGATTCAGCGTTAGAGCGGGCAGCCCATATATAAGTGGTGATGATCCTTGAATCAGCCATCTAGGGTTCCATTCCCGACCTTTAGATGTTTGCTGCATGTGTTTACCCCTTCTCACTCCTTTAATTTCCTGTCTATGCTATGAATAAGGACCACTGGTGCGATAAAAAAAAACCAAAAACAAAAACAAACACTCAGTTATTGTTGAAATATTGTCTATTAAACCACAATGAGTTTATAGAAGAAGGTGATGAAATACTCATAATGGTGGTAGGCTTACATCTATTTATACTATGACCCCTGGTTTAGCTGATTTTAGTTAAACGACTCAAATTGAAAAAGTTTATTTAGCTTCTGGTGTGAGAAGAAAAAGCAAGATTCGGCTGTCTAACAGCAGCCATAGATCACTGGCCATTCAAAGCTCTTTTAGACTACTGAATAAAAACAAGGAAGAAGCTTTTTAACTGCCTTCGTATTAATGGCTTGTCATTAGAAAGCTATGCCTGCATTGCTTTGTTGTGGAGTGTTTAGATGTCATCTTCATCAATAGATTATCTCATTTAAAAAAAAAATTAAAAAAAATCACTAATGAGCACCTTCTGGATAGGGTCGGTGATCACCTGTGGCCATAAAGGTTCGGCTAGAAACCAAGGAGGTTGTAAAGGTGTCATTGACACTGTCAGTTTTCTTTTTTGACTCTTGAGTGGATTCTAATAAACACTTCAGTCTAAGAAATGGAAAAATAAGAAGGTGACGGGGGGGAGATGTGAGAGGTTGAGACAGGAACTGGGAAAGTGACAAGGACAGAATAGCAATGGAAAAATGATGGGGGGAATTTGGTGGGGAGATGAAAGGAGATCCACTGAAGAAAGGGAGGAGAACTGGGGCTGGGATGTTAAGGAGACAGTGAGAGAAAAGGACATGAATAGTGAAAAACGGTGAAGGACATCAGGGTAGGAAAGCAAAGCGGATGGAGAGTTTTAGGACATTGTCCGGGTATGAGGTGAGTTAGGCAGACGGCTGGGGGAGGAAAGAGAGAAGAGCAGAGTCGGGGAGGGAAGCGGTGGCACTGCACCACTCTGCTGCAGCAGCAGGAGCAGCAACAGCAGCACTGACTGACAACCGTAGCCTGACAACTGACTGTCTGTTTGTGCTGGCTGACTGCAGGACTGGCTGTGGCTGCGTGCAGCAGTGTCCCCACAGCTTTACCACCCCGCTCCCGCCCACCTCTGTCTCAGTCTGGACCCCTCTTTCTGTTTGACGCTCAGCAGTGCAGAACGAAGTTTACTCGACATTGGCCATCCCTTTCATTTTAACTAGCGCTGTCAATTGATTAAAAATTTTAATCAGATTAATCATACTCTAGCGCTATGATTACTCATGATTAATCACTATGCAACATTGTAAGCTTGTAACTTGTAAAAATGCACGTTTTCAAAAGAAAATGTTTCAGAAAATGTTTTTATTTTCTCAAACCAAACATCTCAGTTTTCTAGGTTTTCATTTTCTGGAAGGTCTTAAAAAAGTCATTTTGTTTCAAATGTAATTTAGAAATGTTAACTGTAAACTGGTTGTGCTTTGGTGGAAGGATAATTCACTGTTGCAATGAGTAAGGCCACATACTACCTTAGTTTTATCCAAACATCCATGGCCGTGGTTTTTTTTGCCGCTGAGCACACCAGTCTGAGTATCCTCACTCATCTTTTCACTCGCATTTGCCACTATGTATTGTTGAACGCAGTACAAGGCCGCGCTTTCTCCGCAGGAGATAGGTTTTTAGGTCAAAATAGGTAATGCGATTAATCTGCATTATGTAATATTAACACATTAAAATGTTTAGATTAATCACATGTGTTAACCTTGACAGCCCTAATTTTAACCCAAATGTTTTTGGGACCATGATAAGCAAACCATATCAGCCTGCTGATCGCTTCAGTAATGGAACAATGTAGAGTAAAAGTTGGACAGATTAAGGCTGGAGTCGCCTGAAGGGTCCTTTAGAATAACTTAAATGATTGTTCTGATATAATGTGCTTCACTTTGTTCCCTCCATCTGTTTTCCTTTTTTCTGCTTATGTAACCTTGAGTCAGAGTCCTTTTTGTCTGTCTTCTGGCACTTTACAAACTTTGTTTTTGAGAAAGAGTGTCAGACAAACAAAGTTATCATTATCAACTTCAACTCAAAAATCATCCAGACAAGATAAAAACACATTCCATCGCAGCAGAAAGCAAACACAGCGCTCCGAGCGACACGTAGCCCCATAAAGCCCTCTCTCTGCTGCCTAGCCATTATTATCCTTCAGAGTGAAGCGAAAGATAAATGAACTTGAGATACGTCTGCAGACTTAAAGGCTGATAAAGCGGCTGTAAAGTGTCGGCCTGAGTGTCCTCCTTCCTCCAGTGGGTCATGCATGATTATCTTTGGAGAAGAAGAAGCTTCTTAGATACGGCTCAGATAGGGTCATTACAGCGTAACTGGGCCCCCGCTTTGCAAAGTTGAACCATTTGTTGGCTCTGCTGCTGCAATGCAGCACTATGGCGTCCTCTCTGCTGCCTCTCTGCCTGTTTTCCCAGTCTCCCTCACCATGTCTCTCACCCTTATCTCACCTCCCATAACACTTTACTAGAACACTTTATTTCCCTTGCTTGAGGGGAGTCGGAAAAAGAGAAGACGCTAATATAAACTACAACTGGAACTTGTCATTGTGTTTCATACAAATAAGAGTATTATTTATGTACGTGTGAATGTCGGAAGGATGTAAAGCCTGTAGAGCTAAGCTGGGTTAAATTGTGCATACAAGCTATAAGCTGGCTTTCGTCTGGGAGCTAATGCACTTTTCTCCTCCTCTTTCCCTTTCGGCTTATTCTCCTTGTAGTCTGGCATGTTAAATCAATGAACTTTCTGCTCCTACGCATCCTTCTCCTTATGTAGGAGTTTGTTAACTACA
Organism: Anableps anableps; assembly: GCA_014839685.1. Lineage (NCBI taxonomy): Eukaryota > Metazoa > Chordata > Actinopteri > Cyprinodontiformes > Anablepidae > Anableps > Anableps anableps. The sequence goes on from CM026072.1 coordinate 35,135,208, forward strand.
GTACAGTTACAAACTGAGATCAGAAAATACAGGGAAGGCAACAATTGAAATGGCAACAGAAAATGTCTATATCACTGGAAGATCTATTAAATCTCAAATACAATTCATGGTCAAATTAGTGCCTCACTTATTAAAAACATTTGGCACAGAAATGATCGTTGGACCGGTTCAGTGGACAATCCTTGCATACAAACAACTGGGTGTTGGTAAATCTGACAGCTTTAAATGATCATCATTTACATACCGCACGTCTATATAAACAGGTTTGGTGGTTTTAACTGCAGAATGCTATAAAATGACAGGGTAAAAACAGATTATTGACAAACTACATGACATAGACAACACTTGAAACATTAATCGTCACAAAATAGGTAACTCCAAATGCTGTGGAATTTTATTTCAATAGTATTCTTGCCAAAAATAAGTATTTAACAGTCATATCAGAAGTGCTGGATGAAATTATGTCTCCCTTTGACAACCTTCATACCATGATCAGTTGCAGAACATCAAATGCTTGCTTTCCAGCATAATATCATACACAGAATTGTTCACACCTTCTTGGGTGTGCACAGGTAAATTCCTCCAACTGATCCAAGGTACAAAAATCTCCCCTAGAGGTACCGTTCCATGATGGCCCATGTTCAAATGCATGCTTCCCCAATCTCCCGCTGAAATGTTAGTGCCTGAAAAACCCAACATGGAGAACATCTGCACAGTTATGGCTTTCAAAGCTCTGGGTTTTTCTCTTATAAATGGGACATGATAAGGTTTATTTTCCTGAGGAAGATTCATATAGAGTAGATTATTAAAACCAAAATTCCTCAAAGCCTGCTGAACTTCTTCATATAAGTTGGATATTATTTTAGATTAACAGACTTTAACACTGCTGTTCAAAGTAAACCTTTTTTGAAGCAGGATAGATGTAATAAGATCATTTCTCACGTCTTTTTTGCTTTTGTATTGATGATTTTTCATGTTTTTTATGTGTTCAAAGAAGCTTATTGTTGCTTTAGTAGTGAATACCTGTGTGAAAAATGATGCCTGGCTACTTTTTTTTTTGTCTACAACAATAAAATAATTTCATAGGTTCTTCCCATTTCTCTTCCTCTCAGCCGCTACTGAGCAGTGCTCACAGCTGCTCTCAGCGCTCTCAAACAGCACAGAGTAGGAGGCAAGGTGGACAGGAGGGAGACAGAGTGCAAGGGACAAAAGAGCTGTCGCTTCTTTTTTTCTCTTTTCTGCCCCCAACTCTTGATGCCTTTTTTGAGGCATGACAATAATTGAAGGAGTGTTGGACTGTGGTGTATCCCAAGGATAGGGATTTAAAGCAAAAACAGTATTCAAATGTTGTTTGTGCTTATTAGAGAAGGCTTTTCTCTAATCCTCCTCCATTACGATCCACACAATGCACATAGAAAAAGTTTGAATGTTCATGAATTCATGCTTTTACCAAAGTGCTTATTTCGCTCCTGACTGTACAATTTCAGTTATATAACTTAAGCTGCTGCCACAAAGCTTCCTATCTTGCCATGTATGGTGGTTCCAAAATTGAGGAAATGAAGGAGATTTTGTAGAACATCAAGTCCGATGATGTTTTTGAAGTATGTGCTGCTTTGATTTGCCCTAGTTGTGAGAAATTAATGGATAATGGTAATCAATGGGGTGCAATTCACAGTGTCCTACTATATTACTATTTCAGTCCATTATTTTTCTGTGACATCACCATCTCAGTTTTTTTCCTTTTCTTTTCTTAATAGAGGATATACTGACTAAATGAAAGCTGGTTTCCAAAACAATATACACATTCCCTTTATTGACTGTTAGAGGTCGATCAGTATGGCTTTTTCTGAAGATGACACCTGAATATTAAAATAGGATCAGCCAGGGGTTGATGTTTCAGGGTGATATTGTTATGATTATTATTATTTACTTTTTTTGCTTTATAAATTCCATCATTTTCCATTTAGATTCTTTCTCCCTTTCTGTGCCTCAGTGTATGTGGTGGTTTTATCAATAGCACTTATTTTAATGCAAGGTAAATGGAATTGTAGTGTTAAACAGAATGTATTATACAATGTGCCTGTTGGCAAACACACTGGTGTTCATGAATGTGTTAACTTTGGGCTTTAAATGGATTTTACTGTAAGTATCATAACCATTGCTCCATCCCTCTTCCCATATGTGGAAGGTCTGGGGTCCACCCTGAAAACATTCCACTGACCACAATTGTTGGGGATTCAATTTAGCTCTTCCCTATACTGTAAAAGACCAATAGTGCTGTGTTGTGCAATACTAAGCATTAAACGTAAGATGAGAATGCTCTCAAACAATTCACTCCCCCTAGATTTGACCATAAAAAGCGTGTAGCTTAAAATAGATTTTGGACAGTAAATGCTGGTTGAAGTGAAGAGAGAATCTCTCTTCCCAACACAAACTTTCTTAAGCAGAGGCAAACACACACTTCTGTACACCCCTGAACAGCAGAAAGGCATAGGACTCCATATGTGGGCGGCCTACATCAATACCTGAACACATCCTATGAAGATACGGGATGTTTAAATTTTTGTAGGCTGAAGAAAAGAAAGCATCAGCTTTTGCATCGTTAATCTTTTGGCTCAGATGTTGCAAACATTTCTTTTCTGCTCATCTTCTATTCCTCTCCATGTCAGTTTTCAAACTTTTTAAACCTCATTAGCTCTCACTGTCTCTGTCCCTCTTTTTCACACTGACACTTTCCTTCTGCCTTCCTCTGTCATTATTCTGGGTTAGGGTTAGGATTCTGTCTAACCCTAACCCTAGTGCACTATAGATGTGGGAGTACGGAGAATGGATGTCCAAAACAATCAGCTGTCACATGGTCTGTGTATCCCCGGAAGTCATTGCTGCTCAAAACAAAACCACAGAAACAAAGTGAACCAAATTCAATTTTTGGTAATTTGCTATCAATAAACACACTGATTATTGTTAGTTTGTATTTCTAAACTTTTATGTCAATCTCGTTAAATGACACCTAAGTCGTACTAAACACTAAATATGTACACAAGTCCTTTTTCTAACAACTTACATAAACCTCAAGGTCCATTTCATAACGCCAGATGATTTGTTTTTCTTTGATTTTCTCATTTCTTTCTATTTCTTCTGCCAGGGTTTAGGAAGAGCAGATGAACACAAACCTATCAATCATGCAATCACATGCACATCTATGCTTAATGTCTTTTTAAAGGGAGAAAAACACAGAGGTGTAAGATTTAAAAAATAACTTTAGCTATAAACTGAAATGTTTTTTTTTAAGTCATGTCCAAGGCTTATTATTATTTAATTTGTATATTCACAAATAAATGTGAAAACTTAAGACCATTTCAGAACTATTCATTATCATGCTCGTGTGTATAACTTCCATTATAAGTCTAGCTTAGTTGTACATTATTTAAGCAGTTTTTCCACTAATTTACAGCTTCCAGCTATCAGAAACAGCTTGGTTTCTCTGTATTTTGTATATGTGTGGAATTACACACAAAAAAGCAGACTCAAAGATGTTAGTAAGCAGCGCATCAATTAGACAAATTTGTGATTTTATTTTACTTATTTATACCAAAAAAGAAATTCAACAAACCTTTAAATTTATTTTTTCGTAGACTGTGAATATACAGAAAAAACAGTTATTTTAGAAGTGAAGTCACCATGCTAAGCACTGCACCACATAATAGGGATATATTTAACTACTGACATTTAACTACTATTCCTGATTTTAGCTGGTTTTGTCTTTGAATGTGGCCTGCATGTTGAATGTGTAAAAATATAAAATGTTTTTTTCAATTATTTTTTCTTACTCCTGCAGATCTTGGGTGTCAAATGCAGGAAGAGTAATGTTAACAAGCTAAGCTGGTATTTTGATATTTAAATGTCTAAGCTTATATATCGCAAAACATTCAAGAGAGTGACTAACTGCTGATTGTGGTTGGAGTCACAAGTGTAAATAACAAAAAAAATTTATGGTAAAAACTTTTTACCACTGGATCAGAAGCTGGTCATTCTGCTGCATCTCTATGGCGAAGCTAATTGGAGATGCTAACTTCCAGGAGCTCGTTCTCTCCGCAGCGATCCCCCACTGCTGTAAAAAGATGAAACATTTGACTCACTTTACATGACACCGCTATCTCACAAGAGGCACACTAGTTTAGACTAAAGACTTTTGATGTGTTTGTGGTGTGTTTGATACACTAGTTTAGAGGGCTTCCTTGCCAACAGCCTAATCTTTAGCTCCTTCCACCAATTCTCAGATTCAAGTTTGGATTTTGGCTGGGCCACTGTAAAATATTGATATTGCTTCCAGTCATAAGAAACATGTTGGTCAAAATAAAATATCACTTTAAACATAAGTCTGCCAGAGGTATAACAGTCAGAATAAGAATGTTTCAGTGCAACACACTATAAGGTAGAAACTCAATGGTTAAAAGGTTTAGTTCACTGCTGGCAAATGTGTAATTTTAAATTTATGCAACAACTTTTGTTATGTTTCATATTTTTTATGTAATTGTCATTCTTTAGTAGAAATCAGTTATCACTTTGACCTTTAAATGGTTTTTTATGTGCATTTTTACAGTGAACAAAAATATAAACACAACTCTTTTGTTTTTGCTCCCATTTTTCATGAGCTGAGCTCACAGATCTAAAACATTTTCTATATACACAACATAACCATTTTTCTCAAATATTGTTGACAAATCTGTCCAAATTTGTGATAGTGAGCACTTCTCCTTTGCAGAGATAAACCATCCCACCTTGCAGGTGTGGCATATCAAGATGCTGATTTGACAGCGTGATTATTGCACAGGTGTGCCTTAGGCTGGCCACAATAGAAGACCACTCTGAAATGTGCTGTTTTGCTTTGTTTGGGGGGTAAAACCAAGGAGCTAGTGGTGGACTTCCGCAGGCAGAGAAACCCCGATTACTGACACTGGTGAACATCCAGTGAGTAGACATTGAGATTGTGGACTGTTACAAGTACCTGGGTGTTCACCTGAACAATAAACTGCACTGGACTCATAACACTGGAGCACTTTACAGGAAGGATAAGAGCAGATTCTACCTGCTGAGGAGGCTGAGGTCTTTTGGAGTGCAAGAGGTGCTCCTAAAGACATTCCTTGACTCTGTAGTAGCATCAGCCATCTTCTACGGCATTGTCTGTTGGAGCAGCAGCTTATCTACAGCTGAGAGGAAGCGGTTAGATAAGATCATCAGGAAGGCCAGCTCTGTGCTAGGACCTCCATGAGGTCCTACTGCCATCTGTAGAAATACACTGCTCCTGGTCAGAAACAACCAATCACAGTCAGGATGAGTGTCTTAGGACTGTCAATCACGCTCATATACGCACTGATCACACCTTCCAGCACGTACAAGCTCAAGATTGCTGGTTTGCTGCAGCTGTGCTAATGGCAGAGAAACAACTTAATGTTACCGGAAAACTGTTTATCTGCCATCATAGGTGGCCATGCTTACTAGCCTGCGCATTCATAGCAGGCTTTGCTGTGGGGGAGGAGCTGTGGTGCAGCAGAGAACAAGGGGGAGGATGTGAGCAGTGCGTATACAAGCATGATTGACAGCAGTAAGACCCTCCTCTTGGCACTGATTGGTTGTTTCTGACCGAGAGTGGTGTATTGCTGCAGATGGCAGTAGAACCAAAGGGGGGAGGCAGAGGAGCTCAATTTTTTTTCATAGATTATATATGCTCCTGTTCTTCATAGAATGGGTATTGAGATCAAGAGTGTGAAATTAATTGGTTAGTTGCATTGGAATTGGACATGTTACTTTTGCCATGTCACCCACTCATTTGCTTATTCACATTTAGAACATTTATTTCCTCCATCATGAAATGAAGTTTCATTCCATGATGGAGGGGATCATGGAGGATGGTGGAGGACAAACTCTAGCTGATAGACAGCAGCAACAGTAGCTAATGTTACTGCTGTTGCTGTCTACACTCTATGTGATGTATTATTGCAGTGCACTGCCTACCAAGTACTTAATGGTGAATGGCATTTGTTGTTTTGTTCATTAAAGTTTTTTTGAGATGTAAAGCTTTACAATTGCCAGTAGCATGATAATCAGTGCATTGAGATTAACAATGAAGTCTCTTCAGGCTCATGCTGAGGGTCTTTCCCTTCCATCGGAGGGGGTCTATATTGCAGGAGGTGAGTGCACTTTTTGTTTATTGCACCAGTGACTTGCAAGTAAGACTTTCAGTTGCAACAAGCAAGGCATGCCCCTAGACTTTCTATGTCTGATGACGGTTCACCCTAGCTACCCTCTGAACCTGCATCATCCACGTCCCTCAACGCCTCCATCCATTGATGACTGCTCTGCAGGCATGACAAGGTTTGCCATGGTTTCATGTTAAGTTGCCTAATGTATACTCGATGAGTCCAAAATACTTCATGCAATGATAAGATAGTGCTATTGAATTGAATTGAATTGAATTAAATACAAGCCACAACTGAAATAGTATTATCTTGATGCCTTGCATAGCTAATTAGTCCTTGGGAGTATTCTTATTTTACAGTATTACTTGCAGAATTCCTAACCCTGCCATGTGGATTTGCTGATATCCAATATGGTGACATAACATAAAAATGTGTTAAATGTAATTTCAAACCTTTCTTGAAATTTTGATGGAAACCTGTTATTCATCAGTCTGAATTATATGTGTAAGCTCTGTGTTACAGAGTGTACAAAGTTACATATACAGACCCATTCAAGGAACTGGAATAGTATTGAAAAGTTGATGATTTTCTGCTTATAGCTAATGAAAACACGGCATTTAAGATTAGAATATTACATCTGAGCATTAAAAAACATTTTAATACAGAAATGTTGGGTGAATGAAATAGAAGGTTTAATACCTGCTTGAAAGTTATTTTGAAAAAGTACTTATATTCTGACAAATGGGCCACATCTGAATGTATCTGCTAATTTATTGAATATGAGTATAGGTGCTAAGATTGCTCACTAAGTTCTCATTTCATGAGGTCTTTGCTAAAATGTAACTGTCTTCACAATTTCAACTAGCTAAGATAAAAATGTACTGTGGTGTTCCATGGAAGCAGAGGAAAATCTCATGTTTGTACATATAGTATTTAGGCTTACTGAACAACTTAAAGATGAATAACCCCAGTGCCTTCCTTTATCATTGCTAGTATGCATTCTTTTTCTGGGTCACACTCATGCTGGACTGTATTAAACTAAGGTGTGTTAGATGGATTTATCCTGTGTAAGATTTTCACTATTTTAACTTATATTAAAGCTATTGGCATGAGTTGTGGATAAGTGGTGGACCAAAGTGCAAACCAAAGTCTTGACGGATAATATGAAATAATATTTAATGATAGTCCAAAAACAGCTTGCATAGACTGGGAAGAACATATACATGGAGCCAGGGAACAAATGCAGATCAGGTACATGAAGGAACGGAGAAAATGGTGTATAACAGGAGGAACCAGCGAGGAGTGAGAGGAGGAGAGGTGTTTAACATACTTGGAGACTAACTGGCTAACAGGTTGCAGGTGTGAGGGGAGAGAGCAGAAGACAGGCTGAGCAAAGAGAGAGAATGGCACAAGGGAGCGAGGATGAGTAAACACAAATGGGGGAATTGGGAAATCAAATCAAAGACAAAAACCTAAGCACAAGAAATAAGTAATAATAAACATAATCTAACTAAAATACCTAAAAACAGACTGAATCAGAGTGGAATAGAAACAAAGATGATCTGATCAAGACAAAGAACAACTAAGGCAAACACAGAAAATAAATAATCAAAACTATGAATAGAAACAACCCAAGACCCTGACAGATATTGGTTTGCTGAACGGTTTCATAAATATCAGATAAATTAGGTGTTATAATCTGGTCACTGATATTTGATCTTTGCATTTACAGTTAGGGGAAAATATGTGTGAGAACTGATTTTGTCTTCCTGTCTTCTGCTTATTTGGGTGAAGTGCTTTGGTTAGTTTGTATAAAAGTAATCACACCTGTCACACTGGGAGTGTCATTTCCTCAACCTGTTGTAAAACACCAACCAGTCAATATAGTGCTTATTTCATTCTGCAGAATCTAGAGGGGATGTGTTTTTGTCTAGTATATTTCTGCTGTGAAGACGGCTTGCTTGGCTGTTCTCCTTTCTGCCTTGCTGCTGAGAGACAAAAACACAGCTGGTTCTAAGTAAGGAGACATATAATGAATTTGGTTTGATTTGAATGCACCAACAAGGCAATAGCAGATAATATAATAGCAGCTACAGCCATAAGATTGCTATTAAGGTGTATGGGCCTCATCAAAACACCCAAGAAATTACACCAATCAGCAACTGTAAAAATGAAGGCAACAGCATCAGGTCTAACAAACTTTTGGCGTGATGCAAATAATGAAAGATGTACAAATGCAGTTTGCAAAGTATGCAAGTACAAATGTATATAATATAAAAGGTAAGAGGCTGATCCTGCTTCCTTTCTTTTCTAGAAATATATGCCTCAAGATATGTCCTCATTCACTAACACTCATCAAAGCAGCACTTACGCTAAGGGATTATTAAGGGCAGATTTATGGCCCATGCTGTCATTCTTGCAGTACAAAAATAAACACACATCTCACCATGCAATAAATATGATGATTTCCTCTGTGCCACTGTAATTTATAGTTTTGCCTTGTAGCTACATCTCCCAAGACTGGAGTGCAGGGCTCGTTAACTTTGAGATTTGAGAAAGATTTAAAAGCCACCTGTGAACAAATATGCTGGGTCTTTCCTATGCAGCAGTCTGGAGAGAAAATTATTTGAACAGATATTGACTAAAGTTTCCTTCTTTATTATGATATTTGAAGCACAGAGAGTAGGATCTTCCTGTACAGTTTGTTGAATTTGTCTTATTCATAAAGCTTAGATGGAGAAGATTTTTTTTATTCTGTCAGTAACAACATCAATATTGGCTTCATACAGCATTTGATCACTTTTGTTCACTGTGAATTTAAGAGATGCTGCAACATTATACCTCAAAGGTCCAAAACTTAGTCACATGGATACATGTTATATAGTGATATATATTTCATGAAATTGATGGAAACATATTATGAGTTAGTTAGGTGTTAGGGTGCCAAACTGTCACCATTTAGATGCATTTTGATACTATTTTCAAGGAGGGATGGGTAATTTAACCCAAAATATTTTAACAAATTGCTTACTTTTCAGAAATCAGACGTTTTTATTCCCAGTGGGAAATTGATTTGTTGCCTACTGGTCCATACATTCACCTCTAACATGCATCCACTAAAAAAAGGTAATCAATTAATTAAACAAAAAAATATATAAGCACAAGAAAAGATAAACACACACAACAAATAACATCAACAGAAAACCTTTTGTCACTGTCCATGTTCAACAGCCTAATATCACAGGGAATGAAGGACTTAGAATCCTTATGATGGATGGAAATCCTTAGAATCTTCCTAAGTGAGATGATGGTTTGGTGCCCCCCACCAGGACCATAGCATCCCACCCACAACCCAATGTTAATCTGCAACAGTGTGTTAGAGGTTTGATCATGCAGATAGACTATTCCAGCTTTAATATATCCTACCCTAAATAAATACTGATGGTTGAGGTCTGTGTTCCCTAATAATAGCAGAGTGTATTATAGTTTTTAATTATAGATACTGTTGGTATTCTTCAGTTGAGCCCTTTTGAAAAGGTCAAATTACTGTGGAATAGCTAATTGACAGCAGTGAAAGGTCCTGCAAATAACGACAGACTACACAGTGTGTGTTTGTTGTTGTTTTTCTGAATTATTATTTTCAATACCCATCATGCATAAAAGGTGCCAGTAAGAGCTACACATTGACAACAGCATTCTCTCCATCAGCTGGCACCCTGGTCATGTAGGACTTCGGTATAATGTGTAACATTCTCTGGGTCTTGAATCTGTTCACCTGGAAATTGATCAATTTTCTCTCAATTCTTTCTTGCTGGTTATTAGCAGGTCAAATGCTGTAAATGTGTATTTTTTTATTTTTTATTTTCTGACATGTATATCTAAACTGAAATGTGTAGGCCTGTCATGTCATTCATTATCCTTATTCCAGTTCTTGTATTCTACAAAAGGTGCACTGCAGAGCCATATTCAGTTTAAGAAGCTGCTGTCAGCATATTTGCTCAAAAGAAAAAAAAACAGCACATTATTACATTACAGATAGAAGGGTCGTCCTGTTGATAAAAACCTAATGCATTGCTACCACCTATTTAAAGCAGCAGATCATTACAACCAGTTGCCAGCTTTGCACTAAAAGGGTCTTCTTGCATAATGTCTTGTTGAAGAAGCAATGGATTACAAGTGTTTGGTGTGAAAAACAAAGTGGTCAGGTGTTTTGGTTAAGATTCAGACATTGGTACCCCGTTCCTCTTGTTGAGGTGATGCTGAGAAACGTTAGTCTGTACATACTGAGTCATCAACTTTACTTTTTTCAATGACAACATGAGGCTTGCTATTGTTGGACAGTTCTTAATACTGTTGCTCTCCGATACTGTCTGAGGTTAGGAACTACAGCTGCCCGCAAATAGCTAAAATCCATGAATACACAAGACCCCTCTAAGAACCCTTATAAATGCTCATTTTGATAGTTCAAACACCAAATATACCTTAATATGCATTATTACACACAATGGAAACTGTCATTGCGCAACTGCAGAAGCAGACATCTATAATCTTTGTTATCTTTGCTCTTGGGGGTACAGTCAATTAGCACCAAAGAAAATAAATGGTACTCCTGGATTGGCTGCTTTGCAGATACCAGCCAATATAGCTTGTCAACTAGCTTGGCACCCAAGTATTGCAGTTTCCCAAGCTGCATTTTCTTTCGAATATTATTTTAGATTAAGAAAAATCTACCAATAAGCAAATTTTCAATGAATAATTTGGAGTAATGTTCTACAGACAAGTAAGCAAATACTGAACCGCAGATAGGCAGGGGTCCACTGTACTCAACTTGTACTCTCAAAGAACCACATTACAACATAATTTGTACAAGAAGCAACACCTACTTTGTCCAGTTACGTATATTTTCCAGATATAAAGGAAATTAAACTGTCATGATTATTGTAGTGATGATGGACCCAAATGAAGAGAGGCAGAGGCAGTGAGTAGATTTAGTAAGTTATTATTAAAAATGAAGAACAAAAACTTAAAAAACCACAGGGAACACAGAGCCAGAGCTGAACAAAAGGACAGCAATCCAGTTGTAAAAAGACAGCAGGGTTCGACAGGGAAGTAACTGGAGGAATCAGCGAGAAGTGAAAGCAGGGGAGGACTTTAAATACTGTGAATGTGAATGCTAGAACAGATGACTGGGGCTGATTGGCTAATGGATTGCAGGTGTGAGTGGAGAGAGCGGAAAGTAGACTGAGGAGAAGAGAGAGAGAGAGAGAGAGAGAGAGAGAGAGAGAGAGAATGGCAGCAGGGGGCAAGGGAGAGCAACATGGGAACTAGGAAAATGAATCAAACAGGAACAAAGAATAACTAGACCCAAGGAATAAATAAACATAATACAATAGAATAACTAAGAAAAGACTGAACTGAAGTAAAACAGAAATATGGCTGATCTAATCAAAATAAAAAACTAAGGAATACAGGATAACAAATCAAAAATAGAATCAAACCCCAAAACAACCCAGGTTCTATGGGAGCTATGGTATTCTGCTGTTTTATGAGAGAAAAAAGTAAAACGCAGAAGACAGAACAAAGTAACAAAAGAAAACAGAGACCTGGAAAGAATAGATTCTGGCCTTTTTTTCAACAACCATGAAACACATTATGCTCATACCAGAATCCTACCTTTTCAATGACAGCCTCTTCTCTGCTGACAAGTTGACAGGAGTTCATATCAGTACAGAATTACTTTCTCAAACATGGCTGATTTTAACACTAACTGGTTGGACACAAATGTTTCATTTGCACATATTTAGTACACTGAACAAGGGCTTTGACTATGGTAGTGGCAGACTGGAGTTCTAAGGTACTGGTTTCTTATGCACCCATTTTTGACCAGTGGATGGATTGACAGATGGAAGAAAAAAATTAAGCAAAAAATTATTTTCATCAATTTTAAAATCCTGATTATTTAAACTTGATTACTGATTAAGTTAGAAAAAAATTATGCATTTATTGCACTTTTATAACACTTAAACTCCTTTAACGTGAAATTTTTTCTGATACCTGAAACACAAATAAAATCAACATTATAGTACATTTCTCTAAAAAAACAAAAAAACTAAACTGATATTAAATTACAAAAGATATTGAAATAAAAAAAAAAAGAAATCTTCATGTTTAACTGACTACCTTTTTTGTTTGCTAAATGCTGCAGCTGTCACCACAGGACCGGCCATTCCCCCCAGGCTTTGCCATTTTTTTCTTTTTACCTTTTTAGTTTTGGTGATTTCATGCCTGACTGTCGCCAGACATGAAACAGCGCCATCTCCAGTGGGATGTCTTGTACCGAGCATGTGCCGATTCATGTCCACTATGATGATGCTGCTGCCACACTTCTTTCTACCAATTTTACTTTCTTTTCAAGAAAAGACCACAAAGTGCAGCTGCTATGTTCAGCTCAGTCTTCAAAAGGGGTGGAATAGTTGGAAGTAGTAGTTGCAATACATTATAAAATAAGCATAGTTACAATCATAAAATAAATTAAGAAATTTTTCACACAGAACTAAACTTTGTTGGAAAGTTGTTTTTTTTCTTTTAACAGTTTAAATCATGATTTGAAAACCAGAACATTTGTTTGATGTGTTAAAAACTTTAAGTGGACAAAATAGCAAAAACTGAAAAATAGGAAAGGGGCAAATACTTTTTTATGGTTCTGTGGACTTAGGTTAAAGCATAGAAAAGCCCTGCAGATATGATTTTATGTGGACTGAATAGTAAAAAGAGTTCTCACACTCTCAGCCAAGCTGGAATAAAGAAAGCTGGTCTAAACTCACTGCACCAGAGAATTGTTAAGCCTTTTTTGCCTATTAAACTAACACTCACTGTATTAGATGTGTTCTTGGCTTGTATGTGTTACTTCAGGCTAGATGATAGCTGAAGGTACTCACACCTTTCATGAACCTCAGTCTTAAATTTAATTTTTGAATGTCGGTTTGTTCAATCAAGTTGGGTGAACGTTTAAAACCACCCACTGCCACTGTCCAGACAGTTGATTGGTACATCCCTCATCTGTCCAGTTTCATTTTCATGCTATGCAGCTTCTTTAGCAGTGAAAACATTACATGCATTGGGTCACAAAGTGGTAATCACAAAGAATGAGTTTTTTTTAAGTTTGAGTTTGAAAAAAAGTAAAACTTAATATTCCTGCTGTGAATTATTCTGTCATGTAACTTGAATGTGTGGAATCAGCAGAACAGTGGATCTGGTGTACTAACGGTAAAGATGCAGACCAATAAAGGTGTTTGTAATGGAAGGTGTATCTGTTATGACCTGGTCCAGGGCCCCTTTGATGCCCTTGGCGAGATTTTATGTGACGCTCCCCACATAAAAAAAACTTTATTTATAAAGGTGCTGCTTTATTTAAAAATAGCTTGAGACCAATATCTTCTGTTTTGCTATGTGAAATTCAAGAGCGGAAATTTCTTCTGATCATAAAAAAGTAACTTTTGAAGTGAAATTTAAATGAGGTACTTTTTACTGTTATTTCAGTAACATTTTACACTGATAAATTTACTTGTATTTATGTAACATTTTATCAAAGTAATTGTACTTTTGCTTGAGTACATTATTTTTGGACTCCTTCCACCTCGGCACAAACATTTATAAACTGTAACAATAATAACCTGGCTAATTACATTGTGAGGGCAGACATGAATTAACCAGGTAAAAATGTAGAAGAGATGTACAACCTAGCAACCAAACAAATTAACCAATGTTAGAACTGGTTAAGCTATATGTTGATTAGCACCGTGTTTGGCTAGCTAGCCTAACAGCTAACCGCAGCAGGTTACCTCTACACTCTGCTAAATAACTAAAGCAAAAGGGAATCTCATAACATTGGTATTACTGTACCTCTGTCTCTGTCATGCTGTCATGTTTTTCCTCTTCTCTTTTTTTCTTCCTTGGGCAACAACTAGTGGGTGGGGGGGAGCAGAGTACCATTATTATTAGATGGAGTATTTAATATTTTTTGCTATGCAGCTAAATTAGCATAGAATCTTTCATATAAAGAAATTATATGACTTATATGTTTTTAAAAAGAATAGAGAAAGTTCCTTTTTTTCTTGCACCTTTTCATGGCAGCCCCTGGACTGCTGTGACCCTTAGCACTTGCCTATACTGCCTTTGCCACGGGCTGGCCCTGACCAGGTCAGAATATGACCACAGTGACTTTAGCTCAGTCATCGCTTAGTTTAAATGGATTCTTATGTAAAGATTAGGAATTAAAAGTAGTTTCTAATATTCTCTGGGTCTTGAATCATTGAATCTTTTAAGTGTGTTTCATGTTTAAATATTTCATAACTGTATTGTGTAATTTTTTTCCAGAGACTGTTCAGATCTATCCACTCCAGTTAATCTGAGTCTTTCATTTCTTTCTTTCTCTCCAGTCGCTCTCTTCGTCAGATTTGGTATGAACTAAGCAAGGTCGGTTGAATAACATGAATTGTTATGCCTTTAGAGTTTTTCCACGTTCCTTTGGTTTCATTTTTGTTCATCAGGGAGATTTTTTTTTTAAATAGGCCATTCATCGCCTCCTCCGACGCTGTTAAACTCATAAAGGCAAGAAACTCTGCGTTCAGCCCTTGAGAACCACAGCAGTAAAATAGCTCCTTAATCCCTGCTCAACATCCCTAATCAGTTTCATTCTTTTCAGCAAGACCTCTCTTTCAGTCTGCTTCCCTCAGCTCACTTTTAGGCCAATGAACCTTATTGTCAGGGCTCACCTGGGATTGTATGCATTTGGAAAACCATTCTATCTGTTTATAAGACAACAGTACCTCTTTGGAGGGGAGCTGAATGTATATGAAGCTTATTAGTCTTAAATTGTTTTGGATCCCATCAATAACAGCTTCATTTTTGAAGCTGTAGGGCTTCAAAAATGAATTTCCCTGTTTTTGCTAAGCTTGTTTTCAACTCTGTATGTTACACAGCAGACTGGAAGACAGAATATTTCATAAAGAAAACTTTACAAAGGAAACAACAAAGGAAAATTCGTTAATGGCCAGCTTTTTGCAAGTTTCCACTGGTATTTTGACAATTTCTTCTTTGCTGATGAGTTCCAAGTTCATTCATACATTTATAAATGTCATAGTTCCAAACTAAATATTTAATTCACAAGCTAAATATTCAGTGTGGAAATTCAATATTTGGTTAGGAAGCTAAATATTTAGTTTACAAATTAAATATTAATCTCCAAATTAAATACCTGGTTTGTTAACTACATATTTAGATCCAAAGTCGATATTTATTTTCCAAACTTCATATTTATTTTCCAAACTGGCCATCATCCTAATCAGAGTGCCTAGATTTTCTAATCAGATTCATGTCTGGTTGGGCTAGATGCTACTTCCAGTCAGTTCTTCTGACTGTAACCAGCATGATGGTAAAATTACAAGATTACTTTAAACATAGATCTGCCAGGGGTATGGATAATTTAGATATTAATTTAGTGTATTTGTAGAAACAGAATAAAGAAGAAAGTACGATGGACTGCCTCCTATTTGCAGTTCAGTATTCACTGATTTACCTATTCACAGAATTCACATAGCTCAAATTATCTGCAGAATCGTTGCCTATTTTCTGATTTTTTTTTTCTTTCTTCATAGAGCATAGCTAAAATATTTGAAAGAAAATGCCGCTGGGCTGATTATGCCATAGATTGCTGTTTACAAAGCAGCCAATGCAGGAATGCCATTCATTTCCCTTGTTGCTGATTGGCTGGACCCCCAAGAGGGAGGAAAATAAGGAAAGGAAAGACTGTGGAAGTTACCTTCTCTGGTAGTGCTAAGACTTTCCACTGTGCGTATTAATGCATATTACGGTACATATGGTGTTTGAACTAATAAAATTCATATAATAACCCAATGTAATATTTTTTTCTGAGTACGAGGAATCCATATACATCTGCTATACAGTTTTCCCATTCATTTAACTCAAGCTCATAAGCACTGATTATGACATATATCACGTACAAATTAAGAATGTTTTAGACAAGCTTTTGTTTTTATCCACAAATACTGCTTGCTTGCTTTCTATTTTAAAATCAGGGTTTTAGCATTTTAACTGTTACAAAGCAGGCAACTCTGGGCAGAGCACTCTGAAGTAACACTCTGTCCTCATCAATCCACATATTTGACACATGGGGTCACCCTAATACAGGGGTCTGTAACATTTACAACCGAAAGAGCCACTTTTACTCGCAGGACAGCCAAATAAAATTCAATTAGAGTTGCAAATGTCACATGACTTTTTGAAAACGGACAACTTATAATTTTAGATTTTAGATTTGTTGTTATTTTTAAAGATCCACCATTGTATTCCTGTTTTCAGAATCTAAAATAAATATAAACATAAAATTTAGCAAAAGGAGGATGGATCTTTTTTTCCTGTGGGATGGACCATTATTTAAAAAATGAAAAAAAGCACATAGATTCCAACCTAATGACACGAATAACAGATCTAAAAACATATTACTATGATGTCATTCTTTGTGGAAATTCAGTGCAAATATTGTGGGAATAAACTGAAAAACTGTTAAAAACCTGTATTTGTTATATCTAAATTTAAAAATATAGCTGGTTCTTTTTCATTTTTAGCCAGAGTTGTTAAGAGGCATTGTGGAAGGTCCAAAGAGCCACTTGTGGTTCCGGAGTCAGAGGTTGCAGACCCCTGCCCTAATAAAATACTGCAATCCTAATAATATGTCCTCAAATCAGTATCATCATCATTTACAAACTTTATGGTTTCAAATGATAATTAGAATAATGAATGATTTTTTTTTTATTTTTTTTTTTTCAATTCTACAATCTGAGGTAAGTTTTATGAACATATTTGGTAGGAAGGACCTGTTTCAGATGAAATGGCTGAAGAGTTTAAAAAGGCAAGCCCTACAGTCTACCTCAACAGCACACACATACCTGATTCCCACATGCACACACACTTCCTGACAGTGTGCCTGTTTTCTACCCCAACCACGTTTCCTGCGCTGCAGATTCGCCTGCCTGACAACTCTGATAACACCCAGCTGCAAAAGCAAGAGCAGCACAAATCTTTTCAGTATTCCAACACACGCAAGATTACTGTACTTATGCCTGACTGCGCATGCCTGTGTGTGTGTGTGTGTGTGTGTGTGTGTGTGTGTGTGCAGGCACATGCATGGTTCATGATGACAATGATTGGCAAAAACATCTCTTTGCTCTGGCTTCTTGTCCAAGCCTATCAGATTTACACTTAAACCTGTCGGCTCTTGATGTGTCTGAGTTCTGGAGAAGGGACCATGATAGCACACCTCCGCTCTCATGGTGAATGCTTATCTTTAATAAATATGATGCATTTTTTGCACCAAGAGGCACCGAATACTTCCTCTGTGGAGATGGCTGTCACCTTCATAGGATCCCTGTGTTCGCTTTATCGTTTTTAGAAAAGCTTATTTATTCAGTTGTTCAGGCGCCTCAGAAATCAGATCTGAGCCACACCAGTTATCGCTGCAGTAGCACAGAGGAGTCCAGTATTTGACTGCTGATACGAGCAATGGCCTGTGCTGCACATAGCCTCTATTTAATGTGCAACTCAGCAGTAGATATGAAGAATACGTTACACTATAAGTCAAACCTTAACAGAGGGTGCATCACTTTTGACACGAGAATTGATTTTGAAAGCCAAACAGTGTTGTGATAGCTGTGATTTTTCCATGCTTGGTGCTATTTTTAAATAAAGTTACAAACCAACTTTTCCTAGCTTTTAAGTGTGAAGGGGCGAGCCTTACTTAATGATGACTTCTTTTGCTTCAGTGTTTACTTTAAATTCACATTGGAAAGCATTTCACTTCACATTAAATCAAAAAATAAATACACGATATTGGCCTGTTAAGTCGCTGCCACATTTTGCCTACCTTGCCATGTATGCTGGCATTTAAAAAAAACAACACAAAAGTGTATCTTGAGTCTAAAATGATGGGGTTTTGGGGAACATCAAGTCCTGCCATGTATTTGAAGGATGTGTGAAGCTTTAGATGTGCTCTTGTTTTGAATAATGTATGTATGCTGTGATCAAAATTCACAGACTTCATTGTGTTCTGCTATGTCATGATTGGGTACGTAACTTTTGCATGCCATCATGATGTCACCATCTCCTTTCTTTTATTAGTAGCGGTAGGACTCAATTAATATTTTTAAAACTGTAATTGAAAACTATATCAACAAAATAAGCAAAATTTTCAGTTCAAAAACCCTTTTTGGTGCAAATTATTGAATAAATGGACATATAAGCACAACAACAAAGATATTTATTGTTTTTAATCAGTTATTTAAGTTATTCAACCATCAGCTTGATGCAAAGTGCTGTGATATCCATTCAGCTTTCAAGTGTTTCAGGAGCCCCTGATCATTCATGGAACTTCTTTGAACTTCTTTAGAAATGTGGACTCTGGAAGCTGACATTAGCATTGGGGATGTTTCTGCTGCTGCTACATGTTTAGCGTTGAGATGCTATTTTAGGCTTGAATAGCTTCAGTGACAGGCCACGCCTTTTAGCACCACTGGCACACAACAATAGTCTTTTCAAGTGTCCCATCAGATGGTTGTTTTTTTTAAAGCAAAAACGAACCCCCAGTGGTCAAGAGAAGCGGCTCTGTCGTCCATCGATGTTGTTTGCGAATGTTACTTTTGCGTCAGATTTAAGGGCGTACCAGAGACGTGTGACTGCAGTGTTTCTGGCTGGAACATTTGTATGTAAAAAAATAATATTAATAATTTAACATGTTAAAATCGATGTAATTAATCAAATTAACTCGAGTCTCAGTCTCATATGAAACACAACACTACTTTTTGCAGTTCTTTCTCCATATGATACGATACATTTTAGCTTAAAAAATGTGTTGACGCTCTGAAACAAGAAATTTAGAAAAAATGGAGAAAAGCTAATTATTAAAAAAGATGCAATTTGGAAAGTTAAATACATTTTATTAGGGCGTACTTTTTAACCAACCACAATGATTGTACATTATTAACTTCCATTTGCAAATTGCCTCAACATGCTTGTTTAAAAAAGCTTTAAAATATTTAGCCTCTGCTTTTTGCTCTAAACAGGTTGTTACTGAAGGACAGGTAGCTACATAGAAAGATGGCCTCATTTCAGCAGAGCGATCCCTTCAGAAGACTTTAGATGAACACAGCTTTTCTTTTTGCAAATGCGTTTGTTTTTTGGGTTTTTGTTTTTTTTCAGTTTCTGGCCAACACGCTGCTGCTGAGACTTTCTTTTTTGCTCCTTTTTCTGGTCACACAGAAATCTACATGACTAGGTAAAGTCTTTTTTTTCATCTGACCATCACAAGAATGATCCACCTTTTTGCTCTGTGTGTGTGTGTGTTGAGGCTGTGGTTTGGATGGCGGACAACTGTGTGAAAAGATTCAATATCACACACCTGTCAAAAGCTGTGACACACAAGTGCACACAAACATATGCACGCTATAATGACAGGGTCACCGGCAGGCCAAGACCTCAGTGGTGTGTTAAAGAGCTCCCTAGCTGCTCCATTACAACCACCCCCCCACCACACACACACACCCATCATCTTCCTTCTGCTCTTATCCTCCTCTCGGCTCCCATTCCCTCCACATCCACTCTTGCAGATTGTTTTTCTCAGGTTTTATTTCTTGCAGCCCCCCCGCATCCAGCATGCTGCAGGCTGCGCTGGGCTGATAAAGCCTGCTTAGGTTATAGAAAGAATCAACGGGGCAGAAACAAAACGATGCTACCGGGTTTTAAATCTGCACGCTGTCACCTGAGCACTGCAAGGCGACTGCTGCCGTGGGATGCACTGAGAGGCTGTCTGGCTTGGTGGGGGAGGGGTTACTGTCTGGCGAGTGGCTGAGTTGAATGAATGGATGGACAACTAACCTGAGGCGTACTCACAAGAACTCATGGAATAGGTTTGCCTTAAAGAAACATCTGAAAGCATAGAGATAATTTTTAAGAGGCTTATTTAGAAGGTACTGTAAATTAAGCAAAGATACAGCTTAAACAAAAAACCCCTGACATATTCAATATATTCCAAACTCCGAAGGTTTTTCTTGACCCTGTTCAAGTAAGGTATCCCCACAGCATGATGCAACCACTGGTATGTTTTACCATGGTGTTATTAAAGAGTAACTAACCCCCAAATCAGCTTCTTTTTTTTCTGATAAATTGTCCGGTTATTTAGGGTTCTATCTTAATATTTCTGTGCAAATTTTGACATTTTCGTGTAAATTTGAATTTTTCTATTGGTTACCACAGTACACCATGGTACAACTTCATCACAGCCCCACGTTCGGGTATAGTACCATGTTACTCAGAGTCAGGAGTTGGAATTGCAAGTGTGGCCACAGCAAGTATTGAGCGATGGCGTGACTCAGCTTTTATAAACGTGATTTATTTGTAATGTGGACACGGAATGGAATCGGTCTCCTCTCTGCTCTGACTACTGGCGACGGTATGGTGTTTGATGGACGACTGTGTCAAACTGACTGCAGTGCTTAGTAAGCGCTAAGGGCTCATGGCAGAACTCGCTGCTCGCTCAGGGCAGAGCAGGGTTGCCATAAAAGTCTGCAACAACACAGGAAATAAAAGTCGTTAGATTTGTCACTAGTTGGTTTTTGGATAAAAAGTTGCGAGAGGGTCTGAAACGTCACTAAATATAGTGACAAAGTTGATAAGTTGGCAACAGTGATTCTTTTGTCCTGACCACAGCCCTGCTTACCCCCTCTGCTCATCCCCACACTTGGCCATGCCTCTCAGTGTCTCTAGGTTCCGCCCATTTGCCTGGAATTTTGAAAGAAATTTGTCAGGGGCAGAGTTATGTTTTCTCAGAGGGGTTAGTTACACTTTGAGGATGGTCTTCATCCTCTGAGGCCTTCATAGAGCAGCTGGATTTTTTTGAGGTTAAATAAGACATAGGTGAACTTTATTAATAAGGTGACTTCTGGAGGCTTTTGGTCACGCTGGATTTTATTTACAGGTATCATATTAAAGAGGGCTGAATCAATGCAAGCTACACTTGTCAGATTTTCTTTTTTTTCCCCCCTTTATTGGAATAACAACAAAAAAGGACAACACAAGTATACAGGGAAGAGTATACAGAATGACCATCTGTACAACAGTCAGTAGCCATTTACATCAAATAAAGTACTGGGGTACATATCGTGTTTTGGATGGCTGGAGTTGTTTGGATCTAGGCTGTAAGTCCTTCCCTGTTTTCAGTCATCACCCAGAGAGGGAAAAACAAGAAAAGGAGACCTAAACAAAAGAAGGGTGTCTCAGGAAAATGTACATTTTCCATCTCTTCCAGATGTCTTTGAATTTGGATTGCTGAAGTCTCATTGAGAAAATGATTCTTTTCATTACAAAAACATCATAGATTATATCATACCATTCATCTATGCGTGGTATATCCGGTTTAAGCCATGTCTTTGTAATTGCTTTTCTTGCAGCTAAACTTAGTATTCCAAATAAATATTTAGCTTTAACATTCACAGTAGTTGATTGTATGATCCCAAAAAGAAGCTGCTCCCAGTTAAATGTAATATATTTTCCAAATATAGTCACTAGTTCTGAAAAGATCTGCTGCCAAAAAGTAATTATTTTTTGACAGGTCTAAAAGAAATGGTAATGATTGGCTTCCTGGGATCGACACTAACTCCAACAGTAGGAAAAACCTGTATGGGTACTTTGCTGAACAGGTGTAATAAAATATCTAATGAGACATTTCCACCCAAATATTCTTCATAAATTTGAACATGAAATCTTCCACTGAAATCCACAGTATTTCTCCCAGGTGTCTTCCGAAAGGTGGGTGTTGGTTTCTCTGTTCCATTTCAGTTTTATGTAAGTGGTATTAATTGTTTTAATCTCCTGAAGTCCTTTGTAAAGTCTAGAGATTCCCTTATGTCTAGAGTCTGTCTTGTGAGCACTAATGAGTATTTTTATTTGACTATTTTCAAATGTTTTTTTATTTTTGACATAGAGCTGTTTAAGTGATTGCATACTTGAAGAAATCTAAAAAAAAAAAATCCCTGTTATTGAGACTGTGAGGTCTTTTCAACATCTGGAAACTCTTTAGTGTAGCCTGGTTGTAAAATATGAGGAATATGAGGAAAGACCCAAGTTAACCCATCTCCTATAATTAGTGTTCAAGCTATTTGGGGTAAAATCCGGGTCATAACAGCACCATTTCAGGATCTTTGCTTCTTCTATCACATCATTTTTAGTTAAAACATTCCACCATATTTTTAAAGATAAGTTGATCCATTTATTTCCTGATTCCATCAGTCTTTTGATTAGTATTTTGTCTCCTAGTCTATCATAGATTGGCACCATCCCAGATATATTTTCTTAAATTTCCTTCCATCTTGCTCTGTACTCTGGGGCACACCAACAAAGTAGGATCATTAACTGGGCTGCCATGTAGTGATCTCTTAGACAGGAAAGTGCCAGTCCACCCTTACCTTTTGCCAACTGAAGGATTTGAAATCTTATCCTTGTTTTTTTTTTGTTTTTTTTTCCCTTGTCAGATGTATTGTGATATCAGTTTATCCCATTCATTAAATTGTTTGTCATCAATCTCAATTGGAAGGGTTTGGAATAATCATAGAATCCTTGGCAGGATGTTCACTTTTATTGTTTCAAAATGAGATTCAAAATTTAATATTGGAATCAGATTCCGTCTCCGTATGTCATCCTTTAATTCCTGGTTTAATAAGTCAAAATTTAAGCTGTATAGTTTTGATAGGTCTTTCGGGATGTTCACTCCCAAGTATTTAATGTGCTCTAGTTTCCAACTTGTCAGATTTTCATTTGCGAAACCCTGTGCCATTTTCCTTCCACTCAAACATGCGCTACCTGCTGTTAGCCTGTGATATAAAGCCCCAGTAAAGGTGTGTGGTTATAACGTGACAAAATGGGAGAAGGTCTGTATGTCTCTGAGGAGTCCTGTTTGGCCAGACAGGAATGAGTGATGGGACGCTATGACTGCTGGAGAGAATGGAATGTGTTTGATTATGTATCGGGAGAAATGGGGAGAGGATTTAGGAAAAGTAATTGCTAGGACATCATATAGTTAGACACAAGCACAGACACCATGTTTTAATCATCACCCTGACAGAGAAACTATGTCCCCTCAGCCCTCCCTTGCCAACGTACTCGCTACAAGGCCCCCCCAACGTAAATGTTAATGCACTAAAGACAAACGCTCAGCCAGACAGATCACATGCGTGTGCATGTGTTTGGTTGTGCGCGCACACACACACACACACACACACACACACACACACACACACACACACATAAAGAGGATCCAGACAGTGCAGTGTGTATAAGGTGCAGCTTCAGTGAGTCCATCGAGTGTAATGATCGCAATAAATTCACTCCTGGCTGCTTCTCTCAGCATCCTCTCCTCCATCCCCTCATCGCATTCTCCCATCCTTCTCTCGTCCAAACTCCTCCAAACCCCTCCTATCCTATCTTCATCCATCAAGTCCTCTTTCCCTCCCTCCACCCACCCATTTTTCTATCTTCCATCTTTACTCTTCTGCATGATGTGTCTGGTGAGCCAGACTAAGTAGGCTTATCTGATTCTTATTTTTTTTCTTCCATCCTTTCTCTAGTCTAGAGTCTTCTCCAGGAGTCTTCTGACTTCTCCAGCTGATTCATTTTGCTTTCTTCACAATCACTTTCATTTTTTCTTCTTTTTGCTTTCCTATCTTTCTCGTTCACACTCATCCGACATGTTGGTTTTTCAAACCTGTTGCAAGGTTGAAGAGGCAATAAAACGTGCAAAAGACGCACACGTGTGTAATACAAGAAAGAAAACAAATGTGCTAAAGATGCATTGGAAAATATTACATTTATAAAAATGTTATGTTCTTTGCCAAATGTAGTTCTTAACTGAAGCCTTCTTATGGACCAGATTCATTACCTGACTTGTTTTCTTCATTATAAAAAGCATGATCACAGCAGGTTTACTGCCCCCCCTCAACACACACACACACACACACACATCTATTGTCCCTACTCTCCCTTTATCCTTTTTCTTCTTTTTTTTTATTGCTCCCCTCCCACCACATTCTCTGACTTCCACGCGCCGACCTCCATTATTCCCATCCCTGATCACTAGTGGGGCGATAAATCATCAGCAGAGTAGCAAAAGCTGCGGCAGCTCATCTGAGTTAGACCACCTCAGCAAGACAAGAGAGACATGGAGAGAGAGAAAGATGGTACTCACGAAGAAATTAATAGGGTGAGTGCAAACATCAAAAGAGGAAGAGTGGAGGGAATACTAAATTCACAAGACAGGAGTTGGAAACGGATGGGGGAGGAGGAAGAGTAAGTGAGGAATGAATGATTGTGAAACATGTAGGTGAAGCTGGATGGGAATGGAGAATGTTCATACAGTGATTTCTGTGTATGTGTGTCCGTGTGACACTAAGAGGTGTACAGGGTCACAGTAGGGTCAGATGAGCACACGTCTGAGACAGACAGGTGTTATTGATGGCAGACATTCAGCTCACAGCTGTCTACTGCTTCACCTTTATGCTGCAGTCTCTGCCTGTGGCTAAAACGAAATCCTCCTCCCACTTCACCTGTGGTTCTTCCATTCTTCAAACCAGCTGCCCATTTTATGTTTGATTGAAGTTGGAAAGCTGAGCTCCTCTGAAAGTTACGTTGAAAGTATTAACTAAGCCTCAATCAACTGAACATATAATCAGGTACTTATTTAACTATTATTTATCCGGGAAGTGCCTCGAGATTAGCATTTCTTTTTCAAAGGAGGCCTGGTAAATAAGACACAACATTACAGTTTAGATGTACAGGCTAAAAGTTGGACAATAACATCGAATTACATAAGCATATAAAATTCAACATAATGTAGGTACAAAGTCCAGTTTAACAATAGCAATTGCACTCTTGAGTTAAAGACATCTTTAAAAGATCTTCAAATTCCCTCAGAGAGACCAAAGCATTAAGCTTTAGTGTACTTTAAAGGGGCGGTATTATGTAAAATCGACTTTTTTGAGCTTTACATCATGTTATAATGCTATTCCCTCATCAAAAACACACCTGGAGTGTTGCCTTGATTCTTTCATGCATGTTTGAGAAATCCTTTAATCTCCTGTGGCAACCATTCAGCTGAGCAAAACGCCTGGATGGATACAGCTCAACCTTCTCGGTACAGCTCCCCCTTAGAGCTGGAGTTTCTAACCTTCTGCCTCACATAGCACACCTTCCTTGTGACTTCCCCATCCAGCTCTCTCAGACTAGCCAGCAGCAATTAGCAAACAGCTGGTGGAACTGTGCATTTGCTGAGCTCATTATACTAGCTACTTCTCAGTGAAACGCTAATAAAATTGCTGTTAAAGGGTTAATAGAGGAGCGTTGTTGTGATGACTTCCTGAAGGCAGAGTTTCGGAAAGAGCAGGAGACAGAGTCCCAATTTCAAGGTGTTAAAGTACAAAGTCAAATTTCTTTTAAGTCATTTTTGATATATACAGCATTTTTGTAACAACTGAAGGTAACATAGCTACCTGATTGTGCTATAAAATGGTTCTATGTGGCTGGAAAATCTATAATGCTGCCCCTTTAAAGGTTATTTTATGACCAAGGTGCAAAATAAGAGAATGAAATTCTATTAAGGTCAGAAAGAAATTGGGGTCTCGAGAACTCCAAATCATAGCACATGTTTGAAGATATTAAGAAAGTACAGAAGGGAGATAATTTACCTACTAATGCTTCCTTCATAAAAATATACCATTGTTGTCTCCTTAGGCTTAACAAGGTACAAGAAACTAGATTATAGATGCTAATTTTGATTTAGACATAAAGAATCTTGCTACACATAGTGGAGTGCACCAGTAGCGGCATGCATTAAATTACTGCTTCCATAATCAAGAGCATTCAAAAATGTAGCCTGTACAAGTTTTTTTTTCTTTAACTCATAAATTAATCAAACCATCAGCTTTTTTTCTAAATTTTTGATATGCACTCTGAATGAAAGGCTATCATCCAGCCAAATAACCTAAATTGTCTTACTCCCTGTGAGAGATAGACCAGCATTGTCTGAGATTTAGAATATAGTTCTAAAAAATGACAATGATTTAGGTTTCTTTACATTTAAAGCCAACTTTGAGTCATACAGTGAAGCATGTAGCAGGTGAAAGGCAGTTCATTAAATTCATTAACCTACATGCTTCAGAGAAGGGCCAGATGAGTAAAGTATGGTGTCATCCGCTTAAGAAAAGCTTTTTAGCTGTACATATATTTTGGCAAATATTTATTATAAAAATGGAAAATGGCCTAAAATTGATCCTTGAAGTACTCCTTTTACACTATTGAGAAGTCTTAAAAATACACCTCCATACATAGGTCCTCATCAGAAGTCTGGCTTTAATTTAAATCTATTTCTAGGGTTTTTTTTGGCTAATAAGGCGACGGTCCATGCAACTTTAGTCTGTAATTATCTTCCCCTCAAAGCCAGCAAAATCTACAAATGTGCACTATAGCAAGCAACCAACCAGAGAAGCATAGCAGAATCAGGTTCAGGCTGGAATTGGACCTTTTTGATACAAAACTGTTGTGAATGACTAAAAAAACTTTAAACTTGAATTGCTTATTCACACAGACTAGATTAATCCTTCCAATTATAAGCGCAGGGCTCACTGAGGTTTTTTTAAGTAAAGCAATGTTAATTTTTGTGCTCCATTTCTTCAGAAATTACCTACCTGGGTAGTAACCTTCTCTGTCCCAGAGATACAAAACCACAACAAGAAGCTCACACTGACAATATATGTTTGTTTGCGAGACAGACAAAGAGTTATCCAATACCCAGTCATGAAAGTCGTTGGGGAGAGGAAGAAGAGATGGAGTTGTCTCGGCTATTGCTCTGCAAGACATTATTTTGGTCTGTTTTTCAATTTACAGTTAATGAGATTTCCAACAGCCGTGCTCCGTTCTGTTGTTAGTGTTTATCCCATCCGGCTTTCACCGCCTCATTTTTAATACCACTGCAGTATACCCTGTCTGAGCTGGATTTGTATGAATAGGACGCTACCGCAAACCCTGTGTGTGTCTCTTGTGAATGTGCTCTGGATATACAGTACTTCCCCATGCATGCGTGCCAGTGTATATACAGTTTGTGTACCAAAGGGTACACATTTCATTGTGTGTGTTGTGCAGCTGCATACTGTAAGGCAATTCCCTGTATACCTTATCTGTTCTCCACCAGAATGCAGTTGTTTTTATTTCTCAACTGACCAGAGGCCTGACCAGCAACTTCCTCCCTATTGTCTGGTGTGACCCTCTTATGGTAGTTTAAGCAATCAGACGACGGTCTGAGATCATGTTGGTATCTGTGCTTCCTCGATTATAACAAGTGAAGCTAGGATTAGAACATCAACTTACAAGATGGAGAAAATGACTGCAATCAAAAACTATGAATAACATTACCAGTAAAATGTTTGGTATCTGTGTTAAAGATGGTAATTAGTTCATCAGATTAAATTCTGGGCTGTGAAATGCAGCTTTAATCATTCACACAGAACTAAGCGCACATTTAAAGTACCTCATTATTCTGTTTATTAGAGAAATAAATTCTATTTTCTTTTAGAGAACATTCACAAGAAGGATGAAATTATATGACTGTGAATATTAATATGATCCTATTCTTCCTTTTAAGACTTGTATTCAAGAACTGCAGTGGTGCCAAAGCTCTGACACCATCAGTAGAGACTGAGTAATATAATGCAGTTTTATCAGCCATTATTGTTGATAAGGTTGTAGATAAGCAGTAGACTGTTTGGATGTGCAAAAATCCAGTCAATCAGAAATTACATTAGGCTCATCTTTAAATGCCTCTTAGTCTGTACAAGGGAGATGTTGTAATACACTGGCAAGGGGAACGCACAACAGCTGCTCCACTGTGTGTCACATCGATTAATGTGCGCCATTCAACACTTTTAATGGACATTGGGTGGACCATGCTAAAGTATACTGACACTGAACAGATTACTGGAGTTTTTCTTGAATAGTTATATCAGAAGCATCAACACCGATTTGAAAAGAACTGGTGGGGACAACTCTTGGAGCATTGGCCGCTTACCAGCAGCCGCTGAAATTTAGGTTGGGCATTGCTTTTTTATGGAATTCTGCTCGATTCTAATCTCCCTTCACTGCTCCATTTGGGATTTCTCCCATTGGCCTGGATTTCTCCGGTAGAATTTCAACCGGGCCAATCAACGAACAGAAGGAGGAGTTTAGGCACAGAAGCTGAAGTTCTTGATTTGCAGATTTCTTGATCTGCCTCTCTGTAATCTGATTGGTTGTATTATGAGGCACTTCTTATAAGAGAGCAGAGGAGTGACCAAGTCATTATTTTTGCAAGTCTCAAGTAAATCTCAAGTCTTTATGCTCAAGTCCTGAGTCAAGTCTCAAGTCAAGACAGGCAACTGTCATGTCAAGACCCAAGTCTGAAACTTGGGATTTCAAGTCCTTTCGAGTCTTTTAAAAAAATTTACAATGTTGCAACATGTTAAATGTAAATAATAGCTTACATGTTCTTTTTTAAATCTGTATTTGTCTCAAATCGGGATGAAAGATGTGCAAATGAACTTACAAAGTATAAAAAAGTAATTCTAAAATTTCACCTCTATATTGTACAGTTCAATTAAACTTAGTTGCAAGAATAGCTTTACTTTAAACTATAATTTTCCAGCATAAATATTCATTGAAAAATGCAAAAGCAAAACTCCATGTTCAGTCTTAATGCACTGACTGCAGTAAACAATCCATTTATTCCCAATCTAATTTCCCACTATAGATGTATTTAAATGTACAATCCATCCTCTGATGGAACTGGACCTCTTTAAGCGTTATGATGGGGAGAAGACAGAGAGAAACTCTCTTCCGCAAATTCAGGTACAGAACCCATTTTCTGAAACAGACACCCATGCTCACCATCCTCCAGCAATCTTGAGCTAACAAGCTGCATGTTATTCTTGGATGTGCTTGTAGGACCGAATTTAAAATGGCATGGATAAAATAACAACACGTTAAAGGCCAACAGTATCATCAACATAGAACAGAGAACACTTGCTATTAAAACAAAGTCAGCTAAAGTCAGCTATCTAAATGTAACAAAACAAATGTCTATACATTTTAGCACATGAACACTGTAGCTCTCACATGACATGTACACCACATGTATGCCACTACTATAGATCCAATGCAACTCAAACTGAAATATTGTTGCAATGAGACAATATTATTCATCCATCCATTTTCTTCCGCTTATCCGAGGTCGGGTCATGGGGGAAGCAGCCAAAGCAGGGAGACTCAGACCTCTCTCACATCAGCCACTTGGGTCAACTCCTCTGGGGGAATCCCAAGGCGTTCCCAGGCCAGCTGAGAAACATAGTCCCTCCAGAGTGTTGTGGGTCTTCCTCTGGGTCTCCTCCCGGTGGGACGTGCCCAGAACACCTCACCAGGGAGGCGTCAAGGAGGCATCCAAATCAGATGTCCGAGCCACCTCAACTGTCTCCTCTCGACGTGGAGAAGCAGCGGCTCTACTCTGAGTTGCTCCCAGATGACCGAGCTTCTCACTCTATCTCTAAGGGAGAGCCCCGACTCCGTGCGGAGGAAATTAATTGATCTCATTCTTTTGGTCACGACCCAAAGCTCATGACCATAGATGAGGGTAGGAATGTAGCTTGACCGGTAAACGCTTTTTGGCTCAGCTCCCTCTTCACCACGACAGACTAGTACAGCGCCTGCATCACTGCAGACGCAGCACCGATCCTTTTATCAATCTCTCGCTCCATTTTTCCCTCATTCGTGAACAAGACCCCGAGATACTTGAACTCCTCCACTTGAGGCAAGAGTGGAGTGACCTTCTCCAGGACAGGGGGAGCCCTGACCTGGAGAAGGCACTCTACCCTTTTCTGGCTCAAGACCATGGCCTCGGATTTGGAGGCACTGATCTTCATTCTGGCCACTTCACACTGCGAACTGCTCCAGTGAGAGTTGTAGATCACGAACTGATGAAGCCAATAGGACCACATCATCTGCAAAAAGTAGAGATGCAATCCTAAGGCTACCAAAACGGATCCCCTCAACACCTTGGCTGAGCCTAGAAATTCTGTCCATAAAAGTTATGAACAGAATCGGTGAGACAATATTAACATTACCTAATCTCAGGCTACATTATGCTTTTTGTGCTGATGAAGATTCACTCACCTCAGCATGCAGATGCTTGAAACTCCAAATGAAACTGGGGGAATTTTTTTTTAAAAATGTAGTTCCCATAAAGTTGGTTGATTCACATGTGCTACTTAGAATGGGAGAGCTTGACAGAAGTAGATATATTGAACTAAGTAACACATTTTTTGCAATATGCCACCATACATGGCAAGACAGGAAATAGTACGACAGCAGTTTAACCATATACAAACTCAGGCCTGAATCAGGTCTAATATAGCTTGTTTTTGAGTAATGTGTGACTTGTGTTTAGAGCAAAATGCCAACAACAGTGAAAGAAGGCTGTAATGATTCACTGGTTTGGGAATTTGTGCTGATATGCCAAGTTTAATCAGACTGTACTCAAACATCCACCCTGAGTGATTTGACTGTCTGAACTGTGATCACACTCAAAGCATTTTGGAGCAGGTTTCCTTCATGCAACCTTCATAGGTGGTCTTGAACACATGTCTGTATTTGTTTGGTGTTCTGAACACAATCTGTCCTGGAAACACTGAAGGACCACACGACTTTCCTTAAGTTACCTAAACTGCTCAAGATGAAAAACAAGATTTTAAAATTAGTGATGGGAATTTTTCATCACTTCACTATTTGATTTGTTTGATGTTGAAGGTTATGATGCAATTATAACTCAATTATTGAGTCCCAGCCCATCCACCATTGCTTTTACTGTGCTATAAAGTGTTATGGAATTGCTTGGACTTTCCTCCTGACTGATACCTTTGAACAATGAGGTCCTTTTAATGCTTTGTAACCTCTAAGCAAACAGTGGCTTTACCTAAAAGAGGCAAATGAGCAAATGTTTGTAAAATCCTGCAAGGACAGCGGAATTTCATTTTAGGTTGACCAGTTTAATTGGGACTGGCAGGTGTGAATTCAGGAAGGCTGAGTGATGAAACAGAATCAAAAGGTACGTTAAAGTTTTAGTTTGAAGGTGGGAAAATTTATAAAACCAGGTTATTGCAGCTTTTTATATTTTTCATCAATAAAATGTGTTTTTACAGATCAATTTTACAGAATATATGTCACCTTAAAGGTGAAAAAAGTTTTAAAATATTTCAACAAAGTTTAAGTTTTTACACCACAAGAACCTGGCATTTTTACAGAGGTGTGTAGACTTTTAAGGGCAACTGTATATTTTGCAAAAATAAAATAAAATTTAATGCATGAATTAATATTTTTGAATTACAAAGCACCATTTAACCTTAACTTTAGGGTGGAAGAATGTTTCGCTCTAGAGGATGGTGTTGTTAGATGTTTGAAAATAATTGAAAATGGGACAAGTGGATTTTGGGTGATTTATAACACCCTAACCATGATGAAAGGAATCTGATCTAGATTAAATAATGCTCCTGCTTGAGCTGTGTTCACCTTTAGAATCAGTGTGATCTTGTTCTAAGCAGGAATCCTGTGTGTTCCAGTGTGGTTAAACACTGGAACATTTGTCCTTCAAGCTGTTTCCTATTATCTCATAAAGCAGAAATAGCCTGAAAATAAGCATATAAACATCTACAGCTACATTCTGTGATGTTGTAGCTCCAAGCTATTCCAACTCCGAATGTAGCTGTCACTGTGGGAATCTCTCTGGGAAGGTAAACATTATCTCTAATAACATATCTATGAACTTCTTGTTCTGGGCATATTGTGGCTGGGGGTGGTTGGAGTGTAATGACATTTTGTGGATATGTACCATGAATGTGTGTGTGTCTGTGTGGTAGAGGTTACATGTTTAAAGATTATGTTTGCTTGAGGTAAAGAAGCCATGTTTGTGAGCGATATGCTTCAGACTGCAGGGAACAACCTGTGTGTTTGCGTGTGCACCTGTGTGATTCCATTAATGTAACTTTCAACTATGGGTTCTCACACAATGGCTGAGTGTTCTATCTTTTGGGGAAACATGCTGTGTCATTACTGGAGTCCTGAGAAGGTAATGTGTACTAGAATGAGATCTCATATAGGATGTAATACACGATTGACAGTGTGATTTGGGCTTCTTGCCAGCAGACAGTTTAAACCCTGTCTTCCTTTTCTTCCTATCTTCTATCTATCTGTGTATATATATATGTGTGTGTGTGTGTGTGTGTGTGTGTGTGTGTGTATATATATATATATATATATATATATATATATATATATATATATATATATATATATATATATATATATAATGTGTATGTGTAAAGAAAGGGGAAAAAGGTGGGGAAAAGGTTCAAAAGGAAGGAGAGATAAGAGTAGAGGAGCGAAGGAAGGATGGAGGGAACACAAGTCAACTTCTTAGAAGTCTGCCTCTAGACCTGCAGAAAGAGAGAAAAAAAACAAAACTGAGAAACCATTGCAACAAACAACATATGCATGTGTAATAATAATTATAACATCACTGAAAAGTACATGGTACAAGTTAGTACAAGATGTATTTAATCACAACCACAGCCCAACGTAGAATGTACCTGCAAAACATCTGAAGTTAAACAATGACTGAAAGATGGTGTTTATGGATTCAGCAGAAAATTAATTGTAGATTTATACACTGCTCACAAAATTAAAAGGAACACTAAGATAACACATCCTAGACCTCAATTAATTAAATATTCTCATTGAAAAACTTTATTATTAACACAACGGAATTGATTGAGAAGAAAATAACACAACAATCATCAATGTAAATCAAAATTATTACACCATGGAGATCTGGATTTGGATTCATACTCAATATGAAAGTGGGAAATAACATGACAGGCTGATTAGAGGAGGGTTCTAATCAGCCTGATTAGAGCATTGGTTAGCTCCTGAACAGTCTGTGGTGCGACATGGCGTTGGTGGATTGACCAAAACATGATATCCCAGATGTACTTAGTTGGATTCAGGTCTGAGAAATGGGCAGGCCAGTCCATAACATCAATGCCCTCATCATGCAGGAACTACTGACACACTTCAGCCTCATGAGGCCTAGCATTGTCATGCATAAGAAGGAACCCAGGGCCCACTGCACCAGCATATGGTCTCACAATGAGTCTGAGGATCTCATCCTGGTACCTTATGGCAGTCAGGGCACCTCTGGCTAGCACATGGAGGGGTGTGCGGCTATCCAAAGAAATGCCTCCCCACACCATGACTGACCCACCACCAAACCGTTCACGCTGGAGGATGTTGCAGGCAGCATAACGTTCTCCATGGTGTCTCCAGACTCTCACGTCTGTCACGTGCTCAGTGTGAATCTGCTTTCATTCGTGAAGAGCACAGGGCGCCAATGGTGAATCTGCCAATTTTGGTGTTCCCTAGCAAATGCCAATCATCCTGCACAGTGTTTGACTGTAAGCACAGGCCCTATATTTGGATGTCGGGCCCTCATACCACCCTCATGAAGTCTGTATTTGACAGTTTGAGTAGAAACATGCACATCATGGCCTGCTGGAGGTAATTTTGTAGGGCCCTTGCAGTGGACCTCCTGTACCTCCTTGCTCAAAGACCGAGGTAGCGGTCCTGCTGCTGGGTTGTAGCCCTCCAGTACTATAGGTACTGGAGGAAATAGGTACCAGCCTATTTCCTGGTACCTATTCCATGCTCTGGACACTGTTGAGAGACACAGCAAATCTTCTTGCCACCGCTCGCATTTATGGGCTGTCTTGGATTAGCTGCACTACTTGAGGAACTTCAGTGGGCTGTAAAAAATGTCCCATGATGCTTCTATGCGTGACAGCACTGACAAAATGAAAAAGTGACTAAAAGTTGAACCAGAAAAGATAAGAACAGATAAATGATCTGTAGTCACCACCTGCAGAATCACTCTTTTATAGGGGTTGTCTTTCTAATTGCCTCTCGTTTCCACCTGTTGTATGTTCCATTTGCACAGCAGCAGGTGAAAATGATTCACAATAAGTGTTAGAGCTTAACTAGTGACATTGATTCCACAAAGGTGTGACTGATTTGGAGTTACATTGTTTTGTTTAGGTGTTCCCTTTATTTTTTTGAGCAGTGTACATTACATTGACTTTAAAGTACTTAATGGGTGAGAAAGTGAACAGTAAGCTGTAACCCATGTTATTCCAGTGCTAATTGTACATTGTGTTGAAGTTGAAATGTAGTGTTTTTGCAGTTTTTTGTTTTTGTCTTAAAAAAATCAAACTCAAATTTCAAATATAGAGCTCACACTGTTTTGATTGCTTGTTGGCGGCCATAAGCTCCTGAAAAAAGTGTTTTTTCCCTTGACCCAACTCAGAGTTGGTGCAAAGAAAGAACCAGTTTGGGGTGGGGGTAGAGCTTGCAGCAGTGGAAACACAAGAAACTGGTACTAATCTTGGACGAGTAACAGCTTGGGACTCTGATGTGGTGGAAAAACCTCATAAAACTAAAAAAAAGCACTACAGTGGACCTTTGGTATTCAAGGGGGTTAGGGACCACAACCGTTCATGAATAGTTAAAATCCACGAATACTTTGGATACTCTTTCAAAAAATTTTTTTATAACTTTTCATACCAAATATACCTTAATATGCATTAATACGCATAGTGGAAACCATCTTAGCACTACCACAGCTGCTAACATCCACAGTCTTCTTTAGCTCCACTCCTGGGGGTGCAGCCAGTCAGCATCAAGGAAAATGAATGGCACTTCTTGATTGGCTGCTTTAACGCCAGTCAGTAGCATGTCAAGTACCATTGTGCCTACTTATTTCAGCTTCCCATGCTGCATTTTCTTTCAAATATTATAGATATGCTCTATAGAAAAAATGTGCTCATGTCACTGTGGAGCACTTGGGGACAGGGACAATAGTGGCAGTCTTTAAGCAGGCGAGGACAGATGCCAGTGATAGCGAGGTGCTGGGTCAGGTGATGCGTCTGGGGGCATCTGGGCACAGTGTCCATCAGTTTCACATGATTAAAGTCCCCCGTAACCACTTAAAATGTCTCTGGGTGCTTTATCTGCAGTGAGCTAATGGGGTCATACAAGTCCTTTGATGTGTCATTTGCAGTAGCACCCGGCGGGATGTAAACAGTGGTGACAAACACCGCAGTAAACTCCTGTGGCAGATAGTATGGCCGACATTTCAGTTATAAACCTCCTGCTCCTCCTCAGAGCAGGAGGTTTTTACCAGTCCACATTTCGTACACCAACCTTCATTCACGTACACACAGAGTCTT
This sequence comes from Anableps anableps, assembly GCA_014839685.1. Lineage (NCBI taxonomy): Eukaryota > Metazoa > Chordata > Actinopteri > Cyprinodontiformes > Anablepidae > Anableps > Anableps anableps. Next base: position 35,170,876 of record CM026072.1, read on the forward strand.
CCTCCCCGTGTTTTTCCTGACTGTTGGTCCCAGTCCACTTGGAAAAGTTGAAGACCGTTGATCCAGAAGGCAGAGTCCGGCATGTTGTTGTTAAGCCAGGTTTCTGTTAGGCGAAGAACAGCACAGTTCTTCATCTCTGTAGAAACACTCAGCCTCAGACATAATAAGTCTACTTTGTTATCCAGTGAGCGTACATTGGCCAGAAAGAGAGTCGGGATCGATGGTTTTCTAGCCTTTAGCTGGGTCAACGTGCCTTTCCCCTCTTCTGTTTTCGGGCACGTCGTTTCCTCTTGACCATTGCTCCCAGCACTCTGTTGTGCCAGCCCATTGTTCTCAGGAGCCACTGTCTACCGAGTATGGATTTCAGCTTCAGTGATATAGTAATAACCAGTCTCTGATGACCATCAGTTCAGTTGAGCTGTACTTCACTTGTGAATTTAGCACTGAACTCGTGCCTAAATCAGCCTCATTGGTTTTAAAATAAGGCTTAATCCTGGGAATTTGAGAAGCCAAGAGTTATCATAAGATAGACTTTCTGCTGTAAAAGTCTTACTTAGACTCAACTTTTTTGTCTTTTGAAAGAAGAGTAAAAAGTAATATGTTGTTTTTAATGCTTGTGTGTATTACATAAGTTAGGGAAGTTTCCTGCAGCTACCTCGGCCTGATTTGCTTCAGTAGTCTCAATCTGTGTGCTGCTTCTTTCAATCTGTTCCGCTCTAGTTTCTATCATAGCGTTTATCTCTCATGTGTCCTCCTCAAAGTCAAACTTTAGATAACCCTTAGATCCACTCTGTGAACTTTAGGCATCTGTTTTGTGCTGCACCTTTTGTTACTAACCAAATGAATTCAAAATGTTTTGATCGCAATGCTTACCATTAACAGCTTGAGTTAGAAAGTGGAGCTCTTTGCAGCATACTGTCAGATTGCCATTTCCAAGCAGCAGCAGCACATACACCAGCTCTTTCAGCCAAATCGCTCCTCTTCTTCCATTTGGTCCTCATCTTCATTTGCTCTCGTTATTTCTGGATTCCCTTCTATTTTAATGTACTCTGGTTTAAATTTAAAGGACTGAATGTTACTTATTGCACAATTACTACTGTTCCGGCTCGACGGAGCTAGCGCTGTAGGTCCTGGCATACGTCATTGACCCAGAGTGCATTGCAGCGTAAACAACATTGCAATGTCCGTGTGACAATATTTTATTTAATTTTATAAAAACTAAACAGCCAACAAGATTATTACTGTATTGTTTTTACATCTGAAACAAATGTTTCTCAAATGAAGTCTATTATTACAACTAATCATGGATCCCCTTAAGAGGCTGCAGTAGGAATTTGGATCAAAGAGGAGACTTTTCTCTTATTTTTCTATCGCCATATTAAGTAACCAAAGCTATACACAGTCTAAGAATATAAATCACATATGAATACTGTGACATGGCTCAATCAGTACCACACCAGGAAATGGATCTACTACATTATTAAGACTGATCCACACATAACAGACCCCTGAATATATAGCTGAATATATCCATCCGCAAGATCAATGCTTTTAAGAATATCAATATGAAATCCTTTATGAGGAAGGGGAGATAAATCCCACATTAGCTGTCATATTATAGGTTGCTATGAAAAAATATTTGCTCACTTACTTTTTTTCCCCACACTTAAATGTTTCAGATCATAAAGAAAAATTAAATCAGAAAGATAAGATATCCTGGTTAAATACAAAATGCATTTTTAAATTTAATGTAGCAAAACCCTATTTAAACCAGTCTGCTCCTGTGTTAAAAAGTAATTGCCCCCAAAACCTAATAACTGATTGTACCACTTTTGACAAGAGTGCTTATGGTTCAATATCGGACACATCATTTACCTGCTAAATAAAGGATGATTATGTGATCCAATTCTGATGTAACATCCACACTAGCGTGTTTATGCTCATGGTGTGTTTAAACACTGCTTGGAAAAGCACGTATACCGCATATTATCAATGGATTAAAAAGTTGTAATGGCTGAAAAAAGTGTGGGGGATGGAGGGCCCAGATACAGGAAATGTGGAGGACATGTTCCTTGCGTACCCCCTGTCGAGTGAGAATGTTGGGCCTACTTTTCTGTACAATATTGTTTCAATTTAGGCACGTTGAAGGGTTTTCAAGTATAACCATGCTGTTATGAGGTCACACCAGGGGCGGAGCTAGAGTGTGGCCAGGGTAGAATTGGCCACCTCTGAAACCTAACCAGACACCTCAGGTGCCACCCAAGATGACTGATAGGCCACTTCCAGCTGTTGCTGGAAGTTCTGCTAATATGGAAAGTACATCTGAAGAAGAGCCTGTGGGACTCTCTTTAGCTGACGTGGCATATGCAAAGTGTGTTTCAGAGGTGCATTGCCTATGAGGGCTGACAAACAGGAAAAGCCAAAATACAGAAGCATGCCAGATGCGAGCTGTGCTTACGCTAAAGTCTGAAACTCTGATGTTGGACAGCAGCTTAAAAGATTAGTAAAGCCTCTGCACATGTAACAGTGAAGAAGTAATGCTTCTGGATGACACAAGCTAATGATACCTGTTCAAATATAAACTAATAATGCAACTTTATTGCAATGTTTGTTGATGTGTTTTCCAGATGTAGAGTCCACACCGTGCAAAGCTTTGTTTTTCTAGATATGAATGAATTCAGAAAAATATCCTTAAGTCATATTTGCGGAGTTGTTGACCAAAATCCAGACAAGAGAGTGGAATTGTAAATGAACTCATATTTAATGAAAGAAAGCAACTTACAGAGGCAAATTGACGAGGACATGGGATACAACAGAGGAGTGTAACAGAAGGAACTGGTGGGGAGGTAAATATACAGTGGAGGGAGTGGAAATGACAAAAGAACTGAATACAAGTAACTAACTGCAGCTGGGGAAGAAGAGTAAATGGCTAAACTAAGTGAAAAGACAAGACAGAGAGGAAACCAAAAGAGAACCTAAACAATAAAAGAAATAAATACTCGATCTAACAAACAAATGACTCCTGGAAATAGGCACCAGCCCTCCCCATAAGTATAAGCGTGCTAGATAATGGATGGATGGAACAGAAGGAATAAATTGGTATGGGAAGATAAAATGATAAATGCAAAGAACCATTCAAATATGAAACAACCAAACTAACAGAGAGATTAACTCGTATAAGGAAAAATAATGAAAACAAGAAATCAATACAAGGAAATAACAGAAGAAAAAGTCCGCAGCAACAAGGGATCATGACACCTTAAAGGGAGTTTCCCAAATGTGGTTGTAGCCAATCAGAGTGAAATCAACTAGGTAGAGCCACATATCATTACTGTATCCAACCGTTTTACTGAGGACGTAAATCTGGCCTGCCAAAATAACCCCCTACAAAAGGGTGACATAATTTTTTTAAAATGAAATTCTTTGGAGAACTGACATAGGCAGCAATATCAACTACATGGAATAGTTCATACAGTGATCTCATCAACCCTTTAAGCAAATAGCTGCATCAGCTACTAAATAGTAAAGCAAAGAAATGATTGGCGCATCCCCTCCATTACTCATCTGTTCTGTTCAGCTGTAAAGGAATTAATATCTAATGTGGCAAATAATAATTCAAGTAAATGTTAACTAGTGTTGGACCCGGACTGGAGCTGTCAGAGTAGAAACTGGTTAGAACCAGTAGCAATCTGCCTTTCTGACTGTAGTTGATCACCAAAGACAAAACAACAGAAACCCTAACTGAAGACAGTAGCTTCTGAAATTTGCATGGACTAGATCCTTGTCCATGCTATAAAAATGTTTTGGACCTGATTTTTAAAAAATCTTTTTGTGTCTTTTTGACCACGCTTTGGTCTACCCTTGTATAAAATGATCATGCCACAGCATCTCAGTCAGATTGAAGTCCAGGCTTTGACTAACTCCCTAACCTTTTTTTTTTTTTTTCATCATTTAGAGGTTGACTTATTAGTGTACTTTGGATCATTGTTCTACTGCAAAACCCAACACCACTTCAGCTCATGGTTCCTTCAATTGCAACAAAACATCTAGGTCCAGAAGAAGCAAACCCACCAAATCTCCATTACATTACACTACCCCCAACCTGTTTGCCTGTAGTATGTTTTTGTTTTGGAAAACTGGAAGAGCGCCAGCTGTAACAGGAGGTGCACCTTCTAAACAGGTCCCCCTTTTAGGAGCATCCATCATCATCAAAAACAGTTTTCAGCTAGTAAAGATTAAATTTATCCAACTAAACTGTTTGAAAAAAGGAGCAAGAAAAATGAGAGACCGAAGTATCAGGCTGGAGACATCTGTGCAATTAAGCTGCATAAGATTAGACTGCACATGTACACACACACACACACACACACACACACACACACACACACACACACACACACACACACACACACACACACATTAGGCCAATACAGCTTTTAATGCATGATGAGTAATCAAGACTTATGCAATTGTGCGCCGCCGCCACACAGACAGACAGATTGTCTGACTGTCAGATGTGTAATCGTGTCTACTAGATGACAAGAGTGAACCAGAATAAGGACACTGATGTTTAAAAGCATTCACCCTCATTAATTACAATCTATTACCATCTTCAACAGTCAAAACCTACTTGATGGACCATGTCGACTCATCCCTGAAAGTTTTTTTTAAACATAAATGCTTTGTTTTACCTTCCCCATTGTATTTTATGTTTTTTTTTCATACTAAAGAACAATTAAAACATATCCTAAGTTTAAAGGAGTATATAAGCAAATTATTATTATTTTTATGGCAAGGGTAAATCTTTGTATTACAGACCTTTAGGACTTCTGGAATTCTCCCTCACGTTTCTTTGGCAAATTGTTCCTGATGGTGAGACATTATTCTCGAATTAATGCTTGAAGATAATAACAAGTTATTGGCTTCTGTTTATTTACCTATTCAACTATTGGCTTCTGTGATGGTGGAGCAACATCATGCTGGAAAATACACATATCACCAGATTGTGTCTGGATGTTCTAGAATTGCATTGCTCATGGTATTAGCATGCTGAGGTAGCGCAGTTTTTTGGTTGAGGCATTACTTTTTTGAACATTTACTCTCTCTGTGGTTTTGGATAATGTGCTACTGGATAGAGTTTCGCTTTTACTTTTATATTTTCAGACGGTTCTTATAATGCATAACCGTGGCAACAAGGTATTGTTTTTACTACTGGGAGCAGCTGATTAGCACCAAAAGCTCAAATAATACCTGAACTACAACATGAAATCCCAGAGAAGTTGAAAAGGAGGCTTCATGAATCCAGAACAAGACCAACGAGCAGAGGATAAGGAGGAAGTTCAAACCCTCTCTTCCATCCATCATAATGGACAAGGATCATATCCCCGACTCCAACATCTCTCTCCCCGGCTTTCTAACCAAACTACCTAACAGAGATTTAAAGAAGAGTGACAAAAGCAAATGAGGTGGATTTAGCAGTGCTTGCCAACAACTGATGGTGTCATGTTACAGCAACATGCTCTGGATATCATCTCAGCGCAGGATATTGAGCTGTAATTAGCTGTAATTTTCTTGCATGTAAAGCCATTTTTATTACAAGTAACACTTCTACAGTATTTTCCATTTTTTAAATGATGACCATTGGCTGAAAAAAAATACAGTTAATCTTCTAATGGTCAGCGGGGCCTGTTTTTGTGTGCTCCTTGATTATTAGTGAACAGTCAGTCATTTGTAGCTTAATGAACATTGTGTATCGACTGGCAACAGGTCTCAGAGGAGATAGCTGTCACTGTCATCTGTACTGGCAAATCTGTTATTCCCAGAGGGCGTATCCCATAAACATGATCCATGGGAGTCAGCTGAAATGTCTCCACCACAAGATCTCTATAGACTGTGAAAGACACTCCTTCCGTTTCATCAGTCAACCGTCAGTTTAATAACATCAAATCAATTGGTGTGGAATACCTGCCATTGGCATTCTTGAATTTTCAGTATCTTTGGCAACAGACAAACCCATGCCAGTCTACTTCTAGGTAAATAATTCAAACACAGGTAGACCATGATTTCAATCAGATCTGCTTCTCTTTTATAACAGAGTTATAATTGTCACCACAACATCTGAAGAAGCAAAGTTTGTGAAACATTTGTGTCACTCCCAATACTTTAAATAAAACTGAACATTTTCTCTGGTTACATTCAAAGTAGTAACAGCCCTGCATCCCTGACCAGACCAGCGGCTGTTTTGGTTAAAATTCTCCTTCCTTCCTTCCTTTCCCACCTACGTACTTACCTACTCACTCACTCACTCTCCTACCTACTCAGATACCCAACCCTTCTCAACTGGCTCGTCTCGATGTGGAGGAGCAGCAGCTCTACTCTGAGTCCCTCCCGGATAACCGAGCTTCTCATTTTCTCTCTAACCAACAGCCCGGACACCCTACAGAGGAAACTCTTTTCAGCTGCTTGTTTCAGAGATCTCGTTCTTTTGGTTACTAACTGGAACTGGTGACCATACATGAGGGTAGGAACGTAGCTGGATCGGTAAATCGAGAATTTCTCCTTTTGGCTCAGCTTTCTCTTCACCTCAACAGAACAGTACAGCGCTCACATCACTGCAGCTGCCGCACCAATCCGCCTATCGGTCTTCCATTCCATTTTTCCCCAATTATGAACAAAACTCCTGAGATACTTAAACGCCTCCAGTTCGGCTAGGACCTAGTCACCGCCCCGGAGAAAGCGCTCTTCCCCTTTCTGGCTCAAGGTCTTTAAAAAGTAATGAAAAACAAATAGTGACAATGACATGCATATTGCAGATTAGGTGTGATGGAATCATTAATAGAAAGGGGAATATTCAAAATAGTGTCAGTATACACTGTTGTTCAACCAGTGAGATCATTCAGTCTGTGAAAAAACAAAGCCAGCAAATCTTGTTAATTCAATCAAGATTCAAATTCAGACATAGTTTATTTATCCCAAAGGAAAATGAAATGTAACTCGTATCATTCAAGTATCTTCAAAGAGTTGCTGTGGATGGTGATGCTGTGGGCTGAAAGGATCTCCTGTAGCAGTTGCAACAAATCTCAAGAAACCTTTGACTGAAGACTGTTACTGTATGATGGTCGTATGACTGTCATGATGTGCATGCAGCTCAATAAAAACTTGATTGGAGAGGATAAAAATAGATAATACATGTAGAAATTAATAAGCTGCTCTGGTGAAATATCTCAATAGATAAAGTTTGGAAACTAAAACCAGGAAGAAAATGTGAAACCATTATTTCAGCTGATCAAAGAATAGCCACAATGACACCAATCATCCATTCCAGGACGATCATTGAGGTCTATACTTATACCTTATACTGTATACTGTATATGGTACTGTAACAATAACAGTGAAGACAGTTAAGCATTGTATTATCTAAGACAACACCCCTAAAAACACCAGTATGTGATCTTTGTTTCAGTAAATTTTGGTGTTTGTAAAGAAAAATATAGACACTGCTATTTTTTTTTAACCACCCTGAAAGTCATTTTCCTCCATTTCTATAGAGTTATAATAAATTAAATCTATTTTCTTCGTGTTTTGGTATTTTTGGCATAGAATGTGTAGTCCTAATGCATTTATGTGTATGGAATTGAAAAATATGACAGCAATTTACCACACCCTTTTTAGTACACTAAACAGCTTTACAGGGTGAATTTTGTTCAGTCTCCCTAATCAACATTTGGTCAAAAGTAATCAAATGTTCCTTTAAGTCTTAAAGCTACAGAGAAACTATGTAGAAAAGCCAATACAGAGACGATAGCAACAGTGACCTTTAGCTGATAGATGTAGAGGAAGGTCGTTGTCTCCAAAGCAACCAAAAGATTCAGCATTTTAACTGTTTTATTATTGCTCTCATTTTCCTTAGTCAGCTTCTTGTCTCACTGCAGTTTTATGGCAGCTCAGAGACTGAATGGAGAGATTAAAGAGTCATAACAGGTCGTTTCAAGTGGAGTGTCACCCCTAATGTCTGTCTACAGCTGAAGCAAATGAGCCATTAGCTCTGACCTGTTTACCCCGCTTTCTATTGAGACTACAGATGAAATGTCATTGGTGTGTTGCAGCCACACCAAAAAACAGGACATTCACATCCAACAAAAATCTGTTGCAAAAAGTGAGAGAAACAAAACGTAATCAAACTTTTATCCAGTTACACATTTATGATGGAGTATTAGGTCCAGCCTAAGAGATTTCTTTATTTTTTAATTACGAGAATGAAGTCACAATATTAACAGAATAAAGACGCAATATTAGAAGAAAGTCTTAAAATGACTACAAAAAGTTTTTTCATTGATAGCAAAGCTTCTATAGCATTATCGAGATTTGACGTGACCAGCTCGTCAAGTCCATGACTCTTTCTTTGAAAGATTCTTTGAAAGTTGTTTGCACAATTGTTTCAAAGTCCTGCTACTGATAATAATTTGATGCTGATGTGTTTGTAAAGCCGATACCAAAGTATAACTTCACAACATGCTCAACATTTATTATTTTTGTATTATTGTTCATGTAGGAGCTAGCACAAAATATCTTGGTAATATTATGAATTTATTCTCATATTATTTCGACTTTATTGTCACATGAATTTTTCCTCATATTATTATGACTGTATTCTGGTAATATTATGACTTTTCATCATAAGACTTTATTCTTGTATTTTTATGACTTTATTCTCATAATATTGACTTTATTCTCATAATATGACTTTATTCTCGTATTATTATGATTTTTTTCTTGCATTATTACAACTTTATTCTCGTGATATTTTGACTTTATTCTCAACATTGACTTTAACGCATTATAAATTTTTTTCTCATATGATTACGACTGTATTCTGGTAATATTATGACTTTTCATCATAAGACTTTATTCTTGTAATATAATGACTTTTTTCTTGTATCATTACAACTTTATTCTCATAATTTTATGACTGTAGTCACGTATTATTATGACTTTTTTTCTTATATTATTACGACTTTATTCTCGTAAAATTACAACTTTATTCTCGTATTATTTTGATTTTATTGTCTTATGAATTTTTTCCTGTATTATTACAACTGTATTCTTGTAATATTATGACTTTATTCTCATGTTATGACTTCTCATAACATTATGACTTTATTCTCATATTATTACAACTTTTTTTTCTTGTATTATGACTTTATTCTTGTACTATTATGACTTTATTCTCATAATAATGACTTTATTCACACAATATTACGACTTTAATCTCGTATTATTACAATTTTATTTTCGCAATATTATGACTTTATTCTTGTAATATTATGACTTTATTCTCGTAATGTTATGACTTGTCATTCTACTTTTTTCTCGGACTATTATGACTTTTTCTTGTAATGTTATGAATTTTTTTTTGTTTGTTTGTTTTTGCAACCCTGGCTATATTTACTTTTTTACTGTTCCAGAGTTACATAAAGTACAAGTGAACTCTTTTTGCCATAACTTTTAAGCAAACCTTTAAGTTACACTGTCCTTATAGTGTTTTTCTGCTGCACTCATTAGCCTTTCACACACTAAGGGTTTCTCTCATGGGTTGTGAATCACTGTCCTCTCTTTCCACTTTGAGAGGAAATGAGGAAAAATCCTCCCCCTGCTCTAACAGGCTGATAATGTCTCTGCTGCCTTTAGTTGTTGTTTGTGTGCATGCTGTGCTTCACTTGAAAATTTGTGTCTGCATTTAAATATACGCGCATGTTTTCATGTTGAATGTTCCTTTGAATGGTTTGTATTTTTTGTTCCCATTGATGTCTTTATTGTAGAACATGGTGATGTCTTTGTTCTTTCCAGAGAAGCTTTAAAAGCACCAGTGCTTCACCAGATGTAAGTTGTTTTGTCGAACAGAACTAATGGTCCTTTTTATGCTGCTCAAAGCTTCTTCAAAGGAGTAACAAGTTTTTCTGTTTGCGACCTCTTTTTTTTTTAAATTCTGAAAGATTTTTTTTTTTTTTTTCATTTTCCTTAAAAAAATATATAATTTTCAGAGCTTCTGAGTTCGGACATTTTTTTATTGCTTCAATTATGTTTCATTTAACGCTTTATAAATTAGTCAAATCAAGGTAGAATTTGGTGATATATGCAAACAAAACAAAAAAAGTTGAACCCTCTTTATTTCTTCTCAAACATGCATCCATGTCAATAAAAGCTCATATATTGAGAGGTGATTTTTCACTTTCAACTCAGAGTCTGATATCCCGTTTGTTACATGTTCACTGTAAGAGATGTAAGGGACTTTATGGCACACATGCAAGACAGAAACGAAAGCTGCTTCTGCAGATTTAGTGGAAGTACTTTTTTTTGGAAGCATGTAGTGAGTAGAAGAGAAAAGGGAATGCCAACAGAACAAATTTGAATAAAGTTGCTGGTTGGTTAAAGGTTTTTTGTGTTCTGACAGTAAAAGCTGTCAGAGTAAAAGATGAGAACATTTTGCTGTGGTTGCTTGAAAAAATGTTGAAAAGAGCAGAGAAAGATCAGAGAAAAGCCATAGTATTTTAATGTTTTCTAAAATATGGAAAGGGTTGATGGATGAGATTTTAAATTAAAGAAATGCAAATTCACAAAAAAGTAGAAAAGGTGACCTCCCTTTACTGTCTCCACTAATCTGATCTGCTTTAATTTCAGTCCTCCATACTGCCTTGCATCTCAAAATTTATGTTGAGATGCCATTATCATTTTTAGCTTTATAAGAGTGGAAAAAGTGAATAAATACAAATGTTTTTATTTGTTCTTTGGTGTTTGGGCAAGAATTGTAATTCACTTGTGATTTATATGTGAACATTCCCAATTTTTTCTCAAATTCTTGATAGAATGATCCCCTCCTTTTGAGTTATAAGTAGGTGATATCGTAAAAATCTGGCCTTTAACAGGTACCAAAATGAACAAAAATATGTGGAAAAACTAAATACACACATGCTATTTTATTGTGCATTCTGGTTGTTAGCAAATATCAGTAATTTCTAATAAAAAATATTAAAATTTCTCATGGCGCCACCTTGAAATCAGAACTAATAACTAACAATACAGTAACAGTATCAGTTTTAAATGTCTGTGTCAGTCAGTACAGACATGGCGACTACACACAGATGAATGAAGATGTGATTTCAGTTTGTTTTTTTTAACCTGTAACCATTGGAGTACACAAACACAGATGATGACAAACCACTTCTTCAAAAAGTACAGTAGAACTGAGTATAATTAGAGCAGTTTCTAAAATCACTTAGAGCACAAGACAACCTGAAAATAGAATAGTAATTAGATGAATATATTTGATGTACTATATCTCAAAATATTTAAAGAAAATTTCTTTTATGTTAGAACAAGCAGTATTTATTTCTATCTTGGTACCGTTTGTGTATGTGTTTTACAACTTGTGTGATACTGATGCAGGATTATGGGGTGTTTGAAGCAAAGAAACAATGAAGGTGGGGTGGTTGCTTTTACATGGTGTCAAAATTGTATGGAAATATAATATATCGGAAAATATTGCTAAATACTGCCATTAACAGCAGTATTAATATCATATATCATTATTGACTCAAATTTTCATATCAGTGCATCCCTAATAATTACTCCTCTGTTGCTTAGAAAATGAACCTGTTACAATAATAGCTCACTTTTAAAGTCAACCTGAACAAAAATTTCTCAAAAATCTGAAATGATATTCAGTGTAATAGTAAAAATAAAAATAAAAAGCAACAGTCTCACAAAGACACTTTTAAAACAAATGTATGTACTCCAGTTTAGTTTTTGTCTTCATCCTCCTCATTCAGTAATAACCCATCTGTAGCTATTGTATGGTGTTGATCTTCAGAAGTGTTTAGTGTGTTTAGTGAACTATGTTATTGGTGTTGATGTATGTAACAGGTCTCTCTTGTAAATGAGACCATGAGTCTCAAGAGATTTTCCTTTTTAAACAAAGGATTAATAACAAGAAGATTCCATGCAGCTGTTTTAGCTATATAAATTTCTCCTAGTTTTCGCGCCCCCTAGTTTTGTATCTTGTTGAACTTCGACAGATGATATGCTCTAATGATAAGAGCAATTCTAATGATGAATCTTGAAGAACTTTCTCTTTTAGTGCTGATAACTTTCCTTTTGTAAAGTGTCTGATCGCATCTCGTCCAGAGTTCGCTCTGTCATACCATTCTTTTTGTTTACCAGTATTCTCACTGCTGGGTTTATCTGCCAACCCAGGAAATATTCTCAAGACTTGTAAAACTGGATCTGGACAGCAGTGGATGGAAGGTGTTGTACCCTCAGTGAAACAGGTGTTGTCCTTTCTGCACGGGGCCAAATGTGGAAGAGAGGGTCTATCAGCAACGTTCTCTGTCCCCTGGAGGTGTGGTCATATAAAGGAAGTACTTTTAATGTCAGAATGTTTTTAAATGTCAGAATAAAAGTCTGGGTTACCTTAAACAACTGATTTTTAGTCGATGAATGCACAACTTGTTGCAAGGAGAGGGCCTCTTTCAAAATAAAGAGAAAAATTTGCTTTGGTTTTCAAAGTGGCCTTTGGGTTGACAAGACCGTAATGAACAACATCCTACTTGCTGAAAAGAAAACACAACAAGTTAGTAAAACGAGCTCATACCAAGAGATGAGCACAGTGGTGGAGGGTTGATGAGCTTCAGGACATGAGTACCTATCTGTCACTGAATTTACCCGTCATCTCCTCTGCACAATACATTGTTTAGACTGAAATAATAGTAATTTGTTGAACTGCTAAAGCTATCTTTACATCATGTCTGCACACTGAACCGTCATTATCCCCTTTATTTTGTGAAGACTGCTTGGCCTCACTTCTAAATTACTTTGGCACTTGAGTTAGAAAGCTGTTTTTGCTGTCCAGCTTCACTGAATGCAGTTAGCATGTTTGATATTCTCTTTACTAAAGCAGGTTTCCTCCCTTCATAATGGCAAAGTTATCATGTATGAAATCAGGCACAACACTGGACATCACTTTGGCGAAAACCTTTAACTTTCTGACTTTACAATATTCTCTGCCTTCTTTTCTATTTTGTGGTCTTCACATGTCCTTTATAGAGAGCAGTTTCATTCAAAATGAAATAAATAAATAAATAAATAAATATTATTATTAATAATTTATAAATATAATCCATCAAATAAATAAATGTCTTCATGGAATAATAATAATAACAGTTATAAAAATATTTTTATGGGGTGCCTATTTTGTCAATCAGTTTTATTTGTTTATTTATTTGAAGTTTTATTCAAGTATTTATTTCATTATTTATTTATTTGATAATGGTGTTTTACTTTGTGACACTTATTTTGTAAAGCTACTTTACATATTTCATGAACTTTTTTTTTTTCTAACTCTGTTTTTATTTAAGGGTGTTTTTGTTTCATGTTCTTACATTCAAATGAGGAGGCGGTGTTTTCTCTGTGGGCACTGGGGAATAATTGTGAATTAAAATAGCTCTCCATAGTCCTTCACCTGCAGCTACGTTTATGTTTCTATTTTATTTCTGTTGTTCTGCACAATAGTCACTTAGTATATGAGTATCAGTCTTTTCCCTTCTTTTGTATCAGTTTGATAGACTAACTTTAGTGTAAAATAATGAGGCAAGGTCTTTAACAGCAGATCAGGGCATGTTAAGATAATCCCGAGGAGTCCTTGAGCAAACATCTGTGATCAGTTGTTTTTTTCTGCAGGTGTAGGACAAATTGGCATTTCTCATCCTCTCTCGTGAATTGTCCCATTAGATTTACCGTTTAAAAACAGACATTTGCATTTAATTGTTGGACAAAACATACTAATCCAAACATAAAGAAAAACCCTGGATGTCCATCATTGGCAGCTATTTAGACAGCTGAGCGTTCCCATTTCTGACATCATGGTGCTGCTTGTCGTTTGCCTCTCTCTGTGGGATGTGTGTCAGTATGTCCATCTTCTCAGTGCTTGAGTTGATGCATTGCCAGATTAAACCCGTCAGATTTGTCAAACTCTGCTGGCAGTAAGCGACACTTAAAGGCAGATCAGTATTAAGTCTGTCTTTGTTGTGTTGTCTTTTATTTTTGTGCCTCATTTAACTTCTTCATATTTATTCATGAACTGATGTCTCTGAAATTGGTATGGGAAGACTAATACACAGTGCCTTGAAGATGTATTAATAGATTTTTCTGTTTTATTTTTTTCAAGTTAGAACCACAAACTTTAATGTATTTTATTGGGATTTCATGCTGTAGATCATGGATCAGGAACTTTTATAACTGTGAGAGACAATTTTGTCTTTGGTCCAGCTAAACTGAAACAGCTACATGAAATAAATTAGCTTTTGTTTTCACAAAATCTTCTCTGGGATTTTTTTTAATGAAAGAAAAAGAAATCTTACACAAAAGGAATGAACAATTTTTTTCAAAGGAATGTTTTTATGTTTTATGTTTTTATGTTTTTTATGTTAAAAAAGCACATACTTTGAAACAAAAAAACAAACAAACAAACAAACAAAAAAAACCAAACCAAAACAAAAAATATATATAAACTAGTGTCAATCTTTCTGGAAAATCTTTGGATGTATTACATGAAAACAGAGCATTTTTATATGATCTTTACATTGTAAAACACTAATTCTTTAGTATTTTTAACCAAAGTTATTAAGAGCCACAGTGGATGGGTCCAAAGAGCCACATGTTGCAGACCTATGCTATAAATGAACACAGTGTAGCACGTAATTGTGAAGTGGAAGGAAAAACATTCATGGTTTTCAATTCTTTATTTTCCAATAATTGTCTCAAAATTGTGGCATCTATCTGGATTCAGCATCCTTTTATACCACTAAATAAAATATACTGCATTCAATCATAAACCAAGTCTCCCTGTGCGTTACAGAAATATATCCCAAGCTCCACACAATTCACAGAGCTCCGTTCAATACATTATCCAAAAATGGAATGAGTGCGGCACGACTGGAAACCTACCAAGGCATAGCCATTCACCTAAACTAACAAGCCGGACAAAGAAGGCTTTAAGAAGGCTTCAAAGAAGGCTTCTACTATGGGCTTTAAGAAGCCCATAGTAGAAGCTGCATAGATCGATGGCTCAAGTGGGAGAATCTATAAGTCATGCACGAGGTCAGTTTTGTGGTGTGCATCAATCTGGCCTGGAACAAAGTTTAACATTGGCAAGAAGAAAGCTATTGTTGAGAGAACGCTATAAGAATTCCCGTTCGCTGTTCTCCACAAGCCATGGAGGTGGCACTGCAAACTTGTGGAAGGAAGTGCCGTGATCAGATGAGACCAAAATAGACCTTTTTGGCCAGTATCCAAAGTATCTGTGTCTGAAAACTAACTCTGCATTTTGCACTCAAAACTCAATTCCCACTGTAAAAAATAGCAGTGGCAGCATCATGCTGTGGGGATATTTTTCTTTAGCAGGCTCAGTAATGCTTTTCAGATTTGGAAGATGGTTGGAGCTAAATACAGAGCAGTCCTAGGAAAACACCTGTAAGAGGCCACACAAGACTAGAGACTGGCACGGAGGTTCATCTCCAGCAGGACAGCCAGCCAGAGCGACAATGAAATGGCTTAGATCATAGCAAGTTCATGATCAGTGGCCTAATCAAAGTCCATTTTCACAATCTTTGACGACACTTAAAAAGTTGCTGTTCAGCGACACTCTCCATCAGTGGGAAACAAACTCAGTCTCTATATATGGGAAGCTAGTAGAGACAAATCCCACGCTGCAAAAACACAAAATCTTACCAAGTATTTTTGATCTGGTTTCTAATGCGAGTATCTTGAATACAGTTGAAATAAGACAAAACTAACTTACAAGTAACGTTTCAGCAAGATATAGGAGCTTGTTTTAG
Organism: Anableps anableps; assembly: GCA_014839685.1. Lineage (NCBI taxonomy): Eukaryota > Metazoa > Chordata > Actinopteri > Cyprinodontiformes > Anablepidae > Anableps > Anableps anableps. The sequence goes on from CM026072.1 coordinate 35,186,763, forward strand.
GAGAATAATTCTTTAATATTGATGAAAAATGACTCATTATTAGTGAAATAATCTGGAACAAGACATTTGAATTATAGTATAACATAATGTGCTGAAAACTTACTTGTAAGTTAGTTTTGTCTTATGTCAAGTGTGTTCAAGATATTTGCATTAGAAACTAGATCAACAAGGCTTGGTATGATTTTGTGTTTTTGCAGTGCAAAAGACTTGCAGCTGTGATTGCAGAGAAAGGTGGTTCCAGAAAGTAGTGATTTAGTGGGCAAAATATATATGCTGCACTTTTCAGATTTCCATTTCTAAAAAAAAAAAAAAAAAAAAATTAAATCACACTTAAATTCTACTGTGTTTTTTGTATATCACATAAAATTCCTAGAAAACATATTAACATTTATGGCTGCAAGAAATGAAACAGGGGCATGAATACTGCATCTCTGTAATACTGAAAGATTAGCAGGAGCTGATACTGCTGGTAAGTACAGTATAAGTTATACGTTTAGAAATACCTTTTATTTCCTCATCTGTTGCAGCAAAGCTGTAAGTCTCCTCAGCAACCTAATTTGCTTTCTCTGTTATGAAATCACATTCTCAGCATGCCTGGATTTCCAGTGCAACAGATGTGAGAGGCCCCAGGTTAAATATTCCGTTCCCCAGTCTGTTTCTGTCTGTCTGACTGCCGTCTCGCTGACAAGCATGTATCCTCATGTGAGGAGTCACTCGCTGTTTGGAAAGCGCTACGCAACATCCCCAAATGTTCCAGAGCCACAGAAGTGTGCTTCATAATAAGTAACACTCTGGTGAAGGCTTTCCTCTTTACCCATTTTAAGCAGGTCAAAGGTCACACTTAGCATAAAGTTGGTTGAAGCTGGTAAACATTCAGTCTTCTGTGTAAGACCACTTGATTAGAGGGTTTATACTGTGTTTGCTGTTGGTTTTGTTTTGCTAGAGCAGCCTCTCGAGGCCACTCTTGAATTGTTAAGAGTTCATGCAATAGCAGCAAAAGAGGAACACAAATGTAGTGCCGTCTATTCCAGGGATTTTTAAAACCTTACCCCACCTGTCTTTAAGAGCGGACCCTCAGAGATTTGCGTGGAAGAAAAATCCATTTTGAGTGTATCTCCAGAGAGTCTGGGCAACATCAGCAGATAACTGATGGACCAGCACAGTCACGAGGCATTCAAAGCCACTGCAGAAATTATTTTATTGCTTGTTTCTTTTTTTTCTGAGTTTGCTTTTCTGTTACTTGTGAAAAAGAAAGAAAGTAAAAAGAGGTGCCTTGGTTCATTGTGCAGAGGTTTTCAAAACTTTGGGGCTCTAATGGAAGGTTTTTCCTTGGCCACAAAACTGTGACCTGGAAATCCTGACTAGATCTCCATGTTCTGGAAGGTACAAACCAGATAAGAGGGAGATTTACTTACAAAAGGGGCCCTTTTAAGGTGCTAAATTTGAAATCAGATGAATTCAAAATCAAAACAGAGGCATGTGTTTGTATTTTTTTTTTTCTTGGTAATAAGTCCAGTTCCGTCCTGTTGAAGACAGTGGAGGGTTCCCTGACTGATACCTGGATAAAGCGTATATCCATCATCAAGGTGACAGTAGACAAAGACGTGCTTTATAGTGCCTTACAAAAGTAGAACTTTTCATATTCTATAACACTATAAACACAAACTTCAGTGTATTTTATTGGGATATTTTGTGATTGAGCTGTATAAAGTAAGCATAATTGTGAGGTGGCCCTCAGGTATTCTCAGGGGTTAGGGACCACAACAGCTGAAATCCATGAATACTTGAGATCCCCTTAAAGCGTTTGTAACTGCCTATTTTAATAGTTCAAACACTAAATATACCTTAATATGCATTCATACGCACAATAGAAACGCCTTGGCACTACCAGAGAAGCTAACATCCACAGGCGTCCTTATCTCTGCTCTTTGGGGCACAGTCAATCAGTGCCAATGAAAATAAATCATTCATGGATTGGCTGCTATGAAAACACCAGGCAATGGCGTGTCAAGTAGCATTGCGCCTTGGTACTTCAGCTTCCCAAGCTGAATATTTTGGATATGCGCTATGAATTTTCCGTTATCTTCCACAGAAAAATCTACAAAAAGGTAAATTCGCTAATACTGAACCGTGACTCTGTACAGTGGAGGGCGTTCATGGTACATAGTTTTCAATATTTCTCATAAACATTTTTCTCATAAAAATCTGAAAGGTTTATTTAGCCCTACTTGTTTTGATACCACTAAATAAAATGCATTGCAATAAATTGCCGGCATTAGTCACCTAACTAACAAATAGAGTCTACATGTACATGTATACTTTAATTTCGGTATAAACCCAGCTGTTCTGTGGAGGCCTCAGTGGTTTGCTAGAGAACATTAGTGAACAAACAACATCATGAAGACCAGGGAACCCAACAGACAGGTCAGGGAGAAAGTTGTGAAGTGGGTTAAAACACGGTTAGGTTATAAAACAGTATCTCTAGCTCTGAATTTCTCATGGAAATTTGGAGCTTCTGTTGAACAAGTATGAGTATAAGAAATTAAGAGTCGAGCTGAATGAGCTGATTTCATTACCGGATTAAAAATTCTGAAGGATGTAATTGATGTTTAGCTACACTCAGCAGCTGGCGATTAAAAAGCAAATCAGACAAAAACTGGTTAACCTTTTTATCAGTCTTGTATAAAAATTACAGTCTGGAGTTTGGGCCATCACTAAAACCCAAGTTTCTCCACAGCGAATGAATAACAATCTGGTAAAGAATGAGACACGGCAGAGAATTCTGGAAAAGAAATGAAGAAGCCATTTAGAAGAAAGACATATTATCTACAAGAGCAACCAATACCTTGTCATACTATTAGGTATCTGCCTTTTCTTTCAGTGGTAAAAGAATACATAATGGGTATTGTTTACCGTCCTACACATTTGCTTCTGTAGCTTCCACAGTGCAATTATCAGATAACTCAGGTTGCCACAGATTTTTGGGACATTTTTACAAAATTCCTGCTGCACAAGATCTGCAGCTTTTGCATCTCCTGCATATCAACTATTTACCACTTCTCCAGAATCCATACAAATATGAATCAAATATAGCAGTCATTAGGCATGGGAATTGATAAGAATTTATCAATAGAGATTCCACTATCAATCTTACTTATCGATTCGATTCCTTATCAAATATCTTATATTATCAATTCTCATTGAGTTAGGAAATAAACTCTCTTCAAAATAGGCACCATGTTGTATTCAATTCAAATAAAATTAAAGCTGGCTTTAAAAATAAGAATCTCTCTGTCAAATGAACATTTTAACATGAAATGGAACTTTTTGCACATCAACAGTTTTTGTGCAGACAAACCTGCATGTTTGCCTTTTCAGGAAGGATCTTTAAAGACTTAAAGGTTGTTTTCAAAAGATGCTTTTAATCTGACAAATGAGCCTCATCGGAACACATATTCTAATTTATTGAACATGACTGTAAATGTTATTATGAGATGGATGTTATTCATACAGCATGGCGCAACAATAACCAGGACATGGAGGAGTTTAACGTTACCTGGGACGTTCATGGCAGGAGATGCTGTGCTGGAAGCTTCCCGCCTCAAGAGTCATCGCCGTCACTAAGCAACGTATCAAACACTTTACCTTCGTGCCAATCAGTTGCATGCTGTGTGGTCAACTGTTTGAGGATGCTGGAGGTATTTCATCCTCCTTTGTCTAGTAGTCTGTTTGTGAAATGTAACCAGACAGGAGTGCTTCTGTCGGAACATAAAATACGGAGCATAAACAATAAGTTATCACACAAATACGTCACACGTTACTGGAACCAGCAAGCAGAATCATTAAGCAGGAAGGTTAACGATTCCAAGGAATTGAACTATTGAGAACCAGTTCTGTATAAGAACCGTCCCATCACTAGCAGTAATGGTCAATTACTAGCATTACTTATTTAACAACAGGTAATGCTCTCTCCACTGATGAAGATTCAGTCACCATGGCAGGCAAAATGCCATGGTGACTGAATGTAATGGCTTGTCTTACAGTACTTTCTGATAACCGTTAAAGATTGTCTGACCACTTGGGGCCACTCAAAGACAAAGTAACATACCCTGTTTTGATGTAGCAGAACAATATGAATGTTGCACAGAATCCTTGATTTCATTCTGATGATAACACAGCAGGTGTTGTTCTTCATATTTTTAACTTGGCCCTATAGTGGTTTCCTCAGAGTTGTCTATATTTTTTTTAGGTTAATTTCCCTGTAGAGCTTGTTGTAACACTGCCACTGATTTGCTCTGTAGCTCAACTCAATAGTCTCTCCAGTGCACTGTGACACGTAAAGCACAACCAGCAGCAAACTTTGGATTTATGTTGTTCTGTTTGAACAAACCAAGAGCTTTTTCTTTTGAATACCTTAGTGGCTCATATTTTGAAATTTTACAGTTGGATACAGTCTGAGATGAGACTGGAGACCAGGTGTTGTCCTCAAATGACCAGAAAACAAATATCCACTTGGAACCCTGCTTTCTCAGCCAGCCATGACAAGTTGTCCTCAGATGACACGGCACACGGCCAGGCAGCCAACAGTTTAGGAATTAGTTGTAGTAATAGTTATTCTCTCCACACTTGGATGGGTCACATTGGAATGACTTTCATTAAGGTAGGAAAAACTCTTGTCTGTCTGATAAGCTGTTTAATGACTTTACACTGTTTTGCCTCTATATACTGTAGTACATTGATCTGTAAAGAATTACCAATAAAATGGAATCTAATTTAACGTTTTTGGACTCATGAATTGACAAGGTGGTGTTTTAATTTCACCACCAGGGCAGAATTGTACAGGGATTTTTTTGTGAATTTGAATTTGCAAAATTTGTGTGTTTTTAACTCCACCAACTTCTACTTGGTTTTGATTCCTCTCATGTGAATGTAGGAGAAACACAGTTAGTTGTGTTAGAGTGGAAAATAAATATTTTTATAATATTATTTTATTATCATATCTTTTTTTTACTGTATCAGACTTGATCCATGGCCCATTTTTGGTCCTGGGTTTGGAGATTACATCACATGAAATGAGTATAATAATAATAATAATTTAGGAGGAAAAGATGGACAGTTATTTAATAAAATAAATATGAAGATTGTACAGTTTCCACTTGTAAATTAGAGCTTCCATGAGCTTGTAGTTGTACAGTGCCTTGCAAAAGTATTTATAGCTCTTTGAATGTTTGTCACTCTACAACCACAACCTTTACGTTTTTGTTGGAATTTTAAGTGATAGGCAAACACATACTAGGACTTCTTTGGGTAGTGTACATATACATGTATGTGTACCTGTATATGTAAATATACATTACATTAATCTAATATGTATATATATGTGAATAGCGCTCAAGTTCAGCTACGTTTGGCAGAATAGTGTTGGTTAAGTTCTGTCAGACTGGAAAGGAAGTGTTTGAACAGCAGTTTCTAGGTTTATGCCAAAGGTCCTCAGTTGGATTTAGGTCTGGGTTATTCTGAACGCGAGCGTTCTTTAATCCTAATCATTCCATTGTAGCTCTAAAAATCTAATTATTGTTGTCCCACTGGAAGATAAACCTCCACCTTCTATCAGCAGCTTGAAACAGGTTTTCTTCCGTTATTTCCTTGCATTTAGCTTCATCCATCAACTCTCACCATGTAATCAGAGCACTTACTTCAACATGTTTGTGTCCCTACATGACCTGTAAACTGGTAAATTGGATTTTTTTTTTTTATGGCTTTCTATCAGCAATGGCTTGATTGCTGGTGTGTATCCATAAAGGCCAGATTACTCAACTCAGTTATAAATCCTCCGATTGGCTAAAAACAAGTAGAACTTAAGAATTTTAGAGTAAAATTTGGGAGAAGTCATCCAACATATTGAAATAATCATATATTCTCTTTTCACTTTGCAAGATGTGGGATACTGGCTTGTCTTAGCCAGGGGAGGACTGTGATGAGGCACATCATGTGTACAGCACTTCGGTCCTCACCTCAGCCATTCCATCCACAGACGCACGAGCTATTGTGCATCTGCTTGCTGTAATAAGCCTCGATAAGAACCAGCAAACAAAGCTGAGATAAGACTGAGATCCATTGAGCCTTTCTAAAACTCAGACAGGGCGTATGTTTGTTTATCGTCTGTCTGCTTTTTTTTTCCTGTTTCCTACCAACAAATTCCTCCCCTCTTTGACTTGTTCCATGCCATTTCTTGCCTTGAACTTGTTTTTAAACCAGTTTTTTCTTATCTTGTCTTTGATTTCTTGATGCTTTTATATCTCTACCTCGTCTGTTCTTTGATATTTTTTGTCTGTCTTTCTTTTCCTTTCCTAGTTGCTCCATTTTATGTGGGTTGTCTCTCTCTTTCATGTTTTAAGATAGGCTTTCCTCCCTCTGTGATTTCTTCCCCCGTCACACCCCGTCCCTGTGTGTGATGCATCTCCCTTGTACCCTTGTTTTTATGTCTCAAAAACAAGAAAAAGTAGTTTTCTCTTGCTTCTTTTTACCACAAACAGCCTTCCTCTATTCCTCACCTCCTCCCCCTCTTTCCTTGTCCCCCTTTTTTCCTTTCTTTTGGAATTTATTTCTTTCCCAGTCACACAAAAACCGCACTTGGTACTTTTGAAATGTAAATAAAGTTTTGTTGTTTCCTCAGCTGTAGCCTCCTCCAGCCCTGTTTATCAGGCAGACTTCAAAGTGGCACGCTGACATGTGGCGCTATCTCTCCACCGCTCTGTGAAACAGGGTCACAGGCGGCGCTTGGCTCTCAGAAAAAAAACTTTCCCCTTTCATGTGAGAGCCTGGTGGGTGAGAGGAACTAAAGGGGGCCATGCCAGCCAGCCACCCACCCGCTATCCTAACCCAGACGCCAATCGTCCACTGCTGCGCGCATCTGCGTGTGTGTGGGGGAATGTGTTTGTGTGTGGGAGTTAGTGGAGGTGTGTTATCTCTCAGCTTGTTACTGCAGGCTGGTAGCGAGCCCTACCCGTGTTCTGCTGTGGTGTACCTATCCCACCTGTTGTTTCTGGTATTTCATGAATTTATACACTGAGTTCCCTCCCTCTTTCTGTGTTTTTCCTCTTCTTTCTCTAGCTGTGGAGGCAACCTGAGAGCGGCTGATGAATTTCGGACTGGACATATGTAGGAGGAAGAAAACAAAACCAGGAACCAAAAGATCAAAAAAAATTAGAGGGGATGGTGATGCTGTTAAGAGCTGCGTATAAAAGACAAGCCTGAGCCACACCCATGCTGCAGCCGTCATCTTCTAAACCTGCCACGAAAACCAATCCATCTCTGTCATAATGCCTAATCTTTTCCTGTGATCCATCCCTTTATTCCGCCCCCTCAGAACATAGCAGAACCCCTTCTACAGACCAGTGATCCAGGCAGCGTTAAAAAGAACAAGGGGTGACGAGACAAGCTGTCACTAAGCACAGGAGGGACCCTCACTCGCTGCCGGGTGTGAGAAAACAGCTGCCTCTAACTTGAGCACATGGGTTGTTAATGAACAGAGATGGCAGCGAGACCAGCCGGTGCCACCCTGTCCTCTCGACCACCCTCCCTCCCCCCGACCACCTCTGCCCGGACAGGTTAAGGTCGGTCCATCGGCATTCATCGCAGCATCTGCAGCAGCTGGCTAAGCGTGGGAAGGAGCAGTATGCAGGAAACTGACCTACCAGCTACGAATGCCTTCAAAGGTAAAAGCTGACAATGAGCACTGCTGTGTGTCTCTTACTGTGTGTGTTGTACATCAAACTGTGTCTCTTTGTAAGAAAATCTACTGAAAACACATGTCAAACCAGACATCACATCCCACTTGTGATGGGAGTCATTGCAGCAGGTGTCTTGAATTTTGCTTTGAATGATGTTACACTTATGAACCATTACTGAACAGTGAACAGAAGTAATGCACATCTTGCTAGTACTGGACCAGATCCCCCTTTGCCTCCAGATCTGCCTTGACTCTTCATATTATAGATTCACCAAGGTGGGAGACACATTTCTCAGGGATTTTTGTGAGCTGCACATCCACAATGCAATGTCACAGTAAATACTGAGACTCATCCAACCAAGTGACTTTTTTCAAATGATTATTGCTATATTATGGGAAGCATCTATAGCTGCTTCAAGGTTCTACATGAACAATTTACATATGATATACCTAATACTTTGGTTGTAACTAGTGGTTATTTAAACTATAGTTCAGCCTCCTCTGACGTCAACAGGTCAATTTTATCCATACAATTACTGCTGAATATTTTCTCCTTTTGGGTCCATTCTCTGTAAATCTTACATGGTTGTGTGTGAAAATCCCAGCGGTTTCTGAAATGTTCCAACCAGCTCGTCTGTCTCCAGCAGCCCATAAACCCCCTTTCCTCTGCATTCTGATGCTCAGCTTCAACTCCAGCAGGTTGTGTTGACCACATTTTGATGCCTTAATGCATTTAGTTGCTGCCATGTGACTGGCTGATTTGCAATTTGTGTAAACAAACATTTAAACAAGCGTACCTCATAAAGTGGCAAACGGGTATACAGCTTTTTAATCATATGAGCCAAAGTCACATTTTAACTCTGTTGTTCAGAAATGAATCTTTTCTTTGTTGAACCACCCACTCTTAACATACAGAACAAAAATAGATATGTTCTTTATAATTATGAGTGGTTATGATTTGAAATAGCTTAGATTGGACTGATCCAAAGGATAGAAGCAAAACGCCAAATTCCATATAAATATAGCAGTTTCTGGACCCTATCATACAAATTAGGTTCAACACATCCAGATTTTTTTAGAGAGACCTAACTTAACCAACCCAAACATTGACGTTCATACTTAAGTGCCTTGATGCTGGTTATGAGCTCAGTAAGTCTACCCAAAGTTACTAACTCTGGATAATATGCATGTTCAACAACAACAAAAAACAGCCATGAATGCTCACATTGATAAGCTTATTACTATGGTATCCAAATTAACTAAACATGGATATACAGTATCTACATTTAGTCACTGTGCAAATTATTCTCTCCTGAATAGTGCAAGTGTCACTTGCTCAGATTAGAGAAACTCTGGATTTATATTGTTGAAAAATGACAAGGACTTGTAATTGGAAAAAACGTTCATCTGTCACTGTTTTAGGGGGTAACTTAATAGATATTTTTCTCAATAATTTTCAGGGCAATGTTACCTAATGTTGGTGTAGGACCCTGTTGATGGGCAATCAGAAAACAGAGATGATGAAATAAAAAAAAGGTTGAGTTCAGATAGGCATGGTCAATTGAAATAAATTCAAAAATCACAGCACGAGCTGAACACCTACCATCTAACAGTGAGAGACTGAACTGTGGAGGAATATATCATTTAGAGAGTGATTACTTGGATAAGAAGCAGGTGGGGATGATTAAAAAACAGCTGAGAGAGGACTGAGATAATTCATAAAGGAGAAAATGGATGAACGTTGACTAACTTACAGAAACAAGAAAACTTTAGAAATATGTTGATTGAACCCAACATGAAAGACCCAACATGAGAATCACGCAGCTTATGAAACCTAAGGTTGACAAAGACATTCAGAACAGAAGTGACAAACAAAGCAGGAAGTATGTTAAGCACTGTGCACAAAAGGAGCTTGAGTACCAAAATAATACAGGAACTAAGGTCTACGAAGGTAACTCAAAGCTACAACTCCAAATCTGTACAATGAATCAGTGACTTAAAGTAGATGACAGAACCAGCACAAAGCCCTGTTACAGCAAGTGTTCTCAAACTTTATGTCCAAAGGTCAAAATCTGTTTTCTTGGCTTAAGTTGGATTGACATGCCACTTAGTCCAGATGAGTTCCTTTTCATTTTTTTTTTTTTTTTTTTTGTTTGTTTGTTTTCTAAGGGCATTGATTGTTGAAGAGCTGGAGCTTTATAATATTTTTGCAATGTTACAGGATAAGCAGGTCAGTCAAGATGTCAACCAATAATAAAACGCAATGGTAATGTCTGACTGTCCGATGTGTTTTCACGAACACTGGTCATCAGGTGGTTGGGATATCTAAACTTTTTAATACTTGCAATACCTCGTTCAAAATGTCATATTTGTTCATTCTCTGCCCTCTCTTTTGGTTCTGCTGCATTCGTCTCATATATGCAACAATATACTGGATAGCTTGCTGGCTTACCTGCTGCTTATACTGGGCAGCTTATTGCAGTAGTGCCCCAAATGACCAGATGTTGTAACTGCATGTTGTTCCTGAGACAATTTGCTCCACTATTACAAATGTCATGAAAGTGAGAATGACACAGCAATCATGCCTGCCTTCATACTTACAGGGATAATTCAAGTAGATAATGGGTACCTATTAACTGTGTTAGAAGGGACAGCATGAAAGACAAGACAAAAAGCATTTGGAGGAGGGTTTTTCATCTGACAGGAAACCACACAGAAAGGTCCAAAATGACCCCTTTAAATGAGTTAAACCCAAACAAAAGTTGGAATCTTTACGTTTTTAAAAAGTAGGAAACGAAACCCCTACCACAGATACAAAGAGGCAGACTTACTTTTAAGTGTAAAATTGTATTTTTAAATAAATTTGTAATATAAGTAGACTTCTTACACTCAGTGAAATAGACTGAAAACAGAAGAGTTATCAACCAGAACACTGAGTCACACATTTACATGAGTCTCATGTTTTTAGTTGTTTTAAAATGCTTTCAATGTAGCATTAATTTGAAACAAGAATGTTTCACATCTGTCCATTTTGTATTGACAGGGGACTACAAAAGGCTTTACAAGTTGATTCTCAGGTCTTTGGATGGCCTCCACATATCTGTACTTACACATTGCTGTGGAAAAAATGTAAAATGAATCTGATTTCCCAGTGAATTGACATCAACATCATGAGAAATCTAACAGCCACCCTGCCTGGTTTTTCTATCGGTGTTCCTGAAATAGTACAAAACAGTTTTATTTAAAAAAAAAAAAAAATCAATGATTTGTACAAAAGCTAAATCAAGTTTAGAATTTTAAAAATTTATTGAAGAATAAAGCTCAGTTAAGGGAATTTTCTTAGTTTGAGATTTCTATCACTTTAACTAAAAAGGCTAAATAGAGCATTGAGGCTTATGAGGTATAATGTTTCATATCCAGAAAATTTGTTCAGGTGCTAAACCCAACCCCTGAGTTGGTCAAAGAATAGTATTACGAAACTAATAACAGGCATTGGGTGGGGGGGAATTACTACAAAAGTCCTTAAAATGATGATAGTATGAACAGTTCTGTATTGTGTCAGCACATTTGGCAATTTGGGCCAAAAAATTTTTTTAACCTTCTAATCTCTTGAAGGAACTTAGAAATTCCCTGTAGGACAATATACCTTTGTTCGCTCATGCTATCTTTGTAAGCCAGCTTTTAAAAATCCTACACACTGGATGCCCATGGCCTTCTTTTCTGTAGCTATTTCAGGTCAGTCATTCATTGTTTTGTCTTAGCCCTGAAATATGTGCTGAAAATCGGACTTTGTTTGCCAGTGTTTCTTGTCCAAATTCAACCAAAAGTAAGATGTTAAAGGCTGGCCTTGTCAGGCATTCTTTAGCCCATTTGATGGGCTCCAAACTCTGCCTTAACAAATCCTAACAACTTTTCTATCAGTTTCTAAATCAATACATGTCTTCATGTGGATGTGAGATGGTTTTTTGTACTTTTGTACTGTGAAAACATGCTGAGGACATCACCAGAGAGGATGAGTGGCATCATCAGTAAAAAATCAGTATGAAAAGCATTTTCAGGATCATGCCACTGTTAGTCAAAGGTGTTTTCAAATTTGACTGGCTTACTTAACGTTTTTGTCAGCGAGTGTCTAAGAGATGTAAAAAGACCCTAACAGTCTGAAAGCCAGTATGGTTTTGAAACTGCCTACACTCCAGTTTATGTCTGTGACAGTTGTTCAAATGGAAATACTGTAGGGTGTTTCACAAATGACATGGTTGTTACCTCTATGTTTGCATAACTAACTAACAAGGTAAGCCTTGCAATTTTTGGGGATCATACTTCTGTTTTATGACCCAGTTTGATATGGGGATATCTGATGAACAAATAGTCTGTCATTTGACTCTAGAATACTTTGGTATACAGAGGAGTTTATGTTGACTGAATGACAGCAATGTGACTGGGTCCTATGACTGCAAAACAAGCCCAATTCATAATTCTTCCCCTACACTCCTTTGTGTTGGGCTGAAGTGTTTCCGCTTATATTCTCTGTTTGGTTTTTGGTAAACATGGTGTTGTGGATAATGGTAAAGCATCTCTATTTTTGTTCTTCTGTCTGAAGCACACTGTTTCAGAAGTGATGTGGTTCATTCAGATGCAACTTTGTGAATTTGTGCTCTCATATTCTTTGGAGATCAAACAATTTTTATCCTGGTAACTCTTCCAAATGCCTCCCCCCCCTTTTTTAAACAGATTTTGTCAGCTTTTCACTCTTTGAGGTGTTATGGACTGTGCAATGCTGGGGCGTCAACTTCTGCAGAATATAACTGTTTGTAAATGGCTTTATAGTGTGTTCAGATCGAATGTGATATAAATGCCAGGGGCTTTTGGTTTAAATGCAAAGTCTATATGGCTGCACGTCTAGGGGGCGTCGAGAAGACTCGCGGCGCATCTTGCATGTCTAGTGCTCCATGTTTTGAAGCATTTTGCATGTCTGGGACTGAGTGTTTTCAGAATTTGATCGTTTGATATGCGTCCAAAGTGGCAAACGCTAGAGTTGGAAATCTGAACTTTTGCAGCTGGTTTCGGCGGGTCAACCAATCAGAGAGAGTATGCTGTGTGACGTAGTGAGGCATTTTCTGGCGAACGGAAAGACGACAATGGTCACACAAAGATGACAGTGGAAGACAAGTGCAGAGCAATTTTGACGCTCGATATCAAGTGTCTGACTTTAAAGTGCACAAGTGTCTAACTTGAGGCATTGGACGCCTTTTTGATGCGCAAAATGCGTTCATTCTGAGTTTGAGTCAGAAACTATTGCTTCTTTCTTGTAATTGCCAATGTCATTCCTCCATGTTATAGTGTTAACACACACCTGCTTGCTCCAGACTGACAGTCAAAACTGGTGCTTTTCTAGGAGTATTCATACTTGCTTGGAATGAGCTATTTAAATGCATTTGCTTAGGATTAGGTAAACCTGATTGTGACTTTTTGTCTTTAATCCTGTGGAAGCGCCAAATGTACATTATTGTTTTATTACTGAATGGTAGTCATCAAAAAGGTATTTATTTACCGTTTGAAGACGTTTTGTTTATTGAACCAGTTATATATTACTTTTAATGATCCACTTAATAATCCATAGTGAAGTAATCAGTGATGTCTACGAAACTAGCCTAAAAACTGTATTGAGCATAATTGTTTCTACCCTAAAACCACAGGCTTGCTTTGTAACCACAGTTTGGCTGCAACATGATGAGATGTCAGGGAGAGTGATCTGCAGCATTTTCATATAACAAACTGGTTTTACAGAATGAATATCATTAAACTTGTTCATCATCCTGATTCTATTCTCAGTAAAATGTACATTTTTAACTGCATTATTCCGAGTAAATGCCTTTTGACTTGAACTCTTCTGTGATTCATATAGCCCAAAAACTTGGAGACCCTTTGACTTTTCATCAAACACCATGAGGTTAATTAGCAGCTATTAACATGCTGTATTGTTGACGAAAAAGTGTTGAAAATTCTGCCAGCTACAGTTGTGTCCCCCATGGATCTCACTCCAGAAAAATCTGGAGAGGATTCTTTCAAAATGAAGTAGTCCTCTGTTAAACAGCTGCTTGAACTAACAGCTCAGACCTCTGCAGTTAATACACCCCTGAGGGTGAGTGATGACATTTTAAACATCACACTCTCATAACGCCTCACAGTACAGATTTTCCTACTGCTTTAGCAAAGTTCACATTCTGCCGTTTTGTCTTTGATTGCCGGGTCCCTCTGGGATGTTTCCATTGGCAATGTTAACCAGAACACACAGAGGACAGGGTCACCATTCACCACTAATTTGTCAAAGCAATCTGACTTGCAGCTGAAGCTGGTTTGATGGCCTAGAGATGGCTCTGTGGACATGGAACAGCTTACAGAACTTTTACTCTCGAGGAGATGATTCATCAAGACAGAAAATTCCAGTCTGGAGAGTCAGAGAAGCCAACGCTGATGGCCCGACTAAGCCACCAACAGACTGACTCATAGCTCAGGCTGTTGTTCTTTGGTCCACCCTATGAGTTCACAGAAAGACCAGTTGGAATAATGTGGGTATATTTTCAACTCATGTGCCAGCTTCAAATCTTCACTAGTTGGTCAGAAGATATGTGCACACTTCCTGCTGTTATTATTAGTGTAGTAAACTGCTGCATCTGTTGAGAAATCCCTCAGAGCCAGGCTTTCTCTCTACTCCCAAATCACTTGTATTACATAATTCATCAGCTGTGTGTATGAGCGTGTGTGTTTGGGTTCACTCAGGTCAGTCTCCACTGCAGCCCTGAGGGGGTGAGGAGGGGAATGAAGTCATCGAGCGATAGTAAACAAACGCGGCACGGTTCAGATGTAGACAGACAGCGGTGGTCGATAGCTGCAAGGCTAATACAAGGTTCTGTTTACTCTGCAGGGTTCATGTTGGGTAAAATGCTGTGTTTCACGCACACACAAACACTAACAGTCTGAACTTAAATGCATCCCTGCATTAGTCTGTGTGCATCTATGTTCAATGCAATAAGTTCCACTGTGAGCTTCTCGCTGTAGATATAACATTGTTGATGAGCAAGGGAAGAGTGTTTTGGTGCCACAGCAGCTCCTGAGTGGAAAATCATTTTTCCTCCTATCACTTGTTTTCACCTCTCTCGACTTTCCTACTATGACCTCACCTGTGTGTCAACACCCAATCACATTCCCAATCACTACTTAAGTGTTGCTATTTGAGGCTTCAGCTTAAGACTTTGCCTTAGAATTACTAAAGCATTTTTTAGGTATGAATAAACCTAAAAAAAATCTTCAAATCTATGTCCGTTAATTCTGACCATAAGCGCAGGCAAACTTGAAATGACATTCAGTTCTGCAAATTATTTCTGTCTCATTATCTTTTGTTTACAGTGACTGTGATGAATTGGCTCAACAGTTGTGAATGTTTTGTTAATCATATCTGTAAGATGCCACACTTTCTTATGATCACACGTTTCCTATCTTGCCACCTATGCTTTCATATTGCGAACCACCTGTTGCTTCATCTACAAATGGTGCATACTCACAGAGAATTGCCCTACACGTTTCCACGCAAATGTTCAGCTCTATCAGTAATGAAATGACCGTGGGAATGTGCGCAGCCCAGCAGAAACCAGCCACTTCAGCTTGAGGGTATGCTGAGAAACTGTGAATGATGTAACAACAAATGTTGTACACACAAGAGAGACATGACAAACATTATTGTTATTATCATCCTTACTGTAGGTTATTCAAAATGTGAAAATACAAAGAGAGCATGTTTTTAGAGACCAAGAAGATGTTCTGGCTGAAGATGAAGTCTGACTTTTCAGCCACTTCTATTGCAGCTCTGCTTTCCAGACAGCATACATATGTGGGCCCCATATGGGATCAATAAGGGCAAACAACATGGGCCCCAAAAGGTTTTGTCCACGGTTTCCATGGTGGCCCAGCAGGGGTTTATCCACATAGATTTTAATGGGCCCTGACTGGGTTTAAAGTGGGACCCAGATATCCATGATTGTCTCAACTAAGCTGTAATATGAACTGAATTAGATTAATAGATAGGCAGTCTTAATTAACAAACCAAAGTCCTAAAGTGCTTTAACCTAAAACTTTATGAAATGGAACATGTCTTTTGAACAAGGCTTTTAAAACATTGTTTTCACTATTTATTTGGTAAAGGCTAATATAAAATATTGGCAGTAATTTATTTTTAACCCCACTAAATGAATAATTATTGTGTGAATAAAACTTCTTTAGCAGTAAATTCAAACAGTAAACAGGTTAACGACAAACTACAAGAAAAGCTCTTTCAAAACAAGACAAAGTTAACATATTTAGAGCAGTGTAATGCAACATCTATGAAATTTAATTCTCATTTACATAAAAAAAAAACAGCATGTGTGAAAACTGAAATCAGTTTAAAATTATATATACATCTTATATACACATACTGGAACACAACAGAGCCTCCAATTTTTTTGCCATCCCATGATCACGGAAATTAACACAAAGTCAACAGATGTCTGCATTTTTTCGTGCTAATGCATAATTGTGAGTCTATTGCAAATTTTATAGAATTAACCATTTTTTAAGAACAGTGACCTAACTGCCAAACTACACGATTACATTCAGAAGCTACAGTCTACTGAAAACACTGTCCATCTTCAAACAGCTGCCCACCTGTATTTGAGTTTGCAGCCTCTCTTTTTGTTCTGGCTTTTCTGTTTCCGCCTCTGTCCGGATCTTCAGTGAACCACTTAGAGAGCCTTTCCCACATCTTTCTGAGTGATTCCTTGGATGCATCCAGTTCTTTTAAGTGTTCCTAAATAACAAGCAGACGTAGAAAGTGTATTACTGTTTTACCGTTTGTACCAGCTGATTATCATTCTGAAATTTTCAATATGATTTTTATTGTGTTTGGAACAACATACAGAAATGGAAAAAGTTGATGGATACCCAGTGTTTTCCTTTTAATTGTATAAACAGGGATCAGTACCCTACCAATGGCATCCTTTGCCTAACTCTTTAATGTGGACCTCTTCAACAATTCAATCACAGACAACTTTCACTCACATTTGTTGGCAGCCTATTAAATATTAGGATTTTCTCGATAATCTTAAGTCCTGGGGAGTTAAATATTTTCTCTGCTTGTCAGGTGGCTAAAGCTTCTCTATCACTGCTCTGAAAACTGTCAACCTGCTAATGAATTTTTGTCATCAAGCTCTGGAGTGACTGTTAAAGTAGTTTGTAACCATCACTTGGCTCTGTGTGAAAGGGATTTAGCCAGTTTACAAGCAGAAAATACAAGTGTTTTTTTTAATGCAAGGCAAGTTGAAATAACACTGGGCTCCCCCTATTAACAGTTTTCACATTATGCTAGTCATGGCAGGTAACGCCCATTTGGTGGGCCAAGCATCTTTCTAACTTAAAACTCCAAAGAGCTGAATCAAACTACAACATAGGTGTTCTATCAAATATAACATTCAAAGTGGAAATAAACTAGTCTGGAGAACATCCTTCCGAATATGAAAATTTAGCGAAAAGGCAAATGTGGAGTTTAGGTTATATATAATAGATATTTGGCTTTAGAGAAGTGCATTCAAAAGTTCTGAGTGTCAGGATGTGGTTACCTGTAGTGCATCTTATGTCCATCCTTAATTTTATCCCAATATATATGAAAAAGAAGAAATAAGGAAAAAACTTTTAATAAAGCAATAAGACTGAAAATACTAACAAAGTGATAAAATAATAATGATGAATATTGTCAAAAATGATAAATATCAGTTTATGTTACTCGGTATAATCAAATTATTTGGAAAAATTCTTTTCATCATTTGTATGCATTGCTTGGCACAGTAATTACTTTATCATGTCATTCATTTATTTCTCCATATAAATCCTCCATACTTGGTGCTTCGCTGACGGCAAAACAGCCGAAACACTGAGTTCCTTTAAATCGAGGCTAAAACCCCACCAGTTTAGAGCTGCTTTAGACCCATAATAACTGGAACATTGACCAACATATTTGATGAGTGTTGATGTTTTTAATTATGGCACTTGATAAAATATAATGTTTGTTAATAGTTTCACAACTGGTGACTGTTTGATGTGTTTATGATGTTCTTATGTTTTCATGAGGTAAAGCACTTTGAAGTGCCTTGTTGCTGAAATGTGCTATACAAATAAGCTTGATTTGACAATGCTGTTACAAAAATGCAACAAAAGTGTGAAAATTTATTCTTCCTAAAATCTTGTTCTTAACATCGCTCCAATGTATTAACCTACCATTTTCAAATTTTCACAAAGTGATCCTCAACCTCTGCTTGATGCTCTGAAATCTGCAAAGAAATATATTATAGGAGTAGTTAGAGAGATATTTTGACTTTTGCTAATGCTGTAACAGCAACTAACTAACTATATATAATTTGAATATAACCATAACTATATAATGGACCATAACTCAGAATTATAGTATTATAATTATAAAAGCACCTTACATAAAAAAACATTTTCTGGGAAAAATAGGCTTTGAATCATAGTTTAATCATTGAAGTGCCATAAATTGCAAACACTTTACAGTTTTTCTAATTCAGTCCTCATTTATCTAGGATTGTGACAGGAGTAAGAATACATTAGTTAACCACATTTTACAAATTTATTAGAACTAAACTTTTTTTGATTAGTCTTAAGAGTAATACAGAAAGACACTATAAAGTAAATCACAAATAATAATGTAGGTATAATTAGTGTTTTCACAAACCATTTAGTGTATGTAAAGTATTCATACACTAAAATGATTAAATGTTGAAATCTTGAATGTGAAAAGCACCCCAGCTTGGAGACATTTTAATTTTCAAAGACAGCTGTTCACCTTCCTGGCCTCCCCCTGGGTCTAAGAAATGCGGATTCTTTTTTCTTATTGGGTGTCTAGGGCAATGTGGCTTCATGTTTCCCAAATCTACTTCTGATTGGCTGACCAGGTCCTCAAGATGACTCATGTCCCAGAAGCTGCCAACTTCTGAGGCAGAATAGTTCTGACACACACAAAAATGGAAACAGAACCAGGAAATGAATTAGTCTTTAATTTTTATGCTCTGCCATTGATAATCCCTTTGTATTTATTTTATCTTTTGAAAGGTTCTATAGCAATGCAATTTACTTATTTACTTACCAAGAAGCCTTGCCCAGCCAAGTCAGAATTATGTCTGCCCAAGTTGCTAGCTTTGGTTGTCCTAAATGTTTTTGTTTGCATTCTATTAAAACTCACTTAATGATGAAACATAGAGGGACTGACTGAAACACCGAGGGAAATTATTTTTCCTAGTTCTAACCCTACACAGCCAACATAGAAATGGACTAAGCCCTATGTAACCTTACCCTGGGCCAAACCATGTATGGTCACCCCATGCCCATGCCAAGTGGGGTAAATACAGTCAGCCCATATGGGCGTCCCATGCGACTACAACCACATGGGTACCATAAAACTTTTCCTAGTTCTACTCCATAGGTAAGGCAAGGCTAATTTATTTGTAAGGCACATTTCAGAAACAAGGCAATTTAAAGTGCTTCACGTGAGGAAAACAACAAACAAGCAAGAAACATTAATTTGCAGTGGGAAAATAAAGGAAAGTGGTGAAAAGCTTGAATATAGACGGCAATTAATGATGCTCCAGTTAAGATTAAGCAAAGGCAACTCTAAGCAAATGGGTTTTTAGCCTTGATTTAAAGGAACTCAGTGTTTTTGGTTGTTGTGCAGTTTTCTGCAAATTTGTTCCAAATTAGAGGAGCATAAAAACTAAATTCTACTTCTCCATCTTTGATTCTGATACTGGGGATGCACAGTAGACTTGAACCAGAAGAACTGAGCTAGAAGGTTGATGCAATGACAACAGGTCTTTAATATATTTTGGTGCTAAGCCATTCAGTGATTTATAACTAACAAAAGTATTTTTGTCCATTTTCTGAGCCACAGGGAGCCAGTGGAAGGACTTTAGAACTGGGGTGATCTGCTCTATTTTCCTGAGAACGCGAGCAGCAGCGTTCTGGATCAGCTGCAGCTGTCTGATTGACTTTTTAGGCAGACCTGTGAAGACACTGTTGGAGTTACCAATTCAACTAAAGATAGACGTATGGATGGGTTTCTCAAGAGGGTGAAAAGATTTATGGCACAATCATACATTCATTTGTTCTAAGCATCTACTCAATGTTGAATGGCTTCATGGTCACCTGCTGACATTGTACACTATAAAATCTTATTCGTTCTCCCTACTTAAAAAACACAAAAATTTGTTGCCTCAATAAAATAAAAATTCATTAAATTAACTGATTGAGTATAACTAATTTGTGCAATTTAACTTAGTACAACTTAAGTTAATTTACTAAATCAATTCTGTAATTACCTAAATGGGCTATGACAATTAAAACTTTCAAATATATGTGAATTAAACTCAGGAAGCTTTCTGAACACTTTTAACTTGAACCTACCGAATTGAAAAATACTTCATTCAAATTTTTTAATTCTAATAAGTTCTCCTTAAAAATTTGTAAACTAGTTGCCTCAAGTTTTCCTTTAATTGACTGATCGAGAAACCTAAATGTGTGCAATTTTATTGAGCATTACTTAAATTAACTTGATTAATCTAAGTGTGTTTTAATTACTTATAAGGCACCCATTTGTTGCGTATGTAAATAAAACTAAAAGCTTTCAAAACACTTAAATTTTTTAATTTGAATGCACTTATTAAAAATACTTTATCGAGATAGCCTCTGGCCCCCATTCTTATTTTGTTGTTCTACCCAAATTATTTTCATATGGTGAAATAATGCACAATACAATGTTTTACCTGGGTAAACTTTATTTCACAAGTGCATAGAACTCGCTCTTAGTTCACAACCTCATATGTCCTCCCTATCCATCATCACTCAGAAAAGTAAAAATCATTACTGTCAGAGAGGTGAACACTTCATAAGCAAGTATTAAATATAATTTAAAAATCTTAAAGAAAATGAGGAGACAGTGGAATAGTATATCAGCCCATTCTTATGGCACCTGAGGTAGATGCAGTCAATCCAAATGGGTTTCCCAAGTTGGTCCCATTATACTAAAACCACATGGGTCCCATATAATACTAACCATTTCTATCCCATTCCCAGTTAGCCCACATAGAAATGAACTAGGACATATATAACTATGACCAGGTCCAACCCATATATGGTCATCCCATTGTTATGCCATGTGCGGTAAATACATAGTACATTGAACCTATATGGGCCAACAATATGGGTCCCATTTTAGGTTAACCATATGGGCCTCATGCAGTTAGCCCAGGTAAATCCCATGCCCGCTCACTGCCCATGTAGCCCACAATAAACCCATGTGGGGGCCACCCATACATGCTGGCTGGGTTGGAGCTGAGGCCGATCTTCGAGTATGGAACCCTGCATTGCTTATATCCATGCAGCTGTTGGCGTTCCTAACAACAGACGCATTTTGGAGGGAGCTTGTAGACTGATCACCCTGAATTGAGCTATGCCAGCTAAGTGGGATGGAGTTTTTCCTGTGTCAGCCAGGTTAATCAAATTCCCATCCAATGTAGCTGAAAAGGACAACATTAAAGGGCATTTGGCAGTGAGAGCCGGTTTCTATAATGTACTGTGATTGGAACAGTTAACTACACACATATTGCTAAAAGCACCATTAAAGCATGAATATGTTTATGTTAATTGGAAGCATTCAGTCTATGATTATGACAAAAGGCTGCATGGGGTAGCAGTTATTACAACTGTTGCCTTGCTTTGCAGTAAAAATGTCCAAAGTTCAATTACCAACCTGGAATCTTTCTGCATGGAGTCACATCTTCACCCGCTGGATATGTCGGTTCTCTCTGGGTACTCCCGCTTTCTCCCACAGAACAATAATATGTTTGAGGATTTGGTTCCTCTGAATTGCCCTTCAGTGTGTGTCCATGTTGTTTTGTCCTTTGTCTCTCTGTGTTGCACTGTGCTATACTGGTGACCTGTCCAGGGTGTTTCCAACCTCCCTGCAATGAATGCTGCAGATAGAGACCAGCATCTGTGACCATACATGGAAAAGCTGGTACAGACAGTAGGTGGATGGAGATGATTAGGTAGTCTGGTACAATTCATTCATTCTAATGAACAGCATGACAGGGAACAGACTTCAAGTCAGCTATGTGCTGGTTGAATGGATGTTAGACCACAGTCTCTGAATATGCTATTAAACCTGACCCTGGGGACCTCTCGATGCAGCATTGATGTACAGTGAGCAGAGGAATCATATAATCCTCCAGTGGCTGTCTGATCTGACAAATATATTGATCAGCAGAATCTAATGAAGATAATAAGCAAAGCATTAAACACATTTAGACAGTGTGCATGAGAATTGCGACAGAGGTCAGCCCTGAGGAACTCTCCTGTTTGTGAAGTCTGCGAGTTCTAAGCTATGCCCTTTTGATTCTGTAATCCCAGCTACACGATGTGAAGGCTCACATGACCCGTAATCTCAGGGCTTTAGCTTCTATAAAATAAAAGGACAAAGTGATCCATAATGGAGTTTTGTGGTTCTGCATTTATTGTGGGATGTAATGTTAAAGGAGCTATTGTGTTTACAGTAATTACATGAAAAACACACAGAGTTTGAAATGTCATAGACTCACTTTTTTCCCAGTACACTTCTATTATTATTTTGTACAACAATGTGTGATAACATTAACAGATGTCTAGTTTTGTGTATAAAATATAAGAAATTCATGTTTTTACACATCTCATTTAAGTGTTTCCAGCTCACATCCCAGTAAATTCCTCATCTTCTGTGTGCACATCACTTTTAATTTTGCAGATTAACAAATGCTTTTTTAATTTTGTATATACTGTGATTTCCTAAAATGTTCTAGCTTTACTCAGGTGTAATGGGACACACACCTTCAATAAAGTTCCTCATTTCATCATTTCACAGAACATTTTCCCAAAGGTCTTGGTGATCATCAATATCTTTTTTGGCAAATTTGATACTCTTTTTGGGCAGCAATGATTTTTCTCCATGGAACTTTTCCATAGACACAATTTTTTGCAGTCCCCTTGTTATTGTTGAATCATGAGCACTGATATTGACAGAGGCCTGCAGTGATTTAAATGTTGTTCTGGGCTCTTTTGTGACTTCCTGGATGAGTAATTATGTGTTCTTCAAAAAAGAAATTATCTGTGGGGGTTCAAACACTTTTTGATGCACTATTTTAGGCAATCAAATCAAAAGTGGGAGCCATACTTAAAAAAAAAAATGAAAGAAATTATAAAATACTACTAAGTACAGTACAGTACTAAGAAGTGATTATTGATCAGTTCAGTACAATTGAAAATTCTCCTGTTCTCAACTCCACCATACATCTATTCATCAGAAGTGGTTCAGTTAAAATGTCATGGATACTCAGGTGAAGAGAGGGCAGCGCTGTTAACTGATTACTACTTGGTGGTGAGTTGGCACCGATGGTGGAGGATGGTGATTAACAATGGCAACTACATGGAAAAGAGGGAAAAATCGCAATTTCACCAAGGCAGAAAGCGATGTGAGTGAAATGAAGAGTCGAAAACATATATCTTTTTGGGAGCCACAGTGACCGCCACCAGCATTTTAAGAGGCCGATGGCATGCTCCACAGTTGAGTGTACGCGGTGTGAGTATTATTAAAGTGCGCCTCCTTTGTGCTCTGGGGGTTTGGAAACGGGGTTAGGGCCAGCACCTGAGGGGGTAGCCACTGTCCCCTGCAGGTTATAGTGGAATAGTGCATCAGTACATCAGGCCCTAATAGTTAGAATTCAACAAATTAGTTTTTTATGGACTCACCAACGCCACCCATCCCGTACAGCACCTGTCTGCAGTCTCTTCCCTTCATTGCTTTGCGCCAGGATAAAGGAGTCATGTACTGAGTCAGCCCAACGAGACACAAAATTTGTCAGGTGCATGTTGGAGGACAAATGACTTACACATTAATAGAATGCACATGCTTTCTATTTACATACACTTCATTGTCATATGGAGCCCTTATAGCGATATGGGTGCAGTCAATTGTGCCGATCAGATTTAGAAAACTGGACATACTGCCAGAATTTTTCATTTTTACCGCTCAACGGACCAGGACTTTTTTTTCAGCGTATGATGCGCACTGGGAGTTTTTCCGGTACTGTAACAGCTGTTTTGAATGCTTATGAGATAAAGTCGATCATGATGCAGAATCATGATGCAGTGTGGCTTCAATTCCCCATCTTTACCATCTGTGTTGCCATTTCCCCCCATTTCCAAAACAGGCGTATACGGTACGCATGGATCAGAGTTGGCGTGAGGGACCACACATTTTTACGTCAAGTTTGCATTTTGTAAATCAGAACCTTTGCGTGGAAAGTGGCATATGCAAGTTTCAGGCTCCGTTTTGTGTGTATGCAATCTTTATAAATGACACCCCTGATGATCACCACAGCTTCAGCCCCATTAGAAAAGTGCCACCTTTCCTTTGCATATCCAGGTATAACTCTATGTGGTGAGACTCAAATAGAGAGAATGGGGATTAGAATGAAGTTTTAACTTTCGAAAAGTATCTAGGACATATCACAGTAATATAAAATAACATGAGTTGTTTTAGAAAGTGAAGCAGCAAAAAAGCCTGTTTAAGTTTTTGCTAGACCTATAGTTGTTGGAGGAAAAAGATGACATGACAGGTGTTGTTACAGGAGAAGGTGGGAGTTAGTAAAAAATCTGCATGAAATTCAGAAAATGATTGCCAGGTGTGTTGAAAATTAGCCTTTTCCAATGTATTTCACTTCACCGGTTCTCCAGAGTTCACTGATTTCTGAACACACCTTTCTGCACGTGCTGTATTCCCACTCTTCTTTTAATGCCTTTTCTACCTACAATCCTGGAGTCACTCAAATGAAATATGGTTTTATTTCCAAAAGTCTCCTCCTTCCACACTATTATTTTTCTTTGTAAATTTGCTAGATTTTAATGCAACATTTTGAAATGGAAGATGGTAGTAGATTGTGAAAGCCTGATGGCAAAGTGGTGATCTGCTGTTTACCATTTACAGAGAAGGGTGAGAAGAGAAGCAATGACTGCTCACAGAAAGAAGTAAAACTCAATCACTGTGCCTTCAAGTGGGAAAGTTTTCCTACCAAATCCAAGCAGTGTCAGTATCCTTACCTGTGGCATGCGATGTACAGAGATGCAGTAATGTAAATGCACTATTAGTGTAACTGGCTCTTTGTTAGTCTTCGTCTTTTCTGCCTTTGCCACATTTTCTAATATCATCCTTCCCTCAGTGGTCACCTTTGTTTGTCCACCTCCATTTATCTTATGCTGTCTGTTGTCCTCTCCTCCTCCCTTTGGGGTTTTGTCTTTCCCACTGCAGTCTCCCACTGCAGCTAGTTCATATTGAACCATACAAATCTGGAGCTCTCATTCATCCATAACATGACTGACAGCTTCTGGCTGTTACAAGGGGACCTTCTGCCCCCCTGGCTGGCTGCAAACACGGGCAATTTAATTAAAAGGAGTAAGGGTAGGCGGTAGTCCACTCATGAACCCATTTGTATCTTCTCAGTAGACTTTGCAGCCATGATGGCAGAGATGATAATAAAAATGACAAACGCTGATTTTATTCAGCTAAAAAGCTCTTAGAGATTTCTGCTAATTAGCTTTCAGGCAGAAAAATATTTTTCTAGCTTAATTCATATCGAAGTCATATTTCTACAGTTTCCCGCTGTTGTTTTAATAGCAAATTTCCCCAAGACAATTACTTTACCGACGTCTTTAGGCTCCTTAAAGTTCAACACACTGGTTTTATTCTGTCTCTGCAAAGCCAGTTTGCTATCAAGTGAGTAGGTAGAGAGGAAAATAACTTTACCCCCTGGGAACCCAAGAGCTGAGAAAATGAGTTTTGGGAACAAAATCATCATGTTAAAAACAATCAGGAGATAATAGCGTAAATGCTTAAGGCAGTCAATTCAAATTTCATGATCTGCTGTATTAAATTTCTGTTCTAAGTTGCAAAAGAAGAAAGTTTCTTGCATATACTGTTGATACACCATACCAGTCTTTCCTCTGCATTCTCACAAATGCATTGCAATACAATTTATAAGCACATAATGCTCCAGGCAGTTATTGAAAATACGTTTTTAGAAGTTATGACAAATGCTGGCTGTTTATCTTCTTAACTCTGAGTAGGTGTACAAGGTAAAGTGTTATCAATTGGATTTAGAAAACAGATTTCATTGTTGCAGACCAGAGCACACTGCAGCAGACAGGGGGACGACGGTCGGGTCAGTTGTTCTGGTCCCAAAGTGGAGGGGGCCCAGAACTGGACCCGTTAACTAACAAATTATGGTCAGTAATAGTTTTTCTCAAAATAGATCTGTTGGCGGAAAAAAAATATAAACCTAATATTTAAGTTACATAAAACCTTTTCAGTTTTTTTCTTAATTGTACTTGCAGTAGTGGGGAATAACCCACTCCCCATTCCAAAAGCTAAATGGTTTGACTGTCGACACAACTTCTAACTTTATTCAGCTGCTCCAGTAGAGTTTGAAATGCTACAGATGTAAAGAAACGGTACCACGACTTTGACTTGAGGAACATGCCTTTAAGCCCAGGTACAGCTGGACCTCTCTCATCTCGGCATTCTCTGCTCTGATGATGCTTCAAACTCAGAAGTTTCTGTCAGAGAGCAGCTGTGTATCTTTGTTAGTGGAAATTATTATTAGAACATGTCCGATAAGAGACCTCTTTAGACTGCTAGAAATTAAATGCTGAGCCATTTCATAACTTGCTTTAGCTTGACATTACGACAAGGCGCATCTTCACCGCTGAACCTGCATCTATGCCTGGAGGTGATCAGCCGTGAATGAAATAAAGGCTCTGCTGTAGATCCTCAACTGTAAAGGGAAGGGTCGGCCTGTGGCATTTGGAGCTCAAATCAAAACATGTTGCACAAGCAGAAACGTAAAATATGAGCAATTTGGACTGCAGCATGTTTGGAAAGCCACAAGTGCTACAATTCAATAACTTAAAAAGACCCAAAACTGATATTTATGCATGTAAAAATGTTTACAAAACTGGAGATGCCTGCATAAAATTATTTAAGCTATCTTATCTTCAATAAAAAAATAGTTTTTATTTTTTTAGCATAATTATAATTTTAATTATACTATATCATATAATAATATATAACTTTATATATTATCATCAGTATACTTTCTAAGTTATTACATATGAATCGATAGAGAGAGAGAGAGAGAGAGAGAAATATAGCTTTATACACTGCTCACGAAATTAAAGGGAACACTAAAATAACACATCCTAGATCTCAATTAATTAAATATTCTCATTGAAAAACTTTATTATTAACACAGTGGAATTGATTGTGAAGAAAATAATACAACAATCAACAATGTAAATCAAAATAATTACACCATGGAGATCTGGATTTGGATTCATACTCAATATGAAAGTGGGAAATAACATGGCAGGCTGATTCAACGTCAGTGAATATTCCTCAAGACAAGTCTAAATGAGGCTCAGTAGTGTGTGTGGCCTCCACGTGCCTGTATAACCTCCCGACAACGTCTGGGCATGCTCCTGATGAGACGGCCGATGTTCTCCTGAGGGATCTCTTCCCAGTTGGTGGATTGACCGAAACATGATGTCCCAGATGTGCTCAATTGGATTCAGATCTGGGGAACTAGCAGGCCAGTCCATGACATCAATGCCCTCATCATGCAGGAACTGCTGACACACTTCAGCCTCATGAGGCCGAGCATTGTCATGCATAAGAAGGAACCCAGGGCCCACTGCACCAGCATATGGTCTCACAGTGGGTCTGAGGATCTCATCCCGGTACCTTATGGCAGTCAGGGCACCTCTGGCTAGCACATGGAGGGGTGTGCGACTATCCAAAGAAATGCCTCCCCACACCATGACTGACCCACCATCAAACCGGTCATGCTGGAAGATGTTGCAGGCAGCATAACGTTCTCCACGGTGTTTCCAGACTCTGTCACATGTGCTCAATGTGAACCTGCTTTCATCCATGAAGAGCACAGGGTGCCAATGGTGAATCTGCCAATTTTGGTGTTTCCTAGCAAATGCCAATCATCCTGCACAATGTTGAGCTGTAAGCACAGGCCCTATATGTGGATGTTGGGCCCTCATACCACCCTCATTAAGTCTGTTTCTGACACTTTGAGTCAAAACATACACATCAGTGGCCTGCTGGAGGTCATTTTGTAGGGCCCTGGCAGTGGACCTCATTGTGGGTTTTAAAAATAAACTGGAACGATCTTTAAGCTATCAGCAGCTAAGGTTTTAAATCATGAGTTAAACAGTGTATTAAAACATTCACAAGCATTTTATGTTGAAAAAAATGCTGTTTGCACCTTTTTCAGGGTGTCTGCAATCCTTAACAAGTCTTAAAAAGTCTTAAATTCAGGTATCCAAAATTAAAACCTTAAAATGTCTTAAATTAATTTGTAAATATGTAAGTTAGCCTTAAATACATTGATCACAGGTCTTTTGTTTGTTGTGCCAGGACTATTTAATCTCATATAGTCTATGTAGTTTATTTTTCTTGTTGGACTTTCCAGTCAGGCAAAAGTTTGAGTCACACACAGACATCTTCATTACTTGATGTGACTTGAGGTGGTTGAGCCTACCACTAACTAGCTCCTAATAAAGCCCTTGCTAACTAGCTTTTTTGTATCGAACACTGGTAAGGGTAAGTTTATCACCAATTAGCCAGATGATGTTTGTCTTTGCCCCTGTCTCTCTTTTGTTGTCAACCCATACAATGCTACATGCATTCTGTGGGGGGGGAAAACTCCTATATAAGGTATGTGATTTTCTTTTGTTGATTTCTGTCAAGATACAGGTCTTAAATTTCATTCATAACGGACTTAAAAAGGTCTTAAAATGCCTAAAGTTTGAGTTAGTGAAACTTGCAGCAACTGTTTTTAAATAAAATATAATCTCTAGAGATTTTTCTTTGTTTTTACTTTTCAGAATACAAGATTAAAACAAAAACAAGATTGTAAATTTATTTTAACTTTTCTTTCTTCAAAAAGCAGTAACTAAAAGTCTGGGCTCTGTTAGGAGCAGTTACTTGTTAGATAACATCATCAAGAGTTTCTTTTCTAGCTGTAGCATAGTGCATTAGCAGCACTTTCATTGAAATGAATGTGGGGGCTGTATTTTCTTGATGCTGTGATTCTGATGCCCTCAACATGACCTTATGTTCCTGATGAATACACGGACAACAGACACAGACTTGTAGTTTCAACTTAAACCATGCATATGTAAGGATCATGCCTTTTCTGATTTATTTTTCTATACTGAATAATTATAGATCCCACATGTGCCTGGCTGGGTCATTATAGGCTAACCTCTGCAGAACTTTTTGTAGCAGGAGTTACAAAGTTGAAGTCAATACAAATTCTATAGATTCTTTTACAGTTAATGTTTAACTTTATTTCAATATTTTCCACTGAATGTTTCCTGAAGTGCTGGTAGTGATACATCTGTAACAGAAAAACTCTTTGATAGTACCTCGTGGTTTAGGACCTGTGTGAACAAGTTTGCAGGATGCGTGTAAATCATGTCTGTATTAGTTCACTATAATTACCAGATGCATTACAAAATAATTGTACATGTGTTTGCATGTCTGAGTGAGAATCTGAGTTTCTATGCATTGCGTATATATGTATGTAAAGCAGCCATAATTAGAGGATCTGCAGCATAATGGCAAGCATGTGTCTACGAATGTGCACATATGCATATTGATATTTATTCATCATAATTACCAGGTTGACAAAAATGTGCTTGTGTGAATTTGTGTGTGACAGCGTGCATGGTGGAAACACACCCATTCACTCTGTAACAATAAGCCGTCATCCTCGACTAATTTCCTCTTCGATGTTTGTCTGTCTGAGTGGAGTAGGCAAATATTTAGTTATTCCATAATGGTTCAGATTTACTCTGTGTGCAGCTATGAGTGAGTGAGTGTGTGTGTGTGTTTACCTTGCCTCCCTGTGCATGACAGCCTGCTGTCTCCTACTGTCTGCTCTATTTATTTCCTGTGCAGCTTATTTACCAGTCAGTCAGAAATCCACCCTGCTCATGTTTACACTGACCCAAACAGGAATGTG
This sequence comes from Anableps anableps, assembly GCA_014839685.1. Classification (NCBI taxonomy): domain Eukaryota; kingdom Metazoa; phylum Chordata; class Actinopteri; order Cyprinodontiformes; family Anablepidae; genus Anableps; species Anableps anableps. Next base: position 35,216,718 of record CM026072.1, read on the forward strand.
TGGGTGTGAGTGTGTGTATGTGTGTGTGTGTTCGGGGGGGATTGACCCCATCTTTGTATATGAGCTACAGGTCTTCGTTTTCCTGTCTACACGTCTAAGTACTTTAAAGTGTTTGCATTTGTAAACATGCAATCTGCATATTTTACTCTCCCTCATGATAAGCTGTCTTCTTGTTCTGGTGTTTGTATGTGTGTATTACAGTAAAATTAGTGCTTTCATTATTTATCACCAACGAAAGGTTGCTTGGTCAGTGAACACAAGTGATTCAGTGTTTTTCTCTTGCACTTAGAGATGGGTGTTTTTAAAGCAAAAAACGCTATTCAGACAGGGATCACATGCTGTTCTTCTTCTTTTTTGAGCATTGCTAGAAATGTACTCCGTGGGTCGTAGTGCTTCAGAGGGAAAAAAGACAAATCTGCTCCCTTTGTGTAAAAGAGCAACAATGTTGCTCATCTGCACTTCTGTTGGCTGGGATAGGGAGCACTTGCCTTAGGTTTTATTCCAAACTGAGATGGATACAGTGGATTTGAGCAAAACAGAGCTTCCTCTCAGCTGTAGATAAGCTGTTGCTCCAACATGCAGTCCTATAGAAGATGGCTGATGCCACTACAGAATCAAAGAAGGTCTTCAAGAGCACCCCTGCACTCCAAAAGACCTTTGCCTCCTCAGCAGGTAGAGTCTGCTATGACCCTTCCTGCAAAGCGTATCAGTATTATGAGTCCAGCCCAGTTTATTGTTCGGGTGAGCACCCAGGTACTTATAAGAGTCCACGATCTCAATGTCCACTCCCTGGATGTTCACCAGTGTCAATGAGGTGGGTCTGTGCCTGTGGAAATCCACCACCAGCTCCTTGGTTTTATCAAGATTGATCCAGAGGTGATTCCTCTGGCACCAGTCCACAAAGTCCTGAGTCCACTGTCTGTACTTTGAGTCATCCTCACCTGTGATGAGGCCAACTATGGCAAAGTCATCAGAGAACTTTTGCAGATGGCAGTGTGGGGAGTTGATGGAGAAGTCTGCAGTGTAGAGAGTGAAGAGGAGGAACAGTGCCAGCACAGTTCCCTGAGGGACCTGCAGACCAGCCTGTCAGAGACACAGCCCTGTGTCCCCACATACTGTGAATGGCTAGTGAGATAGTCCAGTATCCACTGGGACATGTGGTGGTCCACTCCTGACAGCTCCAGCTTGTCCTCAGAAGTCCTGGCTGAATGGTGTTGAAAGTACTGGAGAAATCAAAGAACATGATCCATACAGAGGTTCCAGGCTTCTTTAGGTGGGTCAGAGCCCGGTGCAGGAGGGAGATGAAGGTGTCATCCACCCTGATGCCAGGATGGTTAGCCGAACTAAAGTAGATCCAATGAAGACGTCACCAGTAGGCATAGATATTTGACGACCAGTCTCTCAAGGGTCTTCATCAGATGCAACATCAGGGCTACTGGCCCTGCTGAGGTCCTTCGGATGTTTGGTCTTTGGTACCGGTATCACACAGGAGGTCTTCCATAGTTGTGGCACTTTCCCCAGCTTCAGGATCAGGTTGAGCATGTATCGCATGATGCCACACAGTTGATCTGTGCAGCACCTCAGGAGTCTGGAGCTGATGCCATCTGGACCTTCAGCTTTTCGCACCTTTATCTTTTGCAGCTCGTTCCTCACCTGAAGTGATGAAAGGGACAAGATGGAGGTGGGCGGAGTGGACTGTGGGATGGAGTCCTCTGAAGTGAAGGGGGTGGATGATGGCTGAGAACTGAGATGTGTGAAGTCCTGAGAAGAAAAGCTGGCAGTCGTTACAGATGAGGGTGTTAACACCAGGGGGGACTGGGCTTTGGGAGGGATGGGTGACTGGTCCAACCTGTTACAGAACTGGTTCAAGTTATTCACCCACCCTAAGTCTCCTACAACCTGAGAGTTTGATTTGTGGCCTGAATTTGACTTCAAACTTCTCCATACTCCACTGATGTTGCTCTGCTGCAGCTGATCCTTCATCTTCTTCCTGTAGATGTTTTTTCCATCCCTAATTTTCCTTCTCAGTTCCTTCTGCACAGCTCTCAGCTCCTCCTTGTTTCCTGATTTAAAGGCTCTCTTCTTCTCCTTCAGGAGAGCCTTTATTTCAGGGTTGATCCAGGGTTTGTTATTGGAGAAACACCATACCGTCATGGTGGTTACAGTGTTGTTGACACAGATGTTGATAATATCCATGATGGAGCCTGTGATGCTTTCAATGTCCTCCCCATGAGGAGCACAGGACTCTTCCCACACAGTGGAGCTGAAACAGTCCCTCAGACCTTCTTCACTCTCCTCAGACCATCTCTTCACTGTGCGTGTCACAACTGGTTCTCTGTGTACCAGGGATACAACCCCAAATGAGTAGTTGGGACATCTTCTATTACAACTTCATCAGGCGAAGGCATGATGACTGCTTTTTGCTGGTGCTCCCAAGTAGAGGTGGGCAGATTGATCCAGAATATCGAAAATATCAATACCAAGTTTGTATCAATATCTGATTGATACTAGCACAAGATCGATACTTTAGTTTCAGATTCCCTCTTGAAATTTTCTTTCATTTTTTAATTGTAGATTCTCAACATTTTGTTTTGATTTGGTCTCAAATACAAATTTTTTGCATTTTGTTTATTTAGGAAAAATTGCACACAAATTTGATCTGCTTTTCTTTTAGTTTCTGTTTATCATGTTAATATTTTATTGAGGTATTTTGTAGAAACCTGTAAGCTGTCTAAATTCTGTCCTAAATTTTACCAAAATATTTTAAAGGTAAAACCACAAAACACCTATAGGTCAGAGGCTTGATGATATATCAAACTTAAATAATAAAAAGTATTGGTATCAATATCAATATTGGTATTGACAATACCGGCCCCGTATTTACTTGGTATCGGCTCAATACCAAAAATCCAGTAGGTTGGTCACGATAGCAAGTTTTACTGGATGATAAATTGCCCCACAAATTGTTGCAATAAATGATAATATTGTTTTGAGACCAATTTCAAGTAATGTATTGATGATGGCATAATAATGCAAGTTTTCCCTATCAAAAACTAATAAACTTTATTTTATACAGAACACTTAACACTAGAAGAGGAAGACATTTTAAGTATCCAAAATAAAACACAGCAAAAAAAACAATAAAAAATAAGTAAATAAAAATCACAAACAGAAACCATAAATGAAATAGAGTATAAACAAAATTGCCCTTCAAGAAATATTGATCATCATAATGGAAATTATCGAGCTTATTTTAATTTATCATGTGATAGATTGATTTATTGCTTATTCCAACAAGCTTAATATCCAGTATTGCACACATTTACTCCCATAATAGCAGTCACCTCAACAAGAAATATTGTGTTTTAATATCGCAATATCTCAATAATACTATTATAATCCCAATAATAGTATGACGCAATCTCGTTACACCCCAAGCATTAACTGTTAAAAGTTGTGTGACCTTAAGATCTAAATTTAGCAGACAGATATAAAGATAATAGCTACAACTGGTAAAACAGCAGCCGTAAATGATTTTGTGGAGATTTTTCTGCAAAATAATCTCATCATCACTCTTTTGTGTATCTGCCTTGTGTTTGTGTTTGCTTTGTGTGGGCAGGAAACAATGTGACAGTACTATTAGGGCTAGAAGGACTCTATCTTGCAGATCACATGATGGCACAATGTAACCTAGTGTTCAACTAAAATTTCAAGAACAACATAAAATGATTGAAAATTGAAATAATAATGTATATTTTTGGAACTTAACTCAAACCAGTGCATTGAACCTTGTAATAATCCTCCTTATCATCATGATTATCATCTTCTTCCTTCTGTGTGTTTAACCAAAAAAAAGAAAATGGCAGAAAAAAAGAAAACTAGAGAACATAAAGTATCTCCTTCAAGCATCCTGCTGTTATATTGTAAAAAGGCAATTTTTCACCTTCTCTGCATGCCTCCACAGCCTTGCTAGTTTGCATGGATGATTGAACAAATAGAGAGATGTTTGGAAAATGATTTACAGGCATTTCTTAACATTTTCTGCACAAGCTGCTGACTTTTCTGTGTTGCAAGGACACATCTTTTTTTGTTGCGTGCTCATTTAACCAGACTTGATTTGTTTAGCTGAACAGCCAGCCAGCCAGACTGCCTATCTGCTCTGATTCAGTTGTTGATATGATGGCTGGGGTTACCGAGTTTAAGTTGTTATTTTGGCTCAGCCTGTCGGCACTGCCTGCCTGCTGAGATCCTGGCTAGGTAGCGTGTGGGCGTGTGTGTGCATGGCTATGTCTTTGTATGTTAGCATGTGTGTCATATGTATTTGTCTGCTGTGCACGCATGCGGGGTGTGTGTGTGTGTGTCTGTGTCTGTACGTTATTCATGTGTGTGGGCATCTGCGTGGGTAGAGTGTTAAAGCTGACAGTAAGCAGGCAACCTGAAGACATATTTATGAGTTCTCTCTGTCGACACTAACCAGTGAATATTAACCCAATGCACTCTCAGCACCTTGAGCTGCACAACACATCAGAGGCCACATTTTCTTTCTTCTCATCTGAGGTAATACAGTTAAAGCATTGTTATGGAGCACCGGGGCATAAAAGAAAAAGGAAGAAAGGCAATACACAGACAAATCAGCCTTATTTTGAGGGACTGGGGGATTAGAAAATTGCAGCACAAGCCATCAAAATGTATATTTTTATTTTCTTTTATTTACAGCTGATGTGTATCAGACAAAGCTAAATGTTTTGATGCAGGCATTTTAAAAAGACCTATACAGGAGTGACAATAATTTGTGAACTTATGCTGGAAACATCAAGAAATATCTTAATGTTCAAAAAGAAAATGATGGGAAAATAGTCTGTGGTCTGATGAAACAAAAAGTGAAACATTTTGAAATGTCTGTTCAGTTACATCTTGTGTAAAACTAACATAGCATTTCAGAAAAAGAACATTATACCAACAATCAAGTATGTTTTAACTCTGGGTCAGGAATATGAGCACGCAGCCTGTTTCAGCAACTTCAACTCAGTCCTGTGTTTTGCTCTTTTTAAATGTATTTTTTAAAATGTGTTGTATGTTCCTGTTTATTCTACCTTTGCTCATGCATACAGTGGAACGCACTGTTTTGGTAGACAACTTTTTTTTTCTTTAGTTTATATGATACTTGTTTTCAGAGACCACGTGACCAGCCATGGTCCCAATGTTTACAACAGGGATCAGCTGTTATCTCTCCATAACTCTGCGGTACAGCATCCCACTGAGTGGCCTAATGTTCCCTGTGAGGAGAAGAGAAAGAGACCTCTCCTGTTGTCGGGCGTCACAACCAGAGGAGGAGCTACAGACCCATCATTCCACCCATCATCATGGGAAATGCAAGATCTCTTGAACAACAAAGTTGATGAATTGTCAGCACCTATACCCACATCAGTGGACTTATCAAGAAAACAGCATAGTTAAACTGACTGGGACATGGCAAACAGGGCTAAAACACATAAATATGGACAGTTTTCATCTACTCCAGGCCAACAGAACCAAGGAGAGTGGTAAGAAGAGAAGAGGGGGTTTCATTGTGTTTGTGAATGATAGATGACCACACCATCTGCGAAAGATCAAGGTGCAAATCTATAGCTGAGAGGAAGCAGCTGGATAAGCTCATCCAGAAGCCTAGCTATGTCCTAGGATGCCCCCTCTATCCAGTGCAGGTGGTGGGAGACAAAAGAACTCTAGCAAAAATAGCATTGCTTGTCCAGAATAGTGTTAACTAAAGCCAGCAAATCAACTAGAGACCTGCTTCCTTGTGTGAACCCTGTTTTTTAATGATTCTAGCATTCTACTGGTTGTCAACCCCTTTTACATCAATGGCCAAGGTACCTTACCTAAATAATGCTCCAGCATCACCTTCCTACTATTTTAAAAACTGTAACTTAAATAATTGGATCATCAAATAAGATAGACTGCCACAGATTTCACATGAGCACCACAGCTGTCACACCGCATGTCCACAACTCACACGAGCAAGTGTTGCAGAATTTTCCAAGCTTCTACTCAAAAATTGCACCATTGATCCTATAGCATTAATTTGTCTCATACAACATCATGCTGACACTCAGTCTGCACTAATGAAAGATTCTCACCTCAGCACATAGAAATCTTCAAATTTAAATTCTGATTTCATTCTGAAGTTCTGCTTAAGTTGGCTCATAATTAGTGGTGTCCCAATCCGATATTGATATCGGAAATCAGTCTGATGTCAGCCAAAAAGCAACTATCAAATTTTATCGGCCTGGATCTAAAATCTCTCTATAAGCACACCGATAGAAGTACTCAACCTTAGCATTTCACTCCAGAAAATAGACCACCCCAGCATTTTTATCCAGCAACGCTTGTACCCCGTATATGGAGCCCACGTGATCACAGCAGTGTCTACTAACAGAGTAACAGATGCTACGCTATTGGAGTAGATGTGATGTTGGCAGCGTTGCAGTACTTTTTGTTAAAATCCAAAAAAGTTGTTACAGCTGTGTGCACAACTTATGATGCACAAGTGTCCCGTGGTGGCACAGAACCGGGGAAGTTTAATAAGACCAACCTCATCGTGCATTTGAAGCAGTATCACAAAAACAGCATGAGGATTTCGCAAGACCACAGAGGTGAACAAACAAACCTCTGGCTCCTTCAAACTACCAACTCCTCCTATTGAACGTAAAAACAATCCTTTACATTACTGGAGAGCCAACCAAGCTAGACTCCCCACATTGACAGCAACAGTAGTTACTCTGTGCTTCCTGCACGAGTGTCGAGAGCGAGAGGTTCTTTTGCACAGCGTCAATTATCATTGACGAGCACAGGAGCAGGCTGACAACTCAGCATGCTGAAATGCTTATCTTCTTAAAAAAAGAATCTTCACATCATGCTCGGACTGTAGAAAGTGGAGATGGAGCAGTAGGAAAGGTTGCCATCAATTCTGTTAACTAATTATTTGATTTTTTATTTTTTTATTTTTTTATTTTTTGCTCTTGTTACTGATATGTTTGTTTTATTTACACTATTGTTCTATTGTTTTAATAAAGACTAAGAGCAATAGTCCCATTATTTTGGGCACAATCAGGGAAATTGGAGCTGTGGACTCTTAACTTTGCACAGTTGAACAGTGGACAAAACTGTGGGTTTTTTCTCCCACCCTCAGTTGTTCTCACCATACAGCAGCATCAGGCTGACAGTTACATAGAAAACAAACAAACAAACAAAGCAAAAAAAAAAACTTAAGTTTTTAAAATTATTTTGCTCTTTAAAAGTATAATTTGTTTTTATTGGATTTATTGAGTTTTTTTTTTTTTTTTTTTTTTTTTTTTTTTTTTTTTGAGGGTCTTGTCATGTATTATTTTATTCAATTACAAGATAATATGTTGGTTAATAATAAATGAGTCAGTTGTTCTCATTCTAATATTCCACACTACAAAATAAGTAATGAAGTATGGTATCGGTCAATACTTGAAGATTCAATATCAGTATTGTATCGGAAGTGAAAAAGTTGTATCGGGACATCCCTACTAACAATCATCTGATGACTTGGGGGACTCAGAGCACTCAGATTGTCATTTAATTCTTAAATATCAAATGAAAATGACAATTAGACAGTTGGGCCATGGCAACAGTAATGTAGCCAATGATGACTCAGGAGAATCCTGTCATATCCATACCCTTGCTACATGCTCTTGATCAGAAATGAAGTGCATCACACAGTTCATGTACCAGGATGTGATCTTTCACATGTGTCAGTAGCTTTGAAGTTAGGTATTGTTTGCCATTGACCATAAGACCAGGTGAGCTGATTTTTTTTTTTAAGTGGAAAGTGACAAAAAAAAAGTAAAAACGGTGCTGCTCTTGTCCTGCAGGCCTTTTTCTGATGTGTGGTTGAATTCACATGAGGTGTATGTGTGCAGTCTGGCCAATAGGAGGCTCCATGAGAAACCTCCATGTGAGGTTGAAAATGCAGAACAGTTTGTGGTCATATAGCATGACTGGATCTCCCCGAGGCACACACAAGCACATTCATTCGCTGCCCAGAACATACTCATACACCCACAGAGCGGAGCAGTGGTGATGCACAGTCTGGACTGCAGAAAGGAGACACAGCCTGAAGGTCTCTCTCTATTTCTCTTCCTGATACTGTCACTGTTAGTCTCTCTCTTTCTCTCCTTCACTATGGTGCTCCGTTGAGCTGAGTCAGCACATCTCAGGCATGCCTAATTATCCCGGTCGAGCCAGAGAGAAGAGATGTGAGAGGAAGGTGAAGAGGGACACGGGGAGTGGAGTTACTGAGGGATGAGAAAAAAAACAGGGCATGATAAGGAGAGTGAAGGAGAGAAAGAGTTCAAAACAGGGGTATGTTTGGGATGAAGAGCTACAAAAAGAATTATGAAAAAAGAAAAAGAAGGTAAAAAAAAAAGATACATGATTGAGACAGGTTGGAATGATCCATCCTGATCCTTCCTGGCTCAAAGATTAAATTATTACATTATACACTTCATAAAAAGGATGCAGGCTGGAGGGCAGAGAGCAGGACGAAAATAAAAAGTGAAAGACAAAGAGTGATGGAGGCAAGAGTGAATGTTTAACAGTCTGACACAGACAATTCACAGTTACCATGGAGAAAGCACTGCTCCGTACTTGACAAATCTGCAGCAATATTTGATGCTCTGTCTGTGCTTTATACTCAGAAATTCAGGATCAAATCTTAAAGTGATGTTTCATAAAGATTTCATGGATCACAGATCTGTTTAATAAGATATTGCATAGATTGTATAGATAGGGACTCATTTATTAGAAAAATAGAGCCACTGTACTAGAACAAAGTTTAAAAAAATTAGGTACTTGGTTTTTATTGACCATTTGAATTTCCAGCTAATGAACTAATGTTCTGTTTTCTGGTGACTTTGACAAAAACACTATTTCTCCCCTTTGCCATACCACTTAGTCCAGTGCTTCTGGCTTTGTAATCTATTCTAGTGCATACATAGTGGATGTTGCTACCAGCAAATCTGTAGCTGCTATTCTTGCTCCAATTTCTTTGTAGTTGATGTTTTGATGATCTACATTTATTGAATAAATGCAACAGTACAATGGGGTAGCTTGGAGGCCCTTGGCTATACTATAACCTTATTTAAATGTACTATATCTAACTAATGTGTTCTAGCATTAATAACAAAAGATACAAACAGGTACAATCTAAATTGGATTAAAAATACAATCATTCTGAGACATGAATTGAATAAATTCACTGAGACCAGTTCTGCTTGGGTAAGTATGTGAGAACATTTTTATCATACAATTCCACTTACTGCAGTACAGACCTGCATTGCAAAATGTGAATATCTATAATATTTTTAATTAAGAAATATGATTACAAAATTATATTTTCTCTCGCCCATGATCGTCATTCACTAAGCAAAATATTGCCACTATTGTAATGAAAAGCCTTAATTACTTATATGACAAAACCTGATGTGAACAGTTGGGATGGTAATCGCTAGATCATCAAAGTCTGGTATCCTGGCTGGTGTTGAAATCTTTTGCACAGAGGACAGCCTCTCATCAGTTCGACTTATTGTAGTGTGTAACCACTTTTCTTAATTAAATGGGACAATTTAATTTCAGAGTCTAGGTTCTGAAGGAGCCCAACACCATACTGGATACTTTTAACCAGAAACACAAGTTTTAAGGGGGAGAAAAAGAATTGTATTTAAATCAACAAGAACAAAATAAATATAATTTGTTATACAAACAAATCTGCAAAAACAAAATGACTTTAGTCATGAGGCTTTTCAGTTCCAGTCCAACAAAATCAAATATGTGTAAAAGTCAGAGTCCATTAAAGTTTATTCAGAATCCACAGCTCCAGTAGACTCAGAAGGCATGGGTAATTCTGCACAAAAGGTTCTTGTGTCAACGGTAGCTCACCATCAATTATTTCACAGGAATATGAAAACAACATTAAACATCTATTTGGTTGTACAACTCTTCAAAATTTAAATGACCAAAACAAATATTTGACTTACCCTTAGCTATAGCTTCAATCTTGTTAAAAAAAAAAGAAAAAAAACACAACAGTAAATATGTTGATGAAAGAATTTGTTTCCATCTTAACAATACAAAGCACACAAAATGAATAAACTGTACAAACTTAGTTTTCAGAGGGTAAATAGGTCCAAAGATTGTTTTATGATGGACGTCTGGTATTTTTGGTAGTGCTAAGCTATCAGATTTAGCTTTACAACTAGCAGCACAAAGAAAGATTTGTAAATTAACTTTGTAAAATTGGTTAAAATGGTCAGACAAATGAGATGCTTTGCTAAATACTACTGAACACAGTGAACTCACTTCTGATTGTGTGTAGGAAGATCTTTTGAAAATCTAATAGCTTCTCAAACAGGTCTTTCTCAGCCTGACAGAGGAAGTGAAGAACAAGAGTGCTGTCACTCTTTAAATACACCACAGAAGGGCAGATCTCCAGCGGTCAATGGGCGAGAGGTGGGGTACACCCTGGACAGGTCGCCAGTCCATTGCAGCTCGATGGAACAGCTTCTTCTATCTGATGTATTCAGGTTGTTTTCCCCCCTGATAGTCCAGTAGACTGTTCGACTGGGGACCAAAATTGCAACATTTGCTTCATCTTCAGCTGGTGTGTTTTGGTTTCACACTGTACTGTGTCAAACAAACCAAACCCTTTGAAAAACCTGTTCCCCCCTTTGCCTGTGGTGGCGCTGCAACAAGAACCACTAAAGGAAAGACACGAAAACCTCTGAAGAAGTGCAACTCCCTTCTTCTGGAAATCTAAACAGAAATGGTGTGGCATCAGATTTTAGCTGTTGTAGCTAAAATCTACTTTTGTCTTTGGCAAATGTGCCAAACAAACACTTTTCAACAGTGGGCTCACCACGAGCCATTTCTCCTGCTAGTGCTAGAAATGCGTGTTTGTTTTGGTTGTATTTATCCAGAATGCCCTGCGCTTTTGCCCTCTTCCTGTTTTTGGAGTGGTCTCTGGTCCACTCGGTGTTCACATATGCATTCAAACTGCACCAGAGTTCACTTCAACTGAACCAAGACCTAAGTTTGTAGACCAGAGTTTGCTTTTTTGGTCCACGTCAGATTCACACCCCACTCAAACAAATCTGACTTTCTAGGCTAATGAACTAGAGTTTGATTAAAGTGGAATAAACAGGGCTGGTGTGAATGCACCTTTAATATCTGTTTTTTATTGGACCAAAAGGTCTTGGGTGGGGGTATGGCTGTGTGGGTATGGTGGTAAAGGTGGTGGGGCTTCATGTTGGATTAACAATTAATTTTTAATCACATCATAGGCCAGTTTATATGGTAAAGAATCCATTATCTCAAGGAATTAAGCTACAGTTATTTATCCATCTAATTGTTCGACCGCCCTCTGTTTGAATGATAACAGTATTGAAAGGGATCTGGTGATACTATTAAACCTTTCTTAAAATGCACCATGTTTGAAGGTGTTATCATTGTATGGAAATACATTTTTTTGTTTTTTATTAACAATCACATTAAGACTCAGTCAGTAAATTTTAATCTTACTAAGAAGTTAATTTATTTCAGCAGTTCAGCTCATTAAGTGAAACACCTTATATATATTAATTACACTCAGTGATGTTTTCAATAAAATAAAGATATATAAAACTTAAATATATTTTATTTCCTCACAGTGGGGAAATTCTGGCGTACCAGTGACAGACAGATGGAAGCATGCAGAGTCACACAAAGGTAAAATATAAAAATAACCAAATATGAAATGACTGTATAGTCTGGGCAAATTCACAACAGAAGAAAAAATATACTGTGCAGCAAGGTAGGCTAATTAAAAATGTAGACTGTGCTTCTATTTTTGTATATTTGAGGATAAAAAAAAACAACAGTTTACAAGAATATGAAATCTATGCAAATAACAGAAGGGATGTAAACCCTTCTTGAGCTTGTTTAAAGCTGGTTATAAACTAACAGCTGCTGGAAGGAAGGACCTGTGATAACGCTCACCCAGGATGCTGCAGTCTGGTCCTGAAGGAGCTCTCCAGTTCAGCAACAGCTTCTTGAGGTGGGACACCTTGTCCAACAGTGATGTTATTTTTGCCAGAGTTCTTCTGTCTGCCGCCACCTGCACTGGGTTTAATTATGATTATTTTCTGCATACAGCTAATGAAAATACAACTCTTAAGATTAGAATTAGAGTGTTACATTGAACTAAGAAAAAACAAACATTTTTAATACAGAAATGTGGGCTTAATGAAATACATGTTTAATACCTGGTTGTTATTTTCTAAAGGTACTATTATTCTGACAAACAAGCCTCATCAGAACACATATTCAAATTAATAGAATTTGTAATTTTCATGTTGTTAACAACAGGAAATAATAAATGAATGAATAAAAGGGTTGACAGCTGTCTGAATGCACATTGATTCTGTTGGGCAGGAATGTAAATGTAAACTTCTGGATCACTGAGAGGACAGAGACTATGTCCTGTTGCCTTCACTGGATCAGTTTTTTTTTTTTTTAAAACAAACTGGCTTGTCAACTTTTTCAGGTTTCTACTATAACATAGTAATAGTTACTTCTGTGATAGGTTGTGAGGATTATAGAAGTAGCCAAATGTTTTGCCTTTGATAGATTTTGCTTTCATAATCTACATTCATTCTTGTTAAAGTTACTTTAAGGTTCGTTTTCATGTTGTAACATGAACCAATAAATGCTGTAATTTAGCCTCAGTTTGTAACAGAAGAGGTGAGTTATAGTGTCCACACAAGTAGTAGCTGGCTAAACGTGTGCTACACTCCCTGCAGTTCCCCTTCTAAACGCTAGGTGTCACAAATGAAAAATGTTACCTCTACTTCAGGAATAATGTCAGCGAAAAACCTGAACAGGAAGAACACTTTTTTCATTCGGAGAAACAGTTTTGCTTCAACTTTTAAACTGCCTTGCATACAGCCAATATTTAACTTGTTGCGCGGTTTGTAAAGATGTTGCAATTTCGATCTCTTGGTGACTCTAAACTGAATGTCAGCAAGATTATGGCATGTTTTGTTAACACTGAAGCAATTTTTGTTCCACTTTAACATATTCCTTCTGGACTAGGGTGCAGTTCTTACTGATGGACACACTTTTAACCTCATAGAGTCATATACCAAAGGACTGTAGTTTAATTGAGCACATTATGAATTCATATAATAAAAAAAGATTGGATAAGCCTCAATTAGAGGAGGATAATGTCAAATGTTCCTGTCCCATCCCCACTAAAATGTCTCGGTATGTCTTGCTGTAGCAACACTAATGTCAGCACTTCATTGGAATGATAAAATGACTCTATATAATCAGTTTTCCCCACATAGAAAAATCAATAATCGGAGTGAAATACTCCACCATTAAAACAGTGGAATGCAGAGAGGCCTATATTTCTTTAAAGGGGTGATGACATCACTGTATAAACTATTTCATGTAGTTGATTTTGCTGCTTATGTCAATTCTCCAAAGAATTTCATTTAAAAAAAATAACATCACCTTTTTGTAGGGGGTTGTTTTGGCAGGCCAGATTTCCCTCCTTGGTAAAAGGATTGGGTATGGTAATGATATGCAGCTCTACCTAGTTGATTTCACTCTGATTGGCTACAATCATATTTGGGAAACTCTTCAGTATAATGCGCTGAACATCGTCTCAAATTGAGGTTATAATTGCGTGCTACTTCCCCATAAATGAACTTCTGCTACTCTCCTCAGAATCTCTCATCCTTCGGGAGTAAAGTGGAAACTTCCAGCCATTTTTGAGCTCCCTCAGACATAACAGTTCCGTTTTTTAGTAGCCATCCTCTTCTCAAGTGGAGTAGCCAGACATGCTAGCACAACTTAGCCCTTAAATTAGCCCTTGTATCAGCTGGGGGGAGGAGGGAAGGGGATGGGGAAGGCTGTTTGCTTGATGGTGTTCTCTTACTGGAGAATATGAACTACGTAGAAAGATAACCTATGTAGAAAGTAGGGCTGGGCAATATGGCTAAAAAACATGTCACGATATAAGCATTTCATATCAGTCGATATCAATAATTACTGATTGGGTTTTTTTTTATATCCAAAATACTACCAAACTGGTGACATAACCTTTCCTCTTCACAATGTCTTGAGCTGTTGCACTCATTTTCTCCTTTCTCTCCACCCTACTCTTTTTTTTATCTTTAAGTAGTTATGAGGCACGGTAGCAAACAAAACACACTGACTTTGGAACCAGTAACTACATATGAACAATGAAATGAAACTATGGCACTCATTTATGAACATGGACATGAATTGCGCACCGGATTGTGCGTAATCAAATGTCTCAGGGTTCTGATGTTGATCTGCAGGCTGAATACCAGCTTTGCTGCCACACTTCAAACTGGAATTACAAGCACCCATTGAGCCAAAGTTTTGAAATTGGGGAATCTTTTCTCCATTTGAAGTAACCTGAAGTCGGCATAACTCTCTAAACAAAGGGCAGCAGGTGGAAATCTCCCAAAATGCACTCCTGCACCAGACATGCTCCAAAGCCTCCTGTCCATAACTCTTCAATGCGCTGTCAGCTCCTGGATTGCAAGATTCAAGGATTTTTATTGCCATACCAGTTCAAATTTGCATGTTTATGGTACAAAATTTGGACTCATGTCCTAGTTGAAGAAGCCCAATAAATAAATAATAAATCTATAAGTAAATAAGGTTTAAAAAGTGAGATGAAGCTGTATTTAGTGCATTAAGTGCAGGAGATGCATTCAGTTCAACGTCCAGGTGAGAGGCAATAATCGGATGGGATTTCTTCTTTTATTATTGTTTGATTTCGTTTCCTCCGTAATGTTTTTTGTGCATAAAGTTGCGTCTGCACCAAGTGGTCCTGTGTGAATAGTAGTCCGTCACGCATGGCCTTCAGATTTTGTTGCGACCCCTGCTGTCTGTATTCTGTGAACCACGCAGACTCCACGAATACTGTGGGGGGACGGCTGAGATTTCATACTCCAGCGTACCGATTGCCTACATTTCTTGTGACACATCCCTTCTTTTCTCACAAACCGAATGGATACTAAGTTTGATGAGCTAGTTGGGCACCTAGCCCCGTTTCTTCTCCACCAGAGCAGCCACCTGCCACTTGTCAGTGCGGCACAGAGAGCGGCAGTCATGCTGCATGTCCTTATTGCGACAGGTTCCACTGACTCAACATTTTCTCGGTGTCGCATTCAAATGTTTCGTGCCGTGGTCGTAAAAATGTACCTTTGTACAGACTTGTCCAGTGGACATCTACTTTGACTCTGCATTGTTCTGCCTCAAGTACGTGTGGACCTCCGAGTAAAGCAGGCCGGAGTATGTTGGGGGCAGCATGAAACTGCTGTTGCACATGTTACACAACACATTGTTCCTAGGTAACCATAGAGCGAGTTAGTTGATGCCCCCAGCCTTTCTTAGCTGGGCCCTGAAAGACTGAGCAACTAAAGCCTTTCCTCTGTCTACATACCCCAGAATGCTGTGCGGTTCTGGATCAGAGTTTAGTGAAATTATTGAACATTCTATCTGACGTATTTTCTATTGATATTGATTGTCTCTATCACGATAAATATCATGGTTTTATTGCCCAGCCCGAGTAGAAATATAAACTGTTCTGTGATTTGTCCATGAGCAAAGAAACAAAGCTGACCATCTATGAGCAGGGCTTTTGATACCAACTTTTGACACTCACACGACCTCTTCAGTGCACAACAGGTCATATTATACCCCCAAAACCACAGAAAAATTTAATTTCTGGTCATGACCCCTTTAAATAAAATATAAAAATAAAACTGAAGTTATTATCTTTGAACCTAAAGAGGAACAATCTAGAGTCAGCGCGCAGCTTCAGTTATTACAGCTAGAAACTAGTAATCACGCCTGAAATCTGGGTGTAGTGATGGACTCAGACCTGAACCTTCAGAGACACATAAAGACCGTTACAAAGTCAGCCTTCTGTCACCTGAAGAACATTTCCAGGATCAAAGAACTAATGTCTCAACAACATCTAGAGAAACTCATCCATGCGTTTATCTGTAGTCGCATTGATGACTGCAAATGTGTCTTCACAGGTCTGCCTAAAAAAAAATCAATCAGACAGCTGCAGCTGATTCAGAACGCTGCTGCTCGCGTTATCACTAAGACCAGGAAAATAGAGCATATCACCCTTTACACTGACTCCCTGCAGCTCAGAGAATAGACTTTAAAATACTTCTGTTCGTTTATAAATCACTGAACGGCTTAGCACCAAAATACATTAAAGATCTGTTGTCATTGTATCAACCTTCTAGACCACTCAGGTCTTCTGGTTCAAGTCTACTCTGCATCCCCAGAACCAAACATGGAAAAGCAGCTTTCAGTTTTTATGCACCACTAATCTGGAACACACTTCCAGAAAACTGAAAAACAGCTGACACACCGAGTTCCTTTAAATCAAGGCTAAAAACCCACCTGTTTTAGAGTTGCCTTTTATTAGTAGTAAGTAGAACATTGAGCTATACTTGCTTAATGATATTTGCTTGATGATCCTTATGATTTTGATGCACTGATATTTGCTCGATGATTTTCACGTGTATTTGCCTGATGATTTGGCTACATACTTGCTTGATGATTTTGTTGTTTTTGATGATTTGATGTATACTTGATTGATGTTTTTATGATGTGAAGCACTTTGAACTGCCTTGCTGTTTAAATGTGCTATACAAATAAACTTGACTTGACTTAAATGGCTGGTCTTGTTGCTTTCACATAGTCTGTGCCATATATGAATTGAAATCCAGCATTTTGTTGCAGGAATTGGCAGTTTAATTCTTTACATGTTTAAAACAAAAACTCTAAATGTCCCTCACTTTTGTGTATGAAGAACCCAAGACCCGGAAGAAGTCAAAGGTCACATTTGGCACTTCCTATAATTAAATTAAACATGTTGAAAATGAATATCCAGCCTTAAGTCTGTCACTGGCAAACACCAACCACTACACTTCTTTTACAGACATAATCATACACATACACACACTAGTCAAAGTGCAATTCATGGCACACTTTTCCCGTCAGAGTCAGCATGAACAGTTTTCTTCCCCACTGCGGAATTTGATTTCTCCTGTTACTTTCAGAGCAGGAGCTGACAGTAACAGGAAATGGCATTATAACAGAGGCTACCCTCTGTGCATCTCTCAGCAATAATTTCTTCAAACAGAAAAAATTCCCTTTGAGACCTTTGATGGGATGTGTTAAGTTTTGCTGAGACTCAGACAGATGAAAGTCTGTATTACACGTCCTGTCTGCTGCAGCGTAATAAAGAGGCAAGATCCGTTTTTAGATCTTGTTTTACACTACCTTTTGTGTAGTGATGTCTGACAATCCTCTCCCTCATACCTTTCTTCTATCACTCCTTCAGAATGCCCTCATCATCATCCATAATTTCGTTATCCTCGTCATTCCCTTCACTCCCCTTCTCTTTCTGACTTTCTGTTTGTGTGCTTCGTTGCCTTCTCTATCTCTGTTCTCTCTGCTCCACCCTGGAGCAGACTGTTTTTGTACCTGCCTGTTGAGGCAGACAGGCTGATAGATCACCTGACTGACAAACTTACTTCACAAATGATGACAGGCATGCCGAGGGAATCAAAACAAAGTATGAGATAATTTAGAGAAGTTTTATCAAGTTGTAGAATTTTTAAGTGATCGTTCAAAGATACCGTATTTTCTGGACTACACGTCACTTTAGTCAAAAAATGTGACATGAAGAAAAAACACAAGACGCACTGGAGTATAAGTTGCATTTATTTAGAAATTGTTAAATGTGAGGGAGACCTTGTTTTTCAACACTCACGGAAATTATCGACTTTGGCTTGGAAGTCTGCTGGCAGTTTCTGACACACCGATGTCTGTACTCTAAATCAAGGGGGACGGGAATGAGTGGAGTCACATGCAGTAAATCCGGGGTGATAGAAAGGCAGTTGCATTGCATGAAATGGTAACACCAAGAAGGCACACCTACAAAGTAATTTATATTAATCTCCTTGGCAACTACCTGGGAGACGTAACTGCGGCGTTCACAAGCCTCAACAGGTGTTCTAACAGTTTCGAAAGGTAGCACTAACAGATAGGCATAGCTAGACGCGCTAGGGTAGGAAAGTCTAACAAGGTAGCATAGATCATAAGAACACTGACAGCATGTTCTTTAAGTACCAAACTGAGGAGTCTGGCCCTCTTGCTTTCAGCTTGCGATTAGCTTTCCTCGCGGCCTGGGATTTCTCCCATTCAGGTGGATTTCTCCTGTTAAATTTCAACTGGGCCAATTAGTGAACAAAAGGAGGAGTTGTGAACAGTGATGTTGATTTTCTGCACTGTTTTAGAATTGTAGTCTGCCCTTATAGGGTTGCAGTTTGGCAATGGGTGCAGAGGAACTGAACAAAGCCGTTCAGTCAGTGTTGGCCACGCTTCCAAATATTGAGCAATTAAAGTTGGAACAAGAGGAATGTTTTAGACATTTTATTGCAAAGATGTCGTGGTCCTACTCCCCACGGGGGCTGTTCATGGCCTATGCAATTTCTGATAAGCTTCATTGAGCTGATGCATCACATATGTCAAGGCCAAATGTTAGCGATTGGGTAAAATCAAATCCAGTTGTTTTAAACTTCAACAGAGTCCACGCCTCCAGCAAGGAATTGTTTCTCAATAGCCGAGGGTCCAGACCCTCTGTACGAAGCAAAGTTTAGAACAAGGGGCTGGTTTATACCAGGCTAAAGGGTATATCAAAGTGGGCAAGCATGGCTCTTTACACTCTGGATTCAAGTTCTACCTAAATAAACAGGTCTTTGTTAGTTTCTTTACATGCAAACAAACATGTAGCCATAGCACCCAGTGTGCTATCACCAACACCATCAGCAGGTCCACTAATGCTGCCAAATGTAAAACTATACTGCAGTAAAACACAGAGCAGAGCAGTCACTTGTTTCTGCTCACCTTTACTGCAGCCTTAGCACTGTGTAAAATTCAGTAAACGTGCAACATTATGCTCCAACACTCACAATAAACCTTACAGTCCAAAGAAAAACATATCCACACATACTGCACCCTATAATCTACTGATCAATATAGGACTGGCAGGAGAGCATTTTTTGAATGAATGGGAATTTCAAGGAGTTAATAAAAATTTCAAGCCTAAGGAAGTCCATATTTTTCAACATATTCCTTCAGACAAGCAAACTCTCAGCCTAAAAAAGGAAATGTATGTGTGTGTATATATGAGAAGAAAAAGAAGCATTACTTTGGGTTAAAAGCACCATTGACTCCATTCTTATTAGATGGAGTCAATACTCAGGATCTCCATAAGTGAAACATCCTTTGCAAATGTTTTACTCAAGTTTGTTCAGGTGGAGCTACTAATTTTACCATTTTGGTATATTTTGCCAACATATCTGTCATTTGACCTTTCTTACCTACCAGACTGGGGAATTATTTATATTTCACCAATATATCACCATGGCTGCTTCTCCACTGTCAAGTCTCTGTTGGGTTCCTGCTGTTGAAGAATGCAGGAGCCGGCTGCTGCCAGCTCTCATCAGCACTGCTGTCTGCTTTTAAGGAGCTGCTCGAGGAGCATTCAGCACCTGACGATTGACCTAACTGGTAGTCTCAAGCCTCCCAAGCCCTGTGTATTCCTGTAAATCTTTTGATTGCTTCCTCAGTGCTCACTTGTGTCCTCTCTCATCCCAGGTTCCTAGTTCTCACTCAAGTCTCTATGACTCTATGAACTCAGCCTCTGTGTCACCTGCCCGCCTGTGCTCTCAGTAACAGAGATCCTTGGACTCACACACCTTAGTCTCCAGTGTAAGCACTTTGCTTTAAAGCTGACTCACCAAGCAAACCTTTGTTTCTTCCAGGATTTGCAGAACCTGGCCCATTCCCGAAGCCACCTGTGTTGCACATTATTCTCTTAGTTTTATTTACAATTGTTGCATTTACAACTCTGAGTTCTCTGACTAATTCTGCATGTGGGTTAAAAGAATCCCGAAAAACATGACAGTCTCACTCTAACCGGTTATGTCTGGTTCAGTTCTACTCCAGTCTGGAGCCTCTTCATTACGGTGTGTTCCTCACTACTGTGGGTGTTAATGTGGGTGGGCCGTGAATGCACAGGAGATGTGGTTGATGCTACAATGATATTTCTTGCTCTGACACTCAGCAATGGAGAACCTCAAGGTTGTGGTTTTGATGAACTCAAGTAAACCCAAATATTTCATTCTGTCTTAAAAAAATTCACTTCTGGCCCAAACATAATGAAAACAATTTAGATTAGTGGATTATTTTGCTTGACATAAAAATTTATCCATGTTGTGGCACTTTATTTTTTAAATGTGCAACCTTTTGATTGAGGATATGAAGTCAAAAGATGTAAGCCAATATCCACGCATGATTTTTTTAAAGAAAAATCCAAACAAAGAATAAAATGCACATCAGGCCAAACTAATATGTTATAGTTCTGGTGTTTCAAAGTGGCCAGCACAAGATGGTAACTCTGACAGAATCCCAAAAGCTGACGCATGTCTACCGGTCCACCACGGTGGTTGAAATGTTGTTTGGAGTTTGCAGTGATGTAAATCATGGGCCAATCAAAGAATGCAGTCTCCTGTCAATCAAATTGCTTGTGCACAATACACAGCTTGGCGTGACTTCTACTACCCCTGAAGTTGGTACAAAAAATGGAGAAGAGCAGTATAAAATCATGAGTGCTAATGGAAATTAATCTGGTGGGGTGGACCAGGGCAGAACCGGTTAAAGTCGCTCTAGTGGAGAAGCAGCTTAGGGGTATTCATTACATTTAAACAAAATTGCCATTTTGATATTTAACCTGGACCTCTAAACAGTTTACCCTGCAAATAAGACCATACACTAGGAAGTTTAACTCTTCCTTTTGTGTATAGAGGTATTTACTTTCAGCCCTGTTTTAAGGCTATAATTGTCACATATTGTGGGTTTAAAACAACAACCAATAGCAATAACAATATGATAGACGGTTTAATGGTAGAACAACAGAAAACTTACAGCTCTTGCATAAGGAGAACAGGACTTGGAGCATGGATAGAGTAATGGGAGGAACCAGTAATGAACAGTAACAACCAGAGAGCTTATACACAGAGGAATGGGCAGAGAATGGCACTGGATGATTTTGATGCATACTTGATTGACGTTTTTACAATGTAAAGCACTTTGAACTCCCTTGCTGTTGAAATATGCTATACAAATAAACTTGACTTGATTTGACTTGACTTGGATACAGGTGAGCTAATCAGGAGGATTTGGAACTGTTGAGGAGGAGAGCAAAAGTGTAAGCCAGAGGGAAGGTAAATAATAAATAGGGGGAGCAGAAGAAGACACAAAAGAATCTACAAACCAAGGGTAAAAAGACTAACAATGATCTAAGAGAATAAACTAAAATACACAGAACACAAGAAATTGGTAAGTAAACATAAACAAATGAACATCTATGACAAGACACTTCAAACAATAATAAAGAACTCAGAAGTGATGAAAACACAAAGATTATGACAAAGTAAATATGTCTACAGCCCACTGGAAAATCTGGATAACTCATACCTCTATCAACTTGTCAGAGTCAGGAGAATCAAAAGGTAAATGCCCCCATTTTTCTCAGAATATATCAGATAATAAAAGAAGACGGTTCTCAGTTTTTGACAAAACCAGCTCCCACAGTATCCACCAGTATGTTTACAAACTCAAAATGTGAATAATTTGCTGCCCAATTCAGAAATAAAGTTGAAAATATTTGATTTTCTCTATCCCAATGCCAACATAAAAAAATATAATTACCTCAGAGTTATTGTCGGCTTGTGAGGAAACACTTCTGAGTTTGGTCCTAGTTGATGCTGAAACGTCAAGCAGAGCTATTTCTCAATTAAAACAGAAAATGGGTCTTTCAGACCCAATGCTCACATTCTATTAAAAAATTATTGAGGTCTTTTCAAAATGTGCTTAATATTGTAAACTGTTGTTTTCAGTCTTCAGAAGGGCATCTTTATCACTACTTTTAAGGCTGCATTGTTAAGCTCCATCTGAAAAGAAGTAGCCTTGATGCCTTCACACATAATATTTTAGACCAATATCTAACCTGCCTTTTTAAGTAAGTTTTAGAGAAGCTGGTTCTTCATCAAATATGTACACGAAACACTAGAAAACACAGTTCCCATCGGCCATATTTGATTGATTTATCCCTCTCTCATGTTCTTAGTTTTGTCTGTTTTCTTAGTTTGAGTTGTGTGCGTGTCTCTAGGGGATTTATGCCCTTCTGTTTCGATTGATTAGTTAATTCATTGATGGATTGACTGACTGACTGACAGATTAGTTGGTTGGGAAAAAAGTATTTTCACATGCCCATATGATTGCTTTGGCTTTAAATTATGTCAAGTTAGGGTAGCAAGAATTGGTGGAGGCTTTTAGATGACTTACTCATTGTTTTGGTATGCTGGATGTGTGAACTGGTGCTTCTTAGCATTTGCAAAGACAATCTGTACTGTTCTTTAAAGAAATCCTTTCTCACAATTACCATAAAGCTGATGTCTTTTTGCCACATACAGTTTGTTAATGTCTCTCGAAACACATTTTTGATGGACCCACATAAGTAGAACTAATGCAGATTTTTGTTTTAATTCAACAATTCCTTAATATTGATGAAAAAGTACTAGTTATAAGTGAAATAATCTGCCAGTGGAACAAGACATTTTGGTTGTGTATGGTTCCATTATGTATAGTGCATCTGCAACAAGATAAAGACTGTAAAATTTACAGTGTGCTGCTGCGTCAGGACAGATTAAGTTATTGTATGGGAGTCATCCATGTAGTAACTGTGCCATGCCTTGAGTGTGACATTAAGTCTAGTTGACTTTTGCTCTTTATATTTAATGATTGACTAATCTAATATAATATAGTCTAATCATCGAGGGCTAAATTTCAACGTCCAAGACAGTCGAGGTGTGCTTTAGGCTGGCCACAATAAAAGACCACTCTGAAATGTGCTGTTTTATCACAGCACAATGCCACAGATGTTGCAAGTTTTGAGGGAGTATGCAATTGGCATGCTGACTGCAGGGATGTTGACCAGAGCTGTTGCCCATGACTTGAAAGTTCATTCCTCTACCATAAGCTGTCTCCAAAGGCGTTTCAGAGAATTTGGAAGTATATCCAACCGGCCTCACAATCTCGGACCACGTGTAACCACACCAGCCCAGGACCTCCACATCCAACATGTTCACCTCCAAGATCGTCTGAGACCAGCCACCCGAACAGCTGTTGAAACAATCACTTAGCACAACCAAAGAATTTCTGCACAAACAGTCAGAAACTGTCTCAGGGAAGCTCATCTGCATGCTCGTCATCCTCATCAGGGTCTCGACCTGACTGCAGTTGGTCGTCGTAACCGACTTAAGTGGGCAAATGCTCACATTCGATGGTGTCTGGCACACTGGAGAGGTGTGTTCTTCACAGATGAATCCTGGTTTTCACTGTTCAGGGCAGACGGCAGACAGCGTGTGTGGGGTCATATATGTCGTATATATGGTATTGCTATGAACGTCATGCAACAGAATTTGTGTCAGCATATCTAAAACATCCAGACAGACTTGCTTAGCACATAACATTGCATGTCTTACAGTATCAGATGTGTAAAAAAAATAAATAAATAAAAAAATTAAAAAAAAAAACAAAACCTGAGTGTTATTTACTTGAAACTGTGTAGTTGCTGAAGTCATAGACATGCATAGCAGACACATAAGTGTGAAGGAGAATAGGAGAGCCTCTATTCCAAAATATCTTGTATCTGTGTATATAATTTGCCTGTTGCAACAACATGCTTCACAAACACAATATCTCCATTTAAACAGACATGTTGAGACTACCTGCCAATCTGATTTCTATCTTTGTAAAGTTCCACTCATGAGCTAATTTGATCAATATTTTGAGTGTGATCAGTTAGTTTCACTTTGATTGTCTTATCTTCTGATTGCCTGCTTCATCTATATTTCTTATAGATTTTAGTGGCTTTGCAGCTTCTAAATTGGCACTAAAGGCCTTCCAGCTGTTTTTTGTGTCAGTTTTCTTATTCTTGTCTGATATTTTCTTGTTCTTGGATTCTTCAGCCCTTTAATGCATGTCTTGACTGTGACTTTTCTCTCAGTTGTTTTATTTTGCATATGGAGGCTTTCAGAATGGAAGGTCACTGCTTCTCTTTGATGACCTTATTCCTCTTCGCTTGTTGGCAGCCACTGTTTTTGAATGGTGATGCAAAATAAAAGCTGTGCTACAGCAAAATCACTACCCCACCTCTGCCAGACAAAAACCAGGCTTACTGAAACTTTAACTTCAAAGGAAAAAAAAGTACCGCTATTTTTCATGATAATAAAACCACAATACTTTTTGCATCAACTTATGGCAAAACCCTGTTACCTTTATCTTTGTATAAAAGTTAGGCTGCTTTCACACCAGTACTGTTTAGTCTCAAGAAGCACAACATTATAGTGACTTACTGGGTTTTATATGAGTGAAAGAGAAATAATACATAGAGAAGTGACTTTTCAAAAGGTAGCTATAGTGCTTTCTGTCAAGGTTTTATATTTTCCTAAATAACTGGCATAGAGTAGAGATTTATTTTCTAATTACAAAGATTTTTCTAACAGTATTCTTCTGGTGATATGACCTTTCATTTAATCTCTCCTATATCATAATTCTCATCTTTTTTAATGACAATACATGCTTTTTGTTTGCCTTTTGCTCACTTTTCAAAGCTTTATGTGAAACTAAGTGCTTTTTAGTGCTTTCTTGAACCTAACTCTCTCTGTCTTGTATTGATCACATTAATTAACCTGCGTGCGTATGAGGGGGAGGGCAGGTTAGCAGATTTTTCACATTTTCAAGCATTTCCAGGGTTTTTGCTTCTAATTTCTATGACAATCTATCAGCAGTGTTGTGTGACTGTGAGAGGAAGATGAGCAGCAGAGGAAATGGGTAATAGCTGGGAGATGGCAGAATAAAAGGAGCGATGCACACTGAGAGGATGGAGATGGGGTAAAAGACAAGATTGAACAAACTACATAGGCGAGTGTAAGAGTAATCAATCTGAAGCTTCTGGCAGAAAGAGGTGATGAGACTGAAAGAGGAGGTCAGACAGATGATCAAAGTAATAGGTGAGAGCAAATAAAAGATAGGAGGAGAAGACAGCCTGAGCAAGTAACTCAGGCTTTACTAATTGCTATTTCAAAGAAAGGAAAATGGGGTTTCCAAAGAACACTCATGCTGGTCTGTTCGTTAAATTGTATTTCTGTTCCTGCCCCTCCTTCTTGTGCCGCCGTCTAGACAGGAGCAGAACAAGCTGTTCTTGTTATGGGTGGAAGAAGAGAAAATGTGCACTGTCATGGGGTCGCTCCCTGCCAGCCAGGCAAAGCGGAAGTACTGGCATCAGGAGCGGGGCCAGCAGCTCTTTCTTCAGTGCTGTGATATACTGCCTGTGTGTATGCTGGGATCTGCTTACCTCCTTAACCACTGATGATTTTCCCTGAAAGGTAGCACATTTTGCGATCATCTGACTAAGAAAAATTGTCCCCAAATAACAACAAATTTGACCCAATATACAATGCTGTGAAGTATTTGCCTCCAGTTTTATTTAAACCAATCTGCTCCTATGTAAAAAAACAAACACAATAAACTAATCTCCTCCTTTTATAAAAGTCAGGAAGTAATTTTTGGATACTAGGTTCTGTTTCAAGGATTCAAAGCATTTAAAGGATCTTTTTCATTCCAGTCTGTAATTATATAAGAAAAAAACATTTGATAACTGATGGCTGAGTATCAGTTAATGACTAGAAAAAGAAAGATAAAAAGATAAGGGTGAGGATTACACAATAAATAAATATCCCAATTGGTAATTTCCAAATCTAAGTAAAAATCACGAGGTACATAGGAATATGGTAAAATATTGTGCAATATGACCCTAATGATGTGTAAAGTGGCCTTGCGATGAGCTGGCGTCCTGCCCAGGCCGTATCCCACCTCTCGCCCAGTGATCGCTGGAGATAGGCACCAGCCCACCCACGACCCTGCAAGGATAAGCAGGTATAGGTCATAAATGGATGGATGTGTGAAGTGTACCAGCAGTCTAGTTCAGTGGTATCACACCTGTTGGAAAGAAACTGTTCCTAAAGGCTCCCACATACTGCGGCGTACTTCCATCCTCGGAGGTCCATGCGTACTCGAAGCGGATGTCTGACAGACACATTTGTGCAAAGGTCAGTTTTTATGCCTGGATACGCATAGTCACACAGTAAACTGCTCGGTAGGAAACAGTGCTCACATTGAACTGTTTTGTATGCAACACTGAGCTGATAAGGTTAAGAGTCAATGAACCAGTTGCGATGAGGCACAGCAGCTAGACCGCCACTCTGTGTCGCACTACCAGCTGTGCGGTGGCCACCCTGGTGGAGAAGAAACAGGGCTAGGCACCCAACTATCTCATCAAACTTGCTAGTAACAGTTCAGATTGTGAGAAATGAAAGAATTTGTCTTGAGAAATGTATGCAATTGGTACACTGGACTATGAAATCTCAAACGTCTGTGGACAGAGTCTGCGCAGCTCACAGTATACGTACAGTACGCCCGAGTATGTGAGAGCCTTCAGTCTGGTGGTCCTGCTTTGGATGCTCTACAGCAGGGGTCTCCAGCTCCAGTCATCTAGGGCTACTGTCCTGCAGCCTTTAGATGCATCCCTTCTCCAACACACCTGAATCAAATGAATGGCTCATAACCAGACCTTTGCCAAACTTGATGGCTTGCTGAAGAGGCAATTTAATCATTTGATTCAGCTGTGTTGGATCAAGGGAATGTAGTTGGAGACCCCTGCCCTACACCCTTCTCCCCAAAGGAAGAGGCATAAAAGTTGTATGTTTTGAATATGTGGAGTTCTTCAAGATGTGGATGGGTCTCTTTTTGCGTTCAAAATTTATAGGTATTCATGGTGGGACTTCACTGCAGGGTGCAGGGATCAGCTGCCTGAAAGAAGGGTACCATTTTCTCTCTTTGTTATAGCCTCCGCAAAACCATAGCAACATGAAGAATAGAAGTATCCCTTATTTTTCCTCACTGGGGAAATTTGATGATTTTTCAGATGAAACTTACAATTCCATGGACCGAGTCCAGAAAGCAGGGATAAATGTTGAGTTTGACAGTGGCGAGGCGGAATGACAACATCCTGTGGGCAGAAGCAAGGTCTTAAAGTTGATCATGATTGATTTGTAAACACAATAAAAGGATAAAATATCCATACTTTTTAGTAGTAAATGCAAATTTCACAGAGCTAATCCATTTCTGTCCAGTTGTCTCAGTCAGTTCCCTGCTCTGTTATTGTGTGTTTTATCCTGCTGCTGGTGGTTGGATGATTTTCTTTTCTCTGCATCGTCAGTCTGTAAAAAAAAACCCCAATAATTTCAATTTCTCAAAAAAGAGGAAAAAAAACACTTGTAGTTAGAAAACATATCCATGGAGATGACATGCAGGTGAACACGCCTCCACCACTCTGTTATTACTTGCTCAAGTTTGTGCAGTTTTACTTACAGTTATGATTTTGCTGGCACTGTTAATTTGAAGCCTATTTTAAATGGGAAACGTGATGTAAGTTGTATAGGCAGCATCCAAGATCATCTAAAAAGCCACTTTTTGTGGTGTGATAGTATTAGTAATACACACAAACACATACATCCATGCACATATTCCCCCCACCAGGCATTGCATTAGCAGTAACAGTAATAATGGACTTAGCAAGAGAAGTTTATGCAACATTTTTTTATTTACACACAGTAGATAATAGATAATGGTGTGATTCCAGTAAAGGGGGGAAATATGGCCCATTGTAGCTTTAAGGCTCCCACATACTCTGACTTGTACTCTGCGTATTCTGTGAGCACCGCGGATCATGTGGACTCTGTCCGTGGACTGGTGGGATTTCATTAACAAGCGTACCTATTGCATACATTTCTTGTGACAGAGTCCTTCATTTCCCATAATCCAAATGGATACTAGTAAGTTTGATGAGCGAGTAGGGCGCCTTGCCCCGTTTCTTCTTCTCCAGGGCAGCCACCCCACAACTGTTCATTGTTGCGCCAGCTCTCAACGTTATCAGCTAGGTGTCGCATACAAAACGGTTCGAACACCATTTCCTGCTGAGTAGTTTACTGTGTGGCACCGACTACATACGCAGTTGTAAAAATTGACCTTTGCGTGGATGTGTACGGTGGATGTCCACTTTGAGTGTGCATTGAGTCCGTATTGAGTCCTCCTCAAGTACGCACAGATCTTTTTAAAGTGAAGTATGTCTGAGGATGTGGAGACCTTTTTGGCATTTTTCCACTACACATTTACAGTATGGCTCGACTCCACTCAACTCTACCCTACACACTTTGGGTGGTTTTCCATTACAACTGAGTAACAGCTCTAGTGGGTGGGGTCATCATATAGTTGGGCGGTCCCCGAGTCCGAAGAGGACTTGTGTACGTGACACAAACACAACTTAACAATGGAGGACATGGAAGCTATGTTGTACATAATGCTCAGTCATCACAAATATTTGAAGAAAACGGTTTATGTAGAGCTATAGCAACTACACAGAGTGGAATTTGATAACCTTTACCATAAATGTGGGAAAGAGTTGGTGAAGCTAGATTAATAAGATTTGCATTAAGGTTTCCTCTTAAAAAGGACCAGTACAGATGTGATGTTTGCTTTAAATGGCCTGTAGAAAGGTAAATGGTCTGTACTTTTATAGCGCTTTATCTAGTCCAGAGGACTCCAAAGTGCTTTCCACTACATTTAGTCAATCATCCATAAGCTACATTGTAGCCATAGCTAACCTGGGGCAGACTGACAGAAGCAGAGCTGCCATACCACTAGCACCACTGGGTTCTCTGACCACCAGCAGGCAAGGTGGGTGAAGTGCATTGCCCAAGGACACAATGACTCAGACAGACAGAGTGGGGGTTCAAACCAGCAACCAACCAGTTACAGGACGGATTCTTAAAATTACAAGGAAAAAGTCATTTCAATGAGAAAAAAAGCTTCGATAGAATTATCAAGATCTGTCATCACCACCTCAGCCCGTGTGATTCTTTCTTTGATATAGACTCAGTTGTTTGCACAATCGTTCCAAAGTCCTGCTACTGATAATAATTTGATCCTGATGTGGTAAAAGATGAAGTATTTCCTTATCTGTAAAACAAATACCAAAGTAGAACTTCACAAGATGCTCAACATTCCTCATTTTGATTTTTTGTTATTTTTCGTGGAGGAGTTTTCATAAAATTACTACTTTACTCTCCTAATATTACGACTGTATTCTGGTAATATTAAAACTTTATTCTTATATTATTTCTACTTTATTGACGTACAACTGTATTCTTGTAATCTTATGACTTTATTCTTGCAATAAAAAAATTAAAAATCTTAGCCTGGCCCTAATTTTCGGTTGTAGAGTTGACCTGAATTCAAAGTCCAAATAAATAGAAGCGGTAAAATACACTTGTCAAACAAGATGGTGGAACGCTGACATCACTCTGGTCTATGGAAACTCAAGGAGTGCATTGATGAAAAAAAAAAATACCTAGTTTCCAAAAATTAAATCTTCAAAAACCAAAATTTCGATTAATAGATAAAATCTGAAGGTGTCCCGGGGCATGTACAAGGGCAGTGAAACAGTTGGGTTTTAAAAGTATCTCGGTCAAAATTGTAATCAAGATCATATAAAATGATTATTCATAAATTTCAGGAAAACAATGTTTTTGTTGCACTTTGAGAATATTGAATGGTGTCAGTTATCCAAAGCGACAAACAAGACTGGATGGAGACAAGTGGATAGGGTGGTTGTGACATAAAGAAAGCTGTGAAAGGAAAGAACAAAAGAATTGAGATAGAGGCAACAGAGCTAAATATGTTAAGTTAGTCATTGGACGGAAGGAAAATAGGCATATCAGAGTAACTGCTAGGCTAGGATAATCAGATGGGTTATCCGGCTGTATGTTTGACTCTATCCTTCAGGTTTTATTTATTTGCTTCACTCTGCCGACCCTCTAACCCAGTGCAGAGGCTCAGTGTGAGTTCAGCTCTTCCAAAATGTCTGCTCAACACCACACACATCACACTTGAGGTCACACTAACACGGCCTTGCTTTTCCACTGCATCAAACACTTTGTTATTGCGGTTATCCCTCACCGTGATGAAAGTTCTGTTTTGTTATTCATTCCCTCCAGAATATATTTTTCATTCTCATATTCATATGTTTGAGAGAGCCCCCCCCAAAGCAGATAGTGCTAATCAGGCATATTAATATTTAGAAGGAAAGCGTTTTGGTAATAACCATGACAAGAGCACATTATGGTTTGAGGCTGCAGCACATCAAAGGCTCATTTAAAAAAAAGCTGTTTATTCAATTGTTGTTTTTCATGGGAGGCCCTTTCTTCCCTGTTGTCTGACCTTGTTTTCATGTGAACTCAAACCATTAACTCTGCTTTGTGTTTGGTTTTACACGTAATCTTGCACATTCTGAAGACTAGATGAGAACTTCACACAGCACTTTTTCAGTGTTTTAGACCAATTAGTTTATCAGTTGTTGCACATTTTTTCCACTATAATAGCTGGAACACTGTTTTTATCAAAAATACATCTTTATTTTTCTTGTAAAATTTCCATTATTTGATTCTATTTTTGTTTTAATGTAACTATGTCCTACAACAGGCAGCTGGAATATTTTATTGTTCTTCAAAGGCAGTACGACTGCCAAACATTTTGTTTAATTATGATGAAAAGCAGCTTGCTGCTGTTGTTGAAGCTCACTCCTGTTGATGTGACTAATTGCTTTTAATATCAACTCTAAGAAAAGTTTCTTCTCTCTCCACTTGTCACCCCCACCCCACCCCCCATTTTCCGGTCTGTGCAGAGTGCAAGTTCCACTGCACCAATGGGAATTGCTTACGTCTGGGCTCGCTGATCTGCAACCAGCTGAATAACTGTGGGGACAACAGTGATGAGGAGAACTGTCCCGTGGTGACCCAGCACCCTCCACCTGGTATCTTCAACTGTAAGCGCTCCAGGATGTTGCTACACTTCAGTACCTCTCTCTGTTACAGCACAAAAAACACACACACAAGCTCCTTTCTTTTTTGCTGTTCATCACTTTTACCTTATCTCTATTCTTTGCTGTTTTATTATTGTTTCGTCTGATGGGTCTTCTTGTCAGTATTTCCTATTGAGTAAAGAGAGTCAGACTCAAGCTGGATAATCAATTTCAAAGAGGATTTGACTTCAGAATTAAAATATTCATATTCCTATAACCATATTGACATTTTTTTCTCAGAACAAGTATATTTTATACAAC
This sequence comes from Anableps anableps, assembly GCA_014839685.1. Taxonomy (NCBI): domain Eukaryota; kingdom Metazoa; phylum Chordata; class Actinopteri; order Cyprinodontiformes; family Anablepidae; genus Anableps; species Anableps anableps. Next base: position 35,248,213 of record CM026072.1, read on the forward strand.
TGGTGAATGTCCTCCAATTCATGAAATACCCACAAAACATAACTTTTAAAAATGATGTAAAAAAGGAATTCAACCAATAAACCAAATAATGCATAACAGAAAAGGGAAATAATTGATCTAAAACTCATATACAGTGCTGTAAAAAATGGTTTCACTTCTCACAGATTTTGTCTGTTTTTGCTTCAGTCAGAGTTTGTTTTAGATCATGAAATGTTTAATTTACAAAGATAAAGTGAATAACTACAAAACACAATTCAAAGTAGTGATTTGTTTATTGTGGAATAATAGGAAAAATCATGAATAAGCCATGATTAATCAAATTTTTTCAATTTCACTTGATCTCAGTTTCACTAGCCACACCGAGGCCACAACATGAAGTGGGCTAAGAGATCTTGAGAAGAAACACACCAAGCCACGATCTAAAGAAATGAATCAGCTGATTTGAAAAATGGGCATTTCTGAGGTTTGAGAGGGTTTCACCATAGAACAATGGTTTACCTCCCTGGTAGTGGGCTACCAAACTTACTCCAAGTATGCACTGACCACTCATCAAGGAGGTCAGAAAAGAAGATGAAGAACCCAGAATAACATCTCATACACTGCAGGTCTGTCTTGCCTCAAGGTCAGTGTTGATGATTCATGAAGACTGAACAAAAATGTCATCCATAGAGAGTTCCAGTGCGAAAACCATTGTTAATAAAAAAAGAACACAAAAGCATATTTGCCAGAAACAACTCAATAATCATGAAGATTCTGGGAAATTATTCTGTGGACTGATAGGAGATAAGTGGAGCTGTTTTGAAGGTGTGCATCTGGTTTCATCTCGTGAATCACAGCGTTTCATTGAAAGAACACCTGCTGATGGAAAGTGTTGTAGGCTCGAGCTGCTTTGTTGCTTCAGGATGTTAATGACTTGGTGTAATTAATGGAACCAAGAATTCTGTTCTCCAGTGTTCAAGACAGATTCATATGGTTTTTTTTTTCTATTTTTCTTGAGTCAGTCTTTACAAAAACAAGTCTATGTCCAGACTTCTAATTTGGGTCGAAAACCAGTTCTAGACATCCAAAAAACTTTCCCTTTTAAACCAAATATCAACGTTTCCCTGGATGTCTAGAATTACTTAGACATTTCTTAGACATATTTTTAACAAAAAATGCTCACTGGGAGTGCACCAGCTAGTCCACCCCTGACTGGCTACAAACAAAAAAATTAAAATTAAGGTGTTGGAGTGTTTTAATAAAGTCCAGACTTTAATCCGATTGAGATGCTGTGGCATGACCTTAAACAAGCTGTTTATGGTTGAAAATTTTCCAATAAAACAACTGTACAAAGGAGGCTGGGCTACAATTGTGGCTGGCCACAACAAAACCAGGAACAAGTGTCCTTGGGGGCGTTTTGAGTTACTTACAGATTTTAAAAGTGTGGATTCTAAGCTTTTTAATGATGTCAAACACATAGAAATAAGAATTAATTGAAAAAGTTATGGCCATTTCAATATTGGTACTCTGCAAGCAAGACTCGCAAGAAAACAGGCCACAAAGTTTCAAAAGAATTGTCCCCAAACCTGATCAGCTACCTGGAGGTGTTTGCATTCTAGCAACTTTTCAGTTTTTCCCTGAAAACAAATAAGAGTTTCCTTGACTGTGTTATTGGCCTCATCTTACCGGACTATGTTCTCCTAGTATTTCAATGGCTTGTCAAAATTTTCTGCAACTTTAAAAACACTTTAACAATCTTTTGACTTCAGGAGTGGAGTGTTGTTCAGTGAACATGGATAGAGGCCACTGCAGCTGCATGTATTACTTATGTTCATGGGAAAAACTGTACCTACTTTTTAAGATATTTCCAAAGCTCTTGGCTCTTGAACAACACATTCAACTATTATTTTTATTCCAGAAATTACGTTTTTGTTTTTGTTTCCCTTCAAATTATGGCTCTAACAGGGTTCACTGAAACATTCAGAAGTTTAGGATTGAAGCTGTCATCATTCCCATTCGTAGGTTTTGCAGACTTTTTTGTGAAGTTCTCTTTACTTTTATCAGTGTTACCATCAGTTAATATTAAACCAGCTGATACTGATTTGCACACAGCAGCAGAAATGCTCTCTAAATACAGACAGATTTCAGCTTGTTTCTTGGCTTTCTATGCCTGTTTGCACATCCTTTTGTTTATATATTCAAAACTTGGTCTGTTAACAACATCTGGTGTGAAGTCAAGAGAAATATTGAAAATATATTTACTGAGAACTGTGCTGACATTTTCAATACCTGTTTTACCCCCTGTAAAGTGTGACAGAGAAGCAAAAACTGATTAAATCAGTAATGGGGAAAATACATTTCAAACATGTCAGTAGAACTTATATGAAAAACACCCTTTATCAATAATGAGCTGAATTTTTCCCCATCCTGGCCTCATATATTTGACAATATTAACCACAGTGCTATGATAGTTCCCCTGTGTGTTTGTTCTGGGCAATAATGCACATCCAGTCTTATTATCAGTTACACAGAGATGTTCAAATTCCCTTAATCTTTCCATGGTATTATAAACTGTAGATGTGTTGATGTGCTGTTTTTCATTGAAGAATGAACTGATAAATGGTTCTCTGACAGAGTTCAGCAGAAATATGCTTAAAAACACTCCATCTATCCTGAAAAAACTCAGCCTTTGATTTGTGCTTCTTTTATTCTCTACCCAATCCTGACACCCTCAACTGTTATCACTTATGCTGACATGAGAATCCTTAAAAATGCTGTTATTTGTAGACCCAGGAATCTTTTCTTTGCCCTACTCTTACAATTTAATGTCAGCCACATCCTGACAGAACTTTAAATTTGTTAATAGGATCTAAAATGATCATCAAAGAGCTAATTTTATATATATATATATATATATATATATATATATATATATATTTGGACATTTATGAAACTGCAACAGATCACCTTTTTTGGCTAAATGATAAATGAACAGAATTTATATAGTACTTCTGAAGTCATACTGACCACGCAAAGTGCTTTACACTAGAGCCACATTCACCCATTTGCGCTCACAAAAGCACACAACTTACATACACCAACACGCAGATTGAGAGGCAACTTGGGGATAAATGCCTTGCCCAGGGGCACATCAACGCGTAACAGATTGAACCTACAACCTTCAGATTTCAGCCACTGAGCCCCAGTTGCCCCACAGTTGCTGTCTTGATCACTTTGCTGAAGTTGCTCCGTGAAGAAGTTCATTCCATCTCAGGCTGAGAAAATTGGCATGAAATAGATTTCTAGTCTTAAAGACAGACTGATTTCCATCACACTTCCTGCATTTCTGTGCTCACAAGTAAGTCTGCTGTTGATTTTCCCATATTCCCATAGATGCCTGTAATCATTTGTATGTGTCAAGTGGTAGCAGTTCTGTTTATGTTCGTGCAGAGAATTTATTGAGGCATAGTGTAGGCACACTGTAGGTTGTCCACATTCTGGGAAATTTTTGCTGCTCAACAATAATCACTATAGTAACACACAAATTCTGCAGAATAGAAATGGAAACCTGCACCTAATGTCAGGATAGCCTGCAGCACCCTGAGCTGGTTTATCTATTGTTCAGAAGCAAACATACCACAAAAAGTTTAAAAAAAAAAAAAAAAAAAAAAAAAAAAAAAAAAAAAATCATTTTTACATAATTGTGGGACAGTTGGTGTATAGCTTCACTTCTTCTAGACAGCGATTTCTATCCAGCTCAACTAGCTGGTTTGATAACATCTTCTGTTGGCAGACTTTATCACATCTACATAAATTAAAAATATCTCTTCCTTGATAGATTCTCTGTCAGCTGGCGACACCACTGAATTATCCTGAAAACATTCATGCATGTTATTTTTTTTTTGTTGCTTCAGAAGCTACTGCTGTAATTTGCAATGAGATGCACAAAGCAAACAGATCTGTGTGATTCCTTCTTTCCATTTTTTTTTTTTTTTTTAAATCACAGTCTGTAGCTCTTCTTGAATGGTTCATGTTAGTGTTTAACTGTGCAGATCAACAGTTACAGGGAGCAGAGGTTGTATAGTTAAGATACAGAAAATAGGTTACGAGAACAGATTGGTTTGGAACTGTTTTTGTAACTTGTTACATTATATTTAAGGGAAAAACCCTTTTGTTCTCCCTACTTTGTGCTATATTTGTGGATTTGTTCATGTTACACTGTGCAAGCTCAATATGAAATGTTGAGGATTACTAGCTGTGTTTCCATTGACTATAAAACTGCGAAAATTGGAATTATGAAAAATAAATTTGCTTAAATTCGCTTAATGGAAACACGGCTGGGATGAAGATCAGTGCCTCCAAATCCAAGGCCATAGTTTTGAGCCGGAAAAGTGGAGAGTGCCTTCTCCAGGTGAGGGGGGAGGTCCTGCCTCAAGTGGATGAGTTTAGGTATCTTGGGGTCTTGTTCACAAATTTGGAGAAAAATGGAGCGGGAGCTAAATAGGTGGATTGGTGCTGTGTCTGCAGTGATGCAGCTGCTGTACCAGTCTGTCGTGGTGAAGAGAGAGTTGAGTCAAAAAGCAAAGTTCTCAATTTACTGGTCTACGGGAACGCCTTGAGATTCCCCTGGAGGAGCTGGCCCAAGTGGCTGGGGAGAGGGAAGTCTGGGTCTCCTTGCTCAGGCTGGTGCCTCCACAACCCAACCCCAGGTAAGTGGAAGACAATGGATGGATGGATGGATGGAAACGTGACAGTTTCGAAAAAACTCACGTTTTGATTAAAAGTTTTTGCACCAGGATGAGGTGCTTTTTCTGCCGTGTTGAAATTGGTGTGTGTTGCAAAACTGCAATGAAAACACTTTTTTTGCATCACACAAGTCACATGATCAACAACTGGATGTTTTGCTACTGGTGAAAAGATGAAGAAGATGACAGGAAGTAGTAGGAAAATGATGGTACTGCATGTTGTTATTTTGTTTTTGTTTTTTTGGACAATGCACAGCTGGCTCCACAACAGCTTTGCAGCATCTTGTGTCATTCAAAAGGGTTGAATCCGTAGTTCTTTTGTAGAATCACTGTTTACAATTTCCCCAAAACACACAGCTGCTTACAAGTTATAAGGGGCTTGTCACTGCAACACCTCAAGACGCCAACATCTCCTCTGATGGCTGATGATGAGTGCTAGTGCCGTGGATGAAATATGTAACAGTTTACATCAGTTGCTGCCATGTTTTTGATGAGATATTACCTGAACAGACTTATTCACATGTGAGTTTAATTGCATTTCTTTTTCAATGAAATTGCAAAATTGTGGGGGGTTTTTCGACATTAGCAGAATATCGACAAATATTTGTGCATGTTTGTGATGGAAACACAGCTACTATCCAGGGAGCGAGATGAGAAGGTTCCCTCAACTCATCATGATCAATGGGAACAGCAGAGGGGGAAGGGAGGGTGTGTAGGAAGGAGAGATGCAGAGAGAGAGGGGGAGAACGAGAGGGTGAAGGACACCAGTGGGCTTCGATGGCTGTCTGCCAGACCACTTTGATGTGCTGCAGCAGTTGCTTTCAACAACTTTTAGGAGGAGAGGGGAAACTTTTTACAGCAGCACTTTTATCCTTGGCTTTCTGAGAGAGTGCGGTATATGTGTGTCTGGCGGGCTCCTTACCTTCTCCTCCATCTCTTTCTCTCATCTCACCCTCCCTCATCCACTTCCCTCCACCTCCGCTCCCCTCCCTTAAATGCTTTTCACCTCTCCAACCTTGTTTTGTGAATTCATCAATTTTTTTTCTCTCCTTTTTTCTTTCTACCTTTTTGCCATCCTACAAGGGGTAGTCAGAACCTTTTTTATTTTTATTTTTTTATTTATTTATTTATTTATTTATTTTTTTTTTGCTTGTTCCTGTTTTTTGGGGTGAGGTTAGGGGTTTAGGCAGGCATTTAAGAGAGAGCGGTCATTCTTGATAAGTACAATCTTGGGATGGATTCTTAAAATAGTGTGTTCAGGTGTCTAGGGTAATGTGTCTGCTGTGGGAAAAGCCGTACAGCGATTGTAATTTTCTGAGCTGGTGCACATTTGCTTGTGATGCCTGAGAGACCCAGAGGGAAAGAGGGATGGGTGAAGGAAGAGAGAAAAGGAGAAAAGGGAGTTATTGCCTAAAAAAAGCTGACGGGGTATTGAAAAGATTGGAGACAGACTCAGAGGGGTAGGAGAGATAAAAGAGATGAGGAAGAGAGCTAGAGCTCGACTGTGGAATGGAAGTGGATAGACAGAAAGAAAGGGGGATGAGGAGGAAAAGAGGGGAAGCATAATGATAGAGATGTAGCAAATGTTTGTGTGGTAATGGAGTTTGCCATCTTGTTGCTGCCGCTGGCTGTTGCCGTGGCGGTGGCAGACAGATGGATCATGAATACTGTCTAGACACACTGCAGCCTGACGCCCCACATCTCACTCCCTGCACCTCCTCTGCTCCCCACTCTGTTCCCCTCTCATCTTATCATCTCCTTTTCTCCCATCATGGCCTGTCAACACAACTGCCAGGGGTTTCAGGAGTATAGCACCAAACAAAAAGAAAAAAACAGTAATTAACTATTAACTCATGAAATAAAACAATGTTAGTGTTTATTGCCACTTCCTTTTAGTATGTTAAATCACCAGAAACAAATTTCATTGACTGGACAATGTATAATATCAGTTAGCCCATTGAATTGCTAGCAAAGACTGCTAAAATGTCAGCAGAGATCAAGGCCATTTGTTGATGTTGCTAAAATTATTTCTAAATAGTTTTAAACTCAGTTGACAAATTCAGCACTTATGTTTCATTTTGGAAATCCTTTTCATCCATCTGTCCTTCCATCCATCCATCCATCCATCCATCCATCCATTATCTAGCATGCTTATCCTTCCAGGGTCGCAAGGGTGGCTGGTGCCTATCTCCAGCAGTCATTGGGCGAGAGGTGGGGTACACTGTGGACAGGTCACCAGTCCGTTGCAGGGAAATCCTTTTTTTAATCAAATTTTGTACATTTGTTAAATCTAAAAACTCAAGTGCCATAATGCTTTGGCCACAACTTTACTCCAGTTAAGTCTGAAAGCTAGCTGTTCTGGTATTAAAAATCTTACTTATGATCAGGGTGTCTGTGCATCTTTAAAAAGTCTCAAATTCATGTTTCTAAACTTAAGGCCTTAAAATGTTTTAAATTCATTCAAAAATGTAAGTTGGCCTAAAATGTTAATCACGGGTCTTAAATTTTGCTGTGGCAGGACTGTTAATCGTATATTCTACGTAGTTTATTTTTATCGCTGGACTTTTCTGTCAGGCAAACGTTTGAGTTGCACGCAGACATCTTCATTCGTTCTGTGACTTGAAGTGGTTGAGGCTAACACTAACTAGCTGCTAATATACCCTTGCTAGCTAGCTCGTTAGCTTTTTGCATCTATCATGGATAAATGTAAATTTATTGCCAGTTGGCTGTACGACGTTTGTCTTTGCTACTGGCTCACTTATGTTGCCAACACATACAATGTAATGTGGATTCTGTGCAAAAAAGCTTTGCACTACCACTACATAAAATATATAATTTTCTTTTGTACATTTCTGTCGTGATACAAGTCCTAAATTTCACACATAAAGGTCTTTAAAAAGTATTAAAAAGTCTTCAATTTGAGCTGGTGAAACCTGCAGAAACCCGAATGATATCAAATGGTAGCGGTCATATGCTACCAATTTACTGAGCAGTGTAACTATTTCTTATTATTTTATTTTTTTTGTCTCACTTGCTACAGTAAGTGTAGGTTTTTCAATGTAAATCACAACTAAGGATATTCCAATCCAGGATTTTTGGTTTCATGTCCAATCCAGATGTCTAACATTAAAAATCTTCCGATACTGATATTTTCTGATCCATAGTAATTTTGCAAATATTGTTATGAGCCATACATCCTCTGCTTTTCTGGTGCATTTTATGCACATCCATAAAATGTATTTATATTGACAAGACTGATACTACAATAAGCCTCAGAATGATCCTCTTATACCAGGATTCACATTCCTATCAGTGACAGTGCAACTAAACCTGCATAGACTTTCAACAGATTGCCAACATTTCAAGCTCCATGGCTGAGGGAGTTTGATAGTCTGACAGAATTAAACAAAGCAACGTTCTGTAATCAAATTAGCCTTTCTGTTGTTTCCTGAAGTTCCTTCCTGTTGCCCTGTAGGCTATTGCTCCGGAATTTTCTCCTCACTTGTTATTACTGTAACAGCCTAATATGACTCTTCCATTAATCTAAATGTTTTTTTTTTAAACATGTAGCACATATATATTTTAACTTTTTCCTTTCACACTAAAATATGTCTGAAAAAGCTAACAATAAGCAGCAGGGCACTTTCTGTACACTGACAGTCCACTGACAGTGTACAGAGTCATCTGATGAGTCCAGAAAATACATTTTCTAATGAGTTTAAAACATGTATTTTAATATAGTATATGAGACTACTATGTCGATTTTATTTAAATGAGCAATAATATGTTTGTTTACAGTTCAGCAAAAAAAAAAAGAAAAAAATTGTCAAAATTTGTCCTATAGCAAGACATAACTATTTGGAATACTGTATGCATCAGCAGCCTCAGCCTGATGTCTGATTCAAGAATGACAGCAATATTAGGTTGTTAATGTCCTTTTGTCCTTTTGGCACCCCTCCTGGATGGGGGTGCCACAGCACAACAGCCTCCCCCACTCCACAGCTGCGTGCACACAGACTTGGCAGATATTTTACGCTGGATGTCCTTCCTGAAGCAATCAACCTGATTATTCCCAGGAAAAGAATGGTAATAGTGACACACCAAGATTGGGTTTAGCAGAATCTTAAACTATAGATCCCTGTTTTTGATCTTTAAACTGAACCAGCCAACTATGACTATTTTTGAATCATATTTTTTTTTTAGCATACAGTAGACCCCCAGTATTTGTGGTGGTTAGGGAACACAGCTACTCGCGAATAGCTAACATCCGTGAATACTTGAGACCCCCTTTTAAAAATGCTTATACCTGCCAATTATAATTGTTCAAACTCCAAATATATAATAAACATTAATATGCACAGTAGAAACTGTCTTAGTCCTACCGTAGAAGCTAACGTCAACAATCTTTCTTAAACAACTCTTTCTTATGTCAGCTCTTGAGGGTATAGTCAATCAACATCAAGGAAAATGAATGGTCCTCTGAGATTCTCTGCTTTGCAAACACCAGCCAATAGCATGTCAAGAAGCAATGTGCCTAGGTTTTTCAGCTTCCCAAGCTGCAGTTTTTTCTAATGTTTTGGGGGAAAAAAAATCCACAAATAGGTGAATCCATGGATACTGAACCATGAATAGCTGAAGGTCCACTGTACTTCATATCTAAATATTGATTATTTTGACAACCCTAGAGATGTAGTGACCTGTCAGTCACCTTAGGTGGCATCTGAGGTGTCCAGTCAGGTTCCAGAGGTGGCCAGTGCTTGGCCACCCCTTTAGCTCCGGCCCAACAATGGCTTCTTTTTAATAGGGATTGTGTCAATATCTAAGTACACCCTCTTTAAATTGTAAGGTTTCGCATAAAAATGAAATAATAGGAAGACTATCTAGTCATCAGCTGTCTATAAAACATGCCTGCCTCAATTGGTGTGTCCACACTAACATGGGTGCCTTTCAAAACAATATTTTTTCCGCTATTTTTGCACCTGTCATCCACATGGAAGTGGCCTTTTTGGTGAGAAAACCTGCAAATTGAAGATTTTATTTCATTTTCAGTCACTCAGGGAGTTCTTGTCGAAAATGCATTTTGGGGAAACATTGACCTTGGCAGTTGTTAATACCCGTCAATCTCGGAAATTTTTCAAGCTCTTTAAACACTTTGAAGGCCATCTTTCATTCTTTTCAGGAGCAGTTATTCAAGCACATTCTTCTGGATGCTGGCCATTTATTCTTCATAGAAGCTACAAAAAAAAAAAAAAAAAAAAAAAAAAAAAAAACAGATATTACAAAGAGTTGCAAGATTTTCATAATGACAAAAGTCATCTTCATTAATATCACCAACAAATTCGGCAATGTCTCAAACCAAGGTTGGAGTCCAAATATCAGGTCAGAGCTTGGAAGCATGGTGGTGGTGGGCCTAAGGAGAAGACCCACTCGGACAATAGAGCACATCACCCCAGTTCTAAAGTCCTTCCACTGGCTCCCTGTAGCTCATCTTAGTTTATTAATCACTGAATAGCTTAGCACTAACATGCATTAAAGACCCACTGTCTATGTATCAACCTTCCAGACCACTCAGGTCTTCTGGTTCTGGTCTACTCTGCATCCCCAGAACCAGAACCAAACATGGAGAAGCAGCCTCCAGTTTTTTGCACCGCTAATCTGGAATAAACTTCCAGAAAACTGCAAAACAGCTGAAACACTAAGTTCCTGTAAATCAAGGCTGAAAACCCACCTGTTTAGAGCTGCCTTTGATTAGTAGTCTGGACCATAAATCTGCAAACAAATCCGGGCAAGATAAGCCTTGTTTTCCAAAGGGTAGAAGTTTGAGTGTAAATCAGTTAAATAAACTAAGTGGATCATTGATCAATATTTTTGAAGTGTATTTGCTTGATGATCCCCATGATTTTGATGCATTGATATTTTCCCAATGATTTTCATGTGTATTTGCTAGATAAAATTGTGATGATTTTGCTCAATGATTTTGATGTTTTTGATGATTTTGCTGTATACTTGATTGATGTTTTTACGATGTGAAGCACTTTGAACTGCCTTGCTGCTGAAATGTGCTATACAAATAAACTTAACTTAAGGATTTGGGTTTATATTGGTGCTATATTACCTGGGCACCTGTATAATTTCACATAGTTAAAAAAAAAAAAAAAAAAAAAAAAAAAAAGTTTTTTTTTTCTTTCTTTTACACTCCATCTGTATTTTGCACAGACTCATATTTAAGTAACTAGAATCTTTTTGCACAACTGTGCAACACATTTTGTATATTTTTTTTATATTACTGCACATTCAAAATAAACTTTTCTTAAAATCTGTATTTATTTTTCATTACTGTGTAGTTTTATCCTCATTTTGTACATTAAACATTACTGCACTGCCTCTAATAGAGGCCTCGGTTGCACTGTAAACATACCAAGCATGTCTTTAATATCTTATTCATCTTTTGTCACGTTTTAATTTTTATTTTAGATAAAATGGTAATGTTATAAATCTTTTGGTTTCTTTATTTTGAATATTACAATCACCATTTTTAATTGAATTTTTTCAGAAATTCTCTATTTGTTTGTGTTTTTTTTCACTATATTTGATACAGTAAAATTTTTTTGCATTTTGTTCACTGCTTGTATTTACTGCCTAATGCAACCCCTTAACCCCTGAATATATTAATCTTTAGAGAAGAAATAAATTGTGTTTTGCTGTCAAACAGATGCTAAGTTGGGTATAGATGAAACATTTCAATATATTACATACAATAAACATAAATATATGGTATAAAGTAAATCAGCAACATTAGGCATGATCGTAATTAAGCGAATTTTCAAACCTTGGATTTTGAAATTGAAAAGCATCGGAAGTTTATGTGCAACCCCTGCTGGTCTACTACAGCAGTGATTTTTAACCACTGTGCCGATTGTCAAGTGTACCATGGGAAATTATCCAATTTCACTTAATTAGTCCTAAAACTTTTGAAAATTAATAAATCGTAGTCTGTTGCCATTGCCGAGTGTCTGCTGTAATACAGACGGGCAGAGTAATGTAATAGTCTTTCATGTCAGTGGGTAGCAGCATGTAGCTAATTGCGGTGTTCCTTATTATTAAGGAGCAAGTCAGTGGTGCATGAGACAGGTTGTGATGACAGCAATGGAGAAGTTTTTAAAAAGGAAAAGTGCTAACTCCGAATTCGGCCCTGGAAAAAATTTGGATCCAAATGATGGCCATGGTATGAGAGATGACCAGAAAGCAAAGACGGTGAGCTTGAGGCAATACAGCGACAGCTATATTTCCTTCAGATTTGCTTTCACTGGTGATGCAGCACCCCCAGTTCCGTTGTGCCTCATGTGTGGCGAAAAGCTCTCTAACATCGCCATGGTTCCAAGTAAGCTTAAAAGCCATCTCTAAACGAAACACCCATCGAAACCAAGTGACTATTTTGTTTGCCTAAGTGAAAACACAGAGAAACAGGCAAGCTTTACGAGAAAAACCACAAAGGTGAATGAAAGAGCCCTCAAAGCTAGCTACCTGAACTAATAGGTAAATCAAAAAAGTCCCACACAGTGGCAGAGACATTAATACTACCAGCCTGCAAAGCCATTGTAAATGAGCTGCTCGGCCCGGTTAAAGACATATCTAAAGTTCCTCTGTCAGATAACACAATTGCTTGATGTATTGATGACAAGTGTGCAGACATCTAAAGTGTTATTCTGGGGAAAAAAAATGCATCATGTGCGCATTTTGAACTTTGTTAAGACGTGACCTGTGAAAACTCGCATATTTGCATCCTTGTGTGAGGAAATGGGAGCGGAGCATAAAGCTTGTTGCTCCATACAGAGATCCGCTTGTTGTCGCACCGTGTGGATGAGCTGCAGTAGGAACTTCAAGTATTTCTTACAAATGAAAAGTCATAATACTCAGATTTCCTTGCTAGTGATGAGTGGTATGCAAGGTTGGTATATCTGGCCATATTTCACCATCTGAAGGAACTGAACACACGAATACAAGGCAGAAATGAAAACTTGCTTACAAGCACAGATAAAATAAATGGATGCTGTTTGAAGGTTCATCTCTGGCAACATCATGAGCAAAGGGCCAATCTTGACATCTTTCCACTCACGGAGAAACAGCAAGATGCCAACACTGCTGCACTGTGTGAGGTAATAGCTAAACATCTGAAGACTCTGGAGAAGAAGTTGTCATTTTGCAGGACATGACTTTACAGGAGCAGGAGGAACTAATTGCACTGAAACAAGACTGTGGTTTAAGGCTAAGGTTTGCTGATCTACTTTTGGACATTTTTTGGTTAAACGCTGCCAAGGAGTTCCCCATTCTGGCCAACAAAGCTATCAATGTTTTACAATATTTCTCCCATTTTCTCCAACATATTTGTGTGAACTGAGCTTTTCAAGCCTGACTGTTATGAAAACTAAAAACTGAGAGACTGAGAGCTGTTGAGGAAGAGCTTCATGTTTGTCTTTTTTCAGTTCTTGCCAGGATATTGACTTTGTGTTCATCTAAACAGGCCCAGGTTTCACACTAAGTGAATATAAATAAATTAAGACTATTGTCACTGTGAGCTTACTGATAGTAAATGTCACAAAAATGATCATGCTGATAATTGTGCACATCTGATTATATGGTAAAGTACAGTATAATGGTAATAAGGGATGCACATTAAAATCTGTTTTGGCCGTTATTAGCTATTTTTTAACACATCGTATCAGTCCAGTAATTAAAACTGGGCTGATAACAATAACCAATGTTTATTTCCATCTTGTTGTCATTTGTGTATCTGAAGGGGGAGGAGAGGCAGTTGGCCATGTGGTATTTATTTGGTCATGTGACAATAATAGTGATGAAGAGCAGGATTATGGGAGGGTATAACTGAAGCAGAGAAGCAATGTCAGTGGTGTGATGTGTTTTTGTGTCAAAGGGCTAGATAAATATAAATATATATGTCATATAAATAATATCGACAAATATTGGTAATCTGCCATAACAGCAATATTAATATCAGATATCAATATCAGCTCAAATTTTAGTATCGTATAATTCCTAATGTTAATTAGATATTACATCTCTGTTTTCCTGCACTGTTTTTATTTATTATATATAGTCTGTTGTCTTTTAATGCTCAAATACGCATGGTTGTTATGTATATTAAAAAAAATTTAAAAGTCGTCCTACTCAGTTGCACATTCCTTGGATCGGAGTACAGTATTTCCAATAACTGCACAATATTTTTATGCTTTATCTTGTCCTTACTGTACAGTATATTATTATTATTGTTGTTATTGTTATTATTGTTATTAATCTTGTTTTTATATATTTTTAACACATTTTGATCTGTGTACCTCAGTGCTCCTGTTACACCTGAATTTTCCCACTGTGCAACAGTAAAGGATATTTCTATTCTATTCTATTCTATATGTACACATGTGGGAGATTAACCAAGTTTTGTGCTATACATTGATCACTGTATATAATTTTGCTGAGTGTAGGCAAACAAAAATGGTAGTATCTAGACAGCTTTGTGCCTGTTGAAGGAGTGATTTGTCTCTAAATACAATGAAAACACCCCTCTGGAAATGTAGTGACCAGTGAAGTAATAATAATGCCAGCCTAAAGTGCCATTTAGCAGGTTGAAAACCTTCAGAGACAATGTGTGCTCTTGAGAGTGTGTTCCAACACAGATCACAAGGTGACTGAAGCAGTACACCCTGCTTTTTCATTTCAGCCTAGCTTGTCTCTACTCTCGTTGTTGAGCTCCGTTTAAGTATGGGGAGGGGATGAGGAAGGAGACATGAGGACGATTTGGATCGATGCTCAGCTCCAGCTTAAACATTGATCACCATTCAGTGCAAAGAGCACTTCACTAGCATCTAGCAAGCATTCGGGCGGGTCAATTGATTCCGTTTTTGTTGGGGATTCATAACTGTGTAGGCTTATTATTGACTACCAAGTGACTGCAGACAGTGCTTTAGACAGGGCTGCTGGGTACTGCTGACTCGACATCTTTTATTCTGAAGCAGCAAAACATTTTTTTCTAATCTGAGGAAAGACAACAAACTCAGAAAAATAGCTAAATACTTAATGGTTTGCACTTATGTAGCAGTAAAAAACATTATACCATTCCAATCACAGGAAAATTAAAGTAGCATTATTGTGAAATTGCTTTAATATACTGTTTTTAGGTTAATAATTTGCTACAATGATTAATCAGACTCAAAATTGATTGTTTTCTTAAATGTTTCAGACAATAATTAAAAGCTTGGGGTTTGTAATTTTTTCCAAAATAGTATGCTAGCAGCTAACATGCAGGCTTGTCACTATTAAAGTTGCAAATTACTTTTCAGAATTGACAGATTGTTTTGGTTTTACATGCTTCTACATTTTGCATGCAGTACTCTCTTCCTGCCACTTGGGTTCAGTCTCAAATAGGGCAGTGCAGCATGATTGAATGGCTTGTTAAACCACCTTTAGCAGCAACAACCTGAAGCATTCATTTTCTGCATGACCTGCTGGTCGTTACATTACCTCAGTTTATTAAGGCTTGCCAGGATTTTGTCTCTGCACAGCTCTCTTAAGGTCCCACCATTGCCTTTAAATCAGTGTGAAGTCTGGACTTTGACTGGACCACTGCAAAACTCTGATTCTTTTCATTTTCAGTTGTGCTGCTATAGATTAGCAGTTGTGTTTGTACTTTTTTCCGTTTAAAGACTAAATAGATGTCAAAGACATCTGCATACATGGGAGTTCATGGATGACTCAAAGACTGCAAGGTGGCCCGGGCCTATGGCTGCTAATCATTAACAGACCAAATAGCAAACCGTTTCAAACAAGCAACACCTTTTCACTTCTTTGCAAATTTGACCTTGATTAACTTTAATGTTTAAATACTAAATGAGTCCTGCAAAGTCAGAGATAGATCTCTTGAGTCCTTTGCTATTTCTCAGAATTCAACCTTGGCAGACTATGACTATAACAACTATCAATACCACTATTTGAATCTCTTATCCAGTTTTGTGTGGTCTTTGTCTAAATATATTAAGAGTATTGGATCAAAATGATGCCCTTAAATAGAATTCAGAGCTCAGTAGAGCTGCAACCTCTCCATTTACTGTTCTATCTTAATTGCCTCTAATATTTCACATCAAACTTTACTGTTATTGTTGTCACAGGTATTAAACTTAAATAAACAATGACAACTGTTTTAGCTGGAAAGACTTCAGAACTTATGGATTTCATGGTGATCTAAATATCACAGATGGTTTACATACCCTCCAAATGGACTCTTATCATGTTCATGTACTCTGTGAAATTCTCTCAAAGTACTAGTGAGTATTTCCAGTCATCTGGAATGATGAGCTTTCTTCCTGTGATGTGAACATTTCCCAATCACACCTGATTAAAAGAATCTAAATGAACTAAAACCCAGTTTCCTCAAAACTTTTTCACCATTTAATGTCTTTTGTTGTTTTCTTCTGTTTTTGATATGGCTATGAGAGTAAATTAGTTTGTTGTTTTTGGCTGTGAACCTATCTTTTGAACTAATAAGAGCCAGGCATTGATGTCTTTAAAGTTTAATCAGGTTCTGTTATCAGCTCAATGCCTCTTCCAGGTTTGTCAACTGCAAAGATTGTTAAAACATATTTTTATTTCTACTCTCACCAGTCCTGCTCTTAAAAGCAACTCAGGAGCCTTTTTTATTTGATCATTTTTGGTGCTTTTTGTAAGTTATCCCAATGTGATAGCCATCTACATAATTTTCCTTTTTTCCTTCTTTCTTCACCAGCTCCTTCCAATCTAAAACATTTTTCCTTTCATGTTCAACCTTTCCATCTTTTATTTTTCACATACTTTTGAGTCCGAGTAGCCCAATTGATTCAAAGTATGGCGTCAGGAAGACGCCATACTTTGCGCTGTGTGCAGCTGTTTTCGTTGCCACCACTTAATCCCCTCTGCGACTCATTGTTCAATTAGGCAGCAAGTGAATCTAGCCACAGGATGTTATTGCTAAGTGAAAAGAGCCATTGGGAGTTGGGCACTGGTGGCTGAGGGATGGATGATAGGTCGATCATTGCTGTGGTTAAGCTGATGGTGGCGCCCAGACCACAGACATGCCTCAGAAAGGTTTGTTTGTGTGCTCCAGAGATCTAACTTAAATTACCCCTGCATCTGCTTGTATAAGGCTTATGTTAATTGTGATAGGTAAATCAGCTTGTGTTAGCATCTTAAAAATGGCCAAAAATAGCTCCTTGTATCTCACCTAACCTGTCAACTTTTATAAATTAGGTTATTTCTACTCATTGGTCTCTTGTGTTGAAGGCAGTTTGTTCTCTTTCTCTGTGATCAATTAGTTGCTTATGTTTGACGTGGGTGTTAAGTTTAAGTTGTGACAGCTGACATAATCTACACTCGATGGTTTTCAGTGAAGATTTCTTTGCTCTTAGAAAGCACTTCACATCTTCATCTCTACATAAAACATCCACTGAATGTCAAGTGTCTGGAGGAAACCCCAGGAGTCTCCTGAGTTGCCATTTTGCCACAATGTTTTATGACTCATTTCTCTGAGGTGTTAGTATTCTCATTGTCACTATATAGCTACCATGTTAGCTAATCTAAGATTACAGGAGTGGAACCAATGTACTCTGCATATGTCAGAAAAATAACATTGCATATCTGGGGAAATGTCTTGGTTAATGATTAGATGCTGCTGCAGCTAGTATAAGCAATGCTAGCAAAAGGATTTACTGCTCTGAAATCTGAAATTATACGAGCTCATTATACGAGCTACTTCTCAGTGAAACACTGGTAAAAACGTTGTTAAAGGGTTAATAGAGGAATGTTGTGATGACTTCCTGAAGGCAGAGTATTAGAAAGAGCAGGACTTTCTTAAAGAGACAAAAGAAATTTCACTTCGTAATTTAACACCTTGAAATTTAGCCTTTAAGTCATATTTCATATATACAGCATTTTTATAACTGAAGGTAATGTAGTTACTTCATAGTGCTATAAAAAAATTCTATGTGACTGGAAAACATAATACTGCCCCTTTAAAATAAGTGATATCGCCATACCAAGCATTACCATGTGGCACCAATAACAATGCAATTTGGAGCAGGGCCTGTAACTGACTAAAGGAGACTCAAACTTTATATGTTCAGTACCAGTGACACAGGAAGCACAATGCTCTTAAGAAAGTAAATTGTATATTCCATTGAAACCTGTTGGTTCTTCAGTTCATTTGCTGCTGAAAGAGAATGCCTCAATTCAAAATCAAATGTTGTAACTCAACTGTCAATTACGTTACTGTAATGACTGTAATCAGCCAATGAAGAAGTGGAGATTCAAGAAGAATATTTTTAATTAGAGAACAAACTCTGCATGGGTATCTCTAAGAGAAAATTGTTGATGGGATAGAAATGTTTTTCTTCAGGTTGAACAGACAGGTTCTTTCTTCATATAGAGTTCATTGCCTCTTTGTATATGTCCAGAGACAGTAGCAAGTATTACTTTCCAAAGAGTTACTACAAACTTTAAAACATATTATCTTCTCACCTAAATCCTGACATAGTTTTCAAATAACACTTAAGTTGCAAAAGCAAAGCCTTCCGACTTGATTTCAGTCTGTGTTCTAAAGACTTGAGACTGGTCTTAGCTGAACCCTTTCTTGAAGCCTTCTCAGTACCCTTATCTTTCTCACTCCTGGTCTCTGTAGGTTCTTCTTCAGTGTCCCATCTTTCATCCTTTGTGGGTTTGGTCAGCCCTCTCTTTCTAAACCAGGTGGCAGACTTTGAAGCCTTTTGAACCTTTTTTTCTTTCCTCGTCTTTGTTTTATTCAGGCCAGACATGAGTGGTGTTTGGCTGTATGTCTGCCAGTGAACTAAAGCCGACAACAGCTGCAGATCCTCAAAACTCCAACTGCTTTGCAGGATTGCAGCTTGAAGGTGATGGCTCAAATGGCTGTCTTTCCATATGGTCAGCTGCAAACACACACCACCTGTTGAGTTAAAAAAAAAGACTGATTATGGACAGAAGTGACTCAATGACTGTTTGTTGAAGGTTTAACATTAGAAATATAATTCAATTGTTTTACATAGTTAGAGGTCATCAGAAGATAGTAAAGCATCTTGTATTGAATGCACTCCTACATATCTCCCAGATTCTAAGAAAAATAGGTCCATGTTGCTTGAATGCTATTGATAGTGGAAGGTATTGGAGGCTGTTGAGAGCATTTTAAAGATCTAAATATTTCAGATTTTCTCTCTCAACTGAAAAACACACAGGGGTCGTGTCAGAAGGCCAGGAACATTATTCTGCACTAGCAAAAGCAAATGTGCGTATATGGTTTTCTGTAGCTAGACTTTTTAGAATCTCATAAAGTTGATGTGTTTTAAGCATAGAAAAAGAGACAGACACAAAGAGTTTGCTAAAGTATTCATATTTTTATATTTTGTCATGTTGCAACCACAAACTTCAGTGTTTCTTATTGTGACTTATGTGATGACCCAACACAAAGTGACCATAAAGGACAGATGTTTTTCTTTTTTTTTTTCCACCGAGAAAAGGCTAGTGATATCGTACAATTGCTGCATACAATTTTGGAGGCTAAAAGATTATTAAGACACAACACAAAGCTGTTGGTTTTATGCTAAAAACCCAATAATATTACAACATAATCTAAGCAATAAATATGACCTAAGAAAATACTGACATCACAATATTCCAATCAAACATCACATTATAGTGACGTTTCAGAACCAACAAATCACCTCTAAAGGATTTTCTTCCCCACAGAATCCCTTGTAGTATCATCTGTCATCTAAAAATGTGATTCAAATGGTTTATAGCACAGGGAAAGCCAGAGTTATATTTCAGCAATCACTATGTATGACAGAATCTCCATAATATCCAGTATGCCCTTCTGTCCTTTCAGCTGTGTTTCGTATCGGTACTGCTGCCCAAGTGTCTTTACCTTTTAGAAGTTTGCTTTTCTGAAACAATTTTTTCCTGTTGGGGTTTAGCTCAGGTGGCGTTCCACTCTTCACCTGCTAAATTCTCGTTCCATGAGGTGTCACTTTTCATTTCCATCTATCAGAGGCTCACCCAAAATTCAGTCTGCAATGACCTTGCTTCTACTTCATGTTTGTTCTTCTGTCACGTTATTTTTTTTGTATTACTAGCTCAATTAGACTTTTCTCATTGTTCCTCAGTTTGGAATAAAGGTGTACCAGCAGCAAAGCGGCATGCAAATGGAAACAGATTTACACAAAGTTAAGAAAATAAAAACAGGAAAAAAAGGAATATCAGACTGTGGTAAGGGCAAATTTCCTGCATAAGAAACATAATACAGTTAATATGGTCATTAAAAATAGTATATTAATCATCTGCTGCTTTCTTCTTCTCCTTTCCACTGTTAGCCCCTGCGTAATAGCATTAACAGAAATTATGTCGGTAAGGACGGTTCTAGATCAATGTTCAGCTAAAAAGTTAAAGTAAACAGCAGATCAAACCAGGCTATGAAGGAAACTTTAGTATCATCATGGCAGACACTGGCTATAGTCCTTCTACCAAACACAAGCCAACTATTAAAAAGTCAGGAGACAGAATTAACAGTAATGTGTGCTCTATGACACACAAACAAATGTAACAAATCTAAACATATTTGCATGACCAACAAAAATATGGAGCAGTTTTTAATGGTATTCAAAGCAATTCTAATTATAGTCTTGACAAGTTTGCAGTTCTGCCATACCTTTCTATTTCTAGATCACAAATTGAATAATGCTCCATGAGATGTCCAAAGCTTGGGATTATGTATGTTTTATAATCTAACCCTGCTTTAAACTACTTTGCATCTTTAACCCTGACCTGTCTGTTGTGTTGTTTGGTCTTCATGGTGCTGTTTGTTCACTAATCTTCTCTATCAAACCTCTGAGGCCTTTTGTAGACTTTCAAGCTGTATAGCCAAACCAAGTCAACTTCCGTCATAGTGCACTTTTAAACAGCAAAATACTGATCAAAGTAGCCACCTGGACTTAGCTCAGCAAATAGGCAGGGGTGGAAGTAACGAATTACAAATACTTACAAATACATTATGAGCTCAGCTGACAACCTGAATATACTAAATCACCAGGTTTTTCCATCAATGGATTTTTTTTCTTCTCTGATGGCACAGGGATATTCCCAGATGAAAATGCTTGAATTGTAAAAGAGTGGTTCAGAGAGTATGAGACATTATTTTCCCACGTGGATTGGTCACCACAGAATCTGGATCTTAACCCTATTAAGAATCTTTGGGATGTGCTGGAGAAGCCTTTGAGTAAAGGTCAGATTCTCCCATCATCATCAATACAAGCTCTTGGTAAAACATTTATTAACACTGGATGGAAATAAATCTTATGACATTGCAGAAGTTGATTGAAATAATGCCACAGTGCCGTAATCAAAAGGCAGCCCAAAAACACACACACACACACACACACACACACACACACACACACACGCACAAGTAGACTGCCATTCCTATTAAAGTGACTTTTCAATGTAAATGGTTGCATTTAAATTATTTGAGATATCAGAGTAAAAGGGGCTGGATATATATGCATACCCTTTCAAATTCTTATTTGTAAAATTAATTTTAAAAATCATGTTACCTTTTCCTTCCAGTTTTGTTTTTTTTTTTTTTTCCAATTTTTTTGTTGGTGCATCACACAGAAGCTCAATTATAGTATGAAAAAATTAAAAGGGGTATGAATATTTAGCAAGGCATCGTAAATTTTCATCTATCACCTCTGAGCTTCCACCGCACTGTATCCAGTTACATCGAAATTGATATGAAAAATCACTTTCTGTTTCACTCATTTATAATGTGTAGAATAATGTTTCCTCATGCATTCCTCATGTAGCTGTAAAAGTTTTGGAGTTTGGAATACAACTATGAATAACTCGGATATAACTCATTGCTCAGATGCAATGAAATGTTTTACATTTTTCACATCACATCATCCCAGACGTCATCAGCAGACTGGTGCTGGGGTGGCTGGCGATTTTTTTTTTTTTTTTTTTTTTTTAAACTTGTGTTTCCATCCTGATGGATCACGCTGTGATGTTTTTTTTAATTAGGTGATATTCCCAGTTACTGTGGCCTCACTTGAGCCATGCCTTTCATTATCTCTCTCATCTTCTTGTGCTGTAAAGGCTCTCAGAAAATCTCCTTTACAGTTTCAAGTATCTGGGAAGGTGGAATTATAATAAGAAAATTGAAGCTGGATTGCTCAACAGAATGATCTGAGAAGCACATTTATTGTCTTCTTATTATTATTATTACCACTGGCTTGTTGTAGAACCATATTTCTGATTCCAAGGTTTGGAATTCTGAGATTGTGTTTTGAATGCTGGTAGAAAGCAGCTGTTGCTCCAGTCTGTGCCTGGTATTTCGGTCTGCTTCGGCAAGAAGACACTCCTCTCCAGTGTTTTCTTTTCAGCATAGTTTACATTCCAGCAGAGACACTGGAAGGAGGATTTTGTCTCTAGCTGCTGTAAGAAAACAAAATGTGTTTGAATGTTTCTGTGCGGGCCCCTCCTTAGTGGTTAGTATGCATAACAGGCACACTCCGGTGAACAGGTCAAGGTTGGAGGTCAAGGGTGAGTGGAGCTAATACTTTCATGCTCTTGATTCAACTCCTCTCGGGTGTAATACCCGCCTGTCAATTTGTTTGAGCGGCGGATTTACATAATGAATTTATATCAGCCACTATTCTCTACACACTACCTCCTTCGCTCTCCTCTCTCCCTCAAAGGTGGAGTTACTCCCTTTGCTTTCTCTGACACCCCCCACACCCCCACCTCCACCTCTCCATCTTCCTCTCATCAAGTTTACCAAGTGCCCAGAGAGCAGACTGTTTAAATGCAAACGAGCCTCATTTCCAAACTGACGCCACGGCCCAAGTATGCCTCGCATGCAACAGCCTGAGTCCTGCTGAGAGGCTTCGAAAAGAGATGGATGGATATGGATCATGGAAGGAGAGAGAGAGAGAGGAAGGGGGGCCTTGGAAGTACTGTGTGAGAGGAAAATAGAATTCAGAGCAAGTGGCATAGCTCGTAGGTATCGGTTGTTATTGACATTACTTCAGGAGAAGCACTGATGAACAAGCTGCTGTCTTGTTAGTCATATAACATTCCTTTTACTGCACAACAGGTCTTCTGCAGGGTATTAAAAAGTATTAAAGTGTCATGGATTTCTTTATCTCAGTTTTAAAGCTTATAAAGCTAAGATTTCCAATATAAGGACTTAAATTTCCTTTAGTTAGGTCTCAAATTTATACATTTGTTCATTCATTGCTTTTTCTAGTGACTTTCATTTTTGGTCATTTCATTGTATGTTTGTAGAATCTTGTACTGTTGTTACTGGCTAAGGAACTGAGGCATTGTTAATATTTGACGAAACTTCAAAGCTCTTTATATAGGTCAGTAATCAGCCCTGTCTGCTGGAATTTAAAGCCAAATAATACACCCTTCTGGTGAACCCCTGAAACATTTATCCTCCCACAACTGTTCTGCTACAGTTTCTTTATGATTCATCCCCCCTCCAAATTTTTGGTTAGTTATTTTGGACCCACTCCATTGTTATGAAAAAATTCATATTCAACAAGTGACAAGTGTTTCAGTACAGGACTAAAATCAGTGAAGTTTACTGCACATCTTTAAGCGCTTCACAATTTGATTTGATTGCAATTCAGAAGGTTTCAAAGCAATTATAAACTGATAATTGACTGAAATCATGGCTACATAGTGGTGCAGTTGGTAGAACTTTTGGCTTTCAGCAAGAAGGTCCTGGGTACGATTCCTGGTATTGTGGATGTAAACTCTCCATGGAGTTTAATCAAAGGTAACTCTAAACAAATGGGTTTTTAGCCTTGATTTAAAGGAACTCAGTGTTTCAGCGGTGTTGCAGTTTGTTCCAAATTAGAGGAGCATTAAAATCTAAATGCTGCTTCTCCATGTTTGGTTCTAATTCTGGGGATATAGAGCAGACTTGAACCAGAAGATCTGAGTGGTCTGGAAGGTTGATACAACAACAACAGGTATTTAATGTACTGTGGTGCTAACCCATTTAATGATTTATGAACTGGCAAAAGCATTTTAAATCTATTCTCTGAGCTGAAGGGAGCCAGTGTAAAGACTTTAGAGCTGGGATTGGTGTGCTATTTTCCTAGTTTTAGTGAGAATGTGAGCAGCAGCGTTCTGGATCAGCACCAGCTGTCTGCTTGACTTTTTAGGCAGACCTGTGAAGACACTGTTGCAGTAAATGCATGGATGAGTTTCTTTAAATCTTGTTTAGACATTAATCTTTTATTCCTGGAAATGTTCTTCAGGTGATAGAAGGCTGACTTTGTAACTGTCTTAATGTGTCTCTAAAGGTTCAGGTCTGAGTCCATCACTACACCCAGATTTCAGGCCTGATCCCTAGTTTGTAGTTGGAATAACTGAAACTCCATGCTGACTCTTAATCGTTCTTCATCTGGTAGCTAATCTTATTACTTGTTATAATCTGAGCTAGTGGGAGCATGTAGATATTAAATAGGAGGGGTCCCAGGATTGAACCTTGGGGTACTCCATGTGACTTTCATCCGCTCCGATGAGAAGCTGCATATTGACACAAAGAAATACCTGTTCTTTAGATAGGATTCGAACCAACTGAGTACTGTACCAGAAAGTCCAACCCAGATCTCCAATCGCTTTAATAATATATCATGGTCAACAGATATATTATTAAATATCTGTTGGTCAACAGATATTGACCCATGGTCAAATGGGTCAAATGGGTCCACTCACCTGGTAACCTTGTAATGTAGAGCTGTGTATCATCTGTGTAGTTATGGTAACTTGTCTTATTATTTGCTATAATCTGAACTAGCAGGAGCATATGGATATTAAATAAGCGGGGCCCCAAAATAGAACCTTTCGGTACCCCACGTGATTTTTGTCAGCCTGATGAGAAGTTGTCTATTGACACAAAGAAGTCCCTGTTTTTTAAGTAAGACTTGAACCAGTCAAGTTCTATACCAGAGTTTCTAACCCAGTCCTACAGTTGCTTCAGTATAAATCCTTCTTAGCAACCTGCCATTACCTTCACCTTTTGTTCATTAGGGTGGAAATTTGACATCACTTGCTTGGTAGTCCTCTTGCTGATGTTGGCTGACATAATCAGAAGCTTTTCTTCTAGTTCAAGATAGAAATGTGTGCTTCCTCATGATTGTCTTTTTTTTCCCACATATTTCAACTTGGTTGTACACAGTCTGCATATGAAATAGCGCTTGTCTAATTCACTTACCCATTGACACAGAAAGGGTGGGGGGCAGTGCATGTGAGTTCACCATCAACTGTCCATGTGTTGCACTGACACTCCTCTGAGTTCCCCTATTTGCATTCCCCAAAATCAGATTTATTAAAATTAAGATTATGAAGTTTTGACATTTGGTAATAGATTCAGAGTCATCCATGTCTGTATCTTGACACTTTGAAAATAGATTTTGTCCCGTCCTCCTAGTGTATATTGTTTTTGAAGCTGTTGAAATTAAGTCTAAAAGCTTCAGAGTGTATAAAGGTATATTTCTTATTTTACTTTATTTTGCTTGCTTGGATTTTTAAGTTGCCTACTTGTAATTGTAACTTTCTGTAACTTGTAGAAACTCTGCATAATAATGCCTTTTAAATCAACATGGGTGGAAGTTTGACATGACCATGGAATGCTGTTCTTTGGGAAACATTGAAAACAAAAGAAACAGAAGCTATTGTCATTAGGGTCGCTTTATGACAATAGTTTAAATAGAGCAAGTCACACAGGGACGCTTGGGTGTATTCACTTCTGTTTCACTCGTCTATTTAAAAAAACATATTCTTGAGAATAAAAAGCCTCGTTCACATGTTTCTAATGTTACCTAAGTCTTATTCCAAGCAGCTCTGACAAGTACCACTTGAAAAGTTGACACCATTAGCTCCTGAAGTTTGTAACCTTTCAAACGCTGGGTGTCGGATTTTATATCTTTGTGACTACTGTTGATATCCGAGAGTTTCAGGGCTAAAACATTTATCCTCAGCATTGACTGTTTGTGTCACCATTACTATATGGTTCAGTGAAATTATCTTAAGTATGACTTCATTTATTTTTATTTTGCTTCCAAGGTGAAAAAAATCAACTTTTGCAGTTTAATGTTGAGCTTGCTAGTCTAGCACTGATAAACCAGCGTTTGAAAAAGCTAATGTGGTTTTTTTCTTTAAGTATTTATGGACTTATCTGTTTTTAAGTTACTGGGCTTTGCAAAAGTATTCAAACTCATTGAACATTTCACACTCTGTCATGCTATAACCACAAACTTTAATGTATTTTGTTGGGGTTTTATTTGAGATACCAACAGAAAGTGGTGCATAATTGTGAAAGTGAAGGAAAAGCAAGTCTCAAGGTTGCACTGTTGATGTTAGGAAGATGAAACCTGAGGCCACCTCCTCTTTTCAAGGTTGTTTTTTTATATTTTACATAGGTGACTTCTTTCACTTCTCTCTCAAACCATCAGTCTTCTCTGTCTGTCCCTCTGATACTTCCAACCTAAGTTTCAGAACTGAAGAATGTTTTTCACTGAGAGGTGAAACATCTTTAAGTTAAGAGAAGTCCAGTTGCCTTCATTTAAAACTCTCAAGATTATTGAGTTCTGGATGAATGAGAAACCACACTATTGCACCCTCCTCAACAATAAATGGAAAACATTTTATTGGCTTTTTAGCAATCAAACACTTATTGCTGACAAAGGTTTTTGCATGAGTCCTCTGGTATCTTTGACAATTCACAAATCTTTTGCAATGAGTTCCAAGTCTTTGAGGTTGGAAGGCCACTTTGCCATTAACCCCCCCCCCATTAGCCTGACTATTGCCTTCCTACGCAATTCCTTTTGATTTCCATCACCTCTTTAAGTGCTCCATCTGAGATTGATCATTGAGCTTGAATTTAAACCAGGCCAATCAGCAAACAGAAAGAGAAGTTGTAAACGATGATGTCGATGTTCTGCACTGTTTTAGAATTGTAGTCTGGCCATATAGGGTTGTAGTTTGGCAATGGCAGCAGAGGACGAGAATGAAATCAGTCAGTCCATGTTGGCTACACTTCCAAATATCAAGCAGTTAAAGTCGAACCAAGAGTAATGTTTAAGACCTATTGTTGCTGGCAAAGATGTTGTTCAGTGCAGTGTCAAATTGTGTCAGATTGTGTCACAATTTGACACAATTTCCAGTAGGCTTCATAGCGTAGCTTCCTTCCCAGTTGAGATGGCGCATTACATATGTCACGGCGAAGTTAGCGATTGAGTAAAATCAGACCCAATCATTTAGAACTTCAACAGATTATACACCTCCATCAAGCAGTTGTTTTTCAATAGCCGAGGTTCCTGACCCTCTGGATGAAGCAAAGCGCAGAAGAAGGGGGTGGTTTAGATTATCTGTTAGCAAAAAAGCTCAAGTTCATTCAGATTGCTAGAGTCCTGATTTGAATCTAAGTGAAATGGGGAATGTTTTCAGTCTCGACTTATTCTAAACTGGTAGAGACATATCCCAAAAGAGTTGCGGTGTTAATTGCAACAACGGATGATTCTGCATATATTATAGTTTTATTTGAAAACCTCTAAAAGCCATATATCATTTTCATTCCACTTCACCATTATCCACTACTTTGTATTGGTCTATCATATCAAATTCTAATAAAAATCCATTGATGTTTGTGGTTATAATGTGACAAAATGTGAAAAAGTGTAGGTGGTATTCATACTTTTGTAATTATGCTGTACATATATTCACTTCTTGTAAAGTTAAATTTTATGTTCTTTTAATAACATCCATTGGACCACTTTAAACTGTGAATTTACCGAGCACAGTCCTCATGGAAAAGTGACAATGGTTTCAAAAATCAAACACATAAAGCTTATATACAGAAAAGTAGTTGAGGCTATAGGAGAATAACTCCAGCCACACTTCATTTGGACCAATTTAATCAAGATGCTGTAGGTACACAAACATCTTCACTAGTGATGTACCGTACTTTCAGAATTGATCTTAGTTAAATCATCTAACTTTTAGTGCCGTTAAAATGTTTTACTTCCAACTGGATGGAGATCATTTCTTAAATGGAGGGGGAAAAAAGAGAATGCTTATCAGGAGTAGCGCAACTGAAGGCACAGTCTCCAGACAATTGGAACTAGATAAGAAGGTCAATATTCAGAACAGCAGTGACCCCAGGAATCATACTTGGTGTGTCCACACAGTTTCAGATGAAAAAATAAAAATTAATTAAAAAACTACTTCTTTGACAGCAAAAAAAAGAAAAGATCTAAAAAATAACCACACATCTCTACAAAGGATTCTATAGCCACAATTCTGCAGAAAATACCATCATTTTCTGAGATTAATAGAGAAATATCTCCTGCTAGGTTTGAACACTGAGAGGGCTGACAGTCAGCTCTCTTTGGAAAGGACATCTGTAAGAGATCAAGGGTGCAGCACTAGGCTGGTTTAAATCTTTTTTTGTCCATCAAATTCTATTCCGTTTTAATGATATACCCTCTTCACACTCCAGGGTTACTTTTGGAGTATCACATGGTTCAGTGCTTGGGTCAGTTCTCCTTATATGCTTCCATTTGGTGGAATCATCAGAGCGTTGGATAAATTTCCACTTCTATGCAGATGATACTTATCCATATTCATCCGTAAACCCTGATGAATCCAATCAGTTTGGTAGATTCCAGGCATGTCTTGAAATAATTCGTAAACTGTGTTTGTTTTTTGTATGTGTGTGCTCCTCTCATGTCCTCAGTCAGTCATGGCAGGTGGCCTTTCACAATGAGTTCTGCTTCTGCAGGAAGTTTCTTCCTGTTAAAGGCAGGTTTTCCTTTCTGCTGTCACTACATGCATGCTCAGTAGAGGGACTGCTGCAAGTCAATGACTCAGTGCAATCTGCTGGGTTTCCTTAGACAGAAAAGTTATTTTACCAATTTCAAAAATAAACTAAACATGACTGCATTGCTTGGTAACTAGGATGAAACTGGAATGGATATAACTGACTTTAAATTGAGTTCACGCACTGGAACCCCCCTATCAGAATGACAACCTTAAAGTAGATGAGGTTGAATTAATTCCTTAGATTACTATTCTCTGATGACCTCATGGGGTCAAAGAACACTATTGGAATTGTTGAATGAGCCTAACAGAGATCACACTTTCAGAGAAAACTAAAATAAACATGACTCTACCTGCATCCTCACAACAGTCTCGAGAGCTGGGGTTGAGACTGTGTTGACAATGCCAGCTTAACACACTGACTCTCCAGCTACAATATGGCAGACAAGAGGGCCCTGCAGAGAATAGTGAGGGGAACTGAGAAGACTCCTACTCCCTGTTAAGAGAGTTACTGCAGGAACAGGGCTATAAACATTATCAGAGACTCCTCACACCTTCTCCATGTTCTTTTTTAATTATTGCACAGAAACTGCAACCTAAATTTTGAATAGGTCACACTTTTTAGACTAAATAAATCAAGAAAATATAAACTAAAATGTACCCTTTAAAAACGTACATCTCTAGCTTGTAGAAATGAATGTTCATCTCTGAGCACATCCTGTTCATATCACGCATCAATTCAGTCAGATCGTTCATTTTCTAACAACTGATTTTCTATATGTTGTGTGTAAATGCAAAGTGTGTTAAGCTAGATTTCAGTGCTTCCTGTTATAAAGTCTGTATAATCCATTCTTCTAATTTCAATGAGAATCTTGTCAAAAGCTGATAAATGATTTAAAATGTTCACTATTAAAAGTTGCTGTTTTCACCCTCTCTGCTGTTGCTGAGCTTTGCCTTAAATTCCTGCTCCAGGTAGAGGTGTATAGAGATTTTTCCAGGATCATCTCAGTTCTCATAAATCAGGAACTACCATTAGAAGCTCAGAGTTCAACAGCATTCAAAGCTCTTCAAATGGCTTCTTTTAAGGAAAAAACATTTCAACAAACTAGTAGCTAGGAAAAAAATGGAAAAACATAAAGTTGACAATGAAAGCTGTTTAGAGAAAGTTGGAAACAGTGTTTCTGTACAGTTTGAAGCAGCTTGAGAAGTTTTCTCTCTTAGCCCAGTGGTTTTAGCACAATATACTTTTTTCTGCCACATTGTTAGGTACATATTGTTAGGATTGTGTTGGACCTCTTTCAGAGCTGCATTGTTTATTCACTACATAGATTTATTAAAGTGTTGGAAGCATTCCTCCAAGACATTATCTATGTTTCCATCCAACTGTCATGCGAAATTTTGAGCAAACTTTTAAAATGTTGAAAAAAGAAAACCAAAATCAACCAGGCTATGCAAAACGTAATTTTTTTAGATGTTGACGCTACGCATGGCTGTAATAAAACAAGATGTAGAGGTTGCAAAACTAGCATGGACCATACATCTCACAAAAATGGAAAGAGTTCTTCCCTCTGTGCTGGAGGTTTGGATTTAGAAATATTTCCCAGTTTTGTCCCACAGACCTACCAGTGGATGGGAGTGTTCACAATGTCAAAACTTACTGAATGGATGTGTTTCCATCTCCCCTTTAGTGCATTCACACTTTTTTTGGAAAAGCCAAAAATGTAAAAACGTTTTTGAGAAATTTAGGAAGTTATTTTGAGTTTTGTAGATTCTTACAGACACGTCCTCATCAAACAGTAGCTGGAGATGTGTCAGCTGCCAAACCTGAGTTATGCTGATACAATTCTGTTCCACCACAGCCCAAAGGTGCTCCATTGGATTGAGCTCTGGTGTTGCATTTTACTATCACAATGCTTGGTACATGCTTGGTACACTAAAACCAGCCTCTTGTACAGGTCAAATTCTGATCCTACCATCTGAATGCTGCAGCTGAATTTGAGACCAGCTAACTTTTTCCAGTCTGTTGTTGCCCGGTTTAGGCCTCAGTTTCCTGTTTTTAGATGCCAGGAGTGGCACTCAATGTGGTCTTCTGCTTCTGTAGCCTATCTGCTTCAAGGTTTCACATGTGGTCTGTCCCTGAGAAAGCATAATCCCACACCTGGCAAATAATGAAAAATCCCACCAAAATGTGCAGAACCAAGACACACTGAGGTCCATGGCTCAGTCTAGAGGATGAGTGGAGGGGGTAAGCGGGGTTGTGGTGAGGACGAAAGAAGCACTGTTGCTTACTTATAAACTTTGTCACTATATTTATCAACTTTCCAGACCCATCCAGTGACTTTTTATCTAAAAACCAACAAGTGACAAATATTTTTTCTGTGTTGTTGACTCAGTCTGAGTCGTCTGTCCAACACCATACCATCGCAAATAGTCACAGCAGACGAGACCCTATCCAATCTGTAGCCACACTGCAAATAAATGACACATTTATAAAGCTGAATAATGGTATTGATCAATGCTTGCTGCAGCCATGCTAACTATTCCAACTCCTGACCCTCCTCTGGCCAGGGCTATGTGTCTGAGTGAGCTGGTTTTATACTTGAACATGGTTGAACCGCTGTGTGACGAAAAGTTGTACCGTTTTAAATAACAGGAAAATTCAACTGCTTTGGCAACATTTGACCAAATAGGGCACCACTGAGACGGTTTTAGGCAAAACAATGCAGAACTAAACAAATTTATATGAAAATGTCAAATTTTGCACAGAAACATAAATATAGAACCCTAAATAACCTATTTAAACAATTATCAGCCAAAAAAAGTTAGTTTGGGGGTTAGTTACACTTTAACCACTCCTAGGCATCTAAATGCATCTTCATGGTGTTTTACAACTGATGTAATACAGCATGAGTGAAACCGTGTAGCCCCTGATGTTTCTCCCACACACAGCGCCAACCACACGTCTGCCTTGTGTGGTCATTTGTGTCCCTTTCTCAGCTCTACCTCTCTCTCTTTCACACACACACACACCTTACAGCGACAGTGGCCATCCACCACTGTTGATGACAAGGAGCTGCTGTAAAACCTCCCTGTAGGCTCTGAGTAGCCGCGATGTCACAATGAGAGTAAAGCTCTCTAACATGCCTTGCACTGTAGTTAGCAGCTTTTCTGCCCCCTCCTTCTCCTCCCCGTGCTTTTTCTTTCACTTCCACCAACCCGTTCCACCCACCAACAGTGTATACTAGGTAATAAGCCCCCTCTCCCCCCTGCAATCCCTGTTATACTTAGTTTGATAGACTTGTCTGTCATCCTCCTCCTCTTCCTCCCTAAGTCTATTTAGGCCCAGTGTGTGTGCTAGGTAATGATGCAGCTGGGGCATTAAAAGCAGGGGAGGGGGGAGGGGTGTATTTGACAGCACCCCATGCCTTTCATTCCTTGCGCCCCTTCCCAACACACATACACACTGTCACACATAGCCCCTGAAAGGACCCAAATGATCCCCCACAGGAGTAAATGGAGCCGTCACCCTGACACTGAGTATTTCTCTCGAGATGAGGATTGTGCATTTGTTTTGCAGAAGAAGAGGGAGGGGTGTGGGTGTGCAGAGAAAGAAAGCTGAAGTTAGGTCTCTGTCTCTATCGACTGTCTCCCCCCTCACTCCCACTCCCACATCTTTTTGGAAGATTGTGTATGTATGTGTTTGAAGTCTGTCCATTTGTCTTAGAAGATTGTGGACAGCTTGTATTGACTATTTTGTGTGTGTGTGTGTGTGTGTGTGTGTGTGTGTGTGTGTGTGTGTGTGTGTGTGTGTGTGTGTGTGTGTATTTCTGTTGGCATGGAGGAAGAACTGAAGGTGTTGAAGGCTTGATGTGAATAAGCTTCATCCATCAGCCTCTGAGGTCGGCACTTCTATTCTGAAAGTTCTGGGTGGTCCAGTGTTTTCATCTGAAGAACAAAAATGTCAGTCATATAGGCATTTGTCCACTGTAAGAGACAGAAGGATGGGTGAGTGTGCACACTTAGTACAGTGCCTTGCACAACTTATTAATACCCCTTCAAGTTTTTCCCATTTTGTCACATAACAAACACAAACCACAGTATTCTTAATTTGGGGGTTTTGTGATATTCAAACAGGGAAAAGAAAATTACATGTTTTTCAAACATTTTCACAACTGAAAATATGAAAAGTGTGGCATATTAAACCTGAAGTAGTCATTAGCTGTGTTTACATTAACAGTTTTTATGCGCTTTTTGAAGTATCGCAATAGAAAAGGTTGGTGGAAATGGCAAAATTCGAAATTGGCAAATTTGGTAAAAATGGCAAATTTCTTCCTCAATTTCGCAAAAAAGGTTTTACACTAGCTTGAGGTGGTTTTTGGCTTTACTGAAAAAGAGTTAATGGGGAGACAGATTTCTCAAATAATTTCTGATGTAACGCACTTTCCCAGTCCAAACCTCCAGCATGGAGGGGGGGACTGGAGTGGCCGGCGAGAGGCACTCCAGGCTAGGATGGGAGTGGTGGAACGATCCCATCCACTGGTGGTGATTTGTGCCTCCCCAGGGGCGTGAAACTCAAAAAAAGTTCTAAGTCCAAACCTTCAGGGCGGAGGGGAGGACGGTCAGCCTGGAATGGCCAGCACGAGGTGGTTGCCACTGGGATGGGAGTGATAGAATGCTTCCACCACTACCATCCACTGGTAGTGGTGGAAGTCTCGGAAAATTTCAAAATCCAAACCTCCAGCACAGAGGGGAGGACTGTCAGCCTGGAGTGGCAGGTGAGAGGCACTCCAGGCTGGGATGGTAGTAGTACATCGATCCCATCCACTGGTATGTCTGTGCCTTACAAGAAGCACCAAATCTCTAGCACGGAGGGGAGGACTCTCCATTTTTCTGAGATCTGTGGTCCATTCTAGTTTGCAACCTCTACATCTTGTTCATTACAGCCACATGTAGCACCATCATCTGACAAAATCCCCATTGCATAGCCTAGATGATGCGCTCCAAACCTGTCGATGGAAATATACCAAATTCAAAAGTTCTTCTTTCTTTTTTGCGACATTTTAAAAGTGTGCCGCATGACAGTTGAATGAAAACATAGCTGCTTGCAGGCACACATGTGGTGCACACCAAAAGTTTTAGTATACAGACAGAATTTTTTGCTCAATTTCCTTCCATTATAGCTCTCTTTCACTACAAATTCTGGTTCTCTTGGAGTTAATTTTAGTACACAGGGCCAAAGCTACGTCAGAGTGAACATGCACGCGAGAGTCAGAGCAAAGGAATCAGTTCTAAAGGTGTTTTTAGAAGCAAGCTTCTCCACAATATAATGTAAATCTGTTATGAAAAGAGCTTTGCAGTTCACTCAAGTGTTGTTGACCCCAGTAATTACTCATCTTTGACCATAATTAATAATCTTTATTGCTTTTTGCTCTTTTACAGATTGAACTGAGATACTTGTTCTAAACTTTATCTATCAAACTTAGAAACATTTAAATGCCCTTAAACATTTAGATGGAGTAGCTTAACCACAGCAACTAAAAGAAACAAAATAAAAGTAGCCTTGTAGATTCTTTTGGTGGTTATAGTATCTAGAAACCTTTTGTGTTGTATAAGCTTTTCAGCTGCATACTTGGATAAGGCAGTTTGGTTAGTTTGAACTGGTGTGGCATTTAAATCTGTTTACTACAGAGCCTGTGCATGTGTTAGTGTGTGAGTTAACATGTTTGCAGACATAGTCTGGCTGCTATTAGCATGCAGTTAGTTGATTGTACATCGATAATGACTTTAGTGTGCCTCTATCCTTAGTTCATTTTTAAGCACTGTAAATAAAGCCTCTCTGGAGGCTAATCTAGTCATTACACAAGCCATTATGTTCAAATGAAGAGTGACTTCTCATAGTGAATTACTTCACCCATGCATTTACATACATTACTGTTTGTTTGTGCAGCATGCTATACGAGTTGAGAGCGCAGTGTGAGCCCTCACAGCAAGGGTTCTCCTTGCTCATTCTCCTTCTGTGTGTGCGGTCGGATGGCTGGTTGCCGTGGTGCTGATAGGTGCTTGCTTAGGCATCAATTTCTTTTTTTTTTTTTTTTCTTTTTTCTTTGCGAAATAACATGTCCTCAGATTCTGTCACATTTATTGTAAAATATATAGTTGTTTCTTTTCCACTTAGCACTTTACTTTTAAGACTTTTTCCAGTCTGAGCATGAGATTTGTAGGGATGTAGTAGAAAAAAGTATAGTGTTATAGTCCTGTTTCCACCTCAGTTAGTTGTGAGTTTTAGCTGAAAAAAGAAGTTTAGAATAACAACAACAAGCATCCAAAGAGGCACAAATTAGGTCTTTTATCCTTGGTTTCTTAAAGAAACCAATATTGGCCTTTCACTTTCAATATTGGCAGTCTGGTCCCTCTGACCACCAGAAGGCAAAGCGGGTGAAGTCTTGCCCAAGGACACAATAAGACAGACGTAGCAGGGGTTCAAACTAGCAACCCACTGGTTACAAGATGAACTCCTACCACCTGAGTCACCTTCTCCCCCATTAAAATGTTTCAAATCCCAAACACCTATTATTTTTTCCCATGGTAAATTACTGGGGATTTTTGACCAATTTCATGCTGATTCAAATTTCCCTGTAAGTCAGTGATCTCAAACTCTGCAACTTTCAGATGTGTTCCTTTGCCTACACACTTGAAATAAGTGGCGAAACGGCCTCACTAGCATGGAGTCAGACTCTACAGAGCTAGCTAGCTAATATTGGAGCCAGGTGTGCTGAAGCAGAGAGACATCTAAAAGTTGCAAGACACTGGCCCTTGAGGTTTGGAGTTTGAGACCACTGCTTTCAGTACAAACATATAGAAAGCTATTACAACAACATTGGATATATATTTTTCTGGACTTCTTGAGACTAATAGTTACTTATAATAGAAACTACTGTGGTAGAGAAGGGTCAGCAAAATATCACACCTGCAATGCAACAGCTTTTTTGCAGACTGAATGATCCATAGACATGTCTCAACCTGTCTTAGGATAGCTTCTCACATCTCTGTGTTTCCTCTGGCTTTCTTTTAAACACCTTAACTTAAACTGAAACTAGCTAACAGTAACATTGTAGAATTGTAGAGCGTTGTTGTTACCTGGTTGCACCTTCTAGGGTACGTTCACTGATTGGAAAGAGATACGATTTTTGAGTTTCTGACCATTGGATCACCAATGATGGCTAATCAACCTTTTAAAACGAACCTGTTCTAATAACCATATAATGTCAATTTGGATCTTGACTACACAAACAACTTTCTGTTGCAACCTTTCCCAGCAGAGTTTTACGGATAGAGTATAAGAAAATACAAGCCTCATGTAGCTCTGAAACATTATGTATGAATTATTTATGATCCCAAAATGTGATAACAGAAGGTGAAAACTGGAAGTCAACATCCTTTTGTACAAGCAAGGGAAAACAAGCCTTCCAGAGCACATCTTTTCTTATTTACTCCAAACTGGTGCACAAGGCTTGATTTTAAGTGGATGCCATTCAAAACTGGTACTGAGTGTGTTCTTGTATGTGCATCAGTGTGTGAGGAAGCAGAGTGATAATTATAACTGTCTGACACCTCGGGGATTCCAGACTTGGAGGCCTCTCAGAACAGCAGTAAGTCAGTCATTCAGTCCATCAGTCATGTGTGGGAGCTGTGCACATGTATGCGTATTTTTGTGTGTGTAAGTTTTTACCTGTAGCCTCACATTGCCATAGAGACTGATAGAGAGAGTCCCCATGGACATCTCTGAACCACGCAGCATCGGTTTTCCTCCCTACCACCTAGGACGACCCAACAAACACTTGTGATTCTAAAAATGTGGATGTGATATGCAAATCAAAAGCTACTTTTGCTGGACCCCAGGGGGTCCAAACTGACTGTGTGTGTGTGAGTGCGTTTTAGGAGAAGACGGAGAGATATGACATTACATTGGCATGTTTTCGTGTCAAGCAGAGAACCCCCGTGGTTCTAGCTCATATGTCATACCCACCACCAATGCTCCCTACATTCATCTGAGCCTCTGTTTACTTGTGTGTATGCTCCTTTTCTCTGAGAACAGTGCATGTGAAATTTGATTGACTTTTGTATCAGTGAATTGTCACTGCCATGTAGGAAATGAACTCTTGTGTTTGTGCTGACCAGAAGCGTTAAGTTTCAATCAAGTCCAGTCGCATTACCGCTGCAGTCACGCTTGTTTTATTATCTTTATCGATCCAGAGAGCAGTGACATGGCAGCATAACCTGATTCACTTTCACAATTTGCTGACTTGAAGCAAAACTTCTCATGTGTTGTATTAGTGTAGGTTTTATGAGTATTATAAAAATAATTCTTTTAAACTCTGAGACACTTTTTAACTATAGCTTTATAGCAAAATCTAAACACCTGAAGCTTTCTGGTTTACTTGTTTTAAATAGGATGCAACAGATTTTTTGTACCCTTCTCCTGACTGCTACATTTTTTCCTCGCAAACGATGGTAATCTAATCGATGCCAATAAATACAAACTTGGGCAAGCAGGTCATTGATTTTTTTCCCCCTTCATGATCATTTGATGCTTTTCTGTTAAATTTAACTGAATATACATTGCAGTGAAAAAAGTGTTTCCCCCTCAAAGATATTTTGTTTTTGTTTTTATCACTTCTTAATGTTTCAGATCATCAAACTAATTTTAATTTTGGATAAAGATAACCTGAATAAATACTAAAAGCAGTTTTCAAATGACAATTTAATTTATTAAGGGAAAAAAAAGCTCCAAACCAACCTGACCCTATGGGAAAAAGTAATTGCCCTCTAAAACTAATAACTAGTTGTTCCACCCTCAGCTGCACCAACTCACATCAAGAGTTTGCAATAACTGGCAATGAATTTTTAACATCATCACTGAGGAATTTTGGTCAACTCTCCTTTGCTGAAATGTTTTAATTCAGCCACATTAGAGGATTTTTGAGTTTGAACAGTGAGTAAGGGTGCATTCACTCCAGTCTTGTTTAGTCCACTTTAATCAAATGCTAGTTCATTTGCCTTGAATGTCCGGTTTGTTTGGGAAGGTGTGAATGTGCAGTCGAACTCTGATGTGGACTAAAAAAGTGAACTCTGGTCCGCCTACAAACCTCGGTCTCGGCTCGGTTGAAGTGAACTCTGGTGCAGTTCAAATGCATATGTGAATGTCAAGCAGACCGGAGACTGTTCCAAAAGCAGGAGGCGGACTATAGCGCAGGGCATTCTGGGTAAATACAACCAAAACAAACATGTGTGTCTTGTAATGGAGGGAGAAATGGCTTCGTGGTCTTTTGCCAAATACAAAAGAGAAATCCTCCAACCCCTAAAATCTGACGCCACTCCATTTTTGTTTACATTTTGTGAAGAAGGGAGTTACGCTCAGTCTCTTCTTCAAAGGTTTTCATGTTGTTTCCTTCAGTGAACTTGGTGCAGAGCCACCACAGGCGAGGGGGGGAACAGGTTGCTCAAAGGGTTTGGTTCGTTTGACAGTGCAGTGTGAAAGCAAACCACAGCAACTGAAAATATAACAAATGTTTAAATTTTTGGTCCCCAGTCAAACGGAGTCTACTGAACTATCAGGTGTAAAACACCCATAAAGGTTATACTGCAGTATCTGAATTGAACTTAGGTCCAGACTTTAGCTAGGCCAATTAAAAACTTTATTTTGTATTTTTTTTTTCTTTCAGAGTGAATAGCGGTGGCCTTGCTACAGTGCAGCATTGACCTGCTGCAGATCAATGACCTGCAGCAGGTCATTGATCTGCAGAAGTGTGATTAGGCTTAAGGTCCTCTACTGATGACTGGACTTTCTCATGCAAGATGTTCTGATAGAGAGCAACATTTATGATTCCATGAATTATGGAATGTTGTCCAGGTGTTAAGGAATCAAGCAGCCCCAAACCATCACACTGCCACCAGGTCTGTTGCAGATACCCAGTGTTAGTTTTAGGTCAGATATAAAGTGATCCACATATTACAAAAAGTTCTACTTTAGTCTCCTTTGTCCACCCACAAGTCTTGGGAATCATCCAGATATTTTCTAGGTTCTTTTGGATCAGCAGTGGTTCTGCCATTTTTGCCCTGTCTTTTTCTTATTGTCAAGAAAAAGATTGACGCAAGTGAGGTCTATGGTGCTTTAGATGTTCCGGGTTGAACTGCTGGTTGAATCATCGATGTGCTCTTGAAATACCTTGGGTTGGCTGGCCACTTCTGCTGCATCTTTTCTCCAGTTCAGGAATATGGATTTCACTCTGGTTAACTGGCATTCCAAGTCTTTAAAATGGGTTCGTGACCGTTTCTAGACTGATGGTTATCTAAGATCGCTTTCTACTATTTTTGAATTTTTTTTAGATAATATATTGCTTTTTTTAAGATATTGCAGTCATCTGAGAGGTTGTAATTAAATGATTTATTATATCTGCAGCTCAGGTAATAATCAGACCTGGGTTTAGCTTGTGAAATTTAGTTTAGCTTGCTAATAGCATACTTTATTTACAGTTAATCCTTTTTCTCATAGGGCAAGGTTGATTCAGATAGCTTTTTTTTTATTTAATTAATTAAATCCTGATTTCAAAACTGCTTTTTGCAGTAATTCAGATTATTTTTATCCAATAATAATATTTTTTGCTATTTTGAAAGCATAGCAACAAAAGGAAAAAATAGGAGGAATCTGTCAGGAGGTGAACACTTTTTCACTATATGTCACATTAAGAGTGAAAAAATGCTCTGAAATAATTTAGTGAGTTTTTTAAAACACTAAAGCCTGGCCTTTAAACAGTGGTGTGTGAACTTTTTAAATCTACAGTTTAATCTAACATCACTAATCATAGTACAGTGGACCCTCAGTATATGCAGTGGATATGGACCACAGCCGCCTACGAATACCTGAAATACTTGAAAACCTCTCCACTTAACAGTTCTATTTTAACAGTTCAGACACCAAATATACCTTAATATGCATTAATACGCACAGTGGAAACCGTCATAGCGCTACCTCAGAAGCTAACATCCACTGTCTTCCTTATTTTTGCTCTTTGACAGCACAGCCAATCAGTTGCAAGGAAAATAAACAGAACTCAAAGATTGGCTGCTTTGCAAATGCCATCCAATAGTGTGTCTTGTAGAAGTGCCGAGGTATTTCAGCTTCCAGAGCTGCATTTTCTTTCAAATATTTTAGATATGCTCAATGAATAAATCAATGAATAGGTGAATTTTCCATGAATATTTTGGAGTCACATTCCACAGAAAAAAATCTGTGAATACTGAACCCCAAAAGGATCCACTACTTAGATTTGGAAACACAATAATATGCAGTAAAACATGAGCAGGAGTTGAGAGAAATGACTGTTCCAACATATGCAGTCAGTTTAGACTAATTCCTTGATTCTAGAAAAAATAAAAATCTTGGAAGGGTAAGAGAAATCTCACCCAAAAGTCAACCAACTACTTGCAAATTTTAGTTCTTATCAGTGTACTTTATAAACTCTGTTACTTAACAGAGTTTATAGTTTGAAATGAGGCCAGTGTTCTGCACCTAATTTAAATCTTTAAAGCAATTCAGCCCTATCTGAAAATGTTGTTCCCTCTTTTGTTAAATCAGGAAATAGTTGTGATTGTACACAGTTTTGGTTCATTTCCACGACAGTTGATGCTGGGAAATCGGTTAGATTCGGTTTAAGGGGGCAGTAAGTTTTTCACATAGGGCCAGGTTGGTTTGGATAGGTTGTCTTTCTTAATAGATGAAATGATCTTCTGAAAACAGCTTTTTATATTTACTCAGGTTGTTGGTATCTGATATTAAGATTTGTTTTATGATCAGAACCATGTAAGTGTGACATTAAAGCAAAAACAGCAGAAATCTGTAAGAGGGCAAGTGTTTTGTTTTTTGTATTTTTTTTTTCTTTTTACAGCTCTGTAGAATCAGAAGTTAAATATGAAACTGCTTATTCCTGTTTTGCAACTCAATCTATTTTCATCTCTTTGTCATAAAATACCATATGCTTGGAATCTTTTTAATGTTGATTTAAAAAATGTAAGAAATTTGTACAACAAATAAGGATTTGGTGTGCAGAGATCTTGATTTTGTCTCAAACACAAAAGGGTTTCCTTCCTGCAGTTCTCTGTCTTAATCTCTGCCTCTCCACACCTCCCTCTCTGCTTTCCTTTTTGGACAGAGTTGTGCTGCCCTTTTCAAAGTTATTTGGAACGCCTCAGGCTCCTATTAGTATTCAGCTTAGCGCCGGCTCTCTTTGTTTCAAGGAGAAATTGATAACTCTTTGGCTAAATTTTGCAATAAGGCTCTGGGAACAACGCAGACAAAAATATAACTCACTTTGTTGCCTCTCTCCTCCTTTTTATTCTTTCTGTTTCTTCCTTCCTAACTTTCTCCCTTCTTTCTAATCCTTTTCCCCTCGACACCTCTCACCAGCGGTTCCTGTTATGAATTGATTTTTCGTGCAGTGGTGAGCTGTTTTTTGAAATTTGTGTTCTTCTGGAATTGGATTTTTGTCTCCCCTTATTTTTCCTTTGCGAGGGATCTGCTGCTCTGCATCTGCCTGCCATTAGGCTGATCCAGGCTCTGATTCATCTCCCTCTCAGCTTAATGTGTTTGAATGTCTGTGAGCAGTGAAATCATTCATTGTTTTTGTCTGAGAAAGAGATGCAGGGAATCAACATGCTTCTGTTCCTGCACATGCTTTTAGTTGCTCTTGAAATAAACATGTACTTTATAGAAGGCACCTATAAGAGCACATGTATTCTAAGGCACATGTATCAAACTCAAGGCCCAGGGGCCAAATCTGACCCATCATAACTATTTATGTGGCCCTCTAGACTCTAGAGCAGTGGTGTCCAAACTTTTTGACATGGGGGCCAAACATGTCAAGTTGAAATACACTGGGGGCCACGGAATTTTTTTTGTATTTTTCTTCTTTTTAATCATAATTGCAAAAAGTTTTTTATTATTATTATTTTTTTTTTTTTTATTATTTTACCTACTCAACAAGAAACTAAGCACAAAATGTTTTAATGAAATAAGCAAAACAGTCAGATTTCTGTGGACAAAGGATCCTTAAATCATTGTTTATTTAAAACATAAAAAAGGGTCTTGCAGGTTTGCCTGCTTTAAATAAAAAACAGCAAACCGAATCTGAAAATTTTCAGGCTGATCATCTTTTTTTAAGATTTTTTTT
Source organism: Anableps anableps (assembly GCA_014839685.1). Lineage (NCBI taxonomy): Eukaryota > Metazoa > Chordata > Actinopteri > Cyprinodontiformes > Anablepidae > Anableps > Anableps anableps. The sequence goes on from CM026072.1 coordinate 35,290,106, forward strand.
TTTTTTTTTTTTTTTTTTTTTTTTTTGTCTTTTCAGCAACAACAATAGGCTATGGCTCACTCTTGTGTTATTTTGACAAATTTGTAAAATTGTTGTACACAAGTATGTATTTTAGTAAAAGTCAATGGATGTTTTTTTTATTTTTTTTTTTATCACTTTTACCATTAAAATAAATTAAATTTGAAACAAAAACCTGGATGAATACTTTGTGTTGCACCTTACCTTTTCCATTTTAGGATTTTAAATTGTCTGTATCTTTTTTTAAAAGGCCTGGCATCAGTGAAAATTGCACCCTAACATTGTTTTTAAATGTGTATCTGCATCCACTGCCTGGAAAACCAAATTTAAGCCATTCTTGAATTGTGATCTATTTGCCCAAAATCGTTCTGAGGGCCGCAAATGGCCCCTGGGCCACACTTTGGACACCCCTGCTCTAGAGAGACACCTAAACAGAACCTTTAAGATAAGAGTTGTATGCTCAAATATTATTTTATCAATCAAATCCAAACACTTTTCATCTGTTTACTGCCAAATTAAATCAAGATGAAAAGATGTTGAATATGATTTAAGTTTTAGAAGTACTCATCCAATGCAGAGACAGCTGTATATTAATCTTGTAACAGTTTTATTAATGTGTGTTATCAGTACATTCTGCCACAACTGGCCCTTTGAGGAGATTCATGATCACCCCTGAATTAAGGTTTATCTCTCCATCATAGTGAACCATGGGGTAATACTGCTGAATTATTTTCGTTTTGATTCCTTCATTGTTTAGAATCAGCTGTGTGCTGTCAGGAAACAGCTCAACATTTACCCATCGTAGTGGTCCAACCACTGTGCCACTGTAACCTTTTAGCAGTTCTCGCAGCTGCTTTACACTGAGTCTTGTGTGTTTCTTATCTGTTCTCTATATGATTTGGAAGTAGAGTAGGAGTGCAGAGTCTGGCCTGTGGTGCTCTCAGATATCGACTGAGATGTGTGGGAGCCTGAGGTGGTATCTGGATCTGTAAATGTTTTGATGGATTTGCAGCATCCTGTAACTGTTGTTCCATAATTTTAAAGCTCACAGACAAAATGCACAGAACACACAGCTGATAACACTCCAGTTCTGTCAGTCCTGTCAAACAGATTTGACAGTGAGTTGACAAATCTCTTTAAACTGTCCTTAATGCTGCGGGTGGCTCTCTTGTGTTTTGACAATGACTGACTTTAATTAAAGATTTGAAATTCCCAAATGTTTCAGAAAGCAAGCTTTGAATTGCTTAGATTTTGGACAGTAATGGACTTACAATTGAAATCAAACATTATCATGCACTAGACAGCTAATCATTTTTTCCCCCTGACATCAGATCAGACTAACCCTTACATGTTGTTATTCAGCTCGGATAATCAAAATTATTTCTGTTCACTATATGCCAGAATAAAAACATTTTTCTTTTAAATTTCCAACCAGCTCACAACGATAAGACAACTTCTACCACAGGTGAAGGAGTTATTACCAATAATAACTCAACAGAACCTCACTTCAAAAAATCTAAAGTGACCCTTTAAGCTAATACTTTGTTAAAACACCTTTTGATTCAGGTTTTCAGCATCGAGTCTTCTTTGGTAGGAGTCTACCTGCATCCCAAATCTTGACTTATTAGTAGTGGTGGGACTCAATTAAAATTTTTTGTTGAGTTAATTGCAGGATTTGTTTTTAATTAATCACAGTTAATCACATTTGAATCAAAACCTATATATCGGCAAAATAAGCAACATTTTCAATTCAAAAACTGTTTTTGCTGGTAAATTATTGAATAAATTGACATATGAGCTCTCAACAACAGACAGACATCCCAGAAACACAATACAAAGGCTCTGGGTCGAAAAAAAAAAAAAAAAAAAAAAAATATATATATATATATATATATATATATATATATATATATATATATATATATATATATATATATATAATACGATTAATTGCATTAAAATTTTTAATGCTTTAAAATCTATGTAATCAATCGGCCCTACTTCTTAGTATTTGCCTAGAATGCTTTGCAGAAAATTCTCTGAATCTATCAGTTTGTGAGGATATATCTTGTCCTCAGCCATCTTCAGGTGACCCAACTGATTTCCTGTCAGATATAGTGTTAGATTCTGGTTAGGCCATGACAAAACTTTAATTTTCCTCTTTTGAAACCATTTTTTAGTTGGTTTTGACATACACTTAGGCTTACTCTGATACTGAACACTAAAATCCTTTGTCTTCAGCTTTCTAACTTCTCTTCAGATGGAACTGAACTAGCTTTAATGTGGATAAACTCATAAACTGTTCTAAACATCTGTCAATTGGGACCCTAAGCCTTTAGGGCTTAATTTTGAAAGGTTTAGGGTCAAAACTGACAGGTGTTAAGAACTGTTTTTAGTTCATCCTTTTTGAAAACAAGTCCATTTTCATCTGAAGAGAAGCAGCCCCACCGTATGATGCCTCCACTACTATATGTCCCTTTGGTTATGCTGTTCTTTTGGTAATATGCAAAGTTGTTATTGTACCAAACTTGCATTTGAAATTGTTGCCAAAAACTCATGTTTGGTTTCAATGGACTATAAACCATTTCCCACACAGATCTGAGAGATGGATGAGATGCTTTCTATAGAAGAAAAGGATTCTACCTTTCCACCCAACTCCTTAGTCTAGACATATGGAGATTACAGTAAACTGTCATCTCATGCAGAACACAACCTGTACTTACCAGAAATTCTACCAGGAATCCACTCTTTGTAGTGTCACTCTCTCTCCATATTTTCTCTAATAATTGTAGACAGTCTTATAATTGCATAGCATATATACCATGCTTTGGACTTTTTTGCACCCTTTTTTATGACATTTGAAAAAAATAGAATGAATAGACCGTGCTCCTTTGTAACCTCTCTGCAGACCACAGCTTTAGCTGAAGGATGCCAATGAGCTAAATGTCAAGAAAACCCTACTTTGACAGCTCTACTTTATTTCAACATCATTGTATTCACAATAATAATAGTAGGTGTGAACAGAAGAACTCTGAATGCTGAAATTATATTAGATTTACGAAAGTACTAGTTTAAGGGTGGCTGCTTAACCATTATTTTTCATATTTTTCCGTTCAACAGATTTGATTATTTCCATTGAATTGTACAGGATACTTGTCATATAGATAGATATACTGTAAATTCCAGATGGGAGATAATTTTCTCACTGCAGTGTATAGCAATTTTCTGATTTAATGCACTATGGAAAAAGTCTTTTTTTTTTACATCACAAACCCTATTACTCCAACCAAGCTGTGTAGGCTTTTTACATCCACTATAACTAAATGAAATTTAGCTTTACTTGATATTACAAGACCTTCTTTGGTACTGCTTTACAGCTTTAAGTTGTTATTAAACTGGATTTAGCCTGGAGATATCCTAGTTATTTCCCACTAAATGGTTTTGGTCTGATCAAAGCACCAAGATCATTGAAAATTGATCTTAAATGGTCTCGAAGAAAAGCAGGGTTTTCTTTTGACTGAAAAAGAATAAAATTGAGCTGAGTTGAGCTGAGGTTCACTTTTACAAATCAAAGTTAACAAATTTAACATGACCTACAGTCAGTGGTGCAACTTTAGTTCAATGAACATTTAAGTTGAAAAACAAAATCAAGAGAACGCTCTACAGCTGGCACTCCAGAAATAAAGAATAAGAAATGATCAAATAACTGCTGGGCAAAAATGTTGTTACTAAAGATTTTTGCTAAAACATACTAATAAGGAATTTCTTAACTTTGGTAGAATTGCTTTTTACGTGACTTACAGTAAACATTGTTTACATGAGTGTTTATAAAAATTTATTGTTTAAACATAATTCATGAGCATCATACAGGTAACATTTAAGATTTTTATTGGATTTTGTTTTCCAGTTTGATACAATCTGTACCTCCACCACTTTGAGGTATGTATTGTACTCGTCAATTTTTGCAAAGTCAGTACTATTGTCTGGGTACCATGGCGACGCTTATTATGAGTTGTTGGACACAATCATGTTCTCTTTATGGTCCAGATATTCTTCAGAGTTGCTTTCTAAAGATGGAAAGAAAATGGTGTGTGTGTGTGTGTGTGTGTGTGTGTGTGTGTGTGTGTGTGTACTTGCTTATTTATTCTTCTTGGAACCATTTTTGGCATATTTACTAACCTTCGGAAGACCGATGGGCTTTATGGGGACCAAAGCCCAGTCCTAATAGGGTGGACCCCTTATTTAGGGTTGGGGTTAGGTCGAGAGGTTTGGTGTGAATTAGGTTTTAGTTAATGTTAGGAATATACTAGTAATGGTTTGTGTTTGGGGAAATTGCCTGGGTTAGGCATAAATGCAGTTAATTAAATGAATGGAAGACAACACAAAGTCCTAATATAGGTAGCAATGTGTGTGTGTGTGTGTGGGTGTGTGTGTGTGTGTGTGTGTGTGTGTGTGGGTGGGTGGGTGTGTGTGTTTGTGTATTTGCAGGAACCTCCTCATTTCTGTGACTTTGGATGTTGTTTTTAATGCATCAGTGAGCAGTTGCATGTGCGGCCCTTTCTTTCTCTGTGTGTGTTTTCCCTGTTTTATATAACTGCGTTTGTGCATTTGTCTGTGGGTGTGTGCGCGCGGATGGTTGTAGCTGCATGGGAATGCCAAAAAGAGTGCTGACGAACTGGGAAAGAGATGCTGCAGAGCTGAGCATCATGGTTGTAGGACAATCTCTGTAAATCTCTCATTTTATTTTAAAGTCAAATCAAGTTTATTTGTATAGCACATTTCAGCAGCAAGGGAGTTCAAACAACCTCTGATCAGTGTAAAATGGTCGAGGTCAGGGTTGTTCAGAGATATACATACCTGGACATACACTATTTACATTTGAGATTCACCAGTACAAAAATTTGGGTCGATTATTGCACCAATGGCCTTGTTAGTCTCTTTGCTGTTTTATCATTAATCCCCATCAAGGTATCACTGCTTCAGAATTCTTATTCCAGGTATTACAAACAAATTACAAATTGACTAATCTAATAGAACCACATAGGTGGCACAAACAAATCATAAAAAGTGATGAACAGTTCTAAACAACAGATCAAAATTAGAAGTCAAATTGTCTGTGAACATTATTTAATGTGTCTGCTTCATAATTTGAATAGCCTCTGATGTCCTACAAGAAAAATGACAGGGCACATTCTTGCCATACAGACAGATTAAATGAACTGAAGCCATCTTAATACAGTTCAGCTGTCTAAATGAATGTTATAGCTTGCTGTTACAGTTCTACCATGGGTTGACATCCTGTAAAAATGGCTGTCCAAATTTATCTGTTAAATGCACAATGGATGTCAAACCTGAATAGTGACTCTGCTGCTTCAGAGTTATGATTAATTTATCTGAACGTTGACCTCTTCTTGGTTCCCTCTTTTCTTTCTTGCCACCTGTTCCCCCTTTGTGATCTCCACATGGGATTCACTTCATGCCATAGAGAATAAATGGAAGGCTCCACCTCGGTGGCTTCAGGCTCATCTCCTGGCTCTGTTCTGCTCTCAGACTCCCCACCTTACATGGGGTTAGAGTCATTTAATCTGATATAGCAAGCAAGTTGGCCAGTGGAACAGCAAAACCACCATGTTGTAACTCCATCACATACTGGTTTAATACGCTGTGGGCTTTGCATCTCAAGATTTTCTATCTTTTCTGAAGGACTAAAGCTAACATTAGCATCTTTCACAAAATAGTTACATTACAAACCCGCAAAATACTTTTGTCTGAGCTGCCTCTGATCATAATAAATTACAATAACAATAATGCATAGTTTTTTATGCAATCAAAATCTCTAATTATAATGTCTTTTTTTACCTGCACCTATCTGCCAGTATAACTATGAATTTCTTATGCACTGTAAGAAAGAAACTCCACCTGACTTGAAGCCTGGGGTGTTTCCTACCTTGGCTTTGATCAGGGGAACCGCATAAAGACAGGAGATGTCATTTGTCAAAACATGCTGATTGTGATTCGCTTAAATGTTTCCTTCAACTATCAGTCATGCTTCAATTGAGTTATATCACTAAGACATCTCCTGTAACTGCAAGGAGATGTCTTAACTATTGTAAATGTAAAGCTTTTATTGATTGAAACAGCAATGCTGTCATATAGGCACACATACTGAATGATGGAAACAGAGCAGATCAAGCACAACATAAAGAAGAGAACAAGTTTTCTTTAGCTTGTGGAACCAGAGCACCAACTGTCTCATTACTTTTCTTCCACCAAAAGTTGCCTTTATTCATCTCAACAAAATGCATATCAGGAAAATTGCAGCCTCGCCAGCTTTTTTGCCTCAAGTACTGCTGCTGAGATACTCTAAGAGGAAAATGAAAGAAAATGGACTGTGCTTGTGCTAGAAATAATACAGGAATCTGTATGGAAAAATGTCCTGTACACTCGCTCTCTCCCTTTTTTTCATATTTTCTCTCACTCTCTCATATTCTGTCTCTAAATGCAGGCCTGTTTTATTGTGAATTAAACTGGAGTGGAACACAAGAGGAGGAAGAGTTTGAAATGCACAGAGCACAGGAAGGGCAGAGAGAAGGGTGAGATAAGGGCTGAGAGGCTTAGAGACAGGAAGAGAGCAGAATGAGGAGGAAGCATGGAGGCAGAGAAAGTAGCACGGGGATGCTGAATCAGAGAGGGGGAAGAGAGAGAGAGAGATGCTGCGATAAATACTGCAAAGAGGAAGTGGGGCTGTCAAGATAAAGACCAACTCAGGCAGAGGAAGGGGAAGATTAGCAGTGAGCTTCGACATTTCCAAGAACGATTGAGAAGTAAAGCAGAGCAAGTAGTGACCAAGGAAAGAGTGATGAAAAGGAGGAAAGAAAAGCAGGGCAAGGAAGTGTCTCTCCAGTGCCAGTCTGGAGGAAGTGCCAGGCGCCGGTGACACTGGTCACTATGGGAACCAGCATGGCCAAAGGAACACATTCTGGTCAACATGGGCAAGCAGATTTTGTCCTCCTTTTTCTTAAAGACACAAAACAGTAAATTATTAGAAGTGGCATCTATCGTTTGTCACCTTTTGTAATTTACCTGCCATCAAATGATAATCCATCATGCTGCTAGTGAGAGAAACATATTAGTGGTGTGAGAGGGAAAAAAGCATTTAAGAAATACATATAAGATGATTGGTATGACATTTTAGGAATAAATGGCAAAAGTCAACTTAGGCCAATGACCAGAGGAATTTTAGGAAACACTTCCTACTGAGAGTTAACACAAATGGCTGGAAAGAAGTATAAAACTAGGATCAGCAGCTTTGGAAAAACATGACTAAGTCTAATGAATTTAATCCTAATAGTCCATCATGCTTTTTTATCTGCCTGTCATTTCAGTGGTGTAAGACAACACGATCCTAGATACACGATGCTCATCATCATAGCCTTACTACACATTTGACACTAGCATACATAGATTGATCACCAGATAGGCCAGACTGCCAAACACTTTTTGAACATGTTGAAAAATTGAGTGTTGCAGTTTGCATGTACAATGCATACTGCGCATGTGTGTCATGAGTACAGAATCAACTCAAATATCAGAGCAGAGATCCATTAATACCATTACTTAATCCAGTGGCACAAACAGTGGGTATGCACTATATGCAACATATGGGGGCACCCCGCAAAAGGATGTTCTAAAGCAATGGCGGAAAAATTATTTCTTTATTTAACAGCTGTTTGTGCGTGTGTAAATGATATGATTAATATCAGAGGCATTGATTAGGTGCCCCTTGGCTCTTTCACCCCTCCTTCTGCAGCTCGCCCACACACTATAAGGGCCTGGGGTGCCTATAGTATGTACACCTCAGGAAGTGTATAGTTGCGACCCTGACTTAATCTTAGGTTATGCTATGCTGTTTGCACTGATGAAAATATACTCGCATCAGGATGCCGGATGCTTGAAACTGAAAGTGACACTGACAGCTTGGCCTAATTTCTGATTAATTTTAAAAATAATTAACTGACCACTTAAGGCTAGTCATACACAATTGAAATTTGTCCTATTGTGTCAGACAAGAAACAGTGTAATAAGTTAGACAGCATCTCTAACTTAATACAATAGATGAAAGTGGAAAGATGATTATGCTTTGGATTGTCCCACACTAATGTTGCACACTTTTGGCTCTGCCATGAAAGAGTTCAGACTAAAATAATTGTACACAACATATAATCTCATCTTTAGTCACTTTGAATTTATTTCCTCACTGAAAGCCAAACGTACAAAGATGCACATCCTTTAGAAAACACAGAAATATGTGGGTCTAAAATGTCTAAATATCTAGATATCCATATCTTGGTGAAATTTTCAAGTACTGTTAATTTATTTTTCAAAACTTATTTCTAGCAGATTTGCATGTCACTTCTGTCAAATAAAAGTACCACCTGCATGGGCATGAAAACCATGGTCAAACAAATGTAAAGGCATTAGTGATTTCCCATATACAGCTCAGTTAGGACACTTTAGCTGTAATGCTTGTTGGGCTGTCTGTTTATTTTGAATATGAAAATACCTGAGAACCATTGTGCCACTATGCATCATTTGCCATGGGTCAATTCTCACCATGAACACACATAGGACCACATTGGCACCCATCACACACTGGGTTTTACTGTCTCCTAGTTGTGTGCCTTCATTACCTTATGCTATGTTCAAATAGTGAAACAAGCTTATTTTGTTTTTAAACTAAGGTGTAGCTTTCTTTGCATGTTCTATCACAGTTTGTGCCTTGTTGGTGATGTGTCCTCTTGTAGCTGAAGTATTTACTGTACATGGTAATGAAGCAGCTTCTGCAAAGCAGGCTAGGGTTGCAACACCTACGTGAAGAAACAAAATCAGAAAAAAAACTTTGACAAAAAAAATGTGTGTTCCATTTGTTTCAGTCCATTCTTAATGTTTAGTCATGTTCTGTTTTCTCCCACAGTTGTCCCAGTTATTGTCCCCTCAAAGCTGCAGCACATAGGTGTACTTACTCACCTGCTTCAAGCCAATAATCACTGTTGTTCATTTAATAAAGCACGTAAAATGATTCGGTCTGTGTCCTGTCGGTGATTGGGTCCTCTACCAACTCCATGCATGTCAGCTTGAGGTGAACAAAATTACAGCTTTGTCAGAGCAACCAAGAACCAGGGATCTGCAGAAAAGTTATTGCCTTGTGGTAATATCACCTCTTTCATTTACTCTATGGTTTTCTCTTTGATTACATTAGATCCCATCCTAGTGCTGCAATATAATGGCACAGCTGGTAGCACTGTTTCCTTGCAGCAATATGGTGCTGGGTTCAAATCCTGGTTAGAGGTCTTTCTGCATGGTGTTACACAGGCTCTCTCCGTGCATGTGTGGGTTCCTTCTGGATTCATCCTAACAATGAGTGACTGAATGGACAAAATGTCGTCCACAACTTTCTACTATGCGCTTCTTGGAACCATGTACAACTTTGGCATACACTCTGAGTCTTGCTACATTTACCTGGACGTTGACAACACTAAAGGTGTTATAGTGCATGCAAGGGGACCTATATGGGTTATGGTTATGAAGAAATGTGGGTTTCTTGGCAGAGACACAACTTTTAGCCATAGAGTTAAGGTCTGGCTATTTCAAGAAAATAACTGTGTAATGTTAGCCTCCTTTGGACATTTGACAATCATTTCTGAAGTGGGTTTTATATCATTTTCCTGCTGAAGAACCAAAATTTGTCTCAGTCTCAACTTTCTAGTCCTCTTTCATTATTCCATCCAATTTGTGCAATGCACCATACTACTAGTCGTGAAACAGACCCTTAGCATGATACTACCACTGTCATGCTTGACAGTGGTCGCGTTATGTAGAGTTTTCTTAGGTCTGAAAGCTTCACATTGACTCCTCAGAACATACTTTTTGTTATTGTGGAGAAGTAGCTTCATCTTTGTCTCCTCTGACCATAAAATGTTTTTGTAGTCAAGCTTTAAGATGTGTTTGGAGTAGTTGCTTCTTTTTTCAGTTGAGACTCTTTAATTACAAGATAATGTCAGACTTGTTTTACTCTAGACATTTACAAAGGTATTAATAATTTGATACTTGGTCACAACTAAGCGTTCCAACAAGACAGTTATACCAAACACACATGGGAACTGGTTTTGCTATAGATAAATAGGATACCATTACAGCCATGACCTCAGACCTATAATTTGCTTGAACCTAAAGTGATCTGTTCTAGGAAACCAACCAGTTTAAATTAAACTCTGCTATCTAACCAGAATTTTACCAAAAGCTTTTTAACAGTTTCAAAAAGCATGAACTTGAGGTGAAACTTCCAAGGGGAAATTCAAAAACCTATTAGTGTGCATGAATATATTTTAATGTGTGTATAATTTTGACTTTGTGTTGATTGAAGATGTTGTACAGGGCTTGTGGAATTTATAGATTCTAAAGGCAATGAGACTATGTATTAATTAGGATTTGAACATGCACTGTGCAAGTAGAATCTGGATCACAGAAAAACAGGATTACTAAGAAATAAATGGAAGATTGTCTTCTGTCTTCTGTTTTTAAATTCTGTGAACCATTCATTAGATCCTGACCTCCAGGTTGGGGTCCACTGGGGTCAAACCACATACTGTGTGAGAGTGCCTCAAGGCACATCTGATTCTATAATAAACACACCACTGTATGATTTTAGCTTCTCGCAGTGATCAGTTGCAGGTTCACTGAAATGTCTTCTGAATAATAGCAGGCCCTAACATTTTGTGAAATTATCTTGTTTTAAGCTTTGCCCCTCTTTTAAAAGAAATACTTTCATAACTAATAATATTTGATTACAAATAGTTTACCAGTAAAACCTTTCCTTATAATATGCTCTGTTGAGCTTTATAATAATTGCATGGGCATGGCAGTGAACAGCATTAGTGACAAGAATTATACAGAGTTACAAGATTTATCATTAGAGGTGCACTGATCACAATTTTGTGTCCGATTGTCAGAATTTTGTAAAATTTTGACCTGTTGATACCAGTTATAGCCGATTCCGATTTACCTTTAGGAACTTTAAAATAAGAAGATGACAAGATGACCTCAGTGTTCTTAAACATGACTCAAAAGAAATTTGACTTTGTAATTTAACGCCTCGAAATTGGACCTCTGTGTCTTTAAGAATTCCCCTCCTCTTTCTGACACCCCACCTTCAGTACATCACAACAACGTTCCTCTGTTAAGCCTTTAACATTGTTATTAGGAGCGTTGCACTGAAAAGGAGTTCGCATCTAGTCTGAAGGGGTGAGGGGAAGTTGCAGGGGAGGGATGCTCTGTGAGGCGGAAGCTTGGAGACTGCACCTCCAGGGAGGAGCTTCACTTGGTGAGACCAGGCGTTTTGCCCACCCAAATGGCTGCCAGGGGAGAATCAAGGATTTCTCAAACATGCATGAAAGAATCAAATCAACACTCCGGGTATGTTTTTGATGAGGGAATAACATTATAATATAATGGAAAGCTCAAAAAAGTCGATTTCACATAACACTGCCCCTTTAATTCCAAGGTTGTTAATTTACCTGAGTACGTTCACGTAACCACATGAAGTTGCACATAGATATAGTTCAGCCTCCATTAAATACATATCATGTGGGAAGTAGATCCAATCAGGTGAACTGCATCCACCCTATCATATTCCACTTCGTGATGTTGCATTTATTTTGATCTCGAAGAGCTCTGAGGCTGCTCCGGAAGCTGTTACAGCTAATGTGTTGCTGGGCCATGTGAGCATCCTTCAAACGAACGTAAAACCAAGTGAGATCTCTCACACCTCCTGTCTCCAGGGCCAACAGGTCACTTTAGTTCAGTTAGCCTGTGTGTGTGTGTGTGTGTGTGTGTGTGTGTGTGTGTGTGTGTGTGTGTGTGTGTGTGTGTGTGTGTGTGGAAGCGAGACGGAGAGGTGGAAGAGAGCGGAAATGCCAAGGATGAAGGGTGCTTGCATGCTGTGACTCGTCCTGCTCAGATTCAGACAGCAGTCAGGGACCCTGTGGCCTCCCAGCAGTGCAGCGTGACACAGCTACTAACATTCTGCGTGCACACACACACACACACACACACACACTTGTCTGCTTCCAGCCCGGTGCCTTGGAGCCAGAAGTAGGGCAGATGAAAGAAAAGGAGTGTAAGAAAGAGAAATGTGGGGGGAAAAATTGCATAGGCAAAAAACAGGACATCAAAGATGAAAGGATAGAGAAAACAAATAAATGCAAATAAACAGAAGAAGACACACATACTGAGGCTGATTTGATGGAGGCAGTGCATTGCGTGATCTGTTCTCTAGTGCGCTCATAGAGCCGGTGCAGTTGCTGAGTATTTTTTGGAAACTAGGTCATTGTTCCTCCCACTCAGCCTGTCTGATCAGGCACATAGCCCCACCCCCCAGCATCTTTTTTTTTTTTTTTTTTTTTTTTACAAACTAAGCACCTCTCATCTCTACTTTTTTTTAGCTGGAGGAAAAGACGAGAACTAGGATTGTTTAAAGTCAAGCGCTTTTTCAAAAGTGACTGCACGCCAGTGTACCAGCATGTAGGTACACGAGCAGGCGGCGAAACAATTAGTAACACATAGAGTGAAAGCTGGAGCACATCCGCACCGGTGACCAGAGAGGCTGTCCGCATACAGGAGGTCTGTCCGATACATCCAGCCGGGCTCTCCTCCTCTCTCCCTCTGCTAATGGCTCCACACCAACAGGCCAGCTTAGAGGCTTTTAAATATTCAGCCTCTGCATATTGACTGCGCTCAGATTGAATTATACAGTCATTTATTCATCACTCATTTCACACAAGAAGGTGTGACGCACTGCCCTCGTACCAATCTGTGAGACGTGCACACACACACACTGCAGCCGGAGCAGACAGGAAGGGCACAGAGGCTGAGACTCAGCTATCCACGATGAGTAATCATTGCTAACTGCACCAGCAGAGAAGCAGAACAAGGAGAGGGATTGGTGGGGGGAAAGAGGTGGAGGAGGGATGTCCAGAGTGGCAGGAGAGGAGAAAAAACTGAATGGAGAAGATGAGGGAGAATGATGAAAGCAGCAAGGAGAAATCTAGGCATGAAGTGGGAGTTTAGTGGGAATGAAGAGGGATGAAGTAAAGTAGTGAAAAAGGTGACTGACTCAGTGTTAGTCATGTTGGATAATCATTCTGGCTGCTGAGGGGTGTGAGGGGGGTCTGGGGGGGTAGTTTGTGCACTGCCCAACCAGCAGCATGACAGCATTTGCCCAATCAACAATGTAGAGGTCAGGTGGTTGACTTGAGTGATTTTCATTTTTCCAATCCCATTAGGCTTTCTTTAAACAAACCAGGGTATTTGGTATTATTGTCTGTCTAGACAGATTTGGGATGCTGAATTATTACTACATGTTATTTAGTGCATTTCATGTCTTCCTAATGGATTATCAAATCAGTGATCTAGCTTTTAGCCTTTCCAACTCGGCTCTCTTCTGGCGCCACGCGAGCTGGCTGCCCTCTCCAGCAGCTCCAACACGACCAGAGTATTTTCCTTTAAAATCTCATTTAGACGTGCTGTATATTCTTTTTCTGTTGCTGACCATTTTGTGGACAACTTTATTTTCAAGTTCATTTTTTCAAATCTTTTGTGTTCAGAGAAGGCGCGAGTGGCCATGCGTCTATTGTTTACACACGGGATTAGCTGCTAGCTCTCAGTAGCTCCACTGTCCTGCCTCTGACCGGGAGACCCGACATTCCCTGTGAGCTGAGAAGGAAGAAGCGTGGGAAACACGCAGGCGTCGCAACCAAGGCCAGCCTTATCTGACTGAGACATGGCTAACCACGCTAACTCTGGACTCTCATATAAACATGGACGGCTTTCTTTTACTCCGTGCCGACAGAATGAAGGAGAGTGGTAAGAAGATAGGACGGGGTCTGGCTGTGTTTGTGAACGATAGATAGTGTAACTCTGGATATTTAACCATTAAAGAGAAACTCTGCAGTAAGGACATTGAACTGCTAGCTGTTAGCATGAGGCTGCACTATCTTCCTCGAGAGTTTTCACGTTATTGTGATAACTGTGTATGTCACAACATCTGATGCCCAAAACATTAATTATTAGTTGCAGTAGCCATAGTTAAAAATAGCTCCTAATCTAGTGTGCATGGGCAGAATAGAAATGGAAAAAGAGTTAACAGGAAGTTCACTCTTCACACAGAAAACCAAACGTCAGTGAGGTACACAGACATTTTGGGGGGCTGGTGCTCAAAGGGAACAAAACGGCACCTTGAATACGGCAAGTAAGAATGCAAAAATATGAGCCTTATTAGTTTATTAGATTCAGATCTAAAGATTTTAAGTAAAATGTTAGCACGGAGATTACAGTAAACTCTACCTAGTATAGTTCACAGGGACCAAAATGGGTTTATTTTAGGAGGACAAGGATTCCATGATGTTTGGAGGATCCTTAATATTATCCAAAACACAACGAAGATACCAGATTGCACTCTCCTCAGCCTGGATGCCGAGAAAGCGTTCGATAAGGTGGAATGGCCTTACTTATTTGATGTATTAAAAAAAATTGGCTTTGATAACAAATATTTAACCTGAATTAAAATACTATATTCAAACCCTACAGCACAAATCCGAACAAATAAAAATATTTCATTACCCATCAACATCAACAGAAGATGCTGACAAGGATGCCCTTGATCACCATTACTTTTAACTTTAGCTATTGAACCACTAGCAATCTGCAATACGAAACAAACCCCTGAAATAATTAGAATTACTCTGGGCAACAAAGAACATAAACTGGCATTATATGCAGATGATGTAATTTTATTTCTCTCGCACCTCAGAGTATCTATTCCCGCTATTTTGGATCCCATTAAAACATTCAGTTCTATCTCTGGGTATAGAGTTGATAACACCAAATCAGCTATTCTGTTGCTTCGTGAGAAAGAAAGGAGAAACCTACCAAAAGAATTCTCTCAATTTAATGAGGGAGAAAAAAAATGAATTACTTAGGAATAGAAATTACACCTAATTTAGCCTCTATAGTTAAGTTAAATTATGAATATTTACTGGGCAAAATTACCCAATGGATTGTGTAACCAGGTTAATTTTTCCCATTTCCATTAGATTAACTTTTTTTATTGTAATTGAGGTTTTTTCCCTTTACCATTTTATCTTTGTGGTTGAAATTAGGTTCCCAAAAATTAATTTTCTTAAAGAATTATTTACTTTAATTTATTAATTTAAAGATTTATTTGAAAAAGTCCTTTTCTTTTATATATTTTTGTTTGTGAAAAAAAAACTTCACCTGATTGTGCGTTCTAAAAGTGGGAACTGGGCAGGTTCCTGATTCCTGTCTGTTGCCAAATCAACCAGACTGATAGCACGCTAACCCTAGTTCAAACAAGGAGATCTGTTAAATCCCCACAACTCCTTCCAGTGCGGTAGGAGGCGTTCAAGCCTACAGCCACATTTTCATTCTCACTCTGGACTCAGCTGGATCCTGTCAATAATCCCTTTACTTTCGTCAAGGAGTCAAACTGTTGAACTTTTTGCCTTGGCTAAGAAAAAACATTTGCGGGGATTTCATGAAGTTGAATTCTCAAGTACTTGTCTGTATATATTTTTGTAACTATTATCTAATAAAATTCACTATATTTTGCACTATATGGTTGTCAGTGTGTGTGTGTGTTTTACAAGGTACCACTTTACTACCCTCCAGCAGTCAAACCAAGAATCTTCTGATCCAGCTTCATCATTAACCAGCTCATATATATATATATATATATATATATATATATATATATATATATATATATATATATATATATATATATATATATATATATATATATATATATATATATATAGCGGCTGGGTAGCTCAATGGGTAAGTCACCCGACCTTCACCCGGGAGACCGGGGTTCGAATCCAGGCCGGGTCGCTTGGTTGAGATATCCAGTGTGGGTCCTTAGGCAAGATCCTTCGCGCTACTGCCTACCTCATGATGAGTGATAAAGGAATACACGCCATGCCGGCTCAGACGTCGCCCGGCCAAACAAGGTCTGCGTCAGGTGCTGGGGAACCAGGGCACCTTCACGAAAAATGGGTTACTGGAACAAGACGGAATTGGGCGAGAGGTGAAAACTTGGATCTGTTGGAATGCTACTACTCAAGTAACCCTAGTCAGAGGGGTTACATGCAAAGAATGCGGGAGGAATGGTTACGTCGACATCCCCATTCAACACTAACTGCCAAACAACTAGTAGCTCAGTGTTCCAACATCCGCAAACGGCAAATGCTGTCACAACTTGAGATAGACGAGGTACAACACAAATGCTACGGCAAGGGGGAGCCAGGACGCCAGGTCAGAGGGGAGTTAGCTTCAACTCCCCACCCGCAGATTGGGTATGCAGCCCCAATAATGAACGAACCATCACAGCTGAACGAGGCAGCAACTGACCTGAGAGGTAGGATCGTGGCCCGAATGAACACCAGGCAATCCCGATGCCAATTACAACGGCTGAGTGAAGTACCATCAGAAAGTCTCATTGAAGATGTGAATGCAGCATTGAGAACGATCCCTACCAACACCATAACGGAAACCAATGAGCTGGTGTACAACTCAGCATCAGTGATCCTTGAGATGCTCGGCTATAGGAGCAACCATGAGATTCAATACCCACCATGGAAAAGACGGTTAGAGGCTAAAATCAAGGTAACAAGGAGGGAAGTGAGCCAATTGTCAGAGCTCCAAAGAGGTGCAATCAAAAGACCAGTACCCAAGCGGTACAGCCAGATGCCCATACCTGAAGCGCTCGAAACTGCCAAACAAAGGCTCCAAGCCTTGGCCAGTCGCCTAAAGAGGTACACGAGAGAAAATGAAGCCAGGAGGATTAACCGGCTCTTCTCCACCCAACCAGCTAAAGTGTACTCTCAATGGCAGGGTAATAACAACAGAGCAGACCCACCAAGGCTGGAGACCCAACAGTACTGGAAAGGCATATGGGAAAGGGAGGCGACCCACAACAGCAATGCACAGTGGCTAATCTCTCTACGAGATGACCACAGCAACCTCCCTGAGCAAGCCCCAGTAACTATCACAGTGGCAGATGTCCAAGAAAGAGTCTCAGGTATGAAAAACTGGACAGCACCAGGTCCTGACATGATCCATGCCTACTGGCTAAAGAAACTCACTGCCCTCCATGAGCGACTGGCAGCTCAAATGAACCAGCTGCTACAAAGTGGGACTCACCCTGAATGGTTAACTGAAGGGCGCACAATCCTGATCCAGAAGGATCCCTCAAAGGGTTCGGTCCCATCCAACTATCGGCCAATAACCTGTCTCTCTACAACATGGAAGCTCATGTCAGGCATCATAGCAGCTAAGATAAGTGGGCACATGGATAAATACATGAGTACAGCACAGAAGGGCATCGGCATAAATACCAGAGGAGCCAAACACCAACTCCTGGTAGACCAAACAGTCGCCCGAGACTGCAAAACCCGACACACCAACCTGTGCACGGCTTGGATTGATTACAAGAAAGCCTATGACTCAATGCCACACACTTGGATCATTGAATGCTTAGAGATGTACAACATAAACAGGACTCTAAGAGCCTTCATTGCAGCCTCGATGGGGATGTGGAAAACCACCCTTGAAGCCAACTACAAGCCAATTGCACAAGTGTCCATCAAATGTGGCATATACCAAGGAGACGCTCTGTCCCCACTGCTGTTCTGCATAGGTCTGAACCCCCTCAGCCAAGTCATCAACAAGACTGGCTACGGATACCGACTCAAGAACGGAGCCACCATCAGTCACCTCCTCTACATGGATGACATCAAGCTGTACGCTAAGAGCAAACGAGACATCGACTCACTGATCCACACCACCAGGATCTACAGCACTGACATTGGGATGTCATTCGGACTAGAGAAGTGTGGTCGGATGGTTACACAGAGAGGGAAGGTCATCCACACAGAAGGGGTCTCACTCCCAGAGGGAACAATAGCAGACATTGAGGACAGTTACAAGTACCTGGGAATACCACAAGCAAATGGCAGCCTCGATGAGGTCACAAGGAAAGGAGCCACGGCCAAATACCTCCAACAAGTAAGGCAAGTCCTGAGAAGCCAGCTCAACGGCAAGAACAAGATCCGTGCGATAAACAGCTATGCCTTGCCAGTAATCAGATACCCTGCAGGAATAATAAGCTGGCCAAAGGAAGAGATAAAGACCATGGATGTTAAAACTCGGAA
Source organism: Anableps anableps (assembly GCA_014839685.1). Classification (NCBI taxonomy): domain Eukaryota; kingdom Metazoa; phylum Chordata; class Actinopteri; order Cyprinodontiformes; family Anablepidae; genus Anableps; species Anableps anableps. The sequence continues at coordinate 35,308,411 of CM026072.1, forward strand.
ACTACTAACCATGCATGGAGGGTTCCACCCTAAATCCAGCATCCTGAGACTATACGCGAGCCGTAAGGATGGAGGCAGAGGACTAGTGAGTGTGAGAGCCACTGTCCAGGATGAAACATCCAAGATCCATAAATACATCAAGGTCAAAGCCTCAACCGACGATGTGCTCAGCGAATGTCTCAAACAATGGGGACCAGAGGATGAGGTGCTGGAGGAACCATCATGGGAGGATAAGCCCCTACATGGGATGTACCACCGACAAATAACTGAAGTGGCTGATATCAGGAAATCCTACCAATGGCTGGAAAAAGCTGGACTCAAGGACAGCACAGAGGCACTCATCCTGGCTGCACAGGAACAGGCCCTAAACACCAGAGCAATAGAGGCTCAGATCTACCACACCAGACAAGATCCAAGGTGTAGATTGTGCAAGGAGGCCCCTGAGACAGTCCAACACATAACAGCAGGGTGCAAGATGCTGGCAGGGAAAGCGTACATGGAACGTCATAACCAAGTGGCGGGCATAGTGTACAGAAACATCTGTGCAGGATATGGACTGGAAGCCCCGAGATCAAAGTGGGGCACACCCCCAAAGGTGGTGGAGAATGACCGAGCTAAGATCCTGTGGGACTTCCAGATCCAGACAGACAAAATGGTAATGGCGAACCAACCGGACATCGTGGTGATGGATAAACAACAGAGGAAAGCCGTTGTGGTGGATGTAGCAATACCAAGCGATTGCAACATCAGGAAAAAGGAACACGAGAAACTGGAGAAATACCAGGGCCTCAGAGAGGAACTGGAGAAGGCCTGGAAGGTGAAGACCACAGTGGTGCCTGTGGTCATCGGGGCCCTCGGGGCAGTCACCCCCAAGCTGGAGCAGTGGCTAAAACAGATCCCAGGAACAACATCAGACATCTCAGTCCAGAAATGCGCAGTTCTCGGCACAGCCAAGATACTACGCAGAACCCTCAAGCTCCCAGGCCTCTGGTAGAGGACCCGAGCTCAGAGGTTGGGAAAGACCACCCGTGGAGGGTGAGAAGGGAATTTTTTTTTTTTTTTTTTTTATGTGTGTGTGTGTGTGTGTGTGTGTGTGTGTGTGTACACACACACACACACATTATGTAATAATATGTTACAACTGTTAGGGGGATGTTTCTGCTGTTGTCACTTATGGGCAGAATCAATGCCATTAAAATGACAATACTTCCAAAGACAATATATATTTCAAAATATCCCTCTCGCACCACCTGATGATTTTTTTCCAAAAAATGAAGAGGTTATTCTTAAAATTGATATAGAGAAAGAAAATGGCTAGAATTTGACCTACTGTACCATAAGGGGTGCTGAAATGTCCAAACAACTAAGTCAAGTCAAGTTTACTTGGAAAGCACATTTCAGCAGCGAGGTAGTTCAAAGTGCTTTACATCGTAAAAACATCAAGTATGCATCAAAATCATCAAGCAAATGTCAGTGCATCAAAATCATAAATATCATCAAGCAAATATAATGCAAAAATATTGATCAATGATCCACTTACTACTAATCAAAGGCAGCTCTAAACAGGTGGGTTTCTAGCCTTGATTTAAAGGAACTCAGGGTGTCGGCTGTTTTGCAGTTTTCTAGAAGTTTGTTCCAGATTAGCGGTGAATAAAAACTGAAGGCTGCTTCTCCATGTTTGGTTGTGGTTCTGGGGATAAAGAGTAGACCAGAACCAGAAGACCTGAGTGGTCTGGAAGGTTGATAAAATGACAACAGGGCTTTGATTTATTTTGGTGCTTAGCCATTCAGTGATTTATAAACTAACAGAAGTATTTTAAAGTCTATTCTCTGAGCTACAGGGAGCCAGTGTAAGTATCTTAGAACTGGGGTGATGTGCTCTATCATCCTGGTCTTAGTGAGAACATGAGCAGCAGCGTTCTGGATCAGCCGCAGCTGTCTGATTGACTTATTAGGCAGACCTGTGAAGACACTGTAGCAGTAATCAATGCGACTAAAGATAAACGCATGGAACAGTTTCTCTAGATCTTGTTGAGACATTAGTCCTTTAATCCTGGAAACGTTCTTCAGGTGATAGAAGGCTGACTTTGTAACTGTCTTTGTGTGTCTCTGAAGGTTCAGGTCTGAGTCTATCACTACAGCTAGATTTTGGGCCTGATCTCTCATTTCTAGTTGTAATGACTGAAGCTGCGCGCTGACTCTAGATCGTTCCTCTTTAGGTCCAAAGATCTGTTCAGTGCGTGGATGTACTATTGGGCGGTACAACTGAAAACATAGTTTTACTTCACAATGAATGATGTCCCATAATGGAAAGAAACGGTCTGATACAGATGTTTAATAATATACAGGTTGGTTTCTCTAACAATCAAACTGGCAACAGCAGAACAAAGTATAGTAATGCAACAGCACAGAATATGGCCATAAGAAGAATCATTTATAACTCTGCATGTAGTCAGTGTGATATGACAGAAATTGTTTTTAGAGAGTTAAGATGAATAAGATTAACTACAAGCCCTGAGAACTGATAGCAAGATGTCCGCTGATATTACTAAGTTATTGAAATACACATCACAAATCAAATTTTTACACTCAGAGAAATAGAAAATACAACTTAAATCTATGTCCCACTTTTAATGAACAAAACTTTATTAAAGGTATTTTTTTTAGCATAATAGCATATGAAATGTAATGTTACCTAGCTCATTTGGTCTAATTTGTGTAATTAAAAGAAATGTTGAATAAAACATGAAGTAACTTGTCTACTGTGTTTGCAATAAAAAAGACGAGTGACATAGAAGTCATCAGGGACCATTATAGCAAATGTAATAACTACTTCTACGAGATACATTTGATTCTTTTTTTCTAATTTTATCTAAGAACTAAACATTCTCCTGGTGGCAGCCACTGAAGACGTTGTGGAGAAGGAAGGCTATGCCAATGATTGGCCTGATCAGTTTAGACTAAATTGAGGCAAGTGAAGTTTTAACTTTTGCATCTGGGGTTTAGGAGGCAAATACACTCGTTTTGTTTGTTACCTGGATGGTTAGCCGGCCCATCACCAAGGCAGGGCTCTATCTGACGGCGGCAATGCTGGTTTTCCATTCTGCATAACTGTGTACCTGTTCTAATTATCCGGCAAAAGCTTAGAAATATTCACTTTATATAATGACATTGTTTATGCTGAAGCAGAGGTATGATTTAAAGTAAAGATACAGTAAATGCTAACTTTCACCAGGGAACATTTTTTGTCTTATTATTATGTGTACACCTATTCTTTCAATTTAGCAGCTTTCCAGTAGCAGTTTTATTTATTTCTGTTCAGTGATAGTAGTAAAAGAAAAAGAATATTGTTAGTGTGCAGGAGCATGTTCAGCTTGTCTGATCCCCAGGATAAATATGCAATCATGCAGCTCTTTTCATCATGTCTGGAAACAAATCATTTTTTGATCATTTATCATATCATAATGAATGCATTAGTAAGTGGCATCCATGTGTTCTGTGGACTTGGATCTTAACTAGAATGTTTTTCAATAAACTAAGCCCAAACCACTGTGGTGACATTAAACAATGTTCCTTTCAGGAGTGAACTGCTGTAAGTCTGTACACTTTAAAGACATACTTTGGCTGCTACATACAGAAATAAAATTGCAACAGTTCATTAAGTTCAGTTTATTATTAGTTTTCTATCTAAGGAAACCCAGCAGAGTGCTTCTAGTCACTGACTTTCATCATTCACTCCTCCTGGATGAGCATGCAGTGACAGTAGACTCGCTTGCATTGTGTCGTTGACTTTACAGAAACCCCTTATACTAAGCATGGATGTGGTGACGGTAGAGAGGAAAAACTCCCCTTGAACAGGAAGAAACCTCCAGCAGAACCAGAACCTGGTTCAGTGTGAGCAGCCATCTGCCACGACTGATTAGGGGTTTAAAAAGACAGTATCTCAGCCAATACCCCCCTTTCAGGAAGCTGTCCCAGCTAACAGAACACCACGGTAGGTGTAGCTTCTGTGGTGAGCGAAAAAAACAGAGAAAACATAAAATGAAGTTGAAAAAACACCAAATAATGCAAACAGGAGAGAAGGAGAATGTAGCAGAGCAAGAAGTGGTTCTTTCTCTGGTTTGTTCTCCAGCAGCCTAAGCCTATAGCAGCATAACTACAGAGATAGTTCTTGATAACCACGGCCTTGTTTAGGGCAACAAAATGGCGACAGCCAGCTCTGGGGTGAGATATAACTTTCTCTAATCTGTCATTGTCCAATTTTGGTGAGCCTGTGTGAACTGCCTCAGTTTCCTGTTCTTAGCTGGCAGGAGTTGCAGCTGCTGTGATCTTCTTGTGCACAGCAGCACAGAATACTATCTGTGCATTCACAGATAGTATTCCACATTCCTTGGTTTCAACTAGTGTTTATTTGAGCTACTGTTTGTTGCCTTTTTATCGTCTGAAACCAGTCTCCCTCTTCTGACCTCTGACATCAGACACATCACTCAATGTTTTCAGTTTAGAGATGGTTCTGGGTGAATATCCATGTCTTCCCCAGCTTCTTAAACACTTGTTTGGTTTAAAACTTGAATATTTTGTCTTCACCACATCTGGCTCGAATAAGAGAAAAAAAAATCTAGTGATCCACTGCTGGGGACATAAAAGTTCTCGTTGACTGAAATCAAAGGAGAATGGTGACTGGCTTGAGATGATGGAAAGGTAACAGTAGCTTAAATAGGCACTTGTTACAACCAGGGTATGCAGAATATCATCTCTGAATGAACAGATGAAAACAGCAGAGGGACACTGAGGCACCTGTGGGATGTGACAGGACCTGACTAGCAGTCTTCTTTCTTCGTAGCTTATTATTAGCTTTGATATTAGCTGCATTGTTATATCTTCATTTGTAAGTCACCTTGGATAAAAGCATCTGCCATCATGGATTTTACAGCTGGCAAATCTGCACCAACTGTGTGATGCCATACTGGGAATATAGACCAAACTCCCAGTGGAGGGGGAGGTGAGGGGTTGCAGGACTGAGGAAAAGCAATTGTGTCAACTACAGACTATGGGTAATTTTTGATGTGCCGTTAAAATCCACCTTTTCAGGAAGCTTTCGGTTGAACTCTTGCTCATTTCCTGCTCCCTCATTTTTTTTGTGCTAGTCCAGAGGTGTCAAGCTCATTCTAATTTTGGGGCCATATCAAGATCGTGAATGTCCTAAAAAAGGCCCGGTTGTGCCAGAATGTACTGATAAAACTTCCCATTAACAAACTGTAAAAAATTAATATAAACCCATCTTTGCATTCAATAAGTACTTCTTGAATTTAATAATATTAAACATCTTTTACATTGACCAGTCCTGCCAGAAATTTGCAATCGCTTTTATGGTTTTTTACAATAAAAATAAAAGATTTTGTGATGCTAATTTAGAAATATTTGCAAGGGATTTAGCAATATTTGCGCTCATGTATGACATGAAATGTAGCTTTTTGATACTCACCATATCGGTCACGATATAACTTGACATCAGATAAAGGCTGTGGTAGCAGTGTTGTAAAAGTAAGAAATACCACTACCTACAGGTACCTATCTACCTAGCATTTGCTTAAACCCATGGGTTTGACAATTTTTGTGGAAAATTTCCAATAAACTCATAATTATGCATTTACGCGAAAAAATAAGGGGATCTGTTGATTGTGCATGAATTTCTGCAATCGTGAAAAACCGGAGGGACTAAGCTATGTAATTTAGCAGTATACAGATAAAAACTGCTTTGATTTGACTGATAAAACAATATTTAAGCACACAACTGTTATCTTGGAGGTTCTATTTATGTGTCCCTCTGGAGTCTAAAGGGGCCACATGAAAAGACATGGCGGGCCAGATTTGGTCTTGAGGTTGACACGTGTGTGCTGGTCTTCTATGCTCCTTTTTGTTTTTTAGCACTTCTCTTATCCTGTAGCACTTTGAGATTTGTTGAAATATAAAGTGCAGTACAAATAAAAAATGATTATTATTATTGTTGTTTTCATTTTTGTTATTATTATTATTGATGATGATGAGTAGAAGATACTAGATGAAGAAATTCTGAGTGTTTAAAAACAAGGATAGCAAATGGTAAAAAGAGGCAATGAAGAATAAATAATTAAAAGGTATTAATTATTAATTATTAATCATAAAATCAGTTTTTTGATCCATCTATGGCACCCTGATACTGCTGCTTTCTGCCATTTTGATTATATTGCTATGGTTTTGCTGTTTTTCCTCTTATCTGTTTTACTAGTTTGAAAAAACCAGCAAGACTTTCCCTGGAAATCTGCTCAGGAACCAAATAATAAGTTTATTGCAAAGAAAAAGATGGGACGAAAAAGAAATTATTCTGAGACCTCATTGAACAGCCTGTTGGAGCTGTGGCATGAGACGAAGCAGCAGCTGTAGTAACCACCAGGTCAATAACACTGAAACCAAATTAACTTGCGCTGTCAAACTGACGATGACCTCGAGTGAATAAATCCAAACTGCAAGGGAGGAAGTCACTATGTGGTGATGCAGCAGGCCTTTCCTTTAAACAAAACCACCAATCAAACTTTTAGAAACGTAAAGGAATAGTAGCAGAGACAGAGATGCTCTACAGCTGCAGAAGCCCTTGTTTTATCAGTTCCTTTTGCCCCCATACAGATGAGTTCTTCTGTTCTTTGCTTTTTTTGTTCCACTTGAATGTTTCTGGTCATCAGTTTTCAAAAGATGATTTGCTTTTTATGGGGGCGGAAGGCTACCATACCCCAATCTAAAGGAGCTTGGCCTGCAGCTAACGATTATTTTAGTAATCGATTATTCTGACGATTAATTGATTTATCTGGTAAAAAAAAAATGGCAGTCTGCAAATTTTTGATTTAAACCTTTTTTATACAATATTAGAAATACTTTAAAAGATGCAAATAAATATTCCAGTTCCTTCTTTGAATAAAAAAATAAAAATTTTATTACTTAAAATGCAATAACAGCATTCCTTTTGTGTACTCTTGATGGAAATACTTTTATCAAAAATACTTTTATCATCAACATGTGAAAAGTCTTCCTGGCCTTCCTGCTTGACTTAACATCAGTACAGTATAGGGCTGATCTGTTGATTTTTTTTTTATTTTTTTATTTTTATTTTTTTTATTTTTATTTTTTTTTTTTTACAGAATTTGAACCGAGTGAAGCTAAAACTAAGCGACTTGAGGAGTTTTGGGTAGAACATAATTTACAGGAAAGGTTTTTTTTTATATATCTTAAATGCACAGGTTTGGCTTAATTACTGCTCTGAATATGTTGTTCATTCAGAAATTGGCCTTTTTTTGAGTCTGTAACTCCAGTTAATGATTAATCGATTACTAAAGTAGTTGATGATTATTTCAATAATTAGGGATAATAATTCAATAATTATTTCAATAATTATTATTAATAATTATTTCAATAATAATAAATATTTCAATAATTATAAAAATGATCAATCATCACGATTGATTCGATTAGTTGTTTCAGCCCTAAAAAGGAGCTTGAAACTAGATCAGAAACAAAGTCATACATAATCATCTGTTATTTTTACTTATGTACTATGTATTTACTTATGTTACTTTTACCAAGCCATGTTGGTTTGAACAGTTGGTTTCCCTTAATGATTATAATCCTCATTTCAAAACTGCTTTTTGTGTTTTCTCAAGGTTATCTTTGTTTGATGTTAAAATTTCTTTAATATTATGAAACGCCTAAGCGTGACAAAAATAGCTAAAATCTTACACAAAGAAATGTGTAAGGTGACAAATCAATACTTCACAACACTGTATGTTAAATGCTAAGCCTTCCATTCTCACCATCACTGAAACAACTGGTAAAAGGGGGAAAAAAAATGCAGCTTCCGGCTCCGATAAACAGTTTAACCACAGTGTAATATTCAGCTTTGGCAAACGAAAAAACTGTGGGATATTCCGCGTTACTGTAGCAACTGATACTCCAGTTTCATCTTCAAGATATGCTCTCTCTTTTTCTTCTTCTTTCTCACCTTCCCTTTCTTGCTCTGCCCTGGCACTTCACCCACCTCCCTCTGCCCCTTCTCTCCTTCATTTGCAGCATTAATTCTTCACACTGCTTAGTTATGTGAATTCATTCAGGAATCCACTGCTGCAAAATGTGTGTGAAACAGGAGTTGCCTTGGCATTTTGACCACCTTTATGTCCACCTTCTCACAACATTCTTCTTGCTCTTTTATGCTTTCCGTCTTTCTCTGATTTTGTTCTGTCATGCTAGAGCCAAACATTGTAAACAAGGTGATGTTAGATAAAGCAGAACTGTATTAACATTATATTAATGGAATTTTCTGTATTTTTGGGAAGGAAATCAGGTCATCTCTGTCTCCTAAAACTGGCACTTATACACTGTCTATAAAAACTATTCATCCCCTTGGATGTTTTATCCTTTCTATTGCTTTTACAAATCAGTCATGATCAAAATTTGGCTTTTTTTTTTTTTTTTACCAGAAAACCCTTTAATGTTAAAGTGAAAACTAATTTCTACAAAATTATGCAAATCAAATACAAATATTTAACATAAAATAAAGGCTTGCATAAATATTCACCCCTTTAAGTATTTACTAGATCAGACACACTCTCTGGGCTCAGTTGATCTCCATTCCACTCATTGTGAGACTAGTAGCACCACTTGGCTGGACCTCTATTGAATTAGGTCTGTTACTTTAAAGGGGTTGAATATTTATGCAATCACTTATTTTATGTTAAATATTTTTGTTTAATTATTATTTTTAAGAAATGACATTTTGCTGTAATTCTGTTGACCATGATTGATTTGTAAACACAATAAAGGGTTAAAACATCCAAGGGTGTGAATACTTTTTATCGGCACTGTCTATAGATCATCTGGGTTCTTTGACCCAGCTACCACCATGCTCCACTCTGCGGTGTGCTAGCCCACATTTCAGGCTGATCAAGTGCCTGTATGGTGGTCTCAGCGTACTAACCTGGACCTACACAGACAAATGTCCACCCCTCTCTGCCCTGCTCCCACTGAGCCAGGTGATAAAAGAGCTCTGTGTCACTAGGCACCAGAGGGGAGAGATTCATTACCTGACCTGTGCTGCTGACTGGGACACAATTGGCTTTGACTGCTCTGTAATGCACTGACACGGGGGGGGGGGGGGAGTAGATAGATGACCGTGTGAAGAAAGAGGAGGCTGATAAAAGAGGAAAACATTGGAGGGGATGGGAGCAAAAAGAGGATGGAATAGTCAAGAGAGCAAAGAGGATGAAAAAACAAGTGGATAGATGAGGGAATCAGAAGATGTTTTGGGGGTGTAGCATACGGAGTGGAGAAAAGTGAAAACAGGGTGCACTAATAGAGAGTGAAAGAATAACCAAAGACGTGTTTTCATCTAACTGTCAAGCTAATTTTACATAGACCCTTGAAGTGGCACCAAAATGGGAATGATCACACAGCTAGTTTCATCAAAAGCACTTCTTAATGTGAGATTCAACACATTCAGCAGATAAATGGCAAGAGGATGCAGATTGTTTCATAGGCTTAATGAAAACTTGTCATCATTTGACTGAACCTGTTGCCATGTTTGCCATTTTCAGCAAATCTGCAGATATGGTTAAAGGTCTCCACTTCAGGGCTTCTTTTCTTTACCTCACTTTACATGCAGATGTACTCACATCCACCTGCTGCCATTGAAAAGCAGGCCTTATGCTGGTATAACATGATTTGTTAGTGCTTGCTGGACACTGTTGGACAGCCTATGGCCTTCTTCTCAGCCTGTGATCATCTGACCTTCAAGTTTTTGATGACCTAGAGCATTTTTAGCAACACTTTTCCTGACATATGTGTCGATTTTGATACAAACCAATGATAGTGGGGCACTTCTTTAAAGGTAGGCATTCCTAACACGAAAGGTCATTGAGTTCAAACAAATCTCCCCTTCTCTTATAGGAATCTGTCTGCTAATTAGATTGATGCAATGATGCCAGAAACTCCTTCACAGCTTTACTTCTGCTTATCAAAGGACAATGAAGAAGATAAGGTACCCAATGTCTCCCACATACTCAGGTGTATTATGTGTGTCTGTGAACGGTTGGGATTTCATAGTCAAGCATACCGATTGCTCACATTTTTCATGACAAATTCCTTCACTTCCCACAATCTGAATGGATACCAGCAAGTTTGATGAGTTATTTGGGTGCCTAGCCCCATTTCTTCTCCACCAGGGCAGCCACCTAATGCACGTCCTTGCAACTGGTTGCACCGACTCTCATCCTTATTAGCTCGGTGTCGGATACAAAACAATTTGATGTGAACACCGTTTCCCGCCAAGCAGTTTACTGTGCAATACAAAGTACAGGTATGTGGTCAGAAAAATTTACCTTTGTGCGGACGTGTCCAGTGGACATCAGCATTGAGTCCACTTTGAGTACATGCGGACTTTCTTGAAGTAGACCCAAGTATGTGGGAGTCTTAAGGCCCCCACATACTTAATCCAAAGCGGAACAGTTGACGCGTAGTCACGTGGTTGCGAAAAATTTGGATTTGCATACATCTTTCATACAACGGCGCAGACCACCTGGGGAACACCCCTCTTGCTGCAGTATACATCATGCCCCTACCCTCCGGGGTCCCCTTCCCTCCCTGCATCCTCTGTTTTGGTTTTATGAAACATTCACAGAAAGAGCACCACACTTTTGTGCAGACAGCCTCCTCCATGGACAACAGCATTACAATTTCCATCCAGGAGTTATTAAGCATTTGCCAGTCTTATTATTGTAGTAGTTATTTAGTGAAAAATCATACAAATATACATAATTCCTCACCGCATCAGATTAAACGTTCCTCAAAATTATTCATGTCTCCTAGAAATATAAATCCGGATTGTGAAAGCAGACTACTTGAAGAGAAATATCAACTCTGCTGTCTGAGTGCATTTCTGCATAAAACACAGCAACAAACTTCTGACCAAGCAGACAAGACTTCACACAGACCCTTGTCGAAATAGTTCGACCCAGGCCTGGTGTCAAGTTTGGCAGGCGGATGGCTCTCTGCAAACAAAATGAAGCAAATTTTCGTCATGGGTGTATGTCAACGAGAAGTAGTACTTCACAATAAATCTTACCCCGTGCGAATATTTTCAATAAAATCTGAAGCCAGAAAGGGTGCAAAGCACATCAAATAACTGCCAAAGTTGTCGGCCACAACTGTAGATGAATTTGGTAGTAAGAAATAATGGCACGTAACCTTGAGGAAGCTACAACAACAAAAGGACCCAACAGTACATGATTTCACCATAGAGAGGACAACATATTAAAAGCAATAAAGAAGTGTGGGTTAAACCACAATCACATGCTGCACTGTTTCAGAAGAAAAACTGTTGGTAAAGCTAAAAACTGGCAACAAAACCAAGGGAAGTATAACCCTAAGGTTTTACAGGTGGCAGCAACACATGACCATAGTTAATGGTGGTCTGCAAAGCACAAATACAGGGTGGATCTAAAACTCTGCAGGAACCCTCTCACCCCACCATGGAGCACAGTTTTCAGCCCGTCTGTTTCTTGACTTCAGGTTTCCAAAAATTCCTCTTTCCTTCTCATGCTTGGTTTCCAAAAATTCCTCTTTCCTTCTCATGCTTGGTTTCCAAAAATTCCTCTTTCCTTCTCATGCTTGGTTTCCAATTCTAAAGGATTATAAGGTTTTCATTCATAATGACTGCCACTCCCACTGTACTTGACGTACCGCTAATCCAGAAGATGATGTGGTGGGGGGGAAACTTCTTCTGGAAATTCTCTCCCTGCCTCAGTCGTACATTGAGATAACATATTTTTTTATCATGAGAGCTATTAGATTAAAAAAAGAAGATACTTAAGTATATAACTTTGTTTAAAGTTCAAATTAAATTCAAACAATATTTTAATTTGGGTCTTTTGCTGTATTGGGACTCAAAATGCCGAGCAATTAATAAAGAGTCAGTTTTAGATTAGTGCCTCTTCTTTTATCGACAGATGTATTAGGACACACTGCTGAGTGTAAGTCACCCAGAGGACCAAAATCTCTAGATTTACTCATTAAAGTACTGATAGGATCAGAATTGTAGTGTGTGTGGTCTTAGAAAACTACATACAGGGCCAATTAAAAGTGGGAACAGAGGTCTATGTAACTGTTGATGTTTCTACCATCAGCTGTAAAAGCCGGAGTCCTAACAAAATACGCCATCCATTTATCCATCCTACCTTTAGGTACTGCACATGCAAAGACCAAAATGACGTCACCTTAAGAGCTTGCTTATCAAAGTGAAAAAACCTTTGGACATTTGCTTTTTTCAGTGTTTGACATACTAAGTGTTCCCATTCAGGTCGATTGTTCTAGTTTTTCACAACTGTTGATCTGAGAAGCAGCTAAGATCTATAACAGGGTGTTTGTTCCACTTCCAATTTAAATCATCATTACTTTATTTGGTGTGTGTAAACCTTTGGTTTCAACTGTAGATCACATCTTTGATTTATTGAAGCTGTGCAGAATACTTGTGCTCAGTGGGCGTGTTTACAGGATTACAAAACATTAATTCTGTACTGTATTTGTTTTGTTAGGAGCAGTGGGATCAGTGTGATTTTGATTGTGACAGATACATAGAAGTTGACAAAGTATCCCTGCAAAATATTAAAATAACTTGCTTGCTCCCTTTTCTGTTTCTATCTATGTAAGCTAAAGTTTTTTTTTCTTTGATACTGTTATTTTCATATCATACCATCAAATAAGAGGTTATAAAGGAGCTTAAAGTATGATCTGAAGCTTTTTAGAATAGTATTTCAGACCGTTGAAATCAAATTATGGCATAGATTCAAGATTACATTACTTTATATTTAAAGATCAGAAGGGTGTTTTTTTAGTCTGTTGCTGTGCCATCTTAACTCTGAACAATGGAGGGATGTTATGACCATGTGAGAAAGTGCAGACTGAATAAAAATAGAAATTCTGATGGAGATTTTTCATCTTTCATTGTGTTCTGCCCACACATTTTATAAAGTCAGGATAAACTTATACTATGTTTCAGTCTATCAGGATGTAATACTAAAGTATTTTAAAAAGGTAGGATATTCCAATGACAACATTGGAATATTCCAATGAGAGACATTCATGCATCAACATGGGCTACCTAAATATACTAAAAAGCTAAGATATTATGATGATGAGTTTTAAGATGACAAATACATGATATGTGTTAACACTACATTTCTTTGCAGCTGTTGGTCACTCCAATGAAGTATTTTAATACTATGGAGAGCTTCTGAACTGCCACTTATATCGCCCTTAGGATGCATTTTATTATGGTCATATTTAATGCTAATTGTTGTGTTTTATCAGCATCTTAACATGATGGAAGTCATTAAGGCAACTGTGACTGATAGACAAAGCTATCTAGATACTAGAGTGGGAAAACTTGATGATGCACCAAATATTGTTAGAACACCAGCCAGACTGAGGTCACTTTTTTACCTGTATTAAAATCAAGCACGAGTTGTAAAATGTGAGCAACGTAGCTGCTTGCAGAAGTTTATATGCTTCTTGTAATTGTTAATATTGAAGGGGAAGAAAATGATATGCAAATTTCAAATTTTTACAAGTAATCTAAAATAGGGTGGAGTTCCCTTATATTCAGCCCCCCTGAGTTAGTTCATCATAGAACCAGATTTCTCTCCAATTCCAGCTGCAAGTCTTTTGGGCTTTGTCTTTACCAGCTTCACACATAGAAGCAAGAGGTGTTGGATCATTTTACATTACAAAGTAGCTCAAGCTTAGTCAGACTGGATGGGGAATATGTCTGTGTCATGTTTGGAGCTGTGAAGGACCCAGGCGCAGAGATGAATTGGCAAAAATAAAGAGAGTTTTAATCAGCAGCAATAAAAGGAGACTTACAAAGACACTGGGGGCTGAGCAGGAGCAGAGTCATTAACAAACCCAATGCCAGGCAACAGAAGAGTCTGGTGGTGAAAGACAAAAAAGTGAGGAGCTTAAATACTGGGAGCTTGATTACTGGATGAGGAACAGATGGTTGATTGGAACTGGCTGCAGGTGTGAGACAAGAACAGGGAGTGAGACAGGCAGACTGAAGGAAGGAGACTAATAAACATTAAAGGAATTAAACAATGACCAAGGGAAAAATACTAATCTGAAGGAATCATAAAAATAACTAAGCTAAATACAAGGAATGAATAAATAAGCAAGAATATATATAGCATAAACAAGGAAATAATCTGGAGTGCAAACACAAAAACAAACCCAAGCAACCCAAGATCATGACAATCTGAACATCAAATTTTAAGTTTTGCTACAGATTCTCAGTTGGATTTAGGTCCAGACTTTAACTGGGCCATTAATGCATATGATCTAAAGCTGAGAACGCATGACTTCTACAGTCGTCACAGATTTTGAAAAGACAAAAGGGTTCACATTCATAGACTAATTTTTGTTTCTCGACTGAAAGACTGGTGATCCCACACATTAAAAATGTTATTGTTGTCTTTACAAACAACAATATCATGTTTGGAACAAACATTAAGATGTACAGTATGATAAATAGGTTTATTCTATGTGGGAAATACTTCATTCAGAAATGTCAGTTTATTAAATTAAGTCCCATTACTATTGTGTGTAATATGTGAATTGCTTGGTTTATTTCAATAAGGCCCTTCAATATTTTCTGTGTTTTCCTCCTGAATATCCCAGTATCTCTTTGTTGCTGTTTTTTTTTTTGTTGTTGTTGTTGTTGCACAACGTCTCTTGCAAACACCATTTTGAAATGTGCTTTAGGATCTGCTTATACTGTGTACACAGTGATGGGTGTAACTGTCATGGGCATGGGGCACAAGTGGCACATGTCCCCCGGACTTCACGTACCTCTGCCCTCTGTCCTCTACACTTTTGTCAGCCATTACAACTGTTTTATCGATTGTTAAGACGTGGTAACATGATTTTCCAAGCTGTCTGCAAACGCACCACAAGAGTACACATGCTGACAGCAGTTATACCTGTGGATCTGATCAACGAGCAGAGCTGTACGGTTTGCATCATGTTCAGCAACTAGGCAGAACCAAAAGACAAAATCTTTGCATTTTTCTTCCAAACAAACCGTGTAAGTTGAGTAAAGCTGCTGCATGCAGATAATGTTAGCTAAATGATGATTAGTTCATCCATGCCAGTAAATCATATTAAGCTTTTTAACAATACTAATGTTGTTGTTACCTATTTTACATCCCTTGTTTCTGGCATAGTTAATGCCAGAAATAAAACCAAACATATTCCACATATTCTTTCCACATATTTAAAAGAATGTTTGTTGTCACAATAGAAAGAGCAAAGAGCCAGGGAGGAGACATTAGACCAGAGGCCATCAGCAGGGCGTCGATGCAGGGTCTTCTCAGGTAGGGAGGGATTAGAACTTGATGAGAAAAAGAGAAGGAAAGGGAAGGTTATGTGCAGCAATTTCAACTTTTTTCTACAAAATAAATAAAGCTTAAAAAATGTGCAACTTTGACATTTTGAAAAAAGTACTGCAAAATCAGTCATTTTAGGCTGGAATAATCACAAAAAAACATTGTAACATCCTGGAGAGACTAGTAAACCAGCTCTGGCTGTATGTTTAGTGTCGTTGTCCTGTTGGAAGGTAAATCTTTTCTTCATGTCTTAAGTCTTTTGCTGCCTCTAAAAGATTTTCTTCAAGAATGTCCCTATATCTAACTCCATTTATCTTTCCATCAACTCTGACTAACTTCCCTGTCCCTGAGCATAAGCATCCTCAGGGAATGATGCAGCCATCAACGTGTTTTAGAGATATAGCGATTCTGTGTTCAGGGTGACATGCAGTATTAGTTTTCTACCACACATATCATTTTGCATGTAGGCCAAAGAATCCAATTTTAGGTTTCATCTGACCAGAGAACACCTTTCTCCTTCTTTCACATTTGATATGTCCCCTACTGGCAAACTGCAAATGGAACTTGTTGGAGTGCATGGCTAATAGCTATCCTATCAAAGGATTCTTCAAACCAAGCTGTGGGTTTCTGCAGTCTCTCCATATTTAACATGAACTTCTTCTCTGATTAAAACTCTCCATGCCTACCCTGTCAGTTTAGGTAGATGGTCATATAGGTTTTCAGTTCTGTCATACTCTTTCCATTCTAATGTTAGATTGAATATCCTAACTAGCTTTAAGATAGTCAAACTTTGGGATATTGTTTTATAATCAAATTTTGCTTTAAAAATCTCCACAACTTTATCCCTGACCTGCTTTTTTCCTTGGTCTTATGATGCTTTTTGTTCACTGATGTTCTCCAACAAACCTCCAAGGTCTAAAGAGCATGTTTAGACTGAGATGAAATTACACACAAATGGAGTAATTATGGGACATTTGAAGGCAATTGGTAGCACTGGATTCTATTTAAGGATTTATGAGTAAAGGTACTTAATGCAAATGCATGCAACCATTTTCAACCCACTGTTATTACCTTTCTACTTCAGAGATAAGCATTACTTTGTTTTGGTCTATCACCTAACACCCCAGTGAAATACATTTAGGTTTGTGGTTGTATTGTTGTAAGGTTTGAGGGGTACGAGTGCTTTTGACAGGCACAGTTCGTGGTGGCGGAAGAAGAGAGGGAGACCAAACAGTAGGACAATGACAGATAGTTTTTGTGGATTAGCAGAGAAAAAAAGGTACATCGTCACGCTCTCTCTGTGGATTACTGCAAAAGCTTAAAAGAAAAAGACATGAAGAAAAACTATCCAACAGATACAACACTTACCTACAAAAACACACGCTAATCTGTCAAGGAAACAAAAGGAGGCAAGCCAGGGCTGCATTTGCATGACAAACTGACCCTGCTTGGTTGATTGAGGAGAAAACAGTTTTAGGAGACAGGCTGACTGTGTGGTACGGTGCCTGCCACCTCTGGGTGGGCCTCAGGATCAGAGTGTGTGTGCAGGTAGGTGGTTGGGTGATTTGTTTGCGAGCGGGTCTGTGCGAGCCACGAGGTGGTAGTTAGGGGATATGGGATTTAGTTCTATGGGAGAAAAACAGAAAGGCAGAATTCATCAGGTTATTGTGCTGGGCTGTGTGTGTGTGTATGTGTGCATCCCTGGGTTTGTGGGAAAGAGTATTTGTGTGTTTCTTTACAAATCCAGGAGCAGGGTTGGGGGGATGAGTGTTTTTTTCATGTCTGTGCCTGTATGTAATGTCTGCTTACGTTGGAGAGTGTGTGTGGTCGTGAAATGCAGTTTCGATCCATAGTCCAGTATGCTTTGTGTTTACACAATTAAAGTGGGGGGAAAATGTGTCTGTGTTTGTGAGTGAATCTCTGCCTTGAGTGTGAAGCTCTACTTTAATCCCAAGAGTGGCTGAGAAGAGGGTTCAGATGTACGGTGGCCTGGTTGCTACACTCAGTCTAATCTAATCCTATCATCATCATTCTAAAACCTTGTCTGGGTGAAAACACACACACAATTTTTATTTCTGACCTTATAAGGACATGATCTCGACTTCCTTTGTGCAGCCAACCACTAACCCTACCCGTAACCATAATCATTGTTTGTTTAACACAAACCTCAGCTCATTTCACACTTATTCCTTACTCTAACACCATGTTACTTTGAACATCATGAGGACCACCAGTCTTGACAAGGTGTGTGATTCTATCTGGAAAAGTCTTAAAAAGGAAAAATAAAAAAATAAAAAAATAAAAAAAAAACAAGAACAGATACGCAAACAACCACTATGCTTACTATGCTCATTGGGACGTTGCATTGGCTTTGATTTATTGATGATCGGTGCATATTTTCATACACTGATTTCTAAATAAAAAATTTTCTTGCACAAACTAATACTTAAATAGGAGCTGGTTTTCTCTTTTGTGGTCAATGAGTGAGTAGAAGTTTGAAACATTATTTTTTAAATAAAAACACACAAAAAAGAAAAACTAAAATGACTCATCCTTTTCATTTGCTAGAAGGCCATCCAATTCTGTAACCACTGTATATTGTATGGAAATACTTACCCCTCACATTTGGTTTTCATCACATGGACAGTTACATTGTGGGGTGAAGTACTTTGCCTCCTCAAGTTGAGACAAAAGGCAAGTTATTCCTTTCAGTGAGTTGATGTGGTATTATTTTTTAGATATGTAAAGAATACAAAGGCGAATTTGAATTTCTACTCATGTTTTCACCAGAGAAACCACACAGCTTGTATTTCAACTTAAAATATTGTATTTTGAAATGAAAGCCAAATGACCACTTTGGTTTGTACATCTCATTAGTGGCTTCTGATGTAAAAATTCAATTACCAAAATATGACCTAACCATTTATGTAGTTTAATCCTCATCTTTACCATTAATGTCTAACCTGAACCTAAACTCAACTCACACAATTCTGAAAACGGCAAAACAAAACGCATCAACTGCACATGACCCACATCCAAAAACTATTTTTGAACTATTAAAAGTAACCTATTATGTTTTCTTGGACAGGTTAGGGAAGGTCTTTGGGCTATACAAAACATGTTCATTACATTTTTTTCACAAAATAATTTTTAGATCATGAGATTTCAGTCTAGTAAGTTCTGCCTATTTTGAGCTCCTTTCAGAATGAGCTGTTTTAGAGCCTCTTGTCACTTTAAATCCAAATAAGCTGCTGCTGGCCACGCCCCCCAACTCAACATTTGCACTCATGTGTGAAAATGGCAGTAGAGACCCATATGGAAGAATAAAAACGAGCAAAATGTAAATTCTGCATAATAGGTCCCCTTTAAGTTATAGGAACCCACATGAACAGCATCGAGGCCAGAGAGTCTGCTGCTCCCAGGTGTGCTGTCGGGACCAAATTTTCTAATCCTCAGTCAAAGCATGGCTTGAGGCTGCTTGTTTTAATGCTAACGGGCACTGTAGAGGAAGTAGGCCAAATTTACTTGAACATCTTTTGGTGGTGGGCTTAATATCCCTCAAATTCAAATTGGTGCAGATTAGATTCTATTAGTGGAAATTAGTTCTTTTCTGTTGTTTTTTTAAGTGCCAGAACTTCTGAAAAAAACTATCACAGTTGAAGTCACAGTGATCTGTGTTGTCTTGCTGCGCTCCAGCACAACATGTTTAATGCGTGTCTGGTGATATGACAAGCAGCAGTGCTCCTGATACGTTTCGTTTTTAGGCCTCGCCCTAAACTCTAGCCCCAAAAGGCTGAATGCTAGAACTGGACTTGGTCCCCGTAAAAACTGCCGTTTTTTTCACAAGGTTGGTGATTAAATCAGGAAAGGACCTTAAGTGGTACTAAAACCAGGTATTTACACACAAACACACACACATACATGTTGAGCACAGTAAGGGCCTGTACTCCCCCACTTCGTTCAGTAGTGTCTTGCTCCCACACGTGCACATGCTGAGGTTAAGACACACAGAAGCCTGACACGGCTTGCAGTAGCTCTGAGTACACACAGGACTTTGGAGTATGACAGATGTAGGCTGACTGGGATTTCTCTGACTTGTTGTACAGAGTGTGGGTGCTTTCTGAGTTTTTTTTGTCAGTCTCAGTGTTTCTGATATCAGTTGTTCCACCCTGTATGCACACAAGATTCAGCCATGTTTTCCAGTCATTTTTCTCTAGGGTACTGACAGAACACTAGTACCCTATTTTGAAATGTATCTCCACTGATGAATATTAACGCTCATGTTTAATCCACGCCTATATTCTGAAGCATAGTTTCACCACTGAAATTTAAGTTCCTCTGTTTCACAACCTTTGTTGCAGTGGTGTTGCAGCTGATTTCTGTTCTTTGAACAAAGTCTTCATCCATTTCCAGCCATTGTTTACATCCGAATTTATCACGTCGGACTTCTTCTGTTGCAGAATTATGATGCATGTCACACGTCAAAGTCAGATAAAAAGCAGTATGACGGTTCAGACTTTGAAAACAATCAGATACATATCTGATTTAGTAGCACATATGGAAGTGGCACAGATCTAATTTTTTTGGGAGTGAAAAGATCGGAATTGGACCGTTCAGACTTACATGAAAAAGTGGGATATGGGTCACATACAGGAAAAAAAAATCTGACTTGGGACACATTTACCTGCTGTGTGAACGCAGTCTTACAGCTTTTGAAATGAAATGACCAGAGTAGGAGTAGCTGCCTTGATAAGAACCCGTTGAATTCTCAAAATGTTAGAGAAACATACCCAGTGACTCTTTTCAGTAGTTCTTTGGGGGCAACAACACTGAAAACAATGAATAAAAACTGAATTTTACCACTGAGGGATAGTAAAGAATATTTCTATTTCTAATGCAATTACTTTGCCATGACAAATATGTATACTTTGTACATACTGAGTACAAAATGAAGACCTCAGCTGATTTTTTTCCAGGGCTTTGACTCAAGTGCATACCTCTTATTAAAAACACAACATATAGTATCTACTGTATAACTTCATACAATCTGTTTTTACTGTTACCTGATCATTACTGGATGAATTCCTTCCATAAAGTCCCTCCTGAATGCAGTATATTTTACTCAGGATGTCTGCATCCATACTAAAGCATTGATAATGACCTTAAACAATAAACTAAGTATCCGAGGCCCTTGATGTGACACAGAAATGCGACTACAAAAACATATCAGAAAAAAAGAAGGAGTGGAGTGGATGCAGAAGTTGGGTTTTGGGGTTCCTGAATGTTGTTTTCATGTAGAAGTTTGTAAATTCACGTATGGTTCCTGTATGGACAAGACCTTAGAGTGTAGAAATTGCCACAATGGATCCATATGGATCCATAAAGACCTATACAATGAAGCAATGTGGCAAGTCAATTATCCATCTAGGTTCAATGTCAGTTTACTTTTATCTTTGACTGTGTAACTGTACCTTACCATTTCTTTTCTTCTCCAAAAATTTCTTTGATGTGTGCAACAGAATTCAGTGGACTGAATTCCTGCTGGGAGAGGTTAGTGAAAAATGTTTTCCTTCCCTTTGCTCTAAATCATTGCAACAACTCTACAAAGACCCAGAAGATGCTGCGATCTTGAGACATGGAAGAACCTTTCCAATGATCTGAGGATGAGGGAGCAGTTTGTTTTAGTCATACTGAGAGCATAAACCTCCCAAAAATGGAGATTTTTTTTTTTTTTTGCGTGGTTTTATTTGGTCAAGCTAGCATTTGGATAAGTTATCTGCTGCCAAACTGTTTCAAATCTTGCCATATACTGTATGTTATTAAAAAACCTAAAATTAGGAAGATTTTGTGAAATAATAAGACCAGTCATATCTTTGAAATACAGTTAAAGCTAAAATTATTCTGGCAGATTTTGAGTCATACATTTTTTTCATTCATCACGTAAGTTTGGTTTGATAGTAAAAGAGATAATAAAAGCAATGTCAATGGAGGATCAGTTTAGAAAAAAGAATTTACTGTTTCTATTTATTTTTTTCATTAAAAAATGTTGTTGAAATATTTCATACCTTTCTTAATAATCAGTGGAAAAATATCTCTTGGCATTACAGCAATGAAACCCCTCTTGCAATATCTGACCAGCTTTTCGCTTGTTTCCACCAGTATTTTGCCTATTTATCTTTAGTGATGAATTGAGATTGCAAAGTCTATTTGCCATTATCCTAATCTTTGGGTTCCTCAACAGATTCTCTATCAGATTCAAGTCAGGATTCCAAAATGTTAATATTTCCAGTGAGAAAAAATGTATTGGTGAAATTAAAATATTAACCCAAATCTGCCACAGGTATGCATATTTTAGGGATTAAATCTTTGTATGTTTGTTTTCTTCTTGGTGCACTCCTGTTCTGTACAGCACATGTACACTGCAATCATGGGTGTGAAATTCATTGTTGTGCTGTGTCAGGATGGGGCACGTTACTTTGCCATAAAGTCACCATCTTGTTTTAATAGCTTTTACAGTATATGGTTAAGGACAGGGCTTTTTAAAGTATTTTTAAGAAAATTTTAATTTTAGTGTAATAATTGAAAAATTGTGATAACAGTATTGATTATTTTTAAAACAAAGATTTTAATCAGTGTTCTTTCTCTTCTCTGTCATTGGATTGTTTAGAACGTTCTTCCCCGAGCCTTCTGATCTTGGTCACATAGAGCTTTATCAGTTGTGTGCAATCTGAAAGCGAAAGTTCATCCAATTGGCCAAAAATATTATCACAGTATAATAATATTAACATATCGCACCTGGAACTGGATAACCTGCCAAACATTTCATCCAAACAGGGTTTTTTGGGATTTTTTTAGATTTTTATGGCATTAGTGGCCTTTATTGAATAGTAGCTGGGCAGGAAGAAGGGAATAGGGAGAAGGGGAAGACATGCAGCAAATGGCTTCGGAACTGAACCAGAAACAACTGCGTTGAGGACTGTAGCCTCTGCACATGGTGCACCTGCTCTTCCACTGAGCCATGTGACGCCCCAAGATGCCGATTTCTATTCCTTGTATTTTATAGCTCTATTTAAAGCTGCAGTATGTAACTTTTACAAAAAAAATTTTTTTCCATATTTGTTAAAACTGTCATCATGTCGTGACAGTTTGGTATGAAACAGATAATCAGTGAAAAGGTCGATCTCCTCCACCTCCTCCCTGAGCTAGTATTGCCGGCTAATGAAATGCACCACTCCCAACCTAAAACAACCAATCAGAGCCAGGAGGAGGGGCTTAGTGCTGGCAATCACCCTGGTGAGGAAAATGGTTGCTAATGGTGAGGAAACAACTTACTGCTCCAGGAATACTGTTTATCCGCCATCATCAATGGCCATGCTAACTAGCCTTAGCTTTCGTGGCAGGCTATGTTATGGTGAACCAGCTGTACATAACAGAGAGCATTTCTGTAGTTAGCACTGGGAGCACTGGGAGAAGGCAGAGGAGCTTGAGTTTTTACAGACTATCTGTCTTGTATTATTCTATCACAACATCATGATAATTTTAACAAATATGCAAAAGTCATATTTTTCATAAAAGTTGCATACTTTAACTGTATCTTAAAACTGCAGTTTTAAGATACAACTGACCAACTGACATCCAGCATTCCAAAGTGAATGAGTCTTCATCAAAACAAAGAACATGAGATTCAGTCATTTTGTTATTGAGTCATTGCTTCCATATTTAAGTGGCAGTTGCATCGATTCTGTGGTAATACATGCCACGTCCGAGCCAGTCTGCTTATGCAGCGGAATTGTTAGACATGTCCCAGAATCTGTGGCAGCCTGGCTTATCTGGTGATCAGGTTGTGTATGCTACACTGTTAAATGCACTGTGATGCTTGATCGTTATTTTCCCATGGCATCATGTCTTTCTGTTCCATTAAAACGAAACACAGTGTAGGTTTACACACATTGACCCACAGGAGTGACATCATATTCTCAGTCCACAGAGTTATTGAATGCAAAATATGTCTGTTTCAGCAGTTTATGCTACTTCATACAGAATTAATGTTTCACTTTTGCTGTCAACATCTAACTTTTGGGGTACAAAAGATGTACTTATTGCTCTCTCTCCCCCACCCCAATTCCAGAGTAATGATAGAAACATTAGAAACATGATTCATGTTTCTGTTTCATGTAATTAGAACCAAACACATTATTTTATCATCAGTGAATCACCCTTAATGCTGATTGCATTCCTCATGCGCAACTTTTCTCTGCATGGTGCTCCTGCTATTAATATTGAAGTTAAAATATTTCTAAACCCTTCATATTTAGAGTAGCATGAGTGCAATAAAGGAGTGCTGAAACATTTAAATTCATTTCATAAAACTGAAAAGAAATACAACATTTGTGCTACAATGAATATAATATTTCTGTATAGCATAACACACCTGGCGAAAGTCAGACCATCTTTTTGTGAAACTGCATTAAGGGACCTTAAAGGTTCTTGTTTGGGACTTCATAAAACTGCATCCACATGGTTTGGCCATCTTGATGGAAGATTAGGGATTTTTGGATCAGTTTTTTGGCATTATGGTATCAAACCGGCTTCCAAATCTGCTGCAAGTGACAAAACCGTGTGACTGGACTTCCTCCCCATCTGCATGAGTGTGTTGTGGTGGTGTATCTCATTAACTCCAGGTTATAGCGGGGAGTCGTTGCTGTGACAGGTTTATTAAATATCCCAGGGCCTGCAGTGGACATGGCAGGGAGGAAAACCCCCACCGGTTATGTAATTAATGTGGCCACTCAATGCTCATGTTTGGAGTATTTGGGTGTGTGTGTGTGGGCCTGTATGTCTTTGAGAATGAGTAAAGCTGATAATGACTGTGTTTGCGCGCGTGTGTGTGTGTGTGTGTGTGTGTGTGTTCCTGGATGGTTGTTTTCCCTACACTGTGCAGGGTAAATGGGGGTTGTTCTGAGACTATGATTGAGGTGAACCTCCTACAGAGAGGAGTTAAAGAAAGAGATAAAGGAGAGATGAAAATGTTGAGGGATAAAAAGCTTGAAAGACTCAAGGAAACAATGTCTTCTTATGATTATTTACTGCAGTTGACCACCTTGTTGGATATTTCGAAGTGATGATTAATTGTTCTTAGCAAAAACTGAAAATGAAAAAGACAATCTGAAGAAGCCCATAGCTGAGACATCTAAAAGCACCCTGGTAGAACCCTTAAAGCTGCAGTATGTAACTTTTACAAAAATGTGTTTTTTACATGTTTGTTAAAACTGTCACCATGTTGTGACAGAATGATATAAGGTGCTAATGGTGGAGGAACGACTCACCGTTCCAGGAAAACCGTTTATCCGTCACCATCAGTGGCCATGCTAACTAGCCTGGCCTCTGTGAGCTGCAGCGTAGCAAAGAGAAGAGGGGTGAGGCGGGTGAGCAGCCATTGGCACGGTGATTGACAGCACTAAGACCCGCCTTCTGGCTCTGATTGGTTGTTTCTAGATAGTACTGGGAGAAGGCAGAGGAGCTCGGTTTTTTTCACAGATTATCTGTCTCATACCATTCAGTCATGACATAGAGACAGTTTCAAAAAACATGTAGAAAAATATATTTTTTAAGTTACATATTGCAGCTTTAAGAAGTCAAGAACTTTTCATGATCTAGCATATCACTGTAATTTACGTGAGATATTTTGCCTATAGTACTCCTTTTTATAAGGGTAGATTGCAATGCTGGTCGTCTTTTGGAGTTTGGAGAGTTTAGGTAAAACAAAGTTGAGGATATGGGACATAAGGTTTTGAGAAGCTGCTTTTTTAATTCCAGACTTGTCCATTTGCTTGCCAGATAGAGCAACAATCATCCCTCCAGAGAACACATCTCTACTGCTGCAGAGGGTGACACAGGAGTGGATTTTCACTTCTGTCCCATCCCACTTCCACAGAAAAAATCTTGTCCCGTCCCAATCCCGAGCCAGAATAAAAAAAAAATTTTTAAAAATTCCTTTCCCAACCCACTCCCAGAAAGATTGCTCTCACCCCGTTCCGCTCCCAATTTTTTTTTTCTTTTAGTCTTTAGGTAATACACTAAATTTTGTTTTATCTTCTTCCCATTCTTTTTTCGATTACTTTGTTTTCTGCAGGTTTATTTGGGAATAGTTCGTCTGTGGTAATAAAGAGAGGCATTTATTACTTTATTCTAAACAAAAAACTTTTACTAAAGGGCACAAAACAAATAATACCTGACCTGTGGTCCCTTTAGGTTTTCTATGGAGTGTTAGCTGTTAAGTGATGTTTGATCTGCTGGGATTTGTTCCCTCCTTTGCTGTTCTTTGAATTTTGGCAGAATGCAGCAACCGGAAGCACAGTGGGCTTATGGGCCAGGTAGTTCTTTTCACTTTCATTACAGTGTAGGCTTATTAAAAGAAAACTACAAATTGGCGGCTCCTCTCCTATGTTTCTTTTGTCTAATTGGTCTGTTCCTGCTCCCATCTGCTGCCATTAACTGTTTATCCTGTTCTGTCCCAATCACGTATTAATAGTAATGTTTACTCCCATCCCGAATCCCGAAAACGTCAGCCTCTACTCCAGAGTCCAGTTGCAGTGTGTTGCAGTTGCAGTCGCAGTGTTATTGTATTTATGTTTTCTAATAAACATAAACTGAGTTTAATATTTTTTGATTGATTGTTTGGATGCACATTACTCAAGCAAACTTTAACATTAATCCTCAGAAGATTAAGCAAGAATTTGTTTTTGGCTGAGCAGCACATACATAAACAGTTTAATGTGTCAGAATCAATAAAGGAGCGCTTCAACCACATCTGCAAAAAAATACTGGATACTGCCCAAAATTCTCATTCTTTGAGCGTTGCACTCATTGAGAACATTAAAGCTGTCCAAAAACACAAGATCTTCAAAGTGCTTTGTCTGGTGCTGCTTTAAATCAGACTTGTTCCAATTAAAAATGATGATAGCGTTGACATTGATGCACATGTAATCCCCCACAATAAAATTACAGTTATAGTATGTGACTTACAGTTACTTTCTGTTTGCAGACAGAAAATTCAGCAAAAGGCTTCATATCTATTTGGAGATTAAAAGGATAGTAGTGGTATAAGGTAATAGACTGTAACTCAGGACACTAAGATTGAAATGCATTATGGTCCAGAAGTCATTCAAAAAATCTCTACCATTGTACAACTTTTAGCTTTCGGATTACCAACATGTTCCAGCAAACAGACTAACATGTCTCCCCACACCCATCCCTACCCACCTAGAAAAAATAGCCAAATTACAGTTCTGCAGTCTTCCAATCAAATGTACCTTGGCATTTAGAGTAAAAAAATGCAGTGCCAAATTTACAAATGGTGTTAAAGGTTACGGCTCCCCCTAGGGGACATGGGGAAATTTTTTCTTTTGTGTTACCTGGCAAAGGTTTTGCATTCCCACGCAATAGTTTTGCATGCCCTTGCAATAGGTTTAGCGTTCTCTTGCAATAATGTACTGGGAGGTTCCTGTGGCATCTTGAATACTGAAAGTCTTTCTGCTACGATATAAGATTTTTGTAAGGCTTTTACATGTATGTTAAAGGGGAAGTATTATGAATTTTCTAGGCACATAGTGCCGTTTTATAGCACTATCAAGTAACTATGTTACCTTCAGTTATAAAAAAAATCCTGTATATAACAAATTAGACTTAAAAGAAATTTGACTTTGCTAATTAACGCCTTGAAATTGGGCCTCTGTCTCTTTAAAAAAAATCCTGCTCTTTCCAACACTCCGCCTTCAGGAAGTCATCACAACATCACACCTCAATTAACCCTTTAACAATGTTTTCACCAGCGTTTCACTGAGGAGTAGCTTGTATAATGAGCTCAGCAGATGCACAGTTCCACCAGGTGTTTGCTAATTGCTGCTGGCTAATCTAAAGGAGCTGAGTAAGGAAGTCGTGGGGGAGGGGTGCTCTGTGAGGCGGAAGCTTGAAAACTTGGAAACTGCAGCTCTGAGGAGGAGCTGCACCCCGAAAGTAAAGCTGTATCCACCCAGGCGTTTTGCACAGCTTAATGATTGCCACGGGAGATCCAAGGATTTCTCAAACATGCATGAAAGAATCAGGGCAACACTCCAGGTATGTTTTTGATGAGGGAATGACATTGTAACATGATGTGAAGCTCAAAAAAGTCAATTTTGCATAATACTGTCCCTTTAATATGTCATTTGTGAGATATCTGAAGTTTTGTATCTTTTTCTTTAGGATAAAAATGCACCACAAAATTATGTGCAAAATGCAAAAGTAGAACAGGTCAAATAATGGGCTTTCTATCCCTTTCCATCCATTCTAATACAAAAACTTTCCATAAAAAGGAAAGAAAGAAAGAAAGAAAAAAAATACATCCAAACTATTTGGATTATTTTTGAGTTATTTTCACGGGATAATAAAGTCATCTGTCAGCGGATTGTGTCTTTTTCGCGTTCTTAATCTGAATGGTTAATAAAGGGCCGTTTTCATGTGTAGTCCTATCTCCACACAAACAACCATCAACATGCAGTTGATGATCGATTTTCAACCAGTTTTCTGCACCAAAGACTTAAACATGTATAAACACGTTGTCACTGAGGCTCTTTAGAGGTGTATGTGTACAATTTGAAACTGGCATTTGTTATTACTGTGACTGCATATACAATAGACCAGGGTGTATTTGCTCATTTTTTGCAGGTGAACACAAAACCTATTGCGAGGGAACGTAATATTTATTGCATGGGAATGCAATACTTTTGCAAGCTAACGCAAAAGAAAAAAATTTCTCCATGTCTCCTAAGGGGCTCCATAAAAGGTAACTTGTTCTGCTGCATTTTTTTTATCTTGTAGGACTTGCATCTTTAAGATGCAAATAAACCTGTAAAAGTTTTTGCTATAGTTTATATTGTCAGAATTAGATGTATCTTTTAAAATCTAATAAATTTCATTTATTCCAAAAATTCTAAGGCAGAGGATAATAGAAATAAAAAGAGATGGAGGGATCACTGTGAGATGAATATCGGAAATAAATTGGAGCATGAAATATGGAGCTGGCTGAGAGAGGGGCTTGATTAGCTGCTTGGAAAATGGTAAATGACGGGAACTGGACAGTGGTTAGAGCAGACAGAAAATGAGATGATGATATGGGCAGCTTTCCCACCTGCGCGGACAGACTGTCTCACTAGCAAACCAATCACTCTCTGAGGAAGCAGCCTCTCACAGGGTGTCACTGGGCAGACAACAAGCACACACACAAATCAGAGAAGTTTGGCTAAATTGCAGCAAACCCCATTTTCCAGACCCATCTCTAAATGTCTCAAGCTGTGTTGCTGACTGTGTGGATTGCGTGTTCTGCTTTGATTTTTTTTGGATGTATTTGATATGTTTTAGATCTAGAAAAACATGTCAGTCAAAAATGATTTCAACACAAGATGAGTGGGCACTTCCAACAGAACAGAACAGAACAGAAACAGAACAGAACAGAAACCGACGATACTGTTCCTCTGAGAGAAAAAGACCTTGTGGCAGAAAACCACACCCTTCAACCCACACAGCATTAGTCTGATGAGGGCAGATTCAACTCGCAAGACGAATGAGCTTTGGGCACAATGTCCCATGTAGCGAGGCAGAGTGACAGCAAATTCTGTTTGTCATACATCATGAGCTTGTGACAAAAAGGCAGGGGTGTCACTGACAAGTTTTTATCTCCAGTCTTCTAATTTGACATCATTTGCAGTGTTTTATTTGATTCTGGAGAGAATTATGGAATACCATTATGGGTTCACAGCATCCTTTATGCACAAGGTACAGTAAAAAATAAAGCTGTTTGATCTCAGTTTAGTGGACAGGAGCCATGTTTCCATTCAGTTGTCATGCAGTTTTTGAACTTTGAGCAAACTAAAATATTTAACATGAAATAAGTGAGTGCATAAATATTTAGTCCCTCTAATGTGACTGAGCTAACTCAACAGAGGTCCAGCCAATTGGTGCTAGTAGTCTCCCAATAGCTATGTTTCCATCCAATTGTTATGTGAATTTTACACAAATTTTTAAAATGTTGCAAAAAAAAAAAAAAAAAAAAAAAAAAAAAAAAATGCAAATTAGGGCTGTTTCCGTCAACTTGTTTGGATTGAATCAACCATGCTATGCAATGCGTGATGTCATAAGATGCTGACGCTACATATGGCTGTAATAAACAAGATGTAGAGGTTGGAAACTAGCATGAACCACACAGAAAAATGGAAAGTCCTCCCTTCCTCGCTTGAGGTTTGGACTTTGAAATTTTCCAAGTCTTCCACCACCACCAGCGGAGGGGGAGCTTTCCACCTCTCCCATTCCAGCCTAGAGTGCCTCTCGCCAGCCACTCCAGGGTGAAACTCCTCCCCTCCATGCTGGAGGTTTGGACTTTGAAATTTTTCTGAGTTTCGTGCCTCTGGCAAGGCGCAGACCAACCGTTGGATGGGAAAGTTCACTACATCAGAACTTATTCAGCAAATGTATTTCCAACTCCCCTTTAGTACATTAATTCTAGTTTTGGAAAAGCCCAAACCACCTCAAGTGAGCATAAAAACTTTTTTTTGTGAAACTGAGGAAGCTATATCGAATTTTACCATTTCCATCAACCTTTTCTAATGTTATACTTTAAAATGTGCATAAAAAACATTGTTGGAAACACAGCTAGGGAGTGTGACAGCAAATAAGTCACACAATTTGCCGTGAGCGGTGTTTTCCTTTACTGTTAAATGACACCAGTCAGTTTCCAGTTTGCTAAGACAAAAGTTCCTCCAGACTTTTGCATGTTATGAGACCTTTACTGTTTCACTGTCCTCTGTGTCTTGATGTAATTTCACACTCATTTCATAATGTTGACATCAGGGCTCTGCAGGGGTAAAAACAGTGAGACTTCTTGTTCTTGATGTTCACAGTTGGATTTGGATTCCAGCCCTTTGGTGATTTCAGCCCAGATGCACACACCCATGTGATTTATAGGGGCAGTGGCATATAACGACATTTACTCTAACAGAAAGGGAAGTAACTAAGCAGTGGCTGATCCTGATGGCACAAGATTTATGTTGATGGCAACATAGCACCTGATGCTAAAAACTAGCTTTAGTCTTCAAAGCCATCTTAATGTCTGGGTGGCCATGTACCCATTGGTGGCAACTCTAAGTCACTTTTATGATGGGAAAACTGACATTTTGGGTGACATTGCACACACCATGGTTGGAGAAAGAATAGTTCTGCACATCAGTTCAAAAACATTTAATAAAGTTTGCAAGTGGGTAGATCATTGTGTGGATTGTCCTAAAGCAGATGGTACTGGTAGATTTCATATAACTGAGGGAAGGATGAACGACGAAATGTACAGGGACATTCTCGATAAGATTCAAAAGATTCTGAAATGAGACAGGATTTCTAAGCAAGACAGTCGTCCCAAACACACAGCCAAAGCAACTCTTAATCAGTTTCAGAGAAAGAAACTAAAATTGTTCGTAAAGAGAGAAGGCCAGAGTGAATAAACAGGACCCCCAGAACCTTCCAGATTAGAAGACATTTTTTGTGAAAGAATGAGTCAAAACAGCACCTGAGTGACTAGTTTCTCCATATAAGAGAAGTGTATAAATTGTCAACACCAAGAATGTATTTTTCTCAAGTGTGTTCAAAACTTTGCAGTTTCATTCTACTTATGATATGATGTGTGTCCTAATTTGTTATGATTTCTTTGTGTGTGTGGATGGCTTGGGTTTTTGCCAACATCTGCTGTCAATTGTAGGTCAATGGTCCTAGAAGACTGTGAATAATGTAAATGTGTTCAATACTTATTTATTCCATGCATGTCCTCTGATACCATTCTAGATATACAGTTGAAATATTTATATATACTGAAAAAAAAAAAGATACATTCACATTTTTCCTCACTGTCTAAAGTTAAATTAGGCCAGACTTCTCTTGTTTTAGGTCAGTTAGAATGAGCAAACTTACTTCTATGTGCTAAAAGCCAGAAAATTGAGCAATTTAGAGATTTTTTGTAACTTTCTTCAAATTCAGAATTTTACATATTTTGTCAGTATCAGGGATAGCTGTCTTTTAAACTGTATGACTTGCGGTTAAAACGTTCTGGGTTTCCTTTCATAAGCTTCTCCCAATAGTTTGCTGGAGTTTTGGCCCATTCCTCCAGACAGAACTGCTGGAGCTGAGTCAGGTGCCTCACTCAGATGCCTTTTCAGATCTACCCACAACTTCTCCATAGGATTGAGATCAGGGCTTTGTGATGGCCACACCAAAACATTGACTTTGTTTTCCTTAAGCCACTTTATAACTACTTTAGCTGTATGCTGAGAGTTATTGTCCATCTGGAAGACCAATCTGCGCCTGTTCTTTAACTTCCTGGCTGATGTCTTCAGATGTTGCTTTAATATTTCCACATAACGCTCTTCCCTCATGATGCCATCTATTTTATGAAGTGCACCACTTCCTCCTGCAGCAAAACAGCAATGATGCTGCCACCTGCATTATTCACAGTTAGAATGGTACAAACATCTCCCTTTCTTCAAATGTAAGGATGGTCATAATGGCCAAACAGTTCCACTGTAGTTTCATCAGACCACAGGACACGTCTCCAGAAGTGAAGGTCTTTGTCCCTGTGTGGATTTCAAAAAATGCAATCTGGCTTTTTGTGTTTCTTTTGGAGTAATGGCTTCCTCCTCGCTGAGTGGCCTTTCAGCCCATGTCGCTTACAGGACACGTTTCACTGTGGATATAGCTCCAGCAGCATCTTCACAAGGTCTTTGGCTTTTATTCTGGGGTCAATCTGGACATTTTGGACCAAAACATGTTCATCCCTGAGACACAGGACCTGTCTCCTTGCTGAGCAGCCTGATGGTTGGACATTCCCATCATGCCTATACTTGTGTATAATTGTTTGAACAGAGGAATGTGGCACCTTCATGCATCTGGAAATTGTTGCCAAACATGAACCAGACTTGTGCAGCTCCACAAGACTCTTCCTGATATCTTGGTTGATTTCTTTAGACTTTCCAATTGTGTTGAACCAGAAAGCAGCGTGTTCCAGGTGTGGCCTTAAAATACATCCACAGGTGAGCCTCGAATTAGCTCAGATGTGTCAGCTAACCTATCAGAGGTTTCCAAAACCATGCCATCATCATCTGAGCTTTCCCTCATTGTTTAAAGAGTAATCATTCTGTATGTAAAATTCTGAATTTGAAGAAAGTTACAAAACAATTTCTAAAAAAATTTTCTCACCAAGTTTTCTGGCATTCAGATGGTGAGGAAAAAAATTTGTATGTGTCTTTTTCTTCAGTGAATGTACCTCTGGTTTCAACTGCACTAGCATGTAGCAAACTTAATCATCTACATGTTCACTGCAGGTCTGCATGTACACTCTATAAAGTCCAATCGATTTTGGTGCTTAACTGTTAAGTCAGTGTTGTGCCCACCTTAGTGTTACTAGTATCAGGCCTACAGTGATCTGGACTGTCTTTGCATTGTCTGGAAGATACTGTATGCGTTATTGGGTAGATTATTGCAGTGTAAATCTTATGATATAGCTTTTATGCTATAACTCTTGACAAAGGTTAACACTTGCTGGAAACTGCAAGTGTTTTATTGACAAAACTCTATTTTTTCATCGTCCCAGTCCTTTTTCTGTCTGGAGTTACCTTCCTAACTCCAGCTAGTGCTCAAACCACTTTATCTTTATCTCCTAAATTTGGAGTTTATGAATAAACCTCCATATTGAATATTTACATCTATGAGATTTTTTTCTGTTTTGAACAAGACGTTACAGTCTTGTCAGGTTATGGCTAAGCATGGTGGCATCTGTCAGCATACCTCACATATGGAGTCATGGATGAAATAAGCATCATTTTAGTTGCTAATTCCACCCTGTCAGACGATGTATCTGCCACTGCTGACTTGATGCAGCGTTAATGTTGTGGTGGAGCCTTGCTTTCGGTTTTAGCACCTCAGCAGTCAACGCCGTGGTTACAAGCTGTTGTGGGATGATCTGTTGACTCCCCATAGTCCTGCTTGCCACCACCACAAAGCTGGGGAGGGGGGTGGGGACGGGTGGGTGGGGAGTGGCACCTACTCTAGCAAACCAAGCTGTGAAGCAGGGACGTTTGCTGGTACAAGCTGTTTCCTTCTTTGTCCTGCTACAGAGCTGGAGGATGGCAGCGATGCAGACTATACCGAGCGCTGGCCGGGCTGGTGCAAGCCATCACAGGTTGATGTTTATTAGCTACCCGGCCAATGCGGGAGCTAATAAAGCCATGTGGCATGATACCAGTTATGCATAAACCAATCCAGTTCAGGCAGGAGTCCATTGGAAGCAGCTGTGTTAGTGTAGGCAGTGTTAGCACACGGGTCGTACTAACCTATATGTCATGAAGATCTGCTGGGGTGGTAGCAGGTCTGGGGTGCTGCAACATGTTCCCACTACTATCCATCTGTTAGCTGTTGCTCTGAGTCCAGCATCTCTCACTTAATGGAGTGGTTTTATTGTATTCCTCAGTATTGGAGGTTGAGTTAGATTCTAGTTATTCACATGAGTGTCCATCTGTTCTACACCTGCTGCCCTCATAGTTGGTAGTTTACTGTAGTTTGCACCATTCTCAGATGTGCAGTTGATTCCAGATATTTACATACACTGTATAAAAAAAACGTGAGGGTAAAGGATGCAGAGGATAGAACAAAATGGAGACACATGATTTGTTGTGGTGACCCCTGAAGGGAAAAGCCAAAAGAAAAGAAGACTGTATAAAAAGACACATAACCCCTTTTTTTCTCCTCACTGTCTGAGATTTTGTTAGTAAAAATGTTCCTGTTTTAGATCAATAGGCATGACCAAATTTATTACTATTTCCAAAATTCCAAAATAATGACTTTATCATAGAAACATAGTAACGTAAAGAAACTAAAGTTTACATACCTTTTCTTAAAATCTGGTAAAATTGTCTTTTAAAATTTATATGCAGTGGCAGTTCCAGACCAAGCTTACCAGAGGGGCCTGGGTGGGGACAATGTTTTTTTCATTGGGGCACAGAATAAAAGGATGAAACAAAACAAAACAAAAAAGGCAGTATTGTATCATTTATAATATTAAATGAGCCTCTTGTGGCTCCAGAGCTACAGGCTGCAAACCCCTGATCTAGCAGATGACAACTGAGATTCTATGTCATATGTCAATATGGCTGATGCTAAAAGTGCAAAACCTTAATTTTTAATTAATTATAAAGTGAAACTGTGAAGGTAAAAAAACCCAAAAAACTAAATTGGTCTAAGGGACCAATTAGTTATGGTTTCTGTCCCAGCTCATATCATCATAAGAAACTGATTTAGTATTATCTCTTCAGTACTGTAGCCATAAGAGGGGCCAGGACCAGCCCTACAAGGACACTGGCCCCTGTTGCCCCCTTTCTAGAACCGCCCATGTGTATATGATATCCTTTCCAACACTTTCCATAATAGTTTGCTGAAATAATAAAACCTGGGGTTTGTTGACTACTCCAAAACATTGACTTTATTCTCCTTGTAACTAATTTGCCGTTATGTTTAAGCATCATTGTCAACAGTATCTGGAACATCCTTTTGTCCCCAAGCTTTAGCTTTCTGGCTGATGTTTATTCACTATAGCCACATAATGTTCTTTCCTCATGATGCCATGATCTATTTTTTCAAGTTCTACTAGATGCTCCTTGATGCAGCCACTCTTGTTCTACATAGTTGGGATGGTGTTCTCAGGCTTGCAGGCATCCACCTCTTTCCTCCAAATGTAAAAAGTATGGTCACAGAAGACTCTTACCATACACCTAATCCATCAGTAGAAATAATAAAAAGTATTAAATTAATTTAAAACAAATTCATATTCATAATCAAAAGAATTTAAAAAATATTGTTTCTAAAAACTGCAAATCTTGTTTGGATGAAGTATCAATTTAACTAATTCTCTTGCATAAAATGCAATGGCTAAACACAGTTAATTACTGTGGTTTTAACTGGCACTAAAAGATATTGAGTGCTGAAATACAAAGTACAATATACTGCCTTGAAAATATGTGAGCCCAGGAGTGGATAATTATCCTTTTTTTAATTAGTAAAATGTGACATTGCAAAAGTAATAGCTGTGCACTGTGTTTAGAGTGAAGAAGGTCGGCAGACACTGCTAATAAGTACATGACTGATGATAAACATGGCACAGACAAGTTCAGTGTTGGTTTTGTGATTACAGTTCTGAGTAAGTAAGCTTATCTGGTTGTTGGACAAAGCATACAGTTAAGATCTAAATTATTCATATGCCTGGCTGTTTTATTTATTTATTTATATGCTCATTTCAGGTAACCATATAGAGAAACTGGTTGTCTACATGGGCCAGGGAAGATTTGCTCTACAAAAAGATGGAATCCTAGTCGTGTCACTGATTTTATTAAATAAAGACTAAATCCAGCACCAAAGTAGGCCTTGATATAATAGTTGCCTCGGTTTTTATGGCCTTTAACCATTTGGATTAATTGTGTGTGTGTGTGTGTGTGTGTGTGTGTGTGTGTGTGTGTGAGGGGGTGGGGGATTAGAAATTAATGTGCTTGTACTAAGTGGGTGTATGTGAGTGACTTTGTCATCTGGAGGTGCACAATAAAAGGCCTGCAAACACACAGCACCCACGAACATTAAGGGACGGATGGACTCTGCTCTGGAGGGCCGCAGCAGTCCAAGGATGAGAGGCATAAGGCACCGCCCCAGGGCAGCTATAAACCCCGCATAGGGGCAGGTCGTCAGTGGAGCACAGGAGCAGCAACCCACATGTCAAAGAGACACATGGGTGAAATGTAGGGCACCAAGTCCCCCCACCCCCTGCCACAACCCTGACCCAGCCACTCTGCTATCCCCCACCACAAGGGCCAAGCCTGGGAAGACCCCCTGGCCACCCGATGGGAACCCACCACTTCGGGCGTGGTCCAAGCACCTAGACAAACATCACCCCTCAAAGGTGGGGCAGCCCCCCTGAGATGCCTCCTTGCCACAATAGTGGCAGACTGGCAACGTGCCCATTCTGGAAAAGTACAGAACAACCATCCAGTCCAGGGTTATCAGCCTGCCACATTCACTAACAGAAAAGTAACACTGATTTTTATCTGTCAGCAACAGCTGGGGTCACGGCTCCTTTAAGAACAGGCAAGGAGTGCGTGTGTCTCAGAGCAAACTTTAGAGTGGGGGCATAGGTGGAAACAGAGACTAAGGTTCTGACTTCAAAGAGTGTTTTGGCTGCAGCGCAATTTCCAGCAGCAGTGACGTAATCCTTAAGATCAACCACAACAGCCCGACTCACTCGCGTGAGCCTAGAAGCATCATCAGGCTGGTCATGATAAAGTCGAGGGAATTTTAACTGGAACTACACCTCCTGATAGTGATAGAAAACAGTAGGACCCCTCTCTGTGAGCTTCTACTTGGACTTATATGATGATGAGGAAAACTATCTTGTTCTTTAGTGCTGTTATATTTGAGAACTAAATGTCAACTGTCAAGCTAATTTAAAAATTTGAAAAGTTCATCACATTGCATCCCGTTGCTGTTCACAAACACACAGGCCTGTGGGTTGTTTTCTCGGTCCATTATTACAAATACAAAAAAAAAAAAAAAAAAAATGTCAGTGACATCCCATTCTCAAGCTATAAATTAAATGACAGCCCATCCCTTTGCATCTATAACACCCTAAGCTCTTTTTGGAAGGCTTTCCAGAAGATTTAGCTGTATATTTATGGAAATTTTTTATCATTCTTCCAGAAGCACATTAGTGTGGGCAGAATCCAATGTTGGACAACAAGCCAGACACAAAGTTGTTCTGTTTGGTTGAGGTCATATCTCTGTGCAGTCCTGTCAAAGTAATCCACACCAACTTCATTCACCTTTATGGACCTTGCGTTATGCAATGGTGCACACTCATATTGGAACAGGAAGTTGTCAAACATGAAATATTCTAAAATGTCTTACACTGAAAACATTAGGAGTTCCTTTCATTTTAAACAAAGGGACTGTTTGTAACTCCTGATAAACAGTCATAATCTCCTCTAAAGCCAAAGTTAATACTTGACACAATGCAGTCTGTCTAGTACCATTTTACTGGCAACTGCCAACTCCAGACTGGTCCATTTGATTGCCTGACAGAGACACATAATTAGTCACCCCAAAGAACATGTGTCCAATGCTCTACAAACCAGTGACAGCATATTTTACTTCAATTCATTATATACTTTGCATTTTACCTGGTGATACAAGACTAGGTGTCAGGTCCTGGTTCTTTTGGACTCTTGCTTTTGTTGTTTTTTAGTGTTGAATTCTTATTTTCACTTATCCTAGTTTATTTCTTGTTTGTCTAGTTCTTAGGTTGAGTATTTCAGTTTATTTTAGATTATGTTTATTCTCCGGCGTATTGATTAGATTAGTCTTATTTCTGTTTTACTTAGTACACTCTTTAGTTATCCTCTTCTTCTGTTAGATTTTGCTTCTGTCATTTCTATGTATTGATTTCCTATTTTTACCAGTCAAGTTTATCCATTTGGTTTGTCCAGTGCTCAGTTTGGGTATTTAAGTTACTTTTAGATTATGTTGATCATTTCAGTCTTTTCTTAGTTATCCCAGTTATTTCCTTACGTTCAGTTTTCTCCTTGTTTCTTGTCATCCTGTGTTTCCTATATTTATTAGATCAGCCATGTTTTGGTTCACTTTAGGAGACTTTAGTTATTTCCCTGTATCTCGTTATCCTCAGTTACATGTAGATTCTTTTCCTTGCTTCCCTGTTGCTCTCCCTCGCCCTCTGCTGCCATTCTCTCTCTCCTCAGTCTCCCCTCTAGTTAATTCCCCATACCTGCTATCATTTAGTCATCAGCCCCAGCCTTTGTTGCAGCATTCACTTCCCCAGTATTTAAGCTCTTCTCCTTCTCCCACTCCTTGCTGCTTCTTTCTGTTTACTACAAGTTTTCCTCCTGTTATCCCTGCCCATTTCTCTGTTTTATCTTCCTGTTTTGCCACCTGACTTATTGGACAGGTGGCATCTCATCACTGCACTATGCTGGAATTCCCTTTCTTTCACAAATGTTTGGAATTGCAATCTGCATTCCTGTCTCAAAATGCCACCCCACTTGAAACCCAAAGCATGGAAGCCATAATGTTTATGGAAGTCATGTGATTTATGATGCATTCACACCATCACTGTTTAATTCACTTTAATCAAACGCTATGTTTCTCTTGAAAGTCCGGGTTGTTTGGGGAGGTGTGAATGTGCAGTCGAACTCTGATCCGGACCAAAAAGCAAACTCTGATCCACCTAAAAACATAGATCTCGGTTCAGTTGAAGTAAACTCTGGTGCTCCAAAAGCAGGAAGTGAACTATAGCGCAGGGCATTCTTGTAAATACAACCAAAGCAAATGTGCATGTCTCGCCCGAGCGGGAGAAATGGCTCATGGTCTTTTGCCAAAGACAAAAGAGAAATCCTAAAACCTCTAAAATCTCATGCTATTCCATTTTTGTTTACATTTTTTGAAACAGGAAGTTGCACTCTGTATTTTTGTGTTGTTTCCCTCAGTGGTTCTTGGTGCAGCGTCACCACAGGTGAGGGGGTAAACAGGTCTTTTATAGGGTTCGATTCCTTTGACACTATACAGTGTGAAAGCGAATCACACCAGCTGAAAATGTAACAAATGTTGTAATTTTGGTCCCCACTTGAACTGAGTCTACTGGTGTGAAAATATTCTTACAGAGACCTTGTGTAGTTACTAACCACCCAACTCCCACCTATGGCTATAATAGAATAAATACATCCTATCTCATTAGATTACATTATAATTAGATTCATTCTGTATTGAGCACTGCCTTTTAAACAGCACTGAAGTAGATGCATTGAGCTTTAGATGCTTGGTTTGAAGGCACTCCTGTACTGAATCCCCTGCCTGAGCAGCAAACCTGAGGACAAGAGAAACATGGATAATGGCTGCTCTGAATGCCTGCAGTGAGAATAACTGTCACATAGAGTAAAAGCAAACACTTGCATTGGGGTCATAATGTTTTCTGACAAACCTCACAAACACTGTTGTTCGACAGAACCTCTACTTTGCAAGTAAGTCAGCTTTTTGCCCAATTGCATACTAGCTCAAATTTGGACATTTAAAAGACATCAAAGAAACACAACTATACAGACACATGTTTGTGTGCACTCTTGAATCAATCCTACTTCTCCTTTTAATACCAGTGTGTGTTCAGCAGCGTATGTCCTCCTAACAGCAGGAAGCTATAACCTGTCCCATCCACACTCTATAATCATGGGTGTTTATGGCTGCATAAAAACACACACATTAGCTTTTCCTTTTTTCTCTCTCTACCCTTCCCTTTTATACACACACATATGCAGCTGCCGTCTCAGTGGCCATGTGATTATTGCCGTCTGGTTGAGGCTCTTATCTGCGTTGTGACGTAAGTGGCTTCTGGGGACACACCTTTGTCCTCCGTGGCTCTTACCATTGCTTTCCCCCCCTCTGTTACTTGTCGTTCTCAGCGTTCCTCTGACCCTTTCCTCACAGTGGCTGAGCAGCTGAGGTGCAGCGTTGCGTCGGCTCTCACCGAGCCTCGCCGTGTGCCAGTTTAGGAGATTGGCATTAAAAGCCAGACATGAGCTCATCGTCCCAGCTGGGCAGACAGCCCATTACAATGCTCTGCAGGGCCCTACCGCAGGGGTGAAGAGAGCTCAATACCTGCTGCTTATCTACTCTTCCTCGCTGTCTGTGGCAGGTTCTTTTCTCTTTGTTTTAATCGGCTGTTCCCAGATTTCTTTCTCTTCCTTACAGTTGTTTCCTTTTCTTTCTTACTTCTTCCCCCCTTTTTTTCATCTTTCCATCTCCTGTTGTCCTCTCTTGCTGTTTTACCTCCTTCTTTACTTCCTCGTTTCTTGTATTCCCTCGTCTCCCTCATCATCTCTGTTACTTTTTCTGCTCTGCTTTTGATTTATTCATTCACTAAGTCAGTCTCCTCAACCTGTCTGTCTGGTTAGGTCTCAGATTCAATCTTTCTCCCATTCACACTTTCATCGTTCTCCCTTCATTCTTTTTTCAAGCTCGACCGTCTCTGGCACACAGAAAAGCACACTGAAACAACCTTTAGGTAAACGCTGTAGTGTCATTGCAGTGGTGCCTGCGGCAGCAAGGGAAGCAAGGAGGTGTGTTTTTTTTAAATGACAGGGATGGAAGAGAGGTGTGTGTTTGTGTGTAGCAATAACAGAGGTGGGAAGCCAGACAGCTGGTGCACCTGCGCGGACAGGATATGACACGGCACTGCAGCCAGACAAGGGCAAGAAGCAGCAAATGTGATATGGCATGCCAGTTGTTTTTCATTGAGCGCAGCTCTCTGCTTTCCAATGGTCTGGAGAGGCCTTTCTGTTACTTTGTACTGTTCTGACGCTTAAAACAAACGCATACTTTTATTCTCTGTTATTTCCATGGCTGCTTTCTCAGCTGCTGGAATGCCTTGTGGTTAATTCCTAACTCCCATTCTTGATCTAGTATGAAGACTGACTCATCTCCCTCTTTTTGTTCTGACATTTGAAATGACATACTTAGTGCACATAAAGGCTACATGGAAGTTAGAGTTATAGGTCTGCTGAAAATGTTATGTTACAGACAAAATGGATCATTGTCAAGCCTAACTGCCTCAATAACGTGTCACACAATGGAGGCTGTGGACACAAGAGGTTCAGTGAGTTCTTTTGTGATTCTAAGGTACTTTTTTAGCTCCATTGAAGACTATAAACCACTATTGTACATTTACTGTTGTATAATATTATACCATGTCTGTAATCAGTCACTTTGTGCTGCTTACCACCAATTGCCTCTTTCTTGCCAAGTCTATTTGGATTTGCAAATTCAATGCCCATTGAAATGTTTATTTTGCACAGCATTACTACATCCACAGAGCCAGCTCGAGGTCGAAGGAGGCTCCGATCAGAATTTTTTGGGGACCTACATCCAATTCAGAAAGGGAAACTCACATATTATATAGATTCATATCTTCCAAAACTTTTGTCTTGCAGTTTGTGAATACCAAAATTCGTTCTCAGAAAATATAAATGTTACAGAATATGTAATAAGATGTTTTAATACATTAATGTTAGGTTATAGTCATGTTATGGCCTACAAAGTCACAGGGATAACTGTTGGTTTGACAACTGTCCAGCAGCAGACAGTCTTTGAGCACACTGTTAAAGAAGCTGACTTGTCAAAGAGAGTAAAATCCAAGTGTGTGAATGGAAGGTTCAGTGGAAGGAAAAAGTGTAGCAGAAAAAGGTGCACTGATAAACTGTAATTTATTAAGGTAAAAGTTCAGAAGCAATCGGTGATGAAAAGAACTGTGAGAAGATGGTCACAGGGTGCTGTAGAAGCTTTGTGAGTTTGTTTTAAGGCTACAGACTGGGATAAACCAGTCGCATAGAGTTGATATCAATAAAAATGACTGAGTGTGTGACTATCTAAACATCTCTGTGGACAACACCATCCTTGCAAGATCAGTGAAGGCTTTCTGAATGAAGAACCCCGGATCATCGTGATAAAAAGCCTTCAGGGAGATTACAGGGAATTTTTGTGGAGTATACAAAAGCAGCTTAAAGCCAAGTTTAGGGGTAGCAAGGAGGCATACGGGAAGCAGCTGGAAAGCTAGCTACAGAAGAACCGGGTTTTAAGAAAATCACAGGTTTAAGCAGAAGAAATGATCAGCTTGATGGGAATCTGGACAGAGTACTTGTACTTGAAGTCATTCTTGAATAAGTTCAGCTCAGGTACAACCTCAGCATCCTCCTGCCACCAGCCAATCAGACGTTCCATCCTGTCTTGACCAACAGCTTTCCTGTCACACTACAAATGTTTTATCTTTCACCATGGTCATGGGTGTTGATGCTGCTTCACAGTTGTCTTCAACCAATTCAGGAGATGATGATGCTGTCTTCATCTCCCTCTCTCACCTGTCTGTCTCTAAAAGTCAGGTGAAGATGCAGCCTCAGAGCCCAGAAAGTCTGTGCAGACAAGTTATGTGACATTTTACAGCACCTCTTCAACCTTAGCCTGGCCCAAGAGAAGGTTCCGGTACTGTGGAAGACATCCTGCCTTGTTATAGTAGCAAAGAAAGCTCATTATTCAGTCCTTAGCAACTATAGACCTGTTCCCTTGACATACCTGATAATTAAGGCCCTGGAGAAACTCCTAGTGGCCCACCTGAGCAAGCCAGGACCTTTCAGGACCTGATTTGCTCATCTCTGTTGAACAACAAACCCCTAATTAAAAAACAAAAACAAAAACAAGCCTACATGGATCAGGAACTCCCCCCAAACATAATAACTGGTTTAGTAAAGGTTCCCACATACTCGGGCGTACAGTGTATACTCTGTGAGCTGCGGGGGACTCTGCATGCACTTTTCGCACACAGTTGGCATTTTATTGTCAAGTGTACCGATTGCCTACATTTCTCGTGACAAATTACTTCATTTCCCACAATCCAAATGGATACTAGCAAGTTTGATGAGCTTGCTGGACACCTAGCCCCGTTTCTTCTCCACCAGGGCAGCCACTTCACACCTGTGCCAACTCTCAACCTTATCAGCTTGGTTTCACATAGAAAACAGTTCAATGTGAACACTGTTGCCCACTGTCACTGAGTACGCATACGCAGTTGTAAAAATTGACCTTTGCGTGGATGTGTCCAGCAGACGTCAGCTTTGGAATTTTGATCCGCTCTTCTTTGCAGTCATAATCCAGCCATATTGGAGAGTGTATGAGCATGAGTGACCTGTTTAAAGTCATGTCAAAGTAACTCACATGGGTTTAAGACTCAAAATTCACAAGGCAAATTTAAAACCTTCATTTTATTTAAACGTTTTGAGGTTTGCTTTGAATAATCATTCTTCTACATAGCCCAAGTCTGCTTTAGCTTAAGGTCATGAGCTGATGGTCAGACATTCTCCTTCAGGATTCTCTGCTAGGGAGAAGAATTTATGGTTCCATCAGTTACAACAGGTTGTCCAAATCCAGAAGAAGAAAAAGTTGAAGACGCCATTATACAGCTGCTTCAACAAACCCACTGTCATCTGGACAAAGCAGGCAGCACTGTGAGGATCATGTTCTTTGGTTTCTCCAGTGCATTTAACACAATTCATCCTGATCTGCTTCATCTGGAACTCCAGAAGACATGTGGAGGCCTCAACAATAAATTACTACCTGACAAACAGACCACAGTTTGTGAGACACCACAGGGGACTGTACTCTCACCTTTCCTTTTCACTCTGCACACTTCAGACTTCCAGCACAATCTACAGAAATACTCAAGATGACTCTGCAGTGGTCGGGTGGGTCAGAGATGGACAAGAAGCTGAGTACAGAGAGCTGGTGGACCACTTTGTGGCATGGTGTGGAAACAATCATCTCATCTTAAATGTGAGCAAAACAAAGGAGATGATTGTAGATTTCAGGAGAAACAGAGTTAGTTCAAACCCTATTTCCATCATGGCAGAAGAAGTGGAGGTGGTTGAGGAATATTCATTCCTTCATCTAGACAACAGACTGGACTGGAGACTCAACAGTGAAGCCGTCTACAAGAAAGGACTGTACTTCTTGAGGAAGCTAAGATCCTTCAAGGTTTGCAGCAAGATGTTGCA
The DNA here is from genome assembly GCA_014839685.1 of Anableps anableps. Taxonomy (NCBI): domain Eukaryota; kingdom Metazoa; phylum Chordata; class Actinopteri; order Cyprinodontiformes; family Anablepidae; genus Anableps; species Anableps anableps. Next base: position 35,352,575 of record CM026072.1, read on the forward strand.
GATCTTCTATAAGTCTTTTGTTGAGAGCATCATCTCCTCTGCCATCATCTGTTGGGGCAGCAGCATCAGAACCAGGGACCTAAAAAGGCTCAATAACCTGATAAAGAAGGCTGGTTCTGTTCTGGGGACGACTGTGGAACCTCTGGAGATGATGATGCAAAGAAGGGTTTTGCATAAAATTAAGAAAATTATGGACAACCCTGACCATCCTCTTCATGAGACTGTTTCTAGAAAACAGAGTCTCTTCACTCAGAGGCTTCTTCAGACTGGTTGTAAAACGGACCGCTACAGGAGATCTTTCCTGCCCACAGCCATCACAATGTATAATAACTCCTTAATTAAATTAGTTACATCAACATTTAATTTCCCTTTGGGATAAATAAAGTATTTTTGAATTGAATTGAATGTTTACCACAGAATTTGGTATTGAACCATTCCTTTTAAAATGTGTTAATATCTCTTTGAAACAAACCTGCATTCTGTTCCCCTTCATGTTCTGTTTATGGTGTGTTACTGATTCAGAACTGAAGCCTATGCTCAGGAGACAGTTCAGGAAGAAAAGAGAGTAACATAGCCATGGAAGGTGAACTAAAGCAGCCACCAGAAACTAAAACTGTGTTTTTATTTCATGGTCAGAATGGTGCATTTAAGAGACCTTTTTTAATATCAGCCACAAGATGGCACTATGAAGCGGTATCTAGCTTTGCAAGTTACAGGTTTACATGGTGAAACTGCACTGGAAAAGGGGGAGGAATTGAATTCTATTCTCTTGTGTTGCTTTTTTATTTTCCCAAAATGGGCCTGAGGCCTTTTCTGGTGCATTTGTTATCCCCTCTCTAACATCAGAAATAAACCTTCCAGCTTTCCAGGCCAAATGCACACATAAATATGACTGGCCTCCAGTGACTTCAAATGAAGCCTGGACTTCATTACTATCAATAGCTGGACCAGCATGCACAACTTATGATGCTGCTGTTTTTCCTTCCCTGCCTGCTTGTAACTTGGTTAAAAAAAAAAAAAAAAAGATTTGCACATCTTTAAAGTTGCGTTGCATGAACGTTGAATGGATCTGAAGTAAAAGTGTTAAGGCTTGAAGTGAACTTCTGAATAAGCACCAGTAGAAAGGAAACCCCACTCACAGCTCCTAAAATAGACGCAGGCACACGTGCCGTGCGTGATAGACCCATCAACCTAAAGTTAGTGTTCCTCAAATACACTTTGAGACAGACGCTTCCCAAGAGACGCACAGAGAGGCTCTGTGTGTGTGTGCGCGTGCAGACTGCAGGCAGGGGGGATGGGAGGGGATCTGGTAGACTGGAGTGCATTTGGTATTCAGCCGTGCCTAGTATTTATCTGTCTGCTGGCTGTCTAGTCTGGGCTGGCCTGTTAGTGGTGTCACCCTACGTGCTCCCTGGGGGACTGAATTGACGCTCCAGACAGACTGTGCATGTCTGTGTGGCTGTGTGTGTTTGACACAAGTGTTTGTGAGGGAATGGAGGTGGGTTGTATGAGGGAGAATCGATGGCTGTCTGAATGTGTCTGTGGATGAGAGCTTGTCTGGGATTTGTGTGACCTCAGCCTAAAGACATGAAAAAAAAGCAAAGTGCATGGACTTGGTATTTGCTTCTTTGGCGGACAAAGTGGCAGCACGTCAGGTTGTTGCTTCACTTAAATGTTGACAGGTGCCAGCCGTTTGAATAGTGTGCCACTGTTCCATGTGCCTTTCTTCCCTTTACCAAAGGTGTTCATGCACTCATTGAGGAATGTGGAATTCACTGGAAGCTGCAGTCAAGGAACATTTCTTTCTTATGATTGGATATAGAACTTGGCAAGTGTTGCAGCACTTAATGCTGAACATCTGTTGGAGGTGTTGACTTTTTCTTCTTGTTTTCCATTCACAGAGTTCCATTTCATTTTCTTGCCTTTGGTTATTGCTCCTCCTCTGAGTGGAGGAGGAACATTAGGAAATGTATCTCATTTCCTAAAATCTGAACACGACATATATGAAATAACTTTCTTCTTCTAGTTAGATGGACATAATTTATGTTTGGTGATCTTCAAATCATATCAGAGATTCTTAATTAAAATGATCTGGTCTGGTCTTAAAACTGGGTCATTCTGGGACATTTATTGGTTCCCCCTTAACAAGCGGTGTTGTCTTTGTTGTATGTTTATAGTCATTGTTCTGCTGAAAGATGAACCTGTATCCCAGTCCAATATGTCTGGAAGGCTCCTACAGGTCTCTCTCAGGAATTTACATATGATTTGGACCATTTATCTTTCCCAGTCTCCACCTATGAAGAACATCACCTTGGCATGATGTACTACCACCATGTTTCAATGTAGTGTTGGTGTTCTTAGCATGAAAAGAGATGTTGGGTTTGTTCCAAACACTGGGTTGTCTATGATGTTTACATCTTACTGTTATTGTAATGTATTTTTTGTCTTACAAAGGGGGGGGAGGGTGTCTGTAATGGAATATTCAAGGTTTGGGTTATTTTTATAAAAGCAAGCCTGATCTGTACAGTGGGCCTCCGATATTTACAACCACCTGTGAATTAAAAATCTACTTTATTAAGTACACCTGTTCAGTTGGTTGTTTAAAACAGATTTAATAAACATGCACGATGAATTTCAGCTGTAACATGGATCCATCCTGTCTGGTATCACCACTTCAGGCTGATGGTGTAATGGTATGTGGCTATTTTACCCTGACATGGTATGGGGCTATTTTCTTGGCACACTTTGGGCCCCTATTGCACCAGTGGAAGATTGTTTCAACACCACAGGCTGCATGACTATTGCTGCTGACCATGTCCATCCCCTCATGACCACAGTGTACCCATCTTCTGGTGGTTACTTCCAGTAGGATAATGCAGGATAATGAATGATAAAGTAGGATAAATCAAAAAATAATCTTAAACTGGTTCCTTTGCACTTCTTTGACAGCAAGTTGAATGGACTCCACAGTCACCGGATCTCAATCCAATAGAGTCACATTTCTAAAGCCCCTTCTCCACAGGTGTACTATTAACCAGTTCTTCCCCAGTCAGCCACGGACAGCTTTGTCTCCATTTGGAAACAGAGTGCTTCGAGTCACCATCTTTCATCATCCATTCCTCCTGGATGAGCATGCAGCGACAGTAGACTCGCTTGCATTGTGTCGTTGACTTTACAGAAACCCCTTATACTGAGCATGGATGTGGTGACGGTAGAGAGGAAAAATTCCCCTTGAACAGGAAGAAACCTCCAGCAGAACCAGGTTCAATGTGAGCAGCCATTGATACTCAAAAAGAAACAGATGAACTGATGTAAGATTATTATCTATGTTTATGAAAAGTAAAAAGTTAATAGAAGAGGGACAACATTTAGCTGATGGCAGCATTTTCTCAGCTGATGTCCACCTTCAGGAAGGTATCATAGCGAAATGGAGTGCCAGACCAGCTGTACCTTCTATGGAGAGAAAAATAACTGAGAGAAAACCAAAAGTTAACAGTTGAAATAACAGCAAATAATGCTAATTGGTGAGTAGTAGAAGAAGAAAGTGAGAAAAAATGGTCAGTTTGTCCTCCAGTAGCGTAAGCCTATAGCAGCATAACTACAGAGATAGCTCAGGATAACCTAAGCCAGTCTAACTATAAGCTGTATCAAAAGTCATCCATATTTATACTGCACTGACCACCTTTACTATCTTAACTGGCACCCACACTCGTAAATGTAGCATCTTCATTGTGTCTCAAGTAAAAAACCAAGCTGTCTTTGTTGGAGATCCACTATTGAACTCCTTGATGGATCTACATGTTCTATTTGGACTGTAGTTTGGGTAGCTTTTGGTCTAGAGCCTTTTTCAGATTTGACTGGCCTTTTTCTTTTCCCCAACTTCAGACAACTCCAGATTGATGATTAAGTATAAGTGTGTTGGGTGAGAGTTGTGCTCGTTTAGTTGCATTAGCAGGGGTTGTGTTTTGGTGAGGATTCTTCCCTCTCAGCTGCACATGTGCCACTGAACCACAAGACCAGCATTGGTGGGGGTAGGAGGGGGTCACCTCAAGGTTAGAGCCCTAAAAGAAGTGTCTCCATTGGCTGTGGCCTGCCGTAACAAGGGACTGAAACCCGAGACGCTCTCCCCACCCTCCCTAAATAACACACCAGACCAACTAGTTCTCCTTCCCCCTCCTCATCTCCCCTGTTCTGCTCTCCCACAGCCATTGTCAGTTGTGACCCGGCCGTCTGCTGGCTCTCTGTGTCAGGTCAACCTTCCCACAACCCCAAGCACTGACACACACTCACACCAATACAAATACTTACACTTTTGGAAAAAAAGGCTAAGGCACACAAACATGCCCTTTCACCCAGACATGCACAGGAGAACTAGCGTTACGCTGGTGGTGCTTTCACGGAATCTTTATGCGTTCCTGCATTGTGTACTGATGAATATCAGCACACATTTGGATGCTTTTGATATTTGATAATAATAACATGAACGTTGCAGTGAACAGTGCAGTTACTCGTGTCATATGTATTAATAGTTTTCGACCATGTCGGATTGTCACACAAACCTAGATTTCTTTAAACAAGCAATTTCTGCTTAAATAGTTATTTTTTAAAGACCGTATACTACAGATATATGTATGAGAATGCTTGCTGTTTAATCACGTAAGCAGTTATGAAAAATAAAGTAAAACTAAATTGTGTTATACCATAATAATGAATCATATTGCAGTGATTTTATTTAAGTTTGTTGTTTGGGATGTTTTTTCTCGACTACGTCAAAATTCTGACTTCTTTTGAGTACTTGAAGGTAGCGGTTTCTCAGCCGCTGAGGCCCTCCCTTGGAGGAATGTGATTGGCCCCAGTGAAAGTCTGTCTGTTGTGGGCGGGGCCCGAGCCCTCCGTGTCTGCTCCGCACTAACAGAGGAAGGACAGCTGCCCTCAGCAGCGGAGGAAGGCAAAGAAGAGTCGTTGCCAGACTGCGTTAAGCGATGGCTCGAGCCCGAATTTTAGTTCCAATTCTCCGTCCGAGCCGCCCTGGAAGAACCATGGCGTGAGACGAGACGTGTGACACTAAGTGCGAAGGCTGTCGGGGGAGTTTACTCGTAGCGGCAGACTGCGCGCTGCCGCTGCCTGGAAGTTTTTCCTCCTGTTGTTTCTCCGTCGGGGGGTCCCGACGGCGGCGGCGGAGGTGGCGGCGGCTCTCTCCCAGGAGCGGTGTCCCGGTCTGCCCAGCCCCATGCAAAACGTAACGGCCCCTGGCGGCCCTGGCAACTCCAATGTCACCTGCTCCTGCAACTGCACCGCTTCCCAGCCACAGGGAATGGAGATATGTGAGTAACAGTCGCTGCTCCTCTCACGGTCTCTTGACCTTAAAAAGCTGCCGCGAGACTTTCCTGCTTAATGCGTTTTGTGCAGCCACAGAAGGACAACACATTAGACTTAATCTTTAACAGCTACGCGGAGGGCTGAAAATTCCTCTCATTTAAACCTATAAGTCCTCTTTAAGGACCTGCAGTTTGTCTACGCTGTCTGGAACAAACTTTAGGCTAACTTCATGGAAACCTACGGTTTTCAGTGCGTTTATTTCAACGAAAGTGATATTCTCTCTACATATATTAAATATGTTTTCGAAATATAAAGGCTCTAAAAATGGTAACGGTTAGCTCATGGGTGAAATAGTTCCATAACTAACATTTGGGGTTACTTTAATGAGTTACTGTAGTTTTACAGTAGTTTTTATGAAGTATTCCTTGCCCTCCAACAGCAGCGCATATGCTGAGGAGAAGTGACCACAGAGGGTTAAATAGTTTGCCTGTCAGCGCAGACAGGAAACGCTGGAATGGTATGTTATGTCTGTCTGCTCTCTGAGTAGCCCAGAGAGAAACTATCATTATCAGCTCTGCCCTGCTGCTGGCTGCCTGCTTGATCCACTGCAGATGTTCCTCTTTATGGCCGAGGCAGGGCGTTTAGGAGAGCAGACAGGGCTGCTCGCAATGCAGAGGACAGTCAGACAGCCATGGATGGAAGTATTTGTTGGCAGTGTGGCAGATCCACTGACAGACAAAGGCAAACAAACAGTAGAGGACCCACATAGCAGACAGAGCAGACAAGGCGGGCGGATTCATAACCAGTCGGCCAGACAAGTACCAACAAAGATATAAACAGAGGCACAGCAGACACCTCCCAAGCCAGACAGCCGTATGTACTTACTGACTGACAGACCCACTGACAACCTACAGACAGACAGACAGCGCTATGGACAGACAGAATTACTGTGATGTGTAATTTCCATAGGTGCTGAGGCCAGAGCTGGGCAACATGAGATGAACTCAGGATATTAGATTTAGATCTGGCAGCTGAGTGTGGTTGTGCTGACGCCACATTGTAACCAAGAAGTGTGTGTGTGTGTGTGTGTGGGGTAGAAGGGCCGGTGTTCCACTATTCTATGGCTCCACGGTGCTGCTAGCCAGGAAAAATACACACAGTCGGGCTTGGACTATGTGATACAGCAGAGCGCCTAATTAGCTCATCCAGGGAAGGAAGGATGGATGGATGGAGGGCGGGAGGGTTGCCAAAAGAGTCACACGATTATGTTGACTGACTACTTTGCAAACATGAAACAGGAAAGCAAACCGTGGAGCGTTTAGGGTTACATGCATACGCGTGCTCCGAAATAAACGACAGGCTGCTGATTTTCACTAAGTTTGCTCACTCCCCAACGTCTCACTAGTCGGAGGGAGCTCCATTCACAAGTGGTTCGAAATAGCTCTGCCCTACTGTAGTGGCCGTCTGGTTTGAAAAGAGCTCTTGTTTGTCGGCTGTGTTGTCATGCAGACTCCGCAGGGCTGAATAATGCAGCTCATGCTTTGATGATTTATCTGGCTAAAGAAAAGAGCTACAGTCAGTCTCTTCTCTCCTTTCCCCGTCCCTCCGTCCCTCCTTCCTTTCCTTTAAACCAGAGCAAGCCTTGCATGTTCTCTCTTTTATTTCGACAAGAGGAGAAATTGAAAGAGACCCTGAACATAGAAGGATCACAGCTCAGACAGTGTGTCACGGCCAGGAACCGAACCCCATCCCACACATTGGGATTTTCGTGTAGGATTTGAAAGGCAGGAACCGTTTAACAAGTGTTCTTCCCCTTGCTGTTGCTCTGTTCTGATTGTAGTTGTAATATAATGGAGTCGTGAAGTCGAACAGTTGTAGGTGCGCTTTCTTGGCCGTTAACTTGCACTCACTCGTCAGATGGGGGAAGGCTTTTAACTAGATGCCTGGGTGCTGTGTTTTGTGAACGCTGGGTACCCACTGGGTGAGTTTACAAGCCTGTGTTCTGCAAACATTTTTCACTCTGAAGCCATTTAATCTAAAATTGATTCTTTCTTGTGTGACTCTACAGTCTTGTCTTTCTACTGCCCTGCAGGGAAATGCTGTGAAGGCATTTCACTTAAAACTAATGCATATTCCCCCTTTCATTTCCATCAGGCGATGTCATTCTGACAGCGGTGCGGTGGGGTTGTTTTGTAACGTGGATCCTGGTGGAATCTGGGATGAAGGGAAAGTAAACTGACTTTTAGGAAAAAGAGGGTTAACTCCATCCTCCGGGTGGAGGAAGTTTGCTGCAGAGTTGTGCAGTTCAGTATGCTGAAGTGAGCCGCTTCTTCAGTTTAAATATCCTCTCTTGGAAACTCCAAACCATACTTTACATCGTTATGACTATGACCAATTTTTTTGTGTGTAGAAAACAACCATGCTCTTTCATCTCCTTAAAGTAAAGTGAAAGCAATCAGTAATATTTTGCACTTCTCATGTTAGGGAAGTATCAGACATCCAGTAATAATATTGGTCGGTGATTGTTGCTATAATGTTATGACTTGTGATAAATAATTAAAAAGTGTTAATATCTTCATTCTTTGGTTTTTTTTTCAGGGTGTCTGCACATCCTAAAAAAGTCTTTTAATTTATGTATCTAAAATTATGTCCTTAAAATGTCTTAAATTCTTTTTAAAAATTTAATGACTATTTCATCTTGTATATTCTGTGTAGTTGTTTTTTTTCTCACTGGAATTTTCTGTCAGGCAAAAGTTTGAGTTGCATGCAGACATCTTCATTGTGTTTTGTGACTTGAGGCGGTTAACGCCACTGCTAACTAGCTGCCAATATACCCTTGCTAGCTAGCTTGCTAGCTTTTTTTGCATCTATCATTGGCAAGTGCTAATTTATCGCCAGGTGGCTGGACGACACCCATCTTTGCCATTATCTCTCTTCTGTTGCCAACCCATATGATGCTACATTCATTCTGAACAAAAATGGTTGCCATTAAGGGGGTTAAGACTGTATACAGTGTGAGAAACACAAACTACTGCCAAGTGCAACAAACAGACCCCAGAAATGTCACAGTTTTGGTCCCCTGGTGTGGCTAAAGGTCTCCAGAAAACGGCCAGCGCTGCTACTGCTAGCACTGATCTAAGAGCAGCATTTTGTGCGATACAAACGCTGAAGTTGGAGGTTTAGTGGATTTTTAAACATGGTGGTCAAGCACCAGTCTTACCTGGTGAAGAATTTTATTTTAAAAAAAACTTGTTACTATGGAGAAAAATACAGCTGAGGAGCAGGAGAAGAAAAGGAGTGAAGCATGGAGCCAAAAGAGAATAGAGCCACAGATGCAACTATGATGACGATTGGGGAAAAAGATTTAAAGGAACAGTAACAAATGTTTTCAGTTAAAGTAAGAATGTGACAAGATCTGTAGTTAATCTCAAAAATATATAAACTATGCAATTTTCTTCTGTACATTTCTGCCGTGATACAGGTATTTATAATTGTCTTAAAGTCTTTGAGTTGGTGAAACCTGCAGTAACCCTGATGACTGTGTGACCATTTATTGTGTGGAAAACAATCAGTCTCTCTTACCTGCTTTAAAATTAACTAAAATCAATCAGTAATATTTTGCTTCTCCCATATCGGGGAAGTATAAGACATGCAATAATATTGGTGAGTGTTGTGATAATGATATGACTTGCGATAAATAGTTAAAAAGTGTTAATATCTTCATGCTTTGGGTTTATTGCATACATAGACTCCAGATAATGAGTCGTCTATCCAGCTACTGGAAAAATAAATCATTATTCCCATCCCAAAAACAGAGTTTTATTGCTGTTTTGGCAATAAAACAACTTGGTTATAATTTTTTAATGACTTCATCAGTTCATCATCTCTTTATCTCAACAACACACCATAAAGAGCACAACATCTATTACTGGCATAGAGAGTCTGAATGAAAAATTCTTGAATAATTAGCTATAACAGTTACTGCAGTGCTGGCAGTTCTCGTGATATGCATATTTCACTAACGATAAATTAGCAACATATTGTACAGCCCAACAAAACATATTTCTGCATTTTTCCCCATCATCTCTTTAGGTGTTAAAGTAGACACATGTTGCACCCCCTTCATCCTGGTAGCCATTGTTCTTGAGATATGTAACTGCCTTTGTGTCTGCTAATGGAGCAGTTAGTCCTCAGCTGAAACTCAGTGAGATGTATACGTAAGACAAATGTATATTTCCTTCCACATGCATGCACTGACACACACTGGGATGCAGGCTCAGCTACTTATTACCCTAGCATCTCCTGCCAGAAAGCTGCATTTCTCTACTCTCAGAACATTCTTCTTCTGTGGTTTGGGTTTGTTGGGCACATTTTCAAAAGTAGTTTTTTATTTAGTCTCATTTTTAATTAAACCATAGTTAAGTTCTGTTGGAAAGTTTAGCACTATTGTGAGGGGGAGTGTGAAGTTTGACAAACTTTTTATTTTTTTTTTTTTCCCAGAATATAAAAATCCCCTTGACATATTTCTTCTCCTATCATTGCTCCTGTAATTAATTTGGGTGGGAATTTTTACACATAGTTGGTGGGTCTTTCTGGAGCCTCAAATAATCCACCACATCTCCTGAGTGGAGGGGTTGTGGCAATGAGCTGGCAGTTCATAACTTTGGAGCAATAAGGAGTTCCTTGTTAAACGTCAGGATATAGTAGCGTGTGGTTCCACACTTCTGGGTTTTCAGGGTTTGCGTACAGTCACACTCTGCTGGCCTGAGGAATGTTTGATTTTTTTATTTTTTTTTATTTATTTATTTTTTTAACAAACACGTGCAAGACTAACATTATTTAGAAAAAGTGTTGAAGTGGCAGTTGTATCGTCCTAACTCGAATAAAATCAATAGATAGCAGGATTTCCCCCAGAAAACTTGTGAAGCCTGGTGGTTAGGTGCGAGGGCAGTTCACCAGTGGTTCACTGTTTTTGTATTAAAACAGTGTTAAAAGTTGACAAGAAATTTTAATAAAATATGGCTAGGTAATGATGTTATTGGAGGACATTTTGACAATACTTAAATATCAGCACTGTCAATCATGCTTATATACGCGCTGCTCACACCTTCCCCCTTGCTCTCTGCCAGGCTATAGCTGGTTCACCACAGCGGAGCCTGTCATGAATGCTCAGGCTAGTTAGCATGGCCACCGGAGACGATGGATAAACAGTTTTCCTGTAACATTAGGCTTATTCTTCACAACACATCGACTTGCGGATACATGAGCATGATTGACAGCGCTAAGACCCTCCTTCTGCCTCTGATTGGTTGTTTCTGACCGGGAGCGGTGCATTTCTACAGATAGCAGTAGGACCACGTGGAGGAGCTTGATTGTTTTTTTTTTTGTTTGTTTGTTTGTTTGTTTGTTTTTTATGGATTATCTCATACTGTCAGGACATAGTGACAGTGAATAGAAATATGTAAAAACATTGTTTATAAAAGTTACATACTGCAGCTTTAAGGGCAGTCGGTGTATCCGACTGGCAAAATGTATGATATGCAGAGTGTAAATGCACTTGAGGTATATTATGCTTCCAAATGATCAAATCTGTCCCTTGAAATTGCGAGACTGCAATCGTGGTTCAACATTTTGAGTCATAACTAGTTCTACAGTACAGTTCTACTGTATTTCATGTATTTTAAGTAGAGGTTTCCAACTTTTTTTCTGTTTTTGAAAAACTGGTCCACTTGGATTAATACTACAGATGCTATATGCTTGTGTGATATTTTCATATAGGTGTTTGGCTTTCCATGAAAAGGGGAAACTTGACGTTCCTATCTTGCCATGGTGTTAGCTAGTGTTTGTGAAATGAACGTGACAACCCTCGCAGCTGTGAACCACCCAGAGCTGCAGCTTCTCTCACTCTTCTGTTCGTGGTAAGTTCAGGCAGCAGCGTCTAAACTCCACACAATGTCAGAAATTGCACTGGGCTAGCTCTGTTCTCCCTGCTCAGCGCTCCAGGCCAGCAGTGTCATGACTGGCTGCCGGGACTCCCTTTGTGTCTAGAATTTGCACCCCCAACACACTCTCAGCCACAGACCAGACCTACTCCCTGAGTTCCCAAAATGCCCTTGGGACTGGGACAGATTTGTATTTCTAGTGTGTTTGAGAACAGGCCATCCGTCAACGAAGAGTACGATGGTGATTGGGGGGGGGGTTAGTGGTCTGATGTCTCGGTCAGCATCTATCTACACATAGTTGGCCTGTCTGAGATGTTAAAGAGATCCTTTCTTCTGACTCCATGTCTGTGGGCCTGGATTGGAGCTATTACAGTCAAACAAGATGCTGTTCTCCAGACATGCTGGCAGACGGTACAAAGGCAGTTTTTTTTCCCCCACGCTTGTTGTTGATTAGTTTTTTCCAGTATTCAGACAAATGAAATGGTTGGTGTGTTTATTAGCCTCTCTGAACCTCCATGCTTTGAAATTACTAATGGTGCATCGTATGAAACAATGCAAGCTCCAAATGCTAAAAAAAAGAAAGAAAATGCTGCACCACCTGCTGTTTGTCAGATTTCTGTTAATCTGTTTATGTGAGCTGGAACACCCAGACAGAGGAATAACGCCATGTCTCTTCAAGTGGTTAGTAGGGTTTTCCTCGGATTTTAGGGGGCTTACGTGGAAAAGATTCCAGTGACGTGGTGGGGGCGGTTCGGAAGCCTCTGATTATTCATTACAGGACCTTAAGTGCTGTAAGCAGCGTTTAAAAATCTTTCTGCAAGGAAGCCACCAAAAGCCAAGTGTTTTCATATCCCTTCCAAGGAAATGCTTTGCGAGAGTCCTTGACAGTCAAATAGACTGATACGGATGAGTGGATATTATTTCACAGTACAACAAACTTTAACTTTTGTCAGTATATTATGTGATAGACTAACATAATTGTGAAAGGGAAGTAAAAAGGTTTTTAGGAATTTTTACAAATATAAATCTGATAAGGGTTCCTTATTTCTCAGACTTGCCCTGTTCTCCACTTGTCTTGTGAAAAACTACAAACGGACGGCTTTCTCTGGCTTTGTTTTTGCCTCTCTTCTTCTACCTGAGTTGTAAATTTAAAAAAGAACAGTTTTTATTTACATTATATTAAGTATGGCATTTATACTGTTTATAACAGGGGTAGCCAACAAGTCGTCAAAATTCAGTGTCTTGTGTGTTCTCTCCAGATTCTGTATCATAATCAAGTGGAGACTTTGGCTGGGCCACTCCCAAACGTCTAAATTCCTTCCAGTCAGAAGAAACATGTTGGTGAAATTAAAAGATTACTTTAAACCTAAATCTGTCAGAGGTATGAGCAAGTTTGGGCTTAACTGACTATATATCTGAAGAAGAGTTTGTAGGTAATCCAGTTTTATTATTCCATCCACTCTCTGACAGCAAAACAGAACCGAGGTCTCAGTTCGGTTGAAGTGAACTCTGACGCGGTTCGAATGCATATGTAAATGCCAGCGGACCAGAGACTACTCCAAAAGCAGAAAGCTGACTATATTGCAGGGCATTCTGGCTAAATACAACCAAAGCAAACCCTTGTGTCTAGTGCTAGTGGGAGAAATGGCTGGTGGTCTCTTACCAAAGACAAAAGAGAAATCCTCCAACCTCTAAAATCTGACTCCACTCCATTTTTGTTTATATTTTGTGAAGAAGAAAGTTGCGCTCAGTCTCTTCTTCAGAGGTTTTCCTGTCATTTCCTTCAGTGGTTCTTAGTGCAGTGCCACCACAGGCGAGTGGGCTAACTGGTTGCTCGAAGGGTTTGTAACAAATGTTGCCATTTTGGTCCCCAATCGAACTGAGTCTACAGGAGTGTTGTGAAAGCACTCTTAGAGATTTTAGTGCAGCCTCTTCTTCTTGGTCAAGACCCTCTCTTTTCTTTGGGCAGTAACCTTGGTGCTCTAGTTCCTTGTAGATAGATGCATTCTTGACCCTTGGTGGTTCTTGAGTTGCTCTTGAACATCCCAACCAAATGTCTTTCATCTGAGGGTGGCAGTTTGGCTCAGATGGGTGAAACTTGAAAGTGGTTGTCTAAGATAGAAACTCCACCTTGTTAGTATTCTGCAGTAAGCACAGAAGGGCACTGGAGTACATATTAATCTCACTAATATATATTTGTTTCACAATTTGACCCAGTTTAACCACACAGCAGGGAGTCAAGTGGCACAGGACAAATGTGGGAGTCAGGAAAAGAGCCACACAGCCTTGTCGTTGTCTCACTGCTCTGCTGTATTCATTAGCAATTCAGGGGGCTGTCTGTCTGTCTGTCTGTGTGTGTGTGTGTGTGTGTGTGTGTGTGTGTGTGTGTGTGTGTGTGTGTGTGTTTTTTATTTTTTTTATTTTTTTTTTTTAAAGTCCGTCATCATCCAAGTCCAGACACACAAGTCAGACAGTGGTGTCTGATACGTACCTCCCACCCCCATCTCCGCCACTGCCTCCTCCTCCACCCTTCGGCAGCCACCAGCTGACCCCAATCAGGCACAGGGCCTTCCCTATTGTCTGGCTGGGGATAGGGGGGACACTCTCTTGGACACACACACACGCACACACACACACAGACTCAGACGGAGGGTCAGGAAGATAAGAGGCTGTCTGGTCTAGTCTTGCCTGCTGTGCTGACTCCCAACCCCCAACCATAACGCAGCATTTCTCTTTCTTTCCACCTCAGTCTCTGCTTCCTCCTCCACTCTTGCCGATCTTGCATCCAATGCTGGTTAGACAAAGTGATTAGGATCGCTGTTGTCTTTGGAAAGAACATCAACGTTAATGGTCCTGATGCTGAATACTTGGGACACCAACACAGTGCCAAAAATACGGACCGGTACGCCGGTTGCAGATGATTCCGTACCTGAAAGCAGCCCCTGGTAAACTGACTGTTCTCAGTCAGTGTGATTATGTAAGCATGTTGACTTGAAAGTTATGTGGAAATAGCAAGTTGTGTTCACCCTGAAGCTGGTTGTCATGGAAATAATTGATGACTCTGCGTAAAAGGAAGTTGTAGAGTTTGTAGAAGTTCCTTAATCGTTTTGCGTGGGACATCTAGAATGGACGGACGAAGAAAAGGGACAACAAAGGTTCTGTCCCTCTCCAACAGCTTTCCTGGAGGCTTGCATGTCTTCTGGCTAGTGTTGCTAATGATAATTAGGGCTCCCAGTCTGTGCAGCATGGAGATCCTGTGTGTAAATTATTAATATAGGTCATAGTCGCAGCATCCGGCTTGGCCTGGCCCAGTGCCGTCCCAGCACTATTACAGTACACGGCCCCTGCTTACCCTCTGCTTACCCACAGCCTGCCCCATCTGTCAGCCAGATTAACCCAGCGGATCACAAACACCGATGTCTGCAGTGGGTGTGGATTCTGAACGCTGACTTCACCAAGAACCGTTGGATAGCTTTCCTCCCGTAGTAGACCGTGAATGCAAACTGGTGTGGTTAAATATCAAGGAGCCGGATCACATATCCAAGGGGTGTTAGACTCAAAGAGAGTTGGGACAGGACCTCCACAGCAAGTTTCAGCTGACGAACCACGATCCTGTGTTGTTTTTTTAAAAATCATCTTATTAACGTGTAAAATTGCAGCTAACAATTATTTTAGTTCTCGATTATTCCAGGGAAATTATTATTATTATTATTATTATTATTATTATTATAACATCAATACAGTTTAGGACTGATCTGTTGACTATTTTTTGGATTAACTGATTAATAATTTGATATCAAAGGGGCTTAATAGGAGTTTTTTTTATTTTTTACAGAATATGAACCAGGTGAAGCTAAAACTGTGTCACTTGATGAGTTCTGGTTAGAACAGATTTACAGGCAAAGGTATTTTTAATTTTAAATGCAAAATGTGTATGTTTTTTTGTGCAGTTTTGGCTTAATTACTGCTGTGACTGTGTTGTTCTTTCAGCAAATGGCCTTTTTTTGAGTCTGTATTCTCCAGGTAACAATTAATCGATTACTAAATTAGTTGACAATTATTTCAATAATGGATTCATCACGATTAATCCAGTTAATCATTTCAGCCATATTAAAGTGTCTCCTGAGGTCAATTCTTAAGCATGGCCTCAGTTTGATCTCTGACCTCTTGACACCAGCAAAAAGTTTCCACTTTAAGCAGAAAAAGGGAAGAGGTATTACAGCGTGCATCGTGCTTAAGAGTGACATTTAAAGACCACTAACTATACTGAAAAAGAGAATGGAGCTTCAACTTCAAAAGATTTTCACAAGTACTTTGTCAAATTCACTTTATTTATGTTTGTTTAACTTGACAACTTGATAAACTGTATTAATTATCTTGGATAAACTCAATTTGATTACTTGTGACCAATAAATGCAAAATATTTAAGTTGTATCCCCTGTCCAGAAAAAATAAAACAAGAAAACCTTCATTTAGTGTTTTTTCTATGCTATTACCAGATGAGGATTGTAGAGTTATGAAAATAATATAACAATGAACTTGATAAAGATCCACCAGTAGAAACTATGTAGTTGTTAAATAACCAGTAGAAATGTAAAATAATGAAGAAATGTGTGCAACAAGTAAGCCCAGAACATGATTCCACAGCTTGCAAAACTGCTTTAGCAGAAAGTAATATCCTCAGTGTCTGCAGAAGAACTTTGGCCCACTCTTCTTTACAACATTCCTTCAGTTCATTGAGTTTTGCAGCCATTTGACTCTCTTACAATCCCACCACAGCGTCAGGCTGAGGTGTGGACTTTGACTGGACCAACACCTACACCTGAGTACATGGTGGAGTAACTGACTACAGGGTGCCTCTCTCTGCATATCCACAACCAGACCCTTCGCTGTCTTTTTTTTTTTTTTTTTTTTTTTTTTTTTTTTTTTTTTTTTTCTTCTTTTTTCCCTCTAAGTACCAACATCAGGTTGAGTTTTGGCTAACTGTTGTCCTGGCTCGGCACATTATGGGCGAATATTTCTGGGATATTAGATATTAGAGGAGAAGTGTTACAGTTTGTGAGGTACTCTACTGTCAGCCCTAAGATGTGGAACCATGTTGTGTTCTGGCAACCCTTCCACACAAGCCACACTGGTTCAGTCCAACTGAGGCCTGTAGAGCGTGAGAAGGGCATGTTGGGTTTTTAATATTTCGTGAAGAATTGCTCAGTCAGCCCTGCTTGGACAGGTATCCACAACCGTTTTAAATGTTTTTTACTTGTAAATAGGCCTGCTACTAACGACTTATTTTAGTAATCAATTATTTTATCGTTTATTCTGACGATTAATCAAATAAGAAAACTGGAACATTCTGCAGATTTTTTCCATTTAACCTCCTAGGCTTTTTTATACAAAATTAGAAATGCAGGAAAAGAGGTAAATAAATAATTCAATTCTTTTTTTAGGTAGGAAAATAAACAGTATTTTGCCTAAAATGCAATAATATAGCTTTCCTTTATACTCCAGTTAACGATTAATCGATTACTAAATTAGTTGACAATTATTTCAATAATTGATTAATCACGATTAATTCAATTAATCTGTGCAGCCCTACTTGTAAATATTCATTTTCACTGTAAAATGGTGGGAAAGCTTTAAAAACCCTCTGCGTGGATAGGCAGCAGCAGTTGTTTATCTAGGGTTATTGCTGATATCTTTTCACCTTAGCTTTGTGTTAAACATCATGGCAACTGATGATGGTTAGTTTTCTAAAAAAAAAATGGTTGGTTTCATGGTACAAACCCTAGTCGGCCACATAAATGTTTTTTTTGCACCCAGCAAAATAACTGACACTGACATTGCCTCTCTGCTTCCGTTAAAAACCCCCCAGTCCATATGTTGAAAAATGACTAACATTGGCCGATTCCAGTGTCAATGCCAATATATCGTGCATCTCTAGTTCATATTAACATAAAATTGGAAATAAACAAACAGGTCTTGTTTCAGTGGAACTCCAGAGGATATAAATCAGTGTTTTAGTTCAAATCTAATAATAGAAACTTTAATTTTGAAAAGAGGATGTGTTAACTATATGAAATATTTAGGATTTTCTACTTTTTAAATTTAGTTTTAACCTTTTTTTACACAAATAAATGTGATTTTGACCAAATGATTTAAAGAAACCTTGTCTTTTGCACAATGTCTTTATATTAACACACATGCACAGGTGACTAATCAGCCCAATATGCTGAAGAAAATAGTAAAACATAGCAAACAGACAACTTGTCTAGCCTCAGAAAGTTATTAGCAGCTTAAAAATGACCCCTAGCCCTCGGGTTCATCCCTGCAGCTTCTAATACTCACCGCTGGACTGCTGAGGGCCGTTATGAAACCTTCTTGACTTTTATATTCCAGCTCGTTATAGAGCTATCAAACGGTGCATCTGGCGTTGGTCTTTCTGAAACTGTAGCGCAGACAGAGCTAGCCATTGACTGGAGCCGAACCTCACAGACAGGATAGAGGACTCTGCACACACAGCCGCTTAAAGGAAAACTTGAAAATAAAGATGAAAATCAAAAAATTGTGTGCCAAGAAAAAAAATATTGATGTTGACAGATTTCTGTGGCAACATCGAGGTCAGCCCTTGACAACGCACACCTGAACACTCCAGCTGTTTTCCTGCAGGTGCTCAAACTTCCTGAAGATCTTTTAATCAATACATCTGATCGGCGGTCCCCGGCTGCTACTAGCACATCCCTCATCCGGTTTTGTTGTTCCTGTGAGTTTTTATTGATAGAAGTTTGGGAAACGGCTGGGACCAGACAGTTTGTTTCAACTTCCCAGACTTCAGAGAGTATCTCCTCACCTTTTACCGGAGCAGCAGAATGTCCGCCTCCAGAGGCACGTTTCATTAGTCAAGACTCTGCTGAAAGAACTGTTTAATAAAACCCTGTGTTTAGTTTGTGCTAGTGATGTCGTGACCTATATACAACTTGTAAATTCCTGCATCGGGGCTGTAAAATTCCCTTCGTTCCTGCTCCAGTGCCAGCTGTGTGAAGCTGTCAGCTGCCGTGGCATCACTTACACCATGTTGCTGCACTGTCTGGCCGGATGGACTCCTCTTTTTTTCCCAGAGTACAGCAGGTTTGCTTCTTTTTTAGAAAGACCCAAGCTAGTCTTCACTTTAAAATGGTCCTCCTCTCTGTTCCACTCAGTCCCGTGGAACCACTGGTACACTGCATTTGTATATTGTTACCATAAACATCTTGTTTATGGTTACATACAACATCTTGGACATGTCATAAAAACAGTGCTATCATTTAGGGCTGAAACGATTTTTCAGAAAAATCGTGATAAATCGATTATTGAAGAAATCGTCAACTAACTTGGTAATCAGTTAATTGTTAACTGGAGTATACAGACTCATAAAAGGCTATGTTCTGAAAGAACAATATCCTCAGAGCAGTAATGAAGCCAAAACTGTACAAAAAATATATACATTTGGTATTTAAGAGTTAAAAAAAAACCTTCGGTAGCCATCTGTAAATATGTTCTACCTAGAACTCCGAACTCCTCAGGTCGCACAGTTTTAGTTTCACCTGGTTCAAACTCAAACTAAAATATTTAATAAGTATTTTTTTTTTAGGTTCAGATTAGGGGTGCATCGATAAATCAGCTGGCCGATAAACCGGCCCTGATTTACTTAATTTCTGGTGATTGGCCAATACTTACGTGAGAAACAGATCTTATCGATATTGACCAAAATCAGAATAGGCAGGTCAGGCTTTTTTAAGATTGGTGATTGACCAAAAAATGAAATCGGTGCATTCCTGCTACAGATGCATCCTTTGCTCCAAACGATCAAGCGTATACTGAATGCTGTTATTGCATTTTAGGCAATAAAATATTTATTTCTATTTGTTTATAAACATTTAAAATGTTTGTTTTTTTATTAAAAAAGGAATTGGAATGTTTTGTATTTTTAAGATATTCCTAATATTGTATAAAAAAGGATTAAGTGGTTTAATGAAAAAGCTGCAGAATGTGTCAGTTTTTTTTAATCCGATTACTCGATAGAATAATCGATTTCTAAAATAATCATGAGTTGCAGCCCTACTATCATTAGTCCGGGGCTCTCTCCCCACCCCTCCCACCTCAGGTCTTGCCAGCCTGCCTGCCTACCTTTTCTTCTGGGTTTTTTTTTTTTCTGTAGTTCCCTCTGTTGTCGGCAGCTGTTGCTCAGCACCGCTCTAAAGTTCAGCTCGCGGTCACGGCAAAGTATTCCAGCATGGAAAAAACTTCTTTTTTCTCTCTCTCTCCCCTCTTCTACTTATACATTCCTTAATCTTGCTTTTTAGAACTTAGTATTAACACACTACTCCCTCCTTTTTGCTTTCCTCCCTGACTCTTTATCCCTGCTTCACTTTCACTGTCTTTTGCTCTTGCTTTCTCTTTCTTTTCCTTCCCCTCCTTTTCTGTCTCCGTCCTGCTCCTGCCTAATCCTGCCTGCCAGGCATTGCTTCATGGTTGTTATGCATCTCAACCTGAAGGGGCCGCAGGAAAAAAAAAACCGAGCAACTAACGGGAGGAGCGAGGAGGTTCTAGTCATCTGCTGAAGCCTATTGAGCAACTTAAGCGTGGTTGTTTTGCTCTGTTGGCTCAGCACAATGAGACTGCATGTGGAAGACATGTTTACGCCCCTTCATCTTCGAGTTGGAGGGAGTGGGAGGGAAGGTGGGAGACAGAGGAGGTGGGATTCAAAGTGAGGGATGCAGAAATAATGACAAAAGTGTGTGTATGTATATATAGTGAATGGAAAGAGAAGAGGTGGGATACAGAAGAGGCTGAAAGGGAAAGAGGAGGAGAGCGATAGATGATGAAAGGATAGATGGGTTGAACCAAAATGCAGATGGAGGAGAGTGAGAGGAGTGTGACAAACACAGAGAGGGACAGACATAATGAGAGAGAAAGAGGACAGACTAAAATAGAGAGTCAGAGAGACGGTCCCTGTTGGAGGAGAGAAAGCAAGTGTGACAGTGAGTCATAGCTGAAAAACTGCCACACAAGCATATGCTGTGGTTGAGGGGCCGCCGTCTTTCATTAAAATAGAAACTAGTTAGGAATGTCGTAGAAAGAGAAGTAAAAGAAATGGTAGAGAGTGATCACAGTTAGTGACGTTCCAGTGGAGATGGGAAATTCTGGATGTTGAGAAGGTATCATAGTTTCTGTCACATCTTTCTGTTGATCAAGAACTGAACTTGATGACTTAAGATGTTGTGTTTATAATCAGACATTGTGTTAATATTTGGTCAATCAGCATGTGAACGTTGTGGTGAAAGCCTGACATTTCCCTGAGCTTGACGTGCCAGAGAAGCAGCAGGAAGTTGTCTCTATGCCCAGCCTACCATTTCCTGTCAGTTCAGTAATCCTGAAATGTCTTCTAAAATGCTCTGTTTGGAACATTTCAGATTTCATTGTACTTGTGGGACATAAAGGAATTTAAAGTATTGTCTTCTAATATTGGATTAATATTAGTTTGCAGTAATTTATATTGTAGGACAGTGTAAACAGGTTGCTCTCGAAGGTCCTGTTTTCGTTGCAGACTCCTGCCGTTTTCACAGTGCATTGCTACCACAAAAGGCAGTCTGTGTTTACTCTGTTACTGCCAACATAGGCCATCCTGGTATGAGATTCTGATGGTTCTCCAACCAGGAGAACAATCAGTTGACATACCATGAAAACATTAAACGTCCGCACAAAAAAATGAAAACAATAGCCCAGTACCTTTTATTTAAAATGGACGAAGATTGGCTATTTCTACTGCTATTCAAATACTGTAGCATATTGATTATAATTCTATCCATAACAATGATTTATTGTTTTGACACAAAGACTTTGGCAAAAACATAGAATAAACACATTCTAAATTTATATCAGTTTATTGTCTTTTGTGCAGAATATTATACCCTTCTGTTCTGCTCTTTGCAGATTAATGCAGGTATAGCAAGATTTTATTAACTGGCTAAGTAGTTAGACTATCTGCTAAGGTAACTAGCCTGCAGTCAACTGTTTAACTCACATGTGGCTGGCAAATTGCCTATTTGTAATTTAGAAAAATTAATTTGTTTTAGGTCCAAAAAAACCCAATTTGTATTTCTTGTGAGTGAGTTTTTAAAAACTCTGGTAAACCTCGATACTGTTGACTAACCCACACCCAAACAGCATTAGCTTCTGGCCGGGGACCCCCTCTGCACAGATAATACTACTAAATGCCACTAAATATGTAATGAAACATCAATTTTTAGAATGTTTTTGCTCACTTTTATTCACTATTCAACAATTATTACATTTATTTAGCAAAAATGCTGCCTCAGAACTTCTAATTTTAGTTGGCTGTGAGTTCTTAGGTTTTTTTGCAGCAGTGTCCTCCATAGCAGGGCTGCTGAACAGTTCCTTCGGTCTTTTTCTGGTCAGAAACTATTCCATTTTGTGGGTCCTATGCTAGCTTGAGGAGCAAAGCAGCCTAAAAAACTTGACTGGCAGCAACTCTGAAAGATGGGCATGGCAAGTAACATTTCAGGAATTAATTTTAACTTATCGTTTATAATATTGGTTGAAAAACTGGTTAGATGTTATAAATTATTTAAAAAAAACATTTATCTTTAGGAAATTTATTTGTCTCATCCTCCCTCCAACTTTCTGAGACCCCCCCCTCCCCAATGGACCACAGCCCCCACTTTGAAAAATACTGGACCAGTCCATGCCCAGGGCCCTACAAAATGACCATTCCCAAACTAGTTGTAATGTTCTGCTGCAAGCACATTTCTGCTTGCCTTGCACATGGCCGCTGGCACAAGAGGTTCCCGGCTCTGCTTCATCCAGAACTATGATGATGATGAATGCATTAGAGATTAAAATGCTGTTGTAAACACTTTACGCTCTAAACTTTTTGAACTGTTTTAAATAGTCTGTATGCAAACCTTTCTTAGTGGATATCAAACTTTGGCAAAAATAAATCAGTAGATGGTCAGATCTGAGCAGACCATAGCAGATAACGTTTCTGGTTCAGTTATTACCTGAACACGTGGCATAAAACCTCATTTTAACTCCCACTGCTGTCCCCACAGCAACCTGTCTGGTGCAATCCCAGTGTGTCCCTGTTACCCCATGAGACCGTTCAGCTCCAATCTTCGTTCCCGTGTTCCACCCACGGCATCTCCCGCCGTCTAGGTTTATCTGAACGCAGCAGCCACTGAGGGTTTGCAGCACATATGCAGCAGGCAGCCTACGTCTGCGAGGTGTCTACTCACCCCACTGATGTTGAAAACCTGCTTCAGAGTTGCGCCATAAATCCCGAGTGTGGAGGTGTGTGGTAACTGGAGGGGGAGGAAAGGAGGTGGGGTTCCTGTTTCACCGAACAAACACGTGCCTAGAAGAACATAGACCAACCAACAACATCCCACTCCTTTCTTCCTCCTCCAGTTCTTTCTCATCTTTATACGTCAAGGCTCACAGATGAGATTCATTTAACATCTGTCTGCCTTTCCCACAGTCTCCATGCACCTCAATCACCTGCTCTTGCTCTCTCCACCTTCTGTTATCTTTCTTCCCGTCTCCCCTCCGTGCCAATCTCTCTCTCTCTCTCTCTCCAGTCTGAGTTATGTTCTCTATTTCCATGGCTAATTCTCTCTGCCTCTGTGCCAGTCTGGCTGCTATTGGCTGCTGCTTTCGAATTATTTTTGTGTCGCTTAGGTTTTTTTTCCCCTCTTCTTGGTTCTGTTCTG
Organism: Anableps anableps; assembly: GCA_014839685.1. Taxonomy (NCBI): domain Eukaryota; kingdom Metazoa; phylum Chordata; class Actinopteri; order Cyprinodontiformes; family Anablepidae; genus Anableps; species Anableps anableps. The sequence goes on from CM026072.1 coordinate 35,375,598, forward strand.
CCAGATCATAATTTCACATTTTTGCCTTCACCAACAGCAACACTGTAAAAATGCAGGAGCTCTGCATCTTAACTAGGCCGAATAATCAGGCGCTCCTGAGTAGATTATCTCCGATATAAAACTAGTCATCTCAGACCACTAGGCACTACAGTCCTTATTATACATTTCCCAACCCAACCAAAAGAAAACTGTCCACCAACTGCGGATTATTATACTTTGTCTTGTTAAAGTACTCACAGCTCTAGATCTTTGATACGTTCCAACAAAATTCAGTTTGGATTTCATGTGGTTGAGCAACACAAAGTAGCGCATGACTAGGAAGTAAAAGAAAAATTTTATATATATATATATATATATATATATATATAATATAAAACACTGCTCACAAAATTAAAGAGAACACTAAAGTAACACATCCTAGATCTCAACTAATTAAATATTCTCATTGAAAAACTTTATTATTAACACAATGGAATTGATTGAGAAGAAAATAACACAAAAATTATCAATGTAAATCAAAATGATTACACTATGGAGATCTGGATTTGGATTCATACTCAATATAAAAGTGGAAAATAACATGACAGGGTGATTCAGCGTCAGTGAATATTCCTCAAGTCCAAATGAGGCTCAGTAGTGTGTGTGGCCTCCACGTACCTGTATAACCTCCTGACAACGCCTAGGCATGGTCCTGATGAGACTGCGGATGTTCTCCTGAGGGATCTCTTCCCAGACCTGAGTTAGAGCATCATTTAGCTCCGGAACAGTCTGTGGTGCGACGAGGCGTTGGTGGATTGACCGAAACATGATGTCCCAGATGTGCTCAACTGGATTCAGGTCTTGTCCATGACATCAGTGCCCTCATCATGCAGGAACTGCTGACACACTTCAGCCTCATGAGGCCGAGCATTGTCATGCATAAGAAGGAGCCCAGGGGCCACTGCACCAGCATATGGTCTCACAGTGGGTCTGAGGATCTCATCCTGGTCTCATCAGGGCACCTCTGGCTAGCACATGGAGGGGTGTGTGACCATCCAAAGAAATGCCTCCCCACACCATGACTGACCCACCATCAAACCGGTCATGCTGGAGGATGTTGCAGGCAGCATAACGTTCTCCACGGTGTCTCCAGACTGTCACATGTGCTCAGTGTGAATCTGTTTTCATTCATGAAGAGCACAGGGAGCCAATGGTGAATCTGCCAATTTTGGTGTTCCCTAGCAAACACCAGTCGTCCTGCACAATGTTGGGCTGTAAGCACAGGCCCTATATGTGGACGTTGGGCCCTCATACCACCCTTATGGAGTCTGTTTCTGACAGTTTGAGTAGAAACATGCACATTAGTGGTCTGCTGGAGGTCATTTTGTAGGGCCCTGGCAGTGGACTTCGTGTTCCTCCTTGCTCAAAGAACGAGGTGGCGGTCCTGCTACTGGGTTGTAGCCCTCCTACGGCCCCCTTCATGTCTCCTGGTGTACTGGCCTATCTCCTGGTACCTATTCCATGCTCTGGACACTGTGCCACTGTGCTGAGAGACACAGCAAATCTTCTTGCTACCGCTCGCATATATGTTCTGTCTTCGATTAGCTGCACTACTTGAGAAACTTAAGTGGGCTGTAAAAAACGCCTCATGAAAAAAAAGTGACTAACAGTTCAACCAGAAAGGACGAGAACAGAGAAATGATCCGTGGTCACCACCTGCAGAATCACTCTTTTATAGGGGTTGTCTTGCTAATTGTCTCTCATTTCAGCATAGCCCCCTTCCAGACCCCCATTGGGGGCTCCACTGGGATTTCAGACTTGGGACTATCTTCCCATTAACTTTGATGAGCTTCCTAGTTGCTGCTGAAGAAAAGTGTCCCCACAGCATGATTCTACCACCATGTTGTTTCACATTAAGCATGCTGCATTCAGGGGGTTGTGCAGTCTTCATTTTTCGCCTCACGTTTTGCACGTAGGCCAAAAGTTTAAATTTGGTCTCACCTGATCAGAAAACTGGAACTTAAGTTACACACCAGTGGGCTACGTTTACAGATTAGACAGCTGAAGGGAACAGATTGTTGTGGATTTTATTTAGTGGTATCAGAGTGAAGGAGGCCATTGTTCTACAAAGCTTTGACTCATGGGGACTAAATACATGGTGTATCTGCTGTTTTTTTTTTTTTGTTTTGTTTTTTTTTTTCTTCCCTCCCTAAGATGGTGTTTTTAACTTCTGTTGCCTGACCTCTTGAGACATCTACTAAACTGGTGATTTCTGAAGGCGATTCGTTGCCGTAAAAACATTTAGTGCTGTCAGAGCTAAAGTGGCAGAAGCACTAGTGCTAGTTGCTGGTCTAATACAGGGGTCTGTAACCTTTACAAACCAGTCGTTTTTGCTCTCAGTAAAACTTGTTTAGAGCTGTAAATCTTACATAACATTTAGTGAAAGACAACTTAAACTTTTTTTTTATAAAAAATCTCCAGTAGGAAATTTGTGGTCATTTTGAAAGAACCACCATTTTATTTCTGTTTTTAAGTTTTAAAACAAAGAAAAATACAAAACATTTTCAAAAAGAGTATTGATATTTTTATCTGTGTGGTGCTGATGTTTGTTTTAAAATGATGTAAGCAAAAAAGCACTTAGTTTCCAACATAATGTTGAGAGAAAAATAATAAATATTACTGTCATTCTGTTGTGGAAATTTAATGTAGGATTTATTCCATGCAAAAAAAAAAACCTAAAAAGCTAGTAAAATCTGCATTTCCTGCACTTTTATAGCCAAAATATTAAGAGCCATTGTGAAAGGTCCAATGAGCCACGGGTTGCAGACCCCTGGTGTATTACATAAAGTATAAATAAAGTCTCTCAGGTGAAGGTTTTCTGAAGCTCTGAGAAAAGTTGTATTTTCTGTCTGAATGAGTAAATAATGCCACAATGTTAGAGGTAGAGAACAACATAATGTTTAGCATAGCTGGATTTAGTAAACTATAACAGGTCAGGCTAATGTTTTATTGAATGGATGATTTACAATAGGCTTGATTTGGTACATTAATGTAGTGTCCTAACAGTTATGCTTTATTTTCAGTTATTGTACCTGTTCCTCTACAGTGTTAGTAAACAGCTTTATGTTCTGTAAGGCTGCAGTTTGCATTTCACTGGTTCACCATAGAGAGCTCTAATTGTAAACACGAACACACGCGCACATTCTGCTCGGATGCCCTCTCTCACAGCGACCCCAGCTGACCGTGCGCACTTTGACCCTGACATCAGTGTGACCCTCCAGTCTGGTTCAAACATTCAGAGTGCAGTCAGTCTGGCTTCATGGCAGAGAGGGGTGTGGGGGGGTGGGGTTTCAGACACTCTCCTGTCTGGCTCTGATCATGTCCACGCAGTCAGACACGCACCTGAGAAACTGCATGCGGCCTCTGACTGGAGACCGAGCGCATGTGACGACTCAGCAAGCGAATGAATTCTTTAACACGGCCCTCCTCTCCTCTTTACTGCTGTTCATGAATATTACAGCACTGGAATATTGATAATATTAGACAACACTGTAATATTCATGATCTGTTATCACAGCCTAGCCTTTTCCCTGTCTTATTAATGTTATATTCATGCAGCTGTAGATGATACGACTATGTCAGGCCTTCTCTGCAGCCAAGGTAATCATTTATTGCTGCCTCAGCATCAGGTCTAATCATTATGGGCTGCATCAGCAGTAATCAAAGTTCAGCGCTGTTTGAGGAAGGGGTAGAAAAGACGTTGAGCTGGGATGCAGAATGAGGAATTCATGTGATGGACAAAAATGGCCGAACTGGACTGCTGGAATGGAATAGAGGAATAGAAATATCCTTTATTTTCCCACAATGGGGAAATTTCTGTGCAACAGCATCAAAGTGACACAATCAAAGCAAGTAGATGCACACAAAAATATGAATCTACAATATAAAGAACAAAATGTTGCACAGAGAGGACAATATTTCAACATAAATATTATGTAGTTGTAATAAATAGTGTACTCCAGTCCAAAGGAATGTGCAACTTGGTTCATTTTAAAAACAAAACAAAAAAAACTTTATTTATTTTGTTTAAGCCAGAAGCTTTATATTCATGCATTTCTGGTACACCTGTAAATCTGATGCACAAGCAACATCTGTAAACAAACTGATGGACGACAAAGCTGCTTCTCTTGGCCCACTGGGGGGTTACGTTGGGCTTCAAAAAACGATCTGATGGGATGCCAAAAAAGACTATTGTTGTGTATAAGTTCTGCTAAAAGCAGTCAGCCTATCAGCAAAGCTATTCAAGCCTAAAATTGCATCAGAATGCTAAACATGCTCTGGCAGTACAGACGTCCCCAACGCTAATGTCAGTGTCCACAGTTCACCTTTCTATAGAAGTATTTTTTAAAAAGACAGACTATTTACAATGAGTGATAATAAAAACTGTGCAACAGCAGAGACGTGCAGATATCAGCATGTATGTAAACACTTATTGAGTTGTTGGGAGCAGCGATGTTTCTAGAATCTGACAGCTGCTGGGAGGAAGGATCTCCAAGAACGCTCCTTTATTCACCTAGGATGTTGTTCTTGCTGAACATGCAGTCAGAGCAGCGTCCTACTTTAACTGTACCCTGCTACATTGGTGGCAGTTGATTTTTCTCCAAACTGATGGATGATAATAGTTTGAGCACTTTTAGATGATAATGCCTGAATTCTTGACACCTGAATATTGTCACCTAAATTCCGGTGGTTAGTCTAAATCCTTGCGTGGAGCGCCCTGAATCCAGTTCCATTTTTCAGTCTTCTAGTGGTAAAATGGACGTGTTGTCGTCAGCTGAGAACAAGTCAGAGGCAGTCTGTTCTGTAATCCAGACAGCCTCTGGTGCTGTAAAAGACAGGCTGCGTGATTCCCCCGTGCTGTGTGAGCACGAGAAGTAGGGATGGATAGACGGAGGGCAAGGAGGCGAGGGGGAACGGAGACGGAGCTGCAGAGCTGTAATTGTTTTTTCTCTTGTTGCCCTAAGTCCCCATAGCCCGTCTGGCACCTCGCTCGCTCTCTCTGTCAGTCTCTCGGTTTCTCTCACTCATTACATCCATCTTACCTTTTTGTCCTCATCGTTTCCATCTCTTTCCAGACTCCAAGCTGCATGTCTAATGGGCGTAAGGAAGACACACACGCACAAGTGGGCAGCCCTCTTCTTTGGGTTAATCAGAGCTAAACTAGTTCACTTGTTTCCGCAGAGAGACCGGCTGACTGTAGCGGAGAGTAACTGTAACCAGGCTCATATCTGCAGCGTGCTGCTTTACACGTTCGCCTAGACTGCAGCTGGGTTTCGCTGCCAGGCTGATACCCGCCGTCTAGACGTTGCAGGAAGGCAGATGTTTGTGTGTGTGTTTGTCGCATCATTTCCTCCTTTTCTACAAACTCTTTCTCTCTCCTCATTACTGAACTCTCTCTCCTTCCATCTAAGTGAGCCAGCCTTTTCAAGTCTGTGCATTTCCTCTGTCGCTTTCCATCCTTCTCTGTGCCACAGCATAGTTGTGTGTATGTGTGTGTGTGCCAGCCAGGTCGCTGCCATGGCGCCCCAGCAGCTCCGGGCCTTGTTGATCACGGCACCGTGCCCACGGGTTCCCATGGCAACGGCAGTGGCAGCAGACAGAGTTCTGTGTAGAAAAAGTGTGTGTGTGTGTGTGTGTGTGGGCCCAGTGTGGTGGGCAGCAGGCTGTGAACTCAGCAGGCCTCTATCTGGGCAGCAGGAGAAGGACGAACGAGTCGGAGCAAACAAAGCGGCCTCTATTCGCTCGTCTTCTTTCCCTTTTCGTTTTAACACACGCATCATAGCACAACCTAACGCCGATGCATGCGCACGCACGCACAACGGCTCAACATGAAAACCCCTGGGGTTCTAAGTCATCGGGACACAAAGCACCTCTGCCACCCGTCACATCTGCAAAAACTGCTGCATTTTATAATCCAGTGCATTCTGGGTTGCCAGGTGTGGCTGTGGAAATGTAACCATTTTTTTTGTTTTGTTTTGTTTTGTTTTTTGCTTATGACTGGCATCTGGAGAGCAACAGGAAACTGTAAGTGGCAACACAGGAAATGAGGCAGCTGCAGGGTTTTTAAACTGAGTGGGTTTTGTAATATGTGGAACTACGATTAGAACTCAAGGCAGCTGCTTAGATTTAAACTACTGGCAGGCCACAACATTAAAGAAATTAAAAATGCAGAAATTAGGGGGTTTTTTTGTTTGTTTTTTTTCTTACCAGCTCAACAGTAAACCAATTTTTTAAAATAAAATCTATATGTCATTAAAGAGCCAAAATGTAAAAGGGACTTCAGACTGTTGCCTTACTAAAATAGTAAAAGAAAACCAAACAATTAAAAAAAAAAAAAAAAAATTGGGCTTATTTTGTTGGCCAAATTTTTATCACTTCACCAAATCAGTTCAAGGAGCACAAATGGTCCCCATGCCAAACTTTGGACAGCCTGATTTAAAGTAACGTGTCATTTCTACCTGTTTCCTGTTGTCCTGTCGCTTCTCAAGGCAGCAGCCAATCAGGATGGTTTATTTTTTGTTTGTTTGTTTTTTTTCCCCTGAGATTCTGTAAAGTGTTTTCTCAGCTGCACTGGTTCTGGACAGCTGAAGCTTAGAGGAAGGCATTTCCTTTGCTGCTAGGAGGAACTCTCCTAGTCCAAATTAGCAAGCAGCTAGCATGCTCTTCCTGCTGGCTGTCAGCATAAATCTGCTTCCAAACCTGAATTTCAGAATGCCTTCTGCTAGCTGCAGACAAAGCAGTGTTCCAGCCTGCAAACCAAACCAGACACCCCTGGTCCTCTCACCAAAGCATCTAAGGTCAGCCGATCTCAGATGTGAAGTTTATTGAGCAATAACAATGTTAGAGGCCCCAGCTGAGTGAGTGCAGTCTCCATAGATGGCCATTAGCCTGATTTTTGTTTCAGGGCCAAACAGAGGAAGTGTGCATGCTCTCATTATTCAGAGAAGAAAGTTTTTTCCCCAGTATTAACTGTCTGATTACCAGCAGGACAGAATCTTCTGATAACCAGGCTGTAACTGAGCTGAGCACTTACTTCATACTGCAACTCACCGTGTCATTATCACGCTGTGCATTTCCTGACCTTCGTCTTTGTGTTTTGTTTTCCACACTTTGAGAAAGACATTTTTGATTCTTAAATGCTACCAAATGTGTGTTTTCTAGATTATAAGTACTGAATTCCTACCCTGTTTCAAAGTCTTCCAGCCATATGTTTACATTTTAAATAATCTGCTAAATCAGTAAAAATGAAATCTATTGAGACATTTGAAACATTTCCTGTATAGACAGTTTATGAGATCATCATGTATATTTTATTGAAACTGGTGTATGACTCAGTGGCCTCACGCCATCAGAGACTAACATCTTTATTCAGTTTCGGAGTGTGTCTTCAGATGGAGCTATGCCCTGACATTGTTGGTGATGTTTGCCATGACAGCGTATTTTCACTGGCAGGTCAGCTGAACTGTCTGACCTCATGCTGGCCCCTTTTTATCTCTCTTTCTAACACACATTCACTCACTCACAGGACTGTCATTGGGTTGCTGTCTCAGTGCGTGCACTCTTTTCTTTCTGTCTCATTTGTCTTTAGCTAAGCTGGTTTCTGATTCAAATACCTTTAGGTATAAAACTCTTCTTTTAATTATTATTATTATCATTATTATTATTATCATTATTATCGTTATGTCCTATTTTTTTCCCTTTTTAATGCGCTGCCAGATTTGGTTGAGAACAAAGGTTACTAAAGCATTAAAAAAAATGGCAGACATTTTAGGCTTGCACAGCAAAGGCTCATGGGAATTGTTTTTCCTGTTTTTTGTCATCAACCATCTTTGGCTGCTGATTTATGAAGGGTTCCTTTTCTATAATATAGTTAAAGGAAGTGCTGGGGAGGTTTGATACATTTATTGAGAATCTACAGATGATGCATGAGTCGTTCCGGGTAGTATGGAGGATCACTGTTGTTGAAGCATTTCTACAAGATGTGGAGGAGATTTCAAACCACAGTGTTAGCCTCATGCATTATTTTCTGCTTGTATTCATTACTTATTTACACTTTTTAAACAGCACTTCAAGTGAGATTCAATATATAGTAAGTTAAAGGCATCATTAATAATCCATAAAGTCCGGCTCTTCATAAGAGAATTCCGTTATTTTCATGTTTTTACTTATTTGTTTCTTAAGATTGTTTAAAAAATACGATCTTAGAAATTAGACTTTTTTTAATTTGAAACCATATTGTAATAATTATTGAAACTGTTTAATATACAGATAAAAATAGTGATGAAATTTTTGTCCATATCACCAAGCTCTAGTGAAAAGTATCTCACTTTGCAACTGAAACTTTGACAAAAGGGAAGTACTGGGCCAGCTTAGGAAGACATGTACAGTGCCTTCCAAAAGTATTCATATACCTGGAGCTTTTTCATATTTTGCTACGTTACATCCACTAACCTGGCAGCTTTTTGTGGAGATTTCATGTGACAGACTACAGAGAGACAGAAAGTAGTGCATAACTGGGAAGTGGAAGGTGTAGAGCACTCTGTTTTCAAAATGTTTTGCAGATCATTGTCTGGAAAGTGTTGTGTGCAGTTGCAGTCGAGGCCTTAGGGCTTTGTTAGGGGGCATTGGTGACCAAGAAACACGGCGGACACATCAGGAATAAAGCTAGGGACAAGTTAAAAGCAGGGTTATGTTAGAAAATCATGTCTTCGGCTTTTAAAACCTCACAGAGCTCTGCTCAAGCCAAGACCAGCCAGAGAGAGCATAAATCAGAGGAGCAGCCAACAGGCCCATGGTTACTCTGGAGGAGCTGCAGAGATCCACTGAAAAGGTGGAAGGTGGGAGATTCTGCTAACTGGACCACTATTAGCTGTATACTCCAGAACAAAAGCTGTTCCTCAGAGGAAGCAGCTTTCCACAAGCTATACAGGAGACACAGAAAACATATGGAAGAAGGTCCTTGAGTCAAATAAGACCAAAATACAACTTTTAGACCTGCAAGGCAGAAGGCTAACTCTGTATATCAGCCAGAACTACCGTGCCCCCACCTGCCGGAAGGACGACTGTAGAGACACAGCCAAGAGCTCCAGTGGAATAGTTTAAATAAAGGTATATTCATGTGGAAGGGAAGGGTGAGCCAGTCCGCGTCCAGACCGAAACCCAATCGAGATTTAGTGACAGGACTTGATTAGTGATGCTCTCTGTCTAATCTGACTGAATTTGAGCTGTTTTGCAAAGAAGAATGAGCAAAGATGGCACTGACATGCCTCTAAAAGGCTCGCAGCTGTAAATGGAATCAAAAGAGTTTCCTCAGTGTCTACTGAAGGATCCTGAATACAGATGCATTTCAATCTTTTTAGATTCATTTTTGTAAAGCCTTTTTTTTTTTCCTTTCACTTCAGTTATGCTGCATTTTATGTTTTCCATCACATTAAATCCTCATTAACACATGGTGTGGCTAATACTTTAGCAAAGCACTGTAATTATATGTAGCTACATGCTACTACTCCCAATACATTTGACCTTTCTGTGTAAAGATCTTACACCACCACCACCAAGACCAGGGGAAAAACATCCATAGGGGCAGCAGGTTTTCAGTGCAAATGATTCAGTCAGCTTAAAGAAAAAGGAGGCTGCAGACACTTGGTTGATATTGTTTTGACAAGCGGCTTACAGTTGTAATAGCATCAGACTGCTGCTGGTAATACAGACTGTAAGCACACTCTGTTCTCCTGCATGGAGTTCTGCAGCCTCTGAACTCCAGCAGCACAGGCCTCATCCCTCTCTTCCTTCTCCTCCTCCTCCTCCTCCTCCTCCTCACATTTCCTTCCTCACGCCTCCTCGTGGCTTCCCCCTCACTGACATTCAGAGAGCAAAGCTAAGTTAGCTGTGCTGGGTAACTTTTATTTTGCTTGAACGCTAACTTGCTGAAAGAAAAACCAACCATCTCTGGCTAAATTCCAGACGTACGTTAGGCTTTAGTCAGGATTTTACAGTATGTGATATTCAGTCAGTCGGCTCACGGGTCAGCTTGCTTTCCCAGCGTGGCGCTCTCTGAGTAAAGCCGCTCTCAATTCCCACCAGCCTTTTGGGTTGGATGAATGCTACAAGCAGCTGGATTTGGACTTTAGCTGATTTTTCTATCATACCAGTGATGTTTACATTCGGCTTAAAGATGTTTCAGATGAGTACATAAATAAATTATAGAATGAGCTATATACCTTATTGCTAATGAGAAAAGCATACATAAAGCTTTGGTTTGGTTCACCTTTCTTTCCCCACCACCACTGTAGCTGAATGATGGTCCTTAATGTTCTCACATAGCAGATTTTTGTCATAACTGAAGGTCCTCTCCATTTTGATTTGCTGTTTGGTGTGGTTTTTAAAGCTTGACTAATGTTAGCATCGTACACTTAGTTCTACACATAAATATTCTGCATGTGTTCAAGTTTAAACACATGCAGAATATGGATATTAATACTATCACAGAGAACTTTGGATGTTACAAATGGACAAGGAAGACTTTCTGAAGATGTTTTGTCTTTAGTAAGTATCTGGGGAAACTACAGGAGCTGCACACTCCTCCACCTGCTTCAAGCTTGCTAGCAGCTAGTCTAGTTTGTCTCTTTAACTGGCTAATAGTGACTGCTAGCATTGTAACAGCGGGTCTAATTACACTTAGCAGAACAGCTAGAGCAGTAATATGATGGTCTATGCCTCTATTTATAGCATCAATACAGCAAACCTTCTGTTATAACATCTTTATCCAGATATAAAGCGCTCTGAACTTCAAATAGCATGAAGCTAATTAAATCCTTTCACAATATCATCTTCACTAATAACAACAATGCAGTGTGATTTGCATGTTCGGGCTGCAGGCTGTAATTTATCCATATTTAATGCAGACGACATTCTGAGTGTGATGAAAAACTTTACAATTACTACTGCTACCAATAATGATGGTTACACTGATGGTGATGTTAAACTGAAAACTGATACAGTTTCACACAGTAACCATACCAAAAAAATGTGTTTTATTTTGAAATGAAATGAAAGGAAATAGTTTTGAGTTAGACCGTGCCGTTTGCGCCGCAGTGCTCTTCATGTCGACTGAAATCTGTTCACAGCAGCATAAAAGACTCATTTCTAGTTTTCACAAATGTGTCATGGCAGTTTCTGCTGCCATGGTTGGGACAACCAATAACTTAGTTTGGGCGCACTTACTTTTTCACAAGGGGCCAGATGGGTCCAATTGTTTTCCCCTCATCATTTGGAAATGGCATGTTGTATGTGGTTCGGTTTTCTTTTTATGATATTTCAATTTGCTCGAGGATCTGAAACACCAAATTTGACAAGAACAAGAAATCAGTAAAGCCACAAATACTTTCTCACAGCACTTTATGGGATATTTGTGAAAACATTTGTTTGCAGTTTATTCCTCTAAACCCAATACTGAGGTTCGAATGAAAACAGTAGTGTTTCATACATGAAAGAGGCATTTTCCATTAGTCTTCACTGTATTTGCTGTTTAGACTCAGGAGCTAACTTAAAGCTGAGCTTTGTTTCATCGAAAAACTTTGAAAATATCTGGTCTTAGGGCACCTGCCTGCATTTGTGAATAGTTTTACATATTCCTTTTTGAATGGACTTATGAAACAGTTTTTAGCTGGAGAAATGAATGAACTGTGCATTGACCCAGCTTGCCAAGGCCCAATAATAGGTTTTGCTTTGGGTATTAGGATCCAGAGTGACTTCAACTGGACCTGAAGAGTCCAAATGATGAGAATTAGGAGTTTTCTGAACAACTTTTGTTCCAGAAGGCTTTGCAGGATTGTCATTTAGAGCTTTGTTCAGTACCAATTTGTCAATGAGTTTGTTCTTGTGAGAGTTAAGGAAAACATTTTGAACCAGTAAGTATTTGTAGTTGCTCAATTTTTTCCTCCACTTAAAAAAAGAAAAAAAAAAAAAAAAAGATGCGACACTTTCTTGTTGCTAGTTTCCACATGGTACCACATTCCTCAACTTTTTCTCTGTGGTTGGTTTTTATCTCATGTTGTTTGTTTTCCTCCTACTTCATTGTGGGTACTTGTATTAGTTGGCTTTATTCCTGTCAGACCTTCGCCTACGGCTGTTGTTGAGGAATGCAGGCACCTTTTTGGGTTGCTTTATGTTGCAACTGAATTGTTGCCAGTTTTTGTGGGTTTTTTTAGAACTTCAAACTATTTTGTATGATCTGCTGCTGGTCTGTGGATGATGCACCCAGGAAATGTTTTTGGAGTAAATATTCACCAGAATGAGGCCTTGGTAACTCAGATTGCTGCATGTACAATGTGTCATCCATACAGGGGCACAAAGAAAGTCGCTCACAATGCACAGAGTTTCCAGAAGGGAGTCAAAGTGTGAGTCAGAGACCAGACTGGAGGCTAAGACAAGGTCAAGAAAGTGAGACAGAGGAGAGAAACTGGAAGAAAGAGAAACTCAAGGAGGAGTTGTAGGCAAGAGAGGGATGCAAGACAACTGATGAAGGTTGTTGAGTGAGGAAGATAATAGAGACTGGATGGAGACCATTAAAAGGAATGTGGATGACAAGGCAGCAGGCAAATGAGGCAAATCACAAAGAAGTGAAAAACAACTTGACTGGTGGGCAGTTCTACCCTGATCTGGAAGGTCATCCCAAAGATGTGTGTGTGTATGTGTGTGTGTTTGCTTCGAACAACAGTCATTTAGCATTCTAACAAAGGAAAGACTGTATGCTGGGACAGTCACTACAGATCCAGGTCTCTGGTTTGGAGCTCTTTCTTGTGAAGTCTTTCTTAGTGTATACACACACACACACACACACACACACACACTCACAGGTTTGTATGAGGGCTGAAACAATTATTCATGATAAATCGATTTAATGAAAAAAGTAATTTAGGATTTAAGTTTTCAACTAATTTAGTAATCGATTAATTGTTAACTAGAGTATACAGACTCAAAAAACCCCTCAGAGCAGTAATAAAGCCAAGATTGTACAAAAAAAATATACATTTTCCATTTAAAATAAATAACCCTTTGTCTCTAAATTCTGTAAAAAAAAAAAAAAAAAAAAAAAAAAAAAAAAAAAAAAAAAAAAAAAAAAAAAAATCTCCTATTAAGCACCTTTTGCTCTCCAATTATTAATTGGTTATTCCAAAAAATAGTCAACAGATCAACCCTACACTGTATTGCTAAGTCCACAGAGAGGGCTGAGCTTTTCACATGTTGATGTTAGAAGTATTTTTTTAGCAGCAGATGCATCCCTTGCTTCAAATAATCAAGCGTACACTAAAGGAATGCCATGTTATTCCATTTTAGGCACTAAAATAGTTTTCTTATTTAAAAAAGGAATTGAATTATATATTTACATCATTTAATGTATTTCTATTGTTGTATAAAATAAGCTTAAGTGATTACATACAAAAATCTGCAGAATGTGCAAATCTTTTTATACGATTATTCATCAGAATAATTGATTATTCTAATCAATTACTAAAATAATTGTTAGCTGCAGCACTCGTTTGTACTTCTAACTATATTAGACTTTGGATTGACTTCCACTCATTTTTACAACCACAATTATTTTAACCCAAACTGTTAGCTAACCATTACCTGTATATTACTAACCCTGACCATAGCCATAACTTACTTCATACCATACTGCTAAACCTAACCTCTAACCCAAAAAAGGGGGTCCATCATTTTAGGACCAGGTTTTAGACCCCATGAGGTCCACCGGTTTTCAGAAGGTTATTGAATATCCCCCAAGAAAGTCCTAAATAGGTAACAGAAACGAGTACACACACGCACACACACTTACCTGTATACTGTATAAAGAACTTATACACTCAGTATTATTACTTGGAGTCTTACTGAGTTTGACCTGTGCTACCCCCTGCTGGTAAACAAACGTTAGAGCAAGTTTCCAGAGCAGGACTCAGAATTGAAAATGGTAGACTTTACTGTCTTTATCTGTGAATTCACGTTTTGAGTCCCTAAAGTGCAGCTCAAACTTCAGCTGCTGATCTGAACAGGCAACTGAACTGGAGGAAGATGATTGCTGTTCAGCTCACTATCTGCTATTCAGCCCCAGTTTTCCCAACAAGTTGACTCATTTAGAACTAATTTCAAGAAAATACTTGGGCTGTGGAGCTTTCAGTTAGCAGCAGTTAAAAGTTGTAAAGGGACTCTGGCCCAATGTTTTCCATACACCCAAAGTGGAAAAGAGCAGGCTAGGGGGCATGGACCTGTTTTCTGAAGAAACAAAACTAATCAGAATGATTAGATACAAAACGGGGCCCTCTGAATCTAGTGAAGTTTATTTGTATAGCACATTTCAGCAGCAAGGCAGTTCAAAGTGTTTCACATAATAAAAACGTCAATCAAGTATACAGCAAATCATCAAAAACATCAAGCAAATATCAGTGCATCAAAATCATAAGGATCATCAAGCAAATATAGTTCAATGTTCTACTTACTGCTAATCAAAGGCAACTCTAAACAGTCTACTGTGTATCTTGCCAAAAAGATGTTTCTCTCAAACTTGTCCTTTTAAACCTCACATCTGTACTGGAAGTTGGCCTTCTAAAACAGTTTCCTTCAGTGACTCAAAGTTCATCACTTAATATTTGGTTCTAATCTTTTTCCTCTCTTTGTGTTTTTGTGCAGCTGAACTGGAGTTTGTTCAGATTGTCATCATCATCGTGGTGATGACAGTGATGGTGGTGGTGATCATCTGCCTGCTCAACCACTACAAGCTCTCCACATGGTCCTTCATAACACGACAGAGCCAGGCCCGCAGGCATGACCACGCCCTGCAGCAGGTCAGAAGTGCTGCTTTTCTGTGTACAACAAATCTGTTAGTTTTCTCATGTGGTTATATTTACAGTCATAATTCAATTCACGTAAGTTCAGTTTATTTAAAAATAAGCACTGATTCACAACAAACATCTTCTCAAGACCCTTTTCAAGACAAACAGATCTAGTTTATATTAAGGATGTCCGATTACAACTTTTTCACTTCCAATACGAGACCAATATTACAGCTTTGAGTACTGGCCGATATGACATCAGCACAAATCATACATACTTTTATTACTTATCTTTTAGTGTGGAATATTACAAAAAGTTTAATCAAGAGAGATTATTCAAACAGAGAACAATAGTCAACAACAATAGGTATGAGAACAACTGACCCAGTTATTGTTTCAAGATACTAGCTCTGCAGGATAGGAAAGCTGGAGCGGAGTGCTTCTATCAGCCTACTTACAATGGAGATTTTAAATGCAGCCTGATATAATCTGATACTGTTTTTCGGCTGATGTTGGACCAATATCAATATCGGTTTGGACATCCATAGTTTATATACTGATAAATAAAATATGGTCTGTTAAATCACATTATAGTGAAATATTTAAAGTAATTCACACCAAGCTCATTGTTAATGGCTGTCTGCCGCAAGCAACTGGAAGTTTGAGGAGACAGAGCAGACACCAAAAAACAGCAGCACTTGTCCAGGATGTTAACACGTTAATGACAGCAGTAGCTCCTTTAATTGCATCTTTAGAAAGAGAACAGGAAGCAATTGGCAACAATAGCTAAACTGCTGGTCCTCTCCAGGTAGGTCCCGCAGCTTAAACAGAAATGCGTAAAAACAGAGAGAGAACATAATGTTAATGGCAGCAGTAATGGAGAGTAGTAGGAGAAAGTAGCAGAGTGAAATGTGGTCAGTATGCCCTCCAGTAACCTAAAGGACAATGCACACTGGTGGCATCAGACACCTGTCAAGAATGAAACCCCTATAATTTCATATGAAAAGGCCCCTAATGGCCGCATCTATTTTTTGAGCCTGTTCTATTGAGAAGCTCCACCACAGTCTGCCTCCCATACGGTGCTTTGGAAGTTCTTCTATGCATATTTTGTGGTGCTGTTTCTTGTGGGAAAATGGTTCAAAATGGATGTGGAAAGAAATAATTTTGAGGTTGAAAAATATCTAGAGTTCAAGGACCTGGAATCTGGTGACTATAAAGACCATGGCAAAAAAAGATGTGGCTTGGTGATTAATTTCTCACAAGATCGGCTATGCTGGTGAGAAATCCTGTTCAACAGTATGTATACAGAAGAAAAGTTATGCTAATATTTTCAAGTTGTTTAAAAGATTTACATCGTGAACATTTTATGGTGTAATAAATTATTTTTAGTATACAAAGTAATTTATTTGTTTTTATGGTAGACTATGCCTCCACCTTGCATAAATAAGCAACTGCATTTGGCTAAAATCCACATAAATAGCCATCTGTTCTGCTTTGGTGCACTTTGGCGTGTCTCATCTAGTGTGTGTTAAAGGCATAATTTGACATGTCATGACACATCACTCCCCATGTCACTGTGTCTGCCTCACAGATTAAAACTGGGAGCTGGTTCCACAGGAGAGGAGCCTGATGACTAAATGATCTGCCTCCCATTCTACTTTTAGAACCTCTAGGAACCAGCAGTAACCCTGCAGTCTGAGAGCGAAGTGCTCTGTTAGAAACATGTGGAACAATCAGATCTCCTATATATGATGAAGCTTGATTATTAATGGTTTTATACGCAAGATATAGAATTTTAAATTCTACTCTGGATTTAACTCTGTTACCATTTTGGATATGATGGACTTCCTGATAGTAAAAAAAATAGAATACTTCAGCTTTAAAAGAAGCAAATGCATGGACTAGGTTTTAGAAATCATTTTTGGATAGAATATTGTTAATTTTGGTATTATTGTGGAGGTGAAAGAAGGAGGGGGATTTAAATGACAAGATGACACCAAAATCTTTTACATTATGGAGGACAATTTAATGCCACCCAGAGTAAGTGAGTGACAGTTCTTTTTTTTTTTTTTTTTTTTTTTTTTTTTTTTTTTTTTTTTTTTTTTTTTTTTTTTTTTTTTTTTTTTAGAAAATACAAAAAATTCTGTTATGTCAAAATTCAAAAATTAAGTCATCCAGGTTTTTATGTCATCAGAACATGCCTGTAGTCCACCTAACAGATTGGATTCATTAGGATTTATGTAGAAACATAAAAAGGCACCATAACAGTGGAAATGTATCCTATGTCATCTGATCATTTTACCAAGGCCTACAGTGTTAAAGTTCATTATAGTACACTAAGAACATGTAAAGAAAAACTTGGATGACTTGTTTGGAAGTGTTACCATGAAAAAATACTTTTCATTAGTCTTGCATGCAAGAAAATAATGCCTTCAACAATTTCTTTTGGACACAATAAATCACAGTGCAGATGTTTGGTCATAATACACAGCAGTGGAAAAAACTAAACACAACTTTAGAGCACAAACAACTCAAAATGCTGAAGCACAGTGGTGGTGGGGTAATAATTTGGACCTGTTGAAGATTGACTCACACTGGGTCATCAACAGGGCAATGATCCCAAACCCAGAAACAAGTCTGAAATACAAAGAATGAATGTGTTGCAATGGCCTATTTAAAGTCCAGATCTTAACCTGATTGAAATGCTGTTATGGGACTTAAACACATTAGTTCCTCCATGCAGGACACCGTCCAGAGGACAGCTAAGGCATATAGCTGCAATATGTTGCTCTATAAACCACCAAATCATATGAGGAATGTAATTTTGAACAGAATTAGTTAATAATCAAATGTATAACCATATTTCCACATTCACTTGAGGTCACATTTATTTAATTTCACTGCTGTATTTCTAAAATGATTCCTCCTCCTGTTTCGACATTTAAATTCATAGCAGAAAAAATGCGGCTTATTTCCCTGTAGCTGTTGTAGGTTTGGCAGAGCTGTTCTGTGTCTAGTTAATGCCGGCATCGTTTTGATGCAAGCTGATGGTGAGTGAGACTCTTTCTGTCTGACTGTCTGCTCATCTGTTCTCACTGAATGTTCCCGTGTAGTCATTGTGTTTGTACATTTCTGATTTGTGAAACAGGCCAAACATAGCCTACCAGTATGTTCCCAGTAAAGTACAGTGCAGCTAAATGAATCTTTTTATCCCACTTAGAGCTTTCGTCCCAGTTTTACACTGGTAACAGCTTTTCTGCTGTCTGTTAAGTGAATTTGCTGATTTAGTTTCCATGGAACCTGTCTGTATATTGTTTTTACTACACAGCTGTGAAATATTGGCAGCAAAACATTCTCCAATTCAAACTGGCTCAGCTGAATCAGCTGGGCTACAACATTGTCATTAGTTTGGGGTGTGAAGGCCAAGATGCTAGCTCTGTCTGATACTTCAGTGGGGATGTGTAAAGAAAAAAGCAAATTGCGTATGGAAATACAGTTGAAACCAGGAGTTTACATGCATCAGTTTCTCTCACTGTCTGAAGTTAAGTCAGACCAAATTATTTCTATTTGCTAAATGCCACAATAATGAGAGATGAGACGTTAGAAATTTATTTATTAATGTCTTCAGAATCAGAATTTTACATACAGAATAATTACTATCTATTTAAACAATGAGGAAAAACCCAGATGATGATGTCATGGCTTTGGAAACTTCTGATAGGTTAACTGACACAATTGAGTTAATTCGAGGTTCACCTGTGGATGTATTTTAAGGTCATACCTGGAACACGTTGCTTTCTTCTTTGACACGATTGGAAAGTCTAAAAAAATCAACCAAGATATCAGGAAGAGTCTTGTGGAGCTGCACAAGTCTGGTTCATGTTTGGCAACAATTTCCGGATGCATGAAGGTGCCACGTTCCTCTGTTCAAACAATTATACACAAGTATAGGCATGATGGGAATGTCCAACCATCAGGCTGCTCAGCAAGGAGACAGGTCCTGTGTCTCAGGGATGAGCATGTTTTGGTCCAAAATGTCCAGATTGACCCCAGAATAAAAGCCAAAGACCTTGTGAAGATGCTGCTGGAGCTGTACCCACAGTGAAACGTGTCCTGTACCGACATGGGCTGAAAGGCCACTCAGCGAGGAGGAAGCCATTACTCCAAAAGAAACACAAAAAGCCAGATTGCATTTTTTGAAATCCACACAGGGACAAAGACCTTCACTTCTGAAGGTGAAGTGAACACAGGACATGTCTTCTGAAAGACGTGTCCTGTGGTCTGATGAAACTATAGTGGAACTGTTTGACTATAATGACCATCCTTACATTTGGAGAAAGGGAGATGCTTGTACCATTCTAACTGTGAATAAAGGAGGTGGCAGTATCATGTTGTGGGTCTGTTTTGCCGCAGGAAGCACTGGTGCATTTCATAAAATAGATGGCATCATGAGGAAAGAAAATTTGTTGAAATGCTGAAGCAACATCTAAAAACATCAGTGAGGAAGTTAAAGCTGGGGGCGCAGATTGGTCTTCCGGATGGACAGTAACCTGCAGCATACAGCCAAAGTGGTTCCAAAGTAGCTTAAGGACAACAAAGTAAATTTTTTGGCATGGCCAACACAAACCCTGATCTCAATCCTACAGAGAATTTGTGAGCAGATCTGAAAAGGCATGCACGATTGAGGTGGCCTACAAACCTGACCCAGTTCTGGCAGGAGGAATGGGCCAGAACTCCAGCAAACTAATGGGAGAAGCTTGTGGAAGGAAACCCAAATTGTTTGACCCAAGACATACAGTTCAAAGGCAACAATGCCAAATACTAAAGAAATGTATATAAACTTCAGATTTTGAAAACATTAATAAATAAATCACATTCTTTACTCATTATTGTGGCATTTATCAAACTGAAATCATTTTTGGTAAATCTAACCGACCTAGAACAAGAGAAGTTTGGACTGATTTAACTTTAGTCAGTGAAAAAATGGTGCCTCTTCTTATTTGGGGTATGTAAACTTATGGTTTTGACTGTAAGTCAAAGACAGACAATTTCACATACACAGTGCAAAACAAGCTCAGGTGCAGAATGTGTTGGAAAAAATACAGATCCATCCATAACTGTACTCCAAACCAGCATCTGGAAATGTTTTTCTTAATACTATTATATATACATGAGCTAATTCTGTTATAGCTTCTTATGTGTTTTCCATATCCTCTGTTTGTTTTCAGTGCTAACCAATCAAATTAGTATATATAAAAGCTCCTATATAACAATCCAAAAAACCTGCTTGTCATGTAATTTCTGGTTGCTATGTAGTTTCCATAGCATTCCATAACACATTCACTCGCGCCTGGAAATATGATGTTTACCCATCTCAGGACTGGTATAATCATCAAAAAATGTAAGCAGATGTAAACATTCAAGGTTAGGTCAAAGTTTATTTTATAGAGCACATTTAAAACAATAACAGTTGACCAAAGTGCTGCACAAGGTAGAAATCACAAGTAGTAAAAAGTTTACATGTTACTTGCTAAGAAAATCTGAAAACTCAACCATTCCAGGTCCTGATCTTTGATTTCTGTTGTTTTCCTGTCTCTTTAGGATGGTTGTCTGTGGCCTTCAGACAGTGGCTCTCGACAAGGTGCCTCGGAGGTAAGACCACCACTCTCGTTCTCCCTGTCCACTGTCCTGTCCACTCCCAGTGCTGAGGCCTACACATGGACCCCCGACTCAAATTTTACATTAAAAAATTAAGTAAATACTTTATTAAAAAAATGTAGCGCAAAAACAAGAAGGTGTGCTGACATGAGTTGTGCACATTTCTTAATGTTCATAATGTTTTAAGGAAAACTCTTTTCAGCTCAGTATTTGCCTGTTTAGCTTTGGGAAAACATGGAAGGATAGTTTTGAAAATCCTGTCTAAAGGTCAGGATATAACAAAAGCAACAAAAGTAGATTTTTTTTATTTTTTTTTTATTTTTTTTTTTTTTCAAAACCATAACAGAAAATGAGGAGAGAAAAAAATAAGCAAATAGTTCAGCTGTACTTGCAAAAAAATGCAGATAATTTATGGACTCAAAATCAACAGACAGTTGACTCTTTAATACAGACATGAATTATTTAACCCAGATTTTGGGATTAACTGATTAACTTCTGATGCAACACATTTTTTTAAAGAATACATTTTTACCCTCAGATGTATAAGCTAAAAAAATAGTGGTTCCATGCTATGCTCAGAAGCCAATGCTAATCAGCCAGACCAGGAAAAAAGCAGCTGAAGATATTCACAATCTGGAAATGCAACATTTCACCACAAGGTTGTAGATGGTTGTTTGGGTGGGAATCTCCAGGCACTTCACAAGTAGCTCCATATCTATTACAATTCAGAAGGTTACAATGCAAATATGTATCAAGGTAACGCCGCGTTCCCCCCCCCACACGCAAAATCATGCCCAACTGACCTCCTATCTGTGCGTTACTAATAATGAGGAGCCCAAGAAATTCTACTTAAATCAGAAATTGAGAATGAATACCTAAGACAAAATTAAAACAATACAAATCGAAAAATAAAACATGTTACAAAGATCTTCGACCGTAAGCATTTCTTTTACAGCTAGTAGTACAAGATCTTTATGATATATAAAAGCTGACCATATTCAGAGGTTAATAGTCAGTCGAAGATGTCACACCGTATCAGTAGCACTAAATCCTTCTCAGCAATCTGCCCTTACTCTGTAACATCCTGTTAAAGCTGATTCATTTTGTGTGACGGTCACTCACTGCTCTTGTTTGAAGTATACAACACGCTGGATGCCACGCATCAGAAAATATAGTTATGGTGACCAAAGATTCCATGTCAATGGACTATAAATGGCTGCAGATCCTTCACAGTGAAAGTTTCAATGAACTTTGCAATGAGCTCCACCTTTTCTGAGTGCATTTGATCGCTTGCTAAATCGTTCTCTGGTTGATGGGCACAGATACGCTCTGCTGATTACTTCTGCGTGGTTCCTCATGGTTCCATGGTTCTTCATGTTTGAAACTAAGCTGAAAGGTGTTGAAACAAGACAACCAGCTTGTCTACGGTGTGGCTCTTGTGTAAGTCATGGTTTTCCTTTAGAGCACTGGGTGATTTTTGTTGTGCACAACATAACATAAACTGTCTGGGTGCTGCACTTATAGGCCTCCAAAAGCCTCCACCTTTGGTGTTCCTCAAAATTAGGTTATGAATTAAAATTAAAGCTGCAGTATGTAAATTTTATGAAAAATGTTTATTTTTTTTACATATTTGTTAAAATTATCATTATGTTGTGACAGTATAAGACAGATATGTGAAAAAAAAATCAAGCTCCTCTGCTTTCTCCCAGTGCTCCCAGTACTAACTGCAGAAATCCACCACTGAGTCAGAAACAACCAATCAGAGCCAGGAGGAGGGTCTTAGTGCTGTCAGTCACCCCATGTAAGCGCTGCTCACACACTCCCCCTGCTCTCTGCTAAGCTACAGCTGGTTCACCACAACATAGCCTCCCACGAACGCTAAGGAGAGTTAGCATGGCCAGTGATGACAGCGGAAAAATGGTTTTCCTGGAACAGTAAGTTTTTTCATCATTAGCACATTTAGCAGCGCGTACACGAGGTGATTGACGTCACTAAGACCTTCCTCCTGGCTCTGACTGGTTGTTTTAGGTCGGGAGTGGCGCATTTCTTCAGACAGCAATAGTAGCTCAAGGAGGAGGTGGAGAACCTTAACCTAGTCGCATGTTATCTGTCTCGTAACTTACTGTCATGACATGGTGACAGTTTTAACAAATATGCAAAAAACATATTTTTGTAAAAGTTACATACTGCAGCTTTCATGACAACCAAGTTTTGGCATTTGTTAATCAAGTCAGGATCGTCCAGGTAAGCATCTGGGTTAATCAAAAACTAGATTTTATCCCCCACCCCTAGTTGGTTGTGCTTTAGAATAAAACTGCTGTGAAACAGCCAAACACTAACAGGTCTTATCAAATGGCTCCTATTAAATGCTTTAATCTCACTAGAATTCCTTTGTAGCTTCAAGGTAGACGCACATATCAGATGAATGAAGAAATGAGCTTTAGATATACTCCAATGGAACCTGTAAATGTGGTGCATTACAACAAGGTTGAGTGTTTTTATTTATGCGTTGAACTTAATCGCTTCAAAACAAATTCAGAGATTAACACTGAAGTGCTGATGTTCACACTCAACATTCTCAGAGCTCCGTCTCCCTATTAATTCTGGAGCTGTATCAGCCACCACACCTCACAGAGCAGCGTCTTTCAGCTGATTAACGAGAGATGAATGACTCAGTTTGAATGCCGTTTGCAGGAATAGTTATTGTTTGTAGTGCAACTGTAAGTGATTTAAAGACCTAAAGTGACAGTTACCTGTAAGATGATTGGTACAGGAAAGTAGAAATGAAACACTGGGAGAGTGTTTGAGGAGGCTGAATGTATGCCCACCAGCTTCCCTGTGTCAGTCAACTTATCCTCATCATCAAAGCGGAAAAAAAAAATCCAATACATTCCAGCCCCATATATACTAGGGCTGGCAAAATAGTCGATATCTTGACATAATCAGTACTAAAAAAATAAATTATTTAAAGATTCTCATTGATACAAACTGACCCATTCACATTTTCCCAAATTGTTGCATTTGCTTTGATAGTGGCACTGCAAAAACAGACACTGAGCTGCTGCTGGAAGTTTTGAGCTCTGTTACCTCAGTACATCCAGAAAAAAACATATGCAGCCCTCTTTAGCCAACAAGGCATACACAACAGCACTTCTCAAAGGGACTTTCCCTCTGATACAGATGGACAGGAAAAAAGAAATGCTGAGGGATGCTACATGCTAGCTGCGCTAACGCTACAAGTTAATACAGCTTAAAAAGGTCTGTAAAGCTCCTTTATCTGCAACAAGAAGGAAGTAGTAAACCTCCAGAACGACATCACCTAACAGTATCTGTTAGTGTTAGCCAAATGACAGTGTTCTGTCGGTCCATTGAGATGCTCTTCCCAGATGTAAAGTTCTTAGTCCTGCAACACACTGTTCTGATCATGCGACGTTTCATTTTACTTCAGTACCGATTACCACAGGAAAATGTTCATCTTCTGACTGCTCAGCTACTAAGTAGTTAAAGCATTGAAACACGCCAATGCAACATAACCTGCTGCTGTACAGTGGACCCCTGCCTACGGATGGGGATTGATAAGAATTTATCGATACGATTCCATTATCAATCTCACTTATTGATTCGATTTCTCATCAATTCTCATTGAGTTAGGAAATAAACTCTTTAATTCAAAATATGCACCATGTTGTATTCGAATCAAACAAAATTAAAGCTGGGTTAAAAAAAATAAGAATCCCTCTGTCAGATGAACATTTTAACATGAAATGCAACTTTTGCACATCAACAGACAAACCTGCATGTTTGCCTTTTCAGGAAGGATCTTTCAAGACTCAAAGGTCGTTTTCAAAAGGTGCTTTTAATCTGTCACAAGGGCCTCATTAGAACCCATATTCTAATTTACTGAACATGACTGTAAATGTTATTATGAGATGGATATTATTCATTTATTCATACAGCATGCCGCTAACATTAATACAATAACCAGGACATGGAGGAGTTTACCTGGGACATTCATGGCAGGAGATGCTGTGCTGGAAGCTCCCCGCCTCAAGAGTCATCGCCGTCACTAAGCAACATATCAAACACTTTACCTTCGTGCCAATCAGTTGCATGCTGTGTGGTCAACTGTTTGAGGATGCTGGAGGTATTTCATCCTTTTATTGTGATTAAAGCTCTGTACATGTTGCAACCGGCCCTGGTACCATCTGTTTGTAAAATGTAACCATACTGGGGAGGGTTACCAGAGCGCTTCTGCTGCGACGCCTTCTTGGATATGTTCTAAATCAAAATATGGAGCGTGTACAATACATCATCTTGCTAATAAGTCACACGTTACTGGAACCGACAAGCAGAATCGTTAAGCAGGAAGGTTAATGATTCCAAAGAATTGAACTGAAAACCGGTTCTCTACTCTCATCCTTACCCCTGCCTATTTGGTTCAGTATTTGCGGATTTTTCAGTGGACTGTGACTCCCAAATTTTTTTTGTTTGTTTTTGTTTTTTGTAGAGCATATCTAAAATATTTGAGAGAAAATGTCTCTTTGGAAGCTGAAATACCTAGGCCCAGTGCTACTTGACGCTATTGGCTGGTGTTTGCAAAACAGCCAATTATGGAGTTAGATGTTGGCTTCTGCGGTAGTGCTAAGATGGTTTCCAATATGCATATTAAAACATATTTAAGTATATTTGGTGTGTGAACTACCAAAACATGGAGTTATGAGCGTTTTATGTTTTAATTTCCCTTTGGGATAAATAAAGTTTTATTGAATTTGAATTTTAGATGGGGTCTCAAGTATTGATGGACTTTAGCTTTTCACGGTGGTTCCTAACCCCCACAAATATCAGGGGTCCACTGTAGTATAGCTAAAAGCAAATCTGAAGCTGTTCCAGCAGGTCTTTTGTTCAACAAATCTTCTCTGTATCTGCTCTCAGCTCTTTATTTTGTTTCTTTGCTGACTTCTTTCTTGGCACGTGGCCTTCTGTAAATGTTCAACGCTCACAGGAATACAGTTAAGGTACAAGGAGCCTGACATTTGCATTCTGGCTGCTTGTAAATATTTAATCATTCAGGAATGGAGCTCATATGCCACGCTGGGCAAGTCTGGCACTGTACTTCAAACATAATCAAAGCTGGCATGTTCTCAAAGAATCATGGGTACAGATATGTAAATGATTGCCAGTATACTTACCATGAGTGGTTGTGAGCTTAGCTTAATGCTTGTTAGCCAGATGAAAGAGTTTGAGTCCAGGTGATGTATCATGTCATTGGAGCGAGAAGTTAAAATGATCCTCATGTGTTATATGTGGTTCCAGACACATCACATCTCAGTTACAGTGCTCTCTCAGTGAGAACCTTAGAAGTGAAACAACAAAAGAGAATAGGAGGTGACAGAAAGTCTGGATGGAGAGAAAACGGTGGCCAAAGAGGAAGAGAGTGACGGTAGGTAGAAACGGTGTCAGTGCTGAAGCAGCTGGAGAGAACGGCACACAGAGGAAAAGGCCATGCAGACACAAACATGGAGGGAGACAGCCAGTGAGTGTGGGTGGCTGATAGATGCAGGGATGCTGTCTGGATCTGTGTGTGTTTGTGTGTGTGGCAGTTTGGGCTGGCTGGGGGGGGGGGCAGTGGATTCTGGTGCGTCATTAATCAGCAACACCTCCCCTGACACTGTCTAGACAGCCGTCTGAGAGCTGCCCTGCTCTGCTGCGCTCTGCTCCCTCTATCAGCTGTACACCTTTCTCCCCCTCCATCTTTCTATCTTTCCGTCTCCACTTTCTTTCTCTTTTGTCTATTTTTCTGTCTTGTTCTGCTCTCTTTCTCTCCATGGCTCTTTTTTCCCTTCTCCTTTCTCTCCGGTCCTCATTCCTTTTAAATCCTTTCAGATTGACTCTTTCTCCGCTTCAGTCAGTCTCTCCATTTCAGTTGCCCAGATCCTCTCCCCCTCTCTCCCAGGTTCGTTTCCAAGCCTGTTGTTCTCTTCACCCAGACCGCTTTGTCATTGGGGGTTGATGATTAGAGACACAGTCCCTAACTGAAATAAGTTCCTTCTGATAATGAGTTGCTGCAGCAGAAGGGAGTGGAGTTGGGTAGAAATGTTAGATATAAACACATGGATCATGACGTTCTAATCTGAGGAGTTAATTGAAGTGAAGAAGAAAAGCTAGCAAATGAACAAGTGTGTTGACATCTCTCCTGTTTTAGTGAGGGATCTCTCTTCTTCTTCTCCTGTAATCAAGCTTCAAGCTAAAACATCTGTAACCACTAACTGGTAGTTCACTGGTCTTTGTGGAGGTACATCATGATCTGCCATTATTTGCATCACAGCCATTGATCCTGCATCTGGATATAAGCAGGTAACAGAATTAAAAATTGTTGTTGAGAGGTTGAGCTGCAAAATAGTGCCATACTCCATTAAAATATTTGTTGTTTGTTTTGTTGCTAAAAAGGTTTTAGGACTAAAAAGTTGTATCTTTGCCAAAACACCAAATGATACTTTTTCAATAAAACCACATGGTTGAAACAGAAATAATGAATTTATTATCTTGAATATTATAGTCTAAGCTTAAGAGAGTCCTTATTGTATGGACTCTGTTTGCAATGAATCTCAAAGTAAAAATTATGTAGCATTTTTTATTGAAGTAGGTTTTATTTTATTTTTTTTATTGCTGATCTTCATTGTGACATACATCTACATTATTACAGCGGACCCCCAGTATTCGTGGGAGTTAGGAACCACAACCACCCACGAATAGCTGAAATCCACATATACTTGAAACCCTACTCTAAAAATGCTTTTAACTTACAGTTTTAATAGTTCAAACACCAAATATACCTTAACATACCCTTAATATCCATTAATACACACAGAAAAAACCTTCTTAGCACTACTGCAGAAGTTAGTATCCACAGTCGTCTTTATTTCCCATCTTGGGGGTACAGCCAATCAGTGCCAAGGAAAATGATTGGTGCTCCTGGATTGGCTGCTTTGTAAAGGAGCATTGCGCCTCAGTATCAGCTTCCCAAACTGCATTTTTTAATAATAATAATAATAATGTGCAGCCTTATTCAGAGAATTTACAGTCATGAATCAAATCTGAACCTGAAATGTCTAGAGGCAAGTGCTGGGAATGCTGCCTGGAAAGAAAGAGTTTAAAAAGACAAAAAGTTTTCTCTGTGTGCTGTTTCCTTTCTAAGTTATCAAGCAGTCATAGGAAAGCATGCTGCAGTTTAACATGTTGAGATTTGTCTTTTCTTGGCCTCGCCAGGCTCCATTTTGGGGGGTTTTTAGCCACTAAGAGTTGGACTTGCTGTTGCGCTTTGAATCTTTGCCCTGCTTGAGGTCCTTAAGAAATGGCCTGATGATGTTGCAAACACCATGGCACGATGTTCTTTTGAATTCATTTATTTATTTATTTATTTATTTATTACAAGGACAGTGTGTATTAATAACATTTCTGTCAATATGCCTTAGTTAACCAGAAGGCTAATGTCATTTCGACAGAAATAACGTTCTTTCTGAAATAGTACGTTAGTTACACCAGATGTAATGAGACTCGCACCTTGTAAAAAAGTTTTATCACCACAGGAAACTTCTCCAAGGTCTTGACGATCATCAAAGCGCTTTTTTGTTTTTTGCCAGTGAGACAGACCTTTGTGTTTTTAGTCGGTGATAATATTCGTCTTGGTACTCCTCCATGGGTACCATTTTTGCTCAGTCTGGTTCCTATTGGCGAATCTTGAACACTGACCGTAACTCATGTTTTCTCTGCTTGTTGATGACGGCCCTCACTGTGGTTTGCTCCAGTCTCAAAGCCTCATGTGTTCTGTCTGTCCTGGAATACCTTCTGGGCATTTTTTGGGATCTGTTAACCTCATTCATGCTATAAGAGAAGTTTGATTTAAGAGAACAATTAGGTATCAGTGTAGCCAGTGAATTTGGATCAAAAAGATCTGGTTGATCAGTCAATTCAATTCAGAAATCTGCTGGGGGGCACACTGTTGTAGTCAATCTGGGAATATTTTATTTCGTGTCCCTCTCTAGCTCCCCACTACATCATCCCTTGCTCTGCATTTTTCTGGTGACACATAGCTTTATTATTTTTTGTGTGTCACCATGAGATTATGGACAGAAGTCTTTGTTTTTGGGAACAAAAATGCAAGACTGGAATTCTGCACTCAGCTGGAATTAATGAGGCAGAAAACTACAGGGCATGCCAGAAACTAATCAAATCTGCTCGTCAAGCTGACTAACATTTGATGACAGAAGCATTAAAGGAATCTCCATCACTATCATGTCTGTGGCAGCATTTTTGGTACTCAGCAGAAAAACAGAATGCTGACAGAGTGATACGATACGACTGATTACTAAGCACTGTGAAATACCGCAGATGCCCAAGTTGCTCCCCTTTGTGGCATTTTAGGACAGAACTAAAGGGCGGTTTCATAGTATTTTTTGACTCAGGACAGAATTTTGTGTTTTATAATTCAAAATAAAGAATAAAAGATCAGTTGATTGGTATTGTGTAGCATTCACAAGCAGTGCTTGTGAACAACTAGCACTCCCACTCCTGCATTAGATGCAACGACATTGGTTCTCAGGTTGTGGAAAACCAAAGAGGTTCTTTACAAGAAAACCAGTTAAGAACTGGTTCTTGGGCCAGCTCTGGATATGCAGTTGAACCACTTTGGTAGGAAAGCTCTAATTGTTTACCTCAAAGTTCCAGTAAGGACAAAAAATTTTGTGACTTTTTTGTTTAAAATGGTTTACTTTTTATGTTTGCCTACACTGTAATGCAGCTGTTTTAATATTTGTTGTTTGTGGTTGTGAAGCATTTTGTTGTACAACTAAAAGTTCCTTAGCCTATTTATAGATTCTTGTTTTAGTGCTTCTAAATCTGAATGGTAAATGGCCTGTACTTACATAGCGCTTTATCAAGTCCAGAGGACTGAGTAAAAACTCAAAGATTTGGGTTCATTTCACTGTGGGGGTTTTTTTTTTGTTTTTGTTTTTTCTGTGTCCCTCCTCCTCTAACATTGGGTGTTTTCCATGTTTGTGTCTCTGTGATGCAGGTATTATACGCTCCCCAGGCCCGGGATCGCTTCACTGCTCCCTCCTTCATGCAGCGTGACCGCTTCAGCCGCTTCCAGCCCACCTACCCCTACATGCAGCACCAGATCGATCTGCCGCCCACCATATCATTGTCAGACGGCGAGGAGCCCCCGCCGTATCAGGGGCCTTGCACGCTGCAGCTCCGTGATCCCGAGCAGCAGATGGAGCTCAACCGGGAGTCGGTGAGGGCACCGCCCAACCGGACCATCTATGATAGTGACTTGATCGACATAGGGAACGGCAGTGGCCTGGGAGGGGCCGGGGGAGGTTTAGGAGGAGGTGGCCCAAGGCCGCCCAGCAGTAACTCTGGCATCAGCGTGGCCAACTCCTGCAGCCACGGACGCATGGAGGGGCCCCCGCCAGCATACAGTGAGGTGATGGGCCATTTTCCAGGTTCGACGTTCTTTCTACACCAGCACAGCAATAACCAGAGAATAGGGAGACCGGGGGGGCTGGGGAGCAGGACGATCCAGCAGCAGAGCCAATCAGAAAGCACAATAGTACCTGCCAAGGCCAAGGATGGCCAGCCAGAGGACCTGGTGTGAGGAAAGGGGGAGGGGGCAGGTGGGGACCAACCACCCCAGACTGAACACTGTCTCCTATGTTTACTGGAAGCATTGGTCTCTGTATCGCTCTGTCGCTCTCATGTCCTCTCTCCACACTCCCATGCACAAACAAATCTCGACCTGAGCTACAGCAAAACAAGGAAAGAGAAACCGAGAGTTGATTTCATTTCCCTTTCTATCCAGCCGGCACCGCTGGGGAGTTTTTATTTCACCCTTCTCTCGGAGAGGGAAAAACTCTGCTAGCACAGACTCTTTTTTTTTTGTTTGTTTGTTTTTTCTGTTTGGTAAAAGCTCTGTGACAAGGACGGGAGGAAGTTCTTTTTCTTTGTCTTTCAATTTGCTTTTTGGACCGGGATCTGTGCACAACACGAGAACTGAGAACCCAGGACGTACAGAGAACACAACAAAAACAAAACAAAGACTCACAAACCCAAATCTTAGTGCCAAGGTTCACGAGGAAGCAAAGAGGGCAAATAACATCTTCTAACATTCACAACACAACAAAAGAAAAGTTCCCTAAAAGTTGCACTATCTCTTTGTCGTAAGAGGAGGGACATGATGTCATGTGATGCTGATGTTTGTGTTTTCATTTTATTTTTATTGCGGGGTTGCTTTTTTTTTCTTTTTTTTTTTTGTTTCGTTTCTTTTCACGGATGGACTGAATGACCGACTGAAGTCTCACTCCAAAGTTGTCAAACAGTTGGCAGCAAAAAACTGAAAAACAAGAAAAAAAATTGAACAAAAACTAACAAATATAAGCTTATCTCCTCCCTTTTCTGAAAAGCGCAAGAAATCCTGGAACCCAGCCTAAAACATCTGTTTGCTCACACCACAGGCACACTGAAACTTAGTAAGAGAAGAACCGTGTACCGCTTTGTCTGCTTCCTAATCGGGGAGAAAAATCTGCCTTGTGACCAAGCAGTGATATTTAAGATTTCTAACAATTTGAGCCAAGTTTCAAAGTTTAAAACCTTGTTTTGACTCCATGGGCAACATCAACAGGTAGTTTTTATTCGGTTGCTTGGTCAAAGGAAATTCTTCTCTCCAAATCTGTCCCGACCCTTTTTCTTTCTTGACCCGCACAGTGCATTCTACCACACGGAACTCAGAACCCTGCCGCAGTTATGCCAACAAAAAGAAGGCTCAACTGTTCGTCTTCACGTCAGCGATGCCACACATACACAAAAAAGATCAAGCAAAGATTGCTTAAATAAGGATTCCACAAAAACTGACTGTGGTTGAAGTCAAAGGGCTACCAGAGGGTCCTTTTTGATAAACTAGAAAATCTAGCCTTTTTTTCACCTCATTGTTGCCTTCAATCTCTGCTGTTGCGCTTGCTCTATCATCTCACTTCCGCACATTTCAGTGCACCTTCTCCCCCCGCTCATCGCCCATCCTGCCATTTGTGTGAAAAGATGATGCAGAGTCAGCCAAGCCCTTTAAAGCTGAGACTGGAGTAGAATCGTCGTCTGGCAGCATGCTGATGCAGTCTCCTCTTCGCAGTACAAGTGTGTCGGCGTGTTTGTTGCTCAGACCCTTGGCAACACTGAAAAGCACTTAAAGCTCCTGCATGGGTATTGTACGTGTGGATGTGTGTACATCTGAGTGATTTATGATCTGACTGCTTGGAGTTTTTAGCATTTAAGGACATGATTTTTATTTTTTTCTGTTTGAATTCAGCAGAGCATCTCTAAAAACCCAGAAACGGACGAGGGTCAGTAGCCAAAGAGAGTGCCCGCAACAGGTTCCAGTTACATGCACAAAGTTAGCTTCAGATTCATTTCAAGCTCCCATAATGTGTCAACAAATCTCATGACAAATTTACTTTCTGATCATTCCAACCCACTCAGACCTGGTAAAAATTCATATCTGCAACTACAGAGAAGTAA
This sequence comes from Anableps anableps, assembly GCA_014839685.1. Taxonomy (NCBI): domain Eukaryota; kingdom Metazoa; phylum Chordata; class Actinopteri; order Cyprinodontiformes; family Anablepidae; genus Anableps; species Anableps anableps. The sequence goes on from CM026072.1 coordinate 35,407,691, forward strand.
TGAAAGCTCAGTGCTGAGATCACGTTATGTTCATTGAATTTGCTCAAGCTACTGTCACAGTTTCTTCTCTTAGCATGTATGTTTATATTTAAAGTGTCTAACTGTAAGGAACCAAGGCACATCACTGTCGCATCTATGAAGTTTTGGTGTCATTTTTGATACACACATATTTTGTAAAGTGTATGCAGATCAGGATAAAGGGTGTAAATACAGTGTTCTGCCTTTCAGGACAGAGTAGGCTGCTTTTATCTTGACATCATTTGTGTTTTTTTTACTGTTTTCCATTCCTGCAAGTAGACACTAAATGATTCGTGCTGCTGGCAAATTTAAAACGGCTTTTACTCAAACAAGAAGTTTGTTTCTGAATGGAAACTGGGATCTGTGGACACTTTACAGATTCAGAAGGCGGGTTTACGATTAGCAGCTTACTTTTAAAGTAACATGACACAACCATATACCCCTGTACTAAAAGAGACCAAAACATTTTAGTTCAATGAAAAACTGAGTTTAAATGCCTCAGACTAAAAGATTAAATAGAATACATCAAAAAAAATGTGTGCCCCCTGCTCTGAATATAGAAATGGTTGTGGAACTCTGCACATTCCTAACTAACAGTTAACCTTTTTTCACAAGTAAATAATGAGTCCAACATCTGACACTTGATCTCCCACCACACATCATGTCATGCATGCACAGTTACACTGGAACGAAGTGCCAAAAGATTCCATGGCAGTAGTTGTCCATGCATCACATGTTACAGCCATCCTACCTGCTTTTAATCCCATCACTTTATGGTTTAGTTGTAGTTTGTGACGATCACAGCTTCAATGAGATGCCAGATCCAAAGAACACTCCACAGAGTGAAAGCCTTTGTTCTCGAAGACTCTCGATGGTCACAGCTCCCTTCCCAGTTTAATGAACTTTGTAATTAGCTTTGCCTGTTTGGATTTGGGGGGAAGTTTTGACATTGCTTGCTCAATAACCCCCTCTGGCTGATGATGGCAGGGCACAATAAGCCATTTAACTTCCACCTCCGCAGGTAAACGTGTAATACGGTTCCTCATGTTTGTCATGATGAAACCTGGATATACCGTCAGACTTATTGTCCCTTTGGTGTAGAGGTTCTTGGTGCATGCAATCTTGTTGTGTGTTCACTGTAAACTGTCTGCATCTGTGAGCTCCCAAGTTCTGAATTTTATGTTCCTCTAAATTTTGTCATGAATTAAAATGAAGAGAATACAGTTTTGACATTTTATTAATCAATTCAGACTGATCCATGTTCACATCTCAGTACATCAGATCTTATCTCCCAGTCCTAACTGGAAATGACAAGAGCATTTCCCAAAAGGTAATAGGACAGTTTACCTATTTTCTTATTTACTTTAAGTTTTGGGTAAGATAACAAAAATGACACATTGAAAATTATGTATGTCCTTCCTTAGAATCATTGGGGAAGCCTTCACTGGCATTACAGGAATCAAAGCTCCTTATAATTTCTCTGGTATCTTTGACCCGTTATCTTTGGCAATAAGTTTCAAGTGTTTAAGGCAGTCGATTCCCTATTGGATTCAACTCTGACTTCTGGCTGGGCCACTTCAGAACATTAATATTAATTCCGTTTAAAAGAAATGCATTGGTTAAATTAAAATATCATTTTAAGTATACCAAGATTTACAATAATTTTGACCCGAAGTGTGTCTTGGGAGTCTGAGTGCCCCCAGGTGGTCAAACATTTCAAAACCATGACCTACTTTCTGATTAATTCAGATCATTATTAACAGCAGTTTGGCGTAACTGTAGCTCAAACCGTGTGTGCAGTATCAGATACGTTGGAAGGCCAGGAAGCATTATGATCCTTATTATAGTGATACAATTATAGTGTATCGACTTCCACAATTACAAAGCAAAGCAGATGCATGGTAGTGATGGGTTTTTATAATGACTGTATGACAGTGGTTCTCTCCAGTTTTTGACCAACAGAGCTGTGTGTAGTCTTTGGTGGTCTGGGTCTTCTCATGAGATCTGTGTGACAGCTTGGACAATATAAAATATAACCGGGCTAAATGACTTTTGGTACTTTTTACCCCCTGAAGTCTTGTAAGTGTACCACCATCCATCTATGGGTTGGGTAGAAACGGAGTAGATATGTTTCCAGGTGCAGTAACACTGCGTCTTCCCTGGAATTCTGTCATCTGCTGCCTCCTGATGCAGCGTTATTATAGTTTTAAGGCAACTTAAGCAGTACAGATGCAGTGAGAATGAATTAGAAATGTCAAACTAAAACAGAAAATGTGCCTGGAAGTAAACATGTTCCTCCACCTTGTGTTTTTTAAGCTAAAGCCAGATTTTCCGTTCTGACATCACAATTAGGGACGTTTGGCTCACTTTGGGCCAAATCGCCTAAATCCCTTCCGCATCAGTGTGTTTGAATGTATGCACGTGTCCGGCTTGTGTCTTTCTGTCTGTGTGTGTGTGTGTGTGTTACTACATCGCTGCTGCTATTGCTGTTGCTGCTGCTACCACCACTGTCTTTGCTACTGCTGCTTCTCACATCCCTCCCTCAGCCAACCCTCCCTGTCCTGTCCATCCTACCCTGCTCCACTCACCCTAAGCTTAGGAGAGAAATCTCTCTGCAGTCAAACCCACGGGCACTTGGATTCCCGGTACTTTTGGCCTTTGAGCTGCTTCAGACTCAAATCTCTTCCATGGTTTTCTTCTTTTTTTTCCCCGCTTATTTTTTTTAGCTTGTTTGTACTGCGCAGTCATAAGCTTGTAAATGGAGGATAAATAAGATAAATTTTATGTTTTCTACAAGGAGGTTTGCATGTTACTAATATATGAGTAAATACGGTGCCTAATGTTCATGTTTGAGCAGATCACGCCTCTGTCACACTGCTTCTCGGAATCCGTGCAGGTGCTTCGTCTCAGCGGCGGCCGCCTGCTGTCTGGCAGAATGCACCTAAAGTGTGCAAGGCCCTTCCAGAATCATCTATTTCTGGGTAATCGTAGGTGTTCTCAAGCTCGAGTCTGAATCTGATCCCAAATTTCATCTCAGCTCTTCATCAAAAAGTCCGTTTGGATCTCACAGGAGCATCAGCTCACATCCTCCTTTTTCAAGATGTTACAAGCTCTTGCTTCCCCCCTCACCTGGAAGCACCCAAAGGCATTCCGAGCAGTAGTGTAACGGGAGCGTGGAGCAGACATAGGAACCCACTTGCACTCAAAAAGCTCCCACCTTCGTTGTGCCTCACTTCCAACGGTGCTTTTTTCAGTAGTCTGTCTTTCTTTATGTTTGTTTGTAAGGTGCTGTATATAACTTGAATATATTATGCACATATCCTACCCAATGGGTAGAAACCACAAAAAAGATGTTGTGAATAATGTAATATAATGTATAGACAATATAAAAATTTTAAGAGGGCAACATCAAATTTGTAAATGCCTACAGTTAAAAATGTGCTTTGTCTTTTTTTCATAAGAAAACATGTTTTTCAAAGTATGCTCAGAATATGGTTACAACACAAATGTACAACTTCTAATATTTTCTTATAAATAATAGTCTGTTATCATATGGATGAGCTGAGCTGAGCTTGGGTAGCTTGTTGATGGGATTCCTCTGACACAGCGCCAGCCGTCACTCAGAACCTGGACACAAGGTGTTGCTTTCATCCCCTCTGACGAACAGATGGAAAGTTCTGTTAAACAGATCCTTTAGGAACATGTACAGACGCAGACAAATCTGTTGGGCATCTCCGGTGTAAAAAAAAAAAAAAAAAAAAAAAAAAAAAGGAAGTGTAAAAATGCTTCAACTATATTCAGATTTATTTGCAGCAGCTCAGAAAAATGTCGACAAATGCAACCTTTGATTTTGGTACATTTATTCAGTGGGAAAAAACCCATGTAAATAACCCATGTCATTTTATAAATTTCTACTTTTTAAAGTTGATTAGAGTTTCTCTGGGGAAGAAATATGAAGGAACACAGGTCCAGCTGCTTCAGGCACATGGCTGGAGGAACCATATGTGGAGGATTGGATATAGGAAAAGACCCCAAGCTTACTATTGGGTTTGGCAGAGGATGTGTGATGCTGTGGGTTTGTAAAGCCTGGGGAATCTCATTAGCATGCAGAGCATCATAAATTCTTTAAGATACCAGGAGATTCTGAGTAAAAATCTGTCGGACTGTTATTCAAAATGCATCCTCAGTGGGTAGCTATGGAAAACATAAGACCGAATCTGAGGGGAAACTGGTTCACTCGACACAAAATGAAACCTCTGTCTCAGTCCCCAGAGCTAAATCTGTAGAAATGTTTCAGGATGAGCTGAAGAGAAGGGAGCACAAGAGAGAAGCCAAGGTTCTGGACTAGAGTGTAAAGTGGAATGGTTGAAGAACCCTCTCTGTCAGATCCAATGCTGCAGAGTCCAAAGTGTTAACGGGAGAACCTCCAGTTGGTGGAGGCACTAAAATCCCCACTGAATAAATGTAGGCGTTTCAGGGGGAGATGACACTGCTGCAACTCAAGCTGAATGTATTTGAAGGGGTTTTTAGACGTCCTCACCAGGCATGCTAGTGGAAGCCAGGCACCGTATATCTGAGAATCTCCTCAGTCTGTGTGACGTCAGCAGTTAGGAAGATGCCCTGTCGACTGTGGTCCTACGGGTCAGGAGCACAGTCGACAGCAGGCGAAGCGCCAGAGGAAGTTCGATTCACGAGCAGCAGCAGGAAACGAGCTTGGGGTTGGAAACTACTGCTCAAACTATCAGTTACTTTTACTGTATTATTTAGTTGCTTATTTTCTACATAATGGTATATGTGGCACAATGTATAACGAGCGTCATGTTTAACCTGCAGCCATTTATTTCTAATATGTACTAAAAAGAACTCCACTGTACAATAACTGCAGAGCATGTTCATTCTTATCTATAGACGATGTACATAGCTATGCGCCATTTTTTTCTTCTTCTTCACAGCACCAAATAAGTGGCACTTGTGTTGTTTTTGATTTGGGAAAAAGTTGCCTCTGCTCTCCTCCTGTCTGGACGTTGAGTTTGTTTCCTGGAAGAGAAAAGACTGATCTCTTGGAGAACACTCCCTCCTTCCTCTTCTCGCCAGTCTGTACTCCAGTGCTGACAACCAGTAGCTGTTTGTATCGTTCCACCTCCAGTAATGACATCTCCGCAGTTTGTCCTGACATTTACCATAGGACTGCTTCCATTATGGGTTTTGTAACATCAGTTTGCTTTATTTACAAAAATGAATCCTTCTTGTGCCCCTCCACCCCCTCTGTGCTGAAATCTATATATATATAGATATATATTTATATGGTCATGCTTACTAACCATATATTTATATATATAAATATATATATATTTATATATATATAAATATATATATCTATGTATGTAACACAGAGGTAAAATTGTTGTGTATTTTTGCCTCTTTTTATTTAAGCAATTGTGATGTAATAGGTTTTAGGCCTAAGGTCTGTTATTGCAATACTTTTACAGAAAAGAAGAAAAAAAAGTCAAAAAATGTCGCTCTAAGTGCTGTTGTAGTCAAAGATTTTATGCTTGTACTTATGCTGTAGTCAGACTGCAGCGTAACAAATAAAACTTTAAAAGTGATCCACCTGCTGGTCGTCCTGTTTGTTCACGAACGGATGAGCGGGGCTTCAGGACATGGAGCGGGATTCACAGATCAGCTTTTTGCAGACGTGGCAGCTGCTTCCTGCTCTTCCCCCAGGTTCAAGACTTGACAGGTTTAAAAAAAGAAGCGGTAGGAGTCGGTTTGCTGGCCTGTTGAATTATTTCTGTCCTTCATTCAGGAACGCTTCAATGAGGTTCAAAATTTAGTCTCGAACTATCTTGGTTGGGTTTTGGTATCACAGCAACAAACTTTCTATACACTGTAAAGTCCTGAAGTAAACTTTGTCATCTCCAAGGGGGAATTTATTGTGCAGACAGCAGTGAAGACATAAAAAACCCTTGCATACGAAAGTCCACATTAGTCCTTATGATGTGGACCTGGAATCGACCAGGCTTATAGCAGCTGGAAAAAAAGGTTTTTCAGTCTGTTCATCTTTCATTTTTTGTATTTTGTATCTGTGTCCAGAAGATAAGAGAAAATTCTGCCCACAAAGGATGGCTGAGATCAGCCAGAAACGATCCTCGCCTTCTTTAAAGACCTAAAATTATAGAGCTGTTCCAGTGTTTTTCTGCAAAACAAAATTGCAAGCAATCCCTATTTTTGTTGGCACGGGCCACTTTATCTGTTGCCTTTATCTGCCAACAGATAAAGGCAAAAATAAGAACTAATTCAAAAAAGCCAGAATAAAACTTTAGAGTTCCTGTGTAGTCATAAAGAATCTGGAATTTGATTACTGTATTTTCCAATTATGGGAAAAGAAAACATTTCAAGTCTATCTAAATTTTGTATTCATCCATTTTTTTTTTCATCATTTATCCATCTGTTCAGCATTCATTCATTTTGTCCATCGATCTCTGCGGTCATGGTTTTTGTTTTTTTGCAGATGCCATATTTGAAGTTTGATCTCAGTTTAAATATCTGTAGAAATCAGTATCAAGTAATTTCATAGGTAACCTTTGTGTTTGGTCTTAAAAAAGAAGAAAAGGTTGATAGTAAAATGTAATTAAATCCAGTCACAACAGATTCCACAGGCACCTGAACAATTCCTAACAGCATTTCTTACTCATGGGTTGCCATTGTCTCCCTTCCGAGGGACAAAGAAATCAACTTGCCATGCTTGTTTGTTCATTTCTGAATGGGAGACAGAAGCACCATAAATACACAGGTTAAACAGATAGCTCTATTTAAAGGACACTTTATGAATTTTGCTTTTCTTTAAATCATATTTTTCCCAATATACAGTCCAATAAAAATAAGTATTCGCCCCTTGGATGTTTTACCCTTTTTATTGCTTTTACAAATCAGTCATGATCAACATAATTTGGTATTTTTTAACAAAAAGAAGGAAAAAAAATACAAAAAACCCTTTAATGTCAAAGTGAAAACTGATTTCTACAAAATGACATAAAATAAGAGATTGCATAAATATTCACCCCCTTTAAATTCACTGAACTAGTTTAACAGAGATCCAGCCAACTGGTGCCAGTAGTCTCCCAGTGAGTGGAGTAGAGGTCACCAGTGAGTGTCCAGCGACTGAAGCATGAGTAACCTGTGCCTGGAAGGTCCATTCACTGGTTCATCAGTTTTCCTGGCGACCATTACTGCAGGAACACAAAAGCTATACAAATATTGGATCCTAGTCATTTGCTATTTTTATTTCTACTGCAAACACTTAAAAGATGGGCCAGTTACACAGCAGAGGTCAAATCTGAGTGTGGACAGTGGTGAAAGCTTTGGTTCTGGAGCAGAAAAGAGAAAAGCGTCTGCACTTCAGCGGACACAGTTTTCTTATTTTATTCCGTTTTGCATTTATTAAACCAAGACAGTGAGATTCAACACCTGTTCTACCAAAACAGTTCCCAGTAACGACGAAATGTAAACACACAACAGATCGGCTAAAATCGACAAGTAAACAAAGAACAAAAGAGAAAAACTTTTGCGTTTTGTTGGAGAAGCTTCGCATCAGTTGTTGACGCTAATATTCCATATAATAAAGCACGCAGGGAGGAACAGCTTGACCACAGCGATAAGACAAATGTGATTCACAACCAATGTAAAGGTAAGTAAAGCCGTTTGAAATGTCTGGATTCATTCATCGGTGGAAAGAAAAAGAGCTTGTGTCAGAACCAGCAGCAGAAGCAGAACTCAGCCCTTCCGTCTCTAAATGTGCTGATTCCTCTGCTTCCAGCACAGCGCACATCAGATCCGATCGGAGCGCATCGCTCTTCATCTTCCTCTTTGTTTTCTGAATACTCATCAGCAGCAATCTCTCTGAGCAGGCAGGAAATGACTCACTCAGCTGTGGAAAGCAAGGATATGCATAAAACATGCGTTTCTGTAGATTTAAGCCAGAATGCTTTATTTATAGACAGGCTCCATCTGGTGACTTGTCGTAACATCCTCAGGAGTGAAACAAACCTCATGTTCAAAGCCCTTCAACTCACTCACAAGCCCTGTCCCCTGCGTGAACCCGGAGCAGCAAAACGCCTCAGCGTCTCCTTTTAACTCGCTTTCCCCAGACTGCACACACACATTCACACTCTCTGAGACACCCCTCAGACAGAACCCCCGCACGCATCAGCCTTTCACCAGAGCAGGCCGCTTCCGAGTTGGAACGTCTTCCAGGGTTTTAGCAACACAAGAAGCAGGAAGTGGAGGAGGAAGCTGCTTCTTAAGTTTTAAGCCTTCATATTTCCTTCACGAAGCTGTGTTGAAATGTTCTGTCCTGTTTCCAAGCGCGTTTCTAGGTAGTGATCTTTGGTAACAGAAGCAGAAGTACTTCAGTGCCTTAAACCTCCTGCTTGCAGGGAAAGCTGACCTTTCACCCCCAAACCTTTCCCTCAAAGAGACGGTGAATCCCTGAAGGGTTCCTCCAGGATTCCAGACTTCCCACAACAACTTTTTGGAAGAAATGAACACACACACACACACACACACACACACACACACACACACACACACACACACACACACAAACCTCCTGTTAGCTTTTTTTCCTGAATTGTCTTTTTCAACTTTAAACTTGCTGAGAGTGACCAAACATTCAATCACTTTTCTACCTATGTGAATGTCAGATTAATTATTAGAAATATTTAATTATTTATTACCAAAAGAAAAAAAAACAACAAAATAATTCAGATTTCATATCATAAAAAGCAGGAAGATAGGGCTTTGGTGAGGATTTGGCAATTGATCCTGTTCATTTTGGTGTTCCACAGGGCTCTGTTTTTGGGCCATTAATGTTTCTGCTCTACCTGCTCACTCTTGCTCTGATTCTGTTATCTTTTAAAGATATTTCCTATAATTCTTATGATGATCATATCCAGTTGTACACCTCTTCTTCCAAATGAAGTTTCAAAAGTGCACATTTCACTAAAATGTTGGGGTTCAAATTAAGGCTGGGTGATTGAAAGTTTTCTTCAGCTGGACAAAGAAAAAAACTTAAGTAATCATCTTGGCACCCAGAAAGAACTGTAAAGATAAGGCAGATCCTTGGGCCTTTGGGTTATTTGGCTACATTTTTGGTTAGAAACCTTGGGAAAACCTTTGAATCAGGTTTTACTCTGGAAAATCAAGTCAAATTTCTGGTTTGTTCCTGTTTCTACCATCCATGTATTTGTTATTCTGTTTGTTGAAGCACTTTGTGATTTGTATCTTGAAAGGTGCTATGTAAATAAAGTTTTACCTTCTTACTTAGTGGAGATGATTTGATTTCATCAGCATTTTTTGTTGCTTGAATCCCTTAATAAGCCTCAGCTCTAATCAAAAGGATCAGTGTCTGAACGTTTTGAGCAGTTTTGAAGTTAAATGATTTATGAAAAAGCAGAAATTATATTTATGAATGATGAGTTAAATTCAGTTGTAAATGTTTGCAACAAAGGTGTCCAGAGAGCACACAATCCATAAATACTATATAAAAGACATGTAAAAGTAAAAAGATACTGGATTTCAAATGTTTTCCTTTAAAAAAAAATCATGCAACAATCGTCATATAAAACTTCATTGTTATATATAAAGGAATCAAAAACAATCACTGAGCTGATAAAATTAGCTTTTGTCTTCACAAGAAATGATTTCAGTGATGATTCAAAGGAGCCGGCAGCCACTGCATGTCCAAGGTTTCCAGGCTCCAGGGGTGGTTTCAGAGCTGAGAGGCAGAGAAACGGAACGCGGGCCCTCCTGTTTGGTTCTGGTCCTGGGAACACTCAGTGCACCTTCGCTGACATGAAGGCTCCACATGGTTCATACCTAACAAGTTACCCTGAGCTGGATTTAAACCCAAGTGTGCAAAAAAACACCTGTTAATGACTGCGGGCGTCAAATGCTGCTGTTGAGGCGTGACGGCGCCCGATGACACGTGACGTTCAGTGACCTGAATAAACGCTGTAATTTTTACTGTTCTTAAGGTAGTCTTACAACGGTAAAAACTGGATTTTGACTGGATTTTCATCGTATCTGATGTCATCGATGGGTCACCGGTTCCACCCCCCGCCCCGTGCGTCCTGACCTTGAGCAAGTTCCCTCCCCTGCCTGCTGCTGGTGGTCAGAGGGGCCGATGGCGCCACTGTGGCGGCCTCGCTCCGGTCAGACTGTGGCTACAATCCAGTACCTTGTCAACATCAGCACGGGAATGGGAATAACTGATTTCATTGTGAAGCGTCTTTGAGTGTGCTCATAAAGCACTATACAATCCCATTTCATTTCATAAACCAGTTTTTTGCATGACTTTTTAACCAGAGGTGCCGTAAAAGCTGCAGTTTGTGGCACTAATGGCTTGCCATAGCGCTGCAACCTATATGTGTGTGTGTTGTGTTTTTACCTGCAGTGGTGAGTGGCCCTCATGGTCACTGAACTGTCTGCACAGGGGATGTTCGATGCGCCCGTGGAGCGTGTAATACGCGCTCCTATCTTTTGATGCCATAAAATGCCAGGATTTGCCGAAATGTTTGGCCGTGAGTGTTGATTGTTTTTATCTGTCCTGGTGTTTGTGTCTTTAGACGCAACCATCCTTCATTTTGGTAGCTGTGTCATGGAGAGTTCTGTCGTTCCGTAGACCAGTTTGCTGAACTCCAGAGGAGTCCAGCCACACACAGAACTGACTGTCTTCAATGATTTTCAAAAAAAGGAGCTGCTGGATTGTATAACATACTTGTTTAAATCATGTGACGCTATTTTGAATATTTCCAGACTTTACATACTTTTACTTATTTCAAATCATTTTTTTAGTTGAAACAAATCTGACCTCGAATGAACCCTCTTAACGATGCATGTGTGGTCTGACGGGAAAGTGAAAACTTTCTGCTCACTGAGGACTGAAAACGTGGAAAAATGACTTTCCACAGTGGGGCTGCTTTCTTTCCCTTCTGACCTGTTCGTCACCTCCGGGTTCACTCAGGCACCCTGGAACTTGAGTGATGTTTAGCCACAGATTCACACCTGAGGAACACAGATTGGCTTTACCCGGCAAACATCTCAGGAGTCAAAGTGGTGCTCTGTCCTCGGTGCCATGCTCCCTGTGGGAGCACACAGGTGTTTGAGCGAGGGCCGTGGCCTGCATAAACAGCTGTTCATTACTCCAGACAGCAGAGGTCATTGTGGTTCCTCCGTGCACTGAGCGGTGCACAGGTTGGGGCATATTACCGGAGTAATTATGGGACGTTTGCGTCTGTTTAGCATTTCTGTATACTGACAGGCCTGAGGGGCAGGCTGTCTTCAGGGACTTTAACCGCTCACCTGCTCATACACATCATGCAATCTGCTGCTTTTTCTGCAACTCTACAGATATCTGTTAGATAAGCAAAGGTGGCACTATGAATCTTACTTCCTGTTGCAAAAAATACCCATTAATATATGTCTTACCACAAAATGTCTGCACCTCTTTCATGCATGATGATGATGATGATGCTATAGACTGCAAACATTTGGGATTGACTGCAAATGGTGAAAATAAGTCAAGAGCTCCAACATTTCAGTTTTTTTCCCCCCAGTATTTCCATTTGGATCAGATTTGTAATGGAATATCACATTTTTAGGAACACAGACTTCAACTCGATAACTCAATGCCTGCATCAGGTATGTGACTCATTAACATCACCAACTGGCTTTTCTGGGCTGTTCAGCGCAGCCGCTGTCCCTGGTGCCTGTGGAGTGAGGTTAGACTCCAGAGTCCTCTTCAGCAGGTAAAATGCTGCTCCGTGGGGTTTCGGCCCGGAGATCCACTTGATCAGATCAGAACCCTCCGCTTCCTGATGGACCTCTTTGTTGTCTTGATAGTGTGTTCGAGCAAGACTAAGGATCTCTGGATCAGTTTGGTTGCATCTTCCTTTAAATCTGCAGATTCATTTTTCTGTAGACATCTGAATTAATTTTGCAGCTTCTATATGTTAAATCATGAAGACTCATGTGGCCGTTCCAAAAAAAAATGTCCTGAAAGCCCAGGCTATTGGTTTCTCAATCCTTGATCTGTGGTTTTCTTTGTTGCCTGGCTTCCCTTAACCGTTTTTCCCAGCTGAGCTTGTATTTTTGGGATCATGAGCAGATCCTTTTGTTTTTTCTGCATCACTTCAGTAAAGGTTCATCTTTGCCTTATTAGTCCAGAAAACCTTTTCCAACATATTCTAAGGCTGATTTCTGTAGTTTTTGACAGGCTCCAGTCGGGCAGACATTGTTGGGATACTTAGTGTAACAGGGCACACTGCATTCGCTTGCTCCAAAATTTTTGCTCAACTAAAAATTTGATCTTCCATAATAAATCATGCTGTGCTGTAAGTTGTCAAATGTTCGTCTCTTGTCTGATATTCAGTTTGCTGCATCCTACTTTTTTTGCAGCCAACAGCAAAAATAAATAGAGCTCAGTGTTCCAATGCTGTTGGAGGGGAGTGCAACCAGGGATGAACATCAGTATATGACATAATCACACACCAAGCATAGCTCATTTGACCAAAACTGGGACTGTGACCGTTTACTTCCCTCCTTGCTTGTTCCGTAGGAATGTCGTCGTAGCCTGGTGCGTTTCAGCTGCTTTAAAGATTAAAGACGATTATTTGTCATTTTTTCCTAAACACTTTGCTTGTCATACGTTGTGACTGTTTCCCAAAAGTACCACCAAAATGTGATGATTTCATATCACTTTTATTCAGTGTGATCATGACCAAACATCAGTGTGAATTTCTGGCATGGACATTAGTTTGTTTGCTAAATGAAACGGCGTCTTTCTGTCACACTGTGAAACTGTAATACCCACGTTCTTCACAGCAGTTCCGTGTTTGCAGTCCTGGTCAGAAGCTCCCCCCGTGCCAAACCGTTTACCGCCTGGGCCAAAATCATGAGGTCGACAGTACTCAGGTGAAGTTTCTCGTGAAAAAATTAAAAAATAATGAACAAACAATAATCGCTTGTAGTATCTGCTTAGTGACAAAATAAACATGCAATAAAGGAAATGAAACAAAGCAGTCTTTTTGGAGAAACTGGATCTGTAAATGACTGTAGATTTGAGACAAAATGGGTTTCAGATTCATATAAGAGTGCTTTTTTTTTTTTTTTTTTTTTTTTTTTTTTTTTTTTTTTTTAGGTCAAGAATTTTTTTTTTTTATTCCATTCTCAGCAGCAAGAAGAAGATATGGGTCGATATGGGTCACGCTCTTTCAACGATGTTTGCTGTCGTCAAAGTTTATGAATGGTTGACCCCAAGTCAGGTTTTCTTTCATTCTAAACTGACTTGAACTGCCCGGTGGAGAAGCTGGTAGCACTGCCTCGCAGCAAGCAGGTCCTGGGTTTGAATCCCGGTCAGGGGTCTTTCTGCATGGAGGTGGCATGTTCTCCCTGTGCATGTGTGGGTTCTCTCCAGGTACTCCTGCTTCCTCCCACTGCCCTAAAACATGACTGTTAGGTTGACTGGTCTCTCTAAATGTCCCTTAGGTGTGTGTGTGTGTGTGTGTGGTTGCCCTGTGATGGACTGGTGATCTATCCAGGGTGCACCCCACCTCTCACCTCGACAAGCAGGTATAGTCCTTTTCTTATTATATATAGTTCATTTCTTATTCTTTCATTCCTCCGCTGCCACCAGCTTAAAGTTCTCAGGTTTTCTGATCATAGAAAACATCAAACTATTCCTCATACATTATCTTCCAAATTGTCGTTTTTTTGTCCTTGTAACCAAGGCTGAAAGCCAGACCTTCAGCTCTGACACTCATTTGCTGATCAGAACTGTGTTCCTTCAGCTGCTGGAGGGCTGGACCTCTGACCAGGACTGCACAGGTGTGCCTACCTCAGGTAACTGTACCAAGTCAGTCCTTTTCTGACTCGGTTTCAGCCGACACATCACGTAGGGCAGAAGCCTCAACCAATGTGGTATATTAGATGGCAGTCGGATTAAAAAACATCATTTCTGTCGAATTACATTTAAAGACATGCGGTGAAATCTCCAGCCTTCAGAGGGGCTTTAACAAACTATGAGACGGTTAACGATGAGCTTCAAGTTTTATTCTGTGTTCAGAGAGATTAGCACAGCTCCGAGTGTCCGGCTGTCTTCACCTGGTGCCGTCTGAAGCCCAGGCTCCCCGAGTGTTCAAGTACAACTGACAACTGCCTCGCAGCCAAGCGGCGGCTCAGTCCAGATTGAGTCGGTGGAAATCCCGCCTGAGACGGCAGAGCCAGGAAGCGGCGCTGCCAGTAGGCGGCTAAGCTGTTGTCTGCTCTACATTTGCAGTGCATTGTGGGAGGGTTCAGACAAATAGGGACCAATTTGACACATAAATAGACACCAGGCGATAACTGACGCATGTCAAGACAGGGATAGTGCAACGTCTCACACCTCCAAACAGTCAAAGAAATGAGTGTTACTCGCCCCCACTCGTCAGTTCCACAAAGCGAGATCATAACAGGACAGTTTACCAGCCAGCTCCACATGTACGTGTGACCCGCTAATCGCTTTTCTTTCGAAAAAACGATTTGCCCTCTGAAACTCTGTCTTTGGTTTCCTGCAGCTTCTCAGAAAGCTTGTCTTTAGTCTCTTCCATTTTCTCAGAGATGAGTCCCTTTGTTTCCTCCATCTTTTCTGTGAATCTCTCCTTCGTCTCCTCCATCTTGTCCTGGATGTAGTCCTTAACCGGCGGCGGTGTGGACATGTAGCTGTGTTTGCGGAGGTACTGAACAGACAGCGAGGTTCCGCCCAGAGTCACTGCATATCTAGCAGGGGTTGCAATCTGTAGAAGAAATAAAGGAGAACACCTTACTGTGATTCGATCTGATATCAATGCTGATGCCGTTCTTAGACGGGTCTGTTCCCCAAACCTGCGTGTTCACACTACCTTGTACATGGCGTAGGCGGTCAGTGCATAGCCACTCGAGGAATCTCTCAAAAGGCCAACTAGTGATTCTGGGAAACCAATCATCTCCAGGAACGGCACTACATTCACACCTCTGTGGGGTTCAAGCAAAAGAAAACTTTTAGAAAATGTCAAAAACATGAAGTTTTCCAACTTTTACAAGTTTTTCTCAGCCTTTAAACGAGCTAATCATCATCAGGTTTCAAACTAGGGCTGTAACGATTCACTGAATGATTTAAGGACCTCGATTTTTACAATTTTTCAAGGCAAATCATCTTCCTCGAGGTTCCGTTAAATCAGGCTTCACAATTTAGAGCGCTGTGTTCCAGCCGAATGATTATTTGTGTTGCGCAACGCTCTCACTTCTGCTCATGAGCTGCTGACGAATGCTAAGTGCTATTAGCAGCTATGGAGGGAGACGGTGAGGGACAGAAAGAAGCAGTGAGTGTGTGTGCTGCAAAATGGAGTTGGCGTTTCACAACAGCACATCCTCGACGCTGCAACACCCCAGCAGGAAACATTAGAGTTTAGATCAGACCAAAAAACATCCCACCTGACCTGCCTAAGCATGTAAACACTGTGTCTGAGCCTGATCCAACCCGCCTAACTAACTCTGGAGGCCTGAGCCTGAAATAAACGCGACATATTATTTAAAATCCTCCCAGAGCTCTGGCTTTGCTCTCTGCAGGGTTATTAGTGTAACTTTCCCCATTTTTAGCTTTTGTTCAATATCTTCCAGCTCCATCTTGTCACTTGTTGTACTCACTCATCAAGAAGAGTAATGACATGAAAAAAACAGATTAAAATATTTTACAAAGAAGATTTTTCACACTTCAAACTTGAGACGAAAAGTGACGTGTAATACAAAATGCTGTGTTTCCTAATGCCTCAAGCATTCATATCTGTCTTTTGCTAGCCTAAGTGGCTACTACAGAAGGGTGAAATTTTTTTATTCGATTAATCGTCAGAATAACCGATAGATAACTCGAATACTAAAATAATCTTTTACAACAGCCCTGGTTCAAGAACAGCTGATTTCCAGATTAGAAGTCTGAAATGTTACCTCTCAGCGTTACTCACTTCATAGCAGCATAATAGAAGGTCCCAAACCAGACGGAGGACGTCGCCAGGTGAACAGGGATCATCACCTTCCCGTACTGTTTAAACGTCTTCTTAAACCTCTGGAAAAGGCCGATGGACTTGTCCTGCAGCGGGTCAACGTCTGCCGTCTCAGCCTCCCCTTTCGGGACGTCCCGCGATGGAGGCGCAGACGCAGATTGTGCTCTTTCGTCCAGTGGGGACTGGTGCTTCGGTTGATGTGCTGCTCTGCTGGAGGCCGAGGCTGAGACCCACCTCCGGCTGCCGGGCTGCAGCAGCGACAAGCGGAGCACGCAGAACCTGGACGCCGCCAGATGCTCAATGACGGCAGTGCCCGCTGGGAGCGAGCGCACCGCCGCCACCCGCCACAGAGTCCCATGAGTAAGGACGTGCTGCATCATCGTCCTCCACCTCCTCCTCCTAGTCCTTCTCCCTCCTGATGGTCAACCACAGACTGCAGAGGAAACAAAGTAATTACCCCCTTGTTGAATCATAAATTAACTGTGATGAACATTTTTATTTTTTTAAATCAGGCCTGATCTGTTGAATCAAGAAAACACTTAGAAGAACCTTCCTGACAACATGAAGTAGACCAAAAGAATTCAAGGTTTCGCTCTTATTTTCTTCTAATCAATGCAATCCACAAGCAGATGAAAACAGTGTTTAATGTGCGACAACCTCATCCATCCAGTCAATCTTTTAGGATTTTATACGTGCCAATTAATCTGTGATTAACTGTGTTTTCACCAACATTTTTTTATGCGCATTTTGAAGTATCGCTTCAGAAAAGGCTGTTGAAAACAGAACATTTCAAAATAACGTCCTCAATTTCGCAAGAGTTGCTACGCTCGCTTCAGGTGGTTTTTGGCTTTTCTGAAAAACAGTTCGTGCGCTAAAGGGGAGGAAACGAAACGCGAAACAATGTCAAAGTCCAAACCTCCAGGATGGAGGGGAGGCCTCTCCATTTTCCTGAGATGCTAGTTTGCAAGCTCTACCTCTAGTTTAATTACAGCCATGCGTGGCGTCAACATCTGATGAAATTACACTTTCCACAGCCTGGACGATTCGCTTCAGACCAGGAGAGGGAAACATGCCGAATTCACATGTTCTTTCTTTTTTTTTTTTTCTTTTTGGGACATTTTAAAAAATTCACCCAAAATTCACATGACAGTTGGATGGAAGAATAGCTAAAGTCTCTGTGAAGGGAAATTGCTGACCTCTGGAGTGTTACTGGACTGTTACATTATCATTATCACACTAAGCTAATCTCGGGGTGGAGCTGCAGTAAAACTCTGAACAGTTTACGATGGTTTATAGGTCCTAAGAAGTGAACTTTGACTCTTATTTCTAAACATAACATCAGTATGGGACATTATCGATAATTTCTGCTAGATGAGGACATACTATAGGAAATATATCCCTATTATTAAGCCAACAACTTTGTTTTTGTAAACGTTTCAGTTGGCTGGGTGGGTCGACAGTCTGTTTTTGAACTGATCAGGCTTCTCAAGCCTTCCCCCTCTTTCTTTATCCACATTTTCAGTCCATGCTGTGTTAACTGCCACTCTGAAGTACACTGTCAGAACTCCCTTTTGGTCTTCCACTGTCTCTAACATTACTGCTTAAGGCCTCTGGCTCCTGATCCTGACATACCAGATCCTTGCTGCGTGCTTAACTGGATTTAAGACGGAGAGTAGCAGCCAAGTGCTTTTAATCCAGGGAGCTTGATTAACTGATCATCCAAACGTGTGACAAAAGCTCAAAAAGCAGGGATGACATCAGCAATAACCTCAGAGAAGCAATTGTTGCTGTCCATCAATCTGGGAATATTCTAAGGGATTTTTTTCTTGAATTACAACTCCATCACAGCTAATGGGAATTTCCCAGCATTTCATCCTAAGCTCATAGTCTTGGGTGCTGTGCAGCTAAAAGGATGTTTGCTTTTCCTTTTTTACTTTTAGAAAGTTGCTATAATGCGTAACCATGGCAATAATGTGTTTTTTACAATTAGGAGCAGCTGATTAACATCTAATGAGCTAAAATAATACCTGAACTATGACACCAAACCCAAAAAGGAGTTGAAAATGAAGCTTCATAGATGCAGAGAGAGAAGGAGGAGGTTCAAGCCATCTCTTCCACTGATCATATCTCCAATTCCAATGTCTCTCTACCCGGCTTTCTAACCATACGGCCAGACAGAGATTTAAAGAAGAGCAGCAAAAGCAAATGAAGTGGATTAGCAGAGCTTGCCAACAACTGATGGTGTCATCCAGGACATGTTGCTGTGGAATATCGACTCTGCTGCCTGGCTATTTAGCGGTTAGCATGTCATGACAGCCATGAAACAATTGTCAGTCAGAGGCCTACTCAGATTTGTTGCGAGACTGAATGCTACTGGAGATCCTTCCTGCTCACGCAATCACAATCCGCAACAATTCTTGAGATGATATCAGTTATGACAACATATAATTTCCTTTTGGGATGAATAACGGATTTTTTTACTGAACTGAAAATATACCCAAGATACCCAGTTAGCCTGTTAAAGTTCATGACAGTAACATTAGAGACTAAAGTAGATACGATTGGACAAGTCACAGGTGCCAAATTTAGTCATAAAATTAGCTGTCCTTGTGACTAATCGTGCAGCTACAGAAACCTGGGCACCTTTCAAGCGTTGACCAGACCATGAACTCCTCAGTTTGAGGTCATCTGTCTGACAGCTGAAGCTTGCAATGGTGTTTAAAAAAAAAAAAAAAAAAAAAAAAGAGAGTGGAAGAAAGTTTCCTCCACAGAAATGTATGAGAAAGAGCAATGAAGTCCTTTCCACACCCAGGTTTTCCATGAATTATGTGTTTTTATACACGTGAGGTTAAATTTAAATAATTTTAAAACCTGGAAAAGAATAGTCGTTTGTCTTCAAACTCTAATTTAAAAAAAAAAAAAAAAGAAATAAAAGCCAAAACTTTAGACAAGTTTACTATGAGTGACAAAACTTTTTAGCAGCTAAACACAACAGTAGGATCTACGATCATTATGACTTCCTTTAAAATAAAGCTATTTCATGACGCTATTATATCTGCTGGGATTTATTTAAACTATAACCGGAAGTTTAAAGCTTCAGTAAATCTGTTGTTTACAGAGTCATGCTAAGCTAGCTGACATTGGACATTTAGTGCTGGAGGACAAGAACCTAGGTTCTTGTTCCATCTGTTAAAAAGAACTTACCAGCAAATTAAGGACCACAGAGTTTTTTATCGCTATAAAGAAGACTGAATATCCTTGCTAAAAATGTCACAAACACGGGGGTCAGAAAGGACCACAGTCTCAACAGCTGCCAACTTTGCTTCTGACGTTAGCTAGTTAGCTTTCAGCTAGCGGGACTGCTAAAGCTGGCTATCAGTAAAATAAGCTGTGATTGGGTGAGTCAGATAATCTGCAGCTAACAGAAGACAACGCTGAACTTACACGCTGTTAGAGACAGAGTTAAACAACACAAAGGAGTCTTCAGGCCATACAATACTGTAGAAAATGTTCCAGGACCACATTGACAACTGAACAGAATGGACTCCAAGGAGAGCAGCATGTCCCCGCGTGTCCCACCCCCAACCGCGCAGGGAGACAAGGGAAATATAGTTTATACAGCGTCGAATGGCAGACGCCTAGTACGGTTTAAAAATACAAGTCCCAGCGTCCAAAGCGTATGTTCTTTTACAGAGAGGGGTTTGGCTTGTTTACCACTGACTGTAACAGTGGGTCCGTTAAGACCCATCAGAGAGTGATGTCTAAACTATGTGCATGCTATTATTATTATTATTATTATTATTATTATTATTATTATTATTATTATTATTATTATTATTATTATTATTAATAATTAGATTTTAAATAAATAAATGTAAATAATAATTAAATATTACAGTGTATCAGAGTGCAAGTGAACCCCAAATAGTTTATACTTAACTTTTACTCATTTACGTCGTTAGCCAGTAATGGCGCGATACACTCTGGTTGCTTTCACAGGTCATGAATTACTCCATCTTACCAGCAGAGCTGTCCATTTAAAAGGAAAACACCTTCCACATCACATCGCCATCACTTTTTCCCGGGTTCATCACCGGGTGACTTTTAAGGAGTGCGCCCAGTGTGCCGCCAAGTTCGGCAAATAGTTTAGCTGTCATATATAGCAGACTTTAACGTAGCTCTATTCAAAATTTTACTTATAATTAAGTATGCTAATCTCCTCAAGATACAGCATACCTTGGGTTATCCATTTGAACGTTTATTTAGACATAAACGCACACAAACTAATGTAATGTACAAAATTCCCCAGCAGAGGGCGGCAAGGTCACACTGTCAAACCATCCATGAAGAAAGAATGCAGGGTTAAACGTTCACTAAATACAGCTCACTTTTTTTTTCTTCAACATATGTAGTTTTTAGGCTAAGATTAGGAATGAAATGTAATTATACATTACAGGAATACGTTCTTGTATTGTTTAATACTTTTACTTGCCGACAGCCCATGGCAGACTTAAGTTTGGGGGCGCTTTCTTCCTTTGGTCATAATACATAAAATTTTGTTTTATGTTTTGATTTATTTATTGATTTACTTTTTGCTTTCCAACCCCAGCTCATTCCTTAGTTTTAAGATTCCTCATATTTATGTATTTTTATGTAATTATGTTCTGCTCCCACTTGCAGTCTTTAGTTATGTATTTTTCCTCTATAGAGAAAAATAAGGTTTACCATTTATTTTGAAACATCTTTTCCCTTGAGGAATTTGTTCTGTTTACTTCATGTTTTCCTGTTGTTCCTGTTACTGAGTTTCTATGTTACCTTGTTACCTATGTTACCTTTTTTCTATGTTAACTTCTGACTGAATTTATTTATGATCAGTTTGTCAATATGTATCTCATTTGTCATCTACATCACGGTTTTATTTTGAAAAGACACATCTTGTTATAGTAAATGGTATGATCTTTAGTTATGATTCAGAAATCACTTGAATAAGTTTTTGTTTTTGTTTTTTTTGAGTGTTCCAGAAAGCTGATGCCCCACATGTGATTATTCCTTTGTGAATTTATAAAGAAATTCCAGTATCCAGTCATTTTTTTTTTTTTTTTTTTTTTTTTTGACATCCCAAACTCTGCTAACAGATTCTCAGCCCAAGAAATACTGAGGTTACCCAAGGGAAAAGTTTACCATTAGAAAAGTTGCAAAGTACAGCGTGTTTAGTGAGTACTAGCATGCAAAGTTGGCACCATGAGTAAATGTGCAGTGGAACCCAGAAGGCTGAGGCTAATTTTTCTATGGAGAGCAATTATGAGCTATGGAAGACTTAAGTTTTAGGTCATCTATGATTACTAGGTCTGAAAGACACAATATCGAATACTCAGATGAAGTAAGCATTTGTTAGCACCAGTATGGTTTCATGCCAAGAAAGAGTGCTACAGATGCAACTTATGCTTTAAGGATGCTGATGGCGAAGTACAAAGAAGGCCAGAGGGAGCTGCGTTGCATCTTTGTAGATTTAGAGAAAGTGTATGACAGGGTGCAGAGAGAGGAGCTGTAGTATTGCATGAGGAGGTCTGGAGTGGCAGAGAAGTATGACAGAGTGGTGCAGGACATTTATAAGACCTGTGAGATAGCAGTGAGGTGTGCTGAAGAAGTGAAGAAGTTGTTCAAGGTAAAGGTGGGACTGAATCAAGGGTTGGCTGTAAGCCCCTTCTTGTTTGCTTTGGTGATGGACAGACTAACAGAAGAGGTTAGACAGGAGTCTCCATGGACTATGATGTTTGACATGTCCGCGCAAAGGTAAATTTTTACAACCGCATGCGGGTACTTGTTGTGGCACAGTAAACCGCTGGTCGGGAAACAGCTTTCAGATTGAGCAGTTTTGTATGCAACACTGAGCTGATAAGGTGGAGAGTCGGAACAACCAGTTACAAAGATGCGCAGCAGCTAGACTGCCACTCTGTGCCACACTAAGAGGTGCGTAGTGGCTGCATTGGTTGAGAAGAAACAGGGCTAGGCGTCCAACTAGCTCACCAAGCTTGTTTGTATCCATTAGGATTGGGGGAAATGAAGAAATTTGTCAGGAGAAATGTAGGCAATCAGTGCGCTCAAGTATGAAACCTTAACCGTCTCCGGACAAGGTGGTGCGGAGTCCGCGCAGCTCACAGAATTCTCACAGTATGCCCAAGTATGTGGAAGCCGTTAAGCTCAACAGTCCAGAGAGTGGAAAAGAAGTGAAGAAGCATGTTAAAGCAGTGTGGAATGGGTGGAGAAAGTTTCAGGTGTGTGATAAAAGGACATGAGCAAGATTGAAAGGAAAGGTATGCCAGACAGTAGTGAGACCAGTGATGTATAGTTTAGAGACAGGGCCAATGAGGAAAAGACAGGAGGCATAAATGAAGGTGGCAGAGCTCAAGATGATGATGATGAGGTTCTCTTTGGGAGTGACGAGGATGTACAGGATCAGGAATGACTACATCAGAGGGACAGCTCATGTTAGATGTTTTGGAAATAAAGTTATGGAGGCCAGACTGAAGCTAAAGGTAAACCACAAATTCTCAGCTTTTGCACTGAACTGACTTGTTTTCAGAAAGCAAGCAGCAAGAGTGTGACACAGTATGTCAAGTGAGCACAGATGAATATTACAACCTTGAGAAATGCCGGGGAGACACTTAGTGATGATTTGTGGCAGTGGTTTTAAAAGGCTTACCAGAAGCATTTAAACTTTTTTCAGCGCACATAACACAAAGTGAATCAGAAATAAAGTTTGCTGAATTGAAACAAAACTTCACTTTCAAGGACACTGAGATAATGTGTGTGATGGAACAAGAAGACATTGATCACAAAGTGATCACGAAGCATTTAATTTCCCTTTGGGATAAATAAAGTATTTTTGAATTTGAAATTGAATTGAATTTGTTAACCAACACACACTTCTGTTACAGATTCAAGTGCATTGTACCTTTAATATTCAGTGAAGCTGAAGACAATCCAAACATTAAAGAGTGAACAACAGCTATGGATGAAGAATTACTGTTTTTAAAAGGAGAATGACACTTTTATCCTAAGCTTGCCTGAGGGAAATAAAGTAGTGGAGGGTAAGTGGGTGTATGCAATGAAATATTGCTGATGGAGCAGAATAATATTAGGCTCGTTATGTTGGTAAAGTTTACAGCCAGAGTTTTGGAATAGACTGTGAATTTTTTTTTTCGCCAACTGCTAACCTGACAAGTATTAGAGTATTGAAGCAGTGTAGGGGAAAAGAGAATCTGATTTTACATCGGAAGGATGTCAAAACTGCCTACCTGAATGGACCTCTGGATTTTGACATTTACACAGAACAGCAAGAAGACTCTGAAGTGGAAGGCAACACAAATGAAAAGTTGGTCTGTAAGCTAAAAAGGTCAGTTTATGGACTTAAACAAGCATGCAGAAACATGACCAGAACATTGCATGAATATTTGACAGAAAATGGCTTCAGGCAAAATCTTGCAGATCATTGTGTTTACACAAAGAAAACAGGAAAGGACAAAGTGATTCTGATTATATGGGTTAATGATACTGTTAATGATATTGTTATTGCAACCAGTGATGAAAGTGAAAGGGATTGCTAACAGCAAAGCTAACAGGTTTCAATGTGAGTTCAAATCAAAGTGTCTCTGGTGTCAAGGAAAATGAAGAAACAGCTAACCTTGTCAACATATCAGATAGAGTATTTTACATTAGCTGCAACCACACAATAGCATTCATATTTACCATGTATGTATGAGTGTCAAGTCTTTGAGGATCATCTAGAAGCCATAGTGTTGGTAACAAATCCTGTTAGTAGACAGAGATCTGAGCACTGTGAGATCAACAGGCAATGCCAGAAACATGGTGTGAGTACCGTCCAACAGGTCTAATGGTGGCAGATGTGATGACAAAGCTAGCAACAAAAATTAAGAGAAATTAAATTTCAAAATGAGTTTTGAAAAATATATATTTGGAGTGTAAACAAGTGATAATGACAAACATTGATTTTTTTAGTTTGTTTTAAGATGATGACGAAGAGAAGCACAAGTCCATCGGCTCAGAGATCACACGGACATTCTTAGTGAATGTTCCAGAAAGCTGATGGCCTGCATGTGGTTATGATAACAAAGTATTGCCAGTGTCCATGCTGATTTTGTTGACAAACTGACCTCTGCTTACAGGTATACTGCTTCAGTAAAGTATAAAAATTCAAGGTGTGCGACAGGCAGAGTGGGTCTCAATCAGTCCCTCTGCTCTGAGGAAGACAGATGCTCCATCACTTTGATGGAAAGAAATGGTACTGGAAGGACTGTACCTTATGAAAATCAGTTTGAATGTACTGTTGCATTTTCTCACTTGGAATTAAGGCTTCGGGTCCTTCTCTGGTTGCTGCTCTCCTCTTTTGACCTTGTCAGCTAAGGTGAACAACGATGTCTTGGTGAGTTTTCTGTTGAGCCATACTCCTTTCATCTTTAAATGATTCACTGAACAATGTTCCATGAGATGTTTAAAGCTTGGGATGATTCGTAACCTAACCCTGCTCTTGTGTTTCTTGATCTTAATGATCTTGTTTGTTCACTTATATTCTCTAGCCTCTGAAGCCTTCACAGAACAGCAGGTGTTATACCCAGAATAAATAACACACACTAACAGACTACAGGGGGGGACTGGCATATGGGGAATTCCCCAGTGGACCAGTGGTTAAGCAGTCAGTCACAAAACGGAAAAGCCTTGTCCGACTAGTGCCACATTTCATAAATCTCCCTATTTGTGTCTTGCATCCAGCAGAGAGACACGCAGTGCAGTGGCTCGAGCTCGTCATGCAGGGCCGGCCCAAGGTTGTCTGGGGGTTTATACAGAATATAATTTAGAGCCCCCTCTTCCTGTTAAGAACATCACCACAATTAACAGGGCTCCAATATATTTTTGATGGACTCTGGGAGAGGGGGCCAAGATTAACTGGTCTTCTTTTAACTTATCTCTGATTAAACTGCTAAATCAAATTTAATAACATTCTCATTCTCAATAAACGAGTGTTAAAATTCTAGATCTACAGTCTGTGTTAAAATTCAAACATTTATTGGGGCCCCTGAAGGTCTGGGGGCCCAAAGCAGCTGCTTAGTTTACTTTTCCTTGAACCAGCTTTCCCATCATGTCATTACTGCAGAACAATTACCTTTCAATCACTGATGGTACAAGCAACATTAAATATGTCCACATTAGCCTCGCTCCCTATATTTCACATTAGAATTTCAGTCTGTCAAGAACTCTCATGACACTTTTTCTCCCAGTCCACTCCTGGTGGACTATATTAGCTAGGCAACCTTTGAAGGCTATTGATTGGACAAGGTTTCAAGAATACAGATCAAAGTCATTAGATATTAATAGGTAAAGGAAAAAGGAAATCCATGTATCATTTATCTTCCAGTCCACAATTATGCACCACTTTGTGATGGTCTATCACATAGAATCCCAGTAAAATACTCTTAAGTCTGTGGTTTTATTTTTAACAAAATGTGAAAAGGGGTAATAATACTTTTGTGAGAAGGAACAAGGAATCAAGTGTTATGTGGTCTGACATTTAATCATGACAATTCATTTCAACTCTGTTGTAGTTCAGTTTCTTTATATAGCCCCAATCCATAATAAATGTCATCTCAAAGGCACCTTTTTTAAGGTAAAAAAATAATCAGGAAAATTAGGCAAAGACAGCTGTGATGGTTTATTTTGCAGATCGGAAAAACACAGTAATACATACATTAGAAATAATTTGTAAAACTGACAAATAAACTGGGCATTCTGAGTAGCATTTTGTATATCTAAATTTAACACAGACCTTCAGGAAACCTTTAGAATAAACCAGCATGCAAAAGTAATGTTATATGGAATGTGTTAAAACATATGCTCATATCAGAATATCTGCTGTGAAAAATGTCTATTAGTGGTAAAGTGTTCAGTGTTACGTCTCAATTAGTGTGCTTTAGCCTCTGTAGCATGAAATACTCATGCTTTTAAATTTAGAACATCTATTATCTGAATCCAGCTTTTTAGCTGTTGGAAAGCATACCCACGTGCCACAAACTGCATTTGGGGTATGATGGTGCTTTCTGTAGAGTAAAACAATGTAGGGCAACACTTACTAACATTTGTGGTAACTTTCTCTATTTATATCTAGTATTGGTGTGAAAAATGTGTGTATGTGTTAGTTTTCTAAGTTTGATCATTTGTAATGTCTTTTTATTTATTTATTTGCTGTCTTTTTAACCTCTGCAAAGCACTTTGTATTAAATATGTCTATATAAAAAGTGTTCTACTAATTCAGTGGTGGAGTGACACTGTCCTGAAACTTTTACATGCATTCCTGCTCCAACACAACTGAATTACCTCTTTGGCATGTCAGCAAGTTTTGCAAAGGTCTGGTCATCAGCCTTCATTTGATTCAGGTGTGTTGGAACAGGAATGAAACCAAAAGTAGTACTTTTGGATGCAAAGGTAGTGGAGTACTTTTTACAACTACACAGTATTCATGTTGAAATTTTGCCTTACTGTACAGCATTGTTTTACCGATATTTCCCCATTGTGGGACAATAAAGGATATTTCTATTCTATTCTAAAAAGTTGCATAACAGGGGTACACTTAGGAATGGAGTTGCAGACCCCTGTATTAATTGTACCATTGTTTGAAGCGCACACTTATTCTAAACGACAATTTTGAATCTCAACTAGTCGTAACATGCAAACTTTTGAATAGGAGGAGGAAGCCAGAGAACCCAAAGAATATTCTGAAACATGCTTTGGGAGAACATGCAAACAGAAAGAACACAGACGGGATATTAACCAGGAACCTTTTTGCTCTGAAAAAGTCTTTGTCCACATTTCTTCAGGTTTTCCTCTTTCTTAATGCTTAAATGTTTGAGATCATTAAGGAAATTTTTATATAAGATAAAAAATAAACTACATAAACTCTCTCACTAAACAAATAACTTTAAACTAAAATTACAAAACAACAAGACAAACAGCAGAAACAGTGTAGTTCTCAATGCAGCTGCTAGCTTTAGCAACTTATGGTAAATGGAATGTACTTATACCAATAGCTCTTTATCTGGTCTAGAGGACTCCAAAGTGTTTTATACTGCATTCAGTCATTCACCCATTCACACACTGATGGTGGTAAGCTATACAGCAGCAGCTGCCATGGGGCAGACCAACAGAAGCAAGGCTGCCAAACAATCAGTGCCACAGTGCCCTCTGACCACCACCAGCAGGCAATGCATCTTGCCCAAGGACACAACAACTGAGACGGACAGAGCGAGGCTTCATATCGGCAACCCACTGGTTACAGGACAAATTCTTACCTCATGAGCCACCATTGCTAAGAGAATACCCTCTTACAAGCTCCCTGTGTGGTTGTGTGTTGCCATGTGTGTCGTGTGTGTGTGTGTGGGGGGGACTGCCTGCTACTTCTACTGTAGGTTGGGTAAGTCCCAATTCCTCTTAAGGAGAACTTTGGCTTTGGAACTTTGACACCATGTTGTGACTGTTGCTCTGTTAAATAATAGTATGCTAACACAGTCAGCTACATTATTTTATTCATGCTCCATTCAGAATAACGCTGGGTACATGTGCCTGAAGCTAATCACATAGACATGCTAGTTCCTTTTAGTTGCTACAGTGTATTTCAAAGCAAGAGTCACACCAAAACGGCATTCAGAACCCTTATTCAAAGCTCACACGAAAAAAATGCTGCAACGTGACTATGTGGAAAACCAGTCAGACGTGCCATGCTTGGAGCAGACAACTGGCTGCCTTTGCAGGGTCCAATGAATCAACAATCACCAGCTGAATAAACTATTTGGAATTGACAGAGAAAATTTGACAAGTTATTCCATGCCCACACTATTTGTTTTTCCACATGTCCTGACTTGGCATTTCAGACAAACTGCCTGTCAACACCCAGGATTGTTGACAGTTTCCTTATTCTGAGTGAGAGGTCCCTCTTTCCTAGACACTTTCCTACACAGCAATATTATATATTTTTAAATAATTTTCTACACAGAAACTTCTGGGATTTAAAACTGATAATGAAAATGGCAGGGTTGCTTCCATTTTTATTATATAGATGCAATCCTACCCCAGCACAGTTTAACTTTTGTGTAAGAGGGACCAAGCAGTGAAGGCGAAGAGGACTTACTAAAAATGAAGCCAAAGAGGTTTTTCATTTAACCCCCAAAAAAGTTCAAAAATGACAAAGTTCAAAATATAATGGAACCATAAAACTATTAACTAAATATATTGCTACTAAAAATGTAACTTATAGAAAATTAACGGTGCAAACAAATACACACTCAAAACTGACCTAACATGAAGACACAGAAGAAGTATGTACTGTTTTGGCTGGATCATTTATATAGGGGAAACAGAACTATATATCAATACCACCTAAAGACCACATACTCTAACTAAAGCTTACATGCCCTCTTTGCTGACATGAACATAGTTGGTCCTGCTAAGCTGGCTTTATGCTTCCAAAGTTCTGAGCCCTTGTCCAGACAGGAAGCAGCCTACACTCCCAAACCAGGTTACTTAAAAAAAGAGAAACATAATGAATATAACACAATAATTCAGTTAAATTCAACTCTGTTTTTTATATTGCGCCAATTCACAACACATCATCTCAAGGCACTTTACAAAAAAGTAATTTCAATCCAATTATATATACATTCCAATTGATCCTAGTAATCAAACAATCCATCAAGTGCAGTTCATTACCTAAATTTGCTAAAAACTTTTCCATCTAAGGAAACCCAGCAGACTGCATGAAGTTAATGACTTGCAGCATTTACTCATCAACGACACAATGCAATCACTTGCATTGTGTCGTTGATGCATGTAGAGACAATGGAGAGGAAAAACTCCCCTTTAACAAGAAGAAACGTCCAGCAGAACCTGGCTCAGTGTGAGCAGCCATCTGCCATGACCCACTTGGGGTTTGAAAAGACAGAGCGGATACACATAAAAATAACAGATGAACTGATGTAGGATTATTTTCGATGTTCATGAAAAGTAAAAAAGTAAATAGCAGGAGAGGGGAAAATATTTTGTTGTTGGAAGCAATGAAATGAAATGTTAAATATCTTACCTAGTCCTCTTGTTTAAAAATGAGTCAGTCATTAGGACCCCCACTACCTAAAACCTTTTCAGAAAGGAAAACAGTGAAAATGGTGTTTACCAACCAAGAGACTTCTTCTTCTTAAGAGGAACAACTACACTCTTCTTGAAAATAGATTTTAAAAAATTGAAGGATAAAGTACACATCAGTGCAAAAACAAAAAAGTACTGAAAGGTGAGAACTATAGTGACCGTCTCTTTAAAATGCAGTAACTGGCATAGAATTTCTTAAAGAGAAATAAAAGCGAGGCTCTTAGAGCTGCTAGGGAATTGCCATCAAAAGGAAATTTACAAGGCCAATGTTACTCGTTTAAAAAATATTTCATTTTGCCACCTCTGTTTTCCTCAGCACTGTTTGGTTTTGATGTTTTCCTTTGATCTTTTTCTAATTTAGCCATGGGTTGCCAAGGTGCAGAAGGTGCTTCTAACAAGCAGCACTGGAAGGTAGCCTGTGCACCAGTGGCATGTCCTGAGAGACATCAGCGGCTCAGGTAGCAACAATCAACATTAAAAAACGAAAATGGCCATATAAAAAGCCCCCAAACCAATTTCTGACTGCTTCAGTGTCTGAGGCTGCAATGTTTTGTAGCTATGTTGTGTGCCACAGTCAACAGGTGACAGTCACAGCTGGGCTCAAGCACTATATACACACAGTGGGATCATCATAAATCTTACAGGCGCCTGTCATCTCCTCTAAAACACCCCCAGCAACTTTCCCTTTCTCTCCTCTGACATTCACAATTTCCTCTGAAGTGCTTCTTCACATATGTGATTTTGGAATGGCAACTTATTTTTATCTCACACTGAGTGGCTGTGCATAAGAATACAATGTTAAGGGTTTTGTTTTGTTCATTTTTCTTTATCTCCTTTGGCACTAATTTGCCTCCAGGCGGGTTCTCTATGACTGCATCTGCTACTTTGCTAACAAGCCGCTTTCATTGGTTGACTCTTTTCCCCCAGTTTGTTCTGATGAAAGGCTGCTTACAAAGCCAGAGACATTCTGGATCTAAAGTTGTCAGAATAAGTGTCATTTATATATTTTGTCATTTTCAGTAGAACAAGCACAAGACTTCAAATCATAGATGATTGTAGTACAAACAATGCTCTATTGGGGCATGTTTGTAGCTAGAAGTTTATAATTTTTCTTTATGGAAATTAAATATTATTTACGGGTTTTGATGACCTATGATTATGCATTACTTAGGTGAATTAAGTGCATAATTTTGAATTTATATATATATATATATATATATATATATATATATATATATATATATATATATATATATATATATATATATATATAAACTATACCTAAATAAATACAGATACACTCAGATATGCATTTAGGTCATTTTTGATTCTCACGTTTCTATTTTTAACACATTAAGTAAAGGAAGTGTTTGGATGATTAGTTGTTTATTGTAACAATGCTTGCTGGTAATGGAGCCTCGGCGTAAATTGAGTCTGGAAGACTGTCTTCAGCCGCACCTGCATCATCCATCCTTCACGTCCGCACATCAGCCGGGTCCTCCTCCGATCCAGGGGGGTCTCTCCCAGCTGTCGTCCTTCCTCCGCCCTGGCTCCAAACCGTTCAGCTGCTGCGGTTTCCCTGCGCTGATCCCCGCCGGTCGGCCGCCGGTCCTCTTCACCTTCTCGTCGGTGAAGGTGAAGAAGACCTTCCCTTCACGGCCTCGCTCCAGATCATCTTTCAGCGCACCTTCAAGCGTACGTCTCCACCGCGCTCTCCCCCGCATGTTCCAGCCCAGAGCTCGCTCCATGGCCCCACCCATCAGGAGTCACCCTCACCAACGCCCACCGGGCTGTATTTAGGTAAGACTCATTCATATTTCGCTATATCGCAGCAAGACAAGGTCTTTCGCTCTGCGTTCATCCCGCCCTCCTCTGCTCTCCATGTTGGTCAGTCTTTCACTGGAATCAGCGTCTTCAGGAGCGGGATTTGCTCTGTTTATCCAGATCAGAGACTAACTCGACGCATGTCTATCTCATCGGCAGATCCCCTTTTTATCAGCATCATTACGTCTTCGCCAAAAAGCTGACACAGTCTCTTTTAATCCGGCATTTGTTTAGATTAGACTGTTTTCGACACTGAAATCCTTATCAAGCTCATTCAAGCAGTTTCTCGCTCTCTTTGTGGTGCGGTTTGTCATCAGAGTGCATTTTACTTTACACTCTTTCAACCCCAGCTAAACTTGCATTTCCTTTACACTCTCATTATTCCCTGAATTATTTGTATAGCACATTTCAGCATCAAGGCACTTCAGGTTCCTTTAACCATTAAAAACATAACGCAGTGGCCAATTACAAAAGGGGCCATAATCATGATTTTTCTGTCAAATGGCATCATCAAAATCAAGCAACTGTACATACATGTATGGATCAGTGTTTCAGTTCTTAATCAGGTGGGTTTTAGCCTTGATTTAAATGAACTTCGTATTTCTGGAAGTTTATTCAGATTGCAGCACAGACACTGAATGCTGCTTCTCCATGTGTGGTTCCGGGGTTGCAGAGTACACTTGAACCAGAAGACCTAGTGAAGGTTGGTTCAACATCAGGACTGGAACGTATTGCTAGTAAGCTGTTCAGTATTCATAAACTAACAATATTTTGATATTATGTTCAGATATTGTTTGATCCCACTCATTGTCATGTGGTTCCAAGATAGTTGTCTGACGATTAAAACCCCCCCTTTGTGTCGTCTTTCTAGGACAAGCAGAATCTTCATCGCATGAGTGGTCGCCCTAAAACTTACATTGTTTCAAGAATCCTCTTACTCTCAATGGCATCTCATAAGTGAGGCAGCTGCATTAACTGTCAGATGCTCTGGTGACTTGCTTTTCTGTCATATTCTGTATTGTTTGGACTCCTTGCTCATGTCCTTTCTCTGTACTGATTTCTTATTTTCATTTTCCCTTACTCTAATTGATTTCTAGTTCAGTTTTTTACACTTAGCATTTATTTTCCCTCACCCCAGTTTATTCCCTTAGTTGGTTCAGGCTTTTTGAGTCTTGGATTTATTCTTCGCTCTTAGTATAGTCTTCTCGTTCAAGTTTATTCCTTCTGTTGAGATTCTTATTTTATGTCCTGGCTTTTTTCGTTAGAATCAGTATTTCTGTTTCAGTCTCCCATGTCATCTTTGTTTAGTTCAATCAGCCTGCCATTCACTTAACTTCCCCAGCTGCTAGTCATTTAACTCATCAAGCCTCACTGGCTCTTCCGAGGTGCAGTCAGTTCCCCTAATTAATTCCTTTGTCTTCTTCCCTCCCTCCTCGGTATAAATATCTGCTCAGACTCTTACTCCTGCCTGGCTCCTCCTGTTTTCTTCGCCGTTGTACTCCGCAGGTTTTGTTCCTGGATTCCCACGTTTTGTTCTACTCTGACGCCTTGCATTCCCTGTGGTTTTTGTAAGTTTTTGTTTTTTTTTCTTGTTCATTTTTATTAATCACACCAATCTACTCACTGCCTCTGCATTTGGGTCCTATAACCAACCACTGCACTATGACACTTTTCACTATTGCTTGATTCATGATGCCACTGCTTTAGCCCTCTGGTAGCTGTTCCTGCAGTGTAAGCGCCTTGCAAATGAAATATTTTGCTTTAAATATTTCATACATGCTCTCGGGTCACTCTTTATGGATCTGATGAAAGCTTAGTTCTAAAAGCTGTTATGTGACAGGTTAAATCCTGCAGAAGCCTACAGCTCAAATGTTTTGTTTTGGGGTGATGGACACAGAATGTATTCTGAGGAAGTGCTGTTTTTGTAATGATATCTGGAGCTATTGTAGTTGCCTGCACACATGCACACTGCTGCAGCTTACACACTTCTAACTGTTGTAAACCAGTTAAGACAAGTTTGTGTCACACATAGACACACTGATACACACAGGGGAACACACTTAAGGTGGGTGTCGCTTAGTTAGACATACACAGATGTGCTGCGGTTTCTTTTTGCTTCTTTCAGTTCATCCATAAGATGTACTGTAGAAGCCCAGCGCTGTGGACGATTTGGTGACCGTTTGTAATTGAACATACTGACTGATTGTTATGTGTCATTGACTGCTTTAAAATAGAGATTAAAATTAAGTTAATCTAAACCTTTTGCTCTGTTCCTTGTTTCAAGGTACTGTGATCAGGTCTCAACCAAGATAAAGACACTGGGTGTTACAACAGTTAGAAAGTTCTCCATCACAGCGAACACAAATATACATTTAAATCTATTAAAACTGATTTCATAGGGCCTTACTCATGATGGCCAGAGTGTGGTTCACAGTCTATGTAGTCTGTGATGCAGTCAATTATAAATTAGTGTTTTAAAGCTCATTCTCTGAGCTACAGAGAGCCAGTGTAGAGACTTTAGCTAGGGTGTCATGCTCCCTTTTTCCTGTTTTAGGGAAATCATCAAGCAGCATCATCTGGGTCAGCTGCAGCTGTCTGACTTTTTAGGTAGACCTGTGAAGACACTTTGCAGTAATCAGTGTGACTAAAGATAGATGAATGAATGAGTTTAAGCTCTAGCTAGGTATTTGGTCCTTTAATCATGGAAATGTTTGTTAGGAGGTACAAGGCCAACTTGTATTCACATGTCTCCAAAGGTTCAAGTCTGAGTCATCGCTACACCTAAATTTCGGGCCTGTTCATTAGCTTTTAGTTGTAATAGATGGAGCTGTGCGCTGGTCATATTGCTGTCGTGGTTATTGTCACACATCCTAGTTTTAGTTTTCTCTAAATGTCAATTTTAGTTAATGTGCGGTCATCTTGATTTCGCCATGTGGTTCACTCATCTCTAGGCTGCTTGATCTGGTAAATCTGTTCTTCCTTTGCTCGATCAGGTCACCTCAGATGAGGGCTGCTGTTCAAATATTGCATTCTGGGGGGCTCACTGTTGTCATTCAGGGTAGACTTGCAGCTTCCCTTCAGCAGCTCTGTCCTGGTAATCCTTTGTAGTCACATTTTTCATTCACTCGGTTCTCTTTTCCGTGCTAGCTGCACAATGCTCTCTTGGCTCTAAGGAAAGCGCACATTACAAATAACTGGTGGTGGTTGGCCTTC
The DNA here is from genome assembly GCA_014839685.1 of Anableps anableps. NCBI lineage: Eukaryota > Metazoa > Chordata > Actinopteri > Cyprinodontiformes > Anablepidae > Anableps > Anableps anableps. The sequence goes on from CM026072.1 coordinate 35,442,025, forward strand.
ATTACTAATTCTATCTGTCATCTAGGAAACAATCCTTCTCATCTGCATCATCCATTCCCTCTTCCTTTGCAGGCTCAATTCATTCCCCTATTTCTGCTTGTCTGGCCTCCATCTACCAGCCTTATATAGCAATGGCTGGCCTTCATCTGCCAGCCTCACATATGCACCCTTTAGTGGCTGGCCTTCTTCTGCCAGCCTTGCATATATGCCCTCTAGCCTCCTGTCCATAAGCCCCAATTTATCAGTTCTGCCTTTTCCTTTGCTAATCACCTGCCACCTTGGCCTCAGCACCCTCTTTTGGGGGGAAGATGTCTCTAATTCTAGTCCTAAAATGTTCATCCAAGTTTACAGTAATTTGCAGCATCCATGACTTCTGCCAGGGTCTGAGCCCCAAACAACTTTTACTTATTCATGTTAAATAAAACTTTCTAATTGTTACTTTCTTTCTGTGTGAATCTCTCCAGATTGAAATACATTTTATACTGTTGGAGAGCCTGTTTAAATCCTTTTTAAATGGTGCCAAATTTCTAAGAACGTGTTTTTGGGTTTTGCAGTAGAGCTGACGATGTGGGTTTAACCAGTGCTTTAAATGGGCCAGTATGCAGCAACAAGCAGTACCACCACTTCTAAATTTTATCCCTCACCTTAGTGGCACGTTTTTCCAGCGTTTGGTACATACCAAAACTTTTCCAGTGTTATAACAGGTGTTACATCAGTCTGCATTTCCCCATCAATATGCTCCCTGTACATACAGCACTGCACTGCAAAGTCTGCATTTGGAAAAAAAAAAAAAAAAAAAAAAAAAGTGCACCCACTTGCTCCCTGCCCATAATTGCACATTCTTCTCACCTACAGAGGGACTAAACTCAGGAACAGAACAGGAGTCAGAAAAGAAGCTGTGGAAAAAGCACATTAAAACAGGTAATTGCTGAACAGTGAAAAATCAAGAGCTTGAGTCACAGATCAGCTGAAACGCATGAGGATGATGAAGCATCGTAGGTGAATGGCACGAGGGAGAACTGGTCAGCATGAAGACAATAAAAATGGGAGGCAGTCTAAAAAAAATGTGAGAAACTAAAAAGGACATAATAAACCAAGAAAGGCTAACACTAAGCAAAGAAAGCTAAATAGAATGCACAAAGAACAAAATGCAAGGATAAACTAAATACAAATGACGAAACTATGCCAAGACCTTTTGTTCAATAATTAATACAGGGTACTGAACAGAATATGGCAAGACCATAACTGCAATAAAAAACACAGATCATGATAGGAGAAAAATGGTCAGGAAAGGGAACACAACAATAAGCTATGAAAACAGACCTCAAGGAAAGAACGAATATAGCAGAAACTATGAAGCATGAATTACCCACAGGCATAGGTGGGGAGAGTACCTAAAAACTGTACTGAAGTGTACTTCAGCATATTTTTACTCAAGTAAAAGGAGTATCCATCCAAGAAATTACTCAAAAGTAAAAAAATGTATTTGGTAAAAAGGCTGCTCAAGTACAGACAAAAACCATAGTTATGTGTAAGTTTGATATTTTAAAGACGGCTATAAAAACAACACAAATAACAACAAAATAATAAATTAAAGCAAAACTAAACACTTTTCAGAGTATTGTTGGCTTTGCTCTTTGTCATTTTTGTGCAATAAAAATACTGATCGATTGAAATGTGACATCACGGATGCAAGATCCCGGCCGCCAGCTCCCTGCTTGAGGGCAAAAATCTGCACGCTTGGTGATGATGAATAACGGTCTTAGCTGTCAAGTTGTCAACATAATGCACTAAATCTTACATCCCTTTTTCTGTTATATCATATGTACATGTAACGTTTTACCAATAATTGACAACAGCATGACAACTGGATTACAAGGTCCAAAGGTATCACATTTCACCCTTCAGTAAAAAGTTTTAATTAAAGAAATTGTGAGGGAGAGGGATATAGGTTAGTTATGCTAGCTTGACTTTGGCAACCTCTGTTGCTGAGTTTGTTTTGGTTCAGTCAACACTAAAATAAGGCAACCCATACTCTGACAGATCATCAGTACAGCAGGTGTTTAAATAAGCTAATCAACCACCGCTGTGTTCAGACAGCCGCTTATTAATTGCAAAATAAACATCAAAACATATCACTGTCACAAACGTTTTTTTTCTTCTTCGTTATTTTCCCTTTTCTGTGGCGCACTGCAGCAAATGTAGTTTCTAAAAGTTCAATAAATGACTAAAACAGGACGAATTACCTCGTTTGTTCGTAGAATGTTGCAATATTCATAACAGTCATTAATTAGGATAAAATATGCAAACTGTCTCCAGTAGTGGCAGTTATGTAAAATATATCGCATCGGCAACTTTCAGAGCTACATTTAGTCCATATTTTATAGCAATTGGATTAGAAGTCAGGGTGCTACAAACGTTTTTGTGACAGATTCATGCACATCCCGTATTGGAACAGTATGGTTTACTGACATAATGCATAGTAATGATAACTGCAGGTGAGATAAATTAGTTTTACTGTGTAACTTTTGCAATCCTCTGCAAAAAGATGGTCTAAATTAATAACTATCTCTCCAGGTTTCATGTTAACGGAATTGTTCTACCATGGTAGCGTGGCTATGGATGACAAGTGGAGTATGAGAAGTGTTTTGTTGTATTCACACAGGTCATTCTGTTTTCACACCCCACAGCCAAATGGTAATGCTGCATACAGCCTTTGTTTTCCAATCCAAAGGTGGTCAGCCCAGTCTCTTTGATGTTTGAAAGTCAATAGAATGTGACACTGTGTGGAATCTTCTGAAACAACTGTTTAGGATTTGCCAATAGATTGTAAACTGAGCCCCCATTTGGAAAAGGGGGGGACTGTGTATGTATGTAAATGAAATTTTGCATCTTGCAGGCACTGTTGTGATTGTTCTCCCTGTGCAGAGGTACTTTATAAACAGTATAGGACTGTAGGCAGCTAATTTGGGATTAGCACTCTGGTGTTGGGAGGGGGCAGGGTTAGGCCTGGACTGGCTAATGGGGAGATTCTGGACATGTCTAGATGGGCTGGTCTGATGTTTGGGCCACAAGGGCTGGTTTTATTGTCTTTTTTTTTCATTTATTTTTTTCAAAATCTGGCTGGTGTGCAGTCATGGCACTGGGCAGAGCTGACGTCAGAGGGTGGGCTGTGCCGGCCAATTAAGGTATTCAGGTAACTCCCCAAGACAGGTTACAATGGGGACATGTACCCCGCACTGTTAGTAGTTACAACTGTTTAATCCATTGTTAACATGCTGTAATGTGTCACCCCAAGCCATCTTTCAATGCACCATGAGTGTTTACATGTTAACGTCGGTTATACGCCTGTGATGTTAGCAGTGGAGGGCTGAGCTGCATGCTAGTGTGAGTTAGAATCATGGCAGTAAACCAGCAAAAGGCAAAAATCTTTTCACAAACAAACTGAGGAACTTGCGTAATGCTGTTAGATGCAGATAATGTTAGCTAAATGATGACTAGTTAATCCTGGCCTATATATATATATATATATATATATATATATATATATATATATATATATATATATATATATATATATATATATATATATATATATATCTCATGTTAAGATTGATTTAAATATTTTTATGACACCAGGCCCATAACTGTCTTATAGTCAGAAGAACGATGCAGCCATGAGTCCACAGTGGACAGGTAGGATTATTCATTGGCTTTGTAAAAACTGGATACTATTGCTGAGAATTATGACTATTTTTAAAATCAGCAGCAGAGCCAGGAGCTGAGAGAGAATTTCTCATGTCTTTAGACAATGATCCTGTAATAAACAAAGTTGCTGAGACCAGTCCACTGTTTTAGGATTCTTTCTTTTTCACTACTCTTATGGAGAGGGGGGGGGGGGAAGGTAACAGCGTCATTACAAAATCATACTGTGGATAACAAACAGAAAGAATATACAATACAAAATAACAAACAAGAGAACAGTACAATATATATATATATATATATATATATATATATATATATATATATATATATATATATATATATATATATATATATATATATATATATATATATATATATATATATATATATATATATATATATATAATTTTTTTTTTTTTTTTTTTTTAATCATAAGGATAAGATATCTGTGAACACTAGTGTGGTTGATATTTGAGTATACTCATACTTGATGTTTTGAGATATTGTTTCAAATGACGTGCCAAAGGGGGAGTGTCAGAAAATGTAGGAGATTTTTAAAAAGACAGAGGCCAATTTCAAGATGTCAGATATGGCTGTGATAAGAAGTCAAATTTCTTATTTTCTCCTTTTAAGTTGTTTTTGATGTATACAGCATTTTTATGACAACTGCTACAAGATGGCACTATTTGCCTGGAAAATACATAAGAAAGACCTAATCAATTCTCCAACTTTCACCAGCAAGAACCTATAGGTCTTTTGTCCCATTGCACTTTCTCTCCACTGAGCACTCCTATCTTCAACACTATAGTTTAATCCAAGTCCATGGGTGTCCAACTCCAGTCCATGTTTTTGATTTGTCCTTGCTCCAGTTAATGGCTGAATTTCCTCCTCAGTGTGTAATCAAGTTCTGCAGGGGCCTGGTAATGAGCCCTTCATTTCCTTCAGTTGTGATGAACCTGGGGGACTTCTAAAATATGTAAGACACCAGGTAATGAGGACTGGAACTGGACACCCGAGTCCAAGTCTGGCTTTGTATGTCATTGGCAACATGTTGTGCCCATGAAAATAAAGTACCTGCTGGCATGGGTCCGCAGCAGAGTGAGCTGGAGCAACTGAAGACATAAGGCAACTCTTGTCTTTTATCATAAAGAGATGGTGCTTAGTGCTGCCTCATTCACCAATGATGCAGCATTAGTTTATACCCTATGGAGACATAAAGTCATGGAATATTGAGCAGAAGTTCCTCAAACCTTCTACTGATGTAAAAAGTAAATTATACATTAAAAAAATGCTTTTGCATCTTTGATTTTGAATGATTTGTTAGATGTAACAACAATAACATCTTAAAGTGTGTGTGTGGGGGGGATTATGTATTTTCCAGACATAGTGTCATTTTAAAGCACAAACAAGTAACTATGTTCCCTTCAGTTCTTATGAAAATGCTGTGCATATTGAAAATAATTTAAAAGAAATTTGACATCGCATCTTTAGCGTACTTGATACCTTGAACTGATGCCTCTGTTACTTAAGAACCTCCGACCCATTCTGACACTCTCCCTTCAGCTCGTCATCACAGCAGTGCTTCTCCATGCCGTTTTAAAACCGTTCTTAGGAGCACTGTAGTTCGTATGATGAGCTCACCAGACGTTGCAGTCCCACCAGGCGTTTGCTAATTGCTGCTGCTGTTAGTCTGGTGGAGCTGTGTGGAGGAGGCGCTGGGGAGGGGTGCTCTGTGAGGAGGGAGCTCGGCTGAGGACAGAAGCACCAAGGTGGACCTTTGGGTAAAAAGACAGCACATTGCAGGAGCAGGCATTAAGGCACCCCTGAATAGCTGCCATGGGAGATTCAAGGATTCCTCAAACATGTATGAAAGAATCAAAACAACACTGGGTATGTGTTTGAGGGAATAACATTATAACATGTTGTAAAGAAGCACCAAGTAAAGTTGACTCAAAAAGTTGTGCAAAAGTTGTTTTATGCAAAGTTGACTCAAAAAGTCAACTTTGCATAACAGCCTTCCTTTGACACAGGACTTTTGCCTCACTAAACAAATAGACTCAAGTTAAATGAAGCATATTCTTTACATTTTCAGTGCTACTATGAGAGCGGTTTCATTAGGTTTTAACACGTCTTTACAATAGGTGTCAACATTTGCGGATGGTACTGTACATTTGTTGAAAACGCTTCACTTACATGGCATTTTATGAAGAACCTGATTAGTAATAAAGTGTTCATGCATTAAATATTAGCTAATCGGAGTCCTGATCCTCAAACTATTTTAGTGTGCTTAACAGATATCAAATTTAAGTTCATTAAACAGCCGTAGCTGTTCAAAATTAAATTTACCATTATTTAAAAATGAACCTTTATCAGTGTCACTGTCTCCCTCATTGACTCCATTTTTGGACAGTTAACGAGGTCTTAGCTCTTCCACTTCCTCCCCTTCCTATTTGGCCAGTCTTCATTGTGACCTTTGCTTAAAGATGTATTCTATTTATACTGAAAAGTTGGAATTTTCCAGTTGCTACTGGAAAAGTAAACTGGAATGACCTCTGCATTCCAGTCTTGTAAATCAGAAGAGTTCAATATTCAGTACAGTTGCTCAGTGTATAAAATTTAATGAAAGTTGCAGGAATAAACAAATTATTTGATGGTCCCTAACTTATGAAGTCAGTGATACACACAGTGATACTGTATGTTTATTTGTCTTTTCCCCTTCATATTTGACCGAATAAACTGTAGAGAAATAAGTTAACAGTTAACTTATTGCAAAAAGTTGGTACCCTGGTCACTGAGCAGTTAGGTGTGAGTTAAGTGTGCTTTTTCTGAGATCCAATCTGAGATATGAATTCTGACAATATAGGTTAATAGAAGGTATCAAAAGGTCCACATCAAATTAACTAGAACAGTGACACATTCAATTTTTTTTTTTTTTTTTTTTTTTTTTTTTGTTAAAGAAGTCAATATTTAAAAAAAAATCTTTTCTTTTTCCCAACTGCAAGCGTGTGTTGCTAACAGCCAATTGAGGCAGGGACACATTATCATTTTAATTTTTAAATTTTTTTTTTTTTTATTAATAATATAACCATGAACAGCAACTGGGGATAGTACCTTAAAGTCTCGGCTTGAACAAAACACATAATGAAAGAATGAATTCAGATATGTGCGCAAACAATGAAGAGCCAGATCAAAATTAAACATTTCAAATGTATAACTTTCATCTTCATGTAGTTTGTTAATTACATGAAGATGAAAATGCTCCTAAATTAAATAGTATCTGTGATTTATAACACAAAAACAGGTCATTTTGCAAATGGTTTATTGGGGTTTGAACAGAATCAATATTTATGGATCAAATATCCAGTTACATTTAATGGGATAATTTAAATATACATTTTCATTCACGCAGTTTAATCCAAACATTATAGTGTTGCCTGTGAAGTAAAAATTAACCTTTTTAGAATAAAGCTAAGTAACAGCCTTGTATGAAAAACAAAATGTTACAAACTCTCAACATGAGTATTACAAAAAACTAGCCAGCACCATCCAAATCTAGTTTTGATTTGAGAAATTCACTTGTCTGATAAATTTTAAGCATTCTATATTAAACATTTTAAACAGTCAAACCGTCATGTCTGGGGGGAGCGGAAAAGAAACAAGTCTGTCCGAGTTTCAAGAATGTCTTCTACTGTCGCAACCAACTTGTATCTCTGGTTACCTTTAAAACTGTCACCATCATTAGAATTTTAGGACACCTTGATGTGTTGAGTTGGTTTGATGTAGTCCGTCATGTCACAGCAGGGGTAGTTTTTTGATCCGCAGTCCTTCAGCTGTGAAAGGAAACTCTAGGAAAACCAGTTTGTTAGTGTGAACTTCAAGTCTTTTCAAAATCTGTGAGGCCTGTCAAAGTTCTGTCCCCAGCTTTAGATTTGTAGGCACTGAAATGAATCCATGAGTTGGAGACACATGAAGCCTTCTGCACACCGGTCATACACATGGTTCATATGCAATGCTTTTGGTACTATATAAGAGGATAAAATGATGAAATATGGTTAAAGTGTAATAGTTGCATCAGGCTGAACTGCGCAACAGGACATATAGGCTGCAAACTGTTATGGCGTGTGTGGGTTGGTTGTTTGTCATTTCTTGTTTTGATTTTGATAACGTTGTAATCGATTGTTGCAGTTCACCATGGTTTATAGTTCTCTGCTTTGTGTGTTGTTTTTTTTTTGTTTTTTTTTGTGCTTTATATCCTATTTTGATATTCACTGCCTGTTTTTCACATTCTGTCTGGCTTGCTTCTTCAAGCACAGAGATTCTGCTTCAAAATTACCGAGCCTGTCTTTTGTTATTCATGACTTCATTCAATGTAAGAAATACTTTCTTTGTTCACCTTCAGATCCTTAAATTCCTTTTGCTGCTAAACTCGGTTTATTCATATCCCTCTTTTCTTATGTTAATACAGCACTTAGTTTAGCAGCTTTGGATTTCTGCTTTCCAGATGGATTTAGTTATTTTGAAACTGTGCCTCCCGAGCTTTTGCACTTTTATAACTTAAAGTGCACACAGAACCACATCAAAAAACTTTCTAAAATATCCTTTGTGTTTGATACCTCTTTCAAGACAAAATTCTATCATCACTTCATGTTAAAAAGTGAACAGATCAGATTCTATGAGCATCATGATGCTGGAAATAGACTCTGGCATGAGCAACAATTACGGACGCAATGAAACGGTAGGTAAAAGGTTTATTTTGAACAGTCAGAGTGGACCGATTTAACTTGGGAAACATGGAACCCAGGATGGATGAGGAAGTGAGGCAGAAGTTTAAGGCGGACGGTGGAAAGATTGATGACAGAGTGGATGGTAAAAGGACCTAAAAATCTGGGTGTGAGTTTCTTGGAGCAAGCTTGGAGGTTGAAGTGTTTGGATGATAACCAGACCTGTTGATCAGGAGAGTAGGTAAGTGCAAGTCTTTTATTTTGGACAGACCCTAGTCTGGTCCTAGATTCGGAGGAAACAGTTAAGATTTTGAATGGAATTGACAACAGCAGGGGTGGTCCTAGCCTGTTTGGCACCCTGGGCAAACAACATTCAATGCCTCCACCATGCCACCTTTAAATTTCCACTGAAAATTCCTTTTAGTCCCTCTTGTAAATAACATGGAAATATGATGCAGCACAGGTTTAAGGGGTGTTTAACTGGAGCAGAGTATGAAGCTGGTCTGGTCACTTTTACAGAGTGTAGAAAGTGTAAGGAAATGCATATCTCTATATTGGTAAATATCGGTTATGACCTGATATCCCTATCATCATATTCATCACTATTTAATAGTCTGTAAACCATTCTTGAGAAGCAGCCTTATGCAATAGAGTAATTTACAGTAGACTAACATATCTTTCCCAACTAATGTGAAGTGATTAAGAATAGAATACAAAAGAAATATCCTTTATTTTCCCATGATGGGGAAATTTCTGTGCAACAACAGCAAATTTGACAGGCAATAAAAGAAAAACGGACCCACACAAAGAATATAAAATATATGTCAAAAAAAAAAAGAATAGAAAAAAATACTGTACAGTAAGGCAAAATTTCAACATGAATATTGTGTAGTTCTAAAAAATACTCCAGTCCAGAGGAATGTGCAACTGAGTTGGTTAATTAAAAATGTACAAGGTGTGCCTGTCTCTGAGCATTAAAAATACAAACCACTCACAGTTAGTGACAAAAGAAAAAAATGGTAAAGTTGTACAGATACCAGCATGGATATAAATACTTATTGAGTTTGTTGGGAGAAATTATGGTTATAGAGTCTAACAGCTGCTGGGAGGAAGGATCTTCTATAATGCTCCTTAGTGCCCCTAGGATGCAGTAGTCTGTTTCTGAAGGGGCTCTCCAGCTGAGCAACATCTTCATGCATGGGGTGGAAGACGTTGTCCATCAGTGATGTTATTTTTAGCCAGAGTCCTTCTGTCTCCCACCACCTGCACTGGGTCAAGGGGGGGTATCCTAGTACAGAGCTGGCCTTCCTGATGAGCTAAGGACTGATATACTAACATAGCAACTGGCTAAAAACTAAGACAAAAACAAACGGGCCAACATATACTTCTAACTTGCTTGGTCTCATATTCTGAATATTTCACACCTCTTCTAGTTAATAGAAGCTGCATCTCAAGATCATTGCCATTAGTAATTATAGTCTTACTTTCCCATGTTGTTTAGTTTTAGAAGTATTTAAATCTTCAAAACTGTAATAATTTCTGCTGAAAACCAAATATGTCATTCTAAGCAGCTAAATGTAAACAGATGTTAGCATTTTATGTTGCTAATTAATAGCAAGGCTATCTTGCTGCAGGTGACATTGGTGCTGTGCAGATATTTTGGGGGCAGGTGCCAAAGTTGAAAAAACAGCACCTTCTGCAACACATAGAACTGCCTGCTGCCATAGTAATGTGAGATTTATTACAAACACAGCATGAACACTTAGACAGACAGACAGATAGAAAATAGGCAACAATGGAACAACATATAACAATGCTACAGCACAGAATATGGCCACACTTCTGCATGTAGCCAGTGTGATATGACAGAAATTATTCTTAAAAAAATTATTCAGATTAACTACAAGCCCTCAGAACTGAAAAGATGTCTGATAATATTTACATATTAGAATACTCTGGACATCACATCAAAACTTTTACACACAGAAATAGAAAATACAACTTAATCTACATCAAATTAAACGCTTAAACACTACATAAATAGTCACTCAACTTTCTATAAGTAGTCTTTTCTCCTAAAAGTTGCTGGTCATCAGATGTGGATTAAACAAACCACTACATTTAAGAGATACAATCTGTTGATCCACCACTAAATGCTTCCGTGCAGGACTAGCGTGCCCACCGAAACACAGTTTCATGCTCAAAGTAGGTCTGTGTCATAGCTATGCCAGAGTATGTAATGGATGGTCTTTTCATTACGGGATGTCTCTTGCTCACACACTGGTATTAAGAAAAGGAGAAAACCCACTCTGAACTGAAGGGGTGCTTTCTGAAACGACTTCATTAAAAGGCAAAATGATTACTTTCCAAATTTAGATGTTTAATCAAATCTTAGATTGCACTTTATTACAAAACTGTATAGATAGAATATCAAGCACTTTGAAGGACTTTATACAGAAATCAAGCCTTTCCCAAACCGTGAGAACACCTTATTGAAATTCAAGCATTTTCAAGGATTTCAAGCACCTGTACGAACCCTGATAGATGCTCCAAGATGATGGATTGGAGGTGCAGATGAAGCAGAGGGGGTTTTCTAGCTCTTGGCTCATCCTTTCACAGAAGTCTTTCAATACTTATGAAATAAACTGGGGGCCACGGTTAGAGAGAATTTCAGATTGGATCCAATGAAGTGTGAAGACATGGTAAAAGAGGAATTTGCCATTTAAAAAAAACTGTCTCTAATGGTGTGGATAACTTTTATTTTTGGAAGTGGGAAGACTGGTGACGATGTCTAGGGCAATGTGCCTACTGGGAGAGGTTGTAGGAGCCCAGCAGGAGGACGGTGAGAGCTTTTTCCTTGAGCACTGATGGAACATGCTGAGACAAAATCAAGCACGTCCTTACTGAGGGGAAAAAGTAGTGACATGCAGCCCAATGATGGGACGTACTCCAGGGTGGCAGGAGAAACACGGGACATAAAGACAGTCAGAAGGGCCCACCCCAGGATCTTGTTCTTCCAAGGTGGCTCTCTGGATGAGACTTTCCAGATCCCCAGAGACACCCCCAACCCCTCCTCTAATGGTACAAGACAGAGGGAAAACAGTAGTGTCATCTGAAGAATTATTGCTGGGAAATTGCGGCTGTTCTTTTGTTTCGGGAACATGGATGAAGATTTTTGTGATCTGTCCAAACTATAATGGGGTAGTAGTTTGGTTCCGTCTAGCCAGTGCCTCCACTCAAGAGCCAGCTTGATGGCTAAAAGTTCAGTCACCTGAATTGCCTGAATTTTTCCAGGCTTCACCTGACAAGACAAAACCTAGAAAAAGATATTGAGACATAAAACTCAGCAAACTTCCAGCAGATGTTGGAGGACTTTTTGGACACAGATCCTGTTTGTCGAGACTGATAGATTTAAAGACCTAGAAGCAGCTTGGTTGACCGAATCAAGGAGGTGGAAGATTTTTGCTCTAACCATGAGTGCCGCCTCTCCCACACCAAGAAGACGTGTGCCAGACTACAGGCTGTGAATGAAGCACTGTGCTTGAAAATGATCAATCTTGAGGCAGGCCACAGAATGTTAAAATCATAGGATTGCCGGAAAAGATCTAGGGTGGACATCCAAGAGAGTTTCTGATGAAGTCCATCCCGGAACTGCTCGGTCCAGATCATTTTTGTACACCACTGGAGGTGGACCGGGTGGATTGTTTGGGGAGCGAGCTGCCAAACGCAATGATAGCACAGATCCACTACTTCCATATGAAGGAGATGATTCTACAACTGGCCTGGTAGCTACAAGGATAAGCAGATCTACAATTTCGCTGATTACCCGGTGGAAGTGATGAAGCAGTGACAGGCTTTTGACAGAGTGAAGAAGTGGCTCCAGGAGGCTGGAGCGGGGTGCGGGTTTCTGTAGGATCTTTGAGGACTGAAATTATCTTTAACAGTTTGACATTTGGTTCATAATTTAATTTCGCAGAATATAAGTGGTAGAGGAGCCTTTGTGTGAAGCTGGTTTGGCTTTTGTATGGCCATAAGGCCCGGCTCCCTCCTATTTTGATATGAGGGGTTTTTAGTCTCACTTTGTTTGGGAAAGTGGGATGGGTGGAGGTGGGTAATTTTATGTTGGTTGTTTTTGTTCAAATTAATATTATTTTTTTGCTTTTGTTACTATCTTGTCAGGTCAGGCTAACACATGAGCACACTATGTCCATTCTGTTTAATAACTCTTGTGGCTCCTAATACATCATTACAAGGGGGTGGCATAACTTTCACCAGTTGGAATGTAAAGGGTCTGGGACACCTTGAACTAAAAGAGTTAAAGTATTTTCTCATTTAAAATCTTTATCAGCGGATAAAGATTGTATACCTTCAGGAAACACATGCAAGACCAGGTAAAGAGAGCTTGTTAGGATGCAACTGGGCAAACCAAGTTTTTCAGTCTACTTTTTCAAGCAAAGCTTGAGGGGTGGCGATTTTGGTTCGCAGAACAGTGCCACTTCGACATATTTCTGCAGTGACTGACCCAAATGGCAGATTTATGTTGGTAACTGGTTATTTGTATTCCTTTCATGTAATGCTTCTGAATGTATATGGCCCCAATTTTGATGACCCTGGCTTCTACCGCAAAATATTTTATTTACTTCCTGACCTGGCTGACATACATTTAATTTTGGGAGGGGATTTTAATTGCGTGCTCGACACCTAGGTTCAGCTCGAACAAGCCAATTGTCTTCCTCCTCTTCCATAGTGTTAAATACTCTCATGATCTCAGCAAATTTGGTTGATGTTTGGAGACTACAGCATCCGACAGTGGAGAGGGATTATTCTTTTTTTTTTTTCCACATATGCACAAATCTTACTCAAGAATAGATTATTTCCTACTTGACTCTAAATTTAATATCTAATGTGAGGTCTTCTAAATACTCTACCCTTGTGATTTCAGACCATTCTCCAGTCTCATTGGTTCTCGACTTTAACCACAAGAAGCAACAATACAGCTGGCGCTTTCACCAATCCCTGCTTTCGGAGGTAACATTTTTTTTTGAATTTTTAGATAAGAGATCACAATTTCTGGACACTAATGATACAAAAGATGTTATGGACTCTACTAAAGTCATGATTAGACATCATATTTCTTTTGAGAAGTCCCTGGAAAAATAAAAGGCAGAAATGTCTCAGAAATTGAGACTGAACTAGCATGCCTAGAACTTAATTATAAGTCCTCTTCCAATCTCTCGATTTTATGAACCACTCTGGGATTGAAATATTCAAGATTAGGCAGAAACATTTTGATCTTGGTGATAAGCCCCATAGATTACTAGCACATCAGCTGCGGGGTTTACAGGCTAATAGGGCAATACATAGGGTAAAGTCCAAAGTGGGGAAAATTATAACTGATCCAAGAAGCATAAATAACTCCTTTAAGGAATAATATGAACAACAATACACGTCTAAAGCAAAAGGAGATGTTTTAAACTGGTTAAAAGACCTAAACCTCCCAAAGATGAGTGACATGGCGCGAGAGGCTCTTATGCAGATATTACTTTAGAGGAGATCTTAGATGTAATTGTCTCCTAATGCTAAAGCCCTGGGTCCAGATGGCTTTGGAACTGAGCTCTATAAAAGATATGCCAAGAAAACTGCTTCTCTCCTTCTGAGGTTGTTTGTGCACTCTATTGATGCCGGGAAATTTCCCCATACTATGTACAAAGCTAATATAATATTACTGCATAAGGAGGGCAGGGAGGAGATAGAGTTGTCATTATATCGCCCCATTTCATGATTGAATTTGGACAGGAAAATATGTGCGAAAGTGTTAGCAAATAGGCTAAATAAACACATCTGCTCTATTGTGCACCCAGACCAAACTGGCTTTGTCTCAAATAGGTTTTCGTTTTTAACATAAGACATAATGAACAATATGTATCATAAATATGACTGAGATGAAGGTAGCTGTTGTTTGCTTAGAAGTGGAAAAGACATTTGATCAGTTGGAATGGCCTTATATCTTGTCCGTACTCAAAGAATTTGGGTTTGGCAGCAAAGTTGTGTCTTGGATTAGAACAATGTATGCAACCTGCTGCTTGTGTCCTTACTAATCAAGAGTATATCTTTTTCAGGATCTGCCAATTTTTATTTATTTTTTTTTTTTGACAAAGGCCTCTTTTAAACTGTTGGACTCAATAATCCTGCCCTTTGTTTTGGGCTTTAAAGTCCATTGAACAGAAAAAATTAATTTACATAAACCAAGAGAGATGGGTGGACTGGGTTTACCATGCTTTCAACACTATTATTGGGCAGCAAATGCAAGGGCCCTGGTCGACTGGCAGGAAGGTTACACCCAGGAGATTCTTGCGAATACTCCCCCTTGGGTTGCCATTGAAAACAGCACTGTTGAGAACAACTCTCTCCCAGCACTTCTTTTCTCAGCACCCATATGTCCCACAAACAGTGGGATAAATAGTGTGATTGTTTTAAATTGTTTGAAAATATGGAAGCAAATTAAAGTATACTGTAGGCTATCAGAGACCTCAGTTTATGCACCAATTTATCGCAATCATGCCTTTGCCCCTTCACTATCAGATACATCATTTAAAGGTTGGAGATTAAAAGCATAACTACACTGAAAAACTTGTGTCAATAAAAAGTTTGTCTCATTCACAATGTTAAGGGGATGTTTCTCTCTTCCAGATACCTTTTTTTTTTTTTTTTTTTTTTTTTTTTTTTTTCCAGATATTTACAAATTAGAAATTATGTTCAACTAAACATTCTGAATTTTGTATCCCTCCCAGAGGAAGTGAAGATATGTATGTTGATGCTGGAGCCTCCAGAATCCAATAAATTGATTTCAAGTTTTGTTGACATTTTTACTGAGCAAATGAAGTTTGCCACCAACTCCTTGAGAGTTGGATGGGAGGAGGAGCAGGGTTTGCAGATTGGGAAGGAGGTTTGGGAGGAGGGTCTTGCGAGGATTTGGGCATGCTCTGTTAATGTGAAATATCAGTTGATTCAGTTCAAAGTGTTCCACAAACTTTACTATTCGAAAACAAAATTGCATAAAATATACCTGTTAGTCTCCTCAATATGTGATAAATGTAAGTCGGTGGATGGCTCCTTGTCACATTTGTTATGGTCATGCCCTAAACTCTACCAGTATTGGTGCGACATCTTCAACTGTTTCTCAGAAGTATATAAGTGCATGTTGGTTCCGGATCCTCTAATTGCATTATTTGGATATTCTCCTTCACTTATGATCCGCAGTATCTCTTTGCAAATGACTGTGGTGTACAGAGTGGTAATAGCCAAGAAAGTAATTTTAAAATTGTGGCAATCTGACAGAGTGCCTCAATTTAAAATGTGGCTAACTGAACTTACAGAGATACTTCATATGGAGAAACTGCAGTATGATTCTTTGGGCTTCACTAATAAATTATGTAATATCTGGCAGCAGTTTATGGACCAGCTCAATCAGTATAAGGTTGATCCAAACGCACAGCCAGTTTCTTAGCAGGCCACACATGCTTTTTCAGGCAGGCACCACCATCATAAAATATAAATGGAAATGTGAGTAGTGTGACTAGTGACTAGTTACGTAGATAACTGCCCTGATGTTTGTTAGTTTTGAGGGGTTTATTTGTTTGCTTTATTGAATGTTTGTTTTGTTTTTTTGGGTTTTTTTTTTTTTGTTGTTCTGTAATTTGTTAAATATGTTGTTACTTATTCAGTATGTACAATCTTTGTATGTATAATTGAAAAAACTAATAAAGATAGATTATTAAAAAATATATATATATATGATCCATTCAGCAGATCACTCAGTTCATTCATGCAGAGTGAAAGTGCTACTCCTCCAGCACAATCCACGTACTGCATGCCTCTGTTCACTCTGTAACACAGCACCGCTCCAGCACAGTGCGTCACTCGCTCTGTTTCTCCAAGCTATTGGCTAATATTGTGTCCTGACTCCGGGATTAGACAGCGTGAAAATCCTGATTCATTCTGTACGCAACTTGCTCTTGTACTGTGCTGGAGTAGCGCCTGGTCTCTCACTGAGTGAATCGTTATTATACATTTTGTGAGTCACAGAATGCAGAAGTTCCACCCGAATGACCTTATCTGAACTGCAAAATGAATGAATCAGTTAATGAAGTGATTTGTTTCTCTTCATGTACTAAAATGATTTATTAATTTCATGGAATTTGTTTATTTCAACCAATTTGTTTCATGCAATTCAGCTTTTGTGCTCATTCTATAGAGGCTGTCAATAGAATTACAAAAGCAAAGTGGCATTCCTTTAGACCAGGGGTTCCAAACTCCAGTCTTCCAGGGCTGCAACGCTTATATTTGCCTTGGTCCAACACACCTGAATCAAATGGCTGAATAACCTCCTCAGCAGACAGCCAATTTGCTGCTAATCACCTAATTATTTGATTCAGGTGTGTTCAAGCAGAGACACATCTAAAACTTGGAGGACACCGGCCATTGAGCATGAGAGTTTGACACCTGTGCCTTAGACTAATCAGACTGTGTACTATTTCATGCTGGGGATAGTTTCATCCCTTCTTTGAGTCCTTTCTTATTTAAATTACTGTGTAACCTCTATGTCACAAGCAGCACTTACAACAATCAAGCCGCTGAGTATGATATAATTGGGCTATTAAGATCTCTGAGCCTGTTCGCTCATGTTGCTGCCATGTTCTTAAGAAACTGAATATGTTGAACTTTGAACATTTCATTAAACTCAAACAGATTTTTTTTTTTTTTTTTTACGTGGTAAGGCTCCTCAGGTGCTGAGTAAACCTTTGGTTTCTGTTAAAACTACTGGTTCAGTAAATCATTGATCATCTAATTTGAATTGTTAGGTGATTTTTCATAAAAGGGGGATTATTATGTATTTTCCAGGTACACAGTGGCATTTTAAATCACACTCAAGTAACTCTGTTACCTTCAGTTGTTTATAAAAATTCTGTGTAAATCAAACATAACTTTAAAAAATTTTGACTTTGCAGTTTGACGCCTTGAAACTGGCCTCTGTCTCTTTAAGAACCTCCTACTCTTTTCGACACTCCGCCTTCAGCATGTCATCACAACAGTGCTCCTCCATTATGCCCTTTACAATTGTTCTACTGAGAAGTAGTTTGTATGATAAGCTCAACAGACAAGCAGTTCCTCCAGGTGTTTGCTAATTCTTGCTGCCACTAGTCTGGAGGAGCTCTGTGGGGAAAGTGCGGGGAAGGGGTGCTGAGGAGGAAACTTAGCTTGGAGACTGAAGCTCCAAGGAGGAGCTTTGTATAAATAGGCAGGGCTTTGTGTGAGCAAGTGGTTAGGCATCCCGGATGGCTGCCAGCGGAAATTTAAGGATTTCACAAACACGCATGAAACAATCAAAGCAACACTTCATGTGTGTTTTTGATGAGGGAATAACATTACAACATGATATAGAGCTCTAAAAAAATTTATTTTACACCCCCCCTACCACCACCAAAACTAGCCACAAACAGCCTTCTGTACAAAGGATCAACACGTGGAATTCCTTACCTCCATGCATGAATAATTTGGATTACAACTGAAGCAACTCCAAAAAAGACCAATTATGTGGTTGGAAATGATTGTCACCCTTTTTGTAATTTCATGATTAATTTAATGGAGTCATTTTATTTTTTTTATTTTACTGTTTGGTCTTAATCAGATTTAAGTTTTACTCTATTTTGTATTTTAAATTCTGTGTATTATTGTTTTATGTAATCAAAAGGCCACATAGGAACAAACATTGCAAATTAGCTTAAATTACACATGTTCAAAGTTGATACTGACCACGAGTTCATGTACAAATAAACCAATACATGAAATCAAACCATGAATTCTGCGCTCTGTGCAGCAAACAGATTGTGACTTTAAACTCAAGTAGACTGGGGTCATACAGCAGCTATTGTCCTTACTCACTCTGAAGCACACCAATAGGTATGCCTCTGAATGAGTTAAAAAAAGGAAAAAGGAAGTTTTTGAGTGCCTGAGTCATAATACACTTTAATTTCAATTGAAATGCTGTGGCATGACTTTAAACAGGATGTTGGTCCTTCAGTGTGTTTGATTTAAAATCATTCCGCAAAGAGGGGAGGTCAGAAATTCCCACACAAGGATGTAAGACTCCTGTTATCACAAATGCTTACAGTTGTGGAGCTGCCCTGAGGTCTCCTTTCGGTTGGCTGGCAAGGAAAACCTGCAAAAGGAGACATCAAGAGTGGCTACAGATCAGACACTCAGACCACCTTAGCTGGTTCCTTATGATGTTAAAATGAAAGCCTCTTCCCAAGGGGACGAGCTCCTCGCCTTATCTCTAACTCAGACATATGGCAGTGATATACAGTATAATTAGCCTCCACCACTCTTAAGATGTACAGTATTTACTTATTTCAAACAATACACAATGATATGACAACATTCTACAAAATGTAAGAGTTTGCTTTTAGCACAAATGTACATATCTGGTCGCTGCATTATTTTGGAGTGGCTTGCTCAGCCTACAATCCCAGTATGTTTTAGTGATAAAGTCTCTTTTGTACCTGGCATTATTAGAATAGAAATATCATTATTGTCCCACCATGGGGAAATTTCTGTGCATCAGCAGCAAAGTGACAGGCAATAACAGTAAACAGACTCACACAAATATAGAATATAAAATATGTATGAAAACAGAATAAAGAATAATAAGAATATTGTACAGTAAGGGCAAAATTTCAGCATAAATTCAATTCGAAAATACTTTATCCCAAAGGGAAATTAAATGTTGATGTAACTCATTTAAGGAATTCTTATAAATTGTGATGGCTGTGGGCAGGAAAGATCTCCTGTAGTGGTCCGTTTTACAACCAATGTGAAGAAGCCTCTGACTGAAGAGACTGTTTTCCAATAACAGTCTCATGGAGAGGATGGTCAGGGTTGTCCATAATTTTCTTGATTTTATGCAAAATCCTTCTTTGCATCATCCTCTCCAGAGGTTCCACAGTCGTCCCCAGAACAGAACCAGCCTTCTTTATCAGGTTATTGAGCCTTTTTTAGGTCCCTGGTTCTGATGCTGCTGCCCCAACAGATGATGGCAGAGGAGATGATGCTCTCAACAACAGACTTGTAGAAGATCTGCAACATCTTGCTGCAAACCTTGAAGGATCTTAGCTTCCTCAAGAAGTACAGTCTGCTCTGTCCTTTCTTGTAGACGCTCCACTGTTGAGTCTCCAGTCCAGTCTGTTGTCTAGATGAACACCCAGGTATTTATATTCCTCAACCACCTCCACTTCTTCTCCCATGGAAATAGGGTTTGATCTGACCCTGTTTCTCCTGAAATCTATAATCATCTCCTTTTGCTTTTTTCACATTCAAGATAAGATGATTGTTTCCACACCATGACACAAAGCGGTCCACCAGCTCTCTCTACTCAGCTTCTTATCCATCTCTGATCCACCCAACCACTGCAGAGTCATCTGAGTATTTCTGTAGATGACAGGAGTCTGACTTGTGCTGGAAGTCTGATGTACAGAGTGAAAAGAAAAGGTGAGAGTACAGTTCCCTGCGGTGCTCCTGTGCTGCTAACCTCCTGGTTAGAGACACAGTTCTTCAGTCTCACAAACTGTGGTCTGTTTGTCAGGTAGTAATTTATCCAGGTGATTGTTGAAGCCTCCACCTGTGTCTTCTGGAGTTTCACACGAAGCAGATCAGGCTGAATTGTGTTAAATGCACTGGAGAAATCAAAGAACATGATCCTCACAGTGCTGCCAGCTTTGTCCAGGTGACAGTGGGTTTTGTGAAGCAGGTGTATAATGGCGTCTTCAACTCCAACTCCATGGTGATAGGCAAGCTGCAAGGGGTCCTGATATGTGCTGGTTTGCTTACTCTGATGGGCCTACAGGAGTCTCTCCAGGACCTTCATGATGTGGGATGTCAGGGCAACAGGTCAGTAGTCGTTGATGACTGATGGGTGAGTTTTCTTTGGTACCAGAACCAGACAGGATGTCTTCCACAACAGTGGTACCTTCAGTTGGGTTAAGCTAAGGTTGAAGAGGTGTTTCAGAATCCCACAGAGCTGCTCTGCACAAGCCTTCAGGACTGTGGGACTGACACCATCTGAACCTGCAGCCTTGTTCTGGTTCAGTCTCTCCAGCTGCCTCTTCACCTGACTTCTAGAAGCAGAAAAGTGGGAGGGGGAGGCAAAGGGAGCTGCAGCATCTCCTGATTTGGTTGAAGACAGACTAGCGGAAGCAGAAGAGTCCATGACTGAGGTAGAGGATAAAACATCTGAGGTGTGACAGGAAAGCTGTGGGTCAAAGGAGGGTGGGATGTCTGTTTGGCTGGGGGCAGGAGGGGAGGATGGTGAGCTTGTTCCTGAACTGAACCTGTTGAAGAATGTGTTCAGTTCATTTGCTCTGTCCAGACTTCCATCTATCTGACCTTCCTTTTGTTTGAAGCCTGTGATCTTCTTCATCCCAGACCACACATCTCTGATATTGTTCCTCTACAGTTTACTCTCCAGCTTCTTCCTGAACACCTCCTTGCTGTCTCTAATCTTGACTTTGAGCTGCTTCTGTATACTCCTCAATAACTCTCCGTCTCACTCCCTGAAGGCTCTTTTTTTCCTGTTTAACAGTTCCTTCAGGTCACTGGTGATCCGGGGTTTGTTATTAGGGAAGCATCTCACTGTTCTGGTGGGGATGGTGTTGTCAACACAGAAGTTTATATAGTTGGTCACAGGGATGAACAGAAATTAGACATGAAGTACTAATGGCCTCACAACTGAACCAAAATATTATTTTTATTTTTAGTGCTGGGATGTTATTTTTGATGAATTAATTGCATAGATCTTAACGCATATTTTTTTTTTTAACAATTGATTAATTAAATGTTTTTATGTTTTTTTTTTTTTGTTGTTTTTTTTTGTTTTTTTTTTTTACACACAAATGTTCTGTCTAGAACTTTTGTATTTGTGTGTGTCTGGTATGCCTGTAAATCTGACATCCACAAACAGCAATGGACAACAAAGCTGCTTCTCTTGACCCACTGGGGGTTAATTTTTGCCTCAAAAAATGATCTGATGAAATGCTGGAAAAAACTATTGTGTACAAATTGTGCTGAAAGGAGTTGGCCTATCACCAACTCTATTCAAGCCTAAAATACCACAGGATTTCCTCTACATGTAATTGATCGTGGTACACCACCATGGTAAAATAAAAGCGGCCGCACCTTTAAAATGAAGGGCATTTCATTTTATTTACCATTTCACCTCATAATGTTTCATTTTATCGTGTGTGTGTGTGTATATGTATGTATGTATGTATGTATGTATGTATGTATGTATGTATATATATATATATATATATATATATATATATATATATATATATATATATATATATATATATATATATATATATATATAAAAAAACAGCTGGCTCCTGCTTGTCTGGCTGTGAAGCTGGCTACTGTGCAGTGCGCTGCTTTCAGAAACAGTGGTGCTGGATTCATTTTTCAGGTGTGGGGGCCGTGGGGGCGTTTCATTACCTTGCACTCTCTGTTCATATTACAGTTTAGATTGGGCCTAAAAAAAAAAAAAAAAAAAAAAAAAAAAAAAAAAAAAAAATATTCAGCCAGACCCGGCCCAACCCCATAGACTTGTGTCCAAGCTGGATCTGACCCGACTGATTATAGGGCTGAAGTAAACCCAACATATTATTGTTAATATTTATATTTATAAATAAGTTCTTCTCTTATTTTTAGCTTTTGTTTAACACTTTCCAGCTCCATTTTGTTACTTGTTGTAACCGCAGGGTGAGTCAAAGGCAGATCTTCTGGGATGTGTGATTGATAGGAGCAGGGCGGGCCCGCATGCACATCAGTTGTGCAGTGCAGTGCACTGCACTTGTTACAGTCTAACTTCAGTACTTTACTTTTCTTGACAGTGTAAACTACTAACTCCATTTGGTTTATAACAAGTAGATTAACATAACTTTTATATTGTGCATTCTCATTTAGTTTGTTTTGTGCTGTATATATTATAGGGATATTAAAAACACATCACAGGAGTCCGTATCAACCATCAAGCATAGAATTTTGGATCAACCGGGCTCAAATTTCGGGTCAGGCTCAGGTTATAAATTTAATATCTAGTAAGTATGCACCTTGAATGTCAGGTGCTTGGTTCTGCCACACGATGATCTTGGCATGTACTTTTAATCACTATCATCAGATCAAGTGGATAATCTTGTAACAACAGTCTTTCTTTTGAAAATGGAAATAAGTTATATAACAAACTGCAGCACTCATAAATATCAAGAAGTTCTTTTTCCACAGTTCTTTTTCTCTGTGTTTATCAGTGGTAAAGTCTGTCATTAGTGAAATAAATAGCTTTTCATTTGTCTGTTGTTCCCTCATGGTCACTGTTCATATATCTGTGGTGCTGAAAAGGCAGCGGCTACTTTTCTATGGAAGTAAAATAGTCTCATTAGAAACAAATGTTTTTTAGACATTGAATTCATAACACTGAATTTTTATCCTGAGCAATTATGTGTATGATTTTTTTAATTTTTTTTTTTTTTTTTTTACTTTAAATTTACCAGCAGAAATTGCCAGCAAAAATTCAACTGCAGAAATTCACCTTCATAAGTTCACCTGCAGAAAGTTTGCCTACAAAATTTGTATGCAAATGTAGTGGCCTTGTAGTGACCCAAGCCAAAGCAATCAGCACATGACAAGCACAGCTAACTGTTAAAGGGCATGTGTTAAAGGGCATCTTTAAGGTTCTTTTAAATGGCAGAAAAACATTATGAGGTGAAATGGTTTTTTTTTTTTTTTTTTTTTTTTTTTTTTTTTTTTTTTTTTTTTTTTAACTGTACTGGGTTTCTACATACCTAGCAATTGTTTTAATGTGTTAAATAGCTCTGATTCTGAATTTGAAGAAAGTTATATAAAAAAAAAAAAAAAAAAAAAAAAAAAATCTAAAAAAATGTTCTCGTTAGCTTTCCTGGCATTTAGCAAATAGGAATAATTTTGGTCATTCTAACAGGCCTAAAAGGAGAAAAGTTTGGTCTGACTTAACTTCACACAGTAAGAAAAAGTGTGTAGGTCTTTTTATTCAGTGTATGTAAATATCTGGTTTGAACTGCAGGTCTATTTATTCAATAATTTAGCAGTGAAAAGGGTTTTTGAATTGAAAATTTTGCTTATTTTGTTGATATATATTTTTGGTAAAAATACAATTAACCTGATTAATGATTTTAATTGAGTCACACCACTAATTATTTTGCATAGGCCTCTGTTGCAAAATCAAATCACTCAAAATTAGTAGCGGCTTGTTCCAGGGTCAAGCAGCATTTGGTACTTAAAAACATTACTGTTGCTGTTCTGTATTATGAGGATGTCCTACAAATTCTGTAAAAGAAAATAAGAAAGGGAGATCATTGTTCTCCATTTTAGCTTCACTTCATTAGGATTTAAATTATTTTCCTCATAAAAAGCTCTGAAGACTCAAGCTCATTCTTAGATTTAAAAAAAGGGTATTCCAGATGTTCCCCACAGAGATCTCCATTCTCTTTAGAGCTAGAATGGTAGAATTGCCAATTAGCAGCCCCTCCTTCTGATTAATCAGCTCTCAGTTTTTGTTCCCTGAGGTAGACACCCTGTCTACTTTTAGGACTGTGTTTAAAACTTTCCTTTTTGATGAGGTTATATAAGCTAGGGTTACACAAATTATATCTTAGTGCTCCTGTGTTTGTTGCATGTCTTTCCTGTTCCATTGACCCCCCCCCCACGTAGTTGAGGCAGACTGCCTTTCATCTTGAACACAGTTCTGCTGGTGGTTTCCTCCTGCTTAAAGGGGGTTTAAATTGTCTTATTAGTAATTATTAATGTAATGACTGAATAAACAAGACAAAATATGAAATAAATGATGATGGAAATGAGCAAGTAAAAGTCAACGACACAATGCAAGTGATTGTCTACTGTTGCTGTTGTCCAGAAGGATGAATGCTGCAGGTCAATAACTAGATGCAATCTGCTATGTTTCCTTAGACAGAAAACCTTTTTTTCACCAAGAAACTGAACTTGAGTGCTTTGTTCGATCGTATTGGAATGTATGAAATTTACTTTTTTTTTTTGTAAAGTGTGTTTAAATGACGTTATAAATTGGTACTATATAAACTGAATTGAACTATTTAAAGGGTCTTCAGTAGGTAATGAACATTCATAAAATGATCTATAATAACTACAATAAAACACAGAATAACATTGATGTTAATAATCTGTGTCTCTCAAGACACCTTTTATGAAAAATACTGGATGACATTGAAGCTATGCCAAGTTTCTAATCAAATCCAGTTTGTTATTGATATTTTACTATGATCTGGAAAGACTTACTAGTGAAGACCTTCATCCTTTTTAGGACTTTTTCAAAGCCTCTGGCCCACTCATCATAGAGTTCTTTTTGAAGTGTACATATGCTTTTTTTTACATTTACATCATTCAGTTGGGGTGTATATAAAGTGGAACTTCAATGCTTTGGTCTGAATTCCTCATTATTTTAGCTCCACAGGCCCCTCTTTTACCCCTGTGAGGTACGTCTGAGAGCAACTTGTTGAGGCGTTGTCTCTTTAAATGCAAATGAGGCACTTTGCACCCTGACCCCTTGAGGTCACAGAACGTCCACCCCATTCAGCCAATTTTGTAGTTTGATAGCGGAGATATGATTATCTAGTGGCATCTTTCTGACGCTTATGAAAGGTGCAGTGACTGAGCCAAGTGGAGAAAATGGCGCATTTTTTGGGGGGGTGGGGTGGGGGGGTTGTTGTTGTTTATTCCCAAATATTAAAAAATGTCAACAACAGAGGAAAAACATAATGCCAAACTGTTTGTTATACCACTATTGAAAATATGCAGTATGGCTATGTCTTCAAGGATCTAAAAGTGAGTGCCTGACACTGTTAGTGACATATACAAGAATTACATTAAAAGTCTCTCTTTCTTCTGGCTTATGCTGTCTTTTACTGTTACGGCTTACTCTCTTTAGTTTTCTTCTTATTTGTTTAAATCCCCCTTTCTTTCTCTGTGTTGAATTTTTTTCATACTTGTGTTTTTTCTCTGAGCCATTTTGTTTCTATTCATATATTAGGCTTTTACCTTTCAGCTCACAGATTCTTGCATTAAGCTGAGCTCTCTCTGTGTTCTCTGTGTTACCTAGTTTCCTTCCCTAATTTTTCCTGCTCAATACTCTTCCTCAGCTGTTTAACATTCACATGGAAAGACTCTTCCTACACCTTATCATTTCATTATTAATTTGGGATTGATCATTAAGTTTGATTTTTCTTTCATTTCTGATGGGTAAACAAACAGCTAAATTAATTACAATGCTGCTCTGAGGTAATTATTGTAATTTAAATGTAAGAATAACTCATATAGTGGTCAGATCACTGTAAAGCCCTGGGTACCACTAAACCTAGCTCATAATGCCTCAAAGGAGCTCCACTTCAGAAAATCTGAACTATTTCTTTATCAGTGCTGCCTGCAAGGTACAAAGTAGACAGGATATATTTATATGACAACCAGTCACAGAATACCTGCATCTTGTTCTTCAAAAATACTGAATTAAAGTTCTCAAGTGTGATATATATGCTAGAAAAAGGTGAAAACCCAAACCCACATTAGTTTAATAGCCAGCAACATTCTGAGTCTGTTTCTGAAAATAAAAGGTATGGTCAATGGAGCCTTCGAATGAGTTTCTATTTATTTTGGTATTTTCTTATTTTTATTTCACTCACAGGGCTTCTGTACCCTTGTTTGTTTTTCTTTTTGCCCAGTAGCAACTACTGGCAGTGTTTTCCATTGAAGAAACTGTAAAAACATCCTGCTCAGCTGGATGCTGCAGACACACACCAGGAAAAAAAAGAACATTGAAGTGTAACTAACTCCCAAATCAACTTTTTTTTTTTTTCTTTTCCTGATAAACTGTCTAAATAGGTTAGTTAGGGTTCTATCTTTGTTTCTGTGCAAATTTTGACAGTTTAGTGTAAATTTGTTTAGTTCTGCATTATTTTGCCAAAAACCGTCTCAGCTCTGGCCCTTTTTGTCAAATGGTGCCTAAACAGTTGAAGTCTCCTATTGTTTAAAAAGGTACAGCTTTATTGTCACACAGCCCCACATTCGGTATAAAACCATTTCATTCAGATACACACCTGGAGAGGCTCACGGCAGCACTTACTGCTTTGCTCAAGACACAGCAGGATTGCGGCAGTGCAGCAGTGTTGTTGCCAGAAAAGTCTCCAACAACACAGAAAAAAAGTCCCTAGATTTGTCACTTGTTTGGTTTTTTGATTAAAAAGTCACTAGAGGAGTCTGAAAAATGCTAAATTTAGCGTCAAAGATTATAAGTTACCTCCACTTACCTCCTCTACTCCTCCCCACACTTGGCCTTGCCCTTCGCTGTCTCTTGGCTCCACCCACTTTGCTGAAGTTTTCAAAGTGCGTCTGAGGGTGGAGTTATGCTTTAACAGGGGAGTTAGTAAGACATTAAATAGCTAAAGATGACATATACAGGTGCCATGCATGCAGCACTCATGAACAATCAGCTCATTTGGAGTGATGGTGGTAGGAGTTTGCCCTGGGTTTGCAGTTCAAACTCCCTTTGTCTCAGTCATCGTGACACTCCACCTGGTGGCGCTAGTGCATGGCTGCCTTGCTTCTGTCACACTGGGCAGCTGTGGCTACAATGTAGTTTACTGCCATCAGTGTGTGAAGGACTGAATATCTTGCAAAGTGCTTTGAAGTCCACTGGGTCAGATAAAGTACAGTCCATTTACCATTCTTTAACAGAGTTTTTTTGTAGTGACCCTCCTTGTGGAGGGTGTCAGTGTCTGTCTTCTGGACATCTGTCCAGTCAGCAGTCTTCCCCATGATTGTGTCCTACTGACCCAGACAGGAAACATTTGTGTGTTTGGAGTCAATTAGGTGATTAGGGTGTGACACCATGAGTTTCCAATAATTAACTTCTTCACAATATTCTTATTTTCTGAGACACTGAATTCTGAGTTTTCATTATATGTAAGCCATAATCATCACTTCAAGAAATAAAAGGTTGAAATGTTTTACTGTATGTGTAATGACTCTATATAACACATGACTTTCACTTTCTGAAAGAAGTGACAAAAAAATTGAACCTTTTCACAATATTCTAATTATTTAAGATGTACCTGTATACTCAAAGCTTATTTTGTTGAAAGTTTTGTTAATCCCTTGTAACCAATAATTCCCACATCTGAATTTATCTGTTGTTTTAAAACCTTTGGTGACTCTAAACTAGTTCAAATATGACAGTTTATTATTCACTTAAAACTGTCTTAGTTTGTGTTTAGATAATTTATAAATATGAGAGAACTCATGCACGAGCAGGGTATTTAGAGAGGGTCAGCCTGCTTATGTGTGAAATTAAGATCTGTTCATTCCTTAACTGCTGTCTTACAAGTTAAGTGTTTCTGATGTACATAAATTATATGCAAATACAGCTGTTTACATGGCTCATTTCCACTTTCTAACCTCAGGTAGTTCAATGCAAAGTGTATGGAAACCAGAAATTAATTTGCTCTGATGTTCATGTAAGAGATTTTTTTTCTACTGCATCAAGTCTTATGCAGTATGCAGCTGTAGTTCATGGAGTTTTTGCTGCAGCTAAAAACATGCAATAAAAGCTACATGAATGTAAAACTTGCACTATACAAAGTGTTTAAAATCTAAATGCGTACAAACTGACTTATAAATGGATACCGCAATTTGTTTGTAGAGGCTTTTTCACACCGATACTACTTTTATTTTGATCCGAATCGATTGAGTTTGTTTACTTGTAACATTTTGTATCCCACAGTGCAACAGTTTTTGGAACCATTTGCAGGAGATGGTCTCGGTACGGTTATTATGGTCTGCATTCTACTGTGATTGTGTTCACATCTATAAAAACGAATTGCAAAAAAAGATAATCGCTTTAAACTGAGTAAACACTTCCGGTTAGGGTTGCATAATAAAATCGATTTTATCGATGAATCAAATTTCCTGTTTTTGAATATTTAATTTGTGGAAAATCTGGATTTTTTTTTTTTTTTTTTTTTTTTTTTTTTTTTTTTTTTTTTTTTTCACCAATGCACTCCTTTGATTTCCATAGTTCAGAGTGATATCAGCTCGTCTAAGGCCTACCATCTTGTTTGAAAAGCATCTTTTACATATTCTACTTATTTGGACTGAATTCAGGCCAACTCACAGGAGGAATGACTGAAATAAAAGCCAGCTTTTATAAAACATTTTCTGTCATTTATAATTTCTTTTTAAGAAAAGAAAGCAAGAAGAATTTTAAAAAATAATCAATTAAAATCAGATTTGCTATGAAAAAAATCAGATTTTATTTTTAAGCCATATCACCCAGCCTTACTTCCTGTGTTAAAACACTATAAGCAATAAGTCATACCTCCAGATTTGTACATTAGTTACAAACATGTACAGAAATTTCAGTTTAAATTAGGTAAGTTAGAATTGTGTATTCACCCACAGACTTTCACTTACAACTACACCTACAGCTTCACATTTATGATAGTCCTCAGACTCAAAAAGCTTCATGTGCTTATAAGTCAATCAGTAAGCATACAAAAATAGCTTGGAGTGCATGGATCGAGCGACAGTCACACATATATCAGTTCGTGACAATATATGGAGTTTTGAGATGGTTTTCATACTGACAAGCTCCTCTCTGATCATAAATGGCCACTGTATTGAAGTGCTGTTCGTGAAAGCTGTTAAGCACCAATGAAGAACCAGCAGACAACTCAGATGACAGCTTTCTGTGGTCTGCTAGAATCCAAACACCTCTGAAATGGCATTTATAACCCCATTTGTCAATGACTATGTTTCTGATCTGTGCTTGAATTAATTTATATAGGGCATAATATTGCTTTTTGCGATCTTTAAAGATGCATTCCCATCAGCCCTTTTTAGTGCAGTTTAATCAAACTCTAGTTTGTATGCCTGGGAAGTCCAGTTTGTTTGGAGAGGTGCAAATGTGCAATCGAACTCTGATGCAGACCAAAAAAGTGAACTGTGGTCTGCCTACAAACCTCGGTCTCAGGTCAGTTGAAGTGAACTCTGGTGTGGTTCGAATGCATATGTGAATACCAAGTGGACCAGATACCGCTCCAAAAGCAGGAAGTGGACAATAGTGCAGGGCATTCTGGGTAAGCCAACCAAAACAAACCCATGTGTCTTGCACTAACTGATTCTACTGGACTATCAGGTGACAAAACGCCCTAAGCCTACTTTATGCTTTCAGACGAGTTCTATAATCATGATTTCTTGATTCTACAGTTTATGCTGTTATCAGATCTGGATGAGCCAAGTGAAACAGAGCTTAGCTTTCAAGGAACTGTTGTTAATCAGAGTTAATTCACAATTTAACAAGACGGTCAGTTTCTCAACACAAAGAGCCAGGTTGGTTTGTATAGCTTTTTTCCCTTAATGAATGACGATGATATTTTGATTTACCTCGGTTCGTTTACTGACATTAAAATGTATTTAATGATCTGAAACACTTAGATGACAAAGTAAACACTGAAGAAACCTGTTAGTATACAGCTAGACTGTCCAAAGAGAGCAGTGGATACATAGTCCTGCCTAATCTGAATACTCAGACACTCCTCTGTTATGTGTATCTGAACTCACTACTCTTTAAGTCGGGTAAAATCAGAGGCTTTTTCTTCAGGGTGTCCTTCCACAGCACTGACTCTCTTTAATACAAGGTTGATCTTCTACAATGAATTGTGTTAAAAATAACACGCTCATTGGGTCCCACAAAAGCTCACTTGATTTGAGGGTGGGTCAGCGTATCAGTCTTGAAAGTTAAACTGTGAAAACCGAGGGCTGTTAAAGTTATCACTTGAGCTTAACAAGGACCTCTCTCAGGTGATGGTTCAGAGCCTGAGGCTGGTCTGAACGTATTGAACTTTGTTTGACTGGGTCTCTTATCTTATCCTTAGTTGGTATTCTGGTGGTTTTGTGTGGTGCTGACTCACTTTTCCTCTCAATTCACTGCAGCACCAGCTGGCTTAGTAGTTAATCTTCCCATATTTGGTGAAAACAAGCATCACTGAACAGATTTTCTTGGGTATTAACAAGACAACAATACAAAAAATTAGTTTGGAAAACTTCCAGGAATCAGATAACATAAAGAAAAACAAAGATGTATTGGTTTCCTGATGGTTTATCCAAAAAAGCAGACTAAACACTGGAATTACTTGTCATCATTCAGAGCTTCAGTTCAGGAACTTTCTGCTTCATATTTCTGTTGTCATGAGGGAAATCAGGAAGATCACAAGGGCCACCATGGATCTGCAGTAAATTAGTGACTCAAAGGACACCAGCAGCACCACTGGACACACAGACAGACCCACACTACTGCTTGTTCATGTCAGTATTAATGGGGTGGACTATTTCTATGGAATGACTTTATCAGTGTGGGTATAACACACAAACATACTGAGTTAGCTGTGATTCTCTCAGCTGTGATTATCACACTTTTTGTCAATAGTGATATGCACTAACTTAAATAGCTGTGTTTACTCACCAGCCTACAACTCTCTGCTGCTGTCCACTGAGAGCAGAGACTGACTGGGAAAGTAAATCAGTCTAGACTTGATCAGACCTGCAGCACAGTTTAATGGCTATTACAAGTTAATGTTTCACCCTTTAATCTGCTTAATAAATATAATCACGATCAATACAATTTGGCTTGTTGAACAATATATTGCAAAAAGCCCCTTTAATTTAAAGATGCATGTTTGACTGGAATCACAGCAGCAGCTTTATGTTCATTTGTGCCTATAAGTCTGGCACATCTGGACACCAGTTTTCTACCAATCTTCCTCAAAACAGCAAAAGGATTGTCAGGTTGTTCTGGGATTGGAAATGAACAGCTGCGGTACGGTCCAACCAGAAAGAATTTGATTTGGCCACTTCATAACATTTATGTTTTTGTCTTTGCACAATTTCTGCTCATTGTCTTGGTGGAAAATAAATCGCCTTTGTACATGTGTTATTTATTTGCAATGTGGACAGAGTGGAATAAGTTTTCTCTGCTCTGACTGCTTGCTTTATGCTGCAGAACAGATGACTGTTTGAGACTGATCGCAACGCTTAGGAAGTGGGAGGGACACATGGCAGCAAGGAGCTTTCACATGTCACAATAAAAGTCTCCAAAGAGAAAAAAGTCTCTAGATTTGTCTCTAGATTTAAAAAAAAAAAAAAAAAAAAAAAAAAGTTGCCAATGGGGTCTGAAAAGTTGCTAAATATAGTGAGAAAGTAGATAAGTTGGAAACAGTTCTATCCCTTGTCCTGAACACAGCCTACCCGCTTACCCCCTCTGGTCACCCCCACATTTGGCTGTGCCCCTCAGTGTCTCTTAGCTCCCCCCCACTTTGGTGGAATTTTCAAAATTTGTCAGGGGGCGTAGTTATGCTTTTACATGGGGGTTAGTTACTCTTTTGGCATGACAATAGTAGCAGGTATAAAAGAGACTTAATAACTCTTGGTCAGGTTGGTATAAAGTGGCTGAGGAAAGAAGTTGAAAATTTCCTAGTAGAGGATGGTCTGAACATCACATGACTGAGGTTGTCTTACTCAGTACCTGCCTGTTGTAAAAGTCCACAAGCTGGGCCTGAATCCTCCTGGAAATCATACCAGCCACTTTAACCAGGTTACCAAGTCTGGTTTTATTGGCCAGAGACAGATTAGCACACTATTAAATGAGACAAAACATTAAAACAGATGCAAAAAACCTTTTAGATGAAACATTAAGAACTCTCAATTTCCCTAAAAAATTACAGTTGTTGTTGTTGGACCTTTTGTGTTGTAGCAGCAAAATATTACTTATAGCTATCCACCAATTCAAAGGCATCACCGGTTTCTACTGTCAGTTCAGGATGGGGGTGTGACTTTCTGAAGTCAATTACCACGTCTTGAGTTTTCAGGGTGTCGACCTTTAAAAATGACTTTTATAAACTCATCTACAAGGGGCGCAATAGTGAAGCTCTTCACCATTA
Organism: Anableps anableps; assembly: GCA_014839685.1. Taxonomy (NCBI): domain Eukaryota; kingdom Metazoa; phylum Chordata; class Actinopteri; order Cyprinodontiformes; family Anablepidae; genus Anableps; species Anableps anableps. The sequence goes on from CM026072.1 coordinate 35,474,558, forward strand.
ATAAGACTAAAGGCCCCCACATACTCGGGCATACTTCATTCCGCGGAAGTCCGTGCATACTCGAGCTGGACTCAATGCGGACTCAAAGCAGACGTCCGCTGGACATATCCACGCAAAGGTAAATTTTTATGACCACATACATGTACTCTGTATCGCACAGTAAGCTGCTTTTGTATGTGACACCAAGCTGATAAGTTGGAGGGTCAGTGCAAGCAGTCGCAAAGACGTGCAGCAGCAAGACTGCCACTATGTGCTGCACTAACAGGTGTGCAGTGGCTGCACTGGTGGAGATGAAAAGAGGCTAGGCACCCAACAAGCTCATCACACCTGCTAGTATCCATTTGGATTGTGGGAAATGAAGGAATTTTGTCACAAGAAATGTAGGCATTCGGTACACTGGAGTATGAAACCGTAACTGTCCGCGTACAGTATGCACGGAGTTCATGTGGTTCACAGAATTCACACAGTACACCCGAGTATGTGGGGGCCTTAAGAGTGACTCTATCATCCAAGCCTGGCCATTGCCTTTCTACTGTATTCCATCTGGGATTCCTCCCTTTGAGCTCAGTTGAATTTCAACCAGGCCAGTCAGCAAACGGAAGGAGGAGTTGTGATTGAGGACATCGATTTTCTGTGCTGTTTTAGAACTTTATTCTACCTATATAGGGTTGTAGTTTGGTAAAGGCAGCGGAGGAACTGAACGAAGCCATTCAGTCTGTGTTAGCCACACTTCCAAATATCGAGCATTACATATGTCATGGCCAAATGTTAGCGATTGGGTAAAATCAGATTCAGTTGCTTCAAATTTCTACAGAGTCCACAAGATTAAACTCAAGTTAAAAAAAAAAAAAAAAAAAAAAAAAAAAAAAAAAAAAAAATCAACAAATAGAAGCCAAGCACAGATTCTGGCAACATACAGGTGACAATATAGGAAGTTCAGCATAGTGACCATGGCACCTTCAAAATCCCTCCAAGACCTGTATGCAAATTGCAGTCTGCTTGCTTCAGAATCTCCTTTTTAATAAGCTTTTCAAAGAACTTCATTGCCAGCGACATTAAGATACAAGCTTAAAATTATTTAAGATAACAGGAGAAATTATTGACTTCATTGATTTATAGTCTGATATACCCATATTTATCTTATTATAATATAATTTGGGGAAGTACTTTTCCCACAACTTTGCATAAAATTTTGGGTCTTCTTGGTTAGAATTGCAACTCAATCAGGTTATCATTGTACTTTTGCTCCTCTGTTTAAGAATCTACAGATTCTTACTATCTACAACATTAACATTTTTCAAAATTGTATTTTTGTTTATAAGATTAATGAAAGTCAAGAGGATATACCAATGCATTTCACTAATAACTTTAAAACAAATAAGCAGTTTTATTCTTACTTAACTCGCCAGAATTAAGCACTTCATCTTCCTAAATATCAGATAAGTAGAGGTCAGTTTTCTCTCCGGTACAGGGGAGAAAAACTTTGGAATGACTTTTTGCACTTATGTAAAAGAGTTAAAATGTTATTTAAAATTGTACTTAAAGAGTTGTGATTGTCACATTTTCATTGTTACATATTCTTTATAAATTCCCATTAATACTTTGAAGATGTGTTTTTATTTTTTTCTGTATAAGTGTATTTCATAAATATATGATCAACTGATGAGGGTTTGTATTGTTGGATTATATTATATATATTTTTTGAGTTGTAGATCACGAGCTGATGAAGCCAATAGGATCACATCATCTGCAAAGAGCAGAGACACAATCCTAAGGCCACCAAAATGGATCCCCTCAATACCTTGGCTGCGCCTAGAAATTCTGTCCATAAAAGTTATGAACATAATCGGTGACAAAGGGCAGCCTTGGCGGAGTCCAACTTTCACCGGAAATAAGCCCGTCTTATTGCTAGCAATGCGGACCAAGCTCTGAAACCAGTCATACAGGGACCTAACAGCCCGTATCAGAGGACTGGGTACCCTATACTGCCGGAGTACCCCCCACAGGATTCCCCCGAGGGACATGGCCGAATGCCTTCTCCAAGTCCACAAAGCACATGTAGACTGGTTGGGCGAACTCCCATACACCTTCCAGGATGCTGCTGATGGTGTAGAGCTGGTCCAGTGTTCTGAAGCCAGGATGAAAACCACACTGCTCTTCCTGAATCCGAGGTTCAACTATCCGATGGACCCTCCTCTCCAGAAACCCCGACTAGACCTTACCAGGGAGACTTAAGAATGTGATTCCCCTGTAATTGGAACACACTCTGCAGTCCCCCTTTTTGAATAGAGGGACCACCACCCCAGTCTGCCAATCCAGTGGAACTTCCCCTGATGTCCAAGTGATATTGTAGTCTTGTTAACGAACACAACCCCACAAGATCCAGAGTTTTAATGAACTCCGGGCAAATCTCATCCACTCCCAGGGCCTTGCCACCGAGGAGCTTTTCAACCACCTTGGTGACCTCAGCACCAGAGATTGGAGAGCCCGACCCAAGGTCCCCAGACTCCACTTCCTCAGTGGAAGATGTGCTGGTGGGATGGAGGTGGTCTTCGAAGTATTCCACCCACCGACCCACAACTTCCCCAGTTTAGGTCAACAGCACACCATTCCCAGTATAAATGATGTTAGTGGTGCACCGTTCCTCACCCCCCCCACCAAGACGGTGGATGGTGGACCAGAATCACCTCGAATGGAAGTTGTTTTCCGTGGCCTCTCCAAACTCCTCCCATGCCCGAGTTTTTGCTTCAGCAACCACCTGAGCCACATGCTGCTTGGACTACCGGTACCCATCAGCTGCTTCTGGGGTCCCACAGGCCAAAAAGACCCAATAGGACTCCTTTTTCAGCCTGACAGCATCTGCTGTCCACCAGCAGATTCAAGGATTGCCACCGTGACAGGCACCGACAACCTTGCGACCACAGCTCCAGTAAGCCACCTCGGCAATGGAAGCGCGGAACATGGCCCACTTGGACTCAATGTACCCCACCTACCTCGGGACATGTTCAAAGCTCTCCTGGAGGTGGGAGTTGAAGCTCTGTCTCACAGGAGACTGCCAGGTGTTCCCAGCAGACCCTCAAAAATACATTTGGGTCTGCCAGGTCTGACCGGCATTCTCCCCCACCATCAAAGCCAACTCACCACCAAGTAGTGGTCAATGGAAGGCTCTGTTCCTCTCTTCACTTCTTCACCTGAGTGTTCAAGACATGCCGCCACAGATCAGACAACAAAGTATTGATCATCGAACTGCGGCCTGGGGTTTCCTGGCGCCAAGAGCACATATGGAGACCCTTATGCTTGAACATGGTGTTCGTTATGGACAATCCATGACGAGCACAGAACTCCAATAACAAAACACCACTCAGGTTCAGACCGGGAGGGCCATTGCTCCCAACCACATCTCTTCAGGTATCACTGTCATTGCCCACGTGAGTGTTGAAGTCCCCCAGCAGAACAAGGGAGTCCATGAGAAGGGCACTCTCCAGCACCCCCTCTATGGACTCTAAAAAGGGTGAGTAATCTGAACTGCCGCTTGGCGCATAAACACAAACAGTCAGAACCCTCCCCTCCCCCCGTAGGCAGAAGGAGGCTTCCCTCTCATTCACCGGGGTGAACCCCAACGTACAGGTACCAAGATGGGGGGCAACAAGTATGCCCACCCCCTGCTCGGTGCCTCTCACCAGGGGCAACTCCAGAGTGGAAGAGTGTCCAACCCCTCTCAAGGAGACTGGTTCTGGAACCAGAGCCGTGCGTTGAGGTGAGTCTGACTATTTCAAGGCGGAACCTCTCGACCTCGCACACCAACTCAGGGTTCTTCCCCACCAGAGAGGTGACATTCCACATCCCAAGAGCCAGCTTCTGTAGTCGAGGATCAGACCGCCGCCACATTCGACCACCACCCATACCACAATGCACCCGGCCCCTTTGGCCCCTCCCACAGGTGAGCCCATCGGAATGGGGACCACGTTTCCTCTTCAGGCTGTGCCCGGCCGGCCTCCATGGATGAAAGCCCGGCCACCGGGTGCTCGTCAGCGTGCCCCACCTCCAGGCCTGGCTCCAGAGTGGGGCTCTGGTGACCCGCATCCGGGCAAGGGATCATTGTTTCGAAAGGTTGAACTCATCATAAGGCGTCTTTTGGGCTGCGCTTTGTCTGATCCCTCAGCTCAGACCTATTTGCCTTGGGTTACCCTACCAGGGGCATAAAGCCCCTGACAACATAGCTTCTAGGGTCATTGGGACACTCAAACCCCTCCACCATGGTAAGGTGGCAGCCCAAGGAGGGGCATTATTATCTCCTTTGTAATATCGTTGATTGTTATTTTAATTGTGCAAACTAAACTAAACTTTATCCATGATCTTGGGACCTTTTGTTGTGGGTTCTCTCCTGTAGTAAACTGAATGTGTCCCTAAGATTAAGATCATCATCAAAGCTCAAGCAGAATCAGTTCATTTGGTTGACTGATCATCTGAACTAACCAGGGAGACATATCCAATTACAGTTTCTCTGACAGGATCCAGGCAAGTATTAAGTTATTACTCCCCAACTTAGCCTTAGCTTTATAATTCTGTTTTTATTGAGCTTTTTTATTATTTCAGATCAGATCTCCTTCCTAGTTTTCTTTACTTTAACGATATTTCCTTCATTAAAAGTTTTACTCATTTTATTATTCATTCCCTCAAGAGCTGTAGAAGACCATGATGTGTCATTAGGAAAAAACTCCACAACTTTTGGCAGAATAATAATATCTCTACAGAAGAAGTAGCAGCAGATGCCAGTCAGATCATCAATGTTGTCAGATAACTCAGTAAAGTCAGTGCATTTAAAGCAGCCCCCTAAGCCTTCATGCAACGTTTCCACATTTTTTCTCTCCTCAACACAGTCTTATAAACTGACAGGAGATGCACAGTGTTGTAATTTTAAATTTGTTTTCTGTGGAGGACATTAATAAACCAAAATATCTTCTACCTAATTCATGCTACTGATTAATTCCTTTTGTGATTAAAGAGGACATTTAAAGCTTTTGAATGACACCACATGTGTGGTGGTGGGGTTTTGGGGACTTCCTCTTTCTTTTCAAGAAAAATGCCATCCATAACAATAGTTTATTGGGCTAAAATGCTGTTATTTTTACCTAAATATTTCACTGTTTAAAAAAATGTCCTCAATAGTGGACATTTGTCATTGTTCCCTCCTTTTTATTTTGAAACATGACAAAATAGATTCTTTGTCAATCTTGATCAAATTAAGGCAAGAATTTCTAGAACAGGGACATTTTTCCATAGACTGGTTGCTGTCAATTGAGCCAGTAACTACCAGGTAAACCATGCCTTTGGCATTTTACCCTCTACCCTTTACAAGCCTTCCAGGGCCTGCTGACAAGAAGCATTCCCACAGCATGATTCTGCCACCACCATGCTTCACGGTGATGATCAGTGTTTGGTATTCGCCAAACATAGTGTCCTGTCTGATGGCCAAAAAGTTCAATTTTGGTCTCATCAGACTGAAGAACTTTCTTCCACTTGACCATGGAGTCTCCCACATGCTTTTTTGAGACAAGGATGTGCTGTGAGTTCTGATGAAAATTAAAGAGAGGTCATATTTCTCCTGTTTTTTTAGCTTCCCTTCACTGGCTTCCTCTTAAATCCAAAATAGAATTTAAGATTCTCCTTCTCACAGGCCTCTCAAAGCCCTTAATAATCAGCTCCATCATGCGTCAAGCATCTGATTGTTCCATATGTTCTTAACAGAGCACTTCACTCTCAGACTGCAGGTCAGGGATGGACTGGCCTGGGAGCTCCTAAAAGACTGGCCCACCTACTGCTGCTTAGTTAAAATTTTAATTGAAATAAATTATTTATATATTGAGGTAATCAGGTATTAAATATACTTTTCATTAAGGCCACATTTCTTTGTTAAAATGTTTTTTAATTGGCTGGATATAATATTCTAACCTTATTTATTAATATTCTAACCATGTTTTCATTATTGTAAGCAGAAAATCATTACATTACCAGAAAAAAGGCTGAAAACATCAGTCAGAGTGTAATTAATCTATATAATGTATTTCACGTAGTGAATCAAGTTTTTCTTCTCTTCAATATAAGATTTTTCTTTTCAACAATATTGTAATTTATTGAATTTGACTATTTGGTTTTAGTGCATGACTTATTGAGTAAAGATTATTGTTATTCTAACCAGAGTGCTTTGCCTTTGTTCTTGTAAATGCTCTTCTCCTTAGGCAGCTCTTCTCCTTTCCCTGTATAAAAATCTAAGCTTTGTTCCCACTGGCTTTCTATTGGCTCAACAGGGTCATCATCAGCCACAGTCTATGCAAGAAATTAGTATTGTTCATGTGTAAACGGCTATGTAAAAAACATGCCATCTCAACAAAAATAGTTTCAAGTTAGAAATCTAATATATGCTGACCTCGTTTAAGCTGCTCCAGGCATGTCTGATGGAGATATCAGACCCAAAACTATGGGAAGGCCCACGAAACAGGTCAGAAATGTTTACATTCCTTGATGCACTCTCCTGCAGAGCTTTCTTTTTCTCTCTCTCATCTTTTCAGCGCAACCTTAACACTTTGTACTTTGCTTTCGCTGCTCCATCTTCGCAGGTAATGCGGACTTAATTTAATGTTGCTTATAGTGACAGTGACTGACAGGTAATGTTCCGCGGTGGAATGAGATGATGAACTAGAGCCACTGCACTATGCATCTCTCTGCTGGATGCCAGAGACAAACGGAGATTTAATTTATGTGGCACTAATAGGGACAATTCAATTCTTATTTTGTGAATGTTTAGTTTTTAATAAGTGCCACTGTTTTAGTAGCCCTGGCTTATTAGGATGAGTTTTTCTGATCTCCGCTCTTCATTGTCAGGTTAGCTGGCCAGACCTGCAACGTGTGTTCATGTGTTACAGATCAGCTCTGCGTCCGCGCGCAGCAGAGCCATTCTGCCTGACTGGAACGGTAGATCGGCTGCTCCCGTCAGCTAGAGCATGAGAGAAGCCATTTGATATGGCATAGTTTGGGGCACAATGGCCCAGCAAAACATCAGTGCCCCAGATCCTGTCGCTTTTGTGTACTTGCTGTCTCACTTGCCCTGCGTCTGCACAGGTCAGTGGGCTGGTGGTTCACGGGCTGAACCACCAGCCCACTAAGCCCGCAGCCCACCGGGGATCTCTCCAGTAGCCCCGTATGCCAGTCCGCCCCTGCTGCAGGTTTACTGGTGGTTTCTAGAATTTCTAAAAGTAGAATGGGAGGCAGATCCTTTAGTTATCAGCCTCCTCTCCTATGGAACCAGCTCCCAGTTTTAGTCCATGAGGCTGACACCCTGTCTACTTTTAAGACTAGGTTTAAAACGTTCCTTGTTGATAAAGGTTATAGTTAGACTAGCTTAGGTTATCCTGCTACTGGAAGACAAACCAACCACTTTTTCTCACTTTCTTCTTCTACTACTCTCCAAATTGCATTATTTGCTGTTATTTCAGCTTAACTTTTTGTTTTCTCACAGTTATTTTTCTCTCTATAGAAGCTACACCTGGTCTGATGTTCTGTTTGGCTGTGATACCTTCCTAGAGTAGGGCTTCAGCTGAGATAATGCTGCCATCAACTAAACATTCTCCTTCACCTGCTTTTAGCTTTTTACTTTAATGAACATTGAAAATATTCCTACATCTATTCATCTGTTTTTCTTGTGCATTCTGCAGATGGCCGCTTGTACTGAGCCAGGTTTTGCTGGAAGTTTCTTCCTGTTAAGGGGTGTTAAGGGGGAGTTTTTCCTCTCCACTGTCGCTACATGCATGCTTGGTATGAGGGATTGCTGTAAAGTCAACGACAAAACGCCATGTGGTCGCTACATGCTCATCCAGGAGGAGTGAATGCTGCAAGTCAATGCAATCTGCTGGGTTTCCTTAGAAACATTTTCAGCTACTTTGAATAATTAATTGAACTGACTGTACTGTTAACTAGGATCAGCTGGAATGTATGTATGATTGATCTTTTTTTCTTGTAAAATGTCTTGAGATGGCATTTGTTGTGAATTTGTGCTATATAAATAAATTAAATTGAAAATAAACTGAATTAGATAAACTTCAATTGATGTGGAATAGAGCTACCCATTTAGCATTTAATTGTTATAGGACCAGTATAATCTCCATGCATTTAAATTTTGGCTGGCTGAAAATTCATGATAGGGCATTAGCTTCACTACGATTCTCAACATGGAAAATCTTAAAATTTCAAAGTCCACAATTTTTGTTTGTTCAGTTACAGAACAATTTAAATTAATATGGATATGTTACCAGACATGCAGTTGAAGGACATTATAAAAATTCCTTGGGCAAATACAAATTTTTTCAAATGTACCTCGACCTACAGAGCAATGAAAGAATAGAACTCTTTACCATTACCTCTTATGAAAGCTGAACAGAAGTCAGTTTTAAAAAACAAACTGAAAAGCTTTTTATGAGCAATGTACCTGGAACTGAAATGATTAATTATTGTATATTATATATCAATATTATGTACGAACTGTAATTAATTTTTATTTATGCTAAATCTGTCATTTGATACTCACATGAATAATTTTTTTTTTTTTTTTTTTTTTTTTTTTTTTTTTTTTTTTTTTTTTGTATGATGTGTGTTTTTAAATGATGGACCCAAGGAAGAGTAGCTGGTTGTAAAGCCCAGCTAATGGGGATCCTACACAATAAACAACAATAAACAGTCTCTCCCATCTCAGCTGTTGAAGCTTGTATCCCCTTCAGCGTAGTCATAGGTGCCCTGGTGGTCTCTCACTAGTCCTCCTTGCACGGTCACTCAGTTTTCTGATCGAGGGAGATTTACACATGAAACATATTCCTTCTATTACTCAATTTTTTTGTATCCATGATTAATACTGATTAACCAGTGACTGGACCTTCCAGACACAGGTGTTTTTATACTGCAATCAGTTGAGACACACTCACTGGACTCAGGTGATCTCCATTCAACTTATTGTGAGACTACTAGTACCAATTGGCTGAACCTCTGTTGAATTAGGTGAGTCACTTTAAAGGGGGTGAATATTTATGCAATCACTTGTTTTGTTTCATATTATGTTTCATATTTTTAGTTTCAAGGAGTAAAACATCCAAGGGGGTGAATATTTTTTATAGGCACTGCATTCTGGTGAGAAATCACTTTATTCTTTTTTTCAGCTCTTTTCTCCTTTTTCTTCTCTGAGTAAACTAGCTCTTTATTGCACCCTAAGAGGCTGTTGTTAAAGCTATATATCTCAACAAAGGTTTATGTTATCATATAATTAAAGAGATGTTAAAGACAGCTATAGAAGGAAAAATTATGAAGAATGAGTCACAAAGGTTCAGTTTAAGAGCTGACAAGTCTAGAATTCTTGGCAGTTATGGTGTTAATGATAGTGTTCTAGCATTTATGATCGTCTTTGATATCAGTAAAATATAAACAACCATTTTACATTCCTTTTAAACTATTTTGTTTTTTAACTCTCAAGCAACTCAGGTTGTATTTTCTAAGAAAAAAAATATGCTAATTCAGATATAAAAATTTGTCTAGAAAGATGAAAACTGGGGAAATTGTAAGCATATATTTTCACTGATACTTAGCGAAATAAAAACATTCAAACAAGGAAATCACTGTGAAACAAATATTACTTGAATTTTACCGTTTAAAAAGAGGTGAAGGCAAATGGAACAAAGATGTGTCTGCAACTTTTCCAAAAAAAAAAAAAATTGCTCTGTGAGGAGGATTGACAGTGTCTAGATGCCGTAACCAAGCTCAGTTCTTCAAAAAGCTGCTGAAGGCAGGAAGTGGAGGCTTTAGACGTGAAATGTTTTTGAGACTCACAGTGTTATAAATGTAGAAGGACATCAGCATTCCGTTTCATCAGTCAATGTATATATCTATATATTATCCCTACGAATAGTTTTAAAAAGTCAAGATATAACACTGAAAGGTTTATTTAGAGGCAGCGTTTTGAACTTCTGAAGTCCCAGTTCGATAAAAAAATAATCACAGGAAAGAAAGAAATTATTCTTGGAAGAAACAGATCTGAGAGTGTTAAACCTCTCTTCCTTTATAGTGGTCATGCTTCATCGACACAGCAATGAGAAGTTGCGTTTTAAGTGAACTGACAGATACAGATACAGCCAAGATTTGTAAGGGGAGAAAACTTTAAAGGGTTCAAACTGGACTGACTGATGTTGCAGCTAGACAGAAACATTCAGTTGTGATGAAATTCTGTTTCAAGCTTTGAAATATTTCCAGTGTTTTTAATATGTGGTGCTTCAGAGGGATACAATGCTATAGCCCTGATAATCAAAGAATCTGAAAGCAATGAAAAGGAATTTAAACAGGGCAAACGTCATGTTAAACAAGGACAGGTGCCTGTAGAGGAAGGTGGAACTGAATCCAGCAAAAGCTGAGGACACACTACACAATATTTTGCCCTATCTTACCCCCGATTCAGAGTCTAGAGGGACACTAAATTATTGTGCAGTAGTTGCAGAGAGTTAGCATTGTGACTTGGCACAAACATCTAATGGTGTGAGTGGAGGTGAAAACTGGAATGTGCAAATTTGTGAGGGGAACTGACCCGATCTTATTTGCATTCAAACAAACATGTTTGAGTATTTTTGCCAAACCTGACTGTAGTCAGTGTGATCTCAGGGCTTCCCCCAGAAAACTGCCTAAGCCTGGTTGTAGGGGCACTAGGGCAGTCCACCAGCGGCCCACCGAGTTTTTGTATTAAAAATATTAAAAGTTGACAGGAAATATAAACACATTACTGGGTAATTATATATTACTGAAAGACATTGTTGACAAGATTTAAACACACAACTATAGAGCCTTCAAATAGACAAAAAAAAACACAATTAAAATAACTATTTTTGCACTTCTGTTAAATCTCAATTAAGTAATCAGCTATTGGATCCTAAAACATGATGTAATGCTGGTCACATTAAGACCCAAGCTTAGGCATAAAGGAACTGAGCAGCTCCTTAGGGCCCCCCAGACCTTCAGGGGCCACCATAAATGCTTATATTTTAACACGGACCATAGATCTAGAAGTTTAACATTTGTTTATCGAGAATGACAACGCTATTAAATTTGATTTAATGGATTTAGCAGAGATAAATTAAAAGGTTTTAAACTGTTTAATATTTAAATTGTTTAAATCGTTTAAATAAGATTTAAATGAGCTGGAAAGTTAACTTTGTAAAAGTGCAAAGAACAATCTTTATTGTTTGATTATTGTGTTACCATAGATACAATAGCTCAGTTTGTTCATAAATACTCTCAGCAAATAATAACCAATTATCACTGATCGCTTTTAAACTTGGCCAGTTAAACATGGCCCCTTCTCCCAGATTGTACTAAATCTGTATTGAAACACTTTTAGTGGTGGTGATGTTCTTATTGGAAAGAGGGGGCCCCCAAATTACACACACACACACACACACACACACACACACACACACACACATATCTATCTATCTATCTATCTATCTATCTATCTATCTATCTATCTATATATATATATATATATATATATATATATATATATATATATATATATATATATATATATATATAGTTAAATATAGACCCAATATTTCCTGTGAATTGAGAAGGAAGGGACATGGGATGCATATGGGCATCGGGCTTCGCAAACGAGGAAGAAGGTACAGACGCTCACGCTTCCATCATCATGGGAAGCGTGAAATATCTTCCCAACAAAGTGAATGAGCTGGCTGTTCTAGCACACCATCAAAGGAGCTATCAGGAGGCCAGCCTCATCTGCCTAACTGAGACGTGGCTAACTGCACTAACTGCGCTAACTCTGGACTTTCAGATAAACATGGAAGGCTTTCATTAACTCCGTGTTGGCAAAATTATGGAAAGTGGTAAGAAGAGAGGAGAGGGTCTGGCTGTGTTTGTGAACGATAGATGGTGTAACTCTGGACATTTAACTATGAAAGAGATGCTCTGTAGAAAAGAATTTGAACTGCTAGCATGAGGCCTCACCATCTTCCTTGGGAGTTTTCACGTTATTGCAATAACTGTACATGTCCTGCCCTCTACTCACGATGCTGCAGCCTGCAATATCCTTCATATTACCACCAGCAGACTTCAAACACAGCACCCACAGGCCCTCTTTATGATCTCCGGGGACTTTAATCAATGTCTGTCTGTCCTCCACTCTACCAACCTTCACCTAATATGTCACCTGCCACACCCGAAATGACAAAATCCTGGATCTACTTTATGCCAACACCAAGGAGGCATACAAATCACCTCTCCCTCCCCTGGGGGGCTCTGATCACAACCTGGTTCATCTCTAGCCAATGTATAAACCCCCGGTACACAGAGAAGCAGCTGAACATGCACAGTGAAGAGACTGAAGAAGCTCTGATGCACTGTTTCACTCCACTGTGTGGGAAGAGCTCTGTGCTCCTCAGAGGGAGGACATCAAAAGCATCAAAGACTGCATCACGGACTATATCAACTTATGTGTCAACAACACTGTGCCCACTATGACAGCACGATGTTTCTCCAATAACAAGCCCTGGATCAACCCTGAAATAAAGGCTCTCCTGAAGGAGAAGAAGAGAGCCTTTAAATCAGGAAACAAGGAGGAGCTGAGAGCTGTGCAGAAGAAGCTGAGAAGGAAAACAAGGGACACTCTACTGGAGGGTCAACTGCAGCAGAGCAACATCAGTGGGGGTTTGGAAAAGTTTGAAGTCAATTTCAGGCCACAAACCAAACCCTCAGGTTGTAAGAGACTTAGGGTGGGTAAACGATTTAAACCAGTTTTTTCACAGGTTTGACCAGTCACTCCTCCCTCCCCCAACCCTGCTGTTATCCCCCTCATCTGTAATGACTGCCAACTTTTCTTCTCAGGACTTCACACCTGTCAGCTCTCAGCCATCATCCACCCTCTTCACTTCAGAGGACTCCATCCCACAGCCCCCCTCCTCCACCTCCATCTTGTCCTTTTTGTCACTTCAGGTGAGGAACGAGCTGCAAAAGATAAAGGTGTGAAAAGCTGAAGGTCCAGATGGCATCAGCTCCAGACTCCTGAGGTGCTGCACACATCAACTGTGTGGCATCATGGGATACATGTTCAACCTGAGCTTGAAGATGGGGAAAGTGCCACAACTGTGGAAGACCTCCCGTGTGGTACCAGTACCAAAGACCAAACATCCAAAGGACCTGAGCAGCTTCAGGCCAGTAGCCCTGATGTTGCATCTGATGAAGACCCTCAGGAGGCTGGTCCTCAAACATCTACGCCCCCTGGTGATGCTTCATTGGATGTGGTGCAGTTTGCCTACCAGCCTGGCATCGGAGTGGATGACACCATCAATAGAATAGACTAGGTGGATCAGAGCTCCTGGAAACCTGGAAGCACTGTGAGGATCATGTTCTTTGATTTCTCCAGTGCTTTCAACACCATCCAGCTAGGACTTCCAAGGGACAAGCTGGAGCTGTCAGGAGCAGACCACCACATGTCCCAGTGGAAACTGGACTAACTCATTGGCCACCCACAGTATGTGAAGACACAGGGCTGTGTCTCCGACAGGCTGGTCTGCAGTACTGGGGTTCCTCAGGGAACTCTTCACCCTCTACACTGCAGACTTCTCCATAAACTCCCCACTCTCCCATCTTCAAAAGTTCTCTGATGACTCTGCCATAGTCAGCCTCATCACAGGTGAAGATGACTCAGAGTACAGACAGTGGACTCAGGATTTTGTGGACTGGTGCCAGCAGAACCATCGTCTGCTCAATGCTGATAAAACCAAGGAGCTGGTGGTGGATTTCCACAGGCATAGACCCACCTCACTGACACCGGTGAACATCCAGGGAGTGGACACGGAGATCATGGACTGCTGCTGTTGCACAGAAATTTCCCCATCATGGGACAATAAAGGATACTTCTATTCTATTATATATATATATATATATATATATATATATATATATATATATATATATATATATATATATATATATATATATATATATTCTGCTCAAGGCCCGATAAAATCTTGGGCTAACCATGGTCACATTTAAAAGTAAAATAACTAAAAGAAAAAATACCTAAAATGGACAAATATTTGTATGCTTAACTAAATATTCTTAAGGTACAAAATTCAAGTATTTCTTGTATGAAGTTTTCTTTGTTTAGGAATATCTGCAGCTTGGTGCCATGTTTATAATACACTAAGGGAAACCCTGGAACTGATCACCAGCCAAACTGCAAATGTGTTTTGCCAATGGCTAATGGAAAATAGAGACTAGGACACAACATTAGCTGCGAGTTGTTTCCTCTTCTTTCTTGAAAACTTTAGGTGTAAAACTTTATGCTATTCACACTGCTGTTTGGTTTTTATGATTATAAACTGTTACCTAACTAAGTGTAATCACAGAGTGTTGTAGACAGTTTCCTCTAAAAAAGAAATTATACCTTCTTTCAACTTGGCAGTTAGATGCAAAAATAATGAGTTCATGGTCGACTCAATTGCAAGGTGTTCAGGTTAAATGTCCTGATGTCCTGTGTTTCTTTCACCAAACACATTGTGCTATGTGTTAAAAAGGGGGTATTATGTATTTTCCAGGCACATAGTGCTATTTTATAGCACAATCAACTAACTATGTTACCTTCAGTTGTTATAAAAATGCTTGTCATATCCACAGAGCTGTGTGCAGGAGAGTGTGGGTGTATATGTGTGTGCATGGATCTCTCTTACCTGGCTTCTCTGCAGGGTGTGACTGGCAGGTGTGGTGTTCAGCTGGAGATCATCTACGGCAATCAGGACGAACATAAAGAGTAGTGGATTCACTTGTACGAGTAGTTTTCTTAAGTGTTGATATTACCTTATCCTCTCCCCATCAGTTCAACTTCCAAATGGATAAACTGTTCCTGGTTCCCTGTGAACTTCTTCCTCGTCTCCGCCGTCGGCTCCAAACTTCCTTCCAACAGTCTCCTCTGCAAGTGTTCTTGCTGCTCTTCTGACTGCTTCTTCCTGATAACACCTATGTGGACCACGAGTCACTCACCCACTTGCCTGTCCACCCTCGAATTCTAATCGCTCCTCTACTGCACCCCTGGAAGCAAAGATGCCACTAGTCTACACCGCTCACCAACTCCCTGCCATATATCTTGCTATTTTTCTTAATAGTAATACTGAACTAATTCAGCAGGTTGATTCAACCACTCTGATGAGACCTCTTTTCTGCCAGCTGGTGTTATACTTTATAAGTCCTTTAATCTAACCTGATCTCAGTACGTTCTTATCTGCTCCAAAGGAGCTGTTGATGGAAGTGTTTTAATTAGTGGTGGGCCATCATAACATGGCTGCTACTTTCCCCCATTTTCCCACTTAAATCTTATAAAAGCAGCAATTCTGTACTTTTTAGGTTTTTAATCACAGCTTTTCACATTTTGGCTTCACCTTTACCAAGATTTTACCAGTGTAGAACCTTTTCAGTGTCTTTGTAGACTTGTCGTCGGAAATTCACAATTTTTGAAGGGGTTAAAGAACAGATATTTCTTTTAATATGTCCTAATGTCTAAACCCCTCAAACTAAAGGAATGTGTTAGAGATTAAGGTTCATTTTCTCCCCTTGTCCTCCCCAGGGAGTTGGCTTCCCTTTCCTTTCTGTGTGATGTAATGTTTACAAGTGGTGTGAGGTGGAGCCATCAGTGTGGTATTCATGCCGATGAAACACACTGGTCAAGCCCGAGCTTAAAAGACATCCCTTCAGCCACACTTTGGCAGTTATTTACTAGTGGTGGGACTGAATTCAAATTTTCAATCGAGCGAATTGCAGGGTCTGTTATCAATTAATTGCATTTTAATTCAAAACCATACATCGACAAAATAAGCAACATGTTTTAATTCAAAAACCCTTTTTGGTGCTAAATTATTAAATGAATAGACATATGACCTCAACAACAAATATATGTATTGTTTGTAATTTGTTATTTAGGTTATTCAGCCATCAGATTGATGCAAGGTACTATTATACCTACAGTCATTCAATAAATTACAATATTCACAATGAAGCTCATTTGTCAGAAAAATTTGGAAAATTGACAACTTTTAATCAGGTGTTAGACATACTTTTCATTAAGGTTACATTTCTGTATTAAAAATGTTTTTATTGGTCTGATGTAATATGTAATATGTGATGTGGATGTCTGTGCAGCTGCAACATGTTTAGCACTGAGATGCTATTTTAGGCTTGAATAGTTTTAATCATAGACCAACTTCTTTTTGCACAACTTGCACACAACAGTCTTTCCCATCAGCGTCCCATCAGATCATTTTTTGAAGCAAAAATTAACCCCCAGTGAGTCAAGAAAGCAGTTTTGTCATTCATTACTGATGTTTGGGGATGATGCTTGTGTGTCAGATTTTCAGGTGTACCAGAAACACCTTCCGGCTCAGGACTTTTCTATGTAAAAAAACAGGAACTTTTTTTTGTACTTTTTAAGGGGTTTTAATAGTTGTAATTTGGAAAGAAAAGCGCAGAGCTGATTAAATTACCTAGTACAGAATAAAGAGAGATTTCCAACAACAGACTCACGCTAACTGGCTCATTAGCTAACAAAAATTGCCCTGGCTTTGACACTATAGTAATGTTACTTTTACCTTTTGAAAGAAGTGTTTTGATTGTACAGAATAAATTCAGACCAAGACCTTGAAGGTCACCATGCAAGAATGAGCACAGTACTGAGAAAACAATGTGGTATTACAAAATGAGATAATAACTGAGGCAACATCCAGAACTGTAATAGCCAGTTTGTGGGAGATGTGGCGAGTTCACCAAAGGTCGAATGCAGCATATTAACTGAGTAGGAGAAACTGAAGTGGTGAAACGGTAACAATAACTCTTTGTGCACACAGCTGTCCAAAGTAAAGCTATGGTTGTTATTACATAGGATCAGATTTGTTGGACTCAGTAACAACTTTATTAGTTGACCAATGCATTCCGGCTTTTGGCCTTCATCAGGGTCATTCACAAGCCAACGTGTTAGTCTACTTATACAGTTGTTTCTTAGCACTTCAAGTGTTGCTGGAGTCTTTACCTTAGCAGATTTTTGACCATCTCCATGCAATTTGGAAGCCAGGGAGTTCATGCCAGAAAGTTTTCGATTTAATTTATTTAACACAAGAACCCAGACTTACAAATAATACAAGATATTTATAGTCCAGACTAAATGGACCTGATAGTTTATATAAAGATATTTATTACACTAGGCGCATTTAAAATATAGTTTTCTTTTATTGGAACTGAAATCAGCTTGTCAAATTATTTGATTAGCAGCATCTATCAGTTAGAAATACCATGTTTTTTAATATTTACAACAAAATATTACATGCAATGCTAAAAATGTAAAAAGTTAAACCAGGTTAGAGCAATCTTCTTAGCTTATGTTCATTAAATCTAAACATGTATCAAGTAAAATAAAAACATTTAGGCTGATTTTGTTTTAGCTTCCCCTTGTCTAGCTTAGCTGGCAAATACCTATTGTTCTCTTTGTTGCGTAGCTGGCCATTAGGGCTGCATAATATTAAAAGGATATATGACGACAACTCAATTGTCAGATATTGTCACCTCCATTTTCCTCACTGTTATTTTTTTCTGTCACCATCATATTTTCATCACCTATGTTATTACATATCATCTAAGTCAGATGTGGACATTTACCACAAAATGGGAATACATTGCACTTGGAATATAATACCCAATGAAATATTACGTCCATCTCGCACTCCTTTGTTATATTGCTATTGCATGCAAACAGTAGTAGCAGTCCAACACCATCATCCAAATCAATCACTGTTTTTAGTAGAAAATATACATGACAAATACTAGTAGGTGTAGTGAAGTAACTGGAAACTATCAAAAACCAAAAATCAAAACAGAATCTTGCTCCTGATTCTAGGTAACTGACTCATTAAATATGTTTAAAATAATAGCAGCGCTGAGTCAAATCTGCGAGGTCAGTCAACCCGCAAAAATATATGGCACTTATTTTAGGATGTCTTTAACTATAAATAATACATGTATTACTTGCTAGTAGTTAGTAGTCAAAACGGGGTGGAGAAAATCATCACCAGTGTAAGTATATGGGAGTGTGTGTCTGTGTATAAGGGTAGGTGTGAAACAAGAAGAAAAAAACAAAAGATTTCCCAAATGGTTGGCATCGCTATGTGTTCAGTCTGGTCTTGTACCAAAATGGCTACTGCGGCTCCAACAAAAGAATAAATTCTCTCGTGCTTTGCCGTTGTGTCAAAACATGGAGAGACAACAGTGGAAGCTGGGCAAAGAAGGTTTAGCTGGTGAGAGACTTGTCTGAATACAGCTATTTCCACTCAGCAGAATAACTATTAAGATAAATTTGCCATTTGGACTGTATTTATTTATTGAAGTTCTTTCATAAGCAGAAAATTATTTTCAAAAAGTGCTTGGATGGGGGCAGGATACAGCAAAAAACAAAACAAAACAAAACATTGTTAACAGAAATATATGAACATAGGTAAGAAAACAGTTCTTTAAATACTTTTAACAGAAACATTAAAAGTATTTAAACGTTTCATAGAGATTCATTACATAGGGTGAAATATTTGCTTTTATTTTTTGCAGTTTTAATGATTATGGTTTCCAGGTAAAGACAGTGCAAACGTCAGTATCTAAGAAAAGTAGAATGTTACATTAGACCATTAAAAACGGATTTTTTTTAAGCACAAATGTCAGGCTTCCCAAAAAGTATGTATATTTCTAAGCACTCAATACTGGGTTTGGACTCTTTTTGCATGACCTACAGGAATAAATGTACTGTTTGTAAAGAAAAACTGTGTAATGCATTCCTGACCGCTCTTTTCTTTTAGATAATC
Organism: Anableps anableps; assembly: GCA_014839685.1. Lineage (NCBI taxonomy): Eukaryota > Metazoa > Chordata > Actinopteri > Cyprinodontiformes > Anablepidae > Anableps > Anableps anableps. The sequence continues at coordinate 35,493,487 of CM026072.1, forward strand.
AGAATAGTCTTATCATAAGACTGGTCAGCTGCTTTCACACAGACTTCTACAGTTCCTTTCACAACAGGACAAGTCCTTGATACCCTAGACCAATCTAAGTTTTAGATTCTCGACCGAGAACTTATCAGGATCAAAGCTGTCCTATGTAATAAATCTCCAAACCTCTTAGCTTATTGTCAGCCAGTAAGTAATTCACAGTATAATATCTTAAAAATGGGTGTATTTGCAATTTATATTTTTCACCTTGGTGTGGCAACAGTGAGGTCGCAATGGCTGGCCTGGAACATTTCATCAAGTCCGGTGTTGACTGACTGCAGGCTTCCCACCTTTAAGTATTTTTCTGCAAACTATAAAAAATATGCCTTTTATGTTTAAAATTCCATTGGTTTCAAAAGATTGTGTCTGTGTTCCTTGTACCTTCAAAATCAAGACTGCGCAACTTCTGGAATCCTGCAGCAGCGTATGTGGCAGACTGCTGACACTTCAGTTCCTCTGGCTGGCATGTTTTGCTTTTAGAAAATTTCTGTGCAGTTGCAGAAGTACTTACTTTAGAGGCGTTGTAACCACATTAAAAAGTGCTTAAGAACTGACTGATTATGAAGTGATTCACATCCCTTTCAGTTATGGAGAAGCTTTCTTTCATAACCTCTCTCAAGGCCCATGGGGTCTATCACAATGATCACAATGATCTCTTTGTGATCCATCCATATATATATATATATATATATATATATATATATATATATATATATATATATATATATATATATATATATATATATATATATATAATTCCTAGCTTCTGCTTCTTTGTTTGTAAAACCCAGAAAGGTATTTACTTTGCCTCTTCCAGCTGTAGCCACATTCATGTGAGACTTATTGCGTTTTCACCCCACTGGAACTTAGGGAGGGTTTAGATAAGAATGGAGCACTCCTCCACTTTCAATGTTTCAAAGGTCTTTGTTAACATCCTAATGCTGAGCCAGAAATGTTGGTTCCCAGACTCCCTGTGAGAAACTTGTGATAATCCAAGTGTAAATAGGTAATGACTCTCTGTCTAGTTAGAACGGATTAGACTGAACAGACACTGAACATGTCTGCTTGCTGTTCTCATTCTTGCAAGAATTGATAAAGTGCTGTTTAAGTGAAAATCACAGATCTCTGCTTGATAACTAAGAGTAACAGTTCATTAGGAGAAACTCTTTTTTCTTCATTTTAATTTTTTTCCATTATCACTAGTGCAACAACTAAATGTTAAAAATAGAATCTGCAAAAGACAGAACAAACAAGGCTTTTCTGGTTTCCAGAGATTGCCTGTTCTCTCTAAGCAGAGCTGTCAGTGTCAACCACAAACTTCTCTGTATGCCAAAGCATTCTGGAGTTGAATGTGAGGCCAGCTGACCAACAGCTTAAATCGGATCACCCCCAAAACACAGTGGTCCAGTCACAGAATGTCTGTGGACAAATAGAGTTTTAACTTCTTGTCCAAACCAAAATGACTGCAGAAGTCTCATAAATAGCAGTTTGTTGAATTTTATCTACAAATTGCTTGATTGACTTATGGGAAAAGCAGGTTAGTGACCAAGCTGACTCTGACCTCTTCAGAAAAACACCAATAGTACTTCAGATTTTTTTAAGTGAAGTGCAAGTAAAATCTCTGACCTTTTGAGAGAAAGTGGTATTTCCAACAACTCTGACCTGGTAAGCACTTGTCACCCTGGCAACCAAGACACATTAGGAAGGACGTGCTGTTCTCTGTACTTTAAACACATTACATGCCTCCATATTGTGTTGCTCTATTAGTTGTGTTCTCATATGAACCCTATTGCTGTAGGTAACCTTGAGAGGCAGCTGTTATTAACAAACATGTATACACAAAGGGAAAAAAACTCCTACACATAGCTGTGGGTAACAATACAGGAAAAAAGTAAATCTAGCGTTTAAGTTTGATCTATATGGAGTTGAATTAATATATATGTGTGCACTTTAGTGTATAATGCAAACTTTGTGTAGTTATGGTTGTGAAATAAAAAGTCCTCTTCAAGTTACTTTACACCTTGATCATAATTAGCTCAATATTTGCTGGGTAGTGTGAAAGCATTCTATCCTGAAAGCAATCTTCTTTGTACATGCCAGGCCTTTTATGTGCAAACCAGATTTGAGACAATTAATTATTGCTATTCTTGCACATTATTGCTGGTAAAGTTGTTTATAGGGTGATGGTAACACCATGAACTAAAAAAAGGAAATTAGATCCTCAAAACCCATGAGCCACCTTGATGATTTTGGTTTGTAATATGTTATCCATTTTTTCCACACTTGTTCCTTCACTCAGATTTGCATTACTGGACTTGGATGAGCTGAAATTAAATTTAAATAGGAAAAAAATGCAACACTGGTGTAACAGGTTAGTTCTATTTCAACAGATTTTTCAGAAATATTAATAAACAAATAACAAATGAAGTAAAGTTATGACGCTGCTCTTGCCCCTGAATGCCAGTGCGGCTATGTGCATTTCATCGGGAGTCACCTACATATGCAAAGATGAAAAGGATCTGTTAATTGTCATGATTATGAGCATCAAATATAAGATAAGAATTGCAGCTGTTATGAAATTGTTTTGTGAATTCAGCACAAATGCCTGGTGTAAAGATTAAAAGAGTTTAAAAGGAAGTCCTCTTCAGTTCAACTATACCAAGCAGCATTTGCCAAAGATTATATTTTAAAACTTAAAGATGAATTGAAATCATTTACGGTCATTCATTGTTCACTAAATAGATTACACAAAACGAGGTGGTGTTTCAGGGTTTTGTCCATGGCTCAAATCTAATAGATTAAAAATTAACTTCAGAGGAGCATGTCATGAAAATCTCATTAAAAAAACAAACAAAAACATGACTTCTACTAAACACAAAAATAAATAAAAAAAATTAAACAAGGTTCATTCAAAATAAGATCTCAATCTTTAAAGACTTTGTTATTCCCTTAATTACTTCTTTAATTTTTGATAATCAGATTAGTTTATTTTGTCTCACAAAAACTTAGCTGCAGCAGGAGGATTATGTTTTTATTAATGATCCATCTCCTTCTAATTGTTTAAATTTTCAATTTGTCACATCTCACCCTTAGTTTTTTCTCTTCTACATTACGAAGAACTAAAGCTTCAGTTTCTTGTTCTGGATTGTCCAATGTTGCTACATGCTCATCCAAGAGGAGTGAAGCTGCAAGTCAGTGACGAGAAACAATCTGCTGTTTCTGTAGATTAAAAAAAATCTTTTTTAATCAATTTGAATGGTAAAGTGAAGTTTACTGCACTGTTTGACAACAAAGATCAATTTGGAATGGATGAACTCAACTTTGAATCTGTCTGTATGATTTAATTAAACAGATTTTTTTGTGAAGTGTGTTAGAAAATGTTTCTTGTAAATCGGTTCTATATAAAGAAATTGAATTCCTTGGGGATCTGTAATGATGTGGAAATATGTAAATAGAAAGTTTACAGAAAATACTAATGGGAATGAACACAAAATAGATACAATATATAAAATAAGATAAATAATGTGAAGTACATAACCATTACATAACAAGTACCAGTACATAACAAGCAAATATTCCAGGAAAGCACAACAAATTGAGACAGAGTTGTTTTCTGGAATCAATCCAGATCCAGTGTAAATACAATATTCAGCAGAAAAAAAACACATATAATAAAAACCCCATTTAGGTAAAATATTTTAAATATTAAAAAAAGTGCATAATATTTACTGCAAATCTTACATTTTAACATTTTATGTGGAAAGCTATGCAGCAGTCTGCTTGGTCTGCTTTTGAGGTGTTGGTACCGTTTGTTTGATGGCAAGAGTTTGATAAGTGGGTTTGATGAGTCCCTGACCATCATTAGCACACCATCCCTTTTAAACAGATGCTTGACAAAGGGAAAGAACTCTCCAGTTACCTTTTCAGATCTCCACCCTAACCTCTGCAGGGTCGTCTTGGTGTACAACAGTAAGATTTTCTTCACCAAAGCTCTTTAGAATGTTGTAAGGATGTAGGGAGTATTGTTTCCTTCAGTTTCTTCAATAAGTGCAGAAAATTATATACTCTAAAATAGGGCTGGATGATATGGCTAAAAAATATATCACGATATAAGCATTTCATACTTGATATTTAGAACTGATTGTTTTTTTTTTGTTGTTGTTGTTGTTTCAAATATCCAAAATACTGCCAAAGTGGCAACATGGCCTTTTATCTATCCACTGAAGGGGAAACTTCAGCTGTTGTACTGATTTTCTCCTTTCACTCCACTCTGATCTCTTTTTGTTTTTCAGCGATTATGGGTCACAGTGGTGAAACAAGAAACTGCTCCTACATACTGAGGCACACTGTGTGTATTCTGTGGACCACACGGATTCTGCGTGCACTGTCTCTGGACGATTGAGATTTTATAGTCAAGTGTACCGATTGCCTACATTTCTCGCGGCAAATTCCTTAATTTCCCACAATCTGAATAGATTATAGCAAGTTTGATGAGCTAGTTTGGCGCCTAGTCCCGTTCATTTCCACCAGGGCTGCCAACGCTGAACAGTCTGCTGCACAGAGAGTAGCAGACATGCTGAGAGTCCTTGTGACTGGTTGCACTGACTCTCAGCATTGTCAGCTTGGTGTCGCATACAGAACAGTTTGATGTGAACACTGCTTCCTGCTGAGCAGTTTCCTGTGCAAGTCAGTGCGTCACAGAGTAACCATACACACTTGTAAAACATGACCTGTGTGTGGACGTGTCCAAGAATGCGCGGACCTCCAAGGAGTTAAGTACGCCCGAGTATGTTGGGGACAACATGAAACTAATATAGTGCATGTTACTCAAAGGGTTGTTGCTAGCTAACTAAAGAGTGAGAGAGTTAGCTAAAGCCACCAGCTTTGCTTAGCTGGCAGTGAGAGGTTGAGCGGCTAAACCCTTTCTTCTGCTTACATCCCCCAGAATGCTGTGTGGTTCTGGATTGAAGTTCAGTGAAATGATCAACATTCTATTGGACGTTGATATTGATCTTGTGACTATCACGATAGATATTTTTGTTTTATCACCCAGCCCCACTCTAAAGTGCCCAGTACCATTTATTTTGCTTTCTAGTTGGCTGGTCCTTATGCAATATACCATAACTATGAGGAGCTTTTGGTCACAGTCCATATTTCATGGACATATGTGAGGGCTGCAACACTGATGGTGCAGTAAATCAATACCTTGGCCTTAGGAACCATCTCCTTTATGACAACAGACCAGAGCCTAATTACCACAACTGAATCCCTGATCCACTGCTCTATTCTTCCATTACTGTTCACTTTGATCATACATCATAATGTTATGGAGTGGGATCAAAGTAAACTTTTCTATTTTTGCCTTTAGACACTTACAGTTACCCATAGTTTCAGTCACTGTTAAGCCAAACTAAACATGTCCTTGGGAACAGACTTATTTTCTTTGTATGTATAAGTGAAACAAATCTTACATTTCTCTGAGAAAAATAAAATACACGTTTACATAAAACACTTGGTTTGTCTTGTTTTGTGTCCTCACTGTGGGGTGTAAAACTAGACATGTCAAATTCAAAGCTGAGATTCTTTCATGGGAACAGAAGCAATTAGTCTCCGGAGCATACTGTGAATGAGTCAAAGTGGAATCTTTTACATGACTGAGTTTAGGAATTTGAATTTTGACATTTAAAAGTTGTTTTTTTCTTCTCTATAAAAGCTATGCCTACTGAAACTGTCTATAACAATAGGGACTTAAAGTGAAACACAGCAACAAAGGAGCCTACAAGTATTTTTTTTTTCAGTTTGGGGGGGTGAAGGGGGTGGGGGGATTGTTTGTTGTGTTCAAAAATAGACCTTTTTTCTTGAAAGGTGCCAGCGAAGAAGATTTAACGTGTTGAGTCTGCTGTCATCTAAAGCAGAAAAATGAGGGAAAATATATTGAGAAGACAGAGAGGCAAACTTTTTTCATCACTCAGCTATAACACGATAAAAAGAAAGTACAGAAAGTAAACATGTCAGTTCTATATTTTTGTTTACCAGAACCTAATGAAAAATGGTTTGGTCTTTACCAGGTTCTAAAATGATGCAAAATCTAACTTCTAGGGTGCAGAAATACACAAAGGATTCTGCACTATGATTAGTTATTAAGCAGAGAGTGAGCTGAAATACATGTGTGAAAAACAAAGTACAGCTCATATTCAGGAACTTCTTGAACCATTCTTAGCAACAACTGCCAGTTATTGCCACTGTCTAGATTTTCCAGTCTGTTACCTCATTGTGGAGAAATCACGGTCCTTCATTACAGGATCGCTTCATTGCTTCCATCACCCAATTTTTTTACATTTGATTCTAGAATGCTCAGGACTCGAGACTAACTTTTTGCACTGGTGCACCTCGCTTCTTTTTCTTAGGTGCACCAGTACAAAAGTTAGGTGCACCCAAATTTTCATTCGTATTTCATTATTTAACATCACAGTTTACAGGTCGACTTTTTTTTAATCACTGTCAAATTAAGGCAACATTGACCAGTAAACGATTAGTTATCAATCTAGTAAACATAAAGTTCTTTATTTGAAGCATATTTACTGAAGAAAAGTATTTAAAGATCTTCTGTGAGTTGACATGTAAACATCTCAAGATGAATGAAATAGAAGAAAATCTAAATTAGAAGACATTGTTAAGGGCCAAACTAAACAAAATGCATTCAAGCCATTTTTAATGAAAAAATATTTTGGACTTGAACTTAGTAAAGGGATGTTTTTCTATTGCAGCATTAAACTATGTTATGATCTTGGCCTATGCTGATGATCTGGTTTGCTGCTATGTAATGTGTTTTAGAGTAATTTGTAATTTTTCAGTGTTTATTAGAACCAGTCCCAAATGCACTATTGCCAGTGTCCTGCCAAGATAGTTTTCCCTGACAGAGTTTATTTCTCTGCGTCAGGAGCAAAAACACAGGACCTGTCTCATTTCCAACCCATTTATTGATCGAATGACTTTAAATCTAGATCTGCCAGAAATATGAATAATTTTAGATGCAGCTTCATTCAGTTTTTATTTCACTACATTTTGTGTTTAATATGATTCATTCATGTGGTTTATCAAGCAATAAAATGTTTTATAGAAATAGTCAACAGCTGTTTTCGGTGATGAGCTCAGGAAGGTGTATTTTGTTTGCAAGGTTAGTTTGGATTTTTTTTTTTTCCCTTAATCGTAATTAAATTACCATTTAAAATCTGCATTTTGTATTCACACAGGTTATCTTTGTCAATATTAATATATGTTTGATGATTTTTAAAAAATAATGTGTAATGAAAAGCAAAAATAAGAGCGCAGATACTTTTTCACTGGACTCTAATTACAATCTGATGTGTTACTGGTAGGATTTGATCTAAGAATTAGCCGAGTTAGACCTTATTTAACATAAAGGTGTACCTGCAAGCAAACATGCTGCTTTTCTTTAAAGGTTAATCTATTTACAGTCTTCTTGAAGTCTAGCTTCTGCTAATTTCAGCCCAGCACATCTTTGATTAAAGGGAGAGGTTTCAGTCTCCAGAGGAAAGGAGAAGAGGATAACAAATGTCTGTTATTATCCATCAAGAAGGAGCTATACTTTCTTCAGTTCCGTAATATAATTGCACCAAGGACAATATTCAATCAACAAACACAAAAGAAGGATTAAATTGACTGCTTCTACGGCTGGTTTGATTCAAGTAATTACAATGTAAAGAGCCCCGATCAATCAAAACAATTTATTTCCGCCCGATTGTTTTTTTTGTTTTTTTTGTTTTTTTGCAGCAGTTGTCATTCTTTAATGATAATAATCCAGTCTGCAGTTTGCATCTTCAAGGATCTATTTTTTATAAATATTTGTCAGTATATTATTTGTAAAAGATGAAAAAGAAACAACAAAGACAAAGAAAAGAGTCTGATTTGAATGTTGTAGAAAATTATAAATACAAAGCTGGAACAGCCTGAAAATAAAAAGTTCTTGTGCAGACTGTTAATTGACATACTTGCCCTTTGTTCTCACATTTAAAACTCAAAAAAAAACTTTAAAGCTTTGTGTAGGAGTTAAAAGACATCAAATAGCCACAGATAAGAAATATGAATAAAAGAAACAAATATAGTCAAAACCTGATAGAACACACACTGTTGGTAATCAGGAACTCCATCAATATTTGGCTCGTGTAATTATTAATAAATATGATCAATAATTCATTATTAATGAAATTAAAGTTTCTTTAATTGAATCAAGGCATCACTTTACAGCTTGATCCTTATTAACTCAATATTTTCTGGGTAGTATGAAGGTATTCTATCCAGAAAGCAGACTTCTCTGTACATACCAAACATTTTGTGCACAAACCAGATTTGAGACAATTAATTCTCGCATATTATTGCTGGTAAAGTTGTTTATAGGATGATGGTAACACCATGAACTAAAACAAAGAAATTAGATCCTCAAGAGCCATGCTGATGTTGGTTTGTAATATGTTATCCATTTTTTCCACACTTGTTCCTTCACTCAGATTTGCATTACTGGGCTTGGATGAGCTTAAATTAAATTTAAATAGGAAAAAAAATGCAACACTGGTGTAACAGGTTAGTTCTATTTCAACAGATTTTTCAGAAATATTAATAAACAGATAACAAATGAAGTAAAGTTATGATGTTGCTCTTGCCCCTGAATGCTAATATGGCTATGTGCATTTCATCGGGAGTCACCTACATATGCAAAGATGAAAAGGATCTGTTAATTGTCATGGTTGTGATCATCAGATAAAAGATAAGAATTGCAGCTGTTATGAAATTGTTTTGTGAATTCAGCTTATACATTAATGAACTCCCATCAGTTTGTGACAGTGTAGATATCCATTTGTATGCCAATGATCTATGTACATGTCATCTATGTACATGGTAAGAATTAAAGACAAGTTGCTTCGAGACTTAGGGATGCCATGGTACAAATAGCCACCTGTCTCAAGTATGCCTGCCTTTAGTTAAATGTTTCTAAAACAGTTGGTATGTATTTTACTAAAAGACCACAAAATATACCTGACCCAGACATTATTTATTTGCAGAAAGATCACATTGGTCAAACAATTTAAATATTTTGGGATTGTGTTTGATACTAGTTTAACATTCAAATCTCATGTTCAGAAAATTACAAAATCACTTAAGTTTAATCTTGCAAATTCTAGGTATACAAGATGCTGTTTGTCTAACTCGGCTGCAAAAATATTAATGAATGCTATGATTTTATCTCACATGACCTACTATTTAACAAGCTGGAGCAGGCTAACTCATCTACCCTAAACCCTGTTGAAATACTTTATAAACAGATATTGAAGATCTTAGACAAAAAGCCTGTAGGATATCATCATTAAAAATTTTAAAGAAACGTCATCTGTTGAGTTGGGAAAATATGACCAAGTTTGCAAATCTCTGTTTAGTCTTGAAAATTTTGCATGGTCTTGCACCTCCTCCACTTGAAGCACTTGTCACATCGTTGTCTGTAAGGACCACCAGAGCTACTGCGAGAAGGGACCTTGCTGTACCTCTGAGACCTAGTACATTTGGTCAGAACTCATTTTCAGTGAAAGCATCTCACAACTGGAACAAAATACCAGAGAGCATAAGAACGCATGACTTTTCAATCATTTTCTACTTACTTAAAAGTATGGCTTCTAGATAATCAAATATGCAGGCACTGATTATGTGTTTCTTAGTATTCTTTATTTTATGCATTGTTTGTATTGCGGTGAACTTTTGTGCTATATGGCTTTTTATTCTTTTAAATTTGTATCTCGATATGTTATTTTTAGATTAAAAATCCCTTTTATTTATCATTATTGTTACTCTCCTTTTTGGAAAAAGCTTGTAAATTTGTCTCCATTCCACTATAATACATAGTATTTATACTGAATTGTACCTCCAAGGGACAACAGATGAAAACTAGCCTTTATGGCTAACTCTGGCATAATATGTGATGTGCATTGTCCCTTTTGAAATAAATAAATAAACAACAACAAATGTGGTTTATTCAATGTAAGATCTCAATCTTTAAAGACTTTGTTATTTAGCGCCTTATTTTTGATAATCATAATAATTTATTTTGTCTCACACAAACCTGGCTGCAGCAGGAGGATTATGTTTTTATTAATGATCCATCTCCTTATAACTGCTTAAATGTTCAGTTCCTTCATATCTAAACCTTAGTTTTTCTCATCTAAATTAAAAGTACTAAAGCTTCCAGAAAATCCGGAATGACTTGGAATAACATGGAATGACATGGAATGACATGGGGATGGAAGTTGTCTTTTTTCAAAAAGTTGTGTGACATTTGCTGCTCCAAACAAGTTATATTTGGCTGGCCTGAGAGTAAAAATGGTTCTTTTGGTTGTAAAACTTGCAGACCCCTGCGCCAGGCTGACCTGGAATTTCATCAGTGGTTCAGTACAACAGTCTAGAAATTACAGTTTGAATATATAAATAATCACCAAATAACCAATACATGGACAGCTTCAACAATGAATTTGTGCAGTTAAGTAAGCAGTAAAGTTTATTTATAAAGCACCTTTCACAGATAAAAACCATCAAATTGTTTATAAAGACATAGCATAAAATACATGTGCAGCTATAACTAAATACATGTATAACCTAAACCAAACCCTTCACTGCAACTGTAGATACACATCAATCATGGCTGTAAGGGGACATGTAGCTATTTAACCTAAAGGCATACACAACAATAAGAGGCTGGTTGTAGGAGATTAATTGTTAGGAACCTGATACTCAGCACAGTCTAAAATGTAGCAAGTGTGGGCGTGATGAGGCTATTCATAAGGGTTTCTTTATGCAATAAGCTGCAGCTTGTGGATTTCTACTCTCCTGGCAGTGAGGCTGCCTCCTCTTGTATAATCAATCACTCTCAAACACTCGATTGAATAAGTGCCAGTCAGGGAGTGGCTAATGTTAACTGTCAGGAAAGTAGTAACTGGTCTGAAAGTACCCAGCTGTAACTCATACGAGAAGCACGTGTAAAAACCATGTGTCTATTTTTTTTCCAAGATATTGTAGCCAGTGAGTCAGTGGAGGCAAGTTTCCATTTGTTAATTGGCTACTATTATCTACTAATTATATGGTTCATTGTGTGACACCCAAAGCTAAATGTGCCTAACCAAAGTCATTGGAGAGCCAATTATCTAAATATCACATATCCATTATTGCAATATAATGATGTTTGCTATATTCAGTGAAGAGAGATTATTCCTAGCTTTATGAATTTTGTAGACTTAATAAACTATTATTCATTTTGGTATATTTCTTTTTAAAGAAGTAAACATTAACACATTTTAAAGTCTCCTTATTTGGTCTTTAAAGAAATGGAAAACACTTTATCTTCTGATTAGACATTTTATGGGTTGAGAAAAAAGCTACACCTTTATTCTAAGATTCAAAACCAAGTTTACTGTTACTGTTTCCATAGGATTTAGGAGGGGAGTTCCTCAATGTTTTTGTTTTTGTTTACTTTACAATATTCTTATTTTTTTTAGGGACTTAAGCAGTCATGTCCAACATGTGAGACTAGTTTTGAAAAGACTATTAGCAGACAAATTTTGTTAACGTCAAAAAATGTGACTTTCATGTGTCTCAAGTTTACTTTTTAGGTCATGTTGTGGCAGCAGGCAAGCTTGCCATGGATTCTGAGAAGGAGGAGGCAGTAAAGAATTGGCCATTCCCCAAGACTACAAACAGCTGCACCGGTTCTTGGGTTTATGCAGTTTATATTGAAAGTTCATCAAGAGCTTTAGCTCCATTGCAGCCCCTCTTCACAGTCTCACCTCTCCCACTGTTAAGTTTGTGTGGTCTCCACAGGGTGATTCTGCTTTTGAAAGTAAAGTCCTGTTTCATTTCTGCTCCTATCTTTCTTATTCCTGTAGCAGGCAGACAGTTTGTGGTGGAAGTGGATGATTCTAATGTTTGGGTCGGGGCAGTTCTCTCTCAAAGGAGCGCTCATGACGAGAAGCTCCACCCTGTGGCCTATCTGTCTCAGAAATTCTCCCCTGCTGAACAGAACTATGATGTCCAGGACCATGAACTGTTTGCTATTAAGGTGCCATTAGAACAATAAAGACACTGGTTGGAGGGAGCTGCTCAACCATTTTTAGATTGGACCGCCCACAAGAACTTTGAGTATCTCCAGGCTGCCAAGTGTCTTAATCTGAGACATACCAGGTAGGCCATGTTCTTTACTCATTTTAACTTTTCTGTCTCCTATTGTCCAGGGTCTAAGAACATCAAGCCGGATACTCTCTCCCATCTGATGACCCTTCTTAAGACCCTGTGCCTTTCAAACCCACCACCTGCATTGTGGGTGCTGTGTCCTGGAAAGTGGAGGAGAGAATGTTGCAGGCCACTGATGGACTGCTTCTTCCTAAGGGCTTCCCCCTATTTGCCTCTTTGTTCCCCCTGATCTCTGAGGGGCTGTGATCCACTGGTCTTGCTTTCCTGCCATTCCTGTCAAGAGGACCATGCACCAGGTTCATCAGTTCTGGTGGTTTCTACTTGTCCCACCAGTGCTCGACATAAGACTGCCAGCCGGCCTCTGGTCTCCCTGCTCCTCCTCTCTGATAGTCATTTAGGAAGGTTTATGGGTGTAATGGTTGTTCTAAAGATCCAGAAGACTAACATCCCCGTACTAGTCATCTGTATTAAAACTGCAGTATGTAACTTTGCACCGCTCCCGATCTAAAACATCCAATCAGAGCCAGGAGGAAGGTCTTAGCATTGTCAGGCTACATTGTCCAGCTCTAGCATAGCAGAGAACAAGCAGCTTTAATTCATTCCCCTCAAGAAAACAAACTAGTTGTACTTCTGACCACTGAACACCTGTAATCTTCCATGTTTTGTATGTCTGTGCTTAGCTGTGGAGAGGATTGTAAGGACCACAACAGAACAAGGGGTAGGAGCCATTTAGCTGTGTGCACTGCACTAAAAACTCCAATGTAAGTACAATAACACTATATTTTCATAACTTAGTGACTTTAATAGCAATAATATTAATGGTATTATAACTATGATATATTATATCATAGTAATAATATTAATTTATACATATTACAATTTGTGCTTGCATGTTGAACAACTGCTAATGATATCCTAAATCTTGGTAAGATTTTAAAAATGTCTTTATTGCTAATTGAAAATAATAGTACACACTTTTAATATAATATTTGGATAATTATTGTATCCACCATATATATATATATATATATATATATATATATATATATATATATATATATACATATATTATTGGATAATTGTTTCTCTAACAACAGCAAGTGAAAGTCACTTTAATTTCTGCAAACAAGAGCAAGTGATGCATGATCCATGATGGTGTAATCTCAGAATTATTAGAAGAAATATCATGAAATACAACTACATTCAATTATGATCAAGTCACTATGACTTCATGTGATTAGTTCACATTTAGTTGACCATGAGTCAAGGTTGTAAAATCTGTTTCTTCTTATAATAATAAATATGCAAGTAGTTAACTTAAGAATTGGCAAGTGCTGTCATCTAATTTCATGATGTTCTTTTAATCAGTGTATTACAAAGGTGCTACATTTGGAGGGAAATCATAAAATTCCTCTTTGGTTTTGTATGCCATAGATCTGGCATTCATCAGAAGCCATCTGAAGGAGTAATGCATGGTGTTTCTAAGCAACACGTCTCATTCTTCAGAGCAGGAGCGCTTCTTTCACAGTTAAGCAGGGCACTGCTCGAGAAAACTCCAAGGAGGTAGAATCCTACCTGTCCAGTTGAAGCCATGGATGACCTGAAATCTTTCCTAGCCGTTTGCCCCTGAAACTCACACACCTCTGCCTGCCTCAGATGCCTGTGGGAGGCTTTTAACTCTGCAGGACTCCTACTCAGACCCAAAAGGCAAATGTTGGAGTTTGAGGATCAGTTGCTGAGGCTTAATAAAAGATTTTGGTTGTATTAGAGAGAGGAGCAATTTTCCAACAAAAGAAATAAAGACTTTATTAGATTTGAAGCTTCCATATCGATTAAAATGTTTTCAAGTTCTGTTGCTGAAATGGGAAAAAAAAAATAATTATTTCAATTTCTGTGAAATACAAGTTTGGTAGATTATCATGGTTTTTAAACAAGCATCCTGCTGCTCATACATGAGCTCTGTTCAGTTCAATCTAAATTATTCTGATTGAGATTTGGTTTGAAGAGAAACTAAAATGTATCTTTAATTTTTTAAAATCTTCTCTATAACAACACAGTGCATGGTGTGAGCACAAGAAGAAAACTAAGGTATTTTGTTTGACAAGAACTTTTTCAGTATGTTAGACTTATCGAAAGTCATTTTGTATTATTGAAGGCAGAGGATGTGCTAGACTTTTTCGTTGCCCGTCATTTTGACAGACGGGGTCAAAAAAATCCCATCATAATCTATATTTACTCAACAATTTTTAAAATTATAATAATGACATATTCAGTTACATTTACTTTTCATTCGGTTCAATTAATATTCAATAAGCTGAACTGAGAATCCACATCGAGGGTGAATGACAGCACAAAGACCCTCCTCCTGGCTCTGACTGGTTGTTTCAGGTCGGGAGCGGCGCATTTCTTCAGACGGCAATAGCAGCTCAGGGAGGAGATGGAGGAGCTTGATCTTTTCACAGATCATCTGTCTCATACCATACTGTCACAACATGGTGAGTTTTAATAAATATGGGAAAAACATATTTTTGTAAATGCTACATATTGCAGCTTTAAGTAAAGCTTTAAGTAAAGGAGTTAAACCTGTACTTTTACTTTTACCAAAGAAAAAGTAAAAGTACCAACTATCTGCACTTCTACTCAGGTAGAGAATGTGAGTTCTTTTGACACATCTGGCAATGTTCTCAAAGACAACAGCAAATCTAAAATAGACTGGTAGAAATAAAAAAAACAACTAAGGTGTTTCAATGGCCTTGTCAAAGTAGAGACCTCAAAGTGACAAAAAAAAATGTGTTGGAATATTGTGTTGCTGTGTGGAAAGTTTATAGATAACTTGCAGCAATGTTGTAAAGAAGAGCAGGCCAAAATCCCTCCACAGGAACAAAACACTGATTATGAAGGACTCTTCTTTTTATTGTCCTTCCACTGGCTCCCTGTAGCTCAGAGAATAGACTTTAAACTGTGTCTGTTAGTTTATAAATCACTGAATGGCTTAGCACCACAATACTTTAAAGACCTGTTGTCATTGTATCAACCTTCCAGACCACTCAGGTCTTCTGGTTCCAGTTTAGTCATCATCCCCAGAACCAGAACCAAACACAGAGAAGCAACTTTCAGTTTCTATGCTCCTCTAATCTGCAACAAACTTCCAGAAAACTGCAAAACAGCCGAAACACTGAGTTCCTTTAAATCAAGGCTGAAAACCTACTTGTTTAGAGCTGCCTTTGATTAGTAGAAAGTGGAACAATGATCAATATATTTGATATTTATTTGCTTTATTATTTTGATGTGTATTTACTTGATGATTTTGATTATATTTGTCAAAATGTAATGTTTATCACTTGTATCACAATTGGTGACTGCATGATGTTTTTATGATGTAAGGCACTTTGAACTTCCTTGTTGCAGAAATGTGCTATACAAATAAACTTAACTTGACTAATTCAAGGTGACAAAATAGCTACTGGAAAAAATCTGGATGTAAAAACCAATAAAAAGAACATTTATGAATAAATAGCTCTATATGATCACTTTCTGAGAAACAGAAGTTCCCTGATGACTTCTTGCTATACTCATTTGCTCATTTACATATTTTAGATCAAGAGTCGTATTCATTGAGCTCACTTGTACAATTGCTTCTTCCTAGTAATGAAATGGTGAGAAAATTCTTGGAATTCAAATTCTTTGCATTTATGTTTCCAACGCATTTGCCCTTGAACATAAAAGTTGTCTGGTTAAGATAAAAGATTTTTTAGAAAGAGTCTGAGACCTTAAGATACCTCCTGAGGAGAAAAACGAATAAAAGAAGGGATTATGATTTTTACAATGCTTTCTCTTCTGAGAAATATGTTGTTTGCTCATAAGGCAGAGGCCCACATACATTACTAAATAAATCTTGTTGATTCAATCAGTACATTATTGTTTAATTGAAAATAGAACCGTTGGTTTACAAAACAATCTGTAGCTGACTCACAATTGTGCTGAAGTTACATGCAGCACTGTATGTGAAATTTACAGCAATCACAGGAGATACATGTTTTACATCAAGCTGAGACAGCAATAAAATTAGGATGTTCAGTTGGACTCAAACATGTTGAGAATTGGTTAGGATCAGTAAAGATACCATGTAAAAGGCCTTTTCAAAACTACTGAAACCCCCTCAATTTTTGTCACATAACTGCCATAGCTTCAAAATATTTGACTTAAGTAATGGAAGGAAAATAAAACATTGTTTATTTTCTTTTTAAAATAAAAAACCTCAGAATGGTGGCATGCATTTGTATTTTACCTTTTAAATCAATACTTTGTAAAACCAGCCTTAGCTGCAATTACAGCTGCAGGTCCTTTGGAGGATGTCTTAACCAGCGGTCCACATCTACAGACTGATATTTGTGTTTATTCTTCTTGCAAAAAAGCCCAAGCATGTTTGGATCAAGAGCTATTATGAACGCCAGTTTTGAAGTCCTACTAAAAATTTTCAATTAAATAAAGGCTCGGTCTTTGACTGGGCCATTCTAATGTTTGATCTCAATCAGTGGTTCTCAATCCTGATCCTCAGGACCCAACGTCTGGCATGTTTTAGGAGTTTCTGCCTGCTACACTCTTGACTCAATGAATGGATGATTAGTACTTGTTGGCATGCTGAGGAATAAATACACTCGTTTGAAGCAGGTGTCTTGGAGCAGAGGCGCATCTTAAACATAAGGGATGGTGGGTCCTGAGAATCAGATGTTCTAAATTCTGTTTAGGGTTGCTATACTGCTATAATGAGAATCACTGCCCCAGTCTCCAGTAATTTCCAATGTGTCTATCAGGTTTTATTGGATAAATAACAGCTACATTTTATCGGCAAAGCTGCTTTTTTTCTTGTGCTAAAATCAACATTTTAACTAAATTTGTGAGAAACAGAGGAAGAACAAAAAACATCGAGATAAAGTTGGGATGAGACTCAGTAAGTCAGATAGCAGCAGAGGGGGGTAGTAGCTAGTTATATTTATTCAGTTATATTTACTTGAGTAATATCGTTTTATAAAGTATCGCTACTCTTACTTGAGAAGAATTTTTGGATACTCTACCCACTGTGAATAACTTCATTGAATAAAGACAAAACAAAAAAAAGAATGAGATACAAACACGTACAGTTTAAGCTAAAGTAAGACTTCTTTTTTGTGCAGCTTTGTGTGCAAGCTTTGTTTTTCTAATGTTATTTTCTACCTGCTGAGCCTGCTCTGCCACTTGGCACTGGAAGTACTTCACCCTGTTCTAACATACAGTATATTTGCATTACCAACTATAAGTATTAGTTTCATAATTTTTTTTGTTTTTTCTTATGATTTGGAAAAGTGCTGCCTGAATCTGGTATTTTGTAATCATGTTATTTATTTGTACTATATATTTTTTTCATTTTAGTATTTAGAATACCAGAATTTGGACATAACTTTACATTTTTGTCTGTCTGATTACATTTTTTGAAATATTAAATCAGACATTCTGATCAGTTACTCAGTACTTGAGTAGCCTTTTAACCAGATTTTTAAACTTGCTTGAGTAATTTCTTGAACATTTACTTTTTACCTTTACTGGAGTAAAAATATGTTAAAGTAGTGCTATTCTTGAGTACAATTTCTGGGTACTCTACCCACCTCTGGATAGCAATGAACCTACCCTCCCCCCACCAGTAAACCTCTGGAGACAATTAGTTGTACTGGGTTTTATTTATGGGTATCAGATTAAATGGATCTCAATAAAAATGCACATCACACTTTTCAGCTTTGTATTTTGTAAAAACCATTGTTAAAATCCACAGGAAAATTTACCTTCACTTAACAATTATACACCTTTTTGGTTCTTTTTGGTTCATCACACAAAAATACATGAACGTTTTTTAATGTACTGTGACAAAATGCGAAGAAGTTTAAGGCTCTGTATTGCACATTGAGGTAAGGCCTAGGTAGGTTGTTCTAATATACAGGGATTCATGTGGTCAGGACTGAGAGGCACAGATAACATTTCACAAAGAGAGAGCAACCAGTGTTAACATTCAGGAGTTGTGAGAGCATCCTGCTGGTCCCTTCAAGTAGAATCCTTGATGAGATGATTAAACTCTGTTGGGTCTGCAGAAAAAGGAAAAACAGGTAACATGACCAACCACCCCAGGATCACGATATAGTACTAACCTATGACACAATATATAACTGATTTTTACATTTATTTAGATACTAGAATCAAATCATCCCATTAATTTGAGGCCTTTTCTTCAGATTCCAAGAATGGATATTTAAAATTTATATTTTTCAAAGTTAAGCAAAAGCACTGTGACAAAAACTGATTTGGTAAATAGAGAGCATTTAGCAGCCAGGTGCTATTAATCAAAAAACCTTCAGTTTTAAATATTAAAAAAGGGGGATGATTAAAGACAGCAACACTGAAGTTGGAAAATTCCTATGAAGAGTCGTACCCCAAGAAAAGACTATCCAAATCTCCCTAATCCATGAAAACTTGCTTATTCGGGTCCTGCAACAGATCATGAGTCTAACATGCAACAGAGCGACTGAAAAAGAAAAGAGTGATTGTTTTTCAAAGGTTGAGTCAAATGCCACTGTGCTGGCACTGACGGGAACAAGTTCAGGTATACATGCATGTCTCATTGACAAGTTGTGAACATATAAGGGTAAAAAAAAACAAGGTTACAACTAGATCTGTGACAAAAATGATTTGAAAAAGTCCTGAAGCAGTTTGGCTTTGGGGTAATCAAAATCAAACTTTGGCTCAAAAACAAGAAAACTTGAATCTCTTTCAGCTGGAACTCTAATTCTGTGTGATCTCTGTTCATTTGTTTTTCATCTGAGTTGGATTACTCGAGGGAAAAACTTCACAGACAGGAGGAAAATACTTTTGAACTAATGCTGGAATCAGTCAAAAGTCCCTCGTCTGTCACAGCATTTGCTAATGCCAGCTGCTCATCTTTACCCTTGCTGCCCAATCTTGAACTTCGCTGTCTAGAGCTGATCCTTATGGCCCAGAATGAAATCATTAACTCAAATACACACTTACTACAATTAGTTGGGTTGTTTTATGAAACCTTTTATTAAAATGTATTTTTATCAGTTTCTACAGTAACAATCTATGCTTCTTAACCCTGGTGTGTTTATTATTGTTCTTGTGCTGTTTTTATTGGAAGGAAACAAATCTTTAGGAGCTATCTTTAAGATGAATCGCAACAGCTGACATTGTTTATCAACTAAAGTTGCATATCTCTGAAAAAGCATTTGCCTCTACACCACTACAACACCACCGCCAACCTGAAGATTTGATGCAAGGCAGGGTTGAGCAGGCTGGAGCTCCAGGGAGTGTTCACCACTTTTCTGTTTCCTCCATTTTTTGACAATTGCTCTCACAGTGGTTCGCCAAAGTCCCAGTGCCCTAGTAACAGCTTTCTAGCCTTTTCCAGAATGATAGATGTTAGGGACTTTGCTCCTCATCTGTCTTTGAATCACTGTAGATTAGTACATGATGTTTTTCATTTTGAGATGTGTGTGTGTGTGTGTGTGTGTGTGTGTGTGTGTGTGTGTGTACTTGTTTAGCTATTATATTTAGGACCATGTCTTGCATATTTACTAATCTTCTGAAAACCAATGGGCCTTATGGGGACCTGGTCCTAATACGGCGGACCCCCTTGTTTTGGGTTAGAGGTTAAGGTTAGAGCTATGGTGTGGTTTCGGTTTTGGTTCAGGTAGAGGTTAGGAATAGACTAGTAATGGTTTGGGTTAGGGAAAATGTCTGGGTTAGGCATAAATGCAATTACTAAAATGATTGGAAGTCAATACAAAGTCCTGTGTGTGTGTGTGCAACATTTGTCACAAGTCTGCAAACACGTTGGCAGACTTGTGACAAATGTTGGTTGAATAATGGGATGCCATCCCACAGCTGTCATGATGCGGATTATGATGGAGGACCCAAGCGCAGGGAGCGAGATGGAAATGAGTTTCTTTTATTGAAGAAATGAAAAAAATAAACTTATCATATTGAACAGAGATAGCCACTGGAACAACACAGAGAGATAGAAAATGGACAGAGTGCAATGGAAGGAGCCAGTGAACAACAGTGTAGCCAGAGAACTGAAATATACTGAGGAGGGAGTGGAAATGACAAAGGAACTAGAAGAGCTAATTAAAAGTAAGTGGATGCAGCTGGGGAGAGGAGGAGGTAGGCTGAGGGTAAGATGAAAAAATAAATAAATGTGTTCACTTGCCTTATAGCTAAAACCCAGAACTCAGTTTCTTAGGAGATTTTTGAATTACATAAGACCAGTGGTGATGGGTCAAGCGCAAACGCATCAGCTCTAAAAGTCGATGCTTTGTAGTGAATTGGAAGAGCCGGTCCGCCACTTTTTCTTCCTTTTGCTGTTCAGCACTCACTCTCAGTGGCTCCGCCCTGCTCACTGCATAACTTTTGATTGGGAGAATGGCAGCTTGTCTCCTTCAGAGAGAGTCTTCTCAAAAACAGGGCAAAGACTAACTAAGAGTAAAAACCATATCAGCCCATCCAAACTGAGGCATTTGAATTTTTGGAATGCCAACCTGCACTGAGGACATAGTTTGGCTCTCTTTCTAGGGTTCTGTTCTTTAGATTTGTCAGCAGTGTTCTGTACATTTTTTTTTGTGCTAAATGAAGATTAAAAGCTTGATTGAAATATTACACAAAAGTAAGAGTGCCTGCTTTCATAACAGAACAAATACATAAAATTAGGCTTATAAGGCTTCTCATAAAAACACTAAATGCAGAAGGATTTAACAAAACATTGATATTTACCAAGTTTTGTTTCTTTTGAAGATTTCTTGGCACTAGTGGTCTTTATTGAACAGTAAATAGTAAAATCAACTTTTTTTGAGCTTCACGTCATGTTATAATGTTATTCCCTCATCAAAAACATACCTGGAGTGTTGCCTTGATTATTTCATGCATGTTTGAGAAATCCTTTAATCTCCCATGGCAACCATTCAGCTGCACAAAACGCCTGGGTGGATAAAGTGCTGCCTTCGAGCTGCAGCTCCTCCTCGGAGCTGCAGTTTCCATGCTTCCAGGCTTCCGTCTCACAGAATACTCCTTCGCTGTGACTTCCCCACTCAGCTCCTTCAGACTAACCAGCAGCAATTAGGAAACACTTGGTGGAACTGCACATCTGCTGAGGTCATTATACTAGCTACTTCACAGTAAAATGATGGTATAAACGTTGTTAAAGGGTTAATAGAGGAGAACTGTTGTGATGGCTTCCTGAAGGCAGAGTTTCAGAGAGAGCAGGAGTTTTTAAAGAGACAGAGTCCCAAGTACAAGGCGTTAAATTACAAAGTCAAATTTCTTTTAAGCTATATTTGATATATACAGCATTTTTGTAACAACTTAAAGTAACATATTTACTTGATTGTGTTATAAAACGGCACTATGCGCCTGGAGAATACATAATACTGCCCCTTTAAAAGAGCTGAACTTGCCAGTGCTAAAGACCAGTTAAAAAAATTTATGATAGACATCATGTTGACTTGACAGTTCTCATTACTTGCAACCTCCATAACTAGGGTAAGCCAAAAAAGGTCTGATCACATATTAATGGATGGTTGAATGGAAGAAAACAGAATGGTAGAAAAAGTTTCCCAAACTACAAGCATACCACAAGCCCTGAGAGAATTGAGAACCAAAGTGTAGAGTTTTGTAGAGGTTCACAAGGCATGTACTGCAGTTATAGTTAATGCTTCAAGAGCTACCACACAGAAAATGCAGAACATGTGCTACCGTCACAGTACTTGTGTTAAGTCTCTCCAGAGACAACATCAAAAGTGTCTTTTGCATTTCTCTTGGAAATCACAGACTCAGAGAATGGATGAAGAGTGGAAAGGCACAGAACACAAGGCCACACTCCCCAAAGTACCAGTACCTGCTATAACGATCACCCCAAAGAGAATGTGAAGTATGCAGACGACCTGAACAGAGCCAATAAAGCAGTTTAGTATTCCTTAACACCTCAGCAGAGCCATAGGCTGATTGTCTCCAAGCTACACCCTGAGCAATTGTTGAGGCCATACACTGTACATGACATACTTTCTTTCTGCCCACATTTCTGTTTTAATTTTTTTTAAATTCATCTTAGGTAATATTTTAAACATTTTTCAAAACTGAATTTTGTATTTTCATGAGTTGAAAGCCATAATCATCAGAATGATCAAAAATAAACATGTAATGAATTTATCTAAGCTTTATTGTTTTATTTGAATCAATGAAATAACTCATAATGTGCTGAATTACTATGAAGCCATATACGTAGTCATCATCACACCCTGATAGAGCCTCTTCCTTTTTCACACATTTGGAAGTAACAGCTGCAAAAAATACACTAAAAGAAGTTGGAACAAAATACCGGCTTTGTTTATTTTAGCTTTGAAGTAATTACATTTTTTGCAGAGGAAGCGTCTGGCTGCTGCTCCCTTCGATCCTCAGTGAGAGGAAGCCGGCTAAAAATTGCTCGCAGTGGCTGCAAGTCATATTCACACACTGTCAGAGCAGGGAAGGGAGTTCTTCATCCTCTGTCTCTCTCTCCCTCGTCCTTTCTTCCCTCACACACACAGCTCAGCATCGCCACTGGCACGACTCATAAATCCAGCCGTTTTATGCTCCTCAGTCCTTCAGAGCCACTTGGAGGGAGGATTTGTGTTACAGCTCCGGTTAGAGGTGAGTCATTCCTCATGTCTGTCTTTTCATTTAGGAATTTCTACTATAGCTCCTATCACTTCTGATTTATGAAATGTACTTTTTCTTTTAAACTGTCACAAAAAATACCAGTATGAGGCAGACACCTGCATGTACACATGTATATTTATTATTATTATTATTATTATTATTATTTATTTATTTATTTTATTTTATTTATTTATTTATTTTCTTATTTATATTTTTTTCAATTTCTGCATCAAATACAAATATCTGAATTCATGAACTTTGTTTAATTTACTAATATTTATTATGGAATTGAAAGCTGTAGAAAACCTATTTTCTGAACTCTGCACAAATTCCAAAGGTTCATTCATAAAGAAATTTCAATTTTAATCATGACCCAAAATATTACAGGCTCAGCTTCCTAAGTTTGTGTGGTAACTTTACAGTCAATTTCTGCCAGTGAGGGAAAGAAGCATTATTTCATATGCACTTATACTCTATATGCTGTGGATTTGTCACTGAATGTTTGGGCTGATGAGGCAATAAGATAAAGCCTCTCTCTCAGCTGCTCTGCTCCATCATATGGATACAGAAACACAGCAGAGCTGATCAGTCCCATGGCATGCAGCCAGATCTGCATCAGATACAGCTCAAGTTCCTATAGCTACCATCTCATCAGAGTTCCTTGTGTCTTGAGCAGTGCCAAAAAAAGCCATACAGCACGCACCTTTCATCACACAGTTACCGAATAGCCGGTGCCATTTATTTGGAAGCAGTATGTTGTGCAAAATCTGAAAAAATGGGTAAGAGTCTCTGATGTCAGGAAGTGCAAGGGTAGGCAATTAGCAATATGAAGACCTCACAATTTCCACTCTGTTGTGCAGAATGTGCCGCGCTTTATCAGTCTGTAGAAATAATAAGACTCTGAAAAAACATAATTTTTTTTTTGTGAAGTATCAGTTTCAATGGGAGTAAAGGAGCAGCTGCAGCGTGGCAACAAGCTCCTCTCAGGGTGAGACAGGATTTAAATCTGGCTCCTGACAAACACATCCACCTCTTAGTGAAACATGGCAGACAAAAAACTGTCTGTCTTTTAGTTCTATTGTCAGCTTTATATTATGACCAGCTCATCTCTTCTGAATGCTTGTAGGTGACTGATCTGTTCTATTGAAGCTCAACAGTGAATCAATGGAGAAAAGTGGCTTTAAAAGGACAGTTGGATGACAGCTGCATTATTTTACTCATATAATGTGTGAGGCTCAGAATGAAAGCAGTTTTCAGCAGGGGTGGGCACTATGAGGATCTTTATTTTTGCAACCAAGTTCTTTAGCTTTTTCTAGCTCTGGTGCCCTTTATTTGCAGTAGATTAGACAGGAAATAGACAGAGAGAGAAAGGGGTAAGACACCCAGGGTCCCAGGGTTGGGACTCGAACCCCAGACAGCTGTGTTGAGGACTAATACCCTCCATACATGGGGCAGCTGCTCTGCCTCTACACCACACACTGCCCCAAACCAAAGATCTTAATGCCTCTGTAACGGGCATATTTTGCTAAGTTACAGAATTTCTCTAAAACCTTTTGGGTATCGTGTTTTTTAAATACATCTTCATACAGTAGCCCACAATTACAAAGTGAAACATGTTTTCAGATATTTTTGCGAATTCATGCTTGGCAAAAAAAAGAGAAAAAAAAGTCGCCACTCTAACATTTTGTTGGACTGCCTTTCACTTTGATTGCAGCACACAGTCGTTGTGGCATTGTTTTCAATCAGATTCTGCATTGTCACAAGATTTGTTTCCATCCAGTGTTCCGTTAATTTTTGCCAAAGATCTTGTACTGATGATGATGATAGGAGAGTCCGACCACTGCTTAAAGCCTTCTCCAGAACATGGCAAAGATTCCCAATGGGTTTAAGGTCTGAACTCTGTGGTGGCCAATCCATGTGTGAAAATGTTGTCTCAAGCATACTGAACCACTATTTCACAATTTCAGTCTGATGAATCCCGGCGTTGTCATCTTGGAATATTCTCATGTTATTAGTAAACTGCATCAGTAAACTGCAGCATGGCAGTTTAAAATATGTCATATCAGAAAGACATCAATCAAGTATACAGCAAAATCATCAAAATTATCGAGCAAATATCAATGCCTCAAAATCATGAGGATCATCAAGCAAATATCAATGCAAATATAGTTCAAAAATGCAGATCAGTGTTCCCCTTACTACTAATCAAAGGCAGCTCTAAACAGGTGGGTTTTTAGCCTTGATTTAAAGGAACTCAGTGTGTCGGCTGTTTTGGTCGTTCAGTATTTTCAGATAGTCAGCTGACCTCATAATGTTGCTGAACCTGGACCTGACCAACTGCAGCAACCCCAGATCATAGCGCTGCTTCCACAATCTTGTACCGTAGGCACTAGGCATGATGGGTGCATCATTTCATCTGCCTCTCTTCTTAACCCCGATGCACCCATCACTCTGGAAGAGGGTAAATCTGGACTCATCTGATGACCTTCTTCCATCGGTCTGGAATCAAATCTTTATGTTCCCTTGCAAACTGAAGCCTTTTTCTCCAGTGTGCCTCACTGATAAGTGGTTTTCTCAAGGCTACACAGCTCTTCAGTCCTGATTCCTTGAGTTCCCTTCTCATTGTGAGTGTGGAAATGTTCATACTTTCACTATTAAACATAGCCCTGAGTTCTACTGTTGTTTTATTTCCATTAGATTTCACCAAATGTTTAAGTGATCACCAATCAAAATCATTCAGGACTTTTTTCTGACCTAATTCCTTTCTTCAAGATGAAGGTCCACACTTTCCTTTCAGTTTTTAATAATACGCTGGACAGATCTCAACCCAATTAGTCGTTTCTGCAATCTCCTTAGTTGTTTTCTCTGCTTGATGCCGATGATTTGAACCTTCCTAAACAGACTAACACCTTTTCCACGACCACAGGATGTGTCTTTCCACCTGGCCGCTTAAGAAATAAGAAACTAGTCAGTGCGTCAGTTGGGGTTAAATAACTTGTTGCCATCTGGAAGACAATCACCCATGCTGTAACTGTCCAACAGCAGGCTCATATTTATTTGGCCAGTGAAATTCATGTGGTGACTTTTTTTTCACACTCTTTGCCATGATGTTAAATGATCGATTCTTTATGCTAAATCTCACAGTTGACAGTGCATATCAAAGCAGAAATCACCTTCCCAATATTTCTCTGCACATCTTTCTAAAAAGCTGTTATTATCATTATGGCATACTGATAGTAGATCTCCAACAAAAATTAATAGAAGAATAAGGACATAAAATGTGGAACAAAGGAGACACGTTTTGATTGGTTGATGTATTGACTGACAGTTGGATGTTTTGGCAACTACCTGCAACACATTTGCAACCTCGGATGGCATCTTCTGGTGGTTGTTTTACACTTGTGAGCTCTATGCAAATATAAATACTCATCAGTGGACTACACGTGCACCATATCGTGTCATAACTCAAATCTGATAACTCTTTCAAGGTTCTGATGATCTTGCTTTACTTTTTTCATCTGTGAGTGTTCTCACAAATTTAAAATACATACAGATACGGTCAATAAAAGCATTACAGAGCACTACAGTCAAACCAACAGTTCATTTCATTTATCTGTCTTAACACTATCAAAGAGGACAAATCTGAGCCTGTTCACATGCTCCCCACCCAGGAAGGACCCAAAGATGGAACAAGCATTGCCAAGATAGTTTTTACTGTATATTTGCATGTCAAGACATTTCTACTGCTGCTGGACTGGTAATTCACTGCTGCTGGAGACTACTGATGATAAGACCTGAGCTGATTTGCAATGAATAGAGATTATTTTAAGATCTTTTGTGACTATTTCAGTATTTGAACACACAGAAAAGCATGTTTAACGCTTGTTTGGTATGAGGACCACATTAGACTGAGAAAAGCAGAGAGAGTAGACCCTGGAATAAACTATTCTGTTCTGATTATAGATTTTTTTTTTTTTTTTTTTTTCAAACACAGCTTTGATGTGTTGAACCTTTGTCCTATGTGTAAAATGAAAACAAAATTGTGGGCAGAGTAAAACAGGCTCACCAATGGTGGCTTACCCCACCCACCACTGTTTATGTTTTCCACTTCTGTTCCATAAAGGATTATTATTCTTTTACATGTGTCACACATCACACCATGTGTGATCCTACTGAGTTCTTGTTCCACACGCAATGTAGGAAATTTGGTTAATTTCCCCACTAGATACAGATCGTTGAAGCTGTGGAGAAGCATAAAATATGTTGCAAATGACAAATACAAAAAGACTACAACATAAAGCTGAATGAAGTCTTTCGAAACCCTTTAATTATCCGTAAAAAAAATCTGCTTTAACTTTAAACTGGACAAACGGACCTGCACTTATTTGACAGCACAAGTTACCAAAGTAGCTTCTCTGCTGCAGGTATGATCTACCTGCGCTCTGTACCTTTGTGCCCTAAAGGCATAAAGGTACAGACAGACTTAAAAACACACATCACAACATGCCTCAGTGGTATATTTTTGCTGTCAGCTACCTTGTAATATGAAACTTTCTTGCATGCAAATCTGCTGGCAGCAATCACCACCAAATAATTGCCTTGAGACATCCAGCAGCTCCAAACGAAGAGTCGTAACAGAAACGATGATGCTGACGTTATTTTTGGATGGAATATTCATAAGAGCAAAAAAAGAAAAAAAACCCAAAACACATCATAAAACAAGCAGTATGTTTGTGATAGTGTATCCCTGGCAACCTTTGAAAAGCACCTCTGACTGAGCTGTTGTGCTGTTCCCGTGTCATTGGATTCAGTTGCATCATGAGATGAGCTGCAGATTGAGATCTCAGTGTGGTGCGGAGCTGTGGTGGATCAGGCTGATCGGAGGTCCAACCTCAGCTGCTTACCCCTGACACTCCCTGAATGAAAGGTTATCAGAAAACTGACAAATCTAATTCAAATATGACAGTATCAGTGATATAAGCTGAAATACAAAAATGTTTTTCATAAAATGGTTGGATCATGAATTTATTCATCAGTATTTTCCGTCAGTGTTCCTGTTGGTGTGTTTGCAGAATGAACAAAATAAAAACGTTTTGTTTTTGTTTTTTAAAAAAAAGCTCATTTAAATAGCCTAAAGTGCCTCTTCACTCTACAGATTTTAGTGCTTATTAAACCTGATTCCTACTTGGACAAATTAAATTACATGCTGAATTTCAATTAGATGTTAATTAGTGCACTGCTTTTGATCAGCGCCTCTCTGTCATTCTGCCTACTTCAGTCTCTCTGACTGGCTACATGTTATAGACAAACTTCCATTCCTGGAATAATCTGAAGATGAAATGTGAAAATGAATAAAAAAATATATCAAAAGGTAGATAATCTGTGGATATGGTGTGAACTTGTTTTTTATGGACTCTGACATACAGAGGCGTTGGTCACTTTTGTAGTTTTGCTCATGTCACACTCAACTTTTTCTGGTACAAAACAGACATCACAGATCAAGCGCCAACCATTTCTGCAAGTGGGATGTTTTGCACCCACTTTGACAACAAACACTTCAGTTTCTAGGATTTGCTCATGGTCTTCAGAAATGAAATATGGCTACGTAACTAAAATAATAATAATAAAAAACTGGAGGGTGCTCTGAGTTAATTTGGTTTGATCAGGGTTCTCTCATGGGTCAGAACTACACTCAGTTGAATCTGGTTCACAAAGTAGCTCCACTGCTGTATTTAAGCACAGTGTGAAACTTGTAGAAAACTGAGAAGTGAATGTTGAGAGTATAAATACACACTAAGGATTATTAATTCCCAAAAGAAAAGAATGTTAAAACTAGGTTGGTGGAGAAAAATTCAGCACAGATTCATTAGTGACTCACAGAACTGTGGGAGCCTGGAGATCACGCTGTGCTTTTTTACTACAAGTATGTTTTTATAAGTCTATTTTCATTTTTTTATTTCAGTAGCAACTTTATATGTGACCTTACATATCATTGGTGCCCACTTTGTAACATTTATAAGTGCAGGTTAAATTTCCACTCAGCTCACTTTTAAATTAGCTAATAATCAATTGTAATTATTATTCATTTCATTCATAGCCAGTTTACTTCATACATAATGTATATCTGTATCTATGCAAGGCTACAGCGTTACAGATTTATGGGTTTTGACGATACTCAAAACTCATGAAATGTATTAACAGTGAAAACTGCTGTCTAATTAACTCTGCTGTCTAACCTACCTCAGCTTTGCAGCTGCACTGGGTGCACTCCTCTGAAAAAGGCACATTAGGGGGTGCCAGAAAGTCTCTGAGATAATCTTCACACACGAATGAGTCCTCTAACGCCTCTAAATGTAAAAATAGTTTCAATGTCTGATGGAATAAATACTTCCTAAATCTCCTGTGTATAAAATCCCAGGTAGCGGATAAAGTCAAGCACTTACTCAGGTTTGAACTGGGAAATTTATTAAAGTATATCTGAAAAGCAACATGGGCTGCAAAGTGAAGCAGCTGGTAGCACTGTTGTCTTGCAGCAGGAAGGTTCTGGGTTTGAATCCCAGCCTGGGGTCTTTTTGTTTGGAGTTTGCATCACTGCTCTGGGTACTGTGGATTTCTTCCACAGTCTAAAAATGTGACTGTTGAATTGAGTGTGTGTGTTGCCCTGTGTTAAACTGGTGACCTCGCCAGAGTGTGACTTCTGTACCTCCAATAATGGTTTTAAATTTTTTATTAGTGAAAATTTGGAAAACAAACTTTAACATGCAATCAGTCAATATGAAGTTTTTAGACAATAACATGCAATTAACATAAATTATAAGATTTTAAAGGGGGAAATTATGTAAAATTGACTTTTCTGAGCTTTATATCATGTTATAATGTTATTCCCTCATCAAAAACATACCTGGAGTTTTGCTTTGATTCTTTCATGCATGTTTGAGGAATCCTTGACTCTCTGGTGCCATTCAGAGTACCAGAACGCTTACTCTCACAAGGCATCACTTATTTATTCAAAGCTCCGCCTTGGAGCTTCAGTCTCCAGGCGAGATTCTCCCCCACAAAGCACCCCTCCCCCATGCCTCTCCAACAAAGCTCCTCCAGACTAGCAGTAGCAGAAATTAGCAAACACCCTGCGGAACTGCACGTCTGCTCAGTTAATCATACAAACTACTTCTCAGTCCAATATTCCTAAGAACGATTGTAAACGGGCATAATGGAGCAGCACTGTTGTGATGACATGCTGAAGGGGGAGTGTTGGAAAGAGTAGGAGCCTCTTAAAGAGACAGAGACCAATTTCAAGCAGTCACATTGCAGAGTCAAATTTCTTTTAGCTTTTTATAACAACTGAAGGTAACATAGTTACTTGATTGTGCTTCAAAATGACACTATGTATTAATTTGTGCAAGCATTCCATTTTACAAAATTATTCTGCTATGAACGCCTTCTTTTCATGTAATTTTTCATTCTCACCATCGATAATCTGCCTTACTGCAGCAATGGAAACAAGATAGTATCTGTGATCCACCCAGTCAGTGTGCCACAACAGCTGCCATGTCCCTATGTTACTGGTGATTTTTTATACTAAATAGCATTAACATGTTCATATTTTAAAACACAATTGAGATTATCTAATATGGCGATGTCAGTGTCCCTTTTTATTGATTTTAATTTGACAATTTTTGCTTTTAAATTTTATGGGGACACATAAGTTACCAGTGTAGCTTGTAAAGTGACAGCTGTTTAATGCACTAGAACCATCGAGGATAACCTCTTTTAATTTAGTGGTAAGGCATAACTTACGTGACTGCTGTTGTCCATACTTTGTTCTATAGTATTAAAAGTTGTCTTTAGGTAGTTTGCTGGAAAAAAAGGTATCAGTTGTAATTCTGTATTTTTCTGTCCAGATTGTTAAATGGTAATATACTTCTCCATGTATGAATCTGCAAGTTCAGCTAGCACCCATGCAAACATATTGTCATGCCCTCATCATCTCTCAGTCTAAGATTAGCTATTAATGTGGTAGGAAATAAAAGTTTCAAGTAGGAGGTCACACCTTCAAAACAAAGTTGTTCTCAGGTGGGTGTAATATGTTCCAATGAGTGAACAGCTGATGTTAGATTATCCTGTTAATAAGTCATTTTTGCTGTTATCCTTCACACTCTCTCCTGGTAGGATAATAACCAACAGGGAATCTATCTGTTGTAATTCAGCAAGCATGACGAATAATGGGTTAAAACTTTCCTAAACTCAGACAGGAGTTTAAACAAGTGCCTATGTACTCTCATCTCATCATCTCCAGCGTATGCAGAATATTTCATGTTAGAAGAGAGAAATATGGCAAATCTATTAAGATTACATCAAATAACTCCTTCAGGTACCTCCTCCTCTGCGTCAGGATATGAAACTGCAGCTATCCAGTTGCCATTGCTTGTGCAACATTAATTATCTCTTGAGCTACTGCTTCCCAAGATTAAGATTTTAAAAATATGAGCTCAACAGAACTTTTCTCACTCTATGCCTTCTTTTTGTTTGGATGAAAAGCTGAGAGTGGGTTTCTGGCTTCCTGTCATGGAAAGAAATTAAAATTTTTATTTATTTCCTGCCACTGTTGCTGGTAGAAGAAAAATTGTGGCAGCCAATCATAAACTACTATTTTTCAAACATATTTTCGCGTAACATTTGTGTAGGTTTCAAAAAAAAAAAAAAAAAAAAATTATTAAACTCAAGTTAATGTAGTTTATCTTACATTCTTCTATCCACCTGCAGCGGTGCTGTCCAAGTCAGTCCCCATGTGATGGTATTCAGCACAAATGTTTCTCTTGTGAAACAAACCTAAATGAGTTGCTTGCAGGTTTCAGCCAAACTGTATGAAAAGAGCTAATTAAGAGTGCATTCACACCAGGAAAGTCCTTTGTTCTGCTTGTTTGGTCCGGACCAAAAGCGGACTTAATTTTTTCATTTGGTGTGTTTTGCTTTCACATTGTGTTTTTGTGCAAACAGACTATAATTTGTAAACAAAGCCATGTGGGTGACAATCATTGCTCCCATTTGACAGAAATTAGAGGGGTGGAATAGAGCACAAACCTGGAAAAAACAAACTTTGGAAGTCCAGCTTGCTGCATTTCCTTTGTGCACATTTCTAATGTTATAACTGCAATGGGATATTTCTAATTTTGGAACAGTGCTGGCAATGCTGCTGCAAGATGAATGAGACAAGATGCTCTGCTGTCCTGACTAAAGGGCTCAATTTTACCACAATGCCCTGCAACGGTGGACTTTTTGGACTTGTGAAGTCATTTCCCGTACATTTCCTGTAGTTGGTTCGGATCGAGGCCAGTCTGTATTCACACCAAAAGTGAACCGCACCAGAGTTCATTTGGAAGAAGACCAAGACCACCGCAAAAAGAGGGTCTCGGTCCAGTTGTTTGGTCCCAACTAGGGTTTGCTTGAGTGTATTCAAACCTGCACTTAAGGTCCAGACCAACGGGGGAAACAAACTCTGGTCCATTTAAAGCCAACCAAATGTTTCAGGTGTGTCATCATTTGAGGATTAGATTGTACTCTTCTAACATGTTTAGGAGTGTTGCTAAATGATATGAATATTAACTTCTTCTTTCCTTGTGTTGTTCCCATTTATCCAGGCTCTGTGACATGACTCCACTTGGTTCTGATGCTATTGTCTCTTTGGGCTAGGTCTACCGTCTTAATGTCCTCCACTATCCATCCACAATCCATCCAGCATTTTTTTATGTGCCCATGTGGTCTTTTTCCGCTGGGTTTAAGGCGTGGTGCTATATTTGCCATAAACTTGTCGGTGCTTCGCAGGGTGTGGCCATACCACCGAAGGTAGGCCTCTGTCTTCTTGGCAGTGATTGGAGCTACCTTGAGTTTCCATCTCATGTCTTTGTTCATGATATGGTCAAATCTGGTCAGTCCAAGTGACCACCTGAGCATCTTCCCTTCCATTGATTTGTTTGTTTCTTCATCTCCAGCCTGCACTCCACGCCATATAGTGCTACAGCTCACACGACAGCCTTGTACATTTTGGTCTTGAGGTATTTAGGTATCTTATTATTGCACAGCACTATGGTGACTTATCACCAATTAAACCACAGCATATTGGCTTGTGTGTGTATCAGACATCAGTGTCTGCTTCTGAGGTGACCATTGAGTTTTGGTATTTGAACTGCGTGGTCTTGACTAGTTTGTGTCCATTGACCTCGATTGTGCCATTGGTCTTAGGGCCACATTTGAGGTATTTAGTCTTGCCGATGTTCAATTTCAGGCCATTTCCTTTCAATCGGTCGGTCCAGGTTTGTGCTTCAAATGCTGGCCATTCTGGGTCAGACAGCGCAACATCATCCATGTAGAAGAGGGTCCTGGGTTGTGTCATTGCAAGTTTGCTATCAGCATGTCTATGCATATGAAGAACAGCAGGGTCGAGACTCGAGGGCAGACCCCTGATGGATGGATGCTGACCATGATGTCAAAAGGAGGTGATCATGCAGACCATGCTTTTGGTGAATTCTGATATGAATATTTATTATACTTATTTATTAAAGTAACATAGCTAAACAGTGTAACTAAAGAAAAGTTAGTTTCTATATATAATTGTAATAAAAATGTGCATTTTATGATTTAGAAAAAAATTAGCACCCTTCCCCTTTTTTTTTAGACCAATATTTTTGGCAGTCCTAAAACTAGGTTTTAGATGGCAGCTGTCATGTTCTAGCAGAAACATTATTAATCATTTCTGCTCTTCAAACACCTAACTTATTCATAATTATTCTACATATTTCCTGCCTTAAATGTGTAGGCAGCAGGTACTTATCTGACAAAAGGTTGTTACACTGAACCCACACTGTGGTTATTCACTTTTACTTCACTTCAGATGAAGTGTTTGTTAAAGTGCTTAAATTGCCAAAAAAAAAAAAAAAAAAAAAAAAAAAAAAAAAAAAAAAAAAAAAAAAAAAAAAAAAAAAAAAAAAAAAACCCCTGATAAGACTGTGTGAGATAATTCAAGGATTAAATAAGCTTTTTTAAATGTCATTTTTGGTTTATTAAAAAAAAATTGTCAGTATGAACTTTGAATTGTTCGGCCATTCTTTTGAAGAGATGTAAACATTTGGGCAAATTTTCAAATGACTAATCTGTGACACAACACAAGCATTGCATCAGTCTATTTGTGGAAAAGCTAAGTTTAGCTCTATTTGATTACATTTGTTTGTTGTGGAACTCTAATCCATCTAAGCTTATGTCAGTTGCACTCATATCATGCATTCTGGTAGACAGTGTATGCGCTCAGGTTGTTGTGTTGATGAGAAAAGCATATCCATCTGATCATACTTAATTACATTTGCAATGTAATTTCTGTTGTCCGGCTCTCTGAATGAATAATGTGGAACACTTCAAAGAAGATACCACTTGAGATAAAGTTATTTTGTATTATTTTATTTACCACATTCATTTTGAACTAATTCTTTGACCTGAAAATAGACTTAGAATTTGAATGGCTCATCATGCAATCTATTAAGCTGCTTTAATCACAATAACCTAAAATTTCTATGTGTGGGCAAAGATGCTGTTTGCTGCAGTGCATAATGTCTCTTTTTCTTAATATGCTGGTCTGTGAGGCCTTTATCAGACACCGCTGAATGCATTGTATTATTATGTTATTCATAGCAAGTAACTTTAGAAAAGCAAAATGATTAACAAACAACCCCAGCCTTGTATATTAAGTTTCTTTTTAAGAGCCTGCCACAGACACGTTGAAAGGGAAGGCAGAGGAAGAAAGAAACAGTGCTTATATGGATAACATTCAGATTTTCCCTCCCTTAGCTTTCAGTTAATTACTAAGGTTTATTTAGCTCTCAGTCGCACTTTCCATCATGTGAGGAGCAGGTGTGGTGGATGTGTGACGTTACGGGGTCATTCAAAGATGCCCTTTATTCAACACAAGGAAGTGGATTCTGTGGAACATCAAGTCTTACCATGTGTTTGTGTCTCTTCATGAAATCCTGTTCTAAATAGTGATATGTGTGTACAGTGACCTCCGCCCTTCAGTATCCACAGATTCACTGAGGGACTATAGCTGAAAACTAGCCTTCATGGCTAATTCTGGCATACTATGCAATATGCATTTTCTCTTCTGAAATAAACAGGCAACAACAACCTATTCACAGATTGCTACTTAACACGCCAAGATAGGCGAGCCGTTTATTTTCCTTGGGGCTGATTGGCTGTACCTCCAAGAGCAGAGATAAGGAAGTCTGTAGATATCAGTTTCATTGCTGATCAGCTTTTTTGCATGTTTCCATTGGCATTTTGATGATTTATCTTTGCTGATGAGCTTAGAGTCTTAGAAAAAAGCTTTTTTGTTTTTGTTCCATTTATAAATTCTATATTAGATTCAAATCAGGACTCTGGGTAAGCCAGTCATAAAGCTTAATCTTAGGTTCAGTTAGAAGAAATATGTTGATCAATTTCAAAGTTTAGCTTAAATCAAACTCTGCCAGGGATATAAATAATTTTGGTGTAACTATGGATAGCATGATTTCTAGCCTTCAAGCAACAACAGTGGAGGGTGGTTTGGTGTTATTTTGGCAATGATGATAGCTGAGAGCACAATTTTCCCCAAACAGTGGCTTACCATCTTTACTTGTCCTCAGTGGCCCTTCATGGGCTCCATGTGCTCTTTGTCTGTGAAATGGCATAACCACACTGGGAACAAACGAGCAGCAGGAAAAGGAACATCTGTCCATAACCACACCTCAGCAGGGAGCACAGATGGCTGCCACCTACCACTGAATTACATGTGAAAATGTATTCATAATGCATGTCTGCTTTGGTGCTAAATTGGAACTCCTCCAGGCTTTTTTCCATTATTGAGTCACTGTTAGCCATGCTAACATCTTCTCAGCTACTATACAACATAGATATGTAAAGATTTTTAAATTGGTTAGAAGCTAATAGCCCTTTCATAGCTTTAAATCTATATTTGGGACAAACTATTGGTATATTAAAAACTGTATGCAGGGGAACACATTTAGATCAAAAACATTTGTTTTGTCAATGTGCCTGCAGGCTCTAATTAGTCGTGCCAAAGGACTGTTGAAAATACAGAGGATTTTCCAAAGAAAAAAACTGTTTATGATGAAAAAAGGTACATAACCTTTATCTGTTTTCATTTTCGCTTCAGTTGGGCATAATTAATACACTAAAAGACAGCAAGCCTCTTTGTTTCAGTAATTAAAGCTTTGCCTTCAGAACCTATTACATCATCCGTGCCCATGGATGAACTGGGAGGCCTAAACGGTCGCTGCCTTGACTACTTCGGGCATCCTTTGGTGTGAAATTTTTAACTCCTGTATTATGTATGCTGGCTGCTGCCTTTTCTCTATGCTGGAACAGAAGCTTCTCCAGAAATTCACCCAACAGTATCTCGGCAGCAAACTGAACTTTAATTTTAAGTCAGTTCAGGTTCATGTGATTTGGGTTCAAATAACGCTGTCAAGCTGAGGATTTATGCATTATTATAACGTAGGTGTAATAGAAGAAAACCAACAACAGAAGAAGGAACTCTACAGGTAAATTACAGAAATTACAGTCTTTAGATCTGGGTGTCCAAACTTTTTATCACATGGGCCAAAATTGTCATGTCAAAAGGACTCATGGGCCAAAAGAAAAAAAAAAATATGATAAAAAAAAGAAAAAAAGAGGGAAAAAAGGAAAAAAAATACTGATTTTTTTTTTAAAAATCTAATCCATAAAATAGTCCGATTTTTTTGTTGGAAATGAATGTGTGAATTATTGTAGATCCAAAAGATAAAAAGGGTTTTGCAGGGCTGCCTCATTAAAAGAAAGGGGTCTCCTTTGTGAATTTTGAAAGGTCTTGACTGCAAATAATAGAACATTCATTTTGTAAATTCCAAGCAATAAAAACAAGATTTAGGTTACTTTTATTAAAAAGTCTATAGCCAAATTTAATAAATTCATGAAAAGCAGATCTGTGTTTATCAAAGCCTGCTGAATAGATGTGGTCCTCTCTAGAGGATACAAAAAGCCTGGTCACTGAATACCTTGTGTTGTAGCCAACAATTTTTCAATAGTAAGATTTTAATTTGTCTGTAATAATTTTGCCCTGATTAAAAATAAAAAATCTCCTTCTGAATCAACCACCTGTGCAAGGGGCTGGCTAATTTGTATCATTCTTAAATTGCAAATATGGGCTGCAAAAAAATCAGTCCAAGGGCCACAAATGTCCCCCAGGCCACACTTTGGCCACACCCCTTATTTAGATGAATGCATGGATTTGTCAGTGAATTCTGAAATACAAGATTGTATCCTTATTTGTGCAATACTGCAATCAGATGCAGAAGCATTGAAAATGTCTGTTAAAGAAGGATAACTGACGACTTTGAAGAAGAGACAAACATTCAGGGATAAATTACACCTTTCAACCATACTGCACAAATACCAGCAGGAGATTCTGCTTCTCTCAACTGCTTAAATCTATAAACCCAACATGCCCTTTTATCTGTGCACAACTCAGACTACTGTTTGCGTGCTGGTGTGGGGATTATTCCTCCCAGACATTTAGAAACTTTTAATACCCCTAATTAATGGCTTTAATTTAACAACCCACCTGAATATAGCATCTGATTAATCGTTTTTCATTTTGGCCACAGCTTAGAGTTCAGAGATGCAGTGGTCTTTCCAGTCATCAGATCTGAATCCAATTTAACGCCCTAAGGATGTGGGCGAAGAGTAGATTGGCAGCGTGATAAGTCTGCTGAAAGTCTTTGAAGAAATGATGGAGCAGGGATTCAAAAGAATCCATCCAGCACCAATCATCGAAAATGGATGCAGCATGAGTGCAAAGAAAAGTTCTATGATATGAGACAATTTCCATTACAAAACTGGGGCTTCAGGGGACAAGAAAGCAAAATTACAGAGCAGTAAAAAAGAATTATTCATGGAGCATCGCGTCGCGCAGTGGTTTGAGCAGGCGCCCTAGATATAGAGGCTACAGACCTTAACATGGCTGTACCATGGTCAACTCCCATCCTCAGTACTCTTGCCACATGTCTTTCCCTCTTTCCTGTCGGATTACTATCAAATAAAGGCCGCTAGTGCCAAAAAAATTATTTTAAAAAAATTGTCTACATACATGCCTCAGATTTTCTTTTTTGCCACACTTAAATGTTTTTAGCTCATCAAATATATTTTAATATCAATTCAAGATACCCTGAGTAAAAAAAAAAAAAAAAAATAAGGCCCTATATTAAAAAGTAATTGCCATCAAGCCTATGTGACAACTGTTAAGTTATTCTGAAGCAGAACCTGTGGAAGAATTCTGCCTCGCTTTTCTTTTTAGAATTGTTTTAATTTAGCCACAATGGGTGATTTTGGGCCATTGGCTTGAAATCCTGACTTGACTACCTTAAAACTTTTACTTTAAGTCAACATGTTTGTGGCATGTGTGAGATGGGCCTTTCATGTCTATTTGGTCAGCAGTGGTTTTTACCTGGGATCACTCTCATGGATGCCATTTTTGCTCAGTCTCTTTTTTTATTGGAATTATAAAAAATATTTTTTGTGAGAAAGACCATACCTAAACCGTTTCATATAATCCACCTTTTCTGGCACACTTGGTGGGTGTATTGAACCCTCACACCCACCACTCCCTTTCACCTCCATTAAATCAGTCATCTATTATTAACCAAGGCTTACCCATTTTACTCAGAATGCCACCCTAAATCCACCCAAACCTCCTCATAGTTCCCTCCTTTTCTTCATCCCTCCTCTCATTCTTTGATGTGGTTTGCAGAAGCAAACTGTTAAATCTGACCTTAACTGAGTGACTTCCAAAAAGCTTTAAATGTTGTTCTAGGTTATTTTGGAACCTCCTCAATGATTTGTCAATGCACTCTAGGAGTAGTTTTAGTAGGCCCACCACTCCTGGGAAAGCTCACCACTATTCCATGTTTTCTCAATTTTTGGATGATGGCTTCATGGTTTAACAGGTGGTGCAACCGTGTTTAAAGAAAAAAAAAAAAAGTCACCGCCTGGACTGAACTAAGCAAATAGGTATGAGCCTCCTATTGGATAATTACTGCATGGGTGATTATCTTCCAGCTGGCAACAAGTTATTTAACCCCAACTGACGCACTGAGTAGTTTCTTATTTCTTAAGCAGCCATGTGGAAAGACACATCCTGTGGTCATGAAAAAGATGTTAGTCTGTTTAGGAAGGTTCAAATCATCAGCATCAAGCAGAGAAAACATCTAAGGAGATTGCAGAAACTAAAAATTGGGTTGACAACTGTCCAACACATTATTAATAACTGGAAGAAAAGTGGGGAACCATTGTCTTGAAGGAATCAATCCTGAATGATTGTGATAGGTGATTACTTAAGCATTTGGTGAAATCAAATGGAAGAAAATCAACAGTAGAACTCAGAGTGTTTCTACATGAGAAGGGAATGCAAAAGATCAGGACTGAAGAGCTGTGTAGCCATAAGAACACCACAAATCAGTGAGGCTAACCAGAGAAAAACGCTTCAATTTGCAAGGGAGCATAAAGATGGGATCCTAGAGCAATGGAAGAAGGTCATGTGGTCTGACAAGTCCAGATTTACCCTCTTCCAGAGTGATAGGCGTGTCAGGGTATAAAAGAGGACAATGAACTGATGCACCCATCATGCCTTGTGACTACTGGGGGCAGCGCTATGATCTAGGGTTGCTGCAGTTGGTCATTATGAGTTCAGCTGACTACCAGTATCCTGTTTTCCATCATACTATTGTTTATTTCATAATGGTACAGGAATATTCCCAGATGACAATGTCAGAATTCATCAGACTCAATTTTGAAAGAGTAGTTAAGGGAGCATGAGATGACATTTTTACACATGGATTGATCACCATAGAGTTCAGGCCTTAACTCCATTGAGAATATTTGTGATGTTATGGAGAAAGCTTTGAAGAGTGGGCGGACTCTCCCACCATCAACACAGTATCTCGGTGAGAAATGAATGCAAAACTGGATGGAAACAAATCTTGTTACATTGCAGAAGCTTATTGAAAACAATGCCACAGGAAATGCATGCCATAATCAAAGCTAAAGGCGGTCCAATGAAATATTAGTGTGACCTTTCACTGGTGCAGATTTTTTTTGGCCTGGCAGTGTATATGCACACACATGGACAAGTTGATTTGACCAGCTATTTATCTTAACAAACTTAACTCAGGTTATCTTTGTCTCATAATAATAAAATTTCTTTGTTGATCTACAAAAAGCTGTATTCTTAACCAATGGGTTGTTTAGGCACCCTAAAAAAACCCCAGATGTATCACATGAATTGGATAGAAGGCTATACTGTGTCTGTGAAACATATAAGCAACCCAAGAAATGTCATATGAGATCTGTGAAAGAATCCTTTTGTCAGGTCATGACATCGAAAATGCTTGAAGTTGCTCTTTCAAGCCTGTTACATTGCACCTCACCTGCTGAGGCTGAGACTGTAACACTGAGACAGTTTGATGTCATTTGTCTTTTCACATTTTTAATCTGATCATCTGATCAAAAAGAATGTGAGTCCTATTTCATTTACCTCCAGATGAGCATTGTATTGCCTCATGACCTATGGTGCCTTACAAAGATTTTCATACCCATTGAACCTTCACATATTTTCTCATTTTATAACCATAAGCTTTCATGTGTTTTACTGGGATTTCATGAAATACATAAAAGTAGCAGATGTGGTCTTTTCTTTTTTAAATAAAGATCTGAAAAGTCAGCTTTGCATTTGCTTAAGCCCCCACCAGTTTTGGCAGCTTTGCCTATCCAGAGACCAAAATTTATCCATTCTTTGTCAAATAATTTGAATTCAGTCAGAATGACTGAAGAGCATCTGTGAACACCAGTTCTTAAGACTTGCCACAGATTCTGATTTTGGATTTACATCTGGACTTGAACTGGGCCTTTTTAACACCTAACCATGCTTTAAACTAATCAATTTCACTGTAGATCTGGCTATATGTGTCATCCTACTGAAACGCAAAGCTCCACCTCATTTTCAAGTCTTTTGCCCTATATTTTGTTCTCCATAGATCTAATCAGCTTCCTTATTCCTGCTGAAAGTTGCATTGGACCAGTGTCATACTGCTCCAACAATGTTTTACAGTGGGGGTGGTGCATAAGCCAAAATGTTCAGTTTTGCTGTCATCTAACCTTGAGGCACAGGGAGAGATGCAGGATACCAAACAACCCTACCCAACACCCAGCGCCCTGAGCCTGGAGCTTGCACAAGCCCCTAGCAGTAGACCCATCTGGGACCAACGAGGAGAAACCCCCTCAAGCAGCATCGGCAATCCA
Organism: Anableps anableps; assembly: GCA_014839685.1. Lineage (NCBI taxonomy): Eukaryota > Metazoa > Chordata > Actinopteri > Cyprinodontiformes > Anablepidae > Anableps > Anableps anableps. The sequence continues at coordinate 35,534,872 of CM026072.1, forward strand.
GATCAATCTGTTTTTGAATTTTCTTAGACTGAGGCATGATGTTTTACTTTTACACTGCAAAAACATAAAATCTTACAAAGTATCTTTTGTCTAGTTTCTAGTGAAAACATCTTAAGACACTTCAAATAAGACAAAACTAACTTACAAGTAACTTTTCAGCACGATATAGGAGATGGTTTTAAGTCAATTTGGAGCCCATGTTTTTTCACTTATAATTTTACTTTATTTTATATTTTTCCCATGTTTTAAGTGATAAAATCTCCCAGTGGAGCTAGTACTTTTTAAAATCAATATAAAGGAATTAATGACTTAAAACAAGCTCCTATATCTTGCTGACAAGTTACTTGACTAATTTCATTGTAAAGTGTCTTTGAGTGTGCTAATAAAGCACTATATAAGCCCTATGTCATTTCCGTTTCATAAGTTAGTTTTGTCTTATTTCAAGTCTACTAACCTAACAGTAGACTTGCACCAGAAACTAGACAAAAATACTTGTTAGATTTTTTGTTTTTTCAGTGTTGAGATCTTTTAGCCTAATTCATGTTGTCAGACATGTTTTATGTAAGTGATTTCTGGATTATACAAATCTGGCAGCACTCATTAATTAAACAAAATGTTCTTAATTACACTTGATTAATCTAATTTTGATACTCAAATCATTCTGATTATTTAAAACATTTAAGTTTTAAAAAATGGGGGCACATACTTTTTCAGCTCTTGTAGGATTAATATCTTGACAGTTTATTGAAATGAAATAAATTGTTTATGTGGAAAATGTTAAAACACAAGCCATCATTTTAAGGATTAAAGTCTTAACACTGAGGTTAAGTAGAAACTGAAAGACACAAGCAATCCTATTTCCTCCCACCTCCAAAAAAAATAAAATATGTCTCCCATCACTTAAAAATACATCTTTATGTTAATTGACTGACAAAGATGTGGGAATGACCTGCTAATCCTTCTGTTGAAGGACAAAAGCTCTAATGCCTGAGCATAAGTGGGAGGGGTGAGGGTGGGGGGGTTCAGAGGACACTTAAGACTAACAGTTGATACAGTAAATCAACTGTAGCTAAAAGAAATGACTAAAACTGGGCAAAACATAAATAGGGTCATGAGCGAGAAATATTATTCTGAAACAAGAACAAATGGTAACTGAAATGCTACAGTCAACCACTTTGACAGATCTTTGAATCCAGTTAGTTTAAGATTGACATGTGAGAAAATGACTAATAAAACAGGATCCTACAGGCATCAATGCTGCATGACATTCATTTTGATATTCGTTATCTGTGTCAGCCTGTTCGAAAACGATGAGCAGATAAAGTGAGGATCATCCAGACGAAAACCTGTGCAGTGATGAACGCATCAACATACCAGGAGGAGGAGCTGCTGGGTAACTCCACCTGGACCTTCTCCTACTATCACCAAAACAACACCCTCACCCCTCCGCCTCTACAGGACAAGGCGACCACCCCGAAACCTGCAGCCTGTGAGCAGGTCCACATTGCTGTGGAGGTTTGTATCAGTGTGTTTGACGTTAAATACCTGGGAACATTGGTCGGCATGTCGCAAATTATATTTACGAAATGGTTTTAAAACAAAACAAGAACGCTAAAAAAAAAAGGGATTAAAGCTGCAGTATGTAACTTTGATGAAAAATTTGTTTTTTACATATTTGTTATATTATCATTATGTTGTGACAGTATAATTTGAGACAGATAATCTGTGAAAAAAATCAAGTTCTGCCTTCTCCCAGTTCTAACTGAAGAAATACATCATTCATTCAGAAACAATATCTAACAATAATATCATCAGAGCCAGGAGGAGGGTCTCAGCGCTGTCAATCACCCTCATGTGCGCACTACTCACACACTCCCCCCTGCTCTCTGCTACGGTGCAGCTGGTTCACCACAGCATTGCCTGCCAGCAATGATAAGGCTAAGGCTAGTTAGCATGACCACTGATGATGGCGGATATACGGTTTCCCTGGAACGAGAAGTTATTTCTCCACCATTAGCACATTTAGCAGCACGTACACGAGGGTGGTTGACGTCACTAAGCCCCTCCTCCTGGCTCTGACTGGTTGTTTCAGGTCGGGAGCGGTGCATTTCTTCAGACAGCGATAGTAGCTCAGGGAGGAGGTGGAGGAGATCGATCTTTTCACTGATTAGCTGTCTCATACCTTACTGTCACAACATGGTGACAGTTTTAACAACTATGGAAAAACATATACTGCAGCTTTAAATAGAGGTCTTTTTCTGCTACTGGAATAAATTTGGGAAGGATGCAAGCACTGACTTACAAGTGTGTAGTTCATTATGGGTTTTCAAAAAAAAAAAATTATAAGAAAAAATATTTGAGGGTTACAATTGTAAATAATTTTAAATTGTTATTGCATCAGTTTTTCTGTTGTTTTGGATTGCTTTTTCCCCTTTATATGTTTCTTAGTGATTCCTGTCATAAAATTATATTTTGAGTTTTCTTAATATATTGCAATGATTATGAAGGGTAGTAGTTTAGTGTAATTTGGTGTGTAAAAAGGTATAAATATAAGCCTTGTGCTTTTGACTGTACTTTTTCAGTCAAGCTGTTAAAATTGTTGCAGTGTTATGAAGAGTTGATAAATTATTTGAGGAGTGACTGAATAAATAAAAAATAATCAATCAATCAATCAATCAAATCTTTTAAGATTTATTCAGAGAATCCATGATAATCCCTGCCCCAAGTTCTCATTTCTTTCTTATACCTATACTTACTGTTGCTGTGTATTGTTCCTCATCTCTCCACAGGTTTTTCTGATCCTGGGTATCATCTCTTTAGTGGAAAACATCATGGTCATTACGGCAATAGTGAAGAACAAGAACCTCCACTCACCCATGTACTTTTTTGTCTGCAGGTAAACAATTATTTTTATTATTATTCAAATTGGGCCACAGCTAGTTTTAAGAACTATTAAAGACATATTCTTTTTCTTACAAACAAAATATTTGAACTCCAACAGACACATATACAAGTGTAATTATTCCAGCAAAAATCTAAAGTTCTGAACTATTTTGTAATAGGGTTCAGTTACTCTGATATGTATCTAAAACATGATTCAGCCAGTTGTGTGTAAAGTAGCATTATCCCAAGGTATTTCACCTTCTCATGCTGCATTTTCTTTAAAATATTCTTGAAATGTTGCATGAAAAAATCCACAACTAGGGAAATTTCTAGTGAATAATTTGGAGTTACGTAAAAATCTGTGAAAACTGAATCCCAAAATGCGGTTCTCATTTTTATATCCTGCTTTCAATGTTTTTGCAGTCTGAAATATATTAACGTCCCTGAAGAGCATTTTTCATAGGAGTACACTTTCGCAAATCTGCTGCAAACTGGAATTATTGTCAGACGTTTTGGTGGTGAGACAAATGTTATTGTTGAGGCTTTAATTGGCATTGTTTTACATGCTTATATTGTACATAAAATACTTTTTAAAAAGTATTTCTTCTATTTCAACTGCTTAATTTTTTAGCAAATATATCCAATTTATGCAATAGGTCAATATTTACAGAGTCTATCGTTCTTGTTTTTTGACACTGGGGTCATTTGTGCTGAAAAATCCATAGGTTGGTAACAAATATTACTTGGATTTTTGGAAGTTTGATCCTGCTTGGTATTAATGTTCTTGGGTTGAACTGTGAGCTAACCAACTGTCTTGGGAAGCGAACCCAAATATAGTTTATATCAGGATGTCTTGGTATGACAGGTCTCATGGTAGTGTCCACTTTTTTTTCTTTCCAGACAAAATATTCTCAAGATGTGTCCAAAATAAATAAAAAGACAAATAGATCCAAGAACCTAACTCTGCACCAATCCTCTCTGTCCTTATACTTCCTGCAGAATTTAGGTCTCTCTGTTATGGGTTTATTTTTTGGACATAAGTGCCTTCTTTGCTGGTCCTCTTGTCACTATGCTTTTGTCCAACAGTTTGTGCTTCAAGTTTTCAGCAAGGCTCTCCTAAAATTCATTCTGTTGCGCTGCACTCGTCAGGAGAAGATGATTGGTTGTGCTTCCTGAATGTCCTGAAGTATTCTTCACCTAAGCAGAACCTCTCATGCTAATCTAGCAAACTCCTTACATCTGAAGTTATTGTAATGCAAAACAAAGATGACACCTCACACTCTGAATCTTTATTTTAGCCTATTTTTAGTTTTAATTAATAACAACATTATGTAATATCTCATGTCTCATTGAGGTTGGAATTAGATTCAGATTCAGATTTGATTTATTTTTGGTAAATTTATAACATTATAAAAAAAGGAAACAAAATGAAACACTATTCTACAAACCAATGAATACCAGTATATAAACCAGTATATAAAAAAAATATTCATTTTATAGCAGGTAAAGGCTGTATGGCAGGGTTGCCACACATTAGTACACATTTTTCTAAATTCCATCCTTATTCAGATTGACATTTCTTGAGTCCCTTGTAATTATTTCTGAAAAGCATAAATTCAAAGACGAACTATGAATATATGGCAGAGATTTGTTCAGTGGTCAGACTTTTAGCATGCAAAAACCAGAAATATACTTGGATGGACTAATGATGGACCTTTAAAAAAAAGACAAAATATAATCTTTTTATAAAATAGCTACTATTGGAAATGTGTCATTTTTTTAAAGACCACCATTTTATTTCTATTTTTGGATTGTAAAATGAAGAAAAATGTAAAAAAAAAAAAATTGCAAAAAGAGGGTGTTATACATTTCTTCTATGGGATGTTGATATTTGTGGAAAAAATCTTTAAAAACGTAGTAAAAACGCACATAGTTTCAATTTTTCCCGATTTTTCCATGCTGTGTAGTACAATAAGATGTTTATTTCTGTCAACCTATGTGACGGGTTGTCTGTAAGACTTTAAGGTGATAAAAACTTTGAGTACACCAATGTTTGTTACATAAGGCCGAGGCACAATGCATCATTTGTTGCCAAGCAGTTCAGTAAAACATCCACAGCACAAAGCATCAGGAGCTTCTTTGTACAAAGCTGTCGACATCAATACTGCACTGTTTTCATCGATAGAAACTTGTCTTTGAATTCTTCATTTTTTGTAAAGGTGTCAGATTTACAGAAAACTTCAAATGGTTAAAATGACAAAATACTGGAACACTGGCATGTCAGATTTCTTGTAGCACATATAGAAAAGATCCCCGATTGTATTGAGCAGGTTCATTAGTATGGAGGCAATTTGACTCAAAACACTTCATTCTCCCCTTAGAACAAAGAACCAGGTCATCTGATCTTAAGTGAGCATTCAAAGATGATGCCAGCTGTTAGATCAGAGCTCAAATTCCTATTCAGCTAAAGAAGTAACACCTGCTTTAATGTCTTCACATCACACTAAGACAGGAACAATGATTCCTACATTGATACAGTCAGATTAAAACATAGCTAGCTTTCATTTTGAATGTTTGTTATTTAACATGACAGAAATAGAGTCTGTTTTGCTTTGTTGTTTTGGGTATCATTACCAGTGTCAGGCAGTATGTGACATTTTTCTCGAGTGGATTAAAATGTCCAACTTCTGTTTTCATCAAAGAACATATAGAATAGATTAACAATAAATCTGAATCGAACTGTTTTGAAGAAAGTCAAACAATTGCATTGCTGCTGACTTGAACAGTTACAGCGCTGGTTTTGGTTACATATTTCAGGTTCATATTAGACAAATACAACCTGAGTGAATACAAAAAGCAGTTTTCAAAATATGCTTTTGTTTTTTAAAGATAAAGCTGTTCAAAATCAACCTATTATGATATGAAAAAACTATATTTGATCCCGTGTTAAATCACGAATTAATTAATTAAATTTTTGATTAGACACTAATATCCCTGATTAGAGTGAGATTTGTAGAATCAAGATATTACTTAAAGATCACCTTTGTGATAAGACAGAATATACTAAATGATTCATAAAGCAACACACAATGCCCCAATCTAAACAGATGAGAAACAATGTCTTTGACATTTTTCAATTTAAAAAGGTTTGCTCAGCCATTTCTACAGCTTTTGGACTCCAGTAAATCACTGTCAGAACCTTCATTCAAAAATGTGGAAAAAAACTGAATACTGGTGAATCTTCTCAGGAGTGAGCAGCCTACCGAAATAACTCCAAGAGCACATCAATTATTGATCCAGGAGGTGGCAAAACAACCAGATCTGAGGGTTCCGAGGTAAAGCCCCTGCCTACAAAGAAGAACACAAACCCCATTTCACATTTCCTGGAAAAACTTTTGATGATTGCCAAGAATTCTGGCAAAATATTTAATATAATACATACAAAGGGATATAAATCTATCTAGGAAAAAAGCCTAAACACAATAAATTGTTCAAACACATTGGAAAATACTCAAATCAGAAGTGCAGTGGAAAATTTTATTAAAACTGAACTGAACGACAGAGAAGTAAGTAAAAATGCTGAAGGCTAATTATTACCGCTGGAGTCTGTGTGAGAATCTTGCAGTGATATCAAGCGCAACTGAATCATGTTCCAGTTACAAGTTGGAAAACTGGTAGGATATGCTAACAGTTGTTTCCTTTATTTTCCTTCCCTTGTTCCTGTGCTGCGGGACAAGTATTATGACTATATATCAGGGAAGGAGGTCTCAGTACCGGTCTTGGTCTTGAGACCGGCCTCGACCTGTTTTTATTCCCAGTCTTGGATTGTCATGCCGCGGTCTTGGTGGTCTTTGGTCTCGGTGGACAAATTGGCTCAAGACCGGTTCGAGTCTCAATAGCTTTTGTCAAAGTTACAAAAACTTAACTCCATTTTATTTTCACCTGCAGAAGCACAACCACCTGAATTAAAAGCAGTGATCGGAGCGCAGCTGCGTCCCACCGTCTCAGGAAAAAAAACAAAACAAAAAAAACCAATAGTATTATTGATAATGACCGCGAAATTATGTTGCATGTGATTGTTTACAAAATCAGACGGCATTTGGTCCTTTGATTTACAAGAGCGCAAATGCGGAGCTGTCTAGCTTTTGCTGAGCAAACACCTGCATCTGACCGCAGAAAATGATTAAATATGCTTTTTTTAAAAAAAACATGAAGAATTTTAAGACAGGAAATTTAAGAGGAAAGCAAAATCACCAGGCCACCTCGAAGTTTTGTCCACCGCAAAGATTACCGAGATGGGAATTGTGAGCAGGACAACATCTAGTTTTATAAGACATCTGCAGGAGACACAAGGAAAAGTAATAATGTAAAAAATATGCACACCACCCAGTTTAAACACTAAGCAGCTAAATAAGAATAATAGTAAAAACGTTAATGGACGCTAAACTTGCATCACCGCTCTACTTGCACTCAGCAGCTGATGAAGAGAAAAAAATAAGGCTCATCAAGCCAAAAACACAAATTCAGTCTTACCTTCGATGTTTTATGGTCATAAACCATGTTAGAGAAAATATTCCCACTTGGCTCCTGTAATCTGCTGTCCCTTCGTAATACCTGTTGGCAACCTGATTGTTGTAAATCTCACGATTTTAATGGCTCTGATAGTTTTGGAATCCCCCCTGTGGGCAATTTGCGTGCCTGCAGGGACTAATAGTAATATTAAAATGCCTAATAATTTATTCATATGTCCAGTGTATGTGTTTTTAAAGATCTGATACTCCGAGGAATTGCTTTTATTCAGATGATCATAAAAGGAAAGATTTTTTTATATATGACAAATCTTTGTTAGCCCATGTTTTTTAAATTTATCATACAGCTGTTGTGCAATGTAAGCTGGTTATTTCAGTTTAGAGAATGTGTATCAATGTATGGCTGCATTTAATACCATAAGTATTAATTTATTATGACCATTAATAATTTAATACCAAGAAGTGGTTTTGGTTGAGTAATTAATTGTTTTTCCATTATTTTTTTGCATTTTGTGGTGCACAAACAGCAATGTCCTGAAATATTTGTTGATGTTCTAAACATTTGGCCTCAGTCTTGGTCTCAGAAGGTCTGGTCTTGGCCCTGGTCTCTTAAGGCCTGGTCTTGGTCTCAGAAGAACCAGTCTTGACTCCATCCCTGCTATATATTATAACTATTGTTACCAATACAAGTGAATTTCTTAAAGTATCAAAATAACACATTTCCTAACACAGAATATGCAACACTATTTGTATGAAAGATTTAATAAGATACCCTTTAAGAGTATAAAAAATGATTTACTTGTACATCTAAAAAAATAATAACATTGTATGAAAGTGCAATATTCTTTGCCAGTTGTCTTAGAAAGTGAATCATCACACATAGAGTGATATATTCTCTTTATCTGTAGACCATAATCATCAAAACTACAACAGACAATGTAAACCCAAAATTCTGTTAGAATACTGTGAAAAATGTCATTAATAGAAACTCATGATGTCACACCCTAATCTGCTAATTAACTCAGAACACCTGCAGAGGTTTCCTGTACCTTTAAATGGTCTCACAGTCTGGGTCAGTAGGCTACACAACCATGGATACTGTTCAGATTTAACAGTTTTAATGTAGATTTAAGATGGTTTCCTAGTAATCTGAAAAGATCCTCCGACACAAGCTCTGAACTTACTCTGCAAGAACAACAACAGGCTTCAGCAGTTTTCCAGAGCTCTGAATGTTTTTTTCTTTAGAAAAAATTGTACAAACATCTCACCAGTTGAAGATTCTGGTACAGGGTCACTGCAACAATGGGCAGGCAGAAATGTAGATTTAAAGCAACCCATCTTCACAAACAAAGACGCCTCCCCAACGACTCTGCAATCCTGCTTAAAAAGGTACAGACCCTATCACTATCTAAATTTGAGGAGGGTTTCCGTTAGAAAGCTATACAAATTACTAAGAAAATTATTTATCACACACAACTGACTACCAACTTATACAGATATTATGCAAAACAACAAACAAAAAGCAAATCAAACAGAAGTTTCAGTCCACTTTAACCCTCAGCTTCACCCAGTGGTTTGCTCCGATGAAATGGATGATTAGGAATTCCCTCCAAGTGAAGTCATTTGACTGCCATCATGTGTGCACTCCATGAAGCTTGCCCTCAGGAAGTTGACCTAAAAGAAATAGTCAGTCTTCAAAATAAAAATAAAAAAAACCATAAAACAAATTTCCTGTTAATGTCTATGTGTGCCTCACCTTAGCAAGGGAGATGCTTTACACCACCCTCACAGTCTGTTTTTGTACTTAGGGTGACAAGAACAAGCTCTTTCTGGCCAGGGTACTTCACGCTTCACAAGAATTCAAGTGCAGAACTTCTAGAAAGTCTTTATAGGTCCCTCCCACTGGAGTACAAATCCACTTATTTTTTTCTCAGACACGACAAGAGAAATAAGTGGTGCTGAGTATAAGCAAGAATAGGCAGGAAGAACTTCCAAAACGAGAGCTGCAATAACAGAATGATGTCATTTTGTTCTTGTTGCTCTGAGAGAGAGAGAACAGTTTTTTTCTCTTTTTACAAAATATGTATTGGCCTTTAGAGGGAGGAGAAGAAAACTCTCCAAGCCACATATCCACATTAGGAGTGGGTAAAATTTTTATCACAATATTTTTTGATACTATTGTGATAACGATAAACATGATGATAAGAACTATTTATTACATCTTTTATGGTTGCTGAATGGCTGTGACTGTGTCACAGCAGCTATAGTCCCACAAACACAAATAATGCTATTGAAAAACATTCCCATTTGTAATGTGCTTCTTTAGGACAACAATCACACAAAGAACTGTGATTTGTATTACTAAACTGCACATGGTAACTGTATTTTCAAATTTATTGGTATTCATTGATGCTTTCATTGAACAGTGCTGAAAATGGTAAAACTATCAATCCTGATGATAAGGACAGTTTTTTTTGGGGGGGTTAAGCATCATTAATTGGAATTTATAGTGACAAATAATAATTGTGTATGGTGATTGAGTGGACAATAAAAACACAAGTACAACAAAATAACAAAAAAAATATATTTTTAAATTTTTTTAAATTCAACATTAATTCTCCAGAACGCCTGAATGAAATGGATGATTTCCCTCATCAGAAGTCACTCAGCTCTGCAGAGGCCTAGAAATGAGCCATTCATAGTATTCAGGTAGAGAAGTGATGCATCTAAAGGCATAGGATATTAGCTTTCAAGCACTGGATTCAGGCACCCCCTTATTTAACTCAAAAGACTACAGCCTCAAACACCTGCTAACTTGTTGCTTTAAAGCAAATTGCATCTGTCAGTGGTATCAATTTATCACCCATGAATCATAGTTAGGATTGGAATCGCAACATGAGCGACAAGAAAATGGCTCACCCCCTCAGAGAAGGAAGATTGCACATTAAATCATTGATTGATTTAACTGACTTTCCTGCTGTGAGGCAGGGATTTAAATGCATCATTACACAACAGGAAGGTCTGGCAGCTTTTCTGCTGGCTGTTGGTGAAACAGAAACTTTAGGAATGTATGTTTGTGGCCAAAGCTTCCATTAACACGTCTTGCTTTGTTGCAGTCTGGCTGTGGCAGACATGCTAGTGAGTGTGTCCAACGCATGGGAGACCATCATCATTTACCTTCTCAACAACAGACAGCTGGTGGTGGAGGAGCACTTCATCAGACAGATGGACAACGTGTTTGACTCCATGATCTGCATCTCTGTTGTAGCTTCCATGTGTAGCCTGCTGGCCATCGCTGTGGACAGGTAATGAAGAGAGAATTTCTATGTCCCACACAACCTCGTAGAACTGTTTTTAACCCTTTAAAGCTGCAGTATGTAACTTTTTCATATTTGTTAAAACTGCCACCATGTCGTGACAATATGGTATAAGACAGATAATCTGAGAAAAGGAAACCACCAATCAAAACCAGGAGGAAGGTCTTAGTACTGTTAATCACCCTAATGTACATACTGCTAAATGTGCTAAGGGTGAAGAAACTACGTACCATTCCAGGAAAACCATTTATCTGCTGTTATAGGTGGCCATGCTAACTAGCCTTAGCATTTGTAGCAGGCTATGTTGTGGTGGACCAGTTGTAGTGTAGCAGAGAGCAGGGGGAGTGTGTGAGCAGTAATTACATGAGGGTGATTGACAGCACTATGACCCTCCTCCTGGCTCTGATTGGTTGTTTCTGACTGAGTGGCGTATTCCAGTTAGTACTGGGAGCACTGGAAGAAGGCAAAAGAGCTTGATCTTTTCACAGATTATCTATCTTATATTATACTGTTACAAGCTAATGATAATTTTAACAAATATGTGTAAAACACATTTTTCATAAAAGTTACATACTGCAGCTTTAACTTTTTTTTAATATATTTTGTCACGTTACAAACACAAACTTCAGTTGTGTGATGTGACAACATAATGTAGCACAAAATTGTCGGGTGGAAGGGAATGGATGGTTTTATGCCTTTTTTTATGCCTTTACAAGTACAAATCTGTAAAGTGATACATGCATTAGTATATGCCCTTATTCTCCTTACTCTAATACTCTTAACCTGAAGGGAACCATTTTCCTTCAGATGTCTTTCTGTGTGTCAATGAACCTCTGAACAAATCAACTGTTGACTTTCAGTGCCAAGCATCCTGCATGTCAAGGTAAACGAAAAATGTGAACAGGTGCACATTTTTCAAGATGATGAAAAAGATCCATAGCAGGCCTTACAAGTTCCATTATTCTACATAAAGACCAAAGAATACAGCAGAAAGAGGAGTGAAAAAATTGTGGAGAAGTTTAAAGTAGGGTTAGCTCCTAAAATGATATACAAAACTTTGAAAATCTCACAGAGCTCTGTTTATTCTGTCATCCTAACAAGGAAAGAGTATTGTACTACTGCAAACCTACCAACATGACCATCAATCTAAAGAGCCAGTAAGGACAACATTAATTAAAGAAGAATATAAATCCATGGCAACTCTGGAGGAGGAGCAGAGATACACAGCCCAGGTGGAAGAGTCTGTTGGCATTGACCTCCCCTTTTTTTTTTTTTTTTTTTTTTTTTTTTTTTTTTTTTTTTTAACAGTGCCACACTGTCCAGCAGTGTGGCACTTAGAATTGTTGCCTGAGTGTCAAGGTAAGGCCAAACAGATGTTCTTTCACAAGCTTTTAACATGATGTTCCCCTTGGTATATAAATATGTTTTGGGTTTATTTCAAATGTAATGGACACAAAGATGGAAAAAGGGGGAAGGAAAGAGAAAACAATGGAGAAAAGTTTAAACGGGAAAGAAGGAGACAGAAGTAGAGGAGAGAAAAAAAGCATAGAGATAAAAACAAGTCAACACCCTTGAAGTCTGCCTCTAGATCTGTGGAAAGAAAAACAAAACAAAACCAAGAATCCACAACAACAAACATATAATAATAACAGCTATAACTTCAATGGAATGTACACAGTACAAGGTAATACAAGATGTATTTAGTGGTAATCGCAGCCCAATTGAGAGTGTATCTGGAAAAAAAAATAAACATCCCATTTTTTTTAAAGAAAGCCGTTAGAAATCAATTTGCAGTTTATTGCCACAGCCATGAAGTGGGTTCAGTAAACATGCGAAAAAAGGTTATTTGGTCAGATTGGACCAAAATTCAACATTTTGGCCTTTGTGCGCTATGTAGGGGTGGACTGGCACACGGGACTACCAGGGATTTTCCCAGTGGGCCGATGGGCTTGTGGGCCAGTGGTTAAACCCGTGGAGAAGCTGTCATGCTCACCCTGTAGTCATGCAGCACGCTGTTATTTTACTTATGTCTCGAACTGTGCCATATCAAATGCCTCCTCTACCTCTCCCCTTCTGACCAGTAAACACATGAAGGAGTGCTACAGGGCCAGCCGGCTGACAATGAAGAGCAAAGATCAGAAAAACTCATCCCATAAAGCCCAACAATTAGCCTTTGTGGCCCTTATTAAAAACCCAACAGCCATGAAACAGAAAAACCTGGTCTGTCTCTACTAGTGCCATATAAATTCAATCTCCCTGTTTGCCTCTTGCATCCAGCAGAAAGCTTCACAGTGCAGTGGCTCTAGCTCATCATGCAGGGTTGGCCCAAGGTGGTATTGGGCCTTAAACAGATATAATTTAAGAGTCCCTCTTCCTGGTGAGAGCATCACCACCACTAGTTTCAATTTAGATTTGATGGAATTTAAGAGAGAGGAGGTCAAGTTTATTAGCAGCGCTTAAAAGCAATCACTGATGATTGGTTATTTACTGAGATGTATTTGTAAACAAAGTGAGCTCAAACACAAAGATTAAACTCATAGAATCAGATTGTAGCCATGGCAACACAACAATCAAACTATGAAGATTATTCTGTGCACTTTTACAACGTAAACTTGCAAATTAAATCCTAAATTTATATGTAAGCATATTAAAATCTTTTATTTATCTCTGCTGAAATCATTAAATCAAATTTAATAGCTTAGTTCACTTTGCCTTGGGCTTTGTCATCATGTTGTTCCTCTGCATAACATTACCTGTCATTCACTGACGCTTTAAGTGACATTAAATAAGTCTGCATTAGTCATGACGATGGAACAGTGAAAGCAAATTACAAAACATAAATGTGGCACTGAAATCTGACCTGTCTGGTGGTCCTTGCTCTTGTTCTGGGTCTGTTATCTCCACCAGACATGATGAGAACTTGAGAACTTTAAAATGTTTTTGTTGTTACAGTGGTGTGAAAAAGTGTTTTCCCCGTTCCTGATTTCCTGTTGTTTTTGCTTGTTTGTCACTTCAGTGTTTCAGAACATCAAACCAATTTAAATAGTCAAAGACAACACAAGTAAATACAAAATGCCATTTTTAAATTCAGATGTTTATTATTAAGGGGAAAAAAATCCAAACTTACATTGCCCTGTGTGAAAAAGTGATCTTCCCCCTTGTTAAAACATAGCCTAACTGTGGTTTATCACACCTGATTTCACTGTTTCTAGCCACACCCAGGCCTTATTACTGCCACACCTGTTCCCAATCAAGACATCACTTAAATAGGACCTGCCTTACAAAGTGAAGTACACCAAAAGATGGGACTCTAGCAAACCACAGTGAGAGCCATTATCCACAAATGATGAAAGCATGGAATAGTGGCGAAGCTTCCCAGGAGCTCAGTGACAACTCATCCAAGGGGTCACAAAAGACCTCACATCAACATCCAAAGAACTGCAGGGCTCGCTTGCCTCAGTTAAAGTCAGCGATCATTGTTATACCATAAGATAGAAACTGGGAAAAAATGGCCTGCATGGCAGAATTCCAAGACAAAAACCAGTGCTGAGAAAAAAGAACTCTAAGGTTCATCTTAATTTTTCCAGAACGCATCTTGATGATCCCTCAAGACTTTTGGGGAAACATTCTGTGGACCGACAAGACAAAAGTTGAACTCTTTGGAAGGTGTGTGTCCTGTTACATCTGGCATAAAAGTAGCACTGTATTTTAGGGCAAGAGAATCATATTGGCAGTAAAACATGGTGGTGGTAGTGTAATGGTCTGGGACTCTTTTGCAGCTTCAGGATCTGGAAGACTTGCTGTGATAAATGGAACCATGAATTCTGCTACCAACAAATCCTGAAGGAGAACGTCCGGCCATCTGTTTGTGATCACAAGCTGAAACCGACTTGGGGTCTGCATCAGAACAATGATCCAAAACACACTAGCAATTCCATCTCTGGATGGGTGAAGAAAAACAAAATGCAGACTTTGGAGTGGCCTAGACAAAGTCCTTACCTGAACCCTATTGAGATGCTATGGCACAATGTTAAAAAGGCTGTTCATCCTCAAAATCCCTCCAATGTGGCTGAATTAAACCAATTCTGCGAAAATGAGTGGCAAAATTTCTCCACAGCTGTAAAAGACTCATTACAAGTTATCACAAACAGTTGTTACTGCTAAGGGTGGCCAAACCTGTTATTAGGTCTCCCTTAATAATAAGGGAGACCTAATATTTAAAAACTGTGTTTTGTGTTTACTTGTGTTGTCTTTGACTAATATTTTAATTGGTTTGATGTTCTCAAATATTAAAGTGTAACAAACATGCAAAAAATAATAAATCAGGAAGGGAGCAAACACTTTTTCACACCACTGAATAGCTGTCACATATTTGCATAGCCTTTTACACATTAACAATACTAATTTCTTGCATAGACTATGGTTGATACCCAGGAGAGGTGTTAGACAGCCAGAGAGCCCAAAGATCAGATTTTATAGTTGGCTTTATAGTTAGATTAGTTATAGTTTACCTTATAGGCTATGTATGAATACATTTATATTGTTCCTGTAAATTATGCCGGCCACACATAGTGCCAGTTCCCAGTTCTGGGAACTGGCACTATGTGTGGTGGAAAATTAACACCAACATCTCACCATCTACACCATGAAATACGGTGGTAGCAGCATAATGCTGGGGGAATACAGACAGGGAAGCTAGTCTGGATTGATGGATAAAGCTGAATACAGGCCAGTCCATGAAGAAAACCTGCTAGAGATCAAAGCATGTGAGTAGGCCTTTTCAAAATCCAAACCAAAAAACTCATTAAGAATCTGTGGTGAGATTTTAAAATCGCTGTTCCCATAGGCCTCCATCCAGTTTCACTCAACTTGATTATTATACAATGTGCCTTTTTCCTTCACAGTTATGCATAACTTTATCACTATGTAAGTTTGTGGTTGTAGTGTGATGAAAAGGGAAAAACTTCAAGGTGTTTGAATATTTCTGCAAGGCACTATATTGACCTTACGACACCAAGATGTGCACCTGAAAGGAATGATAGAGACACAATTTTATACATGTGTAACCTATAAAACCATTGCTCCACATGTAATACCACCACCTTTGACCTTTGATTCATTGACATACCCATAACTGGTACAAACGTCTGTCCCATCAAAATATTCCTTTTAGTCTCATTGAAATGCTGTGCTCAGCTGTTTTTGTGAGTTAGTGTAGTTTTCATTTTTGTTACTATTTCAAAAAAGGTAGAACATCAAGTGATTATATGGCAGTATCAAATGCATCTAAAGTCTCTTTCAGGCAAATCCTGATATGAAAAAGTTATAATTTGTTTCTAATTGCTTAGTGTGGTGTTTGATATGCTATTTATGGATTAGATAATAAAGAAAAAAACATACAGGTCATGTTTACAAAATGTCACTGACCACATCTTAAAATATAAACCTTGCTTAAGCTCACATTTGAAATCCAAACAAATAAGGGTATGGTTATTGTTTTACCATGATGGTACTTTATGTTAAAGCACCATTGATTCAAACTTGTTAAGCCAAGATAACGACAGTACAAAAACAATGTCTCAACAGTTCTTCAAACATCTCTCCAAGGCATCGCAGCCTTAGCTGTGCTCCTATAGCCAGAAGCAGGGCACTCCAGAGACTGACAGCTAAATGGCACCACAGCCAAATGCAGATCACAAAAAAATGGAAAAGTATTGTAAGATAATACTCTTATCTATTGCTTAAAGTTGTGCATGCAAAAACAGTATCAATGGTGATTTTGGTTTCATGAAAGACAGCAGATAAAAAAATGTAGGATCTTGAATATTTTAATCTTGGCTCCTTCTACATCACACTTTAAGTGGTGGTAACATGATCTGAATAATCTAATTCTGCTATCACATCTTTTATAGCAAAACACCCCCAGTGTTCTTATTGTCTATTTTATCATTACAGTGCAGTATTACTATGGTCTATATTAAATTCCTGTTTTTTTTCTGACATTTAACGAGTCAGTGCTCAGAAATTTCAGGAAGCATCTTGAAAATTTAGGGTGCATTCACACCAGCCCTGTTTAGTCCTCTTTAATCGAACTCCAGTTTGTTTGCCTATAAAATCCAGTTCCTTTGGGGAGGTGTGAATGTGAAATCAAACTCTGACCAAGAAAGCAAACTCTGGTTCGCCTAAAAATCTAGATCTCAGTTCGGTTGAAGGGAACTTTGGTGTGGTTCGAATGCATATGTGAATGCCAAGTGGACTGGAGACTGCTTCAAAAACAGGACGCAGACTATAGCACAGGGAATTCTGGGTCAATATAACCTAAACAAACGTGCGAGTCTAGTGCGAGTGGGAGAAATGGCTTGTGGTCTTTTGCCAATGACAAAAGAAAATCCTTCAACTACAAAAATCTGATGTCACTCCATTTTTGTTTACATTTCATGAAGAAGGAAGTTGCGCTCATTGTCTTCAGAGGTTTTCATGTCGTTTCCTTCAGTGGTTTTTGCTGCAGCGCCACCACAAGCAAGGGGGTGAACAGGTTTTTCCAAACGGTTTGGTTTGTTTGCCACAATGCAGTGTGAAAGTGAACTGCAGCAGCTGAAAATGGAACAAATGTTGCAATTTTGGTCCCCAACTGAACCAAGTCTACCAGACTTGTAGACTTAAGTCTGGTAGACTTAATAAGAGTTGTTTTCACACCTCAATAAGAGGTGTGAAAACAGCTTTAGTCTTACAAAAATGACTTGAGAAAGCTAATAAGTAATATGCTTTTCTCCACAGGTATGTCACCATCTTCTATGCTCTGAGGTACCACAACATCATGACAGTAAGGAGAGCAGGCTGCATCATTGGAGGAATCTGGACCTTCTGCACCGGCTGTGGGATCGTCTTCATCATCTATTCCGAGACCACCCCTGTCATCATCTGCCTGGTGTCTATGTTCTTTGCCATGCTGCTCATCATGGCTTCCCTCTACAGCCACATGTTCATGCTGGCTCGCTCACATGTCAAGCGGATCGCTGCGCTGCCAGGCTACAACTCCATCCACCAGCGGGCCAGCATGAAGGGCGCCATCACCCTCACCATCCTCCTTGGCATCTTCATCGTCTGCTGGGCTCCATTCTTCCTTCACCTGATCCTGATGATCTCCTGCCCTCGCAACCTTTACTGCGTCTGCTTCATGTCCCACTTTAACATGTACCTCATCCTCATCATGTGCAACGCTGTGATTGACCCCCTGATCTACGCCTTCAGGAGTCAGGAGATGAGGAAGACTTTCAAGGAGATAATCTGTTGCTACAGCTTAAGAAACGCCTGCACTAACCTTTGCTCCCTGACCGGTAAGTTCTGAAAAATGGAGAAAGAGAACACAAAAACGAGTTGGATGGACAAAGTGAACCGAAGCCGGTTCCAATGCTGTAAAAAAATATTGGAGATTCAACATCCAGTACATGAAAACTTTTTTTTTTCACTTACAAAACAGTTCTTAGTTAGGTGTTTGTTTTCCATCAAATGTTAAATAGGATGAGCCTGAATGGAGCCAGAAACAGTAAAGTGTTTCCTAATGCACTAATGCACTGTATCCAAAACACACACAAAGAGGCTGATTTATTTGGTACATTATCTAAACACTCTACTACCCCCATCTGAAATCACGAGTCATTTGAAAATGCGTCACAGATATCTGCCCTTCTTTTCATTCTCCCCTGACATTTCCTCCACTCTCCTTTTATAATCAATGAGATTACTATCCTGCCCTGCAGGACTATGACTGACAAGGCAGCCTGACAGATCTCTTTCACTTCTATTAGTGAACCATACAGGCTCAAAGAGTGCTTAAATATTCACTGTTAATTGCCGATGATGGCAACCCCAGGCACCCAGTGTTGTTTCAAAGCAGTGATATGCAAAGCCATAGCAATTAGGACTACCCGCAATGAAGCCAGCAACGGTGATAGGATTCTGGGAATTCTCACTGATGTTATGATTTGAGCCACAAACTTTAGAAATTTAATTTGGTGCTTTAGGGGATAAAACATGGAGTCAATGTAATGCATTGTTCCGTGGCTTTGGAATATGCTTTAATCATCACCATTTTTTTGTTGTATTGGTTTTTAAATTAAAAAAGCAGTTTCACTGACAAGTGAAAAAAATATAATAGCAAAATTCTGCTCTCCTCTGTTACAAAACATATTTAGGGGGCCAGGGATGAACAGAAGCAAATCATCAGCATATAATGAGCATATTTGTAGTCATTCATCTGTGTGATACTTTACTGTTTGTACAGTGGAACTATTTCATGCAGCAAAATACCAATGCAAAGAACATAATTAAGATGGTGCATACAGCATAAAGGAATCCAAGAAGTAACAGTAAGTACTATAAAAGGAAAAAATAGAAAGACTTTGATAGTCAAATTTAGTAAACTATCTAAGAAGATATCTTAACAGTACTAACTGCGATACAAATGCCAACAGTATTTATAGATACAAAATGTTGTGGAATGTTCAGCTGTTACCAAGAAAAGATCTGTTGTAGAATGAGATTGTGAATGCCAAGAATGATTTTCTAAATCCTTCTATGAAGTTAAATTCATGGTGGTGCAGTCTGATCCCAGCCTGGGGTCTTGCTGCAAGGAGTTTGCATGTTGTCCCCTTACATGTGTGCATTCACCCCTGGTACTCTGGCTTTCTCCAGTTCAAAAACATGACTGTTAGGTTAATTGGTCTCTCTAAATTGCCCTTAGTTATCAGTGTATGTCTGCATGGTTGTATGTCCTGTTTTGCCCTGGTGACCTGTCCAGGGTGTACCCAGCCTCTCGCCTAGTGAGCACTGGAGATAGACACCAGCCCCTTTATAAACCCACAAAGACAACCAGGTTTAGACAATGGATAGATGATAGATGACTGAAAGTCAGACTGATGGCTTGCCCTAGTTTGTCATTATTTTAGGATGCTTGTAAATCATTGATACACATTTATTTGGCTGATGTTTAGATATGAAAATAAGTAAATATATAAAATGTCGTAGTAAAGACAGAGCTGAGCCAAAAGGCAAAGCTCTCGATTTACCGGTCAATCTACATTCCTACCCTCCTCTATGGTCACAAGCTTTGGGTAGTGACCAAAAGAACGAGATCACGGATACAAGTAGCCAAAATGAGTTTTCTCCTCGGGGTGTCTGGGCTCTCTCTTAGAAATAGGGTGAGTTGCTCAGTCATCCAGGAGGGACTCAGAGTAGAGCCAGTTTAGGTCGCTCAGGCATCTGGTTTGGATGCCTCCTGGTGCCTCCCATAAACTTGACTTGGTGAGGTATTCCAGGCACGTCCCACTGGGAGGAGACCGAGAGAAAGACCCAGGACACACTGGAGGAGTTATGGTTCTCCCAGGAGCTGGGCCAAGTGGCTGGGGAGAGGGAAGTCTGGGTCACCTTGCTTAAGCCACAGCCTCAGCAACCCAACGTCAGATAAGCGGAGGTTGATGGATGGATGGATGGATGGATGGATGGATGGATGGACAGATAAAATGAGTCAGTAATGTCCCAACAAAAATGTCATACCCCATCTGGATGGAACTGTTTTCATTTCCTCATGTTAGACCCATGTAACGTAGTTTGAATGCTCCAACATGCAAGCCAGGATAAGAAACCGTGTTACAGCATTTTAACATAAATCCAGAGATTGAAATATTGAAATGTAGGTATAGATAGACTGTAATGAAATTGAGGTTAGCTTTGTACAGACCACATTTAGAGGTGGCCCAAGACATTTCTTGAGCAATCCAGTCACACCTGGACACACCTGGTAAATACAGCTGACTGAAGTCAAAATGTTTGTACTGGTTTGTTTCCATAGACCACCTTTAGATGTGGTCTGGAACACCTTTATCTGCTCTAGCATATCCGTCTGAGATTGACTGCTGGACCATCAACTTACATCTTTCCCCCAAGCGTTAACTACATAGACATTGAAAAAAAAGTTCTATAAACTGTTAAAATCAGACACTGTTTCCAGTTTATTTAGTACACTTTAGCAACTGTGTCAGAGAATGTTAAGAGAGGGTTTTAATGAACTTCTTGGTGGAATCCTTGTCAGTAAAACAGGGTGTCTACTCGGGATTATATTGATCAGTGGGGTGGTTACACACTATGCTCAGCATACTGTAAAATGTACCATGTTTTTCATATGAGAATCTGAGCTCTACAGCCATGTGTTGCACATTAACACGCTTTTTTATGCATACTTTGTTTACAACAGAGCCGAGTTGAAAGAGCCATCAGGATACATTGGGTTTCTAACTACACTAGAGTTTTAGAGTTTAAAATTGTCTGTGTCTCTGTGCTGACACTAAGCTCTGTGAAAGCACAAAAAATTTATGCTTTTTTAATTTTCTCATAAGACATCTATTAGCATCATAAGCTCATCAAGAGTTTTTAAGGCAAATTTTTTCCACAAACTAAATTAATCTGAATCAAAGGCACCATTAGATCTGTGCTTAATCCCTGGATGTTTTTTGAAAAACCCCAAGGCTGTTTTTTAGTTGCAGCCACAGGTGACAGGGGCTTAGATTTATAATAACACAGATAATTAAACATGTTGTTTGCCTCAGAGAAGCAGTGTTGAGTCTATTTGAGATGAAATGTTTCCTGCTGTCACAGCTTTAGCTCCAGAACTCAGCAGCTTCCTCTGTACAATTTATTCAGCTCTTCCCTCATTATAAACAAATACTGAGATACTGAGAGTATCTTCTATTGAGCAGATAAGTAGAAAAGTGCTAATTAAGAAAGCCTTACAATGTAAATGATGAAAAAATAATAATGCAAAAACAAAATGTGTACATTTTCAACACTAACTATTTTTCCTTTCCCTTTTCTGAGGAATCAGACTTTCTTGCAATGTTTTTAAGGAAAAACCTTTTCTCTGCACTTCAGCTGCAGATTTTTTCACCCATTCATTTAAACAAAGAGACTAAACATAGAAAAAGTTTAAAGTATAGAGAGCAGGTAGATGAATAAATAAAAATGATGACAAGACTTTTAAGCTTTCAATTAAAAATATTCCTGTAAGGCCTGACTCCTTCACAAATAGATGACAACAGCTCGGGGTGGTCTAAAACTTTTGTACAGAAGTTTGTGATCTGAACAATTGGAAGTGCAGAAACAGAGGTTGAGCTAACTGGGCAGCAAACAAAGAAAAACGATATGCAAAGAATTAATTTTAATTAGGGATGGGACATTAATGCATTATTTCCGATTAAATAATTGCATAGATTTTAACGCAATAATAATTTTTTGTTAGTTTTTTATATCCAAACGTGCCGAGATCCTTTGTGTTTGAGTCTTTCTGTAAACTGATGCGACATGCTTAAACAACAACAATGGACAACAAAGCCACTACTCTTGGTCCACTGGGGGTTAATTTTTGCTTCAAAAAACGATCTGATGGGACGCTGATAAAAACTATTGATGTGTGCAAGTTGTGCAAAAAGGAGTTGGCCTTTCATCAAAGCTATTCAAGCCTAAAATAGCATCTCAGTGCTAAACATGTTGCAGCAACACAGAAGTTCCCAACGCTAATGTCAATGTCCACAGTCCACATTTCTAAAGAAGTTACATGTATGATCAGGAATTCCTAAAAAACTTGGAAGCTGAATGGGTATAATAGCACCTTGCACCAATCTGATGGTTCAATAACCTAAATAACAGATTAAGAACCATAAATATTTGTTTCTGAGCTCATATGTTTATTACTTCAAAAATTTAGCAGCAAAGAGGGTTTTTGAATTGAAAATGTTGCTTATTTTGTCGATATATAGTTTTTGTTCCAACTTTCTTTATTGAATTTTCAGCTACTTGACATACAATACTGATCAGTAGGACAATGAGAAAGCAGTAATCACAGAAAAAGGAAAAGAAATGTAAGTTGGTTTCTTCCTCAATCCCCCCCCCAACACACCCCAATCTAGGTCTGAGTACAAGACAAACGTTTAGCAGAGATCCAGTCCCTGTAACAACACCCAGTAACATTACATATGCTTACACATCCACCCATCCACACACATTCCAAAACAGAGAACAATACTATATATAAAAGAAAAAAACATAAATGAATAAATACTTAAAAGAGGATAAAAATAAAAGTCCCTACAAATAGTCTACTTTGCCTCTGTGTCAGACAGCAAGGTGATGGTGCCTACTAAAGATAGGAAAGGTCTCAAGGTCTCCATAAATTTACTGGTTGACCCCTTAAGTGACAATCTGAGTTTTTCCAGCTTCAAGTTGTAGAGGACTTCCCTCACTTAGAGGTCATGAAAGGGAGGGATACTTAGTTTCCACTTAAGTAAACTGAGACTACGAGCCAAAAGAGTGGTGAAAGCTAAAGCTTGTTTCAGAGAACATGAAAGGTCCATGTCTGGAGAGATGCAGTGGATTGGAGAGGATTGTCTGATCATATGCTAGACTAAGTGTTTTAAGGATGTTACCCCAAAACCCACTTAACTTAGGGCAGGCCCAAAACATGTGGGTATGATTAGCCGGTGACTGTCCACACCTATTACAAGCATCACTAACTGTTGAGTAAATTTTAGCTAATTTTGCGTTTGTGTAATGCACTTTGTAGAATATTTTTGCACTGGATCAAGGCATGTCAGGCACACATTGAAGATATGTGAATTAGATTAATGGCAGCATCCCATTGTTCCTCTAATATATTGGCACCAAGCTCCTCCTTCCAAGCCATTTTAACAAAAGGTACAAACTTTGAGGTATTATTATTATTAAGAGAATTATATAAAAATTAAATAAATTTTTCCTGTTCTGGGTCTAATTCTAGGAGAGTATCTAGAAAAGATTCAGGGGGTCGATTAGGAAAGTGTGGAAACACCTTTTTAACATAATCCCTGGCCTGAAAAAACCGAAAGAGATGAGAATTGAGCAATTAGAATTTAGGCGACAGTTCAGTGAATGACTAAAAGACATTGTTGCTATAAAGGTCCTTTACAGTCCTGATCCCCTTATCATGCCACAAGCTGAAAACTAAATCGGTAACTTAGGGCATAAAGTTGCAATTTTTGACTAAAGGTGTTTGTATCGAAGGTCCATGCAGACCAAGCTGTTTCTTGAACTGGCTCCAGATAGCTAATGTTCCCCTAACTATAGGATTATCCTCTGCCAGAGAGAAAGGAAGAGGAAGCTGAGAACACAGCAGAGAGGATGATGAATAATGGCTAGATGCTTTTTCAATTTGAACCCAGGTAGGTGAAGCATTACCATCACTCCTCCAGTATAAGAGTTTCTGTACATTGGCTGCCCAGTAGTAATACCTTAAGTTGGGAAGGGCAAGACCACCTTCATATTTTGGGGACTGTAACACAGATTTATGAAGTCTGGCAGGTTTTTTAACCCATAAGAACTGAGATATTTTTTTGTCCAATTTATCAAAGAAGGGTCAGTATAGGAACATGCTGGAAAAGGTACAGACATTTGGGGAAAACAACCATTTTGACCAGGTTCACCCACTCTACCAGAAACAATGATAACAAAGACCACCTGTCAAAATCCTTCTCCATGGTCTCTAATAATGGTAAAAAGTTCTTATTCATCATGTTAGTCAAGGAAGAACAGATAAAGATTCCTAGATAACGAAACCCTGCATCTGCCCACTTAAAAGGTGAAATTGAACCCAGAAGCTTTCTAGCCAGAGAGTTTATGGGAAATAATTAGCTTTTTGTAGTTGTGGTTATGACCAGAAAGTCTGTTATATTGTTCTAGAATATCAAACAGCACTGGGAGTGACGTATGAGGACTGGAAATGTATAAGAGCAAGTCATCCGCATAAAGGGACACCTCGTGGGTTACACCTGATCTTAGAATACCTTTAAACCCCTCCTTGGCCACGCAACCAGATGGCAAGAGGCCTCTATTATAATTGCAAATAACAGGGGGAACAGGGGGCATCCCTGCCTAGTTCCCCTTTCAACAAGAAAGGGTGAGGACACCATATTATTTATTTTAATTGAGGCCATCGGTGAGGAGTACAACTTATCCCAGAGGACAAAATCATTATGAAAGCCAAATCTATGCATTACTTCATATAAAAAAAACCCATTCGATCCGGTTGAATGCCTCTCGTTGTCGAGAGATACAACTATTTCTGGTGATAAGCTACCTGGTGTTCTACTCGTGTAGAATTGAATCTTCAACATTTAAACCAGCAGGGTTGACAAACCAGTTCCAAGTCTATGGGACTGGTGCATGGTCGGGTATCGCTATAGTGTGGTAATCACAGGCTTTTATTTCAGAAAGCAGTCTGATATCAATAAGGAAGAATACATGCGTGTGTATGTACCACCGTGGGAAAAGAAGGAGAATTGCTTAAGTGCAAGGTTCCCCTGTCTCCATGGATCCACCAGGCCCAGCTGAGTTTTAAAAACATTAAGGCTTTTAGCATCATTAGATAACGAAACGTTCTATTTGAAGACCTGTCTAAGCTGACATCCTGGATCATATTAAAGTCTCCCCCTATAATTAAATAATAATTTTTAACATCAGGCATAGATGAAAAGAATCTGGAAACAAAAGCATCATCATCCCAATTTGGATCGTACACACTACCTAGTATCACTAGAAAGTTTTGCCCGTTAAAATTATGAAACGGTCTTCTGGTAGACTCAGTAATGGGGTCAAAACAACATAAAATCAAAATCAAAAACAACATAAAATCAAAATATATTGTACCAGCTCTGAATAAGTTCTCTATTAGTAATCCCAGCATTATAAAGTCCAGTCCCTATAAAAATAGTCAAGTCCAAAGCTAATCTTGATTATAAGGACAAATCAGAGAATTAATAATAAAATAAAGAAATTCTAGAACCAGCTTTAAATTAAACAAACTCCACAGTCTGTGTTCTGATGATGGCATATTAAATACCAATAATAAACAGCAGTCTACTAATTATTCCACTGGTGGGCTTGAGCTGGATGAATGAAGGGAGCCAATATAACGCCTGGCATCTTCAGGTAAAGCAAGGAACTTGTGTCTCCAGTTTGTCCCCAGTCATGATAAACAGTTTGGCTGGATAACGCAATGCAGGCTTGAGTCCTTGTTCATAAAGTTCTTTCATTATTCCACGGTAAGTCGAGTGCTGCCACAACACCTCCGGGCAGTAATCTTCAAAAATGTAAAACTGGCTTTCCTTATATTTTAACTTGCTTTGCATCTCCCGGGCTTTGCGTCTAATAAGCTCCCTGGTTTGGCAATTGTGGAAATATGCAATTATGGCTCTGGGTTTCTCACCGAGCCCGCCATTAGCATCAGGTGGGCTCGGTCCAGCTCTGGAGCCTTTCCCAACATATCTTCCCCAAAGACATCCAGAAGTAGTTGAGGAAAAAAACTGTTGTTGGACGCAATCTTTCTATACCCCCAGGAAGTCCCAGCAGCCTAGCATTGTCACAGTGGCTCCTACTTTCCAAGTCAGTTAGCTTAGCTTTCAGCCTGTTGTTCTCTCCAGTCACCGCAGCTAGCTCAGCTTGAATAGCCTGTGTATCGTCGCTCATGATAGTGGCAGCGGTTTCCAGTGACGAGATACGCTGGTGATGAGCAGAGGTGGTGGATTCAAAGCATTCCAGTTTTGCTTTGAGCTTTGTGAATGTTGCATTGAACTCCGCTGAGATGGTCTGCTAGCATAGCCATTAGCACACCCATGATGTTCCTGTCGTCTTTTTTCTGTTCTTTTTTCGCTCTGCTGGTCATTGTCTCATTGACTGGTCGCGATTCCAGTAAAGCACAACAGTTATTGTTTAATTTACAAGCACGAAGTGAGCTTATAGTAAAGTTGCAGTGTTAAAGGTGGGCGCTTCAGGAAGTGTGACTACTCCATCTTGCGGTCCAACCGGAAGTCTCGATATATAGTTTTTGATTAAAGTGTGATTAATTGCCATTAATTAATTACAGACTATGCAATTAACTCAGTTAAAAATTTTGATTGAGTACCACCAGTAATTTTAATCAAATGATTGATGACCTCTCATCTTGAATAAAATAAACATGTCATGTACTTTTTAGATTTAAGAAAATTTATTTTGTACCTATATACTGTATTCTTTTATGAACTTCACAAATTACAACAATAGATCCTCAGGAATGGAATGCTGTAAGGTGTAAAAAGGCCATTTATGTTGATGAGATTAAGAACAGTTTTATCAGCCCCACTTTAAGATCAACTTTTGCCAGACTGAATGTGCAGGAAAAAAATGTTTTTTTTAATTATAAACCTTCGTTATTTTTTCAGCGAAATGCTTTTCTCATCAATACTGAATTAGTTTTTCTTTTCCTTAACTTCAGCTACTGACAATAATTAAAACTAAGTGAAAGTATTGTACACCTTTTTTGTTTTATTCACAATAATTACAGACCCATTTAATAAATTAGAATATTGTTATTCCAGGAATTTTATCACTAAGTGAAACACATTATAGCAGTGGTCTCAAGCTCCAGTCCTCAAGGGCTGGTCTCCTGCAACTTTTAGATGTTTCTCTGCTTCAGCATACCTGGCTCCAACATGAGCTCATTAGCAGAGCTGGGTAGAGCTTGACTGCATGCTAGTGAGGCAGTTTCACCATTTAATTCAAGCGTGTCGGACAAGAGACACATCTAAAAGTTGCTGGACTCTGGCCCTCGAGGACTGTAGTTTGAGACCACTGCATTATAAAGATTAATTATACACAGATGGATGTTTGAAAGTTGTATGGTTCTAGTAATCATGACGGTTTTCCACTTACAGCTAATAAAAACATATTTAAAATTAGAATATTACATCAGGCCAATAAAAAAAGATTTTTTTTATTACAGAAATGTGGGGTTAATGAAAAAAATGTTTAATACCTGCTTTTAGGATGTTATTTTTTAAAAAGGTACTTTTAATCTGACAAACAAGCCTCATCAGAACATATATTCTAATTTACTGAATATAACTTTATGTTTATATAAAATTACTTGTAAACTGTCATGTGAAAATTAAACTATTTTGGGCCTGGGCTAAGTCCCCAGTGTTTCCAGAGATTGTGTCACGTCATGGAAACAATGCTTCTGACTGGTGATTTTACAACATGAAGCATTGCTTCGAGAGTATATTACAGATTTTTTTTTTATATGGACATTTAATTATCAAGCTGTCCAAAGGCTGAAAAAAAGTTTTCACTTTACCCTCAAAAATGTTCAAGAAATGTAAGATTATAGGATTAAAAAGGGGGCTTTAAGATGTTCACTTTTTACTCAGTCACTGGAGAAAAGTTTCAATGCAAGCTAGTCTTGAAGAAAACCAAGTGTTAAATTTCAAGAGAAAACAACTGTTTTGAATGCGGAAACTTGCTGTCACATCGTCTGCTATAGTATACTGATGCATAGAAAAACATTTTACATGCATATAAATCTGAGAAAATGAAGCTGATTTGTTGGAGTATGAAAGTATGTGTGATGCTTTTACTGCTCCCCCTTTCTGAATAGTGTGCATATACTGGGATCAAGTTTGTGGAATATACAGTGTTTAATGTTGTTTTTGCAGAAACCCCAGTGCCTTATTATTATTATGATTTTTATCTTTAAAGATTATAACACTATTTGAGAATGTAATTTTTAAAGTTCTATCACTGCTCCCAAGAGGTTCAGCCAAAATAATTAGATAGTGAATACGTTTTTTTCAGAGATAGCAACTCGAGGTTGAGACTCTGACTCTAGTAACACACGAGTCACAAAAATAAAAGACTTCAGACTTTACTTAGGCTGAAAGATTTGAGACTTGACTCAGACTCCTGGTTTGAAACTTGACTTTTTTGAACATATATGAAGACTGAAAGGAAGCTAGTATATAAGTACAAGTATACAGACTGCAGCTTCTGCACGTTTATCTGTGAAAGGATGTGGCTAATTATTATCTGGAGATATTTGTGGATTATAGGCTATTAATGGTTCATAATGCAGATAGAAAAATACTGATAACAAAAAAGAAAGAAAATAATATAAAGTTAAAGAAAAAAAGTAGATTTTTTTCTGTGGAAAGGTGACAATCATACTGTATATGTGTAATCATAAATGTGTAAGGTGAGCTGAGTCAGTCTGGAGACCAAATACATTAAGTATTTGGTCTCCAGACTGACTCAGCTCACCTTACACATTTATGAATAAATTTAGTGTAATTTTGATAGCAAAACATTCTTGCTTTCTTTATTTTTAACAACTTACATTTCACGGTCTCACTGGAGCCCAAAGAATTATGCAACCATAAAAGATGTTTCATTGTATTAACAAAGGAAAGAATGACTCGAATTTGTGAATTCCCTGAGCAGTTTTCCAGAGTTTTGATAATGTGGAGAAGGATTTTGTATGGAGACCAGAACATGTTCCTTAAAGAGCACTTCTATCTTGCACACATGAAGAGTTCTGCAGTGATTATTATGTGGTGATGAGGCAGAGCCTGTTGTTTGGCTTTGTTCAGTACACTGAAGGTAGAGCAATCCAAGAAAATGGCAACTGCCCCCTTTTAGCAGTTTAATGAAGACTTGTAGAGAAAAGTGTTGTCTCCACTCTTGGCAAAAAAGCATTATAATTTCTGTTGTTGTGGAAGACATATATGACTAATATGTGGCTCATCAGCAGTAGCCTATGTTGCTAGAATATCAATGAGTAACACCAAAACCAGGTAGAAAAAATAATGATAAAGAAGGAGGAGTGGGGTGACAGACACTTACTACTCTGACTAATGGTCCTCACATTTAAATCACCTGTTAAAAGCGGGTAGAGATGACAACCACAAAAATACTCACTGAAAAAATGGCCACAGCACTCATCTCCTGTTTCATAAACGCTTTCCAAGATAACAACCCCTGTTTCACTCCTGGGGGTAATATGTTTATCCTGCTGTCTCGCGTATTGCTTAACCTTTGGGGGCACCTATTTATTTTGTGCTCCATCTGTGAGAAGCATGAAAGTCTTTTGAATATTGCCACAGAAACATTTTGTTGTGAGTTATTTTTTTCCAGTTGTTTCTATGTATGTCATTATCAGTGTCAGTGTTCAACATACATGAACAACCTTCATGATATTTCTGAACCTCCTAAACGCCAGCTTTGGCAGTTAAATTGTGTTTTTGTTTTGTTTTTTCTTCGATAAAAGATTATTTTTTTTTTTCCCCCCCATCTCATAAATCCAAATCGGAACCTTTTCTGGTTGTGGTGGTTGTGGGAGTGGGTACAGCTGTATTACTTGAATATGAGAGTCTGAAAAAGCTTTAATGTTAACAACAACATTGGAGCTCGCTCTCATTTAAAGATTCTACATTAAGTCTATGGGCCTGTATACATGGAGACGACTTTGGGACATTTTTGTAAATGATTAAGAAAAAAATGTGTATCTACATGGCAAGTTGTAGCGCCACAAAAAATGATGTAGTTGGTATACCAGGCCAGTTGGTGGCGCTATAACACTTCCAGAAAACAAAACAAAAATCACGGAATGGCGCCAAGTTTATTTGTGAGAGTAAGGCACATGTGGCATATGGAGAGAGATGGAGCTATGACTTCACTGTTTTAAAAAAGACGCGGCCCGAACGGCCACACACGGTAACATGAAATTTATGTGCTCTGGAACCTGGTTTCAAAAATGATTGTTTCTGATCTCCCAAGACGCCGAATCCATGTGGATGCACAACCTAAACGACAAAAAAAACTTTTGCGGATATACCTAAAATCATGTCCGTGGGGGCAGGGCCTATATGTGGCCCTGATATGGTTCTGGTTTAGGCCAAGCAAAACCGCCCGGTCGAAAACTGGTCTCAGCTTAGATTCAGGATGTTTTCACACTGAAATAGATGAGCAGACTGTTTAATTAGGAGGTTAATGTCTCCTTCATGTTGTTTGGTTCTCTTACAAATTTCTTCTAACCAAACACCCTAGAGGTGACTACATGCGATT
This sequence comes from Anableps anableps, assembly GCA_014839685.1. Classification (NCBI taxonomy): domain Eukaryota; kingdom Metazoa; phylum Chordata; class Actinopteri; order Cyprinodontiformes; family Anablepidae; genus Anableps; species Anableps anableps. The sequence continues at coordinate 35,565,560 of CM026072.1, forward strand.
ACAAGAGCTGCTAATTTGGGGCACTGCTGCAAGGTGAGGCAGGAAGCTATCCAACATGCAGATGTGTACATGAGATACGGAGCCATTCAATAAATTAGAATGTCATCTGAAAGCCCATTTATTTCAAGATCTTTATCACTAAGTGAAACAGATTATATAGATTAAATACAGACAGATGGTTGTTTGAAAGTCTTTATTTCTGTCAACTATGATAATGTTCTGTGTGCAGCTAATTAAAACATGACATTTAAAATTAGAATATTACATCAGACCAATAAAAAATATTTTTAAAACCAGAAATGTATGTTTACTACCTGGTTAAAGGTTGTTAGTTTCAAAAGGTAGTTTTAATCTGGCAAACGAGACCCATTGAGACTTATATATTCCAGTTTATTGAATATGACTGTTTTAGCTGAGACTGACCCCCCCCCCCCAAAAAAAAAAAAAAAAAAAAAAAAAAAAAAAAGGGTGACTATATCCAGCCTGAAACTCTCAATTACAAACCCAATGTTTTATTAACTAAGCAATCAATCAGGATACCACATTGTGGTTAGGTAATGTATAACTGAAGGACTTTTTATGTGCATTAATAATGAATTTATTAATACTGGCATATCATTAATATTTTCCTAACAACAAAAACCTGTCGTTCATCTGCCTCAGAGACATTCTGTTAGTGTTGTGTCCTCTCTGTGTAACAAACAACTGGGCCACAGAGATGCTCTATGGAGTAGTTCTGGTTGGAACTACTCTATAGAGTAGTTCCAACCAGTTGCTGCACAACTGACATTTTTCTTATGAAAACAAACTGAACTTCATCCCTGACAATATCAAGAAAGCACATTGCCACCAGTCCACTGCCTATACAGCTGCAATGTTCAAGAACCCTATATATTGTAATGCTTGTTATTTCCATTAGTTCGTACAGTGCAAATATTTTGTGTATTTTAGCAACTTTTACTTAATACACCCCCCAACCCCAGAATTCATCATCCATCCACATTTTATGTCACTGGTATCAACAAAGCCTGAGTTGCACAAAAATAAAATAATGACACCAGCTGTCATCAACCTGCTGCTGTATGTCTTGTTCCTGCATCAGTGCGATAGTCAACAACCAGCCTCCTAAAATCTGCCTGTGTTAAAGCACAGCACTTTTTCCTCAGACAAGTTACCGTCTTGCCCTGTTCTGTCACTGTGCTCCCACATTGATCTCTTCATGCCACCTCCCTTCAGTGTGTGCTGAGCTACCGCTTATAAGATGCCATGTAAAAACATGAATGTACAAATAGCTTCACAGCGCTCCCTGTAATTGTGTGCTGGTGCCTACCTCCCTACTGAAAAGCTTGATACTTCTTTATCAGCAAATGCAGAAACCTGCTGAGCCTGAATGTTATGCCTCATTGCTTTATAAATAATGTTTTTATCTGAGCAAAATATTATTTATTGTAAAGAGTTGGTTGCTGTATATCTCCCCTGAAATATGTTCCCAAAGACATCAAGATAAAAGAAATGGTGAAAAGTATAGGAAGGTTTTAGCTGTCTTGTGTTGTAATAGTGTTACAATTTATTGTAAGTCTTCTCCACTTTTGAGAATATTAATGGGAAAAGATATATAAATGTGCACAGACTTGTGATAATATTTCTTTAGGTTGCTTTTCATTTTTGTGCTCAAATACATCCGTAATATTACTGTATGGAGCATTCTTCAAAAATGACTCTGAGTTCTTGTTGCCACAGAAAAGAAAAAGATAAATTTGCCTCAGATGCATCACCGGACTGGGGTTATTCTGGTTGCATGCTTACGCTTTTATTTATGTGCAGAGACTTTTCACAGCTGGTGATGCACATTTTCCATTGTCACATGGTGGTATAAACAAATGTAAATGTCAGCTTCTGTTGCAATGTGGCTTACAATGGATTCTTCGGTTTATGTATTTATGTATTTATGCGTCTTAATAAAATATATATATATATATATATATATATATATATATATATATATATATATATATATATATATATATATATATATATATATTGCTACCTGATTATTTCATTGTTCTCCTTAACTTTTGTGGCCCAAAAAGAGCTCTGAGATCTTCTCACCAGATAATCTCTTAGCACAATGGGGATCAAGCTTTTGCGGTTATAGACCCCAGACTCTGGAACAAGCTGCCCCTTGTTATTTGAGCTGCAAAGTCTATGCAGTCTTTTATATCCCTGATGAAAATTACTTTGTTTTAAAGTTGCTTTCAGTTCAAGTTCAGTCAGACCTGTTTGATTGTGGTGTTTTATAATCTATTTTTTTAATCCAATTTATTGTACTTGTTGATTTAGTCTTTTGAACTTTGTCTAATTTTACCCTTGGTGAAGCACTTTGGTCAATGTTGTTGTTTTTAAATGTGGTATATAAATAAACTTGATATTAAGATATAGGAAAATTGGCTCCAACATTGCTGTTTCAAGATTTCTTCTGTCTCATTAAATATTATTCTGTCCGACAAAAATTAAAAAAACAGTCTAAAAGATGAATTCTTCCTTATCTGGGGTAATTCAACTCAGTTAAAAAAAATTTATTAATTCCAATGAGAAATTAAATGTTGTAGGGCATACAGTTTTCTTCAAACAGTTGTTATGGATACTGGTGGCTGTGAGCAGGAAGGATCTCCTGTAGCAGTCTGTGTTACAGTGGCTCTTAAGAAAAATCTGACTGAAGATTTAATAAGGATTTTATTACATACTTTCATAAAACAATAAAAGGATTTTTACATTCATCAAATATTATTTATTTACAGTGCAACAAGTCATAAACAAAGACTGTTTTTTTTTTGTTAATTTCACTAATGTCTACTATCTAGTGAATAACATTTATTGATACTAATGCAACAAATAGATCATTTTATTTTTACAGATTTTACAGCAGACTGGCAAACAATAAACTTAAACTATATAACAGCTTGTATTTAATATAACAGCTTGTATTTATAGTCCATCTTACTGCAGTGCTTCATGGAAAACAGTTTGTACAAACTTTTTTGTTCACAACAACAATGTTCACTCAGTTTCTTTTTCTGTTACATTTCCTGGCACTCTAAGCAGTCTCTAGATCCCTTTAGACTTTTCTGTACATTGGTATGCACTGACTGACACCCAGAAAGAACAGTCTAATTTTGTACATGTGCAGTCCAGTAACAGTTATGTGAATTATTTAATTTGCAAAATGTGATAAGGTGTAGATGGTGAGGGACCTAAATGCAGAGCAGACTTAAGTGTCAGTTAGATGGTGAATATTTAAGGAAAAGATGATAAACAAAAACTTACAAAAAACAAGGAGATTGCAGGAGACAAAGACAGGGACTGGGTACATGCAAGGAACTGAGTAAAATGGGGAATACAGGAAAAATAACCGGAGGATTCAGTGAGCAGCCAGTGAAAGAGAGGTGGTTAAATACTGGAAGTGTGAATGCTGGAAATAGAGCAGGGCTGATTGACTAACAGCTTGCAGGTGTGAAGGAAGAGAGCAGATGGCAGACTAAGGAGAGAGAGAACGAAAGAGACAAAAGCACAAGGGTGCGAGGGAGAGAAAACAAACAGTGGAGCTGGGAATCAAATCTAAAGACAAAAATGAACTCGGCACAAGAAATAATTAGAGAATTAGCTTAAAATAATTAGGAATGACTGGACTAAAGTATAACAGAAACAAGGCCAATCTAATCAAAACTAAGGATAACTAAGCCAAACACAGATAGCAAATGAACGAGACAGACCCAATAGAAACCTAAAACAACCCAAGATCCCGACACAGGAAGCACAAAAGGTGGGGTTGTCAGTTAAACTTGTGTGTTAGTTTGGACTGTCAGTCTAAACAGTGAGTTAATACTAAACTCTTTACAATGAAATGTAAAGTGATCCTGACAGATCACTTATCTCCTGAGGATTAATGCTCTCTGGTAATATTCTAGACATGCAAGCTCTTTGCTAATCAGATCATCTATATGCCAATATCTGGTTTGCATGTGTGCTAAATTGCTTCCAAATAGACATTCCTTCTGTGTGCCTTACTTAGTGCCCAACTCTTTTCATCACTGCATGTGCATGACAGAAAATATATTTCAGGACAGATTTTAAACTTCCAGATTTAACGTATAGATGGCTTCTTTAAGTCATAATAATGTACCAACAGTTTATCAGTTTCTTTAATTATTAATCAGTCTTCTTTAATCAGTCATTATCTATTAAAAATTCATCAAAAATAATAAATTCTAATTAGGAAGCTAACTTATTGCATAATTTAAAAACTCAATAAAGCATCTATAGTAAGAAAAATAAGATTTTATTTTCAGTCATTTATATAAGATACAATCATTAAGTAAAGAAAAAAAGAAACATAAAACTTATAAACATGAAATTTAACACTGCTTAAAGAGAAATGTCTGTCACTGAATAAACGCTCAAAAGCAAAATAAGCGAAATAAAAGTCTACCTTTTATTTAAACTTTTGAAGTTTAAAGAAAGCCCTCATTGCTAATGTTTAATATAATGTTTTTGGGGGTTAAAATTCAACAAAAGAAAAAGGAGAATGAGGGCTACTATTGATCGGTCAGGTTATCAGACCAGAACACTAGATTATCACCAAAATCAGAACACCATACTGTGGTCCAGATCTTGTTGCATGTAACAGATTAAGCCTGAGTTGGTCTATTGACCTGCAGTGGTAACCATCCCATTTCTCAGTTCAGACAGGGAAATTTCTGCACATTTGTTAAAACCAGCTTTAAGGTTGTTCTGTGGAAAATGGAGGCGAGTTTATATGATCCCTGTTGTTGGATTCCTGGATGGTTTCTCGCTTTAGGTTACTAAAGAAAGAAAGTTAGTATGAAGGAAAAAAGCCTTAAAGTGATCCTAAAATGACTGAAGAATGGCCAGTAAGAAAAAAACCCAAAACATCATCAGGCCTGATAAGCCACAGATAAAATTTCTATTTCAGAAATAAGATCCATTATTTTTCTCCACCACCTCCTTTAAATAAAGAGTGAGAAATGAAAAAAATCGTTGTAGATAAACTGATCTGTTGCCGATAAGAGATGTCACCATTCAAGGTTAACGTGATCGTCCAAGGAATAAAAAGTCAGGCTCACATTCAAACTTTAGAATTTAAACCCCCTATTTAAAGTTATGAATTACAAGCTATATGTGGGGTGTTTTCATAAATTTCTGAATTTAGTCCTTAGACCTAAAAATAAAAACAAGATAACAAAATAAGTTAATTCACTTAAAAGGATATTTTGACAAGTATTCACAGGCATCTAAACAATCTTTTGATCATAAAACTTCAAGACAATATCCATGAGGATGCATGGGATAAGAGGTTGATATGGTTTAATGCTGCAATAGGTAACTTTTGTAAACAATGTTTTTTTTTACATATTTGTAAAACTGTCACTATGTCTTAACAGTGTAATATGAGACAGATAATCTGTTAAAAAAAAAAAAAAAAATCGAGCTCCTCTGCCTCCTTCCTGTGGTCCTAAAGCCATCTGCAGAAATGCACCGCTCCCTGTCTGACACAACCAATCAGAGCCAGGAGGAGTGTCTTAGCACTGTCAGTCATACTCGTGTATGTGCTGCTCACATCCTCTCCCTTGCTCTCTGCTATGCAACAGCTCCTTCCCCACAGAGGAACTGTCATGAATGCTTAGGCTAGATAGCATGGCCACAGATGGCAGCAGATAGACAATTTCACTTTAATGGTAAGTTGTTTCCCTTCCATTAGCATATTGAGCACCAAACCAGCAAGCTTAAACAGCGTGTACACGAGTTTGCTCAACGGTGCTAAGACCTTGCTCCTGGCTCTAATTGGTTGTTTCTGACTGAGAGCGGTGCATTTCTGCAAATGACAGCAGGACAACAGGGAGGAAGCAGAGGAGCTCGATTTTTTTTTCACAGATTATCTGTCTATAACATTGTCATAACATAGTGACACTTCTAACAAATATGTAAAAAATATACTTTTATATAAGTTACCCACTGCAGCTTTAAAGAGTAAGTTGCCAACAAAGGCATTTTCAACGTAATGGAAAAAAGCAATAAAAATATCTACACTACACACAGTTTCTTTTTTAGATCATAAGGACCCCTGTTGAGACCAGAAGAACAAATAAATTGTTCAAACACATGGTATGTATACTCAAAATTCACTGACCAACTGTCCAAATGCAAACAAGAGTGATGTCGTTTCATACCCTATATTAGCTGCAGCTGCTTGGTGACATATAACACAGGAATCGTACAATGATATAATGCCTGAGACTTCATGGCTCAAAGACAAAAATAATAATTAGCACAAATGGGACCTGTACACTTTTGGGATTGCAGGTTTAATATTATGCATTAATCAAGATGCGCTGCAACCTATTTTTGTTCTGTGGACGAAAAACGTTAAAAAGCAAAGGTTTAGATAGAGCACAATTTCCAGTCTGAACAAAATAGCATCTTTCTAAAAGTGTGCCGAAGCTCAGCCATGCGGAAGGCATAGATTGCTGGGTCTATGAGGGCGTGGCTCATCATCAGCACCACATGCAGCTCGAACAAGGATCTGTAGCATTCACAGTATGGATTCATAGGACAAACCATGATGATGATCAGGTGGACAAAAAAACGGTGCCCAACACACTACAAATGTCCCAAACAGAATGGTGAGAGTAAGAGCCCCTCTCATGTTGCTGCCCCACCTCCTCTGATGCTGAGACTTGTCCCTGCCGCCACTAGGTAGCGCTGCGATGTTCTTGGCATGAATGCGGGCCATCATGAACATGTAGACATAGAGGAAGCAGATAGCTGTAAGGGAGATGATGAAGAAGACAATGAAGCAGATCATGATGAACTTAAAGTCGGAGAATTTCACCATTAGCACGGCCAGCACTGCACATAATGTCCAGATGAGCCCCAAGATGGCTCCAGTTCGCTGCATTGTCATGATGTTGTGGTATCGTAGCGCATGGAAGATGGTGATGTAACTGTAGGGTAAACAAGAAAAACATTTGAGTCCTGATTGAAGGCTCTTTTTGATTACGGCTTATCACAATCCAAATGAGTGAATAGTTAGTAAGGCAAAACAAGGACAAATTTGTGAACATATACTAATATTTTTAAATTTGCAGCTGCCCCTAAGTGGTTAATGGAGTTTTGATAAGAACCCTTGGTGGTTAGTCAAAGCTTCAACTGAATTAAAAGCTTGTCAGTATTGGAGAGCAGCAAAGTAACTGGAAAATCTGCAAACCCACACGTTATTAGATAATGGCTCTCATTAGCCAACACGAGTCCTTTGTCATTTCAACTTAAACAAAAATGAGCATATAAAGAACATCATAATAGTCTATCCTCTCTGCCATGATTGCTCTGTTTACCATACCATTGTAAACCACACATATAACAAAACACCACGACGTGATACTGCAGCAGGCAGGGTTTCACTGGAGCTCTGTTGGTGTATCTTGTGGACTGTAAATGGTGTGTGTGTGAAAACAAACATCCCAAAACCATGTGACCGCACATCAACAGTTCAAATTTAGTCCAACCATATTGGGCCCTTAAAGGTTCCACCACTAATGGTCAATGTTATTCTGTCCTATGGTTGTTATTGGGTCTGGGAAAGTACTGTGTGCCTGCTCTCAGCCAGGTCTCCACTGTTTGATGGTCTTTTCCACTTCATCTGGATGCTTCATTGCAAAGGCAAGCTGCAAATTCCACTATGAATTGTAGAAAATTGTACATTTCCTCTGGTGCAGCATTCCATGCAATCCCTGTGCTACCACAGCAACATATTCATTAGAATGAAATCCAGTACGTGGAAGACGATCATGTGATACCACTTCCTAGACCTCCACTTCTGTGGAGAGCAATAACTGAGTCCAGAAGATCCCTTCCAGGGATATTAAACTCCAGTTCTCAAAGGCTGGTGTTCTGCAACTTTTAGATGTGTCCCTGCTTCAGCACACCTGAGTCAAATAATCAGGTTAATAGCAGGATTCTGGAGAACTTGACTGCCAGTGAGGAGGTAATTTGGCCATTTGATTCACATCTGTTGAACCAGGGACAGATCTAAAAGCTGCAGGACACTGGCCCTTGAAGACGGGAGCTGAATACCCCTGACCGATACTTTTAAAAGATGGCCGCACAATAGCTGGGAAGTTAACTTCAACCAGAATGATCAACTGTTTCTTCAGGCAATATATGCAATTTTCCTTAAAACTATGTCTTTGCTGTAGGAAAACTAGCATTTTGACAAGTTTCCATTATTTAGTTGTCAAGTAAACTGCATTCAACTATAAGGTTTTTTCATTTATTAGAGTCAATATTTTTTCAGATGGAAGAGGGCCAACAAACTATGTTTCAAGACTCATTTTGTATAGCAAAATGGCAATGTGTTTTTTTTCTTTGAAAAAGTCTGCTACAAAAAGAGTTTAAATGTGGCATCTTGAATGTCACGTCACATATTAGAGAACTGGTGTTGATTCATCATTATCTTCCCTTTTTTATAAACTGTTGCATTATTCAAACGAATGCTTTGTTGTGACAAGCCAAAATGGGTTTGTTACCTGAAGGACATGTGCTATCATAGCAGGGAAAGAAAACTGCATCATAGTGACTATGCTCGTTGTCAAACCAATAGCAATATGGGCCTCTGTACTAACGCTGTACTAACAAAAAATATCAAGCCTTTTAAAATGGGATTATACTTGCCAGAAATGTAATGTTAAGGAATGAAGGAATGATGTATTTGAATGTTATCTCGTACCCATGCAAACCTGTGACGAGTAAGTAAATTACTATGTTTTTTTTTTTTTTAAGAACCTTTAATTTCTAGACAACACACTATACGGTATTAACCCTTTGCAACTATGTCACTAAATCACACTGGGCTCCACGACGGACGTCGAAAGTGAGAGACAGGAATATTGAGCAGAACGATTGCGACTGAATTCCCAAGTTGTTTTTGTCAGTAAAAGCCATGGCTGCATGGCTTTTACTTGTTCAAGTCGAGCTAATATGTCTGTGGAAGTAGCACTCCTAGTTGGAGCTCAGAGACAGCTTTTATTCCTCCTTTTGCTGCTGAGCTCTCCCCCTTGGTGTCTCCGCATTGCATAGGGAGAACCTTGTGGCAAAATACATGTGAGGATATGGGCTCATCCGATTATGTGAAAACAGAGAAGGGGAGAGATGTGACAGTACGTCCCTGCTGTCAGTAGACAGCGGTGAGGAGGAGAGTGTGTCGCAAAAACCCATAAATATAAATGACACCTGTAAATAAAGCAGCATCTGGTTGCCGTTTGAAGATATAATATATTTTTATAATGGTTCTGTTTGTTAGATTTGTTTTTGTGATAAATAAAAATTAAAAGTGATTAAAATATTACACAAAAGTAAGAATGCTTGCTTTAGCAACAGAATAAATACATAAAATTAGGCAAATATAGAGCTTCTCATAAAAACACAATGCAAAAGAATTTATCAACATACAAAAAATTCATATTTTCCAAGTTAAGCTAAAATATAGGCCAATTGATGATAATAAATTAAGAGCTGTTTGGGAGCCGAAAGAGCCAACTCTTCTTTGGGAGCCGTTCAGAAAGAGCCGGCTCTCTGAAAAGAGCAGAACTTCCCATCACTATTACAAAAGCTGGAAATAGCTAGCTTAGAAACCGACCCATACCACCTCCCTCCTGACGTGTTTGTTGATTTGATCAAATCGCCAACTTTGCGACTTTAATTCCAACTTTCCTAATTCATTCCACATGATTTATACCACTATGTCATAAACAGCAGAGCAAACTTAAAAGCGTACAAAAGTCTTGATACTTACCAATTTTTTTCATAAATGGTAGGCTACATGATGGTGGGGCATTCTCTCCATGGTTACTAATAGTTAGGCATGTACCTTCTTCATAAAGCAATATTTGATTGCATCTCACTAAACTTACTTACTTATGAAGTACACAAACGTTAATCTTCTTGCCTTGTAAAAACTGTTTACTGCAAATCCATGAATACACCGATGGCTGCCAGTCCTTATGATTGACAGCTGCTATCCATTGCCGTCTTCTTTCATCATCAAAAGATTTATGATAAAATGACAAGTTTGGTTTGCATCCTTGTCTGTCAACCACACAGCACCCTATCACCATTTTTACAGTGAAATCAACTAAATAAAAACAATATTAGGTTACCAACTGTCTGCTTTTTGACAAGCTTTACAGAGGTTAACGCTCGCATAGTTTGTTTTGACATCCATCATACTTCCTGAATAGTATAATATCATGTAGAAAGGGTCATTACATGGTGACAGTGCCAAAATACAGAAGATTGTCCAAAGATGCATTAGACACCATTACTCGTTCTTCATGGAGAAATTGCTCGGTGGGATTGAGTTTCTGTGTCAGTCAAGAGTATACTATAAGCATCCTCATTTAATAAAAACCATCCCTCATACTTTGATTCAATAGATAACATTTCTCTGAGCAGATCTGAGTCCTGGTTACATACCGGTCAACAGCAATGGCCAAGAAACTGGATATGGAGCCCACAAACGACATGCAAAGCAGGGAGTCCATCACGTCATCTATGTCAGTTTCAGGAGGACCCCTCTTCTCCAGGTGTCCCGCATCAGCAAGAACTATCATCAGGTTTTCCCATGTTTTTGTCACGCTGGCGATGGTGTTAAAGGCAGCCAAGCTGCACGTGAAGAAGTACATGGGCGAGTGGAGGTTCCTGCTGCGTATAACAGCCACAACAACCAGGAGGTTCTCAGCCAGGCTGACGATCCCAATGGTGAAGAAGACAGGAAATGGAACCTTGACCTCAGGACAGTCTGTTTGGTTCATTGCAGTGCTGTTTATTGTCCTATCTGATTTAAATGTTGATTGACTTGTAAAGAAGTGCCTACAAATAGATAAAAGCAAATAGATATATTACATGAGTTTAAATGCACGCACAAAATAATAATGAAATACCAGTACAGTTGATCTTTGATGAAAATTATTGGGATTACTGGATGGAATGCTCTGCCACATCTTGTAACTTTGTCTTCAGAGTAAGTTACAGCATATTTTTGCAATATTATGAGTTCAAGCATGTTCTTGGCTCAAACTTAAAAACTTCACTGTTACATCCAGAATAGAATTTAAAATTCTCCTTCTCACATATCATGTCATTCACTGTGTCTTCCATCTTTTCCTCTTTTTTTCAGTGATGTCCTACCTGCTACCTGTAAGAGGCTACAGCTGCACAGTAACTGTCTGACTGCTACTGCTGTATGTGTCAACCTAACTTCGTGGGTCTATTCCAGCCACATGATTGATCCAGTGCAGAGCAACTCGTATTATCATTGGCTAGTCATCTTTTTTGTATATTGAAGGTCTATGTCGACCCTTTCTCATGTCTATCAAGGGAAAAAAAAAAAAAAAAAAAAAAAAAAAAAAAAAAAAAAAAAAAAAAAAAAAAAAAAAAAAAAAAATCCGAATGTATATTGGTATCGTTTTAATGCCCAGCTCTAAACTGAACTTACCAAAACTGAAGGACTGCACGATAACTATTGGCCCGATAACGACAAATTATGACGTCGTTCTTATTGGTCCGATATCATAACGAATTGCACAGATAACACGTTCAGTGGTGCGGGTGGTTTTTTGTTGTTGTTGTTGTTGTTGTTAATCAAGCCCTCCCACTCCTGCACGGAGTTCAACTATAATTGGAGAAAACAACTCTCTGACTAGAAATGAATCATTTTAAAATCCCCTCATGTCAGACAATAACTGAGACATAATTTTAATAATAGTTAAAAAAAAATAAATAAATAAATAAATAAAAAAAATACAGGGTGTTACACGCAAACAACAGAAAACATAAAAGGTCAGAACGCTTCCCAAACTGGGAACTTCCAACACCATATGAATGCAACCCAGTTTGTCAGTAAACAGAGAACATCAAGGCTTCGGTTTCGGAGGAAGACAACACGCTGGCTTTGTGTAAAAAAATGTTTAAAGAAAGTTACGCAAGGATAAAAACAGCGTGTTTACGCGTCAAATTTGACCAGTCACCTTAAACACAACCATCGCTTTGACAGAGCAGTCAAAGCGTTTGAGGACGCCCGCGATGCTAACGATGGTAAGGCAGCCTTCAGGAAGCTATCGGGACTTTAATCCATTGGAGAAGCTTTTGACAAAACCTGAAAATTTGCCCGAGGGGATACAAGGATTGAAGCGATTAAATATCTTATAATGACGGCACTTCAGGACCAGCTCTCCACCCTCGTTGAAGACGGGGGTGGGGGGGGGGGGCTGTTTTTGGCTCATTAGCCACTTGGAGCCGCGGTTTATCACGCCGAGCCGCCGCCCCTACTTTTCTGATGTGCGTCTTCCAGATAAGTGTGATTCGATCGTCAAATTCATTCAAGCTTTGATTGACAGCAACCTTAATGAGATGAGCTTCTTCTTCTATTAATAATGTCCAGCAGGCTGTAGGCTCGGTTAGCGTAATGCTGCCCCCTACTGGTCTTATTCATATAAGCTTCACCATGGATATATGGGTTATAAATACCCATAATTATACGTTAGTAATATAATTTGTTTCACTTTGTATTTATTTTAAATACTGGATCAATTCTAGAGACCTTATTTTTTCTTTTACATCAATGAGTAATGAACCTTATTTAAATAGATCTTCATTGGAAGTATGGTTTCTGTTGATATATTTGGGCAAATGTTGGCTTAATAGTTTTTCATTTCAAAATGTTATGTCTTCTTTTAAAGAGTCAACTGTTTTTGTTCTTGTTTAGAGTATTGATGTCACAGCCTTACATTTTTGCCCACTAGCCTTTCTTATTTCCAGGTGTGTTGTCGGTTATTATTGGTTATTGGCCTTTGGAATGAGAAAATTATCAGTTATCGGTATCAGTTTAAAAACAAGTTATTGTGCATTCCTACAAAATTGTTTAATAATTAGGATCAAATTGAAATGTAATTGACTTTAAATCTGTCTGTATTGTTAGATTAAATTGACTTTTTTGCAAAGTATTGTGAGAGGACGTGTGGTGAATTGGCCCTATACAACTAAACTGAATTGAACTGTATTACCAAATAGACATGGACTTGCCAGGGCCCTCCTAATCTGCTCGGGGCTTTCATTATCGGTAAAGCAGGCTTATGTTCAGTGTAGCAGCGGAAATGTTCTTTTAACCAATCAGCTTTCAGATTCACCTCATAGAGCGCGTGAGCTGGCCCATAGTGATGTCAGAGGACTCCCGCCCTCTGATTGGATCCCCGCTGTTCATATTAATTTGCGTGAATTTATTTTTATTTTACACACAACGGCTGATGGAGATTGCGAAACTGATTTGGTCTCAGGAATAATTAAAAATACATTTTCAAGGCGGGCTTTTTCTAAAAAAAAAAAAAAAAAAAAACTGGACATCGTAAAAACACGGAGGTCTCAGCCGTGAGCGGTTAGCGATACCACAGCCTCTGAGGAGCATTGCAGATTAAATGGCTGGGATTTGGCAAGACTACAGCAAAGAACAGGCCATAGAAAAGGACTTATTGATGGAGCTGAAACGAAGAGATCAGCTCTATGGCGGCCATTGAAGTTTTCCTGCCTGCATAAAGAGAGGAGGACGGATTTTGTCTGTAAATAAATAATCAGCAACTGAGTATTATGGGTGAGTATTATGTACCTTATTTATGTACTTGGTGCAGTGGCGGCTGTAGTGTGGAGGTGGAGTTGTCTTAACTGGTTTTCTTGTTTGAACAACAATAGTATTCACTGTCAATATGCAAAAAAAAAAAAAACCCCATTCATAATTAATTATTAGTAGGCAAACTGATGAATAAACACTGTTGCGCAAATTAAGTAGAGCCCGCTCGCGTGCTCCCCACCTTCCTCCGTGTCTCTGCGCGCGCCTCATAAACATCCTGTTGCAGTATCATGGGATCATATAAAAAAATATCAGAAGATCAGAAGAAAACCTCCATAGTAGCTTCGCTGTCTTCGCTCTGTGTTTATTTGCATACAGTCCAGTTAGTGAGGTCTGGATCCATGTGGTCACTCAGGAAGCATTTAAATACCAAGTCTGAAAGGCGAGTTCAGAGCAGGACGCTTTAAATCCGATCACTCAACACTGATGTTGATGTCAGGGCTGAACGCGACCTCTGTAATACCAGGCCTTGTGATAGTGCGGTTTTTTTTTTTTTTGTTTTTGTTTTTTTTTTGTATACTATAGTATTAGTGGCTTGTATAATTTTAACCTTATAGTGGTGAAATAAATCAGTAAACTCCCACTGAAGGCCCAGGGTACCAAATGCACAGCCCACCACTGTTCAAATTTAACATTAGGATTAATGGCAACTTCTGGCCAGACAAAGAGTTTTAGCTCTCTTATAAGCTAAAAAAAAAATTAGTACAAAAGCAATTTTTGAAAAATTGAGTATTTATGTTCGGACACAGTTTGCACAAGGCGGATCAATGTGTGTGTGCAGGGATTCCAAAGGTTTGTTATCTTGGGCTTGCAGGGTCAAAGAGTATACAAACATGTAATGTCGGTTCAGTCTGTTCACACAGGCTGCTCCAAGTTCACAAACTACATAAGTAGTGATTTACAAGTTTATGTTTCTTTGTTTTGCAGTTAAGAGAACAATTATCTTTGTTATGCCAAACATTGATGTGTGAAAAAGGTAAAGAATGTGCTATTCAAGCTCTAAAACCTAAAAACTGGAATTGCTGCTTAAAAACCAGCAAGATTTAAAAAAAAAAAACTTAAAAATAAAAGCACAAAACAAATTTAAAACCAAAATAAAAATGTATGCAAATGCTTTTTGTGACTTCACATTAAACCTAAACTAATAAAATGAAAATATATCCAGAATATCACGACAAATATACAAATAAAAGTAAGGAAATAATGCATTTAACTTCTCGACTGCCCAGGATGAAGAGGCTAACCCAATACCCATGTGGGCTGGTAGTTGTTATCTTACTGAGTAAGTCTAATTCCTATGGTAATCACTAGAGCGAAGATCACATTCAGAAAAACTCACACAGTAATAATCAGTAACGAACAGGTCTCTGCAGTTGCTCTGTAACAGATGCTTCTCTCTTCCGTGTACGTCTTGTTTTTAAGCAGGGGGTGGTGGTTTTGGCACTGCTCAGGCTTTATCTCCAGCCATGGGGCCACATCTGCCTCTGCTTTGCTGTTTACATAAGAGGTGCAATCAATTTGTTCTGCAGGTGTTTTTCTCAGAGTTTTGGTTATGTTCGTGTTTACTGTCGGTCTGTAACGCCAGAAGTTTACAGGATATTACAGTGCCTCTGATTGCAGAGTTCATCTAATCTGTTGTGCTTTTCTTCACTATCTATGTACAAATCTCTGCTTGATACATCATCTGTGGAGAAAATGTGTTATTTAATTCCAACATCACGGTTTCTGCTAAATGTGTGAAGCATACAGTTATTTCAGTACAACTCACACGGATTCATTGTGAAGATGCTGCTGTATTTTAAAGATACAGAGCGCTTACAAAATCAAGGATACACTCTGAAATGAGCTGAGCAATTCTTTGAAGCCTTCTATCTGAAGAGCATTATGGTCACTATCTTGTGACAATACTGTCGGATCCCGTTGCTGAATAAACTTTAATAGCGACCCATAAACGACTCCATCCATTATTACTTCCGTAAACAGTGCACTGGTTTGTGAAGCCAGCGCTCTTCTGCGCATGTGGGTCACTTTGGAGCTGTAAATTGTTCACACAGAAGTCTAATTGCAGTTGCAGTTAATTAATAGAATGAATGAAAACGGGAAAAAAAGTCTGATTTCAGCACAAAATTAGAACTGAGTATCAAGACTTATACAGGGTATCTGCAGGTTTCAGTAAGTCAAATTTAAGACTTTTTAATGCCACCTTGAATGAAATTTAAAACTGAAACAACTATAAATATAAGAGATGGTTGGGGTATTCTGGTGTATTACAATCAAGCATAGCAAAAAATAGTTAATTTCTGGGGTCAGTTTGTGCCTCTTGGCAGTGGCTTTGTGCTTCTCATGCTGCATATGGCTCTCTACAGCCATAGCCCCATAGTGCCAAGCTTTAAAGTTTTTTTTTTTGCACAGAATGCACATAGCCTCATATCAGTTGGCAACAGAATTGAGGCAGTGGGGAAAATGAACGTTGTCCAGCCAACTGGTGATAAATTTGCTCTTAAGGGGCTCAACACATGGAAGGCAACATCACTCCCTCTCCATTCATTTCCTATAGAACTTGCATGATAAGGCAACAATCGCTTGCCCTCCTCCAGCCAAGCACCAATGACATTCACCCATATGAAATTTTACGCTCATACACGTAGACGTGCACACATGGGTTTACGACGCGACACAAGAAAATTGAAACTTTTGTCAACATTTATCGCTGTTGCATCCCATGTGTTGGGTTACACCCCAAGTGCCAATGACTGTCGCCTGTTGCTGTCGTTCGCCGCTCCCCGTGTGTCAAGCCCATCGTCCACAATAGGCGCAAAACAGCTAGTCTAGCTAGCTAGCAAGGGTATATTAGCAGCTAGTTACCAGCAGCCTCAACTGCCTTGAATCACAGAACGCAGTGTTGTCACAATGACACATCTCAAAATTTGCCTCACAAAAGAGTCCCAAGAGAAAAAAGCCCAACATATATGAGATTAAATAGTCCTGTCATGACTACATTTAAGACCTGATTAAAAAGTTTAAAGCTAATTTTAATTCTGTTTTATAAGGCATTTTAAGGCCTTAAGTTTAGATATATGAATTTAAGACTTTTTAAGGTTGCGCGGACCCCCTACTATAGAGTATCACTGAAGGAACACCATCCTCATAATGAAACCTGGTAGTAACAGAATGCCCTGGTGCACACAGGGTTTTTTCTTAAGGTGAATGATATACTGAACTATTCCAAATGCCAGTCAGTTTTAAGCCAAATGATTCATGTGTCTACTAGAAAGCTGAATATGAAGGAGGATTTTGTTTTTCAGGAATGGAAAGAACAAAAGAATGATTTTACAAGAGGAAAATTATGGTCTTGAAGTGGCCTATCCAGAGTTCAGAGCTACATTTGACAGAAAATCTCTGAGGTCACCGGAAGAGTGCTGTGGCCAAAATAGGTCTTGACAATCAGAGATATGGAAATTATTCTGAAGTAGAGCAGGCAATTTCTCCAAAACAAGGTGTGGATGCTGACAGAGTCCTACCCAAGAAAATCAAAGTTCTTAAATTAGAAATTCAAAAGCTGCTTCAAGTATTAGTTTACGGGTGTCCACACTTAAGCACCAAGTTCAGTGAATGCGTATGAACTAAAATGAGGTTAATGGAGAATTTTTACATCAAGTTATTAGTAGAAAACAATCTTGCCTGAAACATAAACTGCTCCAGGTTCTGTCATTTAGTTAAGTTGAAGAAAGACTGCATTCACAAGGACACTTCCAAATTTCTACCATCCTATCTCAAATTGGTGTAGCAGTTCATACTATTACTATTTTATCCAATTTTACTTTGCATTGTTTTTGGGTTGAGGATTTACAACATGCTGTTTATTTTGTATACAAAATGCAAATGTACATTTGCCACTAACTGGCTTTTTTGAGTGGATCAGACAATTCTGGAAAGCCCAATCATTGTCTTCAGAGAAGTTGTCCTGTTGATTTACACCTCTTGCTTCTGCCTAAACAGTCATTTGGCAGGACTGTGTCCACACTGGAGTTATTATTCAGATAATTAGAAAACTGAAAAACAAAAATTCAGTGAGCAGAAAAAGTTATTTTTTAATTGGATGCCAACAAAAGCCTTGCAAATGACCATATACTACTTATCAGATGCTTAGACCTGGGTTTTTGTCGAGGGATTGTGAATATTAAGAATTTTACCTGCAGTAGACTATTAGTCTCTGAGAGAATTCCTGTTGGAGGATAAGGTAATTCAACTAACAGCAGCCTTTAACAACAACTTTTTACCAACTTACACTCAACTTTGACAGTGGCTCAGACGAGTCTTTATTGCAAACTTTGTCACCGCAACAATTTTACAACAAGACTGGTTTAGAATGATGCCTGTATGGTTATTTTCTGTAAGGATTGTATGTTTAACATTGACCACGCTAAATTCAGAACAGTGATTCAAACCCATTTGTCTAGGATTCAAACTCATTACCTTTATTTGTTGCAAACCAAGAGTGCTCAGAACTGCTCCATTATGCACTCCTACCTAAATTAAGTTCAATTCTGTAAAATGTGGTTCAGTACAAGTGATGGAGGATGCATCTAAAAGTTGCAGTACAGTAGCTCTGGAGGACTGGACTTGGGCATCCCTGTGTTAAATCGTTGAACATATGGTAACGTAAAACTATATGGAGCCTTTTACCATGTCTATTTTCTTGATTTTCAATTCACCACTTCATTTCTTGGATTTCAGCCATTTGTTCACAAATATCATGTGAATACAGTGTATCTCAGTGAGAAGGGTCTATAATTCTATGATAACATAACTTTACTGTCCATCTCCTTTGAGATGGAGACATGTTTTTGACATCTGGGAGAAATTATCCATACAACATACACAAATTAAAAACCACACAATTAACCATTATAAATATTAATAATGCATCAAATTCAGAAACTTAAACTAATTAAAGCATTAAAACCACCATTAAGATTACTGTATAATTTAAAAAAAAATTAAAACAATGATATAGTCAGTGTGTGTCTATTTAACTCTCTTGGGTGTTTTATCCTTTTTATTGCTTTTACAAATCAATCACCAGCAAAAAAAAAAGGCTTTATTTATTTATTTTTTTTTTAAACAAAAACATTTACAAAAAAATCTTTATTGTCAAAATGAAAACTGATTTCTTCAAAAATAATGACAAATAAAAATACATACCATAAAATAAAATATTCACCCTCTTTAAAGTGGCTGCCCCAATTCAATATATGTTCAGCCAACTGGTGCAAGTAGTCTCATTATAAGTGCGTTTCCATTATAAAGGTTCACAAATCTTTGTCAATTTTCTGCTAATGTCAAAAAAACACAATTTTGCAATTGCAGTGTTTCCATTAAATAAGAAATTAAATTAAAATCACACGTGAATAAGCTTGTTCACACAATAATTCATTAAAAACATGCCGCGCCATGAACCACCAACTACTTCCTGTTGTCATCATCTTTGTGGTTTGCGCCAGTGGCAATATCCGATGGTTGATCATGTGACTCGTTTGATGCGAAAAAAGTGTTTCCATCGCAGTTTTGCGAAATAAACCAATTTCGAAATGGCCAGAAAGCCACCTCATCCTAACAATAAAACTTTTTACTGAAAGAGGAGAATTTTTTTTTTTTTGAAAATGCCATGTTTCCAGTAAGCAAATTTATTTTTGTTATTTAATTTTCCACAATTTCAAGGTTAATGGAAACACAGCTAATGAGTGGAATGGAGACAACCTGAGTGCAGTGAGTGTGTCTCCAGTGATTGTAGCATAAATACACCTGTGTCTAGAGGGTCCATTCACTGGTTCATCAGTAGTCCTGGCTACCATTACAGCATGAAGACAAAAGAATACTCCAAACAAATCAGAGAAAAGGTTATTGAAAGGTAGAAGTCAGGGGATGGGTACAAAAAAATCTCCAAAGCACTGAACATCCCCTGGAGTTCAGTTAAATCCATCATCAAGAAATGGAAGGAATATGGCTCATGTGTAAATCTGCCCACATCAGACCGTCCTCACAAATTGAGTGACCATAAAATAAGGAGACCAGTGAGAGAGGACACCTGCACAACTATGACTATGCTGAAGGAGTTACAAGCTTCAGAAGCTGAGATGGGAGAGATTCTGCAGACAATTGTTGCCAGGGATCTTAAAACTGCAGTATGTAACTTTTATAAAAAAATATTTTTCTACTTATTTGTTGAAACTGTCTCTATGTAGTGACTGAATGGTATGAGACAGATGATCTGTGAAAAAAATCGAGCTCCTCTGCCTTCTCCCAGTGCTCCCAGTGATATCTAGAAACAACCAATCAGGGCCAGGAGGCAGGTCTTAGTGCTGTCAATCACTGTGCTGTAGCTGTTAACGCCCCTCCATCCCCCTTGTTCTCTGCTACGCTGCAGCTCACAGAAGCTTGGCTAGTTAGCATGGCCACCAATGACGATGGATAAACGGTTTTCCTGGAATGGTAAGTTGTTTCTCCGCCATTAGGACATTTAGCAGCAGGTAAATGAGGTTGAGTGACAGCGCTAAGACCCTCCTCCTGGCTCTGATTGGTTGGTTTTGGTCGGGAGCGGCGCATTTCTTCAGATGGCAAAAGAGGCTCAGGGAGGAGGTGGAGGAGATCGATCTTTTCACAGATTATCTGTCTGATAACATACTGTCACAACATGGTGACAGTTTTAACAAATATACAAGAAACATTGTTTTGTGAAAGTTACATATTGCAGCTTTAACCAATCAAAGCTTTATGGGAGAGCAGCAGTGAGAAAAGACTTTGTTGAAGAAAACTCATATCAAGGCTCGACTTGAGACTCCAGGGTCAAGAGGAAGAAAGTTCTTTGGTCTGATGATACCAAAATGGAGCTTTTTGGCCATCAGAGCAAACACTATGTTTGGGAGACACCGAACACAGCACATCACCACAAAAACTGTATGTCGCTGCAAGGCAACAGTGCTACCAACCACTGTGTAGCCATGGAATCGTTTATTTTATGTTAAATAGTTTTTAGGACTGATACTTTAACACATTGATTTTGATTAATTTATTATATAGATTTTAAGGTGTTAAAAATTTTAATGCAATTAATCATATTTTTTTTTAACATACAAGTCGCAAGTGGAACCTTTGTGATTCTGGTTCATCTGTAAATCTGACGCACAAGTGACATCCGCAAACAACAGTGATGGACAACAAAGCCCCTTCTCTTGGCCCACCGGGGGTTAATTTTTGGTTCAAAAAACCATCTGCTGAGATTCTGGAGAAGACTATTGTTGTGTGCAAGTTATGCAAAAAGGAGTTGGCCTTTCAACGAAGCTATTCCAGCCTAAAATAGCATCTCAACGCTAAAGATGTAGCAGCAGTGGAGACATCCCCAATGCTAATGTCAGTGTCCACGGTCCATATTTCTAAAGAAGTTCAAAGTTCCATGAATGATCAAGGGCTCCTGAAACACTTGAAAGCTGAATGGGTATATTAGCACTTTGCACCAATCTTTATACAGTCTGATCTTTTGTTATGTCTAAAGACTTTAGTCATTTCTGTGCTGTAAAATTAGCTTCTCCCTGGTCTTGGGAGCATTTAAGGGTTCTTTTTATAATTAATGTCTCACTCAGATTCTCTTTCATTATTATCTTCAAGATGTTGAATGAGTTTAGGGCTTTGCTCGAGGGTGCAGACTCAGGGAAGGCAGTGATTTGCTTCACACCTGATTTGCTTTTTCCATTGAGACAGTGTTATGCTAGGATGAAATAAGACAGCTGTTCCTAATTAGACTATTTCAGGCATTTCCTGTGGACCACGGCTTGCTTTAGTAAGGCTTTAAATTGCAGCTTTTCTGCAGCTTAATTGAATACCTTAGAGAAGATTATTAAGGTAGATTTTTATGCACCATTTTGTTGGCTGTTGTTACTATTTTGTGTAAAAATAGATTGTTGGTCTTTGACACTCCAAGGATTTATTTACATTTCCAACAAGCTCACTATGATACAACAGGTAAGGAAACTAATACTGATAATATCTTTATAGAAAATTACTCAAACTAACCCTTTATTTAAAGGTATTGGATCTTTTTGCAACATATGAGTAGCTATGTAAAGTGTGGTCTGCACTGCATCTCTAAGTTGTAATGCTAATTCCACAGATTTGTTTCAACATGTTCAAAACCCAGTGGCAACCTAGCTAAAAATACCTATATACCTGCTATAGTATGGGGTTTATTTATGCATTTTTTTATACACATTTTTAAGTATCGCATTCAAAAAGGTTGATGGAAACAGCACAATTCAAAATAACTTCCTCAATTTTGCAAAAGAGTTTTTATGCTCACTTGAGGTGGTTTT
This sequence comes from Anableps anableps, assembly GCA_014839685.1. NCBI lineage: Eukaryota > Metazoa > Chordata > Actinopteri > Cyprinodontiformes > Anablepidae > Anableps > Anableps anableps. The sequence goes on from CM026072.1 coordinate 35,587,676, forward strand.
TGGCTTTTCAGAAAAAGAGTTAATGCACCAAAGGGAAGATGGAAACACATTTGCCAAATAAATTATGACGTAGTGAACGCTCCCATTGGTCTGTGCCTTACTAGAGGCACGAAACCCAGAAAGATTTCTGTCCAAACCTCCAGCATGAAGGGCAGGACTCCCTCCATTTTTCTGAGATGTGTGGTTCATGCTAGTTTGTAACTTCTACATCTTGTTTATTACAGCCATGGGTAACGCATGATGTCGATGCTTTGTGATGAAATTATGCTTTGTGTAACCTGGTTGATTTGCTCCAAACCTGTAGATGGAAACTCTCCTAATTCAATTTTTTTTTCTTTTTTCAATATTTTAAAAGCTGGCCAAAGTCAAGATGGGGGAACATTCAGAGAAACACAAAATAACCCAAAAATTTGCATGACTATTGGAAGGAAACATAGCTTATATATCCTTGTTTCTAACTCAAATACAAGGCAGATATGCAATAGTATGAAAAGAGTACTACCAAATCTAAAGCAGAACTTACATTCTAATACGTTTCTAAACTAATATTAGGATATTATTTTAGGAATGGATAGATATTGAGCAGTGCTTACTGCTACTTAGGGTTAGCAACTATGACGCCAAAAAAAGAACAAAAATTTACCCCAGAATATCTCAGTAGCAATAAATAGGCCTATATATTTAGAATCCGATCAAAACTACTTATATTACTCATTTTGGGACATTTGTTTGGTAAAAAAAACAACTTAATTAAACCACTCTCCATCCTTTGATGATACATATGTGTCTTTTTGGCTAAAACAAAGAGGATTTATATAAGTTAGAACACTTCTGCTCAGTTTATTATATGTAAATTGGAACTACAGAAAATGTTTCACCAGATGTCAAAGGTCTAATGGCAATAACAGAATAGCAGCTGTTCGCACTACACTTTCCAGCAGCAGGGTGGGAGCTGTTGCTGCACACACCTTTGGACAACTTTTAGAAGACATTACTGTGACTGTTAAATTGTTGTTATGCAATGCAACAACTGTCAATGTGTCTACTTTCTTGTGGCTGCTTTTAGCATCCTGTTCTTGCTATACAAAGAAGCCAAGAAAGCTAATCAACACCTCTAACAGCCTGAAAGTTCATAAAAAAAAATGTTTTTCTTTCCTGTCTGTTCCTTTCTGCCCATCCACTTCACTAATATGCTAACACATTGTCATTACATCAGCAGTATTTCCCTCCTGCCTTGTTATTATGTTCTACAGATCAGCTGTCTAATCACAGGCTGACAGGCCTGTGTGCTACGGACTTTTTAAATCGTGAAACATAAAAGAACAGTTACAGGATAAACCAATGAAACCAATGAAGTGGAGGTATTTCCACTTTCTGTGGCACAGTGTCCCCACCAAACTCTGAGGTGCTCACACAGCCTAATAAAAGGAACAAACAAGCAATTTAAAACAAAGTGAGCACTTTTAATTAAATCTCAATAATATCTAAATGGTCAAGGGATGTCTAGACTAAAATATTTAAATACATATGAGTATATTTGGTCTAAAAGTGAAATTTCTTTCCATTCTAAATTTGCTTTAAAGATGTTTAGTAGAGGAGTTACATAACCACATGAGATGATGTGTGACAAATATATAAGTTTATAACTTTTTATGTCAACCAGTTACGTTTTACGCATTTTTATACAAGGAATGCCCTTTTTAAGATAAAAATACAAAATAAACTATGCCTAGGTGCTTCTTTTCACCAAGTTTGATAAGATCTTTACCACCAGATAGATTCTTTTTCTTCTTGTCAGGAAAAACCTTCTGATTGTTGTTGAGTTCTCGGTTATGAGTTGAATAACAGAACATCTCTATTTGTTAGAAGTTGCTAGAAACATTATTCAATCAAAAATTCCTTTTGTAAGTTTTGGTTACATAAAGAACTGATATGTTACCATGACAAAAAGCCCCCCAACATAATTCAGAATGCTTTTCAGAGAGGCAAGAGAGTGAAAGGCATTTGAAACAGAAGCAAGACAAAAGAAGCAGCATTTGTATGGACAAAACCTCTGCTACTGGTAGCCTTACTCACCTCTGACCCCACAGTCTGGTCATCTTATCTTTTAGTCACATTAGAATACATCTGAGTCACTATTTTGTTCTTTTTCTGATATTTAGTCTGTAAAAATATGTATCTGAACGTGGCTTTATGTAACAGGTCAGGCAAATGCCTTTCAGCTACACTGTACTTTGCTTCGATTTACATGAAGCAAAGTACAAATTCTTCAACTATAAACAAAACACATTTAATTTAAGTGCCCTGGTTAAATTCCTAATGAGACAGTACAAGAACTGTGTAAAAGCCTTACTTGCTCCATGTTCAGTCGACAACAGCTCAGTCTTCTCGTGGGGGCTTTTTTCCCTTTTATTTGTCCTTTCAAAGAACATCTTAATGCAAGGCACCAAATGGACTCATGTTCAGGAGGGTTTTATATAGGCCACATGGGTGAGAGAATGGACTGTGTTATTGTAGCCTTGAACAGCTCCCTGACCAAGGCAGCACTCATGTTATTTTGTCCATTTCTTTGTTTTTGTTTTTCCAACAGTGCCTCCATGCATGAGTCACACAAGGGCAGTCGCCGTGGCTCAGAATCTTCTCTTTCCTCTCTCTAGTAACCTTTTTTCTGTTAAAATGTGTGTAATTTTGTTGAAATGAAGTTCAAATTGAACTAAATTATTACATAGTGCTTCCTATAAGTGTTTCTTCTTAAGGATCTTTTTTATTGTAGGATTCATTGGCAGCAGGTTTCCCACAGCATGTTCTACGAAGGAGTATTTTCAGCCTTCGACATTACCTTAGTTTTTGCCTTTTTGTCACTGTTAAAAGCTTCAGATCATCAATCAATTTGTATAAGTAGGTAGTTTACACCCCTAATATGCTGTATATTAGCAGCATACCAGTTTGGTATGTTTTTGGTTTATTTTAACCAAGGGAAACCAAAAATTGTCACAAAAGAACTTATTGGAGTTTTTTTGTTTGTTTGTTTGTTTTTTGTCATTAATAAAGAATAAGTGGTTGTAGTTGATAAATGAATGGATGGATAGATGCTTTAACACATTAATTTTGTTGATTGATTACAGAAAAAAAATCATGAAAAATGAATTGATGAACAGTTCATGTGATAAATAGCATAAATAACAGGAGTAAAAGTAAGCTGGACACTGCTTTAGAGACTAAAGCTCATGTGTGATTGTTAGGAAGGCCCAGGCATTTAAAATCTAAATAATCTTTGGTGGAATAAGACGAGACGAGACGAAGTGAGAGAAAAAAACAGCTTAACATATGGCGGTGTTGCTGTGCCAGCATTTATTTAATCCAGAAAGTTTTTCTGTTTTTACTTTACTGACTCACTGCTGTTTAACAGGAACCTTGCATCTCCAAGAAATGTAATTTTTCTGGAAATACAAAAAACATCTTGTTTCTAAGTGTCAGCTCCCACTGTTTGGTGAAAGCTCCTTAAAACCTGGCCCTGTAAATGTATAAATAAAACCTCAGACAGATGTGAAGGGTGATCAAAAGAGTCCATTTTTGCTAGAAAACTAGCATGACTAAAAATGGAGATACAAGGTTTTTGTCTGGCAGCAATTACATGTAAAGAATTTAAAAATCACATTTTCACTAAACTGGAGAGAGTGTAAGGAATGACATAGAGAGAGGTTGAACACTTCTGAATACAGAATTTAATGAATAAAACATTTTCTGTAAAAAGAAGGTATATAACATTTTCCTGGTATAATTGCAAGGTTTAGAGGTGAATGAAGTGCAAAGCTGCTTGTTTGCTAGCCATAAGACATACTGAATGTGACTGCCTCTGGATCCATACGGCTGGATGAACCCCTGCACGGCCCCCCTCCAAACAGTAACGCCGCAGACTGCCTTGTCTTCCAGTCCCCAGGTTGTCAGCCAAATCTGATGTTCAGTGGTTCATTTTTAGGGGGTTCAATTTTGTTTCTGAAAAACAACCTGATGGCTTGCTGGAAAGGACTATTGTTGTTAGCAAGTTGTGCTAAAAGGCGTTGGCCTATCACTGTAGCTATTCAAGCCTAAAATAGCATTTCAACGCTAAACATGTTGCATTGAGCACAGACATCCCCAATGCTAATGTCAGCGTCCACAGTCCACATTTCTTAGAAAGTATTTTTTCAAAGGAGTTCCATGAATGATCAGGGGCTCCTGAAACACTTTAAAGCTGAATGGGTATAACAGCACTTTGCATCAATCTGATGGTTGAATAACTTAAATAATTGATTAAAAACAATAAATATCTTTGTTGTTGAGCTCATATGTCTGTTTATTTAATAATTTAGCAGTGAAAGGGAGTTTTGAATTGAAAATGTTGCTTATTTTGTCGATATATGGTTTTCGACTAAAATGTGATTAAAGCTGCTGTATGTAACTTCCATAAAAAACATGTTTTTTACATATTTGTTGAAATTATCATTATGTTGTGACAGCATAATGTAAGACAGATAGTCTGTGAAAAAAATTGACCTCCTCTACCTTCTCCCAGTGCTCCCAGTACTAACTGCAGAAATATACCGCTCAGTGAGAAACAACCAATCAGAGCCAGGAGGAGGGTCTTAGTGCTGTCAGTCACTCTTGTGTATGAGCCTCCTTGCTCTCCGCTACGCTACAGCTGGTTCACCACAGCAGAGCCTGCCACGAATGCTAAGGCTAGTTAGCATGGCCACTAATGATGGCGGATAAACAGTTTTCCTGGAACTATAAGTTGTTTCTCCACCATCAGCACATCTCGCAGTGCGTACATGAGGGTGATCGATACTAAGACCTTCCTCCTGGCTCTGATTGGTTGTTTTTGACCGGGAGCGTTCTCTTTCTTCAGATGACAACAGCAGCACAGGGAGTAGGTGGAGAAGCTTGATTCTTTCACAGATTATCTTTCTCATACCATACTGTCATGACATGGTGACAGTTTTAACAAATATGGAAAATATATTTTTGTAAAAGTTACATATTGCAGCTTTAATTACAGATTCTGCAGTTGAACAATGTACAGTAATCTTTGTTTCAGAGCTACAACTATGACAACACAATTATAACTAAAAGGACCAAAATTCAGCAGGAAGGTAAAGAACTGTTGGCACTGTTTCTAGTGACTGCATGGAGTCTCACATTTTGAACCATCAAACCCATTAGGAGGTAAGTTTGCTGCTGACATCACCCTTGTGATTTCTGATTTTGGTTTTGAAAACACACTCACAGCTTTGTGAGCTGAACAAGAGTTATGTCAGATTTTGCTGACGAGTCACACATATAAATCAATTTTGACCTTTTATTTAACGTGTTTTTCATAAATTTCTGAATTATATTCGGTTTTTCTGCATTCAATTAAAAGCAGGTCATTTCTTTTTTCATGGGCAAGGTTACAAAATCAGCATAAGATTGAGTTACCACACTAGTTACATAAAATGTAATGATTTGAAGATATGTCCAGCATGAGCATCCTGAATATGATTTTCTAACTTTACAACCACAAACATTATATTTTATGTCATTGACCAACACAAGTAGCACATGGGTTAATTGTGAAGCAGAAAGAGCAAGACATGGTTATTATTACATAAAAGGAGGCTGAAAAGTGTGGCATGCATCTTTATCCAACCCACCCCAACCAACCATAACCTCAGTCCGAAAGGAGAACTGAAAAATGTTTTTAAAGCTAACATCAGGTAAAACAAAATCATAAATTATGCTTGTTATTATTTCTTATCCACACAAAAAGTCCCTTTAGTAGTAGTTTGTAGATTAATTATATTAGTCAATCTAATCCAGGGATGTAGGTCAGGATCCTGTTTGTGGACTTCCGTTCAACCTTTAACACCATCAACCCAGACATCCTCCAACAGAAGCTCACACTGCTGCCCTCCATCTGTCACTGGATCACCAGCTTCCTGACTGACCAACAGCAATGGGTAAGACCGGGGAGCATCTTCTCGTGTACAAGAACCATCACCACTGGCACCCCACAGGGTTGTGTTCTCTAACCTCTCCTCTTCTTTCTGTACACAAATGACAGCACCTCAGTGGACCTGTCTGAACTAACTTGAAAAAAGTATTTACTTTGCCTTTTCCAGCGGTAGCCAGATTTATGGAAGGCTCATTGTATTTTCACCTTGCTGGAACTCAGGGAGGTACCACATAGATTAGGATGGAGTGCACTTCTATACGTTCAAGGTTAGGTCATCCCAAGAGTTACAATGCTGAGCCAGAAATGATGGTTCCCAGACCTCCTGTGAGAAACCTCAGTGAAAAGACTGGCATAAGTATGTGGTGACCCTCTGTCTGGTTAGAACAGAGACTGAACAGACACATGTCTGCTGTTCTCATTCCTGCGAGAATTAATAAAGTGCTTTTTGAGTGAAAATCACTGACCTCTGCTTAGTAATTAAGCGTGACAGTTCATTAAGGGAAACTCCTTTTTCTTTCAATTAATGAGCAGCACCACACAGACGGTGACTGGCAGCGTTAAGACCCGCCTCCTGGCTCTGATTGGTTTCGAGATAGCGCTGGAAGAAGGCGCAGGAACTCGGTTTTTTCAGATTATCTGTTTCATACCATTCTGTCACGACCAGCCCAGGACCTCCACATCCAACATGTTCACTTCCAAGATCGTCTGAGACCAGCCACCCAGACAGCTGCTGAAACAATTGGTTTGCACAACCAAAGAGTTTCTGCATAATGTGTCAGAAACCGTCTCAGGGAAGCTCAGCTGCATGCTCGTCGTCCTCATCGGGGTCTCGACCTGACTGCAGTTGGTCGTCATAACCGACTTGAGTGGACAAATGCTCACATTTGATGGCATCTGGCACATTGGAGAAGTGTGTTCTTCATGGATGAATCCTGGTTTTCACTGTTCAGGTATGTGTCTGTTTATTGTATGTATGTAAATATATGGTTTTAACTGTGTGTGTGTACATATATATATATATATATATATATATATATATATATATATATATATATATATATATATATATATATATATATATATATATAATTAATAATTCCCTTCTCACCCTCCACGGGTGGTCTTTCTCAACCTCTGAGCTTGGGTCCTCTCCCAGAGGCCTGGGAGCTTGAGGGTTCTGCGTAGTATCTTGGCTGTGCCGAGAACTGCGCATTTCTGGACTGAGATGTCTGATGTTGTTCCTGGGATCTGTTTTAGCCACTGCTCCAGTTTGGGGGTGACTGCCCCGAGGGCCCCGATGACCACAGGCACCACTGTGGTCTTCACCTTCCATTGGCAGTTAGTGTTGAATGGGGATGTCGACGTAACCATTCCTCCCACATTGTTTTGCATGTAACCCCTCTGACTAGGGTTACTTGAGTAGTAGCATTCCAACAGATCCAAGTTTTCACCTCTCGCCTAATTCTGTCTTGTTCCAGTAACCCATTTTTCGTGAAGGTGCCCTGGTTCCCCAGCACCTGACGCAGACCTTGTTTGACCGGGCGACGTCTGAGCCGGTATGGCGTGTATTCCTTTGTCACTCATCATGAGGTAGGCAGTAGCGCGAAGGATGTTGCCTAAGGACCCACACTGGATATCTCAACCAAGCGACCCGGCCTGGATTCGAACCCCGGTCTCCCGGGTGAAGGTCGGGTGACTCTCTCTCTCTCTCTCTCTCTCTCTCTCTCTCTCTCTCTCTCTCTCTCTATATATATATATATATATATATATATATATATATATATATATATATATATATATATATATATATATATATATATATATATATATATATATATATATATTTAAAGAATGAGAGAGAAATTGCAAGCATATTAGTAAAAACAAGTGCAGAAAATGCATATATCATAATCAAACTCGAGAGATAAGTGGTGAAACAACCAGTGAAAGCCCAGCCATTCACTCTGTTACTATAAAGGCGGAGCAGATATACACAGTCTGATCATCCAACCGCCAAAACAGTTGGATGTGGTGAGGAAACATCCTTAAAGTTTTAAAATGATCAAAATAAGACAGCAGAGCGTCCCTGTTCACCAGAGTGTTCCAAACAAGCCACATATGCACAAAGTCCTCTCAGAGTTTCTATCTTCGCCTAAAAATTTGTGCCAAGCCTCCGAGCTTAAGACTGATTCAGTCAGCTGCTGAGAGCGACTCTGAGCAAGGAGTCGATAGAAGTTCCTCCCTTAGGTAGGAGGTGTGGTTGACCCCGTTGCTGGGTGTGATGCTGTCTTCAAGCGACTGATTCGGTTTTTTTCCTTCTACTACTACTTGTTTAATGGTGGTTGGCAAACAACTTAATGAAGCATCACCGCCACCAGCTGGTAAAGACTGTGGACCAAATGTCAGAGAAAAACAAACAAACAAACAAACCTTCATATCTACGGAAGCCGAGAGTGGACATGTTACGCATAAACTTTTTTCTGATGGTTTTCTTGAGATAACTTTATTTCGAGAAAGCACACGTTTTTTGAGATCACGACATGTGTGTGTGTTAAACCTGATTCCATCATTCAAATACATGCCACACCAGCAGGAGAGGACTTATAAGTGTAAGTCATGGCATGCATGTGTAATTCTGTGAATAATTCTGTGAATAAGTGATAGGATAGGGTAAACCATAATGACACCACATCGTTGGTTGTATGATTAAACCACTGGGAAATTAACTCGTTATCTCGAGAAAATGGCCATCATTATTTCGTGATAACAACATAATTATCTCGTTATCTCGAGAAAACGGTATTTGTTATGTTGTTATAGCAACATAACTCATCTCGAGTTAACTATCGGGAAAATAAACATGCGATTACGACTGCTCCCGGCTTCTGTACATATACGATCATACAAATTACAGCCTTAAAAAAATAGAACATGGCCTGGTAGCTTTTAATTCTCAAGTCTTTCTGAAATAAATCAATAAAGTCTAGTTTTGACTGTGATTGGCTGATACACGAAACAAAATAAGACACAAAAAAAACCCAAATGTGTCCCCTGTAATTAGTTGATGGAAATTTACTGATCATGCAATCTAGACTGAATTAAGAAAAGTGTCATGATGATGAAACTATGTAAAACGGAATCAATTGCCACACAGCAACAGCATGTTTGAACATGTCTTATTTCCATTTTCATCATTATTGTGATTTCTCCCTTCATCTCACCATGCTGGTTTTTTTTTTACTGTCATTTATATGATATTAATGTGGACACTTTGCTGTCAGCTGTGATTACCTGCTTGTTTAAACTTGTTTGATCCAGCAAAACGACAAACAAAATAGGAAAGTAAAGGACATGAAAAACAAAGTTTAGTAGCTCTCTTAAACCCAAGGTGCTTTGTGAATAACTTTAATGTTACCAAAGTAAAATTTTAAGAAAAATGATGCCAGTAATAGTTACTTTTAATTCTAGGGTTCTTTGAGAACACAAGTCCAGATCTACAGTGCAAAAACATAAAATCCTACCAAGTACTTTTGTCTAGTTTCTAGTGCAAATGCTTTAGTGCAGTTGAATTTAGACAAAACTAACTTAAAATTATATTTAAATAACTTTTTAGCAAGATAAATAAGCTAATTTTAAGTCAATAATTCTTGAATATAGATACAAAAAGTACTAGTTCCACTGGCAGATTTTTTTCACTTAAAACAGGAAAAATGTCTTGTAATAAGTGAAAAAAATCTGCCAGTGGAACTAGTACTTTTAAATTCTGGATTCAAGAATTATTGACTTAAAACAAGCTTATATATCTTGCTGAAAAGTTACTTTTGAGTTAGTTTTGTGTTATTTCAAATGTACTAAAATATTTACACCAGAAACTAGACAAAAAAACTTGGTAAGATTTTGTGTTTTTGGAGTGTAAATGGCAGGAATCTTTTCAGGGAGTGGAAGCGCAGCCTCCCAGAGGAGAGTGTGAATCAGCAGGCTGGAAACAAGCGGAAACACTACAGCTGGCAAAGCCACTGGAGCAACAGCTCTTCAGAAGCATACAGCAGGTGTAACACCTAAAAACCAGCAAAGCCCCAGCCGCTCATAGATTGGAAATTGCACTGATGATCTCAGATGAGAAGATCCCACCACACAAACAGCTGACACTCAGCAGGAGGAACAGACACAGAAGCAGCAACCTGCCTGAATATAAAGCAGTCTGCTCTGCCCATCAATCAGTGCTGTGCTCTGACCGACAACCTGATCCACATGGAGTGGAGAGGGTGGAACACCATCTCACCACATATGTTTTGAGATGTGCCTGTACATGTAAGAAACACATTATTAGGATTTTTAAACTCTTCAGAGTCATAGTTGACATTTTAATTCTAATGTTTTGTGGCTATTGATTTGATATGGAAGCTGATGTATATTACAATTTTCATAAAAATTGGCCTCAGTCAAGTCTTTGTGTTTTGCTTTGTCTAACACAGGGTCCATAACTGGAATTGCTTTTAAAGAATTTGGCAGCATTACTGTCTTGTATAGCACCTTTGCACTTTATTAAAAGCACTTTATTTAGCACTAACTTTAAGCATTGATTTGCACATAAAGTTAAAGGGCAAATCTCCAACACTATTCTATGCAACACCATAATTTCCTTTTCAGCAATATCAAATGTCAAGCAGATTAGTGTTCTTGGATATCTGATCCTTATTATTAAAAAAAAAATAAAATAAATTTATTGCACTGTACCCTGCAAGTTTGTTATTCACAGCATGACACAACTTTTTAATGACCCTATTATCTTTTTTTTCTCTTCATGAGTAGTTTCAAAGAAACATCCCTAAAACATTAGCTCCTGGCTCTGCTTCTGACACTAATTCACATTTTAAAAATTGTCATAACTCTCAACAGAAAGTTCCTGTTTTTGCATTGTCAATGAGTAATCCTACCTGTCCACTGTGGACTTGTGGGCTCATGGCTGCTTGGTGCTGCATCTTTCTTTTGACTATAAAACACTTATAGGGCATCGCTTCATAAAAATGTTTAATTTCAAGCCAGAACATAGATAACAACAACATTAGTAGTCTTGTGTACAAGCTTAACATGATATATTGGCATGGATTAATTAGTGATCATTCAGTTAACGTTATCTGCATCTAATAGCATTACTCAACTTACTCAGTTTGTTTGGAAAAAATGGCAAAGTTTTTTGCCTTTTGCTGGTTTGCTGCCATAATTCTAACACACACCAGTTTGCAGCTTTGCCCAGCAGCATGTCTGACCCACAGATGTAAAACCGCTGTTAGCGTGTGAACGCTCTTGGTGCGTTTAAAGACGTCATGACATGTTAACAACGGATTAAAGAGTTCCGACTGAAAAAAGTGCAGAGGACATGTTCCCATTGTAACCTGTCTTAAAGGGGCTGGATACCTTAATGGATGGGCACGGCCCGCCCTCTGGTGGCTAGTCTACCAAGTGCCGTGACTGCACACTGCATAAAAAAAAAGATTAAACTGGCCCTTGTGGTCCAAACATCAGACCGACCCATCTAGATATGTCCAGAATCACCCAGTTAGCAAATCCGGGACTGGATGGGTTTGTCTTATGTACCTGGTTTAAAATCTAAAATACTACAAATTTGAACTGGGTTGACTTGCACTGAATAAATAATTTGCAAACACACCATTTGACATTTGCAAAACTTTTATAGTGTCTGAAAAAAACAAGAAAAATATGTTTTTATATTGAGACTAGGCTGAAAACCTCTATGCACCGACCTGTTGAATCAAGAATAAAGTATTCTACAGTGAAAACATAACTTTTAAAGCACAGGATTGATTTGTGAAAGCTATTTGTGAAAACAAAACAGAAAAACTGGAGATCCTTACGTTTCTCAAATGTATTTGAAATCTCTTTGCATACCTAGTATATAATATTAAGCATTTCTACCAAAGGGTTAGTATGGGGGGCTGGGATTTCTTGAGGGCAAAATGGAAAAGTTCATGCAGATTTTTCTCAAGATGCTGGTGTCTTGCAGGAGACAGGTATCACCGATGAAGCAGTTCTATTACAGTGATCACTGTTTTGCAGAGAGCGGATGTCACCTAATGTCGGAGACAGCAGTACACATCTTCTGTCACCTGTTTCTTCTTTGAAATTGGATAGGTTCTGATCCATAGCACACTCCATTTTCTTGGCACACTCACAACACCAAGTACAAACTAGAATTGGATAAACATCAGAGGGCAGACTCTGTGGCAGCAGCTTCTTATGTACAGATTTTTATCATCCACTGCAAGCCTGGAATATGCAGTCTACCAGGCCATACAACACACCAGTCTTTTTTCATCTGTGAACATCAAGTCTTTTTCTTAGAAATGTTTGCTTCCTGAGAAGGTAAAATGATATTTGTCAACCTACAGTTGTGAAATTTTTAAACACAGTTTATCTAATTAAACACAGTTTAATTAAAAGTTAACAGTTTCCATTGTGGTAAAAGTGAGCCCTCTGATCTAGAACCTAAACAAGGTTCTTCAAAAGGGCTAAATGAAGCGCTCTGAAGAAGGTGTTAGAGCATCTATACAACCTTCAGATGAACAATACATTGTCATTTACACCAAGGATTTTGTTTTTTGCCACATTTAAAAGGTATAGATTCTATAACAAATGTAGCTATCAGAGATAACCGTTAACCTGGCCATTATTTTCCTACACAATTCCACTTGATTCTCATCTCCCTTCAATGCTCCATCTGGGATTTCTCCCACCGAGCTCAATTTCCCCAGTTGAATTTCAATCAGACCACTTAGCAAACAAAAGAAGGAGTTGTGAACGATGACACTGTTTTAGAATTGCTATCTGCCTATGATTGTAGTCCGGCAATGGCAGTGGAGGAAGCGAATGAAGCCATTCAGTCCATGTTGGCCACGCTTCCAAATCTTTAGCAATTAAAATAGGAGCAAGAGGGATGGGTTTTTTTCCCCAATTTGTTCCATTTTTAAGGAGAAAAGCTTTACAAACCACCTTGTGTGAGGTGTTTTTTCTGAAATGCTGTGTTAGTTGGTAGCCCAGCTCCTCTGGCGAAGGTTCACAAATGTTCAGTGTTTTCTCCATTTGTGCATGATAGCTTTTCCTGCAGCTTGTTGGAGCGCTAAAAGCCCAATAAATGGCCTTATTACTGCTTACAGACTAATAGTGGCTTTTTTTAAAAAATGTGTTCTTGAGTGTGTGTTGTAGCATGACACGTTGGCTTTGAGAGCTTTTATGTTTGCTGTCAGACAGGTTCTATTGAAGTGATTTCTTGATTCTACATGTATGGTAGTAACAATCCGTGGATGTTGCTTGTGAAGTATAACTCGGCTTTTACTTTTTTGTCTTGGTAAGTGGAAATATGAATAATTTGTTTGATGATCTGAAACATTTTACACCAGAAATGTGTGAATCAAGCTTGAATTGTGGTTTCTGTCCAAGAGGTGTGCTTTGAGTTGTTTTCTCAATGGCATTTTCTGCCCATATAAAGGTATTCAGCACCATATTCTCCAGCCGTTAGAACAGTGGCGGCTGGCCAGTAGAGTGTGCAAGGGCACCACCCCACCACTCACCACATTACCTTGAATAAGACATTAAAAAAATAAATAAAAAAGAATCAATAAAATAAAAATATTTTGAATTATATGTATATATTTTTTTAGTTGTGTAACATAAATATTTTATAGTTAATGATACGTAAAGTTATTTCGTTCATCGATGTTGTCTAATTGGTGACGTATTTCTGCCCTGATCTTGAGAAGGGTCAAGCAGCAGCAGCAGCCAACTACAAAATACCCCCCCCTTCACACTACAGATTATACCCTTTTACTACAGCTTCAAAAATGTTCCATACGCTTGTAGGTGTGGAATAGAGCAGGAATAAAACTGACACTTGGGAATAAAACTTGGGAAACAAATGATTTTCATATCCAACGGTGTTAAGTTAAAGGCTTCTTTTAACAAAGATGACACAGAATGGTTTTCTGCCATTTTCAGTGAGTTTAAAGAAATGTGTTTTCATAGTAACAACATTACGATTTCTGCAAATAGCCTGGTAATTTAAAAAAAATAAAAAACAAACAGCTTCACATCTTCCAAAATCTTACCCAAAGTTTAAAAAATAAAAGTCACATTAGCATTTAAAACAATGTGTGGAAGTTCTACCTGACCCGCCATCGCCATCTTTCTTCTGTTCAGCTCAGTCATTTGATACTCATGGGTGTGTTGTCCGATCCAAATTTAACATGAATCAGGGAGGCGTATGTTGTTGGGGGCATATTCTGTGGTGTTCACGGCTGCAGCTACGTATTATTGAAAATCTTTGCCCATAGATTCTCGTTAAAAGTTCGACATGCGCAGTAGCTTCTCTTCAATCCCAGAGATGGGACCATCCTGGGCTGATTTGTCAGTGACTGTCATTTGACTTGACTTGACTTGACTTGCACCCCACCACACTCCCACCATGGGGCTGACGTCACAGCTGTCTGTTATAAAGTTTGCCTGATCGACAGGTCGAGCCGCGGGAGTTGGAGACGATCGGACAGAGATGCGAAATGGAGCAAGAGTAATAAAAAAAATTCAGTGAAGTCGCTTCAAATAATACTTTTTGAGAGAAGAACATATCAGGAGAAGCAAGATGTGAAAGAGCTCGGAAGTGATCAGCCGAACGTCACAATTAATCAGCAGTTCAAAGACAGAGGGAGACAGTACACTCTGTCTTTTTCCACGACCTGGTTTAGCAACAAGGCTTGTAGCGAGGCTTATGCCTCATTCTGCTTTCCTCGCCTCCTTTTTCAAACCTCAGGATCTGACCCAGCATGGATTAAGACAGGTATGACTGATTTAAAGCACTTTTCAGAAAAGGCAAAGAAGTTTGAACATTCTGGGATCTATATGGCAAATGCAGGGCAACTAGCCACATTTGGGAAAATAAACATTTCATCTCTGTTTGATGAAGACTGCTGCAAAATTTGCTTCTCTCAAAGATAGAAGGGCAAAATTTATGTACAAAAGTAGAACACTACATGACATTATAATGTTGCTGTTGTTGTTTTCATCATGTAAATACACTGGTGTGATACCTTAGTATATGTTTTGGTATATGTCTGTTTTGGAGTTATAGCCCCCCTGGAGAAAATTCCCCAGCCGCCACTGCATTAGCATATGAAGAAACTTAATCAACATGATGTATTTTAGTTTGAAGCCAACTCCAATTTTATTCTGTCATTCTTCTGACTTTTTTATGCCTCCAGCATCACAAATTTGATTTAAAAAATAAAAATACATTGGAAACACAGCTAATGGTCTTTGATTGTGGCAATATGGCTCTTTACCCAGGGTGGCTCTGTGTCATAGGTGACAGACACAATCTCTTAAGAAAAAAAAAGTATCTTTCAGTTGTGGGATATCCAGTCAGTGGGGAGTGGGTGCCACCTTGTGTTGAACACAGCATAAGCAGTGTGATAAAATATGGTTAAACAGCACCTGGCTGACACATATGGAACTCCTCTAGACTGAAACCTGTGACCTTGTAATTGAGAAGTATTGTTTTCTGTCACTCCCAGGTTAGTCCACTATATACATCTTCATGTTAGCAGACTACATATCATATATTAAGGTTAAAATAATTTTCTATAAATAAGTCCTCCATGTGAAATATTTTCCTGATATTTCTCTCCAAGTACAGTATGAGAGTTGGCATTTTTATTAATGTGCAACTACAATTTCCTAAAACATCCAGGTAAACTGACTAGTTTTCACCAACCTTACAAGGAGAGATACTCATTTACTGACATTTACTTCTCTCCAAAAAGATAAATCTGGAATAATTTGGATATATTGTACGAATTAAAATTGTTTCTCCAAGTTTGCTAAAATATTGATTTAAGCCAAATGATAAGTCAAAATGAGCTCTTTTTGAGTTTCGATAACTTTTTTGTTTAGTTCAGCCCCCCACCACCACACACACACACACACACACACACACACACACACACACACACACACACACACACACCACACTGAGGAGTATGTTCCAGTTCCAAAAGCCATTCCTACTGGTTCTGTTTTACGAGATAAAGGAGTCTCCTGTCAAACTGGCTGGTCAATTTTTTGGATTAGTTTAGTTGTGTGGGGGGGAAATAGGTTAAGTTAAGTTTATTTGTAGAGCACATTTCAGTAGCAAGGCAGTTCAAAGTGCTTTACATAATAAAAACATCAAGCAAATAGGCATCAAAATCAGCAAGCAAATATAATTCAAAAATACTGATCAGTGTTCCTCTTACTACTAATCAAAGGCAGCTCTAAACAGGTGGGCTTTTAGCCTTGATTTAAAGGAACTCAGTGTGTCGGCTGTTTTGCAGTTTTCTGGGAGTTTGTTCCAGATTAGTGGAGCATAAACACTGGAGGCTCCTTCTCCATGCTTGGTTCTGGTTCTGGGGATGCAGAGCAGACCAGAGCCAGAAGACCTGAGTGGTCTGGAAGGTTGATACAACGACGACAGGTTTGTAATATATTTTGGTGCTAAGCCGTTCAGTGATTTATAACTAACAAAAGTATTTTTGTCTATTTTCTGAGCTACAGGGAGCCAGTAAAAGGACTTTATATATACATATCTCTAGTGATCAAATATAACAATGCATTAATGACTTGCTGTTCTATCGAGTATAACTCAAACAATTGTATGTGTGTAACAAAACTTAAGAGGAGAATAAGGGAGAAGATGAAAGAAGAATGAGTGAGACTGAACACATGATAAGTCATATCTTTAAATAGCAAGTATGAATTAATCTCCTACTAGTGATAGAATACTGCTGGTGGAGGCCCATCAGATTATCTTGTTCCAGAGCCAGGCAAAGCTGTCAGCTGGCCTGGCCGCAACACCAAAACATCTAAACATCTGCCACTGTCACAGGGAGCTGCCACCCCAGGTGACAGGTTGTGCCTTTTTATACAACTTATGTGCATAAATATGTGGTCTCCTCTGTAAATAAGCTCATACTCATGTCTAAGTTTATAGAAGGAATGTTTGAGTCCTGCCATTTGAGTGGAAATATGCTTTATTAAAAGAAAAAGATGTAAAACAATATTTAAATTCATATTCAATTAATTCAATATTCAGTTCATTGTTTCCCAAAACATCTGTGTCCTGATAAAAAATGAGCTTTGGAAATACAAGAGTTATGGAAGTGGAAAGTTTAGCACAATAAAATAAGGCACCGCTGTCCCTGTAAAAGATTGCTTGGTTTTGATAACAATACAAAAACCACAGTTCAGGGCCAGGGCCACAGCAGTCTTCCAGAATGTCTTACTCCAATCAGGGCATCTGAGCTTTTTAATGTGGGTTACAATTTCTTTTCTGATCCTCTGTAAAATCTGTTGTTTTCTCTCTGATTGTGTTTGCATAAGGAGAAAATTAAATGTTCAGGAAAAATAAATCTGAAGTAGGAATGAAATCTTTCAAAATGTGCCTTTCGTCTGTCCCCGAGTCTACCCCATACGTATCATTTTGAAGTTTGTTTAAGGCTCTAACTAAAGAGCTAGAATATAAGTAAAGTCAAGGATGTACAAACTGGGTAACAAGATAAGGGGAAAGAAAGACATTAGCAATGAAGAATCATGAGTGTATGGAGAAGGTTTCCTTACTTTTTCTATTAGATTCTGCATTTTAAGACATTATTTTTGTGTTTTTTTCCTTCACTGCTGATTTTAACACATTATAGTTTTTTACAATTATGACTTCAATATAGAGGAAATAGAAGCAGAAAAGGCCTTTGTGACATGACACATGAAATGTAGGAACAGGTTGGCAGAGCAGAAACACAAAAAAATAATAAAAACTACAAATTTCTGAGAAATTTGTGATTGTTTTTTTTTTTTTTTTTTTTTTTTTTTGCAAAATATATTAACTGAAATTATGAAGAAACCACCCCATGCTTTAAATAGCAGTTTCAGAGGTTTTTAAATGGTAAACTTTGTGTTTGAATTCAGCTTGTTTATAGAGTAAATCTAAGCCAGGAAGGGGGGAAACTTTGCAGATTTACATACTGGTCTTCATTGACTAGTCACACGCTTTTGTTTTGATTTTGGCCAAAAAGTTGTAAGTTTGAGATAAACACATGGCTCATTAACTTCGCCAACAAATCACTCATCCCACTCTGGTAGTGGAGATGACAACCTCCACAGTAAAGATACCAGTGGAAAGAAAACAACTCCAGGACTACTTAAATGATCAGAGGCATTCACGTCTGCAGGAATATTTTTCAGTTTCTCAGAGTGAGTTTCAGAACTTTTATTGTTTTTAAAACACTATTATAATACATGGCATGCCACCGGCATGCAGATCTGGGTCTGACTGGCCTGGGGCTGCACTGCTGTGGCTGTAATGAGTGCAATATGACGTGACGGGGTGGTGAGCATCTCTGTGTGCTGTGCTGATTAACTGCATCTAGTAGTTGTAACACCTATTTAACTAAAGCTCCGCCTTGGAGCTCAGTCCCCAGCTCCCATCCCACAGAGCACCCCTCTTCCACATTTCCCTCCCTCAGCTCCACCAGACTAGCAGCAGCAATTAGCAAACACCTGGTAGAACTGCGCATCTGCTCAGGTTATCACACAAACTACTTCTCAGTCCAATGCTCCTAAGAACAGCTGTAAAAAGCATCATGGAGAAGCACTGTCCTGATGACTTGGTGAAGGGGGAGTATTGAAAAGGGTAAGAGGTTCTTAAAATGACAGAGTTCAGTTTCAAGGGAACAGATATGCCCATGTTGCAAAGTTAATTTTTTTTTTTAAATATTCTTGATATATACAGCATTTTCATAACAGCTGAAGGTAACATGGGCACTTGATTGTGCTATAAAATGACACTATAGAAAATACATAATTTAGGTGCGATGGTGTAGGACAGTTGGGCCACGAGCAAGCTAGCCTGGTAAAAACCAGCCCCTTGTTCTACGCTTTGCTTCGTACAGAGGATATTGAGAAACGATTGCTTGATGCAGGCGTGGACTCTGTTGAACTTTTAAATTTTACCCAATTGCTAATGTATGGCCATGATGTATGTAACGCGCCAGTTCGACACTATGAAGCTTACCGGAAATTGTGTGTGCTGTAAACAACCTCTGCAAAGAGCCGAACAACATCTTTGCCAGCAATAAAATGTCAGACGTTCCTCTTGCTCCAACTTATATTGCTCAACATTTGTGAGCAGGGCCAACACAGACGAAATGGTTTTCTTCAATTCCTCTGGTGCCAATTCTAAAACAGTGCAGAAAATTGATGTCATCATTCACAACTCCTTCTTCTGTTCGCTGATTGGGCTGGTTGAAATTCTACCAGAGAAATCTGGCTCAGTGGGAGAAAGCCCAGAAGGAGCTCTGAAGGGAGATGAGAACTGAATGGAATTGTGTAGGAAGGCTATGACCGGGGTATGAGTGACCATGAGCTGTGGTTGATGCTCTGATGATGTCATTTTGCGTGTGTTCCTTTGGGCAGTCAGTTTCTATATTTCTCAGTATACTTGTTTGTTGCAGGTTGCCCCATCCAGTTGATGCTGTATGTGCTTTTCCACCCCAGTCTATAAAAAGGTTTGGAACACAAGGTTTGACCAAGGAATTATCGATTTGCAGCTTGCCATCTTGCCAACTACAACGGTCTAGTTGCAGATTACAAATAGTGGTTGGGATGTTGTTGTTGACGTAAATCCACGGACCAATTAATGAAGGCAGTCTGCTGCCAATCAAATCACTTGCTAGGTGCGGCTTGTACCACCCCTGAGGTGTTTGCAAAAAACGGGGAAGAACCGCGTGGGGTCTGCAAATGGAGACGATTCTGGCCGGGATGACTGGGGAAGAAGCAGTTAAAGAAAGTTAGATTTGGAACTAGATATGATTAAAGGCAGTTGAGATTCACAAAAAAACCAGTGAATTATGGTTTTCCCAATTTGTCTCGTAGCTAAAAGCTCAGAGGGAGGAACACTGTCACACTAGAGTTGAGCATTCAGCTGCAGCCATATTGGTTACTGAACTGGGGGCTGCTCCTAAGCTTTTGACTTTCTCTGTCAAAGTTCCGACCTCAGGAGTTGTTCTGCTGTATTTGTGAAGTCAAACTTGGAAAATCCAACTTCCAAAGCAAAAGAGTCCTTTAAATTATCCAACTCGGAAGACACTAATCAGATTCCAATTCTAGTGGTAATCATTAAAACACCAATTTTCTTAGATCACTTGCACTGTGCACAACACAGTGACTTGACAAAAAATGCCAACTAAAGATTGCAATGCAACTGACTTTTCCCCTGAAACTCTTGTGACACTTACTCTGGGCGACGAGCCATGTCCCCTGCTATCAAAAATCACATCTGTGGAAAGACATGATTCAGCTACAGCTGGTTCACTCTTCTTCCCAGCCTTTTTTCTTTTTTATATATACCCCATATGTGCCCCTTCCTCCAAACAAGGCAAGCTTTTGGAACAGACACACAGTGGGACATTAAAGTAAGAGGAAATATGTGTTATGATTGCTTGGCTGCAGCAGAGGTTTCTTTCTAAATGAGATCAAATAGGAAAAAAAGGAGAACCATAGACAGACTGAAACTAGTCATAAATGCATATTGAAAAACTGCTCTAGCGGGACTGTGTCCGTCTTTTCCGTACAAAAAAAAACAAATTATTGTTGACACGTTAATACAAGAGCAAAAAAATAAATACTTTTTTTTTTAAATCCACAGCAGGGTTTTATTGGTTCCTGAGTCATTTTCAAAGGCAATGTATTTTCTTGGCAGAAAATTGACTTCACAGAAGCTGCCTATGGTAGAAAACAGGAGGAAGAAGTTCAACTTAACAAAAAACTTTCTCCTTCCTATTAAAATTACATGCTGATGTAACCTAAGCAGGTGTCATCTTAGCTTGTAGTAAGAGTCAGTGCAGCTTATTCAGGTAAAACAAAGGACAGTTACAATACATTCTTGGGGTGTTGAGTGGCTCAGTGGTGGAGTGCGTGCATCATATGCACAGGCTGTAGTCCTCAATGCAGTTGTTCTGGGTTCAGTTCCTGGTCTCATGTGATTTGCTGCATGTCTTCCCCTTCTCTTTCCCCCATATTTCCTGTCTACTTACTCTTCAACAAAGGCCACTTGGAGCGTAAAAAAATCTTTTAAAAAATACATCCATATATGTAAAGTATTTGGTTTGACCCCTTATAAAGCATATACAATCAATTAAAATACACTTTGTAAGTATCTAGCTACTCTGGCTAAATTACACAACACAGACATGATTTACACATCCTTCCAGAGAGACCTGTGCTCTTTGAAAACTGGATTGATGATTATGGGTTACAGGTGATGAAAACCCAAAATTCAGTGAGAATGTCACATAAAATCAATATAAAAGGATATTTTAAACAAAAATGTAAGGCTTCTGAAAAGAATGTTTGTTTCTATTCTCTTAATACATGGTTGGGCCTCCTCTTGCATGACTTACTGCATCAATGCAGCGTGCCATAGAGGCGATCAGTATGTGGTTTTGCTGAAGTGTTTAGAAATCCCAGGTTGCTTTGATAGCTGCCTTCAGGTCAACCTCATTGTTGGGTCTGGTATCTCTCATCTTCCTCCTGACTGTAGTCAAGAGATTCTCTATGGAGTTCAGGTCAGGTCACTTTCCTGGGCAATCAAACTCAGTACCACCATGGCACTGAACCAGCTTTTGGTACCTTTGGCAGTGTGGGTCAGTACCAAGTCCTGCTGGAAGATAAAATCATCATCTCCATAAAGCTTGTTAACAGAAGGAAACACGAAGTGCTCTAAAATGTCCTGTTACATGGCTGTGTTGACCAACACCAGCAGATGACATGGCCCTACAAACCATCATTGACTGTGGAAAATTCACACTGGTCTTCAAGCAACATGGATTCTGTGCCTCTTCCTCCAAACTCTGGGACCTTGATTTCCAAATGAAATGCAAACTTGGGTTTCATCTGAAAAGAGGACTTTGGACCTCTGAGCAACAGTCCTGTTCTTTCTCTCCTTAGTCCAGGTAAAATGCTTCTAATGTTTTCGCTAATGGAGACAGGAGTTTCTTGACACCAGGAATGCAACGTTTGTAGCCCAAGTGTAGTATTCAATATCTATATGCTCCCACTAGCTCAGGTTATGACAAGAAATAAGATTAGTTACCATAACTACTCAGATGATACACAGCTCTGCATTATGACTTCACCAGGTGACTCTGAACCCATCCAAGCACTGAACAGATGCTTAGAATAAATCAATGTGTGGATGTGCCAAAACTTTCTCCATCTGAACAGAAACAAAACAGAAGTAATTATCTTTGGACCCAAAAAGGAACGATCTAGAGTCAGTGCGGAGCTTCATTTATTACAGCAACAAACTAGTGATCAGGCCCGAAATCTGGGGGTAGTGATGGACTCAGACCTGAACCTTTACAGATACATGAAGACAGTTACAAAGTTGGCCTTTTATCACCTGAAGAACATCTTCAGGATTAAAGGACTAATGTCTCAACAAGATCTAGAGAAAATCATCCATGCATTTATCTTTAGTTGCATTGATTACTGCAACAATGTCTTCACAGGACTGCCTAAAAAGTCAATCAGACAGCTGCGGCTGATCCAGAACGCTGCTGCCCATGTTCTCACTAAAACCAGGATGATAGAGCACATCACCTCAGTTCTAAGATACTTACACTGGCTCCCTGTAGCTCTGAGAATAGACTTTAAAATACTTCTGCTAGTTTATAAATCACTGAATGCACCAAAATACATGAAAGACCTGTTGTCATTGTATCAGCCTTCCAGACCACTCAGGTCTTCTGGTTCTAGTCCACTCTGCATCCCTAGAACCAGAATCAAGCATGGAGAAGCAGCTTTCAGCTTCTATGCTCCACAAATCTGGAACAAACTTCCAGAAAACTGCAAAACAGCTGAAACACTGAATTCCTTTAAATCAATGGTCTCAAACTCCAGTCCTCAAGGGCCGGTCTCCTGCGAGTTTTAGATGTTTCACTGCTTCAGCACACCTGACTCCAACATGAGCTCATTAGCAGAGCTCTATATAGCTTGACTGTATGCTAGTGAGGCAGTTTCACCATTTAATTCAAGTGTGTGGGACAAGGGACACATCTAAAAATTGCAGGACTCTGGCCTTCCACGACTGCAGTTTGAGACCACTGCTTTAAATCAAGGCTAAAAACCCATCTGTTTAGAGCTGCTTTAAACTCATAATTACTGGAACTTTGACCAACATTTTTGATGTTTGTTGATGTTTTTTAATTATGGCACTTAAAATGTAGTGTTTGTTACTGGTTTCACAACTGGTGACTACTTGATGTGTTTATGATGTTTTTGTTTTCATGATGTAAAGCATTTTGAACTGCCTTGTTGCTGAAATGTGCTATGCAAATAATTTGACTTGACTTGACTATTTGTCTGTGCATAGTGGCTCTTGATGTGCTGAAACCAGCCCCAGTCCACTCCTTGTGTAACTCCTCCAAATTCCTGAATGAGTTTTGCTTGACAAATCTGCAGTTTTTCCTGTTGCTGATGCACCTTTTCCTACCACACTTTTTCCTTCCACTCAACTTTCTGCAAATATGCTTGGATACAGCACTCCCGAACAATCAGCTTCTTTAGTAAAGACCGTTTTATCATCAAGAGATCTATCCAGTCAGCAGTCTTCCCCATGATTGCGTAGCCTAATAACCCAGACTGAGAAACCAGAGGTTCAAGACACACCGTGAGTTTCCAATATTTCACTTTTTCACAGTATTCTAATTTTCTGGGACACTGAATTTTGGGTTTTCATTTTCTGCAAGCCATAATCATCAAAAATTACAAGAAATAAAGGCTTGAAATATTTCTCTATGCAGGTAATGAAGCTATTGGAGTTTCAGTTTCTGAAACGAAAGACAAAAATATTGAACTTTTATAATGATATTCTAATTTATGAGACATACTTGTACAGATGTAGATTAGTGTGAAAGAATGCAACATAGTTTTACTCTTTGCTTACTTATTATGCAAAACCTTATTTATTCAATTTTTAAATAGTTTATTTTCAACAACCACTTAAGTTGTATATGTAATACCAAAGTAAAATTAAACAGAGGTCATCTAAGTTGGAGGGCAGTATTTGTTGAACACAGGATAAAACATCCTGTACGGTACTGCCCTCTAGTGGTAAATATTTGAAAGTTGTGTCATAGTACATTTTGCTAATAACAAAAAGTACAAATGTATGTTAATTGATAAAAAAAATCATGAAAATTAAACTCATTTTGATAATAATGAAGAACAACTAATGAAGACTAGTAACAAAGGCTTTTTTGCAAAAATCTTATGTTATGGCCATGTTACACACACACACACGCACACACACATATGAGTGTAAATCACAAATGGTCATTGCTAAAGAAGCTGGTTGTTCAGGATGCTGTGTGCAGTTAGTGGAAAGTTGAGAGGAGGGAACTGTGTTAGAAAAAGGAAAAAGTTGTGCAAGAACCTAGGTTAACCACAGCCTTGAGGGGACTGTGACATAAAGCCCTTTCAAGAGTTTTGGAATATTCATACGGCAAGGACCACAGTTAAGTCTCATAGTGGAGAGGCACAGAATCCAGACTGCTTGAAGCCCAATATGAAGTTTCCACAGTGATTTTTGGAGCCATGCCATGTGTTGGTGTTGGTCCTCTGTGTTTTCTCAAGTTCAAATTCAGCACAGCTGTTTACAAGAAAGTTTTGGTGTACATCATGTGTCCCCCTGCCAAAAAACATTATGGATGTGCTGGTTTGATTTTCCTGCAGGACTTGGTAGAGTGAAAAAAAGTGGTCAGTCTCGCTATAAGCTTTATCAAAGAGGAAGGTTTTAAGCCTACTAGTCTTAAAAGCAGACAGCCTCACGGACTAAAACTGGGAGCTGGTTCCACAGGAGAGGAGCCTAATGACTAAAGGATCTGCCTCCCGTTCTACTTCTAGAACCTCTAGGAACCAGCAGTAAACTTGCAGCCTGAGAGTGCAGTGCTCTGTTAGGAACATCTGAACCAATCAGATCTCTGATGTATGATGGAGCTGATTATTAAGGGCTTTATATGTGAGAAGGAGAATCTTAAATTCTGTTCTGGATTTAACAGGGAGCTGATGAAGGGAAGCTAATAAATATGATCTCTCTTTTTAATTTTCATGAGAACTCTTGGTGCAGCATTTTGGATCAGCAGCATTTTATGGACTTCCTGATATTAAAGAATTACAGCAGTCCAGCCTTGAAGCAACAAATGCATGGCCTAGTTTTGCAGCATTAATGCTGGACAGGATATTTCTAATTTAAAAAATAAAATAAGGAAATCCTAGAAATCTGTTTAATATGGGATTTAAATGGCATGTCCAGGTCAAAAATGACACTGAGGTTCTTCGCTTTATTACCGGAGGCTAATTTAATGCCATTCAGATTAGATGATCAAGTAATGACCATAGTATCACAGCGCTTGACTGGCAAGCAAAATGGCCTGACTTAGGTTCTTTTTTTTTATGGCATTAGTCTTTATTGGAATTTTCTGTGCTGAAAACAAACACAGAGTATATATTTGGTGTGTATCTGTGTTATACAATTTACCTGTCACTGTGCTGCTAATACACAAACATTTTCTCCCTTAGGGACAAACAAATCATTATTTTATTCAAAAATAGTTTGGTTTTTTATCCCTGTAAACGTATATGTGGCCCATACAAAAAGATTTTACAGTGTAGACAAATATCAGGTCCCTACAAAACATTTTTATAGCATGGACAAGGGTCTAGTCCATGCAAACATATCCAGAAGCTACTGTTTTCAGTTAGGGTTTCTGTTATTTTGTCTTTGGTGATTAACTATAGTCAGAAAGGTAGATTGCTACTGGTTCTAATCAGTTTCTGCTCTGTCGGCTCCAGTCCGGGTCCAACATTTATTATTGTTTACTTGTATTATTATTAGCCACATTAGCCATTAATTCCTTTACAGCTGAACAGAATAGATGAGTAATAAAGGGACCCAGCGATCTTCATCGCTTCACTCTTTAGTTGCTTGAGCAGCTGTTTACTGAGGGATATTGTTCTCTTTTAATTTATTTAATTTGCAGTAGAATGAAGCATTGCACAATAAAGTCTCTGTATTGTAAAGCAGAGCTAAACGTATGGTGCGTCACATGCCTCTCTTTAAAATGGAAGCTGTCCTACTCTTAGTTTATGTTTAATACTCAAAGCTGCTGAGTTCCACTTCACACCTTTGGCTCTGTGATGCTGACTTGACCTTTGAAAATGCACTTATTCAGGATGTTGTTCATCTGAGATTTATTGAACACCCAGAGGCAGGTCAGAGTGGGTTCATGATAGAACGGTTTTGTGAATGAGGCTTATGTTTTGTCCCCCACTCACTGGCCTTTTTGCAAATGTGCTGACTCCCAGTTGGCTGTCAAAGCCACCAGTTGTTTGTCATGTTCGGTTATTAACACAAGGGAAAGGCCTGCACAGAGACTGTATGAACAGAGAAATTTGTTTCTTTACTCAAGATGGTAAGAACAAAGTCAGTTCTGGTCAGAATATTTTATACGCCACACAAAACTACTGAAACTTCCTCATAGATCCCTTCCACTTCAGAGTTTGTCAGTGTAGTTATCAAATCAACTTTGAATTTCAGACCAATCACACAATTACTGTATTAAGAACAATCTGCATGAACCAGGGCTGCCAGGGGAGAATTATATTTTTTTTTCCCTGCAGTCCTTGAAGACCAGACATCACCAGGATGTCTCCCTCAGAGGTGTTTCAGGCACGTCCCTCCGGGAGGAAGCCCAGGGGACAGCCCAGGACACACTGGAGTCTCTCGGCTGGCCTGGGAATGCCTCTGGCTTTTCCTTGAGGAGCTGGGGGGTTATGCTGGGGAGAGGGAAGTCTCAAGCTTCTTTGCTAAGACTGCTGCCCCCGTCCTGGATGAGCAGATGAAAACAAGTACAAGCCCTGGAAGAAGGAACACATTTCTCAGTTTAGACCCTATGTGCAGACCCTGATTCCTAATGTTAAAACATAGTACAAACATGCAATAAAATCAAATGTTTTAGTAAAACAAATGTTTTACTGGCTTCAGTTGTTTTTTTATGGTGAGAATTCAAGTCATTTTTAGTTTTTTACTGTGGAGGGATTAATGTGATTTATCAGTCTGATTTATCAAACTGATTGCAGGAACAAATGGGGAGATGGGCTAGAAATCAGTCTTTATGTTTATGCAATGGTTACCTCCAAAGAAAAATGTGTTCTCGTCTTGAAACTGAAAGAAAATTGCTGCTACGATATATGATGTTACAGCTGATGATTTTCTGGATCATCAAAAACTTCAAGATGAGAGGTGAGGAAGACATCAGAGGGTCGAAGACTGCCCAGTAAGTGACAGTGTCTTCCACTGAGCTATGCAGTACAGTTGTTTCAACAGCAGAACTTGAGTGGCATTGGCAGTGGGTGGTTTGTTGAGACTTTTGAACTATGTTCTTGTGACAAGAAGATCAGCAAAGAAGTCATGTCTGTCCAAGAAAAGCTCAAGGACAGACTGAAATTCTGCAGGAAGCTCAACGATGGACAGCAGAAGACTGTAGCAAAGTTATTTTGGTTGTTTGGGACACCTTGAAAATCTTTTCTCAAGAGATGAAGATGTCATTGCCACCATGAGCCATGTGTTGTTCAGACAGTGAATACTAGTACAGTCCATGTGAATAGTTGCTTCTCAACATGGCAATAGGCTACTTCAGAGTTTTGCTCTAGAACTCAGTCATCTAGAATCCAAGATTCTTGTTTAAACCATCCAGGAAGAATTTGGGAATGATCTGTGAATTTTCTGGCAAGATGGAGCATTGTTTCTCAAAAAGCAGGTTGATAAACAGAAGCCAACGAACTGTGATCAACACATAGCTTTAATGGAACAAAAATGGTTCAGCAACAGGCAGGATTTGGCCTAGAAGTTGATATTCAATGTGTCAGAGGGAATTACAAAACTTGTAAAAAAAAAAAAAGTAAGGCACCTGAGTTATGCTGCCGGTCAATGACGTAAGGCCATGAGCTAATGGCCGAACATTCTCCTTCAGGATTTTCTTCTGGAGAACAGAATCTATGGTTACATCAGTTATGGCAAGTTGTCCAGATCCTGAAGAAGCAAAGCAGCCCCAGACCGTCACACTACCACCACCATTTTTGATTTTTGATATAATATTACTTTTATTAAAGGCTGAGTTACATACCGTCCACAAAGTTTCACTTTTGTCTCGTTTGTCCTCTGAATATTTTTCCAAACATCCTCGGCATTTTCGAACAATATGAGACTGATCTTTTGGGTTCTTTTTATTGCCCCATGGATGCCATTTTTGCCCAGTCTCTGTTATTGTTCAGTCCAGCACACTGACCTTGAATGTGGCAACTGGGGTCTGAAGTGCTTTAGAATTTTTTCTGGGGTTTTGTCACCTCCTAGATGTGTGTCAGTGTGCCCTTGGAGTAATTTTGGTAGCTTGGCTACCCCTAGGAAGGTCCATTATTATTTCATGGTGTCTCCATTGGTGGATAATGCCTCTCACTGTAGTTCACAGGAGTCTCAGAATTTTAGAAGCTTTTGTAACCTTTCCAGACTGAGATGTCAAAGACTTTGTTCCTCATCGGTTCTTGATTTTTTTTAAAAAAAATCACAATGAATCCAATATTTGACATTGATTTAGATTATTTTCAAATCATTATTTGAAAACTGCATTTGTACTTGCCAAGATTATCTTTGCCTTTTAATAAAATTTGTTTGATGAATTAGAAGATATGCAACAACAACAAAAAAAGAAATCTGGAAGGCATAACTTTTTTTTTACAGCCCTCTTATCTGTCGATATGCAATTCATACTTCATCACCTAATGTAATGTTTTTACTTATTTCCTCAATATTGCTTAATGATGCCAGGAAGTTGGCCATAACACTTAGAAACTTTTCCCCTCAACTTTATTATGAATATTGGCAACTATACATTTAAAAATGTAACATCATAAAGCATAATGACAATGTTATGGCCTGGCTCAAGGGCTGCAACAAACTGAGGGAGACAAGACAAGGTGGCAGTATTTTAAGAAAATGATTTATGAAAATAAAAAATGTATAATTATAATTTATAATTTTATAACTTTATAATTTTAATTTATAAGTAAAAGTAATGTATTTAACTAAACCCAAAAAGTGACATGATCAGTTATCAGTAATGTCAAAATACCTGAATGTGTGGAAATGTCTGGTGCAAAACCAAAACATAATTAAAACCCAAACATCAGAGGTGGCCAGGGTGAACTCCCCACTGACCAGAGGAACAGCTTTTAATTATTGATTTTAATTTTAATGGGTTTTTTTCAAAACGTACTTTATTTAGAACAAATAACATTATGTAGAAAGATCTTCTACACTATAAGTAATACAAGATTACATTAAAGAAGAACTAATAAACAGAGGAATGGTGGTGTGTAAATAATATAAAAAATTAACCATAAACATTGGGAATTTTGTGTTACTAAAAGGTCTCGCAATCTACAAAGAAAAATAAAGTTTAAAAATTTGAAATAAATTTATACATAAATAGGCGAAACCTAGGAAAGATCATAGTAATCCTAAGAATTATAGACCGATTGCTCTAACTTCTAATATGTGTAAATTGATGGAAAGGATGGTGAATGAGAGATTAATGCAATATTTTGAGTCAAGAAATATAATTACTCCTTATCAGAGTGGTTTTCGTAGAAGCAGAGGAGCAATGAATCCTATTTTATGTTTAGAAGATGACATTAGGAAAGCTCAGATTAATAAGGAAACTGTTGCTGCTGTGTTTTTTGATGTAGAAAAAGCATATGATATGCTATGTAAACGGGGGTTAATGGTTAAATTACATCAGGTAGGAATAGGGGGAAACATGTTGAAATGGTTACGGGATTTTTTTATGCAATAGAACTATTCAAGTTAAAATAGGATGAGTTGTTTCAGTGCAATGTAAAATAGAAAATAGAACTCCTCAATCAAGTGTGGTAAGCCCAACATTATTTTCAGTTATAATTAATAATATTTTTAAAGATTTATCTATAATTTGTGGTAAATCACTTTTTGCTGATGATGATACAATATGGAAAAGGAAGAATAGAATGGGGCTTTAAATTTTCAGTTGAGAAGACTTAAGTTATGTTTTTATCAAATAAAAAAATGGGGTTAATAAAAATTTAGATTTGTAGGGGAAAGAGTTAGAAAGTGTTGATTATTTTTGTTCTTTTGGGGAGTAGTTTTGATAAGAAATTAACTTGGAATAATCATATAGAGTATATTATAGAGATGAGTAAAAAGATATTAATATTGTGAGGTGTTTAGCAGGGTTGACATGGGGTGCTAATTTTGAGTCGCTTAAAAATGGCAATGTGTCATGAAGTTGTTCAAGAATAGATTATGGGAGCGTGGTACAGGGCTCGTTAAAAACTCATTACAAAAAATTAGATGTTATTCAAGCTAGAGCATTGAAAATGTGTTTAGGGGCAGCTAAATTAACTCCAATTTTTGCTTTACAAATAGAATCAGGAGAAATTCCATTATGCATTAATGGCCAATTACTGGATAAACTTGAAAGGACATAATGAAAAGCATCGAGTTAAAAAAGTGTTAGAAAACTGTTGGAAAAGATGAAAGGAGCTAAAAATAGTTTTGGGTGGGTTGGGGATAATGGAGCAAGAACATTTAAAGTATATAACAACGAATTTGGTTCAACAGTAATGTGGCCTTTAAGGCCTACATGGGCATGGAAAAATATTAATGTAGATAGATCATTTTCAAATATTAAGAAAATAAATATCACAGATATTTGTCAAGAATTTTATAAGCGAGTAGGAAATAGGTATTATGATTATTGGCAAATTCATACAGATGGTTCGAAAGATCCAAAAACTGAAGCAACTAGTGTAGCAGTAGTTATTCCTGAATTACAGATTAAGAGTTCAAAAAGAACTTCTAATTTTTTGAGTATATATGCTGTTGAATTATGTGCTATATTACTGGCTTTACAATGGGTGGAGGATACTAGAAAATGTAAAATAATATTTTATAGTGATTTATTATCAGCATTGTTAAGCACTGAAAAGGGAATTACAAGTAATCATCAAAACATTCTGTATGTGATTCTTTTGTTCATCTTAGATTGTGCAAACAAAGCAGAAATATAGTATTAATCTGAACTCCTGCTCATGTAGTTATTTTGAGTAATGAAAGAGCAGATAGGTTGGCTGAAGAAGCTGATCAAGAAGTAGATATTGATATGTAGATAAAGGTATCTAAATCTGAAGGCAAAACCATAGTTTGGGAAGAGAGTAAGAAATTATGGAAAATGAGGTGGGATATAAAAGGGAGACATTTATATAGGATACAAAATACAGTTGATGTTACAAGGATTAGAGGAATAAATAGGAGCGAGGAGAAAATTATAAATAGAATTAGAACTGGTCATAGTTTTTTGAATGGTACTCTTTTTAAGATGGGGAAACATCATACTGGTTTATGGAATTGGTGCAGTACTACAGAAATGATAGATAGTTGCAGGAAATATGTGAGTCAAAGAATAATGTTGAGTGTGGGAATAGGTTGTCATAAGGAGCTGAAGTTTGAAAATGTGGTTGCTCAGTTGAATAGTGTTGAAGGGATAGGAAAGATATTTCATTTTTTTGGGAAATACTGGACTCTAGAATTTGAGGAAAAGAAGTGATGAGAAGTAAAATCCAAGAGATGGCAGTAGTGCAACATTGATGAATGCAAGTTGCTGTTAAAACCTGAATAATAATAATAATAATAATAATAATAATAATAATAATAATAATAATAATAATAATAATAATAATAATAATAATCAGTAAGACACCCCCAAGACATGAAGTTGGAATAATTACAGTACAAAATCAAAAGATAGGAACATACAAACTTGGGAGAAAAGAGGGCTACATGTCCTGGGTTTTATAGAAAACGTTTAAAGGCTTTAAAATGACTCAGAGTCTTTATGGCTTTTAGGTTTGTTAAAACTTTCAAGGTTTCAAAGTATGGTATCAATTCAGCCTTGACGTTACGTGTATTGGGTTTCGTATCAGACCACTTACTTTTATAAATAGAAACTTTATCAAATACAAAAAAAAAAAAAATAAAACAAATGAGTTTTGTAAAGTCTTTTTTTTTATTATTGTTAAAAAATTTTATATCCTAAAATATTTAACATAAATACATTAATAGAAAAGATGTGAAATTGTAGCTGTTTTACGAAAGGGACCAGATTAATTCAAGTCCTTCATAAATTGGTTTGTTGGCTATATTGAATATCTGAATTATTTTGAAGTGAACTTCCTTTACCTTGTACTTCCTGATTATCCTATTGGCTCCACTTTTGACGTCACGACGTCCTGATGTTTTAGAGGGGTGGCTGATGGCACTGAGGCAGACAGAGAAGGAGGGGGGGGGGGCTACCGCTGCAGCAGGAGAGGAAGTGTGCGGAGGATGCTTATCTTCAAGGTGAGCTACAGTGGACTGTGGGAAAGGTTCTCGTTCCGTACAGACAACGGTAACATCTCTGGGTGTCCACCGCTTTAGAGCTAAAAGACAGGAGACCGAATCAGAAATAAACGCTAACAGGGACATTTAAATGCTCCAACATTAGCTAATTGGCTAGCATTAGCTGAATGGACTGGGGTGACTTTCGGCTCGGTGTGGACTGCTGAAAAAAGACAATAAACTCCCCGTAAAACTTGGTTTAAGTCAACCCTTACCGCGCGTGCTAACAATGACATGACGAGTAATTATATTTTCATGCCTACTTATCTGAAGTTGACTCTGTTAGCTTGTCTATAGCACCAGCAGAGAAACACTGGCGCATGTCGAAAGAGAGAAAGCTGGGAAGCAATGGTTCGCTTTACTTCCTGAAGAAAAAAAAAAAAAAAAAAAAATCATTGTGTTACTGGTAATATGTTCGTGCTCGTTAAATTACCGCTTGTATTAAAAAAAAAAAAAAAAATAAAAAAATCTTGTATCTATGTCTTGGGTTTCCTCATCCGTGTTGTCTTTTCAGATAATGTATTTCCCGATTTTATACGGGAAAACTGAGTTATGGACAGGAATATGTATCATAAATAGGAATATTACAAAAACAAAAAGTTTCGATTCGCAGCATTGAGAAGAAGCTGCATATCAAAACAAACGATTCTGTCTAAAACCAAAACGTCTTAAATTACCTCGCTGAACCCCCCCAACAAAACTGTTTTTAGGTATTGCCATAAAATGGTTGACACACCATCTATGATGAATGTTTTGCTTTTTCCTGATCACTAAAAATGTTACCTAATTGGCTTGGAATTGTCTCTGTTTTTCAGCCTAAAAGTCACGTGTTTAATGAACAATATACGTTTTTAAGCTTAAAAATGCTGAGAGAGATAATGTTATGCTTTTTACAACAAAAACATTTGTAATGTACTTTTTCAAGTGAAGTAGCCAGATGTTTTCCTGCTAATTAAGCAGGTGTTCATGTCTCAAATAAGTTTATATTTTTTATTTATTTATTTTTGTGTGTGTGTATAGGTGCTTGAAAATATTGCATAATATGACATTAAATAAAGAGCTATTAAGCTGAGAAAAATCTGATAAGTTAAATAAGTGTCATTGAAGCTACACTTTGGCAATAGAATAAAGAATAGCTAGCCAGTGATTGTTTTGTATATCATGTTATTTTAAATTACTTCACAATATAATGTAATAGTTTAAATCAGTCTCAGATATTTTACCATTATTTTAAAAAATCTAATTATTAATCTGGTGTAAAGAATATTCTTTCCCATTGATAAATAAATTATTAAGCATTCAAAAAAAAAAAAAAAACCAGGAGTTGGCTTAAGAGAGAAATCAACAGGATCGACTGCTTAGTTAATGTATATTTACAGGTGTTTACCATCAAGAAATATAGAATAGAGTAAAAATATCCTTTATTGTGCCACAGTGGGGAAATTCATGTGTACCAGCAGCAAGTTGAAGGTAAATGGAAGCATTCACACAAAGGTAAAAGATGTATATAAAAAAAGAATATGACAGGGTACGTTATGGGCAAATTTTACAACATAAGAAAAATAATACTGTGCCATTTTTAAAAATGGGATATTTGGATAAAGAAAATGTGCAGCTGAGTGGGGTAGTTTAAAAAATGTACAAAATGTACATGTGCATAAAAAACAAAGACTATTTACAAGAACTGAAAAAACTGTAAATAACAGCAGGAATGTAAACCCTTTTTTTGCAGCAGTGATAGTTATGAAGTCTTCCAGCTGCTGGGAGGAAGGGAAGGATCTGCGATAATGCTCCTTTGGGCACCTTGGATGCAGAATTCTGTCACTGATGTATAAGCAAAAAACTAGTCCATTGAAAACAGACAAACAACGAAATACAAATAATCTGCATCTACTGATCAGAACTTTCAGGGGATGTAATCAGAATAAAGCTACAGGACATATTGGCACAATGCCCTTTTAGTTGGACTTGGGGATTGCTTTACCAAGGACCAGCCACAGTTTCATCTCTCTCAACACGGGTATTTCAGGCTGTGCTTGGTCTGATGTGGCTAATAGTAAAATGGGGGAATATTTAGGCAAAATCTCCCATTATCGGAAAGCAAATTACAGAAAGTTTTTCTCTTCAGGATGGCAGAAAATGGCTAGTAGACAAGAGTGATGAGCATAAACAATCATGTGGGAGCAACTGAGCAGGAAATCACCCAGATGGGATGTTCTAGTTAAAGGCAAGAGCTCTGAAAATCCCTGATGTGTCTGTAGCTCGTAAGCTAGAAGCCATGTTTTCCTCCTGGAAGTGGATGTCCTGTCAGGAGAAACAGAAAATGACCAGACAACATGCATACCAGATGTATCACGGGGGCTTCACGATGTTCTGCAAAATCTGTAAAGTCTTTGACTGTCAAACAACAGCACATGCAAATTGGAAAATTGTCACAGCAAATAAATACTATGGCCTGAGAGTTGGAAAAAAAGAAGCATTTATTTCGTTAACTAAAGCATCATAATACTTCTGTGTGATCTGCATGTTAGAGGCTGAAAATGTTTTAGTTTTATTCAGTAAATGCACCAAAAGTAAAAAAATGGTTTTGTTCTACAAGTAAATCAACAAACTCCATGTTCTTTAAAGCTGCTTATATCGAATTCAGTAAAAAGTTAGATATAGGATCTCATATGCTTTGAAGCATGAATTTGTATAATCCTTTTATCAGTTTTGTTTTCTTTTGGATTAACCTTTTTTCTTTTTTTATGGTCAATGTTTGTCACATTTAGCTGTAGAGGTAAATATATAAATATACGTTTTAACAATATGTTTGTCTGTGTTTATAGTCCTAGACGTAAAATCAGGATTGGTGGTGCAGACCTGAAAAAACAGTAGTCACAATCAGCCAGTAAAAGTCATTTCGAAAGCACTTTGTATGTTTACTGGCTGATCCAGAAGGGGGGTCCTGAAAAGCCCCTTCTACAGAAACATCTCCCTCTAATCTAACTATCTGATGAAACCACCAGCTAATCTGACACACTGTACCACACCTTTATAGAACAATAGAGGAAAACTACTTCGCTGTGCTTCCTTGTAATGAGGTTAGTGGACAGGACATGCCCACACTGCTCAGAAATATATTGAAGTTTTTCATTAAGTGAATGAAGTTGTTAATAAACAAACATGAAAATAATTCTTAAAGTAAATGGCAACAACTCAATTATTGTTAAATAGAGTTTAATTACTCACAACTGAGTTCAGTTAGTGAACTCAGTTGTGAGTAGTCTATTTTTGTAGGAGGACAGGTGCATAATGAGCTAATAATAATTGTACAAATTGTTGCAATAATAAAAAGTCAAGATGATGATGATGACATTAAAGAAATATATACAGTGTATTGAAAAGAAGAGTTAAAAGAAATACTAATGAAAGTAAATTAACATGGGTTTAAAAAACAAAATATTGAATTTCCTGTCCGACTGCCATCAGCCAGGTATGTCAGTCAGCCATAAGCAACATGGAACAGACTGGAAACATTTTAACCAATCCCAGTAAACCGGGAGGTGTTTCTACATTAAAGATAAGCTGAGAATGTCCTCTTTATTTAAAGAGTTTTCACGATTGTGAGGTATTTACATTTAACATCACTTTTTGCCAACCTTGCCGTCACTCCGCGGGTTAAGACTATAGAGAGAGTGAGAGCTACTAAGCTGCTGGCAAGAGCCACAAACAGACCCCAGTCTTACCTGGTGAAGAATTTTATTTCAAAAAACTTGTTACTATGGAGGGAAATACAGCTGAGGAGCAGGAGAAGAAAAGGAGTGAAGCATAGAGCCACAGATGCAGCTATGATGACGATTGGGGAAAAAGATTTAAAGCAACGGCAACAAATGTTTTCAGCTAAAGTAAGAATGTGACAAGATCTGTAGTTAATCTCACAAGTAGTACCATTTCTTTATGTATGTATGCATCTTAAATTTGAGTTGGTGAAACCTGCAGAGACCCTGTAAATAGTGGTGACCCCACATGCTGCCTCTTAGGCTTAATACATTATCCGTCTTATTGAATTTTAAAGCTGACATTTTTTGTTTCTCATAGAAGCCTCGTGCCCAGCACTAGGTGGGGGTTTTCATTTTATTTTCCAACTATCTGGAGACTGTCCATCTACAGTGTACAAAAAAATGATAGGTCTGAGTAAGTTTCCTCTTGTAAAAACAGAAACACTGGTAAACTTGAAGGTTGAATCCTTGATGTTATGTTTAATATTGTGTAGTTCATTCCTTAACCGTAGGCCTTATTCATTGTGATCTTTATTGATGGCAGACATGTTTGTTCAAAAAAAGAGCACTTCTGAAACTGTATTTAATTCAGTTTATTTGCACAGCACCAATTCACCACTAAAATAACACCCAGTTTATACACATAAATATACAGTGAATCCAGTCAAATCATGTAGACCTATTAAAAGTCTACTATAGGACTGGGCATTATGGAAAAAATGCTATCACAATAAAATTTTTCAAATCAATCGATATAAAACATAAGTATTTTTGTCAATTTTTAATTTTCCCTGGTACTATTATATGAGATTTAAATATATCAAAAGATTATTGAATATGTCTGCTTTCACATTCTGGAAAGAAAAAGCAGACTCCCTCCATCTTTTACGCCATAATCTGCACATTGCTTCTTCCTAACCTCTGACCCTTCGTCCCCCCAGCATGTGATAACTGAGGCCTGAAGGTTCAGAGGCTGCGGCGGCAGGACCAGCGAGCATCCAGCTTCAATGAAGGATGAAGAGCCCGGTGCACAGATGCAGGGACGTGGAGCACGGCCGCGGGCAGGCCGGAGCTGGGGGAGGGTCTAACTGCCTACAACCCGAGCAGCGCATCCCGATCTCCAAAGACGTCATTACTTCCTCCTCTTCCTCAGCGATGTGGTTCATCAGGGATACGTGCGGCATTGTGTGTGCCATCATAACGTGGCTCCTGGTGTTTTACGCTGAGTTTGTGGTGCTGTTTGTAATGCTGGTGCCCTCCAAGAATCTCACTTACAGCATTGTGAACGGGACCTTGTTCAACACTTTGGCCTTTCTAGCCCTTGCCTCCCACCTCAGGGCTATGTGCACTGACCCTGTATGTATACATAAATGGAGTTGTTTGTCTTTGCTATTCAAAGAATTTTTTCATCCTTCTGTTGTCCTGTTTCATGAAATGTTTATTAATTTGTTTTTTGCCAGGGGGCAGTGCCAAAAGGGAATGCCACTAAAGAATACATAGAAAGCCTTCAGCTGAAACCGGGGCAGGTGGTCTACAAATGTCCCAAGTGCTGCAGCATCAAGCCTGACCGAGCACACCACTGCAGGTAGGGCAGAAAGCATCCTTACTTGGGAAGTCAGGCTGTCGGTACAGTTTGAATTTAGAAAAATAAATGAAATAGAACTGGAATTAGCTTAGTCTACATATAAGCCTTCAGCTTGTTCTAAGGGATTGCAGTTTTAATCAGTTAACCTTGACTTATATTTAGTCTATCATAGAAACTGTGTTCTACCCTTTAGCATCAAGATTAGCATTTTTATATACAGGTGCACCAGATTTTAGCATTCAGCAAAGTTAAAAACAACTTGCAGAAGTTACAGTCGTATTCAATAAATTCAAATGTTATTAAAAAGTCCACTTATTTCAGAAGCTTTATCTCTGAGTGTAATACCTTTTCATATAGATTAATTACAAACAGATGGATGTTTGAAAGCCTGTTAATTATGATGATTTTCCACTTAGTTAATGAAAACACATTTTTATTTTCTTATGACTGTATTTAAGTACAGTGCTATGAAAAAGTATTTGAGCCCTACACATTTCTTCTGTTTTTTGTTTTTGTTTTGTTTTTTGCTGTATATTATGTTATAGCTTTTTTGTTGTTGTTGTTGTTGTTGTTGTTATAACAAATTGAAATAAAAGTATACAGAGGACAGTATACTACATAAAGTTATAACATCAGCCAGGGATCATTTTAACATCAGGTAAACAGATTGAAGTTAACGAACTGAGCGTTATGATTGCCTTAGTTTTTCAAACATGATAGTTCCTGAATAAAGTTTTGCAGATCGGTCTTAAAAATCATGAAACAAGGAAGTTTCTCACTGAATTTACATTTATGAATGAATAAAAAACTTCAAAAATAAAATTAATAATCAAAAACCTTATTACTTATTACTTTTTTTTTTTTAATAGTTTTGAAAACCAAGGATAATATTTTCCCAAAGTGAAACAAAATATTTTTTCATACTATCAATTATAAAACGACAAATGTTTCCCCAAAACTTTTTAGTACAGTCACACAATAAACGGTTTATGTTAATTTTCTTTTTTGAATTTTAGCATGTAGTGATTAGCAGGATGCATGTTTCAGCTCATCAGACAAGTTTTACTATCACACAAAGATTACATTAGCAAATACTAACTACAGTTTCTGTGGATGTTCTCATTTATTAGGGAACAAAACAATCCACACTATCCTGGCCTATTGTAGAAATCATGAATTTAACTGTAATTTTATTTTTTGGAAAACTGAGATTAAATTTACTTACCACAACCAGGCCTAAGTGTTGTCTGACCTGTAGAATGAAGAACTTCAATACAACCTGTCTGACGACATGAAGTAGGCTGAACAGATGAGAAACAAAGTCACTGACATCTGTCAGTCTGGAAATGGAACAGAGCCATTTCTGAAGCTGTGGCTCTCCAGCCAATCACAGTGATTGAGTGGTGAACCTGCTAGGAGTGGAAGGACCACCAACATTACTCTACAACTTATCCAGGAGGTCACAAATGAACCAAGAACATCATCTAAGGCACTACAGGCCTCACTTGTAAGAGTTAAGGTCAGTATTTATAATTGGACAATAAAACAAACAGACTGAACAAAATTAGCACCCATGGGATTTTAAGGTGAAAACCACTGCTGACAGAAAAGAACACAGAGGCCTCTCTCGGATTTGCCAAAATGTCTTGAAGATCCCCAAAACATCTGGGAAAATCTTCTGAGGACCGATGAGACAAAAGTTTTAACTGTATGGAAGGTGTGTGTCTTATTGCATCTCGTGTAAAACTACCACCATCTTTTCCACTTTTCAGGAAAAGAACGTCATACCAGAACTCAAGCATGGTGATGGCGGTGTAATGGTCTGAGGCTTCTTTAGGAAATGAAACACATTAGAACCATGAATTCAGCTCTTACCCAAAAGATCCTGAAGGAGAATATCCTGCTAACTGTGAGCTGCTGTGGCAGCAGCTTCAGCAGGCCATTCATGCTCCAAACCCTCTAGCTTAGTTGAAATAATTCTGGAAAGAAGAGTGGGCCAAAATTCCTGCCCTCTGAGTTTTTGCAGCCATTGCAGTTGTTGCTAAAGGTGGCAGAGCCGGCTATTGGGTTTGTCTAGCTTTTTTTCCTTTTATAAATAAAATCATAGTTTGAAAACTTTATTTCATATTTACTCAGGTAGTCTATATCTGATATTAGTCTATATCTTCTGAAGGAAGAACTCCATAAGGGGACAAATACTTCTTTCACAGCATTGTATGATAAATTCCAGGTTAATTTAGACTTCACACAACTTAAATATAGATCATGTTTGTTGTGGATATTAAGCCAGACTGAAAGCAACTAACTTAATTCCAGAGGTGTGGACTCGAGTCATATGACTTGGACTCCAGTCAGACTCCAGTCACACATTTCATGACTTCAAACTCGACTTGATAAAACCACAAAACACTT
Organism: Anableps anableps; assembly: GCA_014839685.1. Taxonomy (NCBI): domain Eukaryota; kingdom Metazoa; phylum Chordata; class Actinopteri; order Cyprinodontiformes; family Anablepidae; genus Anableps; species Anableps anableps. Next base: position 35,628,034 of record CM026072.1, read on the forward strand.
TGGACTTGACTTGGACTTGAGCACCAGTGACTGATGACTTCACTTGGACTTGAAGTGTTTGACTAGAAAAGGATCATGAACCAAACAGAAAGTGCTTGAAGTGAACCGTGCCTGGCGCACGATGATGGAACGTTGCCAGACATGGCATCCAGCCCGCTGCTGCACGCTCCTGGCCATCTGCCTACATTTCCTCCTCCTGTTTGCTGCAACAAGCACGCTGCATGGAATGGTCATCAAACGCTGCCAAAGAGGTGTGCGCAAAGTTGAGAAAAAAACAAAATTAGCCTAACTAAAACTGAATGATTTCCTCTGATTATCATGTATGCATGGCAAGTCTCTGATCTTTGGCCCTAAGATGGTAGATAGCAGCGCCATAATCATGTGGAATAAAATCAACCGGATTACAAAGGTAATCTCTATACAGTTGAATAATTACTTTGACCTGTTGTTTTAATGATCTGATGTTACTCATGTAATATTGTAAAAGCAGGTTTGTAATTCTTGCGGCTGATAAATATAGATAAGTTTTATTGTGTAGTAAAAGTTTCCTATGTTATTATGGATCATTTTTACTTTTCTAATTTACTGGCTGTTTAATGTGTTTCAGTTAATATTTACCATAAAAACATCATCAGCACTGATTTTTCTGATGCTTTTAAGGTTCAGTTCCTGTTGCTGGTTGTTCTGGACAACGACACCTTTTTAAAATATTTCACATATCCAGAAATGATTAACTATTACTCTGTAATAGAATTACATATTTGGTCAAATAACTTGTTTAAGCCTTGAAATGAAAAGTTTAGGACGTGGACTCGACTCATTGCATGCTTCGACTTTGAACTCGACTTGGGGTTTTAGGATGTTTACTTGGGGCTTGAGTTGAGATTTTGGGTGCAGTTTGTTCATGATTTTTTTTTTTTTTTTTATGTTTTCTTATTCAATAGAAAATCACTTTTTTAGTTTTTCTTATTTTTGTGAACCTCAGTCTAGTTTAGCGACTTTTTGAGTTTATCCGCGTTTTTGTCATCTAAATGAATAAGTTATGCATTAAGGTTGTTCACTGACAGGCAGAGCTACTCCCCGTGTTTCTTCTTGTCAAAACATGCAAATGACAAAAGCTTCATATATTTGTAGAAAGACAAATGACGAGCAGTTTTTACCAACTGTTGTGTATAACTAAACAAACACGTAGGTAGTGCTCCAGCTGCAGACGTTTGGATTCTGTTTTGAATTCTATTGTGATTTCAGTCTCTCCTGCAGTCTGATTAAATGATTGTTGGCTGATCCCTGCAGCTGTTTCTGTACTGTTTGCTTCATGCTGCTGTTGTTTCAGCCAGAAGGTTGTGGTTGAATCAGCAAACTAGTTCACCATTCAGATGATGAACCACATGGAGAGTGAGAAGCAAAATATTCAAAATGACTCTGCTTTATTCCCTCTCTGTTTAGTCCCTTGACTAAAACAGCTCGCAAACAGCTGAGGAACACTGTGAGGCATTCTGTCTCCTTAAAAGAACCTGAGGGGGGGGCGGGGTGTGTGTGTGTGTGTGTGTGTGTGTGTGTGTGTGTGTGTGTGTGTGTGTGTGTGTGTGTGTGTGCGCGCGTGTACGTACACTGGTTTATGTTACCTCTTTAAGACATTTTCTAGTTTTGTTTTTTTTTTTTTTAAATTTCTGAGGAACAATATTGCTTCATTAGAACCAAACCCTGGTCGCTAATAAAGTGGAACGTCATTTTACTGGTTAGAGCTATGGTGACACATGTAGTGGTAATAGTTTGGAGGGGGGTTGGAGCTAGACGAAAAATGGGGTTACAAAACTGAAAACTGAATGGAAGTCTATATACTAATAAGGATAGAAATCTGAATTGGTTTGTGAGACCTGAGAACAGTACAGTTAAAAGAATACAACTTGATCTAAACACTGACATCTTTCAGAGTGGCTAGACTGGGAGGAAGAACATAACTGTAATATTTTTCATCCTTGCTTTCTGAACTGAAATCCTTCTCGCTGTTCGTTTCCCAGTGTGTGCAAACGATGCATACGGAAGATGGACCACCACTGTCCGTGGGTCAACAACTGTGTTGGGGAAAACAACCAAAAGTACTTTGTGCTTTTCACAGTAAGTTCTCAGGAAATCTGTATAATAATGTGTCTTTTAGGATTTTTAAAATGGCTTGGAAAAACTGAGAAATCTGGACATTTGAGTCTGGGAAAAGTGTGGATACTTGGCATGAAAACCTGTCAGCTCTGTACTTCTGTAATACTTTATGCGTCATCTTAGATCAGCAGTTTTTACCTTCCTAACTCAACACAGTTTCAGTAGTTCTCAGGAAGTTGACAGTTTTTTGGGTTTTTTTGCGGTAAAATGTTTCACATTGTTTCACCGTAGTTTCCTTTTTGACCTAGATGTACATTGCACTCATCTCTCTGCACTCCCTGGTCATGGTGGTCTTCCATTTCCTCTACTGCTTTGAAGATGACTGGACAAGTGAGTGGGTTTTTCTTCTTTTATTGCCCTCTGTCTCAGTGATCCATAGCCAAAAACACACCTGCAACAGTGCTGTGAAAATCTATCTTTAAAATAGTTCTGCATTTTTATAGAATAGCAACATAAAATTACTTAATAGTTTTTTTTTTTGTTTTTTTTTTTTTTTTTCCTTGGTATTTACAGTAGATTTCAAATGTACACACCATTGTATAAAAATCTTTTTAAAAACTTACGTTGCTGTGACTCAAATAATTAAAATACAATGGATAATATCCATACTTTTTTCAATCCTTTCATGTGACAAAAACATTAAGCAGAACATTTTTTATTTATCTACATATATTTGGGTATATAACAAATGGTGCATTGATTGCAGTATTGGATTAATTTCTCCCAAAGTCCTGCTGTTTTAATAAAGAAGTGTGTTGTTGATTAGGCTACTATTAAAGCGAACCAGATGCTTCTGAGAATAAAGAACCTATCAATCGAAAAGTGCTTTCTGAGTATTAGTTTAAGGATGTGTACACTTATGCGTCTGCTTATCATTGTGTTGTTTGTTTTTAAGTTGAATTGTACAGGATGTATGTCACATGAAAGTTGATTGATGCTTAGAAATGATCTATCATGGTCTTATCAACCTTGCATTGTAGCAGGGGTGCATAGGAGTCACCAACACAGTGGCCGTGGGCACCAGGGTGCCCTCGACAACCGTGTGAGTCGCCTGCAGAGCTTTTCCAAAAAATAGCACACTTGGCAGTGAGCTGTGTTTACAAAAAAAACAAAAAAACAAAAAAAAAAAAACAAAAACAAACTTCTGACCCTCACCCCAGGACAGAAGGTGGCACCAATTAGCTGACTGCCAAAGCCATTAAAACAATTGAAGGCGACAAAACGAGCCAGTGCTGCAAATTTGGTAATTAGAACAAGATCTGATAAGATTTGTCTCAAAATCTGAAAAGATGATTTGTGTTTAGAATAACATAATTGATAACTTTTGATAAGTTGTACAAACATAATACAACAGTTCATTGTTTATCAGAAATAATAATACAGTTGCAATAAAGAGTTGCAAACTGATATTTATCTGTTTCCTACCTTATTAAATCCTTGTTGATAGTTGTGAGAATTAGGTTATATACCATAATTTCTGGACTATTGAGTGCACCTGAATATAAGCTGCACCAACTAACTTAAATTTATTTATCTAATTTTATATATATATATAGCAGGGTTTCCTCTACATGTAATTGACCGTGGTGCACTGCCACAGTTAAAATAAAGCCACCACACCTTCAGAATGAAGGTTTATTTTTTCATTTTTTAATATGTCAACAGTGTAGAGCATATGAGATGTATTACAGGGTTTCCCCCAGTGTATTCACCGGCAGTAAATACACCACCAGTTTTGAAATCGGGGAACATTTCTCCAACTGAAGCGATCAGAAGTTGGCATTATTCTCTGAAGGAGTGGCAGCAGGAGGAAATCCTGCAGAAGGCGCTCCTGCACCAGACGCACTCCAAAGCGTCCATAGCAAGATGATAGCAAGATGCATTTAGTTCATTGTGCAGGTCAGAGATGATGATACTCTGATAGGAATTTTTTTTTTTAATTGATTGATTTGGTTACCTCCGTGATGTACTCTGTGCGTAAAGTTGAAAATCTTTGCATCAAATGGTCAAATGTGTGAATTGTAATCTGTCAAAATGATGGATGGCCTTCAGATTTTTCCATCACAGTTTAAAAAAAAAAAAACTGGTCAAAGATGGAAAATATTCTGTTAACGCGACCCCTGCTACCAGGAAAAGTCATTGATTGCTATCTTCATCTTCCTTCTGCGCTATAAAACAACCAAAGTCGTCTTATTCAGTGTCAGAATTGAGCTTATGCTGTCTTCTCTCTTCATCACGCAGAAGTCAACCCTTTCTAAACCCGTTGGTAGAAATCCACATTTTCGCCACATCTTTGTTGAAGCTGCAGTGTTCAACACCTGTGAAAAAAGTAGTGGCTTATAGTCTGGAAATTATGGTGATTGAAAGTAAATTGATCAAATTTCAAAAGTATGTATCAAACTGGTAGCCCTTCGTATTACTTAATGCAACAGAGCTACATCATGGGTAAGAAGGTTGGTGACCCCTGACCTATGCTCTTAAGTGATCAACAGTGGTGACAAAGTGATCTAGTATAGTTCAACTGACTTTTGCCTGAATTACTTCTGTTATTGCTTTGATTTGTGCAGCTGTCCCAAATTGGAAATCTTGACTTTATGTAATGCAAAATGATCCACCTCCTGATTTACACTCGCCTTCAGGTTTCTGCATTCTTTACTGTGCCTCAAAGCTTTCACTGTCTCTGCTGGAGCGGTCATTGTATTTTTGAGAACACTTCAGCAGTTCTTCATGTAACCCTTGACTTGCCCTTTCACTTCCATGTCCCTCCATCACCCAGAGTGCAGCTCCTTCTCTCCTCCAGCAACAGTCATCCTTCTCATCCTCCTGTGCTTTGAGGGCCTCCTCTTCCTCATCTTCACCTCTGTGATGTTCGGCACCCAAGTCCACTCCATCTGTACCGATGAGACAGTAAGTTACCCGCTTGGTGGCCTTTTGACTTCCTTCTGCTCTTCTGTCATTATTTCCTGCCGTTTTCTTGTTCTTTGTGGATTTTCCCACATTTCTGCCTTACTTGGTCCGTTTTGACCTTCAAGTTCTAATACCAGCTATTCACCAAATACCTTACAATCATGCTCACAAGGTTGGAAGAATAACCTTTTATTGTTATTTTGTGTGGATTTTTGTACATGCATTTTGGAACACTACAAGTTTTTATCATTGCATTAAAACTAGAAGCAGCACTTTGCCAGATGGACTCTTTAGGGGACCTGATCTCAGAGACTACATGGGTTATCTAGCTTGATGCTGTGGGCTTTGTCTTTCTATGCCACTATGGCCACAGAGGGTTTTCTGCAGTAAAGCCTGCAGTGTGCTGTTTAGTTCTGTTATTACTACAATAAAGAATAAGCACACATTGTTGTGTGCTTCCACAACAATCTGCGGTTCCCTCGTAACTTTTCAGTCAAGTTTGTATATCTGGCATTTTTGGGAAAAGAACATCTGCGTATTTTCATATTTGGGCTTTCTGAAACTTTGAGATGTTACAACCAAAAACTTGAATTTATTTTAAACCAATCATTTCAGTGTCTCCATCCTCTATACGTGCTTATTCAAACAAAATATCCAGTCAGTTTTATAGTGGCCACTTTAAATGTTTCTCTTGATTGAAGCGAACCAAAAAAAAGTATCAAAACCTGACTGTTGGATGCCAAACAAGCACTGAAACACAAATTTTTTAGATATGAAATAAAGGAATTGTGGATCAAATACCTTGATTTAAAACACCATATTTAATGAAAGATAATCTAATTTTACAAGTTTGTTACAGATTTTCAAATAGGGCTGATTAAAGTGTTTTGTTTTGTTTTTTTTTTTGTTGTTGTTTTTTGTTTTTTTTTAAGATGCCAAAAAGCAACAAATTAACAGTTTACTAAGCTTGTTTGTCTGTAGTTTGTGGCCGATGTGTATCTCGGCCAACAAGCTGGACTCATTTTATATGCTTAGATGAAAAAAAAAAAAAAAAAGATACGACACGATAAAATTCACCATTCTATCGCGATGTGATTTGATTGAAAAAAAGTGTGATTTGACGTGATTCAGTTTGACTCAATGCGATAATACATAAAACTATTCAATCGAGTATACCCAGTTAAATACCTTTTAATAAAACAGTCTTTCACAAACGCATTTTGTCTACCAATTCTAGTTTTTATGAAGCATAACTTAAAATAACCCCAAAATCTTTAAGGCTTAGAGCAAAATTATAAAACCTCCCAGGCTGCATTTGTGATTACCAATCATTCAGGATCTCAGCAGTGAGCAACATGCATTTTCTGTATCATGAACAATAAAGCATAAAGTTAGTTTTTCCAATAAAAATGACTTTATTGTATTACATCTGTAGAAGCCATCTTCAACATATTGCTGTTTCATTACAGTTAATGAAACCTTACTAGGTCAATGTAAATATTTTGAACTTAAATGTCCTAAATGACATCTAAAATTTTTAGAATGGAAGAATAGAATAGAAATATCCTTTATTGTCCCACCATGGGGAAATTTCTGTGCAACAGCACCAAAGTGGGAGTGAGAGGCAATAACAGAAAAACAGACTCACACAAAGGCAAAAAAAAAAATAAATAAATATATATATATATATATATATATATATATATATATATATATATATATATATATATATATATATATATATATATATATATATATATATAAATAAACAGAATACTGTACAGTGAGGCAAAATTTCAACATGAATACTGTATAGTTGGAAAAAATACTCCAGTTCAGAGGAATGTGCAACTGAGTTGGTTGATTAAAAATGTACAAGATATGCCTGTTTCTGAGCATTAAAAATACAAACTATTTACCTTTTTTTGTTTTTTGTCACTAACTGTAAAGTTGTACAGATACTAACATGGATATAAACATATAAACACTTATTGAGTTTATTGGGAGAATGATGGTTATAGCAGTCTAACAGCTGCTGGGAGGAAGGATCTCCTATAACGCTCCTTAGTGCACCTAGGATGCAGCAGTCTGTCATTAAAGCAGCTCTCAAGCTCAGCAACAGCTTCATGCATGGGGTTGGCGACGTTGTCCATCAGTGATGTAATTTTAGCCAGAGTCCTTCTGTCTCCCACCACCTGCACTGGGTCAAGGGGGCATCCTAGCACAGAGCTGGCCTTCCTCATGAGCTGATCTAACCGCTTCCTCTCAGCTGTAGATAAGCTGCTGCTCCAACATACAGTCCCATAGAAGATGGCTGATGCCACCACAGAGTCAGAGAAGGTCTTCAGGAGCGCCCCCTGCACTCCAAAAGACCTCAGCCTCCTCAGCAGGTAGAGTCTGCTCTGACCCTTCCTGTAAAGCGCATCAGCGTTGTGAGTCCAGTCCAGTTTATTGTTCAAGTGAACACTGAGGTACTTATAAGAGTCCACGATCTCAGTTTCCACTCCCTGGATGTTCACCGGAGTCAGTGAGATGGGTCTGCACCTGCGGAAATCCACCACCCAGGCATTTAAGTCAGACGGGTTCAAGCAGGAAAACTTCTAAACCAAGGAGGATACTGGCCTGCGAGGACTAGAATTGCCCAACCTTGTTATTTTCTAATACAATGGAACCCCCGTATTCATTGGGATTATGAACCACAGCCGCCCACGAATAGCTAGACTCTGCGAGTACTTAACATCCTCTCTAAGAATGCTTAGAAATTCAGACACCAAATATCTTAATGTGAATTAAGAGAGAAACATGCATTCCAGAGTGGAAACAGTCATGGCACTACTGTAGAAGCTAACATCTACAGTCTTCGTTATCATCGCTCTTGGGGATACAGCCAATCAGTGCAAGGGAAAATGATCGGGGCTCTTGAATTGGCTTCTTTATAAACACCAGCCAATAGCGTGTCAAGTATTGACACGCATTGCGCTCAGGTATTTCAGCTTCCCAGCTGCATTTTTTTTCTAATAAATTAAATATGCTCTACGACAAAATCCATAAATAGGCAAATTTTTTTCAAAAAATGTGGCTACACAGAAAAATCTGTAAATACTGGGCCACGAATAGGCAGGTGTCCACTGTATTTGTGTGCCCTTTATAGACCATTGAACATTTTTGGTAGGTATTGATCACTGTAGACTGTAAACCCCCCAGATGAACAGCAGGTGTGCCTCCAAACTGGAATCCACCAGTTGTTAAAGTCTCTCAGATTCTCATATGCCGCCGTTTTTCCCCCCCCTACTCTTTCATCTCATTAAACACAGATCATTGATTTGCTTCATGACCTTAAAGTTAGACTTTTTCCTTTTTTGCCACAAGTTGTAACTGTAAGTAATTACATTGTGCTACCTTGGAGGTAGACGTATATATTTCCATATTGAAGCTATGTATTTCTGTTCATTGTTGTTGTAATTGTATGAAATTTTTGGAGAACTCTCAGTTGACGAGCTAATGGGACAAAGCTGACCTTTCCAAACTTCTTCTTGTGCTTTGAACTTCTTTTTGTCTGCAACTCCTAATTTGAAGTTATGGGATAATGTAATCATCTCAATGCACTAGCAGGACTTAAAGGATAGCACAGAGAGGGAAATATTATCTGCGTAGAAGCCCTCAGTATCCCTGTTTTATAGTTTTTGGCAGCTCCCATACAGAGGGAAAAACTGTGGTTTTCATGGGAAAAATTTTTTTCAAAGAGTGCAAATTTTCAAAATTATGTTTGTGCTATGTATATGTGGGCTGGATGTACTGAGATTATTAAAAACAGTGACATTTTGGCTCACTTTGCACATGCCCAGTCGGGGGTTTTGTGCTTTTATGTTTTCCTACCACATCTGTCTCTTTGTTCTTTTTTTGTTCTGTTTCTATTAAACTTTAACTGTCTTTAGTTTTATTTTGAATATTTAAAATACCTTCCAGTTGCAGTGTTAAGAGTTCTTTACAAAATGAAAGTTTATTGGTCTTTGAGAGAGCAAACTTGCATTATGTCATTATGAATATATTACTTGAAAATGATCTCAAAACAACAATAATTTTTGTTTGTCGGCCAGTAAAATTTATGGTGACAGGCCTGCGTATAGGTGATCTTTACAGCCTTATTAAACTATTTACAAATTCCTATTCATTTTTTTTTTCCAGATAATTTTCCCAGTTCTACATTTTCTAAAGTAAGCACATTCGGTCATCTAAAAAGTTTCTGGGGCTAATAACTAAAATTTCACTTTATAATGGTCAGGGTTATAGCAACAGGCAGCTACGCTCAGCTCTCTCCTACAGCTGTCTCAAAGCAGAGAAGAAGGTCGCATCACACAGACAATCCGGCTGCCCCGGCAGCTCAGTTTAGAAATTGGGACACTTTCCCTCTCTTTAGAATACAAACCTTAAAATTAACCCTTCACGTCATACTTTTACCTGAATTTGGCCAGTGGCAATTGTTATTTTCCACCTCTCAATGTAGGAATTATAGTAGGTTTTTTTTCTTTTGGTAGATATCTGTTTAAAGACAGATTCAGCTGTTTTTAAGCATGGTTGAAAGGATATTTGTGATTTTAAAAAATGTCAATTGTAGTGTAGCTGGGAGCACAGACTGATTATGATTAGAAATCAAATTTTTGAATACTTAATGGGTCACAAAAACATGCAAACTCAAATTTGGTTGTCTCTCATTTTCAGGGCATAGAGCAGTTGAAAAAGGAAGAGCGAAGATGGGCTAAAAAAACTAAGTGGATGAACATGAGGGCGGTTTTTGGACACCATTTCTCTTTATTGTGGTTTAGCCCCTTCTCCACCCCTGACCATGGCAAGGCTGAGACCTACCAGTATGTGGTGTGAGGGGAGCTCAGGACAGGGCATGAGATGGCCTGGAAAAGCTAGCCCCGCCCCATTGAGCTCAGCTAAGGAAGCCTGTTTGCTCCCACTCAACATGATTTACGCTGTACGTCCAACACAAGCCATGGACAGCATTTCATGTGCTCTTTGTGCTGCCAACTAAGTGAGCAATGTCTTATTTTATGTTTGCCTTTACAAGTCGAGTTGCAGAGAAAAAGAAACACTGTCAGTATGTTTGCAAACACTGTGATAAATCAGTTTTTGGGTTTTTTTTGTTTTTTTCTGATCTTCTCTTTTATCAAAAACTTTGTCTTTTCTTGCTTTGTGCATATTCCTCCTGTTGTTTGTTGAAGGGTTTGTTCAGCCAAATTACAAAAAAGGGAGAAAATTAAAAAATGACATTTTTATCACTTAATCCTGCAGGAATATGGCCATTATTGTAGATTAGGTCATTTTAAAAAAGCTGCAAAATATAAATTAAATCAATTATTAGACATTAAGAGTAGTCATAGTCTATGGAAGCACATTGCATTCACCAAAGAAAAAAAAAAAAAAAAAATAGGCACCTTATCTTATAATTAAAAGAGCCAGATCTTGTAATTACGAGGTAAAATGTCATAATTACGAGATCCGAATCTTGTAATTATGAGAAAAGACCTTGTAATTACGAGATACCTGGAAAGATGCCGTTTACTGCCACTGCCTGGCATTCTGTGTCACTCTCGTGGCCTGGAACTTCCAGAGAGAGCCAGCGTGTTTATTAAGTGGTTGATTTTCATGGTCTGAGAGTAAGAATGTAAAGTAACCATCAATGCACTGTAATAAACCAACTGTTTGTGGAATGGCAGTTTGTTTCAGCACTCTAGCCTGATATCGCTCGGGGTCCTGAACAGGCTGGGACCGCCCCTGGTGCTGAACAGCAGGGGATCTTCTTTAATGCAGGCTGGTTTTAGAGCGCAGATCTCATACACCCCAAATGTTCATTACAATAATTAGATGTCCTATCAGAGCTGTGAGCCGCACATTAGCCTATAGCAATTCACATGTTTCAATAAAGCTTTTAATTTTTAAACATCTTCTGGGAGTAGGCTATAAGGTGCAATAATTTCCGAGCAGGGATCACGACAGTGAAGCTGAATGAGCAACTGAATGACCAAAAGTTTGGTGTTGACCAAAGTTATACAGATTTAAATGTATAGGATTTCCAGCATGACCGCTGTTAGAATTATATTGATTAAGATGAACGCAAACACAGGTTTGGCATCGTTTACAGCATGCGCCATATTATTACAGTATAATTCTTTTTAAAAAGAGCAACCTCATTTTGTAATAATTGGTGCATGCAAAATCTTGTAATGTTATAATGCGACAAACTATTACAAAATGTGATCAAGGATTTTATTTTTTATTTATTTTTTACATTTTGCGTTGATTATCACATTATGTGGATGTCTTACATTCTGAAGCTCAATTTGATTACATCAGGTTACAACATGATTATCACTGATGTATTACATATTGAAGCCAGATTTTATTACATTATTACATAATAACTCTATCTCAACATATAAACACTAACATCATGTTGATGTTGGTCTTTGTCTGCGTCTTTGAATATGTTTGTGTGTCTTATAAGACCTTGAGGGCTGGGCACCTTTTATGGTGTATTGCACAAAAGAAATGCACTACTACAAATGATGAAGTGTTTTGAGCGTTTTGCCCTGAACGACATGTGGGTTAATTCTGAGGAATCTAAGAGTCTGAACAGGCAACTAAATGACCAAATGTTTGGCATTTACTGGTTTAAAATGTATAATCTAAAACATGATCATTATTAGAAGCATATTCATTAAGAATAACACAAACACTGGCTTGTTTAATGGGCATAATTTTTACATTATCACTTTTTAAAAAGAACCTCCACGTTTTTAATAATTGGTGCAAAATGTAATAATGTTGTTACATAATGTGGCAGAAACTGTTACAAAGTGCAGTCAAGGATTTTTTTTATTTTATTTTATTTTTTTTTTAAACATTTTGCATTGATTATCATATTATGCGGTTTTATTACATTTTGAATTTGATTACATTATCAGGCTAGAGTGCTGAAACAAACTGCCATTCCACAAACAGTTGGTTTATTACAGTGCATTGATGGTTACTTTACATTCTTACTCTCAGACCATGAAAATCAACCACTTAATAAACACGCTGGCTCTCTCTGGAAGTTCCAGGCCACGAGAGTGACACAGAATGCCAGGCAGTGGCAGTAAACGGCATCTTTCCAGGTATCTCGTAATTACAAGGTCTTTTCTCATAATTACAAGATCCGGATCTCGTAATTATGACATCTAGATCTGGTGAAATAAGGTGCCCATTTTTTTTTATTTTTTTTTTTCCTTTGGTGAATGCCATGCGCTTCTTTAATAAGCAGTTCAACCTGCAGGTTTTTATCAGAGACCTGCAAAGGAATGCACCTACCTCATATATTTAGCCACTGTTTCAGTTCAGATAACACTTAATGAGATATATGCAGCATACATGATGCCTCTCAAAAGATTCCATACCGCTTGAATTTCTTCCCATTTTGCCATCTTGCATCTTCAGTGTCTTGTTGGGATTTTATGTGACAGACTAACACAAAGTAGTGCACCATTGTAAAGGGCAGTGATGCATAGATTTCAATGTTTCATACAAATAAAAAAAAAGTTTGGTGTGCGTTTACTCTGATACCGCTTTTTAAAAAAATCCAGTATAACACAGTTCATGTGTCCAAATCCAGACATGAATCCAACAGAATCTCTGGCAGGAATTGATAACCGGTGTTCATAGACACTCTTCATCCAATCTGACTAATCTTGAGCTGTTTTGCAAAGAACAATGGGCACACATTTCATTCTGTAGATGTGCGAAACTGTAAGAAACAGACCCCAAAAGACTTGCAGCTGGAACTGCAGTGAAAGGCTAAATAAACCATTCAACATTTTCCTCCTCCTACCACCACTTAGAGCTACTCTGCACCATTTTGTGCTGGTCTGTCACCTACATTCCTAATTAAACACATTGAAGTTTGTGGTTTAAGTGCGATGAAATGTGACAAGTTGAGCATGTGACTACTTCTGCAAGGCACTGCAGGGCATCTCAGTTAGTGGAATGCCTCTAATTATCCAAAACATTTGTTTCTCCTGCTGCGCTCCCATGATGAACTAAAATGGGAAATTAGTTGTTAATATATGGTAATTTAGCTGAACTGACCTTTTCATCTGTTTTTGGACATTGGCAAAATTCAGTTATCCTAATTTAATTGATTCTTTGGTACCATTGTGAATCCAGATCCATGCTCTGTCTGAAGCTTTTAATTGGTACCAAAAGCTGTACATCAGCAGCTCTTTTATTACCGTTTCAAGTTGGGTTCAATTTTATTTTATTTATTTATTTATTTATTTTTGTGTGTGTGTGTGTGTGTATGAAGGGCAGATTCAAAGAATCAAACCGAAAATAAAAAGAAAAGTGTTTAGTTTTCTGTTGGATCATAATAGCGATTGGATATTTGCTGTCAGATCAGACTCTACCCTGCCTGCTTTACTTCGTTTTGCCTCTTTATTTTGCCTTCAGTTTCATCACAAAGCTCTCAGGTGTGCAGGAGTCACAAGGTTTAGTCTTTGTGTTTTAGAAGGAGCGCCCAGAAGTGCAACAAATGGTAAAAACATACTGAAGCTAAGAGCAGCCTTAGAGTGAAGGAACGTGCATCTGATGAAAACATTTCATTACAGTCATGTCTTGCTTTAGTCAACCTCTGGCCAGATAATTGATGTGAAAAATAGAAGAAAAAAATCAATAAATTGACAACTGTTAATCAGGAGTTTGCAGAAGGAAAGAGTCAGTGGGAGGAAAGGTTCATATGTCACCACTTGTTGCAATTCAAGTATTAATCTTTTGGTCCAGAAGTGTCTGTGGCAGGCCTGTGGTGTTGTAATACCTTGTTGTATGAGAACTTTGTATCAGAACTGAAACCTGAAGGGAATCTTGTTCGGACACTCAGTCAGGAATGGTAAACAAATGTATTATGTTTTTATGCCTTCTTTTCTGTCCTTTTTTATTATTTAGGGTTTGAATTAGGAGTGGGCAATACAGACTTAACATCTTATCACAATATTTTGTGGTACTACTGTGATATAATAAAAGTGATAAACTATTTATTACTTCTTTTTTTAGTCAACTGAATGGCTGTGGCTGCATGACACAGCAATTGTCGCCCCAAATACTGCTCTAAATAAACATCCATTTGAAATGGGCTCCGTCAGTTCTATAAAAAAAAGTGTGATTTCTATCACTAAATTGCGCACACACTGCATTTGACCATATTTTAATATTTATAGATGCTTTCATGGTACCAAGAGTGGACAAAAGAGTAACAGTACAGTCAGTTTTTTGAGTTTTCAAGCATCATTTTTGTAATTTATTGTTGTCACGATAAATCGAAAATGCTTCTCGAATGATGATAAACGATGTGCTAAATGCCCACCTTTAATTTAAATTCTCTGGATTTTATAAAATTGTGACACAAACTCAAACAGATACTTGATGTCATACGGTTACAAAATATTTGTAATTTACTGCTCTGAACATTTATTTTCTCTCTCATGTGTATTCTGGAATAGGCATGGGCCAATTACGGTTTCAAATCCATCCAGTTCCTACGGTTTAATTAAAGTCCTTGTAACAGGATGACAGAAAGTTCTGGAGTGTTGTTCGGCTCGTTGAAGCGTACAGTAACTCAGACGTGCCCTTCCCCCACCTCTGGCTGCTTACTGCATGTCAGCTAGCTGAAACGAGGCCAACACATTTTTCCAGTGCAAATATGAAAATGCCACATGGTATGTCACAAATGTTAGCTTCAAAGTCAAAATTATGGGATTCATTCACAATTATGAGAGGTGGTCATTTTGACTTTGAAAGTTATAATTGAGATACAAATAATAATTTCACAAGTCATAACTGAGTCATAATTATGAGACGGTTATAATTTCAACTTTCAAAGTCATGATTATGAAATAACGTTATAATTATGGGACACAGAGTCCCATAATTGTCATGGGACACAGTCATAATTGTGAGTTACAAAGTCATCATTTTGAGATACAAAGTCATAATTATGAGTAGTCATAATTTTGACTTTTAAAGTCATAATTGTGATACAAAGTAATAATTTGGCAAATCGTAATTGAGACAGTCGTAAATGTGAAATACAAAGTCATAATTATGAGTTACCAGAGCAGTTGGGGACAAGCCTCCTTCGTAACAAGACCATTCATGCAACGTTTTTGGTGCATCCATCGATAACCGTGACTCGGTCCAGAGGTTTCAGGGTGCTGTTGGAGCAAAGCTGCCACTACTCTCCATCAGTTTTGTTCCTTCAGCGCCAAAGTTTCTTCTTAAGAATCCTTCCTGGTGTCCCCTTGCTTTGAATAACGCCATGAACCTCAGCCAGCAAAGCAAGGACATCATCACTGGTTAAACCACATCTGAGATAATACTCCTCAGTTTGTTTACAATCGGTTTTAAAAAGGGAGGAAAACAGCTTCTGTTGGTTAAACGGATCAGATGGAACACTGTGTAAATGTCATCTTCAGACAAGACAGAATGCCGATTGGGAAAAATGAGAAACTGTCAGCTTCTGAAAGTTGAAATTAGGACATTGTATCTCATAATTCTGACATACCTTGTGGCACTTTTTTTACTTTCAAGTGGTGGAAATGGGCTTCCATAAATCTTTGGCTGTGACCGTCCCCGGAGGAGAAATCTTTGTTTCCTAAAGGATTTAGAGCACGTCAGCTCAGATACAACTTTATGTAGAAGTTTTGGCTGAAGTGTCAGACTAAAAATCACCAGAACATGACATCCTGGTCTTTCCTCACTAGAACTGTGTTCTAAACCTGGAGCAGAAATTACGACTTACAAATAGTCAAAAAGACAATTAGCATATGACTGAATAATATCATGAGAGCATATTTTTACCTCTGTTTTCTATTCATGATTGTAGTTGATGGAGCAGGTAATATGCTGACATACGTAATCCGCTCATCCTCCCTATGTTTGAATATTAACGATGGAGTTATGATCATTTTGTCCCATTTAAGATGTAAAAGCTGATGAGCCCATATGTTGTAAATCCTGTTTATTTTGTTTGTTTTTTCTTTATGGGTTATAAGAATACGATGGCTACTCTGTTAACGTCAAAAAGCCGTAATATTTTATGTAATAAGCACTTTCAAACCACTCCTAAAACACGCTGTTGCTTATTCTCGAGTTCTGCCGTATCTATGTATTAATGTTAAAATAACAATACATATTATCGATATCATTTCTCTAATATGTTTTGAGTTTTTGCTTTTGGAGTAACCATGACAACAGAGAATCTAGCTCTGATCGCCTTGTTTATTCAACTCCAAATAAGAACAACTAGTTAGCCCCAAAAGACTGTTGTTTTTTAATTTATTTATTTATTTTTATTATAACATCCTGTAGTCTGGGGTGTGAGTGGAGCCCCCTAGTGGTCTGCCACAATACCATGAAATTGCTGTATTTGTACTCCAGGTTATCAAACCATAATAATCCCACACAGGTCCATCCATGCCTCTTCTGGATTGTTTCACTCTCTGAAGCTTCAGGTACAGAAATCCTGCTTGAATTTTCTTGATACCAGCGTTTCGTTCCTAATAAGCTCTGATATTAACGAACAGGCTCACCGGTGTTTTATTGTGTATTTGAAATGACTGTAACATTTCCATGCAGCACCAGTGTGGAATATTCTCAGTGTAAATGTGCATTTTATCCTCAGCCAAAGAGTTTGCTTCCCAACACCAGCTGGATTTGGTCAAATCAATTTATCTTGATTCTTTCACTTACTACTGCTGTAAACCCTGAGCTGTGCTTTAGCAGTTAAAAAATATTTGATAAAATGTCGGCTATCTAAAAACTTAGTAGTTATGTTTGTTCTCCTAAAGAAGGGATTATCCTCTCACCTTCATTCCCCGTTTGTGCATGAGCGTTTGCCAGGGAATCCACTCCGTTGCTGTAGAATGTGCCAAAATCAACAAAGCCCCACGATTTTCTGCCGATTTGCTGGGCTTTGATGTGAAAATCCTCTGAAAGAGCACTGGCTCGCCTTTAACAGCTCCGACTTCTGAAAGAGGGGTTGGGACGGCTTGCCATCGACGCTGGCACGGTATCCTACGCCGTTCTGAACTGCTTAAAAGCATGTAGGAAAGTCTAAACTTTCACCATTCATATTAACACGTGCTAAAAATAACAAAGCTGTACTTTATTTTTATTATTTCATATTCTGTGTTTTCATAATGTTTGGATCCTCTGACGTATGATTGCATGGTGGTTAGTTTAGTTATGTCTATGAAAACAGCTGGTATAATGATCTTGATGGTAAGATTGATGTTTTTGTTTTTTTTTTTTTACAAATTTTTAAAATTTATAAATATCACAGATATTTCAGCACATGATGCAGAGAATAAATCCTTCTCCGTTGCAAAACAGAACTGCGTTTGCCTTCTTTTTTTGAGGAGGGGGTGTTAATGATGTTAAACAAAGCTGTCTCTGAACTGTATGCTGTGTACACACACACACACACACACACACACACACACACCACTTTTTTCCCTCTCCATCCCTGTTTTCCATTCTTGTCTTTAATCTGCCTCTTTCCTATGCAGTGTCCTCTCCACACTCATGCATTCTGCTTTGGTTGATAACTCACTCTGCCCAGAGCTTTCTGAGGCAGACAGGCCCTTTAGAATCTTGACGGAGGTAAGCTGCGGAAGAGCTCGCATCTCTGTAGTCGTCCCGTCGAGCTTAACATAACACAAGCATGCAGGTTTCAGTCATGGTAGGCCCAAGTGTGTCTCACTTCTTCCTTGTTTTAAGTTCAACCAAACAATGGGAATGAATGAGTGAGCTTAGTAAGGAAAATATTGCATGCCTCATGTTGATTCTTTTATTAATATTCGTGTTTTTCTCATGTGTGCGAGCTGTTTTGCTGTTTTTGTTCTGAACTTTGCTGTGTTTCATTTATAATACAGAATGTGTTGTAGTCCACTGTTGGTAGAGGCGCTGCTGTTTCTACTGGCCATAAAGTTACTCTTCAGACAATAAAAATGCTTGTTTTACACACAAAACAAGCATGTCTTGATTTGTATGGGAAAACTAGTCAAGGAAAAACATTTATTCCTTGTTACTTTAATCAAAATCTAAAAAAATTAATATTTATGAAAAATCTTTTTTGCATTTTTATTTGTCTCTAGTTAAGATTCTTAATCAAAAACCTTAAGTCTGTCATTCTACTCATTAATTGTTTGGTTCAGAAACCACTGATTATCTGAAACTCATTCAAAAATCCAAAAAGAAGACAAGAACTGCTGCTTTTTTGGCATCTGGAGCCTCTTAGATGGAGAAAAGAAGTTTCTGTATTTAGTTATTTTGAGCTAAAAATCCAAGCAGCGAGACTAGCAGCTGGTTCAGATGAAAATCATCCACTTAAACCGCTGCCTAAGCATCCGGGGTCTCAGAGAAATGAGCTGATCTTGGGATTATTCATGGCTTTAATGCAACTTTTATTTATTGAACTCCTGAATGTACGATTCTCCTAAAAATGTACTCCATGTTTGAGTTATTTAAAGATCTTCAGTGTTCTTGTGGTCTGAAAAGAAACAAAGGCCCGGTGGCCTGCTTTTAGAATTATTAGAGTGCAAAAATCACAGCTGTTCTTGATTTGGACTGAAATTATAAATGATTAGATTGTTCCGTTCTGTTTCAGGAGGCGTTTCAAAAATGACTTAAATGTTCCCTGTCTATTTATCTGGCATCATCATGATCAGTAGAACATTGTAATTTGCTTAACAACGCATAACAAAACTACTGCACTATGTTCTTGTCAGCTTTCCTGGCCAGTATAAACGGGAGAAATGTTTTTTTTGTTGTTGTTTTAACCTCAACATGCTGCAGCTGTGTTCGCACCATCATCAGTTGTGTAACATTAAGGTGTGAGTGATGGTGCGTATACATGCTCACTGTTGTGTCCTCCTCAGGGGATCGAACGCCTGAAGGGAGAGACAGGGAAGTGGGGCAAAGTGCCATGTTGGGAAGCCATGCAGGCGGCATTCGGGGGCCCGCCCTCGCCGTCCTGGTTTAGCCCCTTCGCAGGGCTGAGCTGTGAAAAACAGCCTGTGGACCACGTCACCATCCCACAGGGGGAGATTATCGAGCAGGACATCATAGAGATACCACTTACACCTACTTCCACGTAATGAAGAAGGATTACCTGAAAATGCAAAAAAAAAAAAAAGTCTTGCCTGTTGTAGACGAGGGACTGTTTGTGGAATTTTTAAATGTGATTGTCTAGAAAATGTACTTATTTTGTGTTTTCATTTAACATGTTTTCCCAGTAAAGGTTTTGGGATCTCAAGGTTCCTGGGCCACTACTAAAGCAGAAAGATTTTTCTACACAGAAGATACAAGGATTTGTTTTCAAGCAGGGTTGTGTGGCGTACTTATGAGCAGTCAGTATCCTACCCCACAATCTAAGATTCCAAAACCAGACATGGGTAATCGGAACATTTAGTACAACTGCTGTCACTTTATGTTGTCACCATTTTCTCGAACATCTGCGTCACTCTGTCATCATGTTCAGGTGTGCTTCCTGCATCTTGCCACTGATCTGGGAAAAATATGATGAAGAAGAACTGCACTTATGTTAGAGTACTCAAGCTATTAGCATATAAAATGCTAGAGCTTGATTTTTGTAAATAGGCAAAAATTCTGTCCTCCTTTTGTTCCTGTAGTGGAATAGCTCAAAACTCCCTTTATGAGAATTTTTCAGGTTCTCCAGAAATGACTCAGTTCTCCACTGCATGTGAGATACGTACTGAAGAAAACTCCACACAACCCACTGAATACATTCATACAGTGGAGGAGTGTCCGTGTCCGGGGGCTTCCACACAGAAGTCATGACATCACAGGGCGTCAAAAAATTTGTTCAAGCTATTTGCATCCATCTTGAGGCGTTGGATGCCGTCTGCAACCAACGCCTCAAGATGGACGCTTACGCACTTTGAAGTCAGACGTGTGATATCGAGCGTCGACGTGGCTCTGGACGTGCATCTGAGCAAAGTGTGGAAAGACCCATGTGGGGAGGAGCTTTTCGCTTTCCTCTGCCGGTCTCTTTGTACGATGGCGGATGAGAGTGAGAGAGTGGCTCGGCTTTATTTACTGAAAGCAAGAGAACGCTGTCGGGCGCCTCTGCGCCGTGTCTGGATCCACCGGCTCAGTCACAGGCGTTCTGGGTTTGGGTTTCACCACATACCCCAGGAGCTGCGAGCTGACGAGGGTCACTTTTCAGCGCTGCTACAAGACCCAAAAGGAACAATAGTGCTTCCATCCTTTTAGATTTTCCTCCTCTCAAGTCAGCTTTTAACCAAAGAACGTTGTTCTTCTGAACGATGCCCGTTTTAGTCCAGAATCAGCATCTCATGTTGGGTCTGTTGGTTCTCCTGTCATTCCCACCACCGTAATTGATCTGGTTGGTGATGTCAGGCTGCTATTTCCAACACAACTGTATGTGCGTGTGATTCTGTCTAAATTGAGACATTCAGTTATTGTTGCAGAGCAAACTGAAATGATTTTTAAATGGATCTCAGAGCACACAGACAGCATGCTGGACTTTTGGCGGCGCTTCACTGGAACAAATCTGCTCCATTCATCTGGAAACGCTCAGATTTCTTAGTTTGCGCAGACCCACAGAAATTGACTTAAATTACTCCAGAACCAAATGCATCCCTAAAGCATCAACTTTGGTGGAATAGTTGTAATCATGCTGCAGATTAACAGCAGATACGTGCATCCTGCTGGACTGTAAGTTGTTGCTGAAATGATTGAAATGATAAAACCAAGAAGCTGTATGCCTTCGTTTTTAGGGTAGGGAAATACAGTTTATGTGCCTTATCCTTCATTATGACTAATTATGACTGGATTCACTTTAACATCTCTATTCAATAAACTGTCATAAGTCTTCTGATGGATGGCATGAAATGTTAATTAACTGGTGAATGGGTGCTGGATACTATTGGACTATGCATAATGTTTACACTCATTTAACTAACTGTATTGTGTGGTTTAATTTTTTATTTTATTTTTTTTTTAATGAATATATACAAATATTTATATTTTCTGTTCTTCTGAAACTGTTTTTTATGACTTTAATAAAATGAATTATTAATTACAGAAAGGAAACTCAGCTGCT
Organism: Anableps anableps; assembly: GCA_014839685.1. Classification (NCBI taxonomy): domain Eukaryota; kingdom Metazoa; phylum Chordata; class Actinopteri; order Cyprinodontiformes; family Anablepidae; genus Anableps; species Anableps anableps. The sequence goes on from CM026072.1 coordinate 35,649,281, forward strand.
TCTTTAGAAAGACCTGCATTTCTAAAAAATAAATTTATATATATATATATATATGGGGTTTCCAACTTTCAGGAAGACATTTTAAAAATGCTTCATTTTCTATCTTTGTGATCAACGGTTTGTATCTTTTTACTCAGTGCAAGAGTCAAGAACAACAACAACCTGGAACTGAACACATGTTATTTAATACCTGCAGATGATCCAAGTGAGGGGGTGTTTGGTCATACTTTATGTTGTTGGCATGCCTTCCACCATGCTATACATAATGCCATTGTATCAGGTCTGGTACTACTAGATAAGATCGGCTAATTTGCTAATCATAATTCAGTTTAGAGTGTTAAGCTAACACATGTACCCATCCAGTATTGTTTCATTCATTCCCTGATGTAAAACACCAGCAGTGTGACAAACTAATCACCCATGACAAGCCACGTGGTAAGACACCAACTTTCCAGTGAGCAAGAGGTTTGGTTTCAGTGTTTTCAGTATAGAAATACTGGGAGTCTAATAATACTCTATCCCCTAATCAGTCTGGTTTCAGGAAACAACACTGTTGCTGCTTCAGCTAAAAGCTTATGACTTTGTGGAAGCTTTAGATGCCGAGGACTGCTGTGTGGCACTTTTTATAGATTTATCAAAAGCATTTAACACTGGATCATAACCCATCATGTCAAAGACATTTTAATATTGGCTTCTAAGACCAAGCTGTTTGCTGGTTTATCTTTCTGATCAGATGCAGTCTGTGTTTTTTTTTTTTTTTTTTTTTTTTTTTCCTCTTTTTATCTTAATGTCACAAAAGGTGTGCCTCAAGGCTTTGTACTAGGGTACTTTTTGAAATTTACATTAATAGAATGTTAGTGGCAGAATGTATCTAACACATCACTCCACTCTATGCTATCAAGTTTTTTATTATCATGCAAATTGCCCTGGTTTTTGATAGTCTACAAGGTGTCAGCATTTGTTCTAACTCAAACTGGTACTTACTGCTGACAGAATTACAGGCTTAAAAAAAGAACCAGAACTTAATCAGTTTCTTAAGCCTAGGATGAGGTATGCTCATCGCTAATAGAAACAAGTTAAACTGTTAAGAGAAAAATCACCAGGAGCTACTAACTGAAACAAAGTATAAATTTATGTTTATTCAAACAAATCTATATTTACAAGTATTTACTGATGAGAAACCAAAGCAACAAACTGGACAAACAAGTCGGTGAGCTATTTTGTCTTTTTCTATCATAAAACCAGCCTGACATAACCGACCTGTACTGCACCATTCCTTCAGTTGTAGGTTCATAGGACAATGGTATGGTATTGTTAGGGTGGAGCTACTGGCATTGCACAACACAGTCCATTGATTGGAGGACAGAGAAACATCACTGCTTATAACAGGCATGAAACTTTCTGGTGTTGTCACACTAGCATGATGGAATGTTGGGCGTTTGGGTTTAGCCCCACCTGTCAAACCGGTGGTGGAAACGCTCTCCTGTATATGATGGTCCACATAGTAGCGTACCAAACCGAATCGTGCCGTACCGCTCGGTGAAAACGAGGCATAAAAGACCTGATTTTGGGGCTGACTGCAGTCACTGGCATCAGTCAGTCTTGTTGAGTACAGGTCTTCTTAAAAGCATTGAAAACCAGCTGTAGATGTTGGAAAATCTTTCACTTTTAAAACCAAATATTTAGCTCAAAACGCACCGTTACCTTGCTTTGTAAACAATATGTGCAATTTAAAGTGTAATGAGAAGTTCGACAAATGCCTCTAGGAAAAAAAAAAAAAAAAGAAAGTCTCTCCTTGATCCATCACTTGTCCTTTTTCTCACCCTCCTGTGGGTTTGTGTGAGGTGCTGCAGCATGGAGCACCAGCAGTCCACACAGAGTGAGAGAGATGCCCGTCCACCAGAGGGTGCTGTGAGTCTCACCAAAGATGAGCCTCCCAATGATAGCCTGGACACAGCAACAAGGATGCAACAGGAACGTGAAGGTTTTTGGAAAAGAAACTTCGTGCTTATGACCTTCTAGCCAGTGCTTACGGAGGAGATGAAGTTGGAGGCGGTGGTGGTGACGGTGGCCCCTGCTGAAGAAGAGCAATGACGGAGAGCCTTGGAGAACATGGTCCACATTAAAGTGTTGCAGGTGAGCACCAGGACTCCACACAACAACCGAAGGGGGACATGCAGCTGAAAAGAGACCGATTGTTGTTTGACTGGTTAGCAAAATACAGCATCGTTAGCGTACAAAAGAATTCTCTCCCTTATTTAACCTGGTAACAGTATATTAATCTAATAACAATATTCAATTCACAGCTTTGGAACCATAAAAAACCCCATAAAACGCAAGTGAGTCAAGCAGACTGAACTATTCAAAACTTGAGATAGATTCTTTAAAATTTACTTTTGAATCAGTGGAAACTCTTTCGAGAAGTTCAGAAAAGAAACACTTTAGGGTAACTTTTTTTTTTTTTTTTTTTTTTTTTGCTTTAGATCAAGTTCATCTTAAAAATGAACGATCCTTAGAGTCAAACCTGGACTGGATCCCTAACTTATTCTCTGATTTGTTTTTCTAAATACAGGATCTAAAATAAAATCACAGTATCATCAATAAGTAAATGTATTTCAGTTATTCAATTCTAAATGGGAAACTCACAAAAAATATATATATATATTTATATATATTTTTAAAGCGACAATGTTACATGTTTTCCAAGTATAGAATCATTTTATTGCCCTATCAAGTAACTGTTACTCTCCACTGTTACAAAAATGTTGTATTTATTAAATATGACTTAAAAGAAATATGACTTCATAATTTATTGCCTTGAAATTGGGCCTCTGTCTCTTAAAGAAAGTCCTGCTCTGTCTGAAACTCCGCCTTCAGGAAGTCATCACAACAGCTAACCCTTTAACATTTTTACCAGCGTTGCACTGAGAAGTAGCTCGTATAATGAGCTCAATAATTGCGCAGTTCCACCAGGTGTTTGATAATTGCTGCTGGCTAGTCTGAAGGGGCTGAGTGGGGAAGTCACGGGGGAGGGTTGCTCTGTGAGGTGGAAGCTTGGAAGTTTAGAAACTGGAGCTCCGAGGAGGGGCTGGGTCTCAAAGGTGGCGCTAGGTCCATCCAGGAGTTTCGCACATCTGAGTGGTTGCCATGGGAGATTAAAGGATTTCTCAAACATGCATGAAAGAATCAAGGCAACACTCCAGGTATGTTTTAATGAGGGAATAACATTATAACATGATGTAAAGCTCAAAAAAGTCAATTTTACATAATACTGCCCCTTTGATACAGAAATACTAATACTAATATAGCCTTATATAGGCTCCTAAGCATTTTTGGCTCTGGTGTCTCATCTTCCTCTTAGAATACTCCACAGATCTTCTATGTGGTTTAGGTCAAGGCTGCAGTTTCATTTGTTGCTTATACATATTTTCCCATCCAGCCATATTTGTACTACTATGGTTGGATTCAGCACTCTGAACAGCCAGCAATCACCTTTTGTGACTTCCCCTCTTTGTAGAGTTTGTCATTAATTGTCTGCCATAAAATCGAGTTAACATCAAAAGCTTTTTTTTTTTTTTTTTTTTTTTTTTTTTTTTAAATCATTTTTATTGGTTGAAAAAGATCCACGCACTGATTTGTTCTAAGCATCATCTGTTCACTGCTCAGATGGGTTCAGAGTCATCTGGTGACATCGTAATATAGAGCTGTGTATCATCTGCTTAGCTGTGGTAACTTATATTACTTATTACAATCTGAGCTAATAGGAGCATGTAGATATTAAATAGGAGGGGTCCCAGGATTGAACCTTGGGGTACTCCATGTGACTTTTGTCCGCGCCGATGAGAAGTTGCCTATTGACAAAGAAATCCCTGTTCTTTAGGTAGGATTCGAACCAATTAAGTACCGTCCCAGAGAGTCCGACCCAGCTCTCCAGTCATTTTAATAACATATCATGGTCGAGTGTCATTAATTGTCTGCCATAAAATCGAGTTAACATCAAAAGCTTTTTTTTTTTTTTTTTTAAATCATTTTTATTGGTTGAAATTTTCAGAAAATTTGAATTTTGTGTTTTCATAAAATGTAAGTTATAATAATAAAAAAAACGTTGAAATATCAGTATAAGTTTTCCTTTTTCGTACTGAATAACTGAAATAAATAAACTTGTGGATGATATTCTAATTTTATTTAGCTAAAACTGGAGGTGAAATGTCTGAAAATGTGAAGATGTGGCTCTGATGCCAAGTTCAGCCTGATCGCACCGGAACAAGCAACTGAAGAACCCCGAAGGTTTCAGAACGAGCTGTTACCCAGTCACAGCCAGTGGCTCCACCGGAACTCCGCGTCCAGCCGCTCAGGCCGGACTCGCACATCTCCCTCAGGTAGCCTGCACCGAGGGTTAGCTTGGCACACAGAGAACCAGCGGCAGCCAGGAAGCCCGCTGACAGCGCGTAAACAGAGCTGGAATCCATGTTTGGAGCAGGCAGACAGCGCAATGGACACTTTCACAATAAAAGCATGGCTGTAGTCCGCCGACCGGGGCTCCTGGTGATATCCGGAAACACGTGATACGAAACAGCCACTACACACACTCTTTGCTTATGAAGTCCTAACTATATTTAGGAGACCATCTACACCACTTTACATTTTCACCAATGCCAAAACGAGAATACATAGACTTGTCAAACTTGGAAAACCAACAATTAGATCACAGGGTATTAGTATTAACTGATTAGAATCAAGCAGCTTTACTACTCACAAAAATAAAAAAAATGTAACATTACTTTCTTAAGACAGCGCTTAAAGAAAACAAAATATCCCGGTCTGTGAAGCAGAAAATTTATGGAGATTTATGGAAATGGAGATTAAATAAAACTAGTCTTAACATTTCTGGGGTTTCGTCTCCCGAAAGAAATACATTTGAAAACTCAAAATGATATCTATCCTTCAAACGAGTTTATAAGACACGGATTTTAAACTGAATGTGAAAACGAAGTTGTTGAAACAACAGAACACCTGTTTTATTTTTGTCGATCTGTAAACACCTAACCTTCATAACTTCCTCACCTTAAAATCCTTCTCCCTTCAAATTGTTTTGTATGGATATGTATCTGAGAATAAAACAATTGAATATCTTATGAATAATATTATTATAATTTATATACATGAGTAATATGGAAAATCTAAGCCATTATGGTCTCGATTAAAAAGGAAGTCCATCTGCTAAAACTTTCTTTGGACAAAGTTGAAAAACCACAAGCAATAATATAGGTTGTGGTATTTTCAATAAAAAATTATTTAAAAAAAAAAAAAAAACAAACTTGTTAAACTTGATTTAAAATATCCTTTGTTGACGGGTTTTATTTTGAAAGCCCCACTGGTTTTCCGCGTTCCGCGTGCTCCACGTTGAGGCGCAGTTTTGCACCAATCACAACAGCTCTTGTAGTCACGTTCATGTTTTGGTGCATTAGCCTCGGCTGCTCGTTTAGCCCGTTAGCTGAGCTTGTGTTGTAGATCATTTAAGGATGAATAAAGGGAAAGCCAGCGGAGTGTCGTGGGTCAAACCGGCGGAGCCGTCCTTTCTGAAAAAGTTTAAGACCGACGTGGGATACAAGGAAGGACCGAACGTTGACACGAAGGTAAGGTTCTGTAGAGGTGGGATCCAGTCAGCTTCAGGTTGGGACCTTTTTCCCTCTGTACAGTACGGGCTACTGACAGGGAATCATTTTTTGTCTTGTTTTTCAAAATGGTATCCAACCAGTGTCACAAATATGTAATCAAAGTTGAACAAAACATTTTTATCATCTTTACAAAACATACCTAGAAAATATCTTATGATTGACAGTAATTTTCGCATTAAGTAGAGCAAGAAAATATGGAATTACTTTGCTTCGGGAATGAAATATGGAATGAAATATTGCTGTACTGGTTGGTCCCTGAAGAAAGGAAGCAACATTTACACAGTTGGTTCTTAGCTGGGGCTGCATGTCAGGGAAATAATGAGCAGGTGGGCACCGCCATTTTAGACACTTTTATCCTTCCATAAACCCAAAGTAGGTTTGGTGATGAAGTCATTTGCTTGGCAGTAATTTAGTTCAATTCAAAAACACTTTAATTTTCCCTTTGGGATAAATAAATGGTATAAACTGATATTATTCAAGGATCTTCAAAGAGTCGCCGATGGTGATGCTGTGGGCACGAAGGATCTCCAGTAGCAGTTAGTCTTGCAACTAATCTTAAGAGGCCTCTGACTGAAGACGTTACTATATGACGGTCTCGTGACTGTCATGACGTCCTAACAGGGTGTCTGCATCTTCAAAAAGTCTTAAATTCTTGTATCTAAAATTAAGGCCTTAAAATTTCTTAAATTCATTTTTAAGATAAATTAAGTTGGCCTTAAATCTGTTAATCCAAGGTCTTAAATTTAGTCTTGACAGGACTATTTAATCTTACATATTCTAGGTTTTTTTTGTTTGTTTGTTTGTTTTTCTTGCGGGACTTCTCTGTCAGGCAAAAGTTTGAGTCGCACTTCGACATCATTGCGTTCTGACTCGAGACGGTTGAGGCTGCCGGTAACTAGCTGTTAACATACCCTTGCTAGCTAGCTAGCTTTTTTACGTCTGTCATGGAAAAGTGCAAATTTATCGACAGCTGGACAAATTCCTAAAATTCTGTGGAGATATAGGTCTTCAATTTCATTCATAAAGGTCTTAAAAAGTCTTGAATTTGAGTTAGTGAAACCTGCAGAAACCTGGAATGTTGTCCCTTTTGGTCCTCCGTACACCTCTGGGGTCACATCACCATTGATTCTGAACATCATTCCTGACCTCTTTCCACGCAGAGCTCTCCTTCCAACCTGTGTCTCTGCTCTCTCAGCGTCAGGTGATGCCCACGCTGGAGGACGACAGCGGAAGCGATCGAGAAGACGAACTCCCTCAAGTCGTCGTCCTGAAAAGCGGCGATCTGAGTGCGGACGAGGCGAAGAAGCTGAAGGATGAACTGCGAGCCGGAGGCAGCGGAGAAAAAGGTCAGGACGCTCCTCTCGCTAGGCAGCAGGGTAGGTGTCGTTAAAAGCGCTCACCCTCGCCTCTCTGTCCCGCTCACAGGTGAAGAAGCTTCTCCCGACGGCAAAATCCTCTTCAAGAAGCCAGCCAAGCGCTCCTCCTCAGACAAGTTCCAGGGCATCACGGCGAGCTCCAGCAAAAAGAAGAGGGACGGCGGAGGAGAGCAGGGGGAGGAGGAGGAGAAGGACAGAAAATCAGGGAAGAAAGTCAAAAATAATAGTCTGTTGTCATTCGGAGGCGATGAAGAGGAAGAGAATGACTAAACGGAAGACTGGTGTGAGGTGGTGATGAAGGGATGATGGAAGGAAGGAGTTAAATGTTGTCATGTTTTTGGGTCTTAAAGGCTGTTTCCGGTGTCTCGTCCCAGAGTTTCCATCCTGTTCTCCCCCATGTTTGCTGCTCATGAGTCTCTGGACAGTTTTCAACTCCAGCTGCTCTCACCCCGTCTGTAAGGTGATTGTTTGTTCATCGTCCACAGCTGCTTTTACCAGCGTCCAGCCCCGATCAGGTTTCTTTCTGTTGCTTTCAACAAGCACTTTTTTTTTTTTTTTTAAATGGGACTCCTGAGTTTTTCAGGGTTTCTAAAACTCAAACATCCATTTGGTATTGAGACTTTTTTTTTTTTTTTTACTTTAGATGAGTGGAGAAGAACCCACCATTGGCAGCTGTCCTCAGTTTTTGAAGTCGTGTTTTAGTAGAAACCCAGCAAAGAGCCGACCCAGGACCGGTCATCCAACTGGTCCACCTACTGCCATGGTTCCAAAACGTTGCTATAAATACCAGCGCCAGTGCTCAGGGTCCCGACTGGGTCTTAATCCTTCTGTGTTTAGCAAAACTGGCCCAAAACTCATCAAAAAATGAGTCTGGACTGGAATCTCAACACGTTTTTAAAAATATTATTTAAAAAAATGGAAATGGAGCCTTTTTTCTTCACCTTTTTCTTTTCCACAAGTACACAAAATTTATCCAGAAAATGTACTGATTCTCATTTTGTCCAAGTTTTTTTTTTTTTTTTCTTCTAAAAGTACACATTTTTAGCCAGCGTTCAACATGTCAATACATACAATACAAAGATATCCTCATAGTTGTTTTGCAACCATCTTAATAAAATCTCTAAAGATTATTTTCAGATCCAATTTGACTAATATTATGGGTTTATTAATATTATAGGTCTGCACGATGACTTGAGATCGTTCCTCTTTAGGTCCAGAGACAATGATTTCAGTTTTGTTTTTGTTCAGCTGGAGCAAGTTATGGCAGATCCACGCACTGATTTGTTCTAAGCATCATCTGTTCACTGCTCGGATGGGTTCAGAGTCATCTGGTGACATCGTAATATAGAGCTGTGTATCATCTGCTTAGCTGTGGTAACTTATATTACTTATTACAATCTGAGCTAATAGGAGCATGTAGATATTAAATAGGAGGGGTCCCAGGATTGAACCTTGGGGTACTCCATGTGACTTTTGTCCGCGCCGATGAGAAGTTGCCTATTGACAAAGAAATCCCTGTTCTTTAGGTAGGATTCGAACCAATTAAGTACCGTCCCAGAGAGTCCGACCCAGCTCTCCAGTCATTTTAATAACATATCATGGTCGAGTGTCAAATGCTGCGCTGAGGAACTAAAGTTCATAAAGGCATTCATAGAGGGGAAGATTAATGCATTGTTTTCAATCTTAAGCTAGGGAGAGGAATTCATTTCTGACCACTTCCAAACGACCAGAATCAGTGTTGCTAACGGGGTGGACGTTTATCGTTCGTGTAAATTTATGATCAATTCCAACTAACAATGTTTAAAAACCACCAAAACTGTCCGTATTGTCAGGATTATTTTTACAGTTTGTTCCATAAGTAGCAATACATTTGAAAATATTAAATGCAGTTAGTGTGCAGCTTAGTGAAACAAATCACACTTTCATAGTTTATGGGCTGAAATGTGTTTCTACTGTAAACGCTGAGTTTTGTCCCCAGCAGCCCCAGTCTTCCTGTTTTCTCTCCGCATCCATTCAGTCAGATCCTGAATGTATTCTGGCTCCTAAAGGAGCTTCAACGCAGATTTTCCAACATGTAGCGTTACTTTTTGTTGACATTAAAATGTGTTCTTTTTGTAAATCTAACAGTTGTACTCTGTGTGTGCAGATTAAGTCATACGTTCCAGGAAAGACACAAGCAGTAAAGAAAACTTAATTCAACCTCTTTATTTAAAAAGGCATGTTTAACTCCCACACCTGCATCCAGATCATTACAATTGATGGAAGAACTGTTTCTCTTCGTAAATCGGCCCCAGATAAAAACCTTGCAGCATGAGGACGGCACGCCGCGCTCGCTTTAGTCTCTGCGCCGTGCGTCTAATAAATACAGCCACCGGCAGTGCAGCTCGGGGAGATCACAGCGGATCTCCGTTAAGGCTGATCCTGCTGTGTCCAGCTGGATTCGCTCACAGCAGAGTTAAAGTCAGCTCCCACAAGACAAAATGGGCTTTCACTGCAGTGTGGAGGAACTCTGGGACTCGGGGCCGTTAATAGGACAGTAGTGTTGGAATGGCAGTGAACCAACATCTGCAGACAGGACCTGGGGGGGTGGGGTGGGGTGGGGGGGGGGTTAACAGCTGGTCAGTGAGGCTTCAAACAGCTCGTCTGCGTCAGCTAGCAGCTCGTGAAGCAACGTTTCTGAGCTCGGCGCTGGAACAGTGCTTCCTGACGGATGTGGCTTTCTAGCTTTGTTTTGTCTCTGCTGCATGAGCTGTTCCTGGTGAACCTACTGCCGTCACCCCCTGGGAGGAGTCTGCTTACAGGCGTCCGACTGGAAGATTTGGGTGAAAACGGGTCACCTGCGATGAGTTCCCGAAAGAGAAACTGCTAACGTTTAGCTCGATCGTAGCAGTACAGTTACACGACAAGGTTAAAGGTCATAGTTTCATTTTTCGGTGTGCGTCTCCTCCCCGGCTGGCTCTTGGATCGGCTCATTCGTCTTGATGTGCTGCATCTTTACTCCTGCTGTGTGGTGTTTTCCTGCGTACGGCGCTCGGTCTGCGGCTGCTGGTGGTGAACCTCCTACAAAGACTTCTTGCTCACTTTCTTGCCCTTCTTGAGGGACAGCTTGTTCTTGATGAAGCCCCGCTTCCTCTTGGCTGTCTGCAGAGAGCAAGGGACACATCAAGGTTGAGATTTAGTCAAAGCTTTTGAGTCCTTTATCATGTCACAACCATAAATGTTCTGTATTTTATGTGACGAAGCAACTGAAAGTATGACATCGTTTCGAACTGGGAGGGAAACGAACCATCCGTTTATGGATCAGTTTTAAAGTTTGTTCAGCAGTCGGCTTATTCAGAATTAGGATTTTTTGCAGCCGTTGTTTACGTCCAGTCTGGCTCCTTCTGGTGCAGAATGACGACACGTCTCACGGCAGTGACGTTAAACTTGGATTAAATGCGAAGTGACCGTTCACATATGGAAGTGGCTCGGATCGGATCGTTTGGGGGATGAAAAGATCAGAATCAGACTGCTGCGAAGAAGTCCGACATGGGTTTTATCTCTGACCCGGTGCCGCCGCTGCTGGGCGGCTCATCGGCGTACCTTTTTCGAGGTGTACTTCTGCCTGAGGATGTCGGTGCTCCGCAGCTTGCCCTCCACGCAGTCCCGGTTCTCCAGCTTTTTCACCTTGTATATCCGGACCAGCCAGTGCTCGGAAGTGAAGGCTTCCTCCAGGTGCTTCAGCTTTATGTCCTTGTTGCCGATCTCAGCGTTCCGAGTCCGGTCAAAGCCAGGAGGGGTTCGGAAGTCCAACTTGTACCAGACATGAACGAAGATAAAAAAAAAAAATGTAAAAGCCGTTTTGTGATTTGATGAGATCAGCTATTGTGGAGAAACACTGAGAAACTACAAGGCGGCTCTGGATTAAACGTACCTGCATCTCTCCAAAGCGGTAGTACGACATTTTGTACATAAGACAGTTGAGCAGGGTGGGGGAGCCGGCTTTGTCCACCCGGAATTCTCCCTGAGGGGTAAAGTAGTCACTTTCCTGAAATTAAGAGGTGAGATAGAGACCAGACATCAGAAAAGTGATGTCACACAGAAAATTGAGTGGAAGGAAAACTGTGATGCCACAGGGTGGGGGGTCAGCTTACCCTGATGTCCTTCGGGTGTTCCCCCTCTGCTATGCGCACCATCCAGAGGAACTTGTTGATGTCGTCCCCCGAGTAGCCAATCACCCCACCAAAGATGATCAGGACGTAGTCGACATCCAGAGACCTCATGATGTCATAGGCTGCCGTCTCATTGGAGGACATCGCCTTGCCCACCTGGAGCAGCACAAACACACTTACACTTAACGTTTAAAAACTTAGAAACACGCCGAACTGAGCAGAGACTCGTTCATTCAGCCGAAGGATCAGCTTCAGAAAACAGGTGACACACTTGATGCTGTGCTCTCAGAATCCACAAAATGTTGCATCAAAACCATCATTTATTGATGATGGAAGGAACTCCAAGCAGATTTCATTCAACTCAGTCTCTGAATTTGAGCTTGTAGGAACTCTTTATCCAAGTTTCTTCAAAGATGGTTCCAGCTGTGGGTAGGAAGAATGTCCTCTAGCAGTCTGTGTTCCAGCACATCTGAAGAAGCCTTTAAATAAGAAAACCCAGTGGACCAGAACCAGCAGATGACATGGCACCCCAAACCATCACTGACTGTGGAAACTTCATGTTGGACATCAAGCAACGTGGATTCTGAGCCTCTTCCTCCAGACTCTGGGACCTTGATTTACAAATGAAATGCAAACTTTCCTTTCATCTAAAACGAGGTCTTCGGACCTCTGAGCAACAGTCCAGTTCCTTTTCTGCTTAACCCGGGTAAGACACTCCTGATTTCTCTGGTTCAGGAGTGGATTGACACAGGAATGTGTAAATGGTAGGCTGTGAATATCCCTGTTGCCCCCCTTTTTTTTTTTAAACCACACTTTTTCCCTTCCACTCGATTTCCTGTAAAAATGCTTGGATACAGCACTCTGTTAACAACCAGCTTCTTCAGCAATGAGGTTTTGTGAAGGGTTTCCATGTCAGTCTTCCGGGCATCTGTCCAGTCAGCAGTCATCCTCATGACTCTGTCCTACTGACCCAGACTGAAGACCGTTTAGATGCTCAGGAAACCCTTGGAGGTGTTCTCAGTTAATTAGTCGATTAGGGTGTGACACCATGAGCTTCCAATTTGTTGTTCTATAAAAACATTTTTTGAGACAATTTTTGTTTTTTTTCATCCTCTGCAAGTCATAATCATCAAAATTACAAGAAATAAAGACTTGAGATGTTTAACTCCATGTGTGATGGCTGAGTCTAAAACAAGGGCCAAAATATATGCGACTTTTTCAAGACATTCTGATTTTTCTAGCTTTAACTGTAGTTTTTGTCATTTTAAATCAATTTTAGTTGTTTGGTTTTTTTTTTTGACATATTGATTTTTCTAATGGCTTTAGTCACCACAATGAACACCAGGTCAGCAACAAGCCCCCTCGGTCTGGGATGTTACAGGGTTCTATCAGTCCCCTTTGCCAAAGCTCACTCACCAGACACCAGAGTCAACTAGATGAGTCAGAAAACATCCGCTGCCTTTGAGATCGCATCTTTTCCACGGGACGTTCAGACATTTCCAAACAACACATGGGAAAATTAATACATGTCACACAGGTATGGCTGACACTGGGAACCACATGAATATCGACTGCTAAATAACGTCAGGTAAATCAAATGTAGGATTTTTCTAATTCTACTTCTGGCAGGTGAATAAGGTCAGTCGACATGCGGGGGGCTGGCAGTATGTTATGGAAGCAGAAGGCGGGGGCATGCGGAGGACGCTGCAGAAGAGGCCCTCACCAGAGCTATGTGGCTGTTGTTCCACGTGTTGTTGTCCACCAGGGTGGTCCTGTTGGCCATGCCTGCTATCTGGTAGCCATAGTCCCACCATGACATCACCCGGGCGTGCTCGTCTGTGTTCTGCCTCAGCCAGTAGTACGCCTCCCTGAAGTCGTCCAGGATGTTACGGGACCTGATGAGGACAACGATTCTTAATTCTCAACGTGCAGAAACACGCGCATCTCATTCTTGCAGCGGACCTGGACGTGTGATTGAGGCGTGTCTAACAGCTCACCCATCGTGGTTGTAAGACGCCAGCACCACGCTCGGGCTGGAGTAGGCGTTGCTGGTGACCCAGGTGCAGTGGACGGCGAACATCATGAGCAGCATCAGCATCAGCATGGTGACTATGGACTTAATGTTGGGGCCGAGGCCCTCTTCTGGCTTCTCTTGCTCCGACACGTGTTTCCTCACCTTTCCAGCCTGCAGGGGGAGCCGTTGGTACAGGTCAGTGAAGCTCCCATAGGAAAGGCATGCAACAGAAGTGAGCTGGTCATCCACCAGCTGGGAGATCTCAGAGGGATGACTTCAAGTTTTACAGTGTCAGAGTTTCATGTTGGATCATTTAGATAGTTCTTTAGGGCTGCAGCTCATGATTCAGATCTTTAAAAATTGCCACATTCTGCAGAATTCTCATTTTACCATAAAGCCTTTTTTTTATACATTAGAAATACATTAAAAGATGCAAATGAGCAAATATTTGAATTCCTTTTTTAAATAAGAAAATCAACATTTTGTTGCCTGAAATGCAATAACAGCATCCATTTGGCAAACGCCTGATCATTTGGAGCAAAGGATGCACTGCAGCTTAAAAAAATTCTTCTACCATCAACGTGTGAAAAGCTCGGGCCTTTCTGCTCGACCATCAATACAGTGTAGCGCTGATCTGTTGACTGTTTTTTGTGGATTAATAAGTGGTTAGCAAAAAGTGCTTAATAAGAGATTTTTTTTTTTTTAATGGAATTTGAACCAGGTGAAGCTAAAACTTACTAAAATTAGTTCATGATTATTTCAACAAATCAATTCATCACAATTAATCAGAATAATTGTTTCAGCCCAAATATTTTTGGCATCTTTGTTTCTATGGTAAGTTTCAAAAGCATTCATTAGCAAATTCATGGGATTTAAATATTTGCAGAGTCCTGAGGCTTGTGTAGTTTTCTCAGATATGCTCGGTAACATCTGGACTGATTCTGACCCGATCTTTTCCGAGTACTTGCTCGGGTCCACTGACTGTAGGTTCCTGCTTGTTCTGAGCTGCACTCAGGGCTTTTTCCCCACCAGAGACCCAGTTCTTATCTGGTTCTAGAAGTGAACTGATCTGGTTTTCCAGCTCGTGCCGACGCCAACAAGCAACATTCGGTCAGTGGCACTTCAGTTAGGGGGATATGACTCGCCGCCCAGGGCAGCATGGTTTCCGGGCGCCACAAGCGATCCAAGTAAAAATAGTTCCGCCTCAGACAACTTTTGTATTACTTACTGGCAGCTCCAGTCCATGGGGAATGAGCGCCCCCGGTGTTGTGTTAGGATAAGCACAGTTAAGAAAATATAGACATAAATCATAGATGGCAAATTAACAATTCCATATTCAGAGCCAGATTAAAGGGTTACTTTGATGTTTTAGGGAATCAAAACTGTTTTTGATCATCTTGATTTCAATATCTAGATTAAAAATGGATTAAACCTGAACTGGAATATCATTCTTTAATCACAGTTTGAGAATCTGGATTTCTGACGTAAAGTAAACTTTCTAAACCAAAAACACTAACTGTAATGACTTAAATGCATCTGATCACTTCTATAACATTACTGCTGTCCTCAGTTTGTGGTTTTCTGTATATTTACAATTTACCTTATCAGGCAACCTGATAAAAACTCACCAATTTAAAAATAATCAAAATAAAGCTCAATTAAACTCTTCCTGCTTTAACAGACCTGAATGATTTAAAGCAACGGCTGGATTCCTGTGTGGGCTTTAAATACCGCAGTACGTCTCAATCCCACGCACCGCCTCACCTTATCGTAAAGGTTGCCGGCGTTCTTCCTGTCGTCCTCGTCGCTGCTGTCCTCAGCAGGCGGGCTCTGCCTCTTCATGTCATCGCCCAGGTAGTGCTCGAAAACGCTGGAGAAGGCCACGGCTGACAGCATGCACACCACCGGAGTCAGAGTGAGCATCAGGCGCACCATCACGCCGGCGAAGTACACCGCGCTGATGGCATACAGGGCCACTGCAGCCGGAAGACAGAGGAGGTTAGAGGGGAGCGAGGATGTCAGGATTCAAACCTGACAGAGCTACAGTTGGAACCAGAAGTTTACATACACCCTCCCCCCTTGGTTCTCAAGATGCTGTTTTTTCACTAATATTCTCTCCATCCCCTGAGGCCTTCGCAGAACAGCAGAACTTAGACCGAGTTGGGCTCCTAAAGTGAACCTTGGAGTCAAAGGTCCTAATGAGACCGGTCGGGCAGTCGGAAGGAAGGAAGGAAGGAAGGAAGGAAAGAAAACAATGTCTCGCATTCCTTCCAGTTCAGTTATGCAGTACTCTATTACATAAAATCCAATTAAAAACATTGATAACCATTTAATAATTTCAATCTTTTTGGGAGGTACGTCAGGATCCTGATCACTAAAGAAGTAAAATAATCCAAGCAGTATTTGTCTCACACTGCACACAGCAGCAGAGTTGATCGCTTCTCTAAATTCGTCCTGCAGGCAGCCACTGTGAAGAGACAGACGTCCTGCTCCTAACAGCTGATTTGCGGTGACGACAACAGCAACTACATAATGGCTTTAACTAGATCTGACCGTAAAAGTTCCTAAAACCCACCAAGCTCGACAATCTGCAAAGGAGCTCTGATTACAACTCTGGCCACAGGTTTCACCGCCTCGGCTGCAAACGATGTGCCTGCAGCCCAGAAGCAACGTTTTAACGCCAGCTTACCAAAGACCCGCTCATCGTTGATGTTTCGGATGCAGAACCAGAGGCCGGCGGGGAACGTACAGACCAGGATGTGGAGGTCGAAGAAGAAAGAGACCCAGGTGGTGGGCTGATGCTCCGACACCGAGGCTATGATGGGAATGTGGATCTTAGCATAACTGTGAAGAACATGAAGACGCAACATCAGCAGCTTTCAAACCTCTTCTTCCACTTTATCTCCCTACGCTGACATCAAGACTTGATCATAAATGTGTCACTCTACAGATAAGACCGTCTTTAATTCGAGGGCTGAGGTCATGACGGTAGCACATCCGTTCTGAGGACTCACCCGGTGTCCCAGAGGGAGTAGAAGCGGCCGCTCCACGGAGCGATGTACCCTGAAAGTGAAGCGCACACAACATGTCCGAGTTACATCCTGGGCTCACAGAAACACCAGCATGAACACACAGAGCAGGGTGTGCCAGTGGTGTGGCATCAGTGGAACAAGCATCCTCCTGCTTAAATCGCACTTCTCAATGTGATGTAATGTGCAGAGCTGGTAAAACGCCGCCTGCCGGAGCAGCTCGACAGGTCGCTCTGAGCGCAGGTCCTAATGAGTCGCAACAGTGCCCCGGGCCAAACTGGGGAGTTAAATGCATTTTTAGATACGCCAACACACAGTCCAGCAGCTTCATCAGTGCGTTTCCTTCCTTGCTAAGGCGAGTCTGTAAGCTAGCTGCCACCTGCTGCATAAATTTTACATTTATTTTTGAAATACATAAGCACAGTGACAGGGTAGGTGATTATATTTTATTTTGAACAGAATAGCTGCTAATTATTTGAGTGCTGTAACAAGTGCTTTGGTACTGTGGCGCGACGGTTTTGATTACCTGTGGGTCTTAATTAGGTGATTTGTGAAGAACACGTTTATTGAAGCAAACAGCAGTGATTTTTTAACAGATTAGATTTTATATTAGATTTAGCAACAACAGGTCTTAAAAACGGGGAGAGAAACATTATACTTGTGTTGCATATCTGTAAATGGCTGCCCTTCTCTCCACGGGGTTTATTATTTTGTTTACGCCATTAGCATGAAGGTGTTTGGAATGAGAACACGTCACACACCTCGATGTGGAACAGGAAGCACGTTGCGTCGTTAAGAAGAGAAGCAGCGCAGCAATGATTCAACTCACTCCTGTTGTTCCTGAGGTGTTCAAACAGTGCTTTGGCAGCAGAGAGCTTGCTGCTTTGCCTGACTGGGCCCTGCGTTCGAATCAGCTAAAAAAGCAGACCTGTTATTACTGTCAGAGTAAAAGCCCCATCATGGTAATTGCTATCACAACAACCTTTGCTCACTAATTCCAGAGTGGTTCCCGCACAGCATGAGCAGGAATGGACTTACATGCTCATTCAGCTTTGCATTAACTTTTGCAGGACAATTAGCCACATCATCCAAACTAAACAAGACGACAGCTGCTTAATCGGAGGTTTTCAGGGTGACCTCAAAGAGAACCTTTAGCAAAACCCTGGATTAAGGTGCTTTTTGCCGGCTCCATGCAGCTCCTGCGTCGGCTGACCATCGACAGGGGCGGGTCGGCTTAGCGGGCCGAGGGTGAGATGGTTTGTGTGACCAGCCAGCAACAGGACATACAGGTACACATCGAAAGAAATGAAAAGCGTGTTTTGTCTGTCATTTCAGAAAGTGAAACTCAGATGACATGGCATCCCAAACCATCCCTGACTGTGGGAACTTCCAGCAACATGGACTCTGTGCCTCTCCACTCTTCCTCCAGATTCTCTGACCGAGAGCTGCAAACGAAATGAAAACTTTACTTTCATTTCAAAAGATGAACTGGGACCTCTGAGCAACGGTCCAGGAGCCTCATTCATAAAACTGGCGTACGCACAAAAAGGGGCCTGAAACTGCCGTACATCACTTTCCACACAAACGCTGTGATCTAGAAAAACAAACTGGACGGGAAAATGTGCGGCCCTTCACACCAACTCCGACCCATGTGTACCGTACGCTCAGCTTGGAGACGGGGCAAACTGTGAGGGACTGAAGCCACGTTGCATCATGATCCCTCACGTCACATTTAATTTCACTCCAAACCAATCTTTAATCATAGATCGACTATCATAATAGCAGCGTTATTAACGCCTCTCCTGGTGAGCCACAGGTATACATACGGACCTTTCAAATAAAAAGGACTATAAGCCAACTTCAATCTTAAATGAAAGTGTGTAACTTCTATAAAAGTATGTTGTTGTTTTTACACATTTGCTGAAACTGTCACTATGTCCTGGCAGTAGAATATGACATAGATAATCTTGCTCCTCCGCCTCCTCCCTGTGGTCCTAACGCCATCTGCAGAAATGCACTTCTGCCAGTGAGAAACAGCCAATCAGAGCCAGGAGGAGGGTCTTAGCCCCACCGCGCTGCTCACGTCCTCGCCGTCGCTCTCTGCTGCGCTGCAGCTCCTCCCCCGCAGCGGAGCCTGCTGTCAATGATCAGGCTAGTTAGTGTTCTGTAACGTCAGGTTGCGTCTGCCATTAGCACAGCCGCAGCAAACTGGCAACCTTGGACTTGTACGTGCTCCTGCGCGTGGGAGGGTCTTCATCTTTCACGTTTTGTTGGCCTCCGCCTCCTTGTGCAGGGGGTCAGTGACTTTTCACCATTTAGAGGCTCAGGAAACCTTTGCAGGTGTCTTTTCACCTAATTAGCAGATTAGGGCCGAGACCAGGTTTCTAATATTTCACTTTTTCAAAATAAAATGTTCAGAGACACTGAATGCTGAGTTTTCATTTTCTGTAAACCATAATCATCAAAATGACAAGAAATAAAGGTCTGAAATGTTTCCATGTCAAAAAAATTGATAATATCCGAGTTTCAATTTCTGAAATGATTGGCAAAATGTTTTGAATTTTTTTTTAATGACATTCCAGTTTTCCAACCACCAACCTGTGTAGGTTAAATAGATGACAGAAAGGAAAACCACCCCAGCAGCCAGAGACACTCCCAGGAAGAACAGTGTCTGGAACTCCTGCTTGGTCAGTCTGTCCTTCAGATACTGCAGGAAAGCATAGACCTGCAGCAGAACAAACACACCTGCAGGCAAACGGAGCAAAACATTAAAAACAGTTCTATTTTCCATGTTCTTTTAGTTAAAAGCAAACGAAAAAACTCAATCTTTATTGCTATCACAATAGTACCACAAACCGTGCAATAAAATTCTAAGTCCATATTGCCCACCCCGAATCTGTCATGAGAGCCACAACTTTAAATTTTAAGAACAGACCTGCAATAAACATATCAGCAGCTTTAAATACAACTTTCCCCGTCACTCTCTCTGACTGGCCACTTACCTGCTGCTGCCATATGTTCACTTGTTCTGATTGGCTGAAAGCCCACAAAGGGGATCTGCATAGACAGGATCAGGCCTAAGATGTAGAAGGTGCTGTACGCTGCAGAGAGAAACGGGTTCATGATTAAACCACCAGCACAGATACAACCATGGTGAAAATTACACCTCATATCAGTTTTAGAGTTTTCTATAATACCCATCGTTTAGTCACTAGCAGGTTCAAAAAATGATTTCAGTATTTCCTGAAGTGAACAGAAACAACAGATTACTCATCTTTTAGTGGAAAAAGAAACAAAAGGGAGAAGCTGGATGTGGTCCAATATGGCCGCTTTCATGGATTTAAAAAAAATAAATGGTGCTGCTGATCACATGCACATGGCTGATTGATCATCATCACACAATTGAGATATTCATGCTTAATTGTGTTAATAAATGTTGGTGTTTTGGCAGGCTGCCGCCCTGCAGCAAACAGGAAGTAAGGACAGAAGACTGGAAGGAGGACAGTTTTAAAGAGCAGCAGCAAAAGCAAATGCGGTGGAGGAGCAGTGCTTGCCAGCTACTGACATGCTACTGTGGAATACTATCTCTGCTGCCCAGAAATTGAGCCGTTAGCAAGTCATGTCAGCAGCAGCCTTCAGTCAGAGGTCTCATCAGATTCGCTGCAAAACTGACTGCTACCAGAGGTCCTTCCTGCCCACAGCATCACCATCTTTCCTCAATTACAATACGAGTTACAACAACATTTAACTTCTGTTTGGGATAAATAAAGTTTTTTTGAATTAAATTGTATAAAATCATATTCCTATTTTTTTCTATACTCATCTGGATCTGGGGAATAATGAAATCAAATTCAATAGTTTTCCAGACTGTGTTGGAGCTCTAGACTATTATCCAGCTGTGAGTTCGTCCAAGGGTAGAGGAAACAATCTACTGAATGTACCATGATTTACCATTTGATACTTTCTATACTAGATGAGCTGCTGTGCATGCAAACTTCCCCCCCGAATGATCAGTTTGTGCTTTTATTTTAAACATCTTACCGATGTAGACTCTTTTACTGAAACGCTGCATCAGCAACAGGACGAACACATGGAGAGGAATCAGGTTGATGATGAACACGTATCCGCCCCACGCTGACACCTAACACACAACAAATTCAGGTCATTTGGAACATTGTCTGAGATATTCATGATAAACAGTGTAGTTTTTCACATTTCACTAATAGATTAAAAGATTTCATTAATGAAGGGAAAATAGCCATCAAAACCAACCTGTGAAAAGGCAACAACCCCTCCTGTTAAATAATGAATTATCCGTGGTTACCCACATTTGTTGAACGCTGAATCCACTTTTAATTGCCACACCCAGGGCTGATTACTGCCAGGCTTGCAGAATCAACAAAACATGACGTTTACTGAGGGTTCTCAAAAAGCAACGCATCATACCCCAAACCTGAAGAAATTCAAGGTGAGAAACTTAACTGACATCAGTCAGCCTGGAGAGGATGCGGGACTCCAGGGACCCACCGAGAGTCACTCAGAAATGGAGAAAACAGTCCCAGGCATCATCAGCCAACAAAAATCACTCAAATCCAGGAGGTCACAACAGAGCCCAGATCAGGTCTGACCTGCCTCAGTTTCAGTCTGTGTTCACGCCTCAATAATCATCATAATTCCTTGAGAATCAAAAGGAACACAAAGGCATAGGTCATATTTGCCAAAAGACATCATGAGCTCCAGGACTTTTGGGAGAATATTCTGTGGACTGACGAGACTGTAGTACATACGTCTGATAGACAATATCACAGTTGCATGGATATCATCGGAGCCACTTCTGGTGTTTTACCCCTGACAGTCCGGTAGACTCGGTTCCACAGAGGACCACAGCTGCAACATTTGTTCCGTTTTCCGCTGGTGCGGTTTGCTTTCACACCAACCAAACCCTTTCAGCAACATGTCCCCCCCCCCTCACCTGTGGGGGCGCTGCATCAAGAACCACTGAAGGAAACAACACAAAAACCTCTGAAGAAGATACTGAGCGCAACTTCCTTCTTCGTGAAATGTAAACCAAAATGGAACATGATTATGCACTTCTGATGTGTTTGGCAAAGTATTTGCGTTTGCTGTATCAAGAAAAATTCAAAAGACTGATTTGTTCCACCCAGTCCTAACGCATTCCAGCTGAAAATAAGAACAAGCCTCTGGCTAATGCTCTGATTTGTGAAGAATACTCTGTTGCTCTGCTTCAGCTCCTTCAGGATTCTCTCTCATGTGAAGCCAAACTAAACATCCAGCTCATCCAGAACTCCTATGTCAACAATCATTTCCCAGTGAAGCCTCTTTATGCTGTTCCCCAGCAGGAATAAACTGTATTTCAGTGAGCTCTGTATGTTACATCCAGTGTTTTCAACAGTTGATTTCGAAGTGGTCTTTTGTCATTCCTAACGCATTAGGAATGCTTCTCTTTTAGGGCTACTTTCAAACCACAATTCATTTTCTGTTTCTGGGAACTGTGTACGGAAGCCCTGAAAGCAGGAGAGAACAGTTTATTCTGCCACTGAATGCTTTTCTTTTTTGTTTAGCCTTGAACGTTGATGTGAAAAAAAAGTTTTAATTGTTCATTCTTCTTTTTTTAAGCGTTCATTTTTCTAATACTTCTGCCTTCGAGAGGACAAGGGACAAGGATGCGGCCTTCTGGGCACTCAGGGAAACTGGCATCTACAGGCACATCTAAAAATCTAGACTCAAAAAATAAATCATTTTAACAAGTTTTAAAATACTTAAATAACCCCAAAAGATAATGAGACAGTGGAGTGGTGGATGGCAGGGAATAAAACCAAACTGGTTTTTCAGAAACAACCAGTGTTGATTAAAACAGGATTCCTCTGTACAATGTGTGAAACTGCTCTGCACTTGCCTCAAATATTGTTTCCTATGAGTTTCAATACCAAATAAATGCCAATCCAACAGTTAGTCAGTTTGTATTATTGTACTGTATTAAGAGGTGTGTGTGTGTGTGTGTGTGTGTGTGTGTGTGTGTGTGTGTGTGTGTGTGTGTGTGTGTGTGTGTGAGCCCTCACCATGTAGAAGTAGGACAGGCAGCAGCCAATGGTCCAGAAGACAGATCCAGTTTTGACTGATTTTACCTGCAGTTTACAAATGACAGCAATGACAGCATTAACACACACACGCGCACACACACACATCACAAGCTTCCATTAGCCTCAGCTACTCCATGCTTTAGGACTTTGTTCTGTTGCAGCATGTCCAACACGTTGGCTCTGGCTGAATTATTCTCCTTTTTAAATGACTAACACAAAGCAAGGGGCCATGTCCTGCTCATTTCACCCCTGCAGCTGCTAATGAGGGCATAGCAAGGCTAACGAGGCCTGACTAAATGACTCGGGTTGGAGCTGCTCCTGCAGCTGCTGGCTGGGATGATGGAGGAGGTGAGGTTAGAAAAGTACAGAAAGAGTAAATGAGGAAGGTGAAATAACTATTGGGGTCAACTTCATCATAGCAACACAATGGCATCCAGTTCTTACTCCATTTCAGCCCAATAGAATCAGAAATGAACAGATGGGAAATGGAAATGTGCCAATTCCAGCTTCCTGGAAGACATTGCCAAGAGGAAATGTCATTTAAGTTGGCTTACAACATATTTTTAACTGGAGTTTGAAAGTTGCAGCATGTAACTTTAAAACTATTAACTATTTTAAAAAAATTGTTTTTTTCATATTTGTTAAAACTGTCACCATGTTGTGACAGTATGTTATGAGACAGATGATCTGTGAAAAAGATCACTCTCCTCCACCTCCTCCCTGAGCCTCTTTTGCCGTCTGAAGAAATGTGCCGCTCCCGACCAAAACCAACCAATCAGAGCCAGGAGGAGGGTCTTAGCGCTGATACTCAACCTCATTTACTCGCTGCTCAATGTGCTAATGGAGGAGAAACAACTTACCATTCCAGAAAAACCATTTATCTGTCATCATTGGTGGTCATGCTAACTAGCCTAGCCTCTGCGAGCAGAGAGAGTGGGGAGGGTGAGCGAGCAGCGCCACTCAGACGGTGATTGGCGGCGCCTCCTGGCTCTGATTAATTGTTTCTAGATAGCACTGGGAGCAGGCAGAGGAGCTCGGTTTTTTCACAGATTATCTGTCTCATACCATACTGTCACAACACAGTAGCTTTAATTCGTTGTAAGAGAAGAGATTACTTGTGCGTACCCAGAGGTAGTAGGTGAACTGCAGGGCAAAGATGGCGATGCCTTCGTTGTCGAAGGAGCCGGCCACGGAGCGAGAAATGTAGCCTGGAACGATGGCGATGAAGCAGGCCGCCAGTAGCCCCGCCCCCTGGTTCCACAGCTCCCTTGTCAGGAGGAAGGTGGAGATGGAGGTCAGGCCGCTGAACACCGGGGCCAAGAAAACACACACATCCCGGATGTGAACGGTGACGTTCAGCAGGTTCAGGACATAGTGGATGAGGCCTGCTGTCACCATGAGGCCTGGGTACACCTGGAAGGACAGAGAGGAATTAGAAAAAAAACAAAAAACACCTGGAATTAAAAAGTCACCTGCAGAACTATAAGAGGGCAGAGTTTCCTCTGTGCAGTGGGGCTACCACTGGTCTGGTCAGAGTGAAGCCAGCAGAGAGACAGCAAACTTCAGCGCATCTGCATGAAGGTAAAACATGCGAGCTATAAGGACTTCAACTGACGTCCCAGGACAATGAAAGAGGTGGAATATCTTTGGAGTACTAAGGGAATTTGTCTCCGTTTAATCAAAAGCTCTTCACAACCTGCTCAAATCAACACAACCAAGTTGATGTGATGACTACCCCAGAAGAACCATGCGTTTCAAAATACGAGCAGATGAGCATAGCTTAACTCCCCCGCTTACAAGGGAAAGCAAAGCCTGTCATGGCGGCGCAGGGGACACAAACTGTCAGATATAATTACCTGGTCACGTCAATCTAAGCCCTTATAGCTCGCAGCCTCGCATGTTCAACCCTCATGCAGATGAACTGAAGTTCACCGTCACTCAGCTCGCTGCACTCCGACCAGAGGAAACTCCGCCCCCTCATTTGAATATAAGAACATGAAATAAAGGAGCCTGAAATAAAAACGGAGCTGAAAAATAAAAGTCCATGAAATAGGTAAAGTAGATTTACAAAATAAAAGTATCACAAAATAAAACACCATTATGAAATGAATAAACAATTAAATACATTTTTAAAAATTGGAAATAAATAAATCTTTAAATAAATAAATAAATAACTTGAAATAAATAAAAAATAAACAAATAAGGTAAACATTTCTTTTTTAAAATATTCATTTTGCTTTATTTCATGGGAACATATTTGTTTCACTGAATATTTATTAATAATGTATTAATAACAGTATTTATTTATTAATTTTGAATGAAAGATCTCCATAGGACTGGGGGGCCTAATTTGTGTCATGTCTATCATTTTCATTTTTTTAATAAATGTGATTACATTTTAATTTTAAAAAACTGGGGAAAAAAATAAGCATAATTTAGAGGGAAAAAGATTACAGAAAAGGGCTTAATGGAGTTCTGGAAAACCAAACTGATCAATGGGTTTCTATTTTTTTAGACCAGTTCTGGTAATCCTTTCCCTAATTCTGGAATCTTTTAGATAACAGAATAAGGAATTAATCTGGAAACTCAAACATTATTGCATACACCAGTTTCTTTTTTCCATACTTATCCTCACTTTGAAAATTATAAAAGCAATTTCTATGCTATTCCAGATTTTTCAACACTGTAGGAAACTTGTCTCTCATACAGATGGTGTGAGATCGCCTTAACTCCTGATGGAAGTAATAAAGAGATAGAGAAATAAAAATATTAAATGCTGTAGAGCTCCTGAAGAGAAATCACAATCAGTTAAAATCCATATCAGCAGCTCTGAGCTCATGGAAATCAGCTACGAAATTCTGATTGATGCATGTCTGTCCATTATTATATCAGTTATTAACTGATATAATAACTAATAGTCTAATAATCTAATTTACTATTAGATTTAGCTCTTTTTACCAAGTCTCTGTACATAAATAATACAGTTCTTGCTCTTCTCTCCACCTCTGATGAACTAAATGTGGTGAAGTTGTTTCATCAGCTAAAGCCAGAGAACTGAAAAACAGGAGGAACAGAGAAGAGGAGGACAGAACCTTCTAGAGCTTTCCCTGCCAGTGTCCATGTAGCTGCTTAGCTGAATCAGACCAGCATATTATATCATGGATAAATTCTGAGAGGATGAAAAAGAGCTGCCCTGCAATGCTTAAGACATAGAAACCGGAAGTAACACTTACCGTGCCTCCGACTATTCTACCGAGAGGGTACCAGGCTCTTTCATCAAACCAGTTGAGGAACTCATAGAAGCCCTTGGAAGTCAGATGGTGAGTTGACCTGTAGTTGAACCTGCAACAAAAAGAAAGAGGAGCATTGAGAAGTTTCTCCCTGCTTAGCTTTGGAAATGCACTGATCTAGCTTTTCCTGGCCCTTGCCAGGATTTTCTTTGAGCTCTGACCTAGCAACTCAGATGTTTTCCTAAGAACTGGGAAAAGGAAAGCTAGCGTGGTGCAGGTTCTCTGATAGACGAAGTAGTTTTAAACTGAACAGGAAATGAAGGAATTACCAGCTTATCCCCATTTATCCATCAAGACATGTATTCCTAAGAATCAAGTGAATTTTATTCAAATAAAAAAAAAAAAGTATTAAAGTACATACTTTTAGTTGAGAGTTCTTAGTTTTAATTGTTTTAAAATATTTTTGTTGATACAGGAATCAGTGATCCAAGCCAACCAGGGTGGAACTGCATCTCTGGCAGATAGACTGATGCTTCTCTAGCAAGTTTCAATCAAAGCAACCAACAATATATATTAAAATTTGGGCCCATATCCAATATTAATACTGTTGATATGGCTGATGATCAATATTATATATATTATATTTCCCTACACTTTCAACTAGGGCTGGGCAATATGGCTCATTTTATCTTGCTTTCTTTTCTTCAAAAAAAGAGATTGGAAATGATAGAAAACATTTTCAAAAAGTGGCTTTTCTTTTAATCTTCCCTTCTGAGAGTTGTGTGACTGAGCGTTACGGCCAGGCTACAAGAATGTTTGTTTAATTACGAGAATAAAGTCATAAAATTAGCAGAATAAAGACGTAATTTTCCAACGTCTTAAAATTGCGTGAAAAAAGTCGTTTTAATCAAAAAGCTTCCAGAGTTATTGAGCTCTAACGTGAGTTCAGTCCGTGTGGTAGACTGGCGCTGGTGTCCAAATAAATAGAAACCGTAAAACACGCATGTCAAACAAGATGGCCGCCCTGGGAGCGCTGACATCACTGTGAACTATGGAAACATGAAGAGCGCATTGGTGAAAGAAAAAAAAAAAAAAAAAAAAAAAGATCCAGATTTTCCAAAAATGAACTCTTCAAAAACCAAAAATTCGACTAATCGATAGAATTGATTTATTGCCCAGCCCTACTTTCAGCACCAAGTAGCAGCAACCACATCGCCTACACTGATCCTCTGCTTCAGTTAAACAACCATAATCCTGTGGTGCATCACTGTCACATGACTGATCAACTACCACAGGGCTAGCCCCCTCCCCCTCCTGAAACACAAAAGGCAAAAAGATGGAAATAAACAATAAACATTGGTTGTTAATATCGGCCCAGTTGTACTTATCGGACCAATACTGATATGTTAAAATATGACGTCAGATCCCGATGTTGATGCCGATGCACCCTAACATACTGCAGTGGTAACAGTAAAAGTATTGTGACCAAAAATGTTTAGGGCAGGTGTCACAGTTCGGCATGCATTTGTACCGAATAGACATGGAGACCGTTTACAGAAGGAACTAATGTACTAAGTTCTATGTTTCACTTGAACAACTTTTAAAAAGGTAACACATTATTAACATCGCAACAAAACAACAGTCAGCAGTCAGTGCTTGATCTTCTAAACTTGGGTACAGAATGACCTGGGACTTTATACACCTGTATACTTTAAAGGATACTTTAAAAAATATTTTTTGCACGATTCCATTGACATCAAACCAAGATCTTTTTTTTTTTTTAGTTAAGGCAGCTTTATCATTTAAACTTCAGAAACTATTGCAATCAAAGGCTGATTTAGAAGGAGGAGTTTGTTGTGTAACAGAATGAAAAAGAAAATGGTGGTTTGGTGACCCCAAGCTCCTCAAAGCAGGAAGTGCATATACAACGGCCCCTTTGGGAAGCTAATGCCTCGTTTCCAGTGAGCAGGATGGCACGGTGTGGTTTGGTACGCCATTTGCCTATTTCTGTTATAAAAGTGTGGCCCAAACAACCGACCTGTACTGCACCACTCCTGGCCCGCCCCCCTTAAGTTGTCGGTCCATAGGACAGTGGTACATTGCGGTTAGCGTGGACCTGTGCCGTAGCGCTCTGTGGAAACGAGGCATAAGTAATGCAACATAACAGCATCCATAACAACACTTCACATGTAGGAATTTCTCCTGATAAGTCACACAATGAAAACAGAGGCCAATTGTTCTATGGTTCGACCAAATTAACTACCTCTCACTAACCTCACGTAAACTGCTGGTAAAAAAAAAAACAAAACAAAAAAAACTACTCTGTACTCTGTATCTTTCCCAGTTTCTATTGAAAGAAGTGACCTCCGGATCCAGACAAGATATTTGGGTTATACAACTTTAAGCTTGAGTAGTACCACAAAGGCTGCTGTAAATATTCCACAGATGTTCCTGCCAATATCTGGCTTACAGTTGCAGAGACTTAAAAAGAACCGTCCAAGTTCAGCCAGGTCTATATTTAGACGGGCCAAGTAGATTGATTCATGTTATTGTATGAATCCATCTGGCCTGCAGCTTTCCAATATAGACTGCTGATACACAAACTGAGTCTGCTTGTCCCACAAGAAATAAAGTACTCAACACAAACTGTCCCTCCATAAAAACAGAGCAATGTAAGAGCAGGTTCAGCCCCCTGATGATGGAGCAATTGGTCAGAACTACTCCTCAGCCTTAGTCAACTGCTTGACTACGGCAAAGGGAGAGGAAAGCACACCCCCCCACAAAACAGAATAATTAATATCTGGTTACTAGGGTGCATTCATACCAGTCCTGTTTAGTCCTCTTTAATCAAACTCCAGTCCGTTTGCCTGGAAAGTCCGGTTTGTTTGTGGAGGTGTGAAAAAGCGAATTATGGTCGGCCTAGAAACCTTGGTCTCGGTTTGGCTGAAGTGAACTCTGACGTGGTTCGATGCATATGTGAACGCCAAGCAGACTGGAGACCGCTCCAGAAGCAGGAAGCGGACTGTAGTGCAGGGCATTCTGGGTAAATACAACCAAGGAAAATGCACAACTCTCGCACCAGTGGGAGAAACGGCTCGTGGTCTTTTGCCAATGACAAAAGAGAAATCCTACAGCCAGTAAAATCTGACGCCACTCCATTTTTGTTTACATTTTGTGGAAGGAAGTTGCGTTCAATGTCTTCTTCAGAGGTTTTCATGTTGTTTCCTTTAGTGGTTCTTGTTGCTTCCTGTGGCTCACCACAGGCGAGGGGCGGGGACAGGTTGATCAAAGGAGTTTGTTAGGTTTGACACAGTTCAGTGTGAAAGAGAACCACACCAGCTGAAAATGTAATAAATGTTGCAATTTTTGGTCCCCAACCCAACCAAGTCTACTGGACTGTCAGGACTCCTGACTCAGTTGTCACTGGAACTTTCATTTTCTTCCTGCAACTTAAGCCTGAGAAACAGCAAGTTCTTAAAGGGTGCAGTCAAATGACTCAAAACCAACGCCTGACTCTGGATGGACTCTTAAAATGTTCTCCAGCCTGGGTGTCAGATTAGGTCTCAAACGTAGGGTTTCAGCTCAGATAGAAAGCTCCTTAAACAAAAAAAACAAAAAAAAAAAAAAAAAAAAAGTGCAGAGTACATGACTGACCTCATCTACAAGATGACTAGGCAACAGTAAGAGAAAAGTTGGGAAACTTTACGAGCACTATGTGAAAACTTGCACAATATTGAGCAATCAATTGCTTATGCTGCCAAGCATAAGCAAACAGACAGTGAATAGGAGGTTACAGTTTAGCCATCCCTGTTATCTCTCGGAGCCGCCAGAGAAGGAGCTCCCAAAGCCAAGTTACTGGGGAAAAGCTGCGTCTCCACTGGAGGAACCGTTTCATGAACAGGGTAGTTTTCTGGGACAGTTTCTCCTTCCCAGTTACATTCCCACTGCAGGACCAGGTCAGAATCAGATGGAACAGGGTAGAAATTGAACCCAGAATCTGCCCTGGTAGGGAGGGAAGACATTCTGGACGGACCCTGAGTTAAAGGTGAAGCTTGATGGTGGGAGGCCTCCTAACATTCCTCATTGGTACCCAGCATTTTAAACCAGCATCTGCTGGTTTAAACTCCTCTGTATGGCAAATGTTCTGTTACCTTTAAAATGACACCACAGGAGAACAAACATGCAGACATCATTTTAACCCAGCTACCATGTTGAACATCAGCATTTGCAGAGTTTGCATTCAAATAAGCTGATAAAACCCACCAGGGAGACTGAGAGGCTTTTAACAGGTGAAGCTGGAATATTTTTCAGCCTTTATGCTCTAAAGTACAGAAAGCAGGGACGTTGTTTCCCAAGATTGTTGCTCATTCACCAATTTTACCTGATTTTACCTGATAATACCTGATTTTACCTGATAATTTTACCTGATAATCACCTGTTTGGAGCTGCCTTTGATTAGTAGTCTGAACCATAAACCTGCAAACAAATCTGGGTAAGATAAGCTTGGTTCTCCAAAAGGTGGAAGTTTGAGTGTAAATCAGTTAAATAAAGTAAGTGAATCATTGATCAATGTTTTTGCCGATGATTTTGGTGATTTTCATGTATATTTGCTAGATAATTCTGATGAATTTGATCGATGACTTGGATTTTTTGCTGTATACTTGATTGATGTTTTTATGATGTAAAGCACTTTGAACTGCTTTGCTGCTGAAATGTGCTATACAAATAAACTTGACTAGAAAAAGTTATAGATTTTGGCCTGCGAGTGCTTTTGACTTGATGATTTTGGCCCATGTGATTTTGTCACATGGGCCAAAAATCACAAGAGACCTTAATTGGTCTCTCCAAAAATATGCAAAAATATTTTTAAAGAGATGCTTACAGGAAAACTGGCATAAGGAAACAACTTGTAGTTGTTTTTCTAGTTGAGTTTCTCTGGAACTTTTCTGCTACATGTTATACGATGAAAGATACAAAATGGCTTTTCTTGGTCTTACTTGGTCAGCCAACATACTGGGGCAAAGATTAAGCCTGATAAATATTCATTAGCAACAGCCATGGAGATTCTTCTTGATGCATCATTTAACAGTTAATCAGCTGTATAAAAAAAAAACAAAAAACAAAAAAAAAAACAAAACAAAAACAAAGGTCATTAGGCAATTTTCCTCAAAAATGTGTTTTTGTTTTTAATTTGAGCAACAGCATTTCTTTGATGGAAAAAAATAGCAAAAGAGAGCCTTCCCCTAACATTTCATTCTAGTGAAGCTCAATTTTAACTTAGCAGAACTGATTAAAAGTCGAACTGTTCAGTTAGAGGTGTAAAGCGCTACATTTTGTGACAAAGTTTTCTCGACTTTTCTTAATCCTTTCTGCTCCTGTCTGTGTACCTTGTTTGTATTTCCTCTCAGGTATCATCAATAGTTGTTTTTTTCCCTATTTAGGCTTAAAAGAAAAGCCAACAGCAGCTCTACAAAGTCAGGATCAGACTTCACGTGTGTATCAGTCGATTGCCAAGCTCCCAAAAATAAAGAAATCAGGGCCAATTTATCAGCTCGCCGGTTTATCGGTGCACCCTTAGTCACAAATCCTTTGCAGTAAAAGCTGGAATTCAGAATTGTCCACATCTGCATCTTGGTGCATCAAAATATAGAAAATCATTATTTCCATATGAAAGCATGCTTCTGGGTACGTTTTAGCAGTGAAATAACGTAGCTCTTCAGGGCCTTTCTTAAACCCTTGTCTCCCGCTTTAAACAACAAGTGTCACTAAATATATTACAGTGGACCCCCGGGGGTTAGGGATCACAGAGAATACCTGAGACCCCCTCTAAACCACTTTTAACTGCCTATTTTAATAGTTCAAACACCAAATGTACTTTAACATGCATTAATGCACACAGTGGGAAAAGTCTTGGTACTACCATAGAAGCTAACTTCTCTACCTTTTGGGGGTACAGTCAATCAGCAGTAAGGAAACTGAATGGCCCTCCTCCAAGCAGTTCTTTGTTGTATTATTATTGTGCAGTATCATGTTGCACTCCACAGTGCAACATGATACTGCGCAAATGAGTGAGAGATTATTCAAACATACCAGAGTGCAACTCTGTGTTTAGACAAACAGACTGGCAAACAATACTGACTCCCACAACTTCAGAGCAGAGTACACATTCAGTTTAATTCAGCTGATTTTGTCTGATTCACATCAAGTGTCACCCCAGAGTATATTTCACAAACAAACAAACAAACAAAAACAGTAGCAATTCTAATCCAGTCATATTTACATTCAATCCAGTAAAAAAAGAGTTCAGTCAATCAACTCAAATCCAGTTGGAAACAGTAAGACTGTAAGCACAATTACTTAAAAAAAAAAAAAAAAAAAAAAAAAAAAAAAAAAAAAAAACTAAGGGTGAGGAAGATGTAGTAGAGATGCACCAATCAGAATTTTGCAACAGATTTCCAATCTCCTGTTTTGTCAAGTTTTGATCTGGCGGTACAGGTTTTGACCGGCTCGATTTCTTTTTAGAATAGAAATATACTTTATTGTCCCACGATAGGGAAATTACTGTGCAACAGCAACAAAGTGGCAGTGACAGGCAATAACAGAAAAACAGACTCACACCAAAAAAATTAAATATATATAAAAAAGGAACTATGATGTACAAAAATAGAAATACAGTATTCAAGATTGTTTTCCTAGCCTTCATCCCATGAGTGCTCATTATCAGGAGCTGAGCAACATCACACAGATAAGTGAGAGCAGATACTACAGAGCAGGACTTTCCTAATATTTGAAGCAAAGACAAAATGATTAAGATTCTAGAAACTTCACGTATCTGTCCATGCTTTATGCTTGAAACAGAGTGAACCATATGACTGAAATTATCATTTGATTACTTCAGGTAATAAATACCTGATCACTTGGACGTTTGTGGACTTGATGTTACACAAAATCCCTTTCATTTCCTCAGATCCATGCCACATTAGGGTTTTACAATATGCTAGCATACATAGTAAATAGTGCAGCTTTACTGCAACCTTCATAGAAGCTACATTTGGTCTGATGCTCTGTTAAGCTGTGATGCCTTCTTGAAGGGGGAATGCAGTTCAACAAAACCATGTTAGCCATCAACTGAAGTCAAGTTTACTGAAGCTTGAAACATCTAAAACATGAAGGGCAGAATCCCCTGAGGATCAGGGTTACGAAACAGTGCTACAATTTTTTTTTCCCATATTCTCCATTAGTATTTTTTAAGATATTCTAAATATCTAAAATACAAACAACCAAAAATCAATAAATAAAATGGATATAAAAACCACACACAACTGAAACCATAAATAAAATGGACTCTGATGTCTCTGTAAACAAAACTGCCCTTCAAAAAATATTAATCATCAGAATGGAAATTATCAAGCTCATTTTAAGTTATGTGATTAACTGATTGATTGCGTATTGCGACAGGCCTAGGTGGAACTGCGCATTTGCTGAGCTCATACGAGGTACTTCTCAGTGCAGCGTGAAAGGGTTAATAGAGGGGCGATGTTGTGATGACTTCCTGAAGGCAGAGTGTTGGAAACAGCAGGACTTTCTTAAAGAGACAGAGGCCCCATTTGAAAGCATTAAAATATGAAGTCAAATTTCTTTTAAATCATTTTCGATTACAGCAATTTTATAACAACTGAAGGTAACAGTTAATTGATTGTGCTATAAAATGATTCTATTTGACTGGAAAACATAATACTGCCCGTTTAAGATGATATTGGTTGTAAACTGGTACTATATAGATAGCCTGAACTGAATTTCATTAAATTGGTAGTGCTTGTAGACGATTGATCATTGGTCGGAAAAAAAATTCATCACCTATCAGGACCGGTCAAGCAAATCAGTTGTCTGATTAGGTGAACCTCAACTTTTTAGGACTTTATATTCAGGATCAATGTCAAAACAAAAACGGCATAGCAGGATTACAACCAGGCCTATTCACTCACATCAAGTAATTCAGATAAAATGTTGTAAACTTAAGTTTTTCTGATCACTGTAGTTTAGAGTTTGTGCAGCACAAACTCTATGTCAAGAAATTTGTTTTTACCTCTACAATTAATCTTAGCTTGTAATCAAAGGAAAGCAATTTCATTCATCGCTTTTCTCCTAAACAGTAGCCTCTACTGTGAAAGTAGAGACCAATAATGGGGCTCTACTGCAGACACCAACCCACATAGAGGATGTTGCAGCCAGTCAAACATCTGTCATAATTTTGCACCTTTGTGAATGAAGAAGATATTGAGGTTTTAGTCATCAATAGCTTGTTTTTACAGAGGGGTAAAAATTAGATCAGAAAACATCCTTTTCAAATCAACCCAAGAAACTTCTTGTAACAGCAGAAGGGAAAACGGTAAATTCAAAACAAAGTAGGGTCCGCATACAGCCAACCTAGGGATGGGGTATTACTTGAATCAGGAAAATATTCCTCATCACATCAGATGTCCGTAAATATAAATGACTCACATCCATGTAGGCATGGAGTTCCTGGTTTAATCCTCGAGAGTAATCAAGAAATAATCTAATCCGTACAGAAACGCCATCACACAGATCAACACATGATCCTCCTGAGAACCTTGAGCAAAATTGGCAAAACCTTTACCTTAGCCATATTTAACAGAGAAGTACGTTCTGCCATAGTCTTTTGAATGTCAGAAGGATCAGACCAACACGCCTCCACATGCACTGAGATGGGCACAGAAAGAAGCCAATTAGCAGCTGATGGTAGTAAACAGCAATGATGAGACACCAAAGGGAGAAAGCCAATAGTGTTTGAGGAGCGTATCTCCAAAGCAGCTCTTATAGAACCGTACCTCGTTTTACCCTGACACTCCTCTGTCTACACAACCACCACAGATGAAAATCCTTTATAAGGCCAACTAAGGCGACGTCAAATAACCCCAAAGGATCAAACTAGAACAAAAACAAGATGTGATTAGGGGGCTTTTGGAAAGGACCTTCAGGTTTATTGCAGAGTCATTGCATCATCAGCGTCTGTCAGAGTGCCTGAACAGCACAGAGGTTAGCAACAAAGAAATTCAGCTGTCGGGTTAACAACCTGTACAAAAGCGTCACAGTGAATCACAGTCTTGGTCACAGAAACGCTCCAATCAGTTATAAATGATGGCCACTGGCTTAATTCTGAGTAGGTACCCCTTTAATCACAGAGACAGTTCTAATTGGGGGCTTTGATGGTGAGTGGGTATTTCTTTGAAAGTGCCTCCTAATTATATAAAGCCTGAAAATAAACTCAAGTATGAAAGGAGGGATACAAAGAGGTCACAGTGATAAGATGAAAAAAACTAAACTTCCCACACTGTACCAGGAAGTAATGATTGAGACGATGAGATGACAGGTGAAGCCAACAGTGCTAGAATAAAATCTTGAGCTGTTACACAACCTTATTCTGCTTTCTAAAGTGCTGAAATATTGGAAACAAATAAAAGTAAATGAAATGGGACCTTCAGTAGGTTAAGATGTAAAGCAATCTGTGAAGGAAGACTTGGCCGAGTTTAAAGCTGAAGTTTTACAGGAGCTGAGGAGTCAAAACACGAGCATCACAGAGGCTCAAGTTTGAATTACAGCTTGGGAGGCAGCTCGCCTCGGGATGGAAGACACGCTGCTGATTGGGATGACACTAATCACAACCATGCAACACAAAATAGTTGACCAACAGATTGGTTCTAGACGAAATACAGAAATATTTGTTGAACAGTGAAGGATAAGGATGGAGCCGGTCATAGAGTTTGTGACTGCACTGTTGAAAAGGCAAACTATGCTGCCTTAAAGAGTCACCAACCCCCTTGGGAAAGCAAAACCCCGCATCTTGACACATTTTGAAAAATTCCAAGGTGAGCGGAGCCCAGAGACACTAAGGGGCACAGCCAAGTGTGGGGAGGGGTTTGAGTAGGGCTGTGGTCAGGACAACAGAAGCAGCTGATCCGATTTGTTACTATATTTAGCAACTTTTTTCAAAAAAGCAACTAGCAACAAACCTAGCAACATTTTTTTGAAAAAACAACTTCTTTCTGTTATTGGAGACTTTTATGCGGACGACATGTGAAACACAGATCCAAGCTGAGAAATGCTCAATGCTCGCCACGCACACAATTCCTGACTTGCCACCGGGGGCGTGTGTCTGAGTGAGATGGTTTTATACCCGAACAAGGGGCTGTGTGAAGTAGAAACCAAAGGAGCTGTGCTGTTGTAACCAATAGGAAAATTCAACTGCAGTCGCTACCGTTCAACCCAAGGAGGGCAGCACTGACACAGAATTAAACAAATGTATACGAAACTGTCAAAATTTGCACCAAAACATATAGATAGCATCCTTAAGGACTTTTTTAGACAGTTTATCTGCAAAAAAAAAATTGATTTGGGGGTTGTCGCTCCAAATACACAGAGGACAAACCTGCAACACATTCAACTCCACGGACAACAATTGTCAGCTTCAAGCAACCCCAGATAAAGGAGCGGCTTTTTAAGAAAGCATTGCAACACCAGATTGAAATTTGACAGCAAGAACCTTTATTTTGACGTCTACAGCAGCAGAACTCGGGGAGAAGTGCGAGGAGTGTGGCCTGGTAGAAGTGATCCACAAAGAGGAGAATCCGATTTCAGACACCCCATTAGAAGCAATGTGAATGCATTGGAAGACAGGATTCTGGATCTACCAACATGCAGATGAAGCAGCCCCAAACAAACATGGAATTCAAGGATAAATGAAGACAAGGATAAATGCCACAGCTGCTTTGGAGGAGAGGCTGAATAAAGCATTGCCATGGTAACACACCAACGCTGCAGATAACACAGCTCAGCGTTTAAGCAGAGCTGGCAGTAGATTGGAACGTAATACGGTATGATGGCACACTTTAAAAGAGCACATCCCCTTTTACAGTGCTGAAAAGCCTTTTGTGAAGCTGAGGTGTCTTTCTCTACCGTGACTGCTCATGAAAGATGACATCACCTGAAGCTGTAGTATCTAGATCATTTTATTTATTTTCTTTAATCAGTTATCCTCAGTTAAATTAACAAGAATTTTTCCCCCCTTTTTTGGGTTTCCCTCACCATTTTTGCTTACTTACAATATTGTTCAACATGAGCATTTTTGAACATGCCATAAACACCTACGACTGAGCAGAATGAGTAGGCACTCCAACAAAGGGAACGGGTGTGTATGGCTGGATGTTGGAGAATTCCAGCACAGAAGGAACAACTAATGACTAGAGCCGGGCATTGGTAGCAAACCCACAATTCGATTCAATTTAGATTTTTTTTGGACACAATTCAATTTGATTTTGATTCAGTATTGGTTCAAAATGCTTCAATATCGATTTCATAATAAGAAGTACAAAATAATTCATTAGAGTCCCAGTGGATAATTTTAGGATATTTAATTTCTTGCCTGTATAAACAGAAATGGTATATATTAACATAAAAATTAAATATCTGAAAATAAAACTGTAGTACAGTACTACAAGTGCTAAATATAGAGTACTGTATGAAAATTTAAAGTGTTTGTAAATGTAAATTATCTTCCTTGTGGAAACATAATTCACATCATTCTTGCGAGATAATTTTTAACCATATCTGAACAACATTGCCATTCTGACCCACACTCTTCACCAGTAGGTGGTGGTAATGCACATAAATAGCGGTTTGCCAACCATCAATAAAATCAAGGCAGAAAGTGTGGGGAATGAATTAAGTGCTGCGCTCGAGTATGAAATGTCAAACGTCCCCGGGCGGTGCGCACGGCTCTCCAAAGCGTCGCTCAGCTAGGCACCGAACCCGAAGGCCGGGGATCTAATCCATTCACAGCGTTTTCCGAACTGATATTGAATTGGAAATCAATTAATCGCAATGCAATCAATATTTTTACCCAGCCCTACTAACAACTCTTTTAGTAACTGAATAATCTGACAATAAATACAGTAAACAGATAAAATATATATTATACATTAGAAATACATTAGAAGATGCAAATAATTCAATTCATTTTTTTAAATAAGAAAATCATTTTATAGCCTACAATGCAATAACATAGCATTCCTTTGGTGAATGCATTATCATTTGTGGCAAAGGATGCATCTGCAGCTAAAAAAAATTGCTTCGAACAACATATGAAAGCTTTTCTGCTTGACTTAATACAGCGTAGGGCAGATCTGCTGATTGCTTTTTGGATTAACTGATCAACATTTGGATGGCAAAAGGTGCTTAATCTGAGATATTTTTGACAGAATTTGAACCAGGTGAAGCTAGAACTATGCAACATGAGGAGTTCTAGGTAGAACATATTTACAGACAGCTACAGAAGGTTGTTTTTTTTTATTTATTTTTTTTATCTTAAATATAAAACTTATATATTTTTTGAACAGATTTGGCTTGATTAGTGCTCTGAGTGTGTTCTTTAAGCAAATGGCCTTTTTTTGAGTCTGTATACTCTCGTAAACAATTAATCAGTTACTAAAGTAGTTGGTTATTTCAATAACCGATTCATCATGATGAATCCGATTAATCCTTTCAGCCCTGGTCACAACTTGGAAGGACTCCCGCAGAAATGTGGAACTACACATTCCTCCAACCAGCCGGGATCAAAAGAGGTGGCTGAGATCACATTTTTCTTTAGAAGTTACTGTTCTGTTTTTGGGGTTCAATTAATGTTACAATGTTCACCATTTTGTTATTTCATTTTCAATGCGTTCATGTCTCAACTAAAGCAAGGATATGTCAGGTACAATAATGGAAAGAACTGTTAAGAAAATGACACATTTATACCCCGAGTAAAAACTCAGGGTATAAATGAAATCTAACCAAAACTCAAGATTCTTGCCAACAATTATTTCTCATCCATAAAAGGGAACCTGAACTGGAATTTAGAAAATAAAGCATACCCTGGTGTTACCTTAACAAAAGAATTAGATTACATAATTTCGATCACACCGGAATAAACACGGACGTTCAGAATAATATACAGTTGAAACCAGAAGTTTACATACAGCAAATAAGAAGACATTTCCTCACCATCTGAAGTTAAATCAGACCAAACTTCTGTTTTAGGTCAGTTAGAAATACCAAAATTTAGGGACTCATTGAAACAAAATTTTGGGCTGATATTGATATCAGATATTAATTTTGCTGATATGTCGTACATCCCTAGCAAAATTATTTTCTTTTTATTAATAATAAATAAGTCTGACATATTCTTTCTCTCATTGTTTTGCCATTTAGCAAACAGAAATCATTTTGCTAATTCTAACTGACCTAAAACGAGAGAAGTTTGGTCTGATTTAACTTCAGACAGGAAGAATAAAGGTGTATGTAAACTTCTGGTTTCAACTGCGGATTGGCCACCCTAACCCTGGAGTTTAGTTCATGATTAGACAACGTTAAAATGACTTTACTGCCAAAAATTCTGTATTGATATCAAGCACAACTAATTGACATACCAGACAATCAATTTAGAAAATGGACGGA
Organism: Anableps anableps; assembly: GCA_014839685.1. Classification (NCBI taxonomy): domain Eukaryota; kingdom Metazoa; phylum Chordata; class Actinopteri; order Cyprinodontiformes; family Anablepidae; genus Anableps; species Anableps anableps. The sequence continues at coordinate 35,688,372 of CM026072.1, forward strand.
ATCATTTGAAGGTTTCTATGAAGTGATAGAAGATCAAACCAGTGGGCGAGGAATTTTTCTGACAGGAAGCTGAGAAAGCAGTTTTTGCCAAGTGACCTACTTTTGCCATCTTCCCACATGAAACAGCAGTCGTAAGCCTTATAACCGCCACGGAGTCAGCCATTAGGAACAACACAGCAGAGGTGGAAGCAGAGCAACTTAGGATGAATGTTGCTGAATGCAGAATGTTGCTTTCAACTGCTAAACCTCCTCCGAACCTCACACCCCAGGACCATTCTTTATTTCTTTCTTTCAGGAGAGAAGAGCCGGTGAGATTCCATGTTTTGTGGCAGATTCCATTTATTTTGTTAAATTCCACAATTCCATCCTTGTTTTCTGCATCGTGGAAATCGTAGGACTCTACAGTAACTCCTTCTCAGGCTGAGTCACACATTACTGACCAGCTGCTGCTGTCCTTTGCAGGCTTCTCTGGACAGGGTTTTAGAAAGGTTAGTCAGCTTCCTTCAGCTCTCAGGGGTCACAACTACACTGCAAAAAACATAAATTCTTACCAAGTACTTTTGCTTAATTTCTTGTGCAAATATCTAGAATACACTTGAAATAAGACAAAACATTACATTGTTACGTTACATTGCAGATTATTTTACTTATAACTAGGGGGACAACGATTAATCAAATTAATCGTGATGAAGTTAATTTTGAAATAATCGTCAAGTAATTTAGTAACTGATTAACCATTGCTGAAAAAGCAACACAGCCAGAGCAGCAATTAAACCAAAACTGTACTCTCTCTCTCTCTCTCTCTCTATATATATATATATATATATATATATATATATATATATATATATATATATATATATATATATATAGAGAGAGAGAGAGAGAGAGAGCTTCCGGTTCTATTGCAAAGCTACACTTGCGCTCAGCATCAGCAATAGCGCTGGAGCGCTCCCCGCTGTGTTCCGTCTACCTGCATGCCTGTCCGCTGTATACATGCACCCGCCGCGCACTTCGCCGCCGTTGGTTCCGACCCAGCCGGGCTAGGCAGCAGCTCCGGGAGGTCGTCCAATGAAAGACAGGCTGTTGTATTTCATGCCTCGCGCCAGTTAATTTAAGGACGCCTATTGGTTCCCAAAAACCGACGAAAACCCGGACATGTCTGGGGAAAAGAGGACGTTTGGTTACCCTGTGTTGTGCTAATAGCACTTAGCATTCGTCAACATCTCATTGGTGGAAGTCAGAGAGTTGTACAGCACATATAATCATCCGGCCGAAACACATGGCGTTAAATAGTAAACATCATTTAAAGAAGCTTCGGAGGCAGATAATTTGCTTCGAGGAATTTTAATAATCGAGGTACTCGAATCATTCGATGAATCGTTACAGCTCTACTGACGATATTCTTGTAATTAAACAAATATTCTTATAGCCTGACCCTAATACTCTTGTACAACTCCCAGAAAGGATGACTGAAATAAAAAACACTTTTTGAAAATATTTTCTGTCATTTGTAATTTCTTTTTAAGAAAAGAAAGCGAGAAAAAAAATCTATTAAAATCAGATCTGGTATGAAAAAAAAAAAAAAAAAATCAGAGATTTTATTATTAAGCCATAATACCCAGCCCTATCTGGAAATTTTACTGCTGCTTTGTTGCAGATGCAGGAGCTTTACTGACCTTTAAGTTGCTCTCTAACATCAATGTCCTAGCGTTAGCTTGTAGCATTAGCACAGCTAGCATGTGGTATCCATCAACATTCAGCTTTTTCCTGTTCAAATTCTATTTTACACTTGAGGAACCAATAAAAGATCAAAAAATGAGTGACAGACAAACTATCAAGCCAATGCCAGTGTGAATTCTCACCTCCAGCAGCAGCCAGACTGTAGTGCAGGCAGCATGTATGCACAGCGACAAACAGCTCAGAAACTCATTTCTGACTAATCTAACTGCTTATCATAGTAACAGAAAAACAATCCAACAACAAATACGGCCCACTGGAAAAATAGATGCCTTTATGGGACGTATATTCAGAAAGTGATACAGTTTCACTGTTTCCTCCAGTAGCTTTAAATAACTCGCCCTCCTTCCGATTGTTGTGTAATAAATGTGTGAAATAGGATTATGTAGAATGAATAAAGATTATCTTTCACACGGAGGCGAGGATTTCCTAGTAGAAAGATGCTCTGATATATTCAAATGTTCACACCATTATTAGAAAGCATCAGTAAAAGTGTGAACATCTGAATATGTCAGAGGAAATTCTAGGAAATCCTCACCTTATATTTGAGAGGACGACCTCATGAGCAGCTAAAACAACTTTCCATTGTTTCACAGGTATTTATCAATGTTTTTCAGTAAAATAAGACTGGAAAATTGAAGGTGAATTGTGACTTTATAACACCTGACAGTAGGGCTGGGCGATAAATTGATTTAATCAACTTTTGGAAAATCTGGATTTTTTTTTTTCTTCCCACCAGTCCCCTCCTAGGGTTTCCATAGGTCAGAGTGATGTCAGCACGCCCAGGGCTGCCATCTTGTTTGAGTGGCGTGTTTTACAGATTCTATTTATTTGAACTTTGAATTCAGGTCATCTCTATGATGGAATATTACGGCCAGGCTAATATTTGTTTTGGACAAAAATAAAGATAGAAGAATACAGTCACAGTAATACGAGAATAAAGTTTTAATAGTAGAAGAATGAAGTAGTAATTTCATGAGAATTCCAACACAAAAAAACAAAAAATTATCCATACAAGCTTTTTTCTCTTTTTAAAAAAAAAACAAAACAAAAAAACAAAAAAACAAAACAAAAAAAAAAAAACCACCTTTTCTCATAATTTTGAGATGTTTTTCTGTTAAAATTGCGTCTTATCTGCAAATATAGTGACTATATTCTCATAATTAAACAAAAATTATCGCTGCCTGGCCCTAATTCTCTGTTGTACAGCTCACAGAAGGGATGACTGAAATAAAAGCCACTTTTTGAAAACATTTTCTGTCATTTGTAATTTCTGTTTTAGAAAAAAGAACAAGAAAAAAAAAAAAAAAAAAAAACTGATTAAAATCGGATCTGGAATGAAAAAAATCTGAGATTTTATTTTTAAGCCCAGCCCTACCTGATAGTGTCAGTTAAAAAAAAAGAAAAACAGCATCGATCAAAATTAGAATCAGCAGGTCACGCTTTTTAAAGATTGGTGATCGGCCAGAAAACTGTCATCGGTGCACCCCTACAAAGGACCCGACATCAGGTATCCATTTCTAGCTACCAGGCGGATGTTTTATACATGTCTGATAACCTTGGTAATCTGATGTTGCTCATAGTCTGTCAAAAATGAGACTTCTGAGTCCCATAGATACTATCTACCAGCAGAAGGTCACTAAGATTTTTTCAGTGTGATTAGGATTCATATGTCGTCATAATGTGTCAACTGATCTGAACCCAAAAAAAATATGCAAATAGAAAGTAATACTAAGTTTTACTAAGTTTTAGATGATATACAATGGCAATAAATAACGTGATATGACATGGTTTGTGTACAATGGTAGCAGATGGTACAAAATTAAAATAGAGTTCTTCATGACCTACTGCATCCAGAACCAGATGGAATCCCATCTTCCTCTGGCTAATAAGCAAGAAACTTGCAGTAACAAATGGAATTTGGCACATGCAACAATATTTTTTCCAAAGACTTAGTGTCATTTCTTTGTTTTAAAATGGCTCAAACACATTTAAATTTGCTACAAAGTACAGGAAGGCCACTGGAAGTGATACAAAATTAGATCGCTAAAATCACTTATTTGTGTATTTTGCAAGCCGTTCTCCACAGAGCTGGAGCTTCGACCAACATATGAGACATGGATCAGATGGAGCCGGACCCTCTGAGGGAGGTCCGACCAACCAGCCAGAGAGATAAACGCTAATGAAGCCGTTTTTCTCTCCGCTCTGATGCTACTGCTGCTCAGCGCATGTTTAACACAACCAAAACTCAAAGCACAACTGTCTATCTACTGGCTAGCTGCCTGGTGCCGTTCACTGTCAGAGCTACAGTGGCTCGATCTGGAGCTGCTGAAGGAAAGGGACCATTAACAAGCCACATCAAAGGCGCATATCAGAGAGGGGAGGGCGTGTCAGAGAGGAAGAGGGATAGACGGGGAGCGGGACTGCAGGGGGTTGATGCAACCGTTTGCTCTCCTGCAATGTTCTTCCTAAAGATAAGCAACAAAAACAAAACACAAAACAGCAACCTTGTAGTGAGGCATGGCAGCACAAGGCAACAGTCATCAACCAGAGCTAGTTCATTTCCTGTTCCCTCTTAAAAGAAAAAAAAAAAAACAAAAAAAAAACACGCTTATAGATTATACATCTGAGGAGTAATTTCATGCAAGAAAACTTCCACTGAATGAGTAAAAACACCCTTTCGTAATAAATGACTCCATCAGAGATGCACCAAGAAACCAGATGCTGACTAGACTCAGACACTGATCTTCTTCCAATCAGCGTGGGCACCACAGAAGAAGAGGACACTCTTCAGGGTGGGGGATCTTGCTGAGGAAAGACAATTTAAAGCGAGCTGCTTCCAGCATCACTAAGGTGTTTAAAATGAAAATCAGACAAACTAAAAGATGACTGCGCTTCATTCAGGCTGCGAGAGGGAGAGAGCTGCTACTTTCAGCGGACAGCAGCATCGTTTTAGGGTGCATTCCCGCCAGCCCTGTTTAGTCCGCTTTGATCAAACACTCGTCAGTTTGCCTAGAAAGTCTGGTTCGTTTGGGAAGGTGTGAATGCGTAATCGAACTCAGATGTGGACCAAAAAACTGAACTCTGGTCCGCCTACAAGTCTAGGTCTCAGCTAAGTTAAAGTGAACTCTGGTGTGGTTCGAATGCATATGTGAACACCAAGCGGACCAGAGACAGCGCAGGGCATTCTGGGTAAATGCAACCAGAACAAACGTGCAAGTTTATCACTTGTAGTAGAAATGGCTTGTGGTCTTTTGCCAGAGACAAAAGAGAAATCTTACAACCACCAAAATCTAATGCCACTCCATTTTTGTTTAGATTTCGTGAAGAAGGAAGTTGCGCTCAGGGTCTTCTTCAGAGGTTTTCGTGTGGTTTCCTTCAGTGGTTCTTGGTGCAGCGCCCCCACAGGCGAGGGGTGTAACTGATTTTTCAAAGGGTTTGGTTCGTGTGACACAGTGCAGTGTGAAAGACAACCACACCAGCTGAAAATGGAACAAATGTTGCAATGTTGGTCCCCAGTCAAACAGAGTCTACCGGACTATCAGGTACCCTTAGTGGCTGACTGAGGCACAGTGCACGTCATGAGGCAATGGTGGCAGTGGACTGTAATGGTGGTTGGTAGTTCTGCTTTAAAATATTAGTACAACACAGCTCCTAATATAAGCAGTTATCAACCACTCGTAGGAGAAAAGCTAGAAAGATATACTTTGAATGTAGTTTTATTATGTTCTTAAAGAGGAATCATCATCAAAAGTTTAAAAAAAAAAAGGTCAAACCTTTCAAAATGACTAGATGCTGGAATTTGACCTCTAATTGCTGCGACTTTTATCCCTAAACATCAACCCAGATGTGAGGTTTTGGGCAAACTTTGCCTAAATATTCTTTTCACTTCCTGATGTCTGCAAAGGACAGAACACAAGCGCATTCACAGACAGAGCAGGACTCCCACGATTCCCCAGCTAACCAAATCTCTAGTTTACATAAAGCCACCTGTCAAACAGTGGAGGAGGGTGATAGAACAATGAAGCACTGTAGGAATAAATTTCACTCTGTCATGCTGCATTAGGCCCTCAGAGAGCGACAGTGCAGGAACTAAAGGATTCTCACCCAGGAAGAGCTTCCAGGTCTGCGCTCTTTAATCCAGCAGACAGAGGCGAGGCTGGCCGTTAAATCCACACCACCAGGCTCACCTTGATCATTAAATGTTCACCAGTGATGCAATGCAGACTTGAAAAACGCAACGGTCCCCCTTAGAGTGCAAATAAAAGGCTTGGGTCGTTTGGGACTAGAATTCAAGCTGGTGGAGTCTAAAATGAAATAGAAAACAGAGCAAAAACAGTTGATCCGACAATTTTACTTTATGCGTTGTGCTTATCAAGCAAATATGAAGGCACAAACTAGCTTTGTTTGACCTGCACTTTAGCTGAGTGAAAGCACTGGCAACCTAATTGTGCAACCTGTCACCAGTAGCTGTTACTCTAACCCAGAGAATATGCAACCTAAGCGATGTAGCTCTTTTAATAACCTAGGAAGATTCTCACTTTGGACGGACGTTTTCACCCGAAGAACATGTTGTGGTGAGTTGTTTCCAACTGCTTACCCATTTTGCCGACTGTGGTGAGATCACATAACTCAGGGCAACTGATCAGGGGTCTTTTAAGTACATCCAGTTGCTTTTTTTCCCTCTTCTTTATTCACACATCAAATCAAATTCTTCCCTCAAATGATCTCACATTGTACACATCTGTAGTAAATATGCCAAAACACAGCATGGATGTTGGTAAACTTTACGAATGATAAAACACATGGAGGCTTTTTAATGATCCCAGTGCAACAAGTAAGCCCCCCTATGGAGCCAGGGAGATTAAGGCGCTCTACCATCACCACCAGAGGGAATCAGCAAGACAAGAATACCTCAAAAGTCAGAAAGAGAGAAGTTGTAAAGGTAAGGACTATGGTAATTACTCATTGGTGAATATACAAACAATCAGATGGGGGCTGAGGGGTATCAGCAATAATTACCACTTAAGAGGGATCTATTATGCATAATTCACATTTTGCACATCTTTAATACTTCCATTTGGATTTCAACTACTTCTAAAAACTGCCCAAGCACAAAAAAAAAAGACACCCATACATTTTTTTGGCAATAAGTTTATCTTTTTTTGTGTCTGGAAAAGGAGCCAATTCAAAAATTTGCGATTGTTAAGTCACAATCTGGGTACTGTGCTGTTACCTAGCAACTCCAGACGAGCCCAGCCCTTTTGCTAGCTAAAGCTTGGGTAGCAGAGCTCGAGCATGATTGGTCAACTGTTTTTAACCACTGTATGCACTTTACAAACTATATTAATAAACTACTTTACTGTAGTAGTTTACTGTAGAGCAACATATGCTAACATTAGGGTCGTTTTCACAAGCTTGAACTAAAAATGCATTTAACTTAACCTTCCTTAGGTAGCTTTCTTTCACCTTTTCTTTCCTTCTACTTCAGACTGTTGTCTAGTTTTCCTTCATTCCTAAGAGCAGCGCTCAGCAGCGCTCAGCAGCCAGAAGCCAGTAGGTGTTGATTTTTCAAAATAAAGTCAATTTTAACGTTTCATGATATGTAAATTCACTTCAAACTCTGATTATGGTTAGTATAAGTGCGGAAATATAGGCTATACGGTACGCCACGATCAATTACATGTAGAAGAAACCTGGAACATGTTTTGTCTGCTCTGATGCTTGAAGGATCTTAGCTTCAGAGCAGACTGTACTTCTTGAGGAAGCTAAGATCCTTCAAGGTTTGCAGCAAGATGTTGCAGATCTTCTATAAGTCTGTTGTTGAGAGCATCATCTCCTCTGCCATCATCTGTTGGGGCAGCAGCATCAGAACCAGGGACCTAAAAAAGGCTCAATAACCTGATAAAGAAGGCTGGTTCTGTTCTGGGGACGACTGTGGAACCTCTGGAGATGATGACGCAAAGAAGGGTTTTGCATAAAATCAAGAAAATTATGGTCAACCCTGAACATCCTCTTCATGAGACTGTCATTGGAAAACAGAGTCTCTTCAGTCAGAGGCTTCTTCAGATTGGTTGTAAAATGGACCGCTACAGGAGATCTTTCCTGCCCACAGTCATCACCATTTGTAATAACTCCTTGACTAAATGAGTTACATCAACATTTAATTTCCCTTTGGGATACATAAAGTCGTTTTGAATTTGTATAGCCCAAAGACCTATCTTAACCGTTCAAGGAAGCATAATAGGTCACCTTTAAAGTCATGCTTGCTTTAGCATTCACGGCAGTATCCATCATGGCTTAGGGGGCGCCAGAGTTTTGGCTCAAACACACAGCTTAACCCTTTAAGGCAAAAGCAATTTGAATGCCTCAATGTCTGCACTCACCAACCACTTCATTAGTTTCAGCTATTCACCTGCCTGTTAACATAAACAGCAAAACAGCCAATCACATGGCAGCGACCCACTCACTGGGAACACCATCTCTGATTGCACGCCATGTCAAAGCTTGAAGCAGCAGAAGACCACGTCGCATGTCACTCTTCTCAGCTGTGAACGGAAAGAGGCAACAGCCTGTCCAGATTCAGGGGCTGCTTCCTTCGGAGAACCCGGCCGCACGGTTCAGCCTTCAGATTTAGGCCGCGTTCACATTGCCCTCAGAATAGGGGAATTCTGGCTTCCCAGTTGTAAAACTCAACTGGAATGCCCTCTGAAGTGGGATTTCCCACTGGGAAAATGGAAGCTATTCCGACTACCCCCAATTACGACTTGTATGGCCGACATCGTGTTTCAACATGGCCGCTCCTTGCATCAACAGCAGTAATATGTGATGGGACATATGTTTATTTTACAAGGTACACATGTAAGAGTGTGTATAAAATCAATGTTACATGTAGCGCCTGCAACTCTGAACGGAAAAAATTAAAAGTGCTGTTTCCTTATGGACAGTACATCTTAAAATGATATTTGTAAGAGGGAACTGCAAACAACGTCTATAGGCATCACCATGTTGAAATTCCGACTTCTTAACTACAACACCGTTACCTCAGGTCTTACGTCAAACCTCGGTCTGAGTTATGACTTCCCAGGTAAATCAAACGCAGCATTATTCCCACCCTGACTTCTGCATATGTTCTGTCGCCTAGCAACCATGAGGGCACTAAACACAAGCTGGTAAAAATGGAGCTTGAATCTTGTTTTATCCATTTCAATGAATAATTTTTTTTTTTTTTTTTTTTTTTTTTACAGTAATTACACTAAAAACATGTTTATGGAAATGACAAAAGCCCAACAACAACCACTTAAAGCTTTAAATTTTTGTAGCGCCAGACTTTTCAAACCACACTCCTCTTCTGCCTCATCCGCCATTGGTACAAGAACACAAATCTCCCGTCCAGTCGGTAGTGAATCTCGGGACAGGATGGGCTGCGAAGGATACACCAGACCTTTAAATCCGGGGAAAGTAGGATGCATCTGTGGGCCACATTTGGAGGAGCCTTTGAATTTGGACAGCTTTCGTTGTTGCATTGCTGTGACGTAATCATCCCTCAAACGGCCTTTGAAGGATGCATCCCCTGAACTTGGACACACCCCATAACTAGACAATAAGAGATTAGAAAAACATTGTTTTGTCTGAGGAGTCTGTATTTCAGCATTCAGATGGTAAGGTCTGAATCTGGGGTAAAAATGAAAGCATGGATCCATCCTCTCTGGTATCACTGCTTTGGGCTGCTGGGGGTGTAAAAGTGTGGGGCAACTGGCAGAAATATCCTCCCCTTTGTACCAACTGAGTATTGTTGTCCAGTCCTTTATGATTTTAGCTTTCCCATCTCCAGCTGCTCAATTTCACAAAGCTCAAATCATCTCAAAGCTGTTTCTTGAGAATGAACATGATTGGGCTGGACTCCAGCAGTCTTCACAGTGAACACCAAAACCAGGGGACTTTGGAGTGAGGTGGACTGGGAGGTTGGCATTATGATCATGTCGATACAGATCTCAGGAATGTTTCCAACACCACCTTAAATTTAGGCCGTGTAGAACTCAGGCAGCTCTGAGGGTAAACGTCTAAAAAAAAAAAAAAAAAAAACTCAAGCAAAGGCTGAGACTGATAAGGAACAAAGTCAACAGGGCCAGTTTATGCACGGCGAGGCACAAACCGTCCGCTGCAAAGCGGCTGAGAACCAAAACATGCGGACACCGGATCCATCAGAGCCTGGAATCAGTGCTGCTGCTGCTCCAAAAACAGTCAGAGGTGATCGCTGGATAAACAAAGGAAAATCTGGTGGCGCAGCTGTCTGTTTCCGGGTTGAAGCTGTCATCATTCCCCTAATTTCCTACGCTGCTCCTTCAGAGCTTCTTTCTATCAGTAACAGCATGTTCAGGAACACTACACACTTAGAAGACTTGCGAAAAACACCGAAATATGCGCTGAAGAATTTCCGCTGAAGCTTCCACTAATCTTGGAACCCCGTCGGTTGTATAGAAGACAACTTACCAAGGGTCAAACTCGTGAATGATGCTCTCGAAGCGGATGACAGCGAAGAGCCTGGAGCTGAAGCCGGCCAGACAGGCCAGAAACAGGATGGTGAACGACAGCAGGGACTGCCAGCCGGCCGGCTGCGACAGGCCGCCGGACAGACCTCCGGCACCAGCCGTGCTGTCTCTCTCCGCCGCTGCCGCCGCCGCGGTGCTGCTGCGTCCATTCCCGGAGTACGGCGCTGCGGAGGTCAGCGAGGATTTGTGTTTGCTGTCGGAAACCTGGTGATGCTCCGCCATTATTCTACGTGAGTCCCGCGGTGGCAGCCAAGCAAATAGAGCTATCTGATATCACACAGGAAGGGACCCCCCTCTTGTCTTCCTATTCTGCGCCACGCTTTACTTCCGAACCACTTGCAGCACCTTCCCTTTACACCCCGGACCCCCCCAAGGTAGCTTCTGAGCTTCCCAGCTGTCTGGCCTTATTCCCCGCTAACGGTAGCAGCAGTTAGACGAATCCTGGGAACCACATTGCAGCGCAGTTCGGCTGCACCCTCGAAGTGTCACACGCGGATCGAGGAGTTCCTCCTTCCTTCCTCGGAACTGAATGAAAGGGGCGGGATCTGCTCGTGGAACAGGAAGAGTCGTCAGCCTCTCACAGCGAGACAGGTACAGCGTGGACGGACTCGGCTCCTGTAGGCGCCCAATCCGGTGACACAGCTCGTGACAGACAAGCACACGGACTAATGAGGAAGCCGAAGCCTGACCAGCATGACGTTTTTCCCCCATCAGACAAGCGACGACAGTTGAGGCGGGGGAGGGGTCGACTGCGGTACAGGTGACCTCGTGTCATGCGCACTGACGGTTTCTGGTCGAACGGTAAACCAGATTACTGAAAAACGGACATTGTACATTGCCTCTGTTGAAAAACTTAATTTAAGTTATCATAAACGTGTAAAAACAACTCTTCTTAAGACATTTCACTTTATCTCATAAACAGACCCCTTTGTTTTATTGTTTACTTTTATTTTTCTTTAAATTGTTATAACAAACCCTTTTATGTACTTGAATGGTTTTCACTTTTTTTTTTTTTTTAAAAAACTTTATTTTTCTTTGTAGATTGCAAGACCTTTGAGTAACACCAAAATTGTCAATGTTTCTGGTTATTTTTTACATCATTTCGACACCATTATTCCTCTTTTTATTAGTTCATCTTTAATGTAATCTCATATTGCTTATAGTGTTGAAGATCTTTCTATGTAATGTTATTTGTTCTCAATAAAGTATGTTTTGAAAAAAAAAAAAAAACTGAAGCCAGATTTGATTAAATGGAGAGAAAATTTGCACAACAAATAAAGTTAAAGAGGTCCATCCATTATCCATCACGCTTATTCTTGCAGGGTTGCGAGGGGGCCTGGTGCCTATCTGGGAAAATTCCTCTTTAACAAGAGGAAACCTCCATCAGAACCAGAACCCCGTTCAGTACAAGCGGCCATCTGCCTCAACCAACTGGGGATTTGAGAAGATAGAGCAGAAAGCACAACAAAGAAATAGAAGAACTGATGCAGCAGTACTTTCTATGTTAATGAAAAATAAAAAGTTAATAGCTGGAGGGGGACAATGTTTAACTGATGGCAGCAGTATCTCAGCCTGCCCTTGCCCAGGATGACACCACAGGCAAACAGAATCCCAGACCAGGTGTAGCTTCTATGGAGAGAAAAAGTGTAAGAGAAAACATAAAGTTAACTGCTGAAATAAAGCAAATGATGCAAATTGGAGAGTAGTAGAAAAATGATGCAAATTGGAGAGTAGTAGAAAAAGAAAGCGATCAATTTGTCCTCCAGCAGCCTAAACCTGTCGCAGCATAACTTTTGCAAAAGTTTGTTTCTTTATTTTAAAACCTAAAAATAGAACTAAAATGGTTGTTCTTTTGAAATGACAGCAAATTTCCTGTTGTAGATATGTATCAGAAATTATATTTTTTTTCAAAAAGTCATGTAACATTTGTGGCTCTAAATTGGTTTAATTTATATTAGCTGGACAGAGGACAAAAATGGCTCTTTGAATTATAAAGGTTAAGGCCCCCCTACGGTAGGGAACAGAAGGATAAGCAAACGTACCAGTAGGTGGCGGTATTCTCCAAATCCAGACAGACTACCAAGTCGCAATTTAATCAGACTAGAGCAGTGTCTTTCAACCGTGGTCCTGAATGCACTCTGCTCTGCATGTTTTAGATGTTTCCCAGCTTCAACGCACCTGATTTCACTAAATGGCTGATTTGCAAGCTTTTGCTGAACTGAAGTCATCTTCAACTAGAGAAACATCTAAAATATGCAAGGTTGTGTGCCTTAAAAACAGAGTTGGAAAACACTGGACTAGACTATATCTCCATTACTGGAGGTTTTTGGCTATGCTACAACAGTTTAAAGGGAAAAAAAAAAAAAAAAACATCATGGCAAATCCTGCCTATGCTGAAATGATGGTGAAAAGAGGGGCTTTTAACCCACTTAATACCTTCATGTCACCGCAGTTACAAACATTGTCTAAATGGAGCACCTTTTGGTCAAAACTTGAGTTGTCGTTTCTGTTGATAAAAGCATTACAATATGGTAATGAGAGCTTTTTTTGGGGGGGGATTCAGCTATTATAGAATAAAGTTTATGTGAGCAAAGACAACGGGAGAGAATAAAACCTTAAAAAACTTATTTAAGTCAAAGTATGATAAATGAATAAGAACTAGTTTAAGTTGGAGCTGTAAACTTAGTTTAAAACATTAAACATGAATTGATTTTAACGTGGCAGAACTGAGTTTCCAACGAGCTGTTGGTAAGGATAATGTTAAGGCACATAGGGAAACTTTTAATTAGAAGAATCCAAAAACACAAAGGTAGCACACCATAAGACAGCAGGTGGGGCAGGAATTTTAAGGTAACAAGAGGGCAGGCAAACGTGCAAGGCAGGAAACAGAAGGATGAGGAAAAGTGAGGGCAGGTGACAGACTTGATTTACTGGCTAACTGCTGAGGTGATTAGTAACATGGTAACCAGGTGGTACCAGCTAAAATTAATAAACACTTTACGTCGTTATTTTCCTTTTCTGATGAGAAAATCAAATCCAGTTATCAAAAGGGACCCATAAGGGATGTTAAGAGTTTCCAAAGGCTGATAAAAAAAATAAAATAAAATCAGATTTTGAAGAAGAAAATACTTTGGTGTTGTTATTAAATACCAAAAAAGAGAAATTATTTCTCATTAACCCATTTAGAAAAAAAAGGCTTTTCCATTTTCTCACTAAAATTCGCACTGTCATTTTCAAATGCTCATAGTTACCTTTTGTTTGATCAGAGGTAATAATCTGTCATATTTCATAAGAATCAACAGGCCTAAACAAGGATTAAAACAAACATCAATAATAAGGGTGTAACATACACAAAAAACATGATTCAGTACATACCTCAATTTTAAAGCCACAGTTGGATCCATTTTCAGGACACTTCTATCAAGAGAAACGAAACTGTTTCGTTTATTAAAGGATAAGCGGGTACAGCCAATACCTGGATTGACAGAATATACGTTAAAGACACTTAGAATGGCCAGTGTTGTTGTTTAGAATTGTTTATGAATAAGACTGGGATGACATTTGAGAACAGAACATGTTTAAATTACTTTGGAGTCGTTTTATCATCTACAGTTAGGTGTACGAGTTGAATGCACCATAAAAGATGCAGCTGGTGGGAATTCCTCTCTCATCACAGCTGTCCCATTCCCATACCAGGATGCTATTGCTGGTTGGCTGCTTACTTGCAGATGGATTAGGAGTTTAGCCGATTTTCCTCCAGTACTATTGCAGCCACATGAAACGAAATGACTACAGACTTAAATAGCACTTTGTTAGGACGCTCAGAGATGTTTTACAATGAAATCAGTCATTCCCATTCACGCACATATTCACACGCTGATGATGGCAAGTTATTAGACTGTAGCCACAGCTGCCCCAGGCTAGTCTGATAGTAGTCAAGCTAGTCACATAGTAGTACCATGATCATGTGGGAAAAAATTGATTTGATACCACCCTAACCATTCCATGACCACTCTTCAATGTTCAGTCTCTTCCTGGATCTCAAGTCTTACTCCACTCTACTCTCTTGTTGGATCACTGAAGCTCAGTCAGGTCTCCCTCCAGGAAGCCCAAGCCTCCTTTTGATGTCTCTATCCCAGTTCTCTCCTCCTGCATTTCAAAACATCTGAAGAGTTAGACATGCAGTCATTTTCAGTAAATTAGAATATGTGCTCCAATGAGACTCATTTGTCAGATTAAAAGTACCTTTTGAAAACTGACAACCTTTAGTAGTAAACATACATTTCATTAAGGCTACATTTCTGTATGAAAAAATGTTTTATATTGGTCTGATTTAATATTCTGATTTTAAATGTCATGTTTTCAATAACTGTATGCGGAAATCTCAATCAATCTCAACAATACTGACAGTAATGACAGTCAGACATCAAAAGATCGTCAGACAAAATATTGAATATTCAGAAGTTGACTGAGTAAATTGCAGTCTTTGCCAAGGCCATGCCCCCAGGTCAAACAGTTTAAGTGCAATAAAGTGTAACGCTCATACTTAAAATGTTTGTTAGCAAGGCTAGTGTTTTAAGAAAGAGAGAATGATAATAATTCTGCTCCATCTCCAAAAAAGCGTGACAGCCTGGGCATGTTGGTAATCACCCCTTTGTCGCATTCCTCTTTTTGTCCCCTTTCTCTTTCCTTTTTGTTTTCAGTCATTATCAGAAATCAATCATTGATGGTCCTTGGACCAAAAACAATCATTAGCTGAAACTAATTACAACACTTCTCTGTGACATGACCTAAATCGCATTCACAAGTGATAAAAATCAAGGCATTTTCATACCATAAGTTCATTAAAATAAAAAGTAGTATTGAGGCACCCAAAACACACAGGTCCTGGGCTGGTGCCCCAGTAAGGCCTTGCTAACGTCCGGCCTGGCTTACATTTCCACTGAATCCATAAATGTCATTTTTGATTCAGTTCTTTACCACTGCTGATCTTTTAACATCACCGTGGTGTGGTATGTGAACAAAATGTTAAAAAAGGAAAGCTGTATTTTTCCAGAAGATACAATTCTCAAGAAAAAAAAACATCCTGTAGGACATGGCTGGAACCTTGTGATTTCTCCTGGATCTTTGTTTACTCTAGCGGTACAAAATTGTGTTTGATTACCACCTTTAAAAAAACCCTGAGATCTGGGCTCAGCTGATGATAGAGTCGCTGGCTGCCTGGTGTGGTGGTTTGGAAGAAAGATGCTTTGATGTTGTAAACTTAGCCAAGACTGTCTCAGTGGAGTTTGCATATTCTTTCTACCTTTGTTATGCTTTTAGTTACTCTGTCTCAGTCCTGCAGACCAAAAATATACATGTAAGTGTCATGTTTTGGTTTGTGAATGATTAAAGCACAGAGATCTGCTGTGGCAAGCTGATTAATTTAATAAAAATGAAAACAAAAGACAAGGAGACTTACAAAAAGCTCGATTTCTGACAAGATGCGGGTGGTTGATGCAAATGGGGCAGTTGGGAGAGAAGGCAAACAGGTAGACTGAAGGAATATGAATAATAGCACAGAAGAGGCTGGACATGGACTCAAAGGATCTAGAACCAAAAGGGGAAAAAGACCTGATAAATAATCTAAGAGGAATAAATACAAAAAGAAAAGAAACAGAACAGATGAATAAACAAGGAAGCTAAATATAAAGGAATGAACATATACCTTAAAGAAAATACTAATGAACTGAATATGGCCACCAGTATGGCAAGACCTTTTGAGCAATAATGACCACTGGAACTGAGTTGAGTGTGGCAAGACCTCAAACAGTAAATAAACAGTAAGGAAATAAACAAAAAAGAAAAACACATGAAACACAAAACCTCAAACATCCAAAAATCGTGACAGTCAGGTAGCTGTGCAGGCTGTAGCTGTGTGCAAGCATGATTGTTTCCACTGAGTACCTTCAGTTCAATTTCATTTAAACGTTACTGGCCATAACAAAACCAGGAATAAGTCTCCCCGGGTGGCGTTTTGAGTTATTTACAGAATCTGAACGTGTGGATTCTAAGCTTTCTAATAATGTCAAACACATGCAAATCAAAAATACAATGAAGAAGATATGGCCATTTCAATGTTGGAAAGAAAACAGGACTCAGAGTTTCAAAAGAATTATCCCCAAACCCGATGAACTACCTCGGGGTGTTAATGAAGGCATATAAATTACTTTGCAGTAATGTAAATGCGTCACAAATTCAGTTAATCTAAATAGCATCAAAACACAAAATGTCATTTCAGAGGACTTTCCATGAATCATATTTCAGGATTGCCCTGTTTTAGGCCCATCCAGAGCTGTTTCAGGAGTTACCACATACTGTGATCCTGCTGAGAGGTGGTCACGTGGTTTATATAGCTGTCGATAGTTCCAAACAAATCAGCAACCCTGGTTTGTCAAAATGATTCTGAGCGATACACAGGGAAGCATAGCCTATTACAGCCTAGTTAGTTTGTGATCTTAAAGCTGCAGTATGTAACTTTTTTAAACAATGTTTTTATTTACGTATTTGTTATAACAGTCATTTTGTCCTGACAGTATAACATGAGATAGATAATATGTGAAAAAATCGAGTTCCTCTGCCTCCTTTCTTTGGTCCTACTGCCATCTGCAGAAATATACCGCTCAGTGAGAAACAACCAGTCAGAGCCAAGAGGAGGGTGTTGGTGCTGTCAAGCATGCTCGTGTATGTGCTGCTCAATGTGCTAATGGTGGAGAAACAACTTACCATTACAGAAAAACTGTTTATCTGCTGTCAACAGTGGTCATGCTAACTAGCCTGAGCATTTACAGCAGGCTCCGGTGTAGGGAACTAACTGTAGCCTAGCAAAGAGCAAGGGGTATGGTGTGAGCAGTGTGTACACGAGGGTCATTAACAGTGCTTAGACAAGATCAAACTATTTCATTTTTGCAAAGATTTAGAACAACTTGCTGCATAAAGAACAGAGCAGTGTTTCACAACTGTGTTGAATTACTGAATTAATTAAAGAAAAAAATAACAAATTTATTTAACGTACTCTTAGCTGTGCTTCAGAAACACTGAGAGCAAATACAACCATACGCTAGGATTGCTCCATGTTTGGAACTACTCACTGCTTCATGACCCATATGATTTCCAGATTCTAGGAGTACTATAGAGGACAACGGGAGTGTCAAAACTTTCCATGAAAGCATGATGCTTCCACCACCATGTTTCATGGTGGAGATGATGTCTTCAGGACAATGAGCAGAGTTAGTGCACTCATACTTTTGGATGTAAGCCAAAAGTTCAATTTTGGTGTTATCTAACCAGGCACCTTCTTCCACATGTCATGTTCCTTACATGTTTGTGATATAAATGAGACCTTTCCACTTTTCCATAAAGGCCAGATTTGTGCAGTGCATGACTGTTAGTTGTCCTGTCAACAGAGTCTCCCATCCATGCTATGGATCTTTGCACCTCCTCAAGAGTTACCAAGGCCGTTTTTGGGTAATAGACTGAACAGAGCTTTGTCAGATGTTCAAGCCTTGCGATATTATTTTGTAACCTTCTCCTCAACTTTCTCCCTGATCTCTCTGCTGTGTTCCTTGGTCTCCATGAGGCTCCTTGTTCACTAATGTTCTGTAACAAACCTCAGAGACCTTCACTGAACAGCTGGATTTATATTGATCTTAAAATACACGCTGGTTGACATTGTTTACCAATTAGGTTACTTCTGAATGCAATTGTTTAGACTTTGTTTAGGGTAATGAGAATAACGAGGACGGAAGATTTTGAAAACCATGTATAGTATTTTTTCAGTTTCTATAGCTGTGCAACATTTTGCATTGTTTTTTTTACATAAAACTCCCAAAACATACATTGAGGTTTGTTGTTTGACAGGACAAAAGGTAGGGAAGTTTATGGGGTATCAATATCTTTGGAGGATGCAACAAAAAGAATCCAGCATTTCACTCTGATTTTAATGGGAGCCATAGAACAGGAGTGTTACACCACTCCAGGACAACTTGGTGTAGTAGAAAACTGAGTTTATTTGATTATCTTCAAACAAAAGGAAACCTTGCATATATATGTATATATATATATATATATATATATATATATATATATATATATATATATATATATATATATATATATATATATATATATATATATATATATATATAGAACACATTCTTGGTTGAGGATTCTGTGTGGTGCCACCTATCGCTATGACGGTACAACTACTTTCTTCAATAACACTGGAATTTTACAATAGAGCAATAATTATTAATGAAGTTAGGCAAAGTTTTAGGAATACAATAAACAAACTCCTACAATCCTCTCCTGATAAATAAATGTTGTCCCCAATATTGGCCAAATATGAACCATAAATGTATGCTACATATGACATTACTAAGATGGCAGAAACTGGAAAAGGGTTTTACAGTGCATTAGCATTACTTTTGGTCACCATTGCTTAAGTGACCTTGCCAATTAGTGACTGACAGTCTTCTGACGCCATGTTTTCAGGCCGACTCCACATGATGCGAAGTTGGTGCTAAAAAAGGGGCTGGTATCACGTAACTGTGTGGAAACCCCTCATAACTGCGTGGAGGCAAGACGAGCTGTTTTGAGAAGGTGCTGGTGGAAAAGGGCCATTATTTACCCATGAAGCCTGGAAAGGTTCTAACTCAGATGTAAATCCAAAAACAATAAAAGATTACTTTTTAGATGAGATGGTTAGCCCTTTAATCTGGTAACCTTGCAGTACTAAAGACACATGGTTTTCTCTGATTATCGTGTGCATGGCAAGTCTTTGATCTTTGGGCTTAAATCTAAACAGATGAAGAGCACCCAAACTGGTAGATAGCAGCACTGTGATCATGTGGAATAAAACTTGATCACAAAGTTTGTTTTTATAGAGTTTAATAAATAATTTGATCTGCTATTTTAGTGATCAGATGTTGTTCATGTTGACAAAGCAGGTTTGTACCATTGCAACTGGTTAACATGGAGATCATTTTATCTTTTGCCTCAATTTACTGTTTCATTTGTTTTGGTTAATATTTGCTATGAAAAGAAACATCAAAACTGATTTTCTGACATCTTAAGATTTAGTTGAGTTGTGATTTTTGGCAATGATTTTCATGTATCTGTAATGAGTCAGTGGTGATTGAAAAATGCATGTTTTATAACATTAATTCTAATTCTTAAAATAATTATATGTCAGGTCAATACTGCAGCTGAGTTCCTTTGGAGGGTTGGAGTTGTTTGATGGCATAAAAGAGTCAAAGTCAGTCAAAACATGTAATGTAAAAATCAACAGCTTCCAGGTGAGCCAAACACTCAGAATCACTGCTGAATTGTGTTACTCGACTAATGAGACACGCCAGACTTCATGAGATTTTCATTGATCTCCTATTTTCTATTAATATTTTGATGGATAATATGGATTTTACTCCAATAGTTTCCAGTTCATGTGACCAAAAGAATTTAAAATCAGTGCTGATTTGTGTTACTATTTGGGGATAATGAGAAAAAGTTCAACATTTTTTGTCACTCATATCAGAGAGTGAAACTCATATAGTACATAGATTCACCACACATAGAGTGTACAGTAATAGGCATACTTCCTACAGCCCCAGATTTGCTTATTAAAAATCCTTCTTATTGTTCTTATGTAACATTCAATTTTGCTGGTTTAATTAAATTCTGGATTTTCATTAGTTGTAAGACATAATCCGCAGACATAATGCATGAAATATAATGTTCTGTTTGTAGCAAATATATTACACGAGTTTCACATTTTGTCTTGAAATACTGAAATAAATTTACTTTTGATGGCATTCTACTTTACTGAGATGCATCTGTAGACCACTCATATAACTTGCAAATGTGATTCGTACTCCATACACGAGTAGCTCAAATGATGTCCAGCCGGGGACCATTCTTTCTGGGTGCTGTAACTGCTGACACAGCTTCGTCATCCACCAGTGGAGTAATATTGTTAGTTAGTTCTACCCTCCCTCCCCCACTGACTCAGGTTTTTGAATGCTCTAGTGTACTTTAGCAAGGTTTACACGGAAGCACGTCCCTTTGAAATTCTAAAGTTCTACAGCAAGCCTGGCTATTAAATGTTAGACGGGCTTGCTACATTCTTGGTGGCGATGAGGTTCGAATAAATACCACAAAAGCGTGAGCCCAGATTATCGTCGCTCGTGTATCCATAACAACGAGACCCATAACGGTCCGTCCAGGGAAAAGAAAAGAAACAGTCGGTAACACTGTAATATGAGAAGGAACAGGCCATTGGTTCTTTCATCTAGTGAAGCTGCAGCCTTGGTGGAATTTTCCGCTTCTCTGTACCGACATGTCCTGATATAATTGACAGCTCACTTCAGCTTTCAAGGAGTGAGTCGCTGTTTATCAGCCAACTATTTAACTCGTCGTGAGAGAACAGACACATAACTACAGACGTAACTACCCGGTTAGCAGCACGAATAGAAGGGCGACGCTTAAAAATGGCTTCAAATGCAGAAACACACATCAAAGGTAAGACTATGCAACACTTAGCTTCCCGTTTTATCCTTCCATTTAAATCTTCGCTATTTTATTTATTTTGGACATTTTATTATTCCAAAAACGTAAAAAAGTGCCAATAAATAATAAATACAGTTTTACAGATTTGTTGGACTCTGGCTACTAGCACAAGGCTGCTACTGATGCACGTGGACATCTTATAACATTCCATGTAGGTGTAGAAAATATTTAGTCGATTCACTGTGAAACTGCAGAAACGTACCCCCCCCCCACACACACACGTGTCTCTCTCTCTCTCTCTCTCTCTCTCTAGTGTGAGTGAGTGTGTGTGTGTGTGTGTGTCTCGTTAAAGTTGCTATGATACATTGTGATACTGGTAGACAACCTTTAGGAAAACATTCCCTTGAGATTTAATAAAAAAGTTGTCTTTTGAATTACACCAAGTAACCTTTAAAATGGTGAATGTTCCCCCAGTTGACTATAAAATAATTTAATGAGTACTGAAATGCTGGTATATGCTTTTAATGTGTAGTTCTGTTAGACATTAAAAGGCATATGTTACAAAAAAATACAGAAAGGAAAATTTGAATGGACCCAGAAATGGATAGAAAGCTCATAACATTAGCATGTTGCTTGGATTATTTCTGTGCATGCATATATTTTTTCTTATTTTAAGCATGCACAACTGCTAGAATGATTCTTCTGTTATCATAAACAACGTTCCCCTGGATGGCCCACCTCCGGACGTTGTTGCAGCTGAAAGCTTTCTACAACAATCCATGACAATGATTTTAGAAGATGCTGTGAAGAAGGCCACTGATGTCACACAAAAGGTTAGAAACTGATCTCTTTCTTTTGCATGTAGCAGAGCGTAATTTACCAAGGCGAACCATGGCAGCAGGCTGTTGTCCTTGTTAAACAGGTTTGTGAGTGGCACTCCCCAGAGGAGCTTACGGAGCTTCTGGATCTGGAGCTTAGAGATGGTGGAGAGTCTGAAGCAAGGATCCTGGAGCGGTGCAGCGACGCCATCAGATACAGTGTCAAGACCAGTAAGTCCAACTCACTCAGATTGAAGGACCAGAGGTTTCACTTTGAAGCAGCCAGGGTAGCTGTGTTGTTGTCTATAGCAACCCAATTGGTCTTTTGACTCTACAGTGAAGCAGTAATGAACCAAGGCGCCATCATTCCCAGAACTGTTCCAGTTCTGGTTGGAATCCCAGTTGCCGTGCCAGCAGTCAGCCAGCAGTACCATTCTGATCCCAGATCTGGTCTTGTTGTCGTTAATCTTTGTTGTGAAACCAAGGCATTGTCCAAATAGACCCAGTTTTTACAGCACTTTTCTGGTCATACTGACCAATCACAGCACTCCACAACATAGCCACATTCACCCACACACAAACACATTCACACAACAACAGACTGGCAAAGCACTTAACCAAAGGAATCAACCAGTGGGGTTGATTCCTTTGTGCTTTCCCTTGGGCAAAGCACTTAACCAAAGGAATCAACCCTACTGCTTTTGTAGTGAAGGATGCATTTGCAGCTAAAAATACTTCTAACATCAACATGTGAAGAGCTCATCCCTTTCTGCTTGACTTAGCATCAATTGTGTTTTATTATGTTTTGAATTAACCAATCAATAATTGGATAACAAAAGTTGCTTAATAGGAGTTTTTTTTTTTTTTTTTTTTTTTTTTTTTTTTTTTTTTTTTTTTACAGAATTTGAACCAGGTGAAGCTAAATCTTAGCCACTTGAGAGTTCTGGGTAGAACATATTTGCAGACAAAGAAGTTCAATGTACAATTTTGGCTTTATTACTGGTCTGAATATATTTGCCTTTTTTTGAGTCTGTATACTCCATTTAATGATTAATAAGTTACTAAATTAGTTAATGATTGTATCAATAATCGATTCACCATGATTAATTTGATTAATTGATTCAGCCCTACTTTTATTTACATCACATAGAAAGCTCAAACCTGGAATGGAATATTATAAATCTCTAATCTTTTATGAGTATAATTCTGTCCAAATTTGAGCTGTCTATGTGATGATATGTGAGGAGTTATGATAAGTGTGGAGATGATTCTGCTACCTGAAAGAATCTGTCTGTGTACCATTTCCAGCCCATCCTCATTTCTTCAACCAGCTGTTTGCGGGGATGGAACCCTACTCCTTGGTGGCAAGCTTCATTACAGAGACCCTGAAACCCAGCCTGTTAGTACCTCAAATAAGTAACAATAAATGTAATCATTTTAAACTTTTGTCTTACAGTCTTTTATATCTTGGCACATTTTCACATCAGCGTCATTTGTGCTATTTTGATCAGGTACACATATGAGGTCTCTCCAGTCTTCACCCTGATGGAGAATGCGGTGGTAAGGAAGATGATAGAGATTGTTGGCTGGGAGGAAGGAGGAGATGGACTCTTTAATGCAGGTATTAGTTTACTTTGACAATCAGATCACTATGAAATATTAAACCCTTATTTATACTAAAAAAGTATTTGACCCCTTAAAAACCTCTTCAGTTTTTGGTGTCTTTGTCCCTCTAACGTTTCAGATGATCAAATTTTCAGAATTTTCAGATAGAGAAGAAGTCACTGTTCCCTCAGTAATAGCAAGTTGTCCAAACAGCCCACCTTTGAAATGAAATGACTTCAGACTTATATAGCGCTTTTCAGAACCCTCAAAGACGCTTTACAATGAAATCAGCCATTCCCATTTATCACAATGCCACCACCAGGTCTAACTGTGTGTCAGACAGTCAGTTGGGATATCTATTTTTTATGCTGTGTTAGTGTTAAGCCTTGATAAACCACACTTTGGTGGGCTGAAATCCCAAAGCCTTAGAAATCGCTTTGTACCCTTTTCCAGACTGACAGATTGTAATGACTTTGATTTTCATCTGTTCTTGAATTTGTTTTGGTGTGCTTTTTGAGATCTTTTCGCCTACTTCATGTTATCAGACAGGTGCTATTGAAGTGATTTCTTGATTCTACTCATCTGGCAGACATCAGGCCTGGGTGTGCCTTGTGAAATTAAACTTAGGTTTCCAAAAATGTGGTTAATTCATGATTTATCAAAGGAGGAAGGTACTTTTCCACAATAGGTTAGGTTGGTTCAGATAGCTTTATTCCTCCACTAAAAGACATGAGCATTTGAAAACTGCAATCTGATATTTACTGAGGTCATCTTTGATAATGAAAGTCTGAAAATGTTACTAAAAAGCAGAAACAGAAGAAATCTGTAAAGGAGCAAATGTTTTTTCCAGCTTTTTGAGGGCCCCATTCAAAATGTTGTTTGGGGCCCCCTAGTTTTCCAAACTATAATGGAGAGATTCTTAATTCATGAGATAATTTGTGAACATACCAAAATCTATTACACTTCAGAGGCAAAACAGGGAACAATAATGATAACCTCTAATGAAAATTAAACACTTTTTTCAGTGGCCGTAATCCTCTTCCATAACCTTAGAAAGTAAATTGAGCCACTCGGCAACATAATTTATAACAAATAAATATACAAGGAAACAGTAGTCCTACATATGTCTACAAATAAAACAGCTTTTGAATGTTTTTAAGAAATTTTAATTTTAAATTTTGATAGCAAACAATAAAACAACAACAATAAAAAGTTAAGTAATTAACTATTTTAGGACTGTTTTGGATCTCTGATTGTTTGTTTGGCCGTTGTACATAAAACCAGAAGTTACCGGGAATAGAAAAACACTTCATTATACCACTAAAACATCATTATTTTTTGTCCTTATATACTGCATTTGTGTTTTTTATAAGGGATAAAAACAGGTAATCATAATTCTGCTCAGGTGAGGCTAAACAGTTAGGCTTGGAACACGTGAAATGACTCAGATGTCTTTTCAGAACAGAGTAGACTAGATGCAAGTAGATTAGATGTCCCAATGTGTCATATCTTTTCTGTTAAAGGTGGGTCGATGTCTAACATGTATGCGATGAACCTGGCCAGGTACCGTCATTTTCCTGAAATCAAGGAGCTTGGCAACTCTGCAGTTCCCCAACTGGTGGTGTTCATTTCACAAGAGGTATGGTTCTGACCGTATAACATGTCCCTTAGATGTTCCTGCAGAAAACTAAGTGGGTGCATTCCACCGAGACTCGCACACTAAAAGTGCAGCATGTTTTTTCTCCTGTCAGCTCTGCAGAAAAAAAAATCTGTGGCAGTGTAATGAAGAGCTTCCTTGTTGAGCTGGTGGATTTCACAACCTGTTAGAGACCAAGTGGACTTGACTCCTAGTAAGGGAGATCAGACAGGCTTTATGTGGTTATTTGTTATGACTCCATATACGCTCTGTTTTGATCTCTTTCAGAGTCATTACTCCATCTCAAAAGCTGCAGCTTTAATGGGAATCGGCACAAAGAATGTCTTTGTGGTCCCGTCTGATAAGAGGTAAATTATAACACTTACTGATACTCTGCTACTTCTATTTCTGTGACACCGAAGTAGTACTGGTCTTATTGTTAACCCTTTAATATTATCTACAAAAGGTTTACTTTCTTTTGGAATTTTGAAAATTGTGTGAAAGCAGTTGACCTGTTTGTTCATTCAGAAGAAATTTTGTTAAAAAACTCCAACTTATTTCTGAATTTTGTGTCTTTTAGAGGAAAGATGATTCCCTCTGCTCTCGAGGAACAAATCAAGTCTGCTAAAAGTGAGGTGAGAAGCTTTATTTGAAAGAAATGTAAGGTGAACATTTTTGCAAGAAAGTCAGCTAAAATGTCTGTGTTTGAGTTCAGGGTGGAGTTCCCTTCATGGTAAATGCTACGGCAGGGACCACTGTACTTGGAGCATTCGATCCCATTGAAGAAATTGCAGACATCTGTGAGAAATACAAACTGTGGCTACATGTGGATGTAAGTCTAGGAATTCATTCATTCATTCAACATAACCATGTCATCAGCAAACATGATCATTTTGTTTTTCCTCTTTACCAGGCGTGTTGGGGAGGAGCAGTTCTCATGTCTAAGAAGCACAAGCACCTAATGAAGGGCATTCACAGGTAATTAACCGAGCATTGTTGTTTAGACTACATTCAGACCAAGTGCTTCATTTGTATTTGAAAGAATCACAATCAAATGCCAGAAGGAACAAACCAAAACTAAGCACAGTTTGTCATACAGTGGACCAGCCGTATTTGTGGGGGTCCGGGACCACAACTGCTCAAGAATATCTAAAATCTGCTAATACCTGACACCCCTTCTAAAAACACTTTTAACTACTTATTTTATTAGTTCAAACACCAAAGATCCCTCAATATGCATTAATACACACATAGAAACCATTTTAGTTCTGCAGCAGAAAGTAGTGTCTATAGTCTTCCTTATCTCCAGTCTTAGGGGTACAGCCAATCAGTCACAAGGGAAATGAATGCCACTTCTGGATTGGCTGTTTTGCAAACAACCGCCAATAACGTGTCAAGTTGCATTGCACATAGGTATTTTCCGCTTCCCAAGTTTCATTTTCTTTTGAGTATTTTTGATATGCTCTATGAAAAAAATGCAGAAATATATGAATTTTCTTCTAATACTTTGGAGCCATATTCCATAGAAAAATCAGCAAACAAGTGAATCCATGAACACTGAACCACGAATAGACAGGGGTCCACTGTACTGTATTTGATTTGCTTAATATGATTTACTTCAGAAAGACTATGTGGTATTGGCACCCTGTTTTACTGCAGTTATTAAATTTTATTCAGTTTATTTATATAGCGCTAATTCACAACACATTGTCAAAAGTCACTTTACAAAGAAAAAGAAGTCAGTTCAGTGAAACTATACAGACAGATTCCAAGTCAAGTACATACATTCCAAATTATAGTGTAAACATAAAAAAACATCAGTCAGTCCCTTCATTTGCAAATCTGTTAACAATTCAAACTTTATCAAAACATCTTTTAAACTAAACAATGATCAGCAGGAAGTGCACTGATCAATATTTGGTAACAGCGAGGCTCAAGAGGAAGTTGTTACTCGTCAGCTAAGACGGGTAACAAATATGAGTCTGATGTTCCTTTTAAATCAAACTTGTGTTTGGTTGTATGTTAACTTTTATTATGATGAGATATAGTAAAGCCTGGTGCTTCCTGTGAGAACAACACCGAGGGTAACGTCTCACCTTTGTTTCTTTGTAAAGAGCCGACTCTGTTGCCTGGAACCCTCATAAGATGCTGATGGTCTGTCTGCAGTGCTCAGTTTTCTTGGTCAGAGACAAAACAGTAAGAGTTCCTTCATCCTCTGATGATTTACCTCTGATGATTTATGTGTTGCTCAGAAATGCAAGGCCTTTTTAAAGACTTAAGCAAATATTTAAGTGTTTTAATTTTATAAGACACCCAGGAATTGAAATTGGGTAAATGCAATCTCAGAGGAACAATGGGAAATCACATTTAGCACTGCTGTCTTTCTTCAGCGTCTCCTCCAGCGCTGCCACTCTGCTCGGGCATCCTACCTCTTTCAGCAGGACAAGTTCTACGACTTGAGCTACGACACCGGTAACAAATCAGTTCAGTGCAGCAGAAAGCCAGACGCTTTCAAATTCTGGCTTATGTGGAAGGCTTTGGGAACCAGAGAACTGGAGCAGAGGGTGGACACAGCTCTCGCAATGGCAAGGTCAGTTTGGGGGAAACATCTGTGTTGCAGGGCAGGGGTTAAACCTGGTTACATCAGGCTAAAACTTATCCTGATGGAATTAATAAAAGCTTTTGCTTTGCTTTGTAGTGACTAATTGAATTCAATTCAACCCAAAAATACATTATTAATACCAAAGGGAAATTAAATGTTGTTGTAACTAATACAATGGTCTTCAAAGAGTTGTTGTAGTTGTTGATGGCTGTGGGCAGGAAGGATCTCCTGTAGTGGTCTGTATTACAACGATTCTCAAGAAGCCGCTGACTGGAGACACTCTGTTGTTGTCTGACAGTCTGATGAAGAGGATACTCAGGGTCATCTTTAATGTTTTTCATTTTATGAAGAATCCTTCTTTACACAATCATCTCCAGAGGTTCCAGAACAGAACCAGCCTTCTTTATCAGCTTGTTGAGCTTTTTTATGTCACTGGCTACCGCAACAGATTTTGGCATGGGAAATTGCACTCTCCACAACACTTTGAGAAATGATGCAGCTTCTTCCCACTATCTCTGAAGAATCTAACATTCCTCAAGAAGTACAGTCTGCTCTCCCCCTTCTTGTAGACAACTTTACTGTTGCGTCTCCACTCCAGTATGTTGTCCAGGTGAACAGAGGTATTTATACATCTTCACCATCTCCACCAGTGTTTAACCTATTGTATGAAATCTACAACCACCTCTTTTGTTTTGTTGACATTCAATATAAGATGATTGTTTCCACACCATACCACAGATGAGTCCCGCAACTTTCTGTACTCAGCTTCTTGTCCACCCAACAACTACAAAAACATCTGAATATTTCTATAGATCACAGAGGTGTATAGAATGAAAAGGAATGGTGAGAATATAGTCCTCTGTGGTGCTCCTGTGCTGCTGACCACCTGGTCAGACAAACAGCCTTTCAGATACATAAACTGTGATCTGTTTTTCAGGTTGTTATTGAGGCATCCACCTGTGTCTTCTGGAGTTTCTGACAAAACAAATCATGCTGAATTGTGCAGTGCACTGGAGAAATCAAAGAACACAATCCTCACAGTGCTGCCTGCTTTGTTCAGATGACAGTGGGTGTATTGAAGCACTGTATGATGGTATTTTGAACTTCAACTCCACTGTGATAAGCTTGATCTCCAGCTTGTTCCTGTATGCCTCCTTGCTGTCTCTAATCTTGACTTTGAGTTGCTTCTGTAAATTCCTCAATCATTTCCTGACTCCCTCACTGAAGGCCCTTTTTTATTGTTTAGCAGTTCCTTCAAGTCACTGGTTATCCAGGGTTTGTTACTGGGGAAGCATCTCACTGTTCTGATGGAGATGGTGTTGTTCACACAGAAGTTGGTCACACACTCGGTGATGGCATTGATGTCCTCTCCATGAGGCTGGAACAGTGCATCCCAGTCTGTAGCCTCGAAACAAACATGCAGGGTTATTTCAGCTTACTTTGACCGTCTTCTCACAGTTCTCTGCATGACAGGTTTTTTTTGTTATATTGCTATCAGCCTCATGAGATAGTAGACCTCTTTATAGCTCAGACCCTTATAGCCTAAAAACTGTACTTTTCACAGTACCTGCTCTTTTTTGTCACTCAAAGTGCATGATTTCTTTTTTAGGTATCTTGCAGAAGAAATTAAAAAAAGAGAAGGGTTCCATTTATTGATGGAGGTAAGTTTAGCTAATATTTATGAACTGTCAGTTGATTTGAGTTTTAAATAGCTTATGGTTTTTTTGTCCTTCTGCAGCCTGAATATGCAAATGTTTGCTTCTGGTACATCCCACCAAGTTTGAGAAACTTTCCAGACAGCCCTGAGTTCCAGGAAAAACTACACAATGTATGTAATGTAACATTGTTAAAGTTATCGTGCAGTTCAAAAGTCTTGGTCTAACCCTATTTTTTGAAAGTCTATTGCTTTTGAAGAGCATATGGTTTTTTATGTACTTTTAAATGTGAGTTCTCTTGACTTCTGTAGGTTTTTAAACATTTTTTTTGATATTTTTTGCTCTTTTTTTTACATTTTCAGTCCAGTCCTTCTATCTGATCATCAACGTTACCTGTTTTCAAGTTGTTGTACAATCTATCTATCCACGCATTGGCTACGCCTGCTGACACGAGAGTGGACCCCTGGTATTTGTGGGAGTTAAGGACCACAACTGTCAGAAGCTAATATCGACAGTCTTCCTTATATCATAACCAGAGCTGTACTATTATCTAGAAGTCAGATATGAACCTTGACCCTTGAACCCCAGCTCTAGACTTTGGCATGTTGTTGTGGATTGTTGCTTGAGTTTGGATGTACAATCCTTGCACAGTTTAATTTAGTACCATTTGTTACCCCCTCTCCCTGCAGGTGGCGCCAGTTGTTAAGGAGCGCATGATGAAGAAAGGCAGCATGATGGTGGGCTATCAGCCCCACGGAGGCAAAGTCAACTTCTTCAGGATGGTGGTGATCAGCCCTCAGGTCAGCAGGGAGGACATGGACTTTGTCCTGGATGAGATACACAGCCTGGGAAAGGACTTGTGATCCAATGAAAGTCTCTCAGGGGATCGCATCTTCTGTAAGTTTATAACTAATCATTTGCAGAATGTTGCATCCTTGTGTATGTTGAATTAAGAACTCCATCAGAATTGAAATGTGTTTTTCAAATATCTTCCTTTTGGCATATAAGACAATGCTTGTGGTACTTTTAACTGTAATGTTATATTACCCTGGATGATTCATATTTTCAGAAACTGTTGACACCATTAAGTGTAAAAACCAAAGAAAAGTGATCTAAGTTTAGGGTGTAGTGTTTAGATTTACAGTATGTAAATGCACTGCAGTACACAGTGTTGTAAGAGTCCAACATTTATTTTCATGTCATCTTCAGATTTATACTTTGTTTGTGTCAGGAATATTTTTTCATGGGAATGAAACAATAATAAACCCATTGTCTCTGGTCCTGCTGGAGTGTGTGTGTGTGTGTTTCCTTATCATTATGTAAATAAATGATACTTCAGGGTCATGTGCCCCAATGTCAATTGGTCCCCCAGACTCTCCCTCTCAAAATAAATGTTGCCTCGACACAGCAGTGTTTATGAAAACTCCTGTGTCACCAAACTGGAAAACATTGGAGTGTCTCAGGCAGGACATTTTTGAAACACATAGGACAATTACTCGCGTGCTGCAGATTTGTATTTATTTAGTATGGGGGTATTGTAGAGACCTCTGACATTTAGATATTTCACACTGTGCTTTAAACATGGTAGATAACTATTTTATACATACAAATTACAGCTGCTGCTGTTATGGTTACAGCTTCTGAAGGGGATAATGGTATGCCTGACAGTAATGATTCTGATAATTGTGAGAGCTTTGATGAACAGGACTTTGAGACCAACTTAGAGCTGGCCTAATGGCCTAAAATCAATATCACAATAAATTGAGCGGTTCACCTCGATAATGATAAATGGACAATAACATAACCACTTTAATGGAATTTAAAACTACAGCATCTGCAAATGAGGAAAATGTACTTTTAGTCAAGACTTATTGAACAAATAAGGACAACTGAACAAGTTTAGAAGTATAAAATAACTTAACTTCCAACATCCTTGCTGAACCTAAAATCTTGCCAAACGATTGATGATGCGTTTTTGGGGGGGAATAAGCTGCTCCTCTTCATCCTTGACCGAGAGGAGACCGGTATGGCTGCAGCCTGGAGACGTCCCCTGTCATAGCGCTCATCTAATGGCGCTTGTCTTGTGAACTTAAGCCACACCCCCCAAGATCTTACTTTTCGAAATAAATCATGTTACATATCATCTACGGGGGTTGTGGCTTAGTTCACCAGGTGAGCGCCATGCGACGAGCGCTATGACACGAGAGGTCTGCAGGCTGCAGCCATACTGTCTTGCCTCGACCAGCTCTACTGGCGCCGCTTCAACGTTTGAAATTCCCTCTATTTTCTCAACCTCACTCTTTCACTTCCTGTTGCAGACTGGATGGGGTGGAGTCATGTGACTACAGACTGTACACGTAGTGCAGCATCTTAAAGGGACAGGAGGATAGCCTTCCTATACACAGCCAAAAAAGACTTTTCATTGTTTTTAAAACACCGAAAATACTGACATCGACAAAATAATGATGGTCATTGTCATATATTTCGATATTGGTTAATTTTTGGTTTCTCGCCCAGCCCTAGACCAACTGTAGGAAATTGGAGGGCTACTGTGCTTCTGATTTCAGTGTCTCATTTGATTAAAGCTTTGCAGTAACTTCCCACAGTTTGAACTGTAATATGGTATAAGTATGCACTGGTAACAAAATTGGGGGGGATGAACAGCGCAGACAAAGTGATTGACAGCGCTAAGACCCGCCTCCTGGCTCTGACTGGTTGTTTCGAGATATCACTGGGAGAAGGCAGAGGAGCTCGATTTTTTCAGATTATCTATCTCATACCATACCGTCACGACATTGTGACAGTTTCTACAAAAAATATATTTTTTATAAAGGTTACATACTGTAGCTTTAAGGAGGCATTTAAGTATTAATATTCAAGCATTGATACCTTTAAATATTTTGAATATGACGTGCAATTAAAACTCACTCAAAGGTTAAATACAGTGGATCTGACTCACATTGATAAATATTGTTCATTCAAACTAGTTTGTTCTGCTTCGCCTCCACCTCTGAGCCACAGTCCACATGGCTTGGATGCAACACAAAGTGTGCATATTATTTACTAAGGATCTTCACAAGTATAATCTTAGCAAGACTATGTACTCTACCATCAGCTGTTGCGGACTCTGCAATGTATTCAGCTCCATTAATGCCAAGTTCTATTCACAGTAAACCAGTGCATTTGTGGCAATATCGACACTACTCTCTGATACACTGTCAATATATTATCTGCTTTACCAGTGAAAACAAAAGTTGGTTTTGTTTTATACAAATATCAGGGATACGTACACCTCCATGAACCCCTCTTGGCAAAGCAAATCATAGTGGAGGAGCACTACAGGGGACTGTACTCTCAACATTCCTTTTCACTTAGCGGACCTCAGACTTGCAGTACAAGACAGAGTCTTGTCAACGGCAGCACTACTCAGATGACTGCAGTTGCAGGGTGTTTAAGGACAATAGCCTGAGTACAGGAAGCTGGTGGACAACTTTGTGGCATGATGTCAGCACAATAACCTCATCTTTGATGTGAACAAAACAAAGATGATTGTAGATTTGACAAGGAACCGGAACATGTCACACAATTTCCGTCATGGGAGAATATGTGGAGGTAGTGGAGGAGTATAAATATTTCAGTGTTCACCTGAACAACAGGCTGGACTGGAGACACAACAGTAAAACTGTATTTAAGAAGGAACAGAACAGACTATACTTCTACCTTCATATGTTTCGGTCTTCTTAGCCTTCACTGTTTGCAGATTAGTGGCAGGAATCTGTGAGACTGAGCAGTTTTATATCTTCATAAGTCAGTGCTGTTTTCCAAAACCTTGCATGGAAAAAAGTAGACCAACAATATGAAATACTTCTACTACTACTACAACTAATGAAAATAGCACAAAAATAAATGGAAATAAAGGCACAACACAATAAATATCAAAAGGAAACAGTGCAGTTCAATTTACATACAAAACATGTTAAAATTTTAAATACATCAAATTTATAGACTCGACAATTAAATATGCATTTAATACATAGATTTTTAGATTGAAATTAGAAATTTTAGCAGATCTATTGGTTTTGTATAGATGAAAAGCAGAAAAATTATTGCAGATGTACAGAACATCAGATGTCTTTGCAGGATCCAAGAGATGATAGAGGCTGTTGTTATGACTACCACTTCTGTTGATTCCTTTAGTTTCCAGAAAATGATGGACCTTTCAAGTCCATCCACAGCAGATGAATAAAAGCTCTTGATGGAAACACATCCTAGATCACAAGTCCTTTCCCAGATTGTGTATCTCTTCCAGGACAAAGTCCAAATCCTCCCTGCTCACCTGAGGGCTGATGACCACCATCCGGAAGAAGTTGGGCTTGTTCCCATGCTTTTGATATCCAATCATCATACTGCCCAACTTCATCATGCGCTCCTTAACTACTGGCGCCACCTGCAGGAAAAGGAGAGAGGGTTCAACTTTCTCAGTCTACTCTGATTTTTACACTTACAGATTGGTTCCAGCAGATTTTTGTTTCATGATTAAGCCCATGTTTAAAAATCATGTAATGTTTCGCAAATTTCAGGTACATGGTCATAAGAGATTAGTAAAAGAGGGTCTTATGTTGTATCATCTAAATCAACTCACAAAACTGTAGCTGACATGCCAACATATCAAAAAGACTCCTTACGGTGTGTAGCTTCTTCCACAGCTCTGGGCAGTCCGAAAGGTTCCTCAAACTCGGTGGAATGTACCAGAAGCAAACATTTGCAAATTCAGGCTGTAAAATATTTTTTTTCAAAAAGGAATACTTAAAACATTGAAAAAGCCATAGATCATAGGTTTCTTGAATTATGCATGTATTGGTGAAAGGAAAACGCACCTCTATTAACAACCTGAATCCTTCTCTTTTTTTGATCTCTTGTGCAAGATACCTGCATGAAAAAGAAGATTTAGAATAAGAATTCAGTCAAAAATCAAATGGCTAGGCACAGATACCACAGCAATAAGCATGGATGCACATTACCTGACTTGACTGCAGGGACTGAAGAAGGACAATTTCTTTGTATCAGTGAGTGTCCCATAGGGTAGTAGCAGTTAAAGGTATCAAATGTCATGTTTGTTTTACTCTGAAAGGTGTTCTTGTCCCTCATCTTGTCATCAAGACCTTTAGGGAAAGTAAACCTATGTTTACTCTTGTATACTACTTAATTTACTCCTTTTGGTCTTTGTAGAGTGTATCTAGTATTCATTTGTGATATCCAATAATAGTATCCATCAACCAAAGGCTGGTTAAGAGAAATGAGTGAACAATAATTTTCATGAAGCAATTTTTGTCTTGAAATATCATTTTGTATGACTGTGAAATCATCTCCTCTGTGGTGGACATGTATTTCTTTAACTTTCTTCTGCATTGGAATATAAAGTACTGGATGCAAGTGGAGAGAATATATATATAAAGTCAAATATATGCACCCCCTCAAATAATAGGCTAGCAGACCTACAACGGGTCATGAACAAACTTCGGATCGTTTTCTGGCAGGATGTAGGATCACGTCTACCATAATGCTACCACCACCCTGCCTGGCAGTTGGTACAATGTGTTCTTAGGTTTGAAAAGCTTATCTTGAAACCTCCATGAATATATGTATTGTCAATGAGACCAAACAGTTTAATCATTATCTTGTCTGATTGTGAAACATTTCTCCAAAGGCCAGTAGGCTTGTTCTGCAAACGTCATTTCATCTTGAAAATGTTGATTTTGGAGTCAGGATTTCTTTCTTAGTCAGGATACTTTCAGTCCATGTTGTTGTTAAAAAGGTTTCCCTGTGGCCTGAAACGGTGTTGCAGCAATTTACAGTTTGTGATGGACTTAAACCTTGGTGGTTCCTTGGGTTTTCCTGAACATAGCTGAACTCTATTTACATTTGAAGTTGACAATTTGGGACTTCCTCCAAGAATTGGCAAATAGGTGCCACAATTGAATAACTTGTATTATATACATTTGTTGTTACTGATGATATTAGAATTTGTAGTTGTTGAGAAATAGCTCCAAATGACTATCTGAACTTATGTAAATCCCCTTTTGGCCTTTACTAAGTTCTTGGTCATTTTCGGTCATTTTAATCTGTGCTGTGTTTTAGCCTGTGTGAATAAAGAAATTGAAAACTTAAAGAAAATTACAATAAATTGACAATTATGGACCCTGTGCTTTTTTTTTTTTTTTTTTTTTTTTTTTTTTTCTTCCAAAAAAAAAAGATCATTGCAATTTTGTGTTGATAACCATTCCATCACAGAAAAGAAAGCTCCAAATCTAAATAAAGCATTAATGTCCATGATCAATGGATGAAAAATTCTGATTGTAGCAGGTAGGAATTTTCTTGCAAACATTCTCTTTTTAAATATATGCTCTGCCCCAATTGCAAACTACTCTGAACAGCTAAGAAAAGTAAACTAGTAATAGTTTCCCCCCTGGAAGTCAGTAAGGGAAGACTGAAATTGTACTAATTTTTCCAGATTTCCAGATATGTAATGGTGAGTTGACTTATTAATGCAAGTAAAACAAATTGTCATTCTCAAACTGCCCAGTGACTGTGTAGATACTGGTACACAGGGGAAAAATAGAACAACAGGGGAGTTTTACTTTCCACTGTTGCTGCATGCATGCTTAGTATGAGGGATTGCTGCAAGTCAAAATTTTGATGCAATCTGCTGGGTTTCCTTAGATAGAAAACTTTCTTTTACAAACTGAATGATCAACTGGACTGGACTGCATTGATATTGTTTGATAACTATGATCAATTTGGAATGTATGAAACTGACTTTAAGTCTTTCGTGTGACTGGACTGAATTCTAGTTTTCATTATAAGTGAGTCATAATCATCGAAATTACAAGAAATAAAGACTTGAACTATTTTACTCTATGCGTAATGAATCTATATTATGAATTTTACATTCTGAAATTAGTGACAAAAAAATAATGAACTTTTTTAAAATATTGCAGTGCTGTATCTGTATGTCTGCAGACTTTTGACTACATGTATGCATACTACCTCATTTAAATGTAGGGAAACTGTGTCAGTGCAGAAAGATACTGTTTGCTCAGTAATGCTATTTATTTATTACACATTTTAGTTGTATCCTTCAGCTATGTTTCTTTTGACTGTGACTTTTGCATAACTTTCTGTAAATACCATCCCAAACTCCTTGTTCCAGGACTCACCTGGCCAAAGAAAGGGCTCTATCCACCCTATACTCCAACTCTCTGGTCCCTACAGCTTTCCACATGAGCCAGAACTTGAAAGCGTCTGGCTTCCTGCTGCACTGGACTGACTTGTCCCCAGTGTCATAGCTCACGTCGTAGAACTTGTCCTGCTGGAAGAGGTATGAAGCCCCAGCACAGTGGCAGCGCTGGAGGAGACACTTGTAAAAAGGAAAAAAGAAAAAGCTTGACTACTAATCTCAAAAATATTCGACTATTAGGCAGCTAAAATATTATTTTACTTTATTCAAAAATGCTTGTTATTGTAATCACTTGTGATATTTTTTAAAATAAATACTTTTGTCTGCAACAAAGCAGGTAATAAAAGTGCTTTTTTACACTCTTGTCTCGGACCAGGAAGGCTGAGCACTGCAGGGTAGCCATCAACATTTTGTGAAGGTTCCAGGCAACAGAATTGGCTCTGTTCAGGGAAGGCAGAGAAACAGTGAGCAGATTCAACTTAAAACTCTAGTCTTTTCATGAATGTGTAAATAAAAGTTGAAATCATTTTAAATCAGCAGTGACACTGGTAAGAAATGCCAGTCAAAATAAATAAATAAAATAGGACCATTAAATCGAGGATTATGTTTAATTATTTGGTATTTGTAGTCGATTATTAGAAGCACTGAATCTGCATTTTTAAGGGTTTTTAACAACATGTTTTTTTTTAGCTACTGATGCTGGCAGTTGAGTTGTCCTTGTGGTTTTAGACCTTACAGCTGCCTATGACACAGATGATAATGGCATTTTATATCATCTTGAGTACTGTGTTGTTATTAAAAGTGCAGCCTTGGAGTTTTGGTTTCAGTCTTACCTGACTGGTCTTAACTTTTTGTGTCAGCATCAGTTTGTATCTTCTACAGTGGTTCTTGGCTGCAGAGTGCCACAAGGGTCTATTCTAGGACCTCTTCTTTTCTCTCTGTATTTGTTTCCCTTGGGTTCCATTTTGAGAAAATGTGGAATTTAATTTCATTGTTAGGCTGTTGATTGTCAAGGCTACATTCTGGAGTTTCAATGACGAAAAAAGCGAAGTCATATTAATCTTGCCCAAGATGCCCTTGTGACAACCACCATGTGAATCTTGGCCCCATTATCCATCACTTTTGGGGGTGGATAATATGTTAAACTCTGATTGTTTTTAATCTTTATGAATGAACCTTGAGGGAGTGGAGCTCCGGCCAGCAACAGATCTACATATATGTGACCCATATGGACACCCATACCCAACTACAGTGCTGCTGCTCACCTCTGGATGCCCTTTAATAAGTGCTTGTGCTTCTTCGACATAAGAGCACCTCCACCCCAGCATGCCTGATGAAAAGAAAAATAAAACAATGATGATGTGAGCTGCTATAGAGACCTCGAGCAATAAGTCAGTAGACCAGCTCACATCCACATGCAACCACAGGTTGTGCTTCTCACAGATGTCGGCGATCTCATCAATAGGATCAAACGCACCAAACACTGTTGTTCCAGCGGTAGCATTTACAAAGAAAGGAGCTGCACCCTGAAGAGACACATGCATGCAAACATGCACACGTTAAAAATGTACTCGATGTTGACAGTGAAACATATGAAAGATGCAATAAATAAAGCCTGAGGCAGCCTCACTTCACTTTTTGCCTGCTGTATTTTTTCTTCCAGAGCAGATGGAATCATTTTACCCCTGAAAAGGAAAGAACATTTGGTTTATGATAAATTATATGAAGCAGCACTTAAAAAAAACAATGTTAAAGTCGTTGAGAATTTGTTTCTAGGTTCTCCTTTCCCTCACCTGTTCCTGTAAGCTATTGGTCAACAGTGTTAAATCACTGACTGGATTTTATTTAAATGAAAAAAAAAGTCATGGTTTGTGTAAAACTGAATAAACTTGTCTTAACTTAGCTTAAGAAAACTATTTTGTACAATAAGCTTATTTCTTTTTGAATTACATCTATATTTAGCTTGTGGGTTTTTTTTTTATAGTGTTACATAAACTGTATTATCCCCCTTACATATTTCTTTTGTTTTTGCGTTTAGTGAAGCAACACTTCAAAGAGGATTAGAAAGTGTCAGGAACAACTTACCTGTTATCAGAGGGCACCACATAAACATTCTTAGTGCCAAATCCCAGCAAAGCTGCTGCTTTAGCGATGGAGTAATGACCCTGAAAACGATGATACAGCTTAGAGATTTGGAAGGCCTACTTTTCTATACTTGAAATGGCAAAAACATAATAATTTGACTCTAATGACAGTACCAAGATTGTGAATTTGAAATTCATGTTTTGTAAAAGCACATTTTAAATAACTCATATAACATGATGCTGCCACTTCTATATTTTGCTGTTGAGATGATGTAATTTCTCCTTTTTTTCTCTAAATGTTGTCAAGGTCATTATGGTCAAACTCTTCAATGACTTTAGTGCATCTGCAAACTGTAATTTGGTTTCCTATGTTGGGTTTGGAGTAATGGCTTCTTTTACGCTGAGTGGCCTTTCAGCCATTGTCTGTACAGGACTCGTTTTACTGTCAATAATGACGGTCTCTTACCAGCTGCAGCTAGCATCTTCACAAAGTCTTTTGCTTTTGCTGTGGTGGTGATACAGACATCAAAGAACCTTCATCTCCAGGACACCCAGAACCCATCTCCATCCTGACTGCTGTGATGGCTGCACATTCCTATGGTGCTTAAACTTGTATATAACTGTTTGAATAGATGTATGTGGCACGTTTCAGTATCTGGAATATGTATGTAAGGATAAGGTGGATAGGTGGAGTTCAACAGCTCTCTTTCTGATATCTGATATGATTTCTTTTGATTTTCCCATGATGTCAAACAAGGAAGAAATGTGTTTTGTTTAAGGTGTTTAAAGACATTCATAGATGTGTCTCTATTTTAACTCAGGTGTCGTAAGGTGTCAGTCACAAACTTTAAAAGCTGTGACATCATCATCTGGTCTTTTCCAAATTCTTTAGAGGAGATAGCAATCTTTATGTGCCTCATTTCCACTGACCAGGGCGGCACGGGTTGGTACAGTTCAGTACATTATCTGATGGTCCGGCATGTTCAAGTGAGCATTCCCACCACCGGTTGGACTCTCACTGCTACTCTGATGTTCAAACCCAAACGCCTAACTAGGGGAACGACAAATGTGATGCACTAGTATATATCATGCTTGTCACATACAGGGATGTTTTTCTGTCCTCCCAACCAATGGACTGTGTTGTGTGATGCCAGTAGCTTCACCCTAACTGTCGCGAACTATTGTCCAATGGACCTAAAAATGAAGGGGGCCCAGGGACAGGTCGGTTGAATAGGCTGCTTTTACAATAGAGACAGACAAAATAGTGTACTGAACAACACCAACCCGTTCCTCTGTGGAAATGAGGCGTTAGTGCATGCAAACCTCTGACTAAAGGGTTGCTTGCTCTGGTAAAAACCAGTCCCGTGTTCTATGCTTTGCTTCATGTGCCAGCTACGCCATGAAGCTTACCAGAAATCGAGTGAACTGTCAACAACCATCCCCACTGCGAAGAGAGAAGTGCCGAGCCGAACAACATCTTTGCCAGCAATGAAATTTCTTAAACATTTGACTTGTTCTGACTTTAGTTGCTTATACGACTGGGTTGGATGGATGGCCTTGGCCACTTATAGACTCCATCGTTGGCATATTTTTATTTATAAGGCCATATTATATATATATATATATATATATATATATATATATATATATATATATATATATATATATATATATATAAAGTCTGAACTAAACTTGAAAAAAAATCTTTTCTGCTCCATCTTCTTGGAACCAGTTGCAGAAACATATGAACCTAAAGGTGTTGTTGTCACTAAATGTTTTTAAGGCTTCTCTTAATAATTTTGAGAAGGAATCATCTGTCTGTAAATGTTTTAACTGAGGAATTTTTAAATTTATTTATTTAAGATGGTGTTCACTTTTTCTGTTTTGCTGTGAATCTTTTGTAAACTCTGTGTGCTGCTGCCAGTCTTGGCCAGGATTCTCTTGTAAAAGAGATTTATAATCTTAATGAGATTTTCTTTGTGAAATAAAGGTTAAATAAAAATAAATAAATATTTGGAAGTGCGGCCAACACGGACTGAATAGCTTCATTCACTTCCTCCACTGCCATTGCCAAATTACAACCTTATATAGGCAGACCACAACGCTAAAACAGTGCAGAAAATCAACATCATTGTTCACAACTCTTCTTTCTGTTTGCTAACTGACCCGGACAACATTCTACTTAAGAAGTTGAGGTCAAAAAGAGAAATCCCAGACACTCCACTGAAGGGAATTGCGAAGGAAGGGACTGGCCAGATTAACGTATTTATTTTTGGCATTCAGCAAATAGAAGCGGTTTTACTGATCCTACCTGACCTAAGACTGGAAAACTTTAGCCTGTTTTGAAGTTAGACGGTTAGAATAAAAGCTATGTGTCTTTTCATGCAGTGCATGTAATTATTTGGGTTCAACTGCATTTGTCTATGAAACCACATGGAGAGGTAATGACAAAGGTTCTTCATAATGACGGTTCCGTCCTGCTTATGGTCAGTACTGGGTCGATAGTGTTGCAGTGCTTGTGAGGTAAAACAAAACTAATCTGAAGTATAACTTTTATGATGAGTTTCTGTAGAATCATACCTCCTGAGATGTTAACATGACCAGTCGTGGAGAAGCGTAGATCCCAATCTCTTTGAAGTCTGGGCAGTAACGATACCGTGCTAAATTTACAGCATACATGTTGGACATTGAGCCTCCTGGAGGAGATAATAATTCCAAGAAGAATAACGTTTGTCAAAAAAGGAGAAAAAAAATTATGATAAAGACCTTCCTCAATGCCAAAACTCAATTCAGTATGATTTAACAGATGACAGAAATAGTGCTGGTAGGCACACCTGGATTAAAGAGTCCATCTCCTCCTTCCTCCCATCCAATCAGCTTCATCATCGTCCTCAGTACAGCATCCTCAATTAGAGTGAAGACTGGGGCTACTTCATATGTGTACCTGATGGAAGCCATATGCATGGAATTTCATGAAATAATGCAAGGGTGGCCAATAGTTCATTTTTTATGAGACTCTTAAGATTATGTTGTATCTCTCACAGGCTGGTTTTTATTGCCTCAGTGATGAAACTTGCCACCATGGAATGAGGCTCCATCCCTGCAAACAGCTGGTTGAAGAAACGAGGATGACCTGTTGAGATTGAAATGAGCATCTATAAGATGATGGAGCTCATTGAGGGGTTTGACACCTCACTTGGTCTGAAACACCAACCTAAGGTAGCACCTTGTGACTTCAGGAAATATATCTACACTTTGATTCTCAGAATGACCACCATGCATTTCATGTGTGTACTCAGCGTTTATAAATATTCATGAGTAGTTGCCTTTTTGCATGTTGTGCTCAACCAATGCCCAACTAATGACTGAAATTGTCAAATAAAGTCAAACAAAATGGATGAATTTGAGTACTTTGAAGTTTAAGATATATTGATCATGGTGTGATTTTGGAATCTGCAAACATACAGGATATTCAACTCAATTCACTTATATCCTCATGTTTGTGTTATTAAGCATGCAAAATAATATCAACATTTCATTTAAATGAGAATAATTACCAGTCTTGACACTGTATCTGATGGCGTCCCTGCAATACTGCAGTATCCTGGACTCAGACTCTCCTGTATCCTTGAGCTCAAGATCCAGTAGCTCTTTCAGCTGCTCGGGGGACCGCCACTCACAAACCTGTTCAACAGAGGCAAACTGTTACTGTCAAATATCCTATATACTTTATAGTACAGCCACCAGACACAGTAACAAACTGCCAAGGAGCAGGAAGGATGTAGTTTTACCTTCTCTTTGACGTTTGTTGCTTTTTTTACTGCCTCTTGAATAATAATTTCCATGGCTTGTTGGATGAAGCTCTCTGCAGCCTCCATGTCCACAGCAGCACTTGAACCGCATTTTTCTGGGTTCAGCAGCTCTCCCACAGCAGTCTGGCCTTTAAAATTAATCACAGACAAATTTGAATAAATTTTTGGGGAATCCTTTCCCCCACCTTTCTCCCTTTTTTCTATTTTAGTGACCATTATATTTGAAATAAACCAAACGCAATTTCTAATAAAGTTCCATATATATACACCAAGTGGAGTATCATAGTGAAAGCTGTAATGGTCTACTTGTGAAAATAAATCTGTTGGGTCTCAACTTGATGCCCAGACAATAATTCTGAATGTCACACTGCTGCCAAAGATACATTAAAATAAATAAATAAAATTTATTAGATCAAAGGTAGTAAATACTATTAATAGTAGATCGGCCAATCCAATCCAGTATTGGACGTTTTACTGATCAGATCTGAAGGTATTTGAATATCATTACCTTCCTAAAATATTGGCCATTTTTTGCCAAAAGTGATTTTTGCAACAAAATCACCACCTCTGCCAAAAGATGATTTTGGCACATAAAAAAAAAAAAATAAATAAAAAAAATAAAAAAAATTAATCCTTTGGCAAAAAAATGACTTAGGGCATTATTTTATGAAGGTGATGATATAAGACTCAGAATCAGAGTCAGAATACACTTTATTGATCCCCAAGGGGAAATTGCTTATTTGTTGACAAGCAACTCCATCCAAAGTGTTTTAAGTTTTAGCAAATACAAATATAACTGTAATATAGAATTTATTTAAAAAAAATTGACATAATTGTGAAATTATAAGTCATTTAAATATGACCAAAAATAAAAAACACATTTTTAAGACAACATGTTAAGGCCACTAACACAAACACCGTAGTTGTGTATTGCTGCAGGCCATTTTAACCAAATTTAAATTCAAATTCAATTCATAATTCAAATTCAAATATACTTTATTTATCCCAAAGGGAAATAAAATAAAATAAAATAAATAAATAAAATAATAATAATAATAACAATAAATTAGCTTGGAAGTTTAAACTTACAATCAAACAATTGTTGCACGGAAAGATGAAATACACATCATAATCTCATACACTGAATAACAGATGTTTCAACGATATCATCTGTCTGTTGTCTTTACCCCATGTCTGGGGGTAAAAAGTCAGAATTCAGGTTGTTGGGGTTCTTGTGCCTGTCTGCAGCACTCATTGAGTGAGAGGCAGGGTATACCATGCACAGGTTGCAAGGTCATAAAAGTCAATGCAAAGAAACACAGGAGAGACAACCATGAACGCACACACTCCTAAGCGCAATTTAGGGTGCCAATTAAACTTCACATGGATGTTTTTGGACTGTCCATGGAGAAATACCTCAAGCTAGGATTTGAACTTAGGATCCTCTTGCTGAAACACATCAGTGCTAACAACTGTGCCACCATGCAGTCCCTAAATATATCAATAGATCTATATTTTCAATATTGCTTAAGATTTAAAAATGGGTGGAGCCTTTTAGGATATCCTTTTGGACAGTCTGTTGGGACAGAGAGCTTCTTTTCTGATATTTTATTGTTAAAAGGAGAAAAAAAAACAGACATTGGTTTTGTGTTTTGGACAAACACAATGGTTAAAGGAGTGGAAGTCGTGCCTGACTGTAATAATATCTGTGGAGAAAACGCTGGATCTCTACAGAGGAACAACAAGAAACGTCAACAGCAGCAGAGAGGCTAAGTCAAGGGTTCAAATCCCGGCCTAGGGTCTTTTTGCAAGGAGTTTGCATGTTCTCTCTGTGCATGTGTGGGTTCTCTCCAGGTACTTCTGCTTCCTTCCACAGTCCAAAATCATGACTGTTAGGTTAAATGGTCCTTAGGTGTGAGTGAGTATATGAGCTGTTTAGTGTACCTTTTCTCAGCCTGTCAAGTACACACACACACACACACACACACACACACACACACACACACACACACACACACACACACACACACATTTTTGGCTCTGCTCATGATTCCTTCAGTACAATGAATTTTGGTGTTAAATTTTAACCTCTTGTTTCTCAGTATTGTTTTCATTGTTTTTATGAGCTCAGTAGTGTCGTACAATTACTTGTGGTGTTCCACCAGGATCAGTCCCGGGCCCCACTCTTCATCCTCTACATGCTTCCCCTTGGCAAAATCATTTCCCACTTTGTTGTATCATTTCATTGCTATGCAGATGACACACAACCATATATTAAAACAGATCCGCATCCATCTTCATCATGACTCTCCATACTCTCTGTATGGAGGAGATAAAGACATGGATGACCCGAAATTTCCTTAAACTTAACAGTTCAAAAACAGAAGCTATTCTGGTGGGCAGTAAACATCAGTTGCAGTCATCCACCCATGTTACCTCATTTACATTTTCTGGTCAGGACATTACACTCTCCTCTTCTGTGACCAGTCTTGGTGTACGGTTCTATTCTCATCTCACTTTTGATACTCATATAAAT
This sequence comes from Anableps anableps, assembly GCA_014839685.1. Taxonomy (NCBI): domain Eukaryota; kingdom Metazoa; phylum Chordata; class Actinopteri; order Cyprinodontiformes; family Anablepidae; genus Anableps; species Anableps anableps. The sequence continues at coordinate 35,733,191 of CM026072.1, forward strand.
CATCTCTGAAAACCTTTGTTTTCTGAAAAATATTGTGGCTCTTTGTTCATCTCTTACCCAACCAGATGTTGAGAAACTTATCCATGCATTTATCACTTCAAGGTTGGACTGTTGCAACTCCTGGCTGTTTGGAATTTCAAATAAAAATTTTCAAAAGCTGCAGAGAATTCAAAATAGTGCCACTAGAATGCTTATGCAAACAAGAAAATATGACCACATCACCCCAATTCTGTACTCTCTTCACTGGCTCCCCATTTCTGCTCAGATTCAATACAAGACCTGTCTTCTCACCCACCAGTGTATTCATGGGAGTGCACCTGATTATCTCAAAGAACTACTATCCATGCACAACACAGGACGCTGCTTTCGTTCCACTGGCTCTTTTCATCTTCATACTCCTCACACAAAGTTAACATCGATGGGTGACAGGGCAATTTTCTCAACTGGTCCTCATCTGTGAAATGAGCTTCCAGACCACCTGAGGGCACTGCAGACCATGGAGTCTTTCAAAACAGAACGGAAAACATCCTTGTTCTTAAGAGCTTATGATTAATATTTTAAGTGAATTGTTATTGTTTTTACTCTGGTTAATGCTTTCATTGTCCTTCTATAGCACTTTGAGATTTACATGTAAAGTGTGTTATAAATAAATTATTATTATTATTATTATTATTATTATTATTATTATTATTATTATTATTATTATTATTAACAGTGTTGCTAATGTTTGTGGTATATTGTAACAGTGTGCTGCTTGATCTGCCTATGTGTCCTTCCCTCCCCAGCAGGTTGGGGAGAGAACAAACATTAATTTGTTCTTAATAACTCACCTGGTTAAATAACGGTTAAATTTTAAAAAATCATGACTGAATGATTTTGTATGATTTTGTGAATTTTCAAACCACTTTTCATAGGAATAAAAGGATCATTATTAGACTTATGCATTATTAATCTTTAAGTTCATTTTTTTCAATAACTCACTTCACTGTGAAGTGAAGCACATTTTACAGATTAATTCCACACAGACTGACATTTTAAAGTCTTTATTTCTGCTAATTATGGTGAATATCTGCTTACAGTTAATGAAAACATGACATTTAAGATTTTAATATTACACCAGAGCAATAACAAAAACATTTTTATACAAACAGTTTGGGCTTAATGAAAAGTATAAAAATGATAAGTATGTTTAATACCTGCTTAAAGGTTATTTTCACAAGGTACTTTTAAAATGACAAATCTGCCTCATTGGAACACATATTCTAATTTATTGACTATGACTAATAAAGTAAAAGAAAAAGTTGTTGTTACTAAATGTATGCAACTGAAATGATGCCAACACCATGAACTGATAAATATAACATGAAATCTCATTGGCCAAGATGGGCATGCGTATAAGGGAAACTGTCCTTGCTGTGGCTAATTTTAGGATTTATTATCATCCAAGCCTGCTTGGATGATAATAAATTTTATATAGCATTGTAAAGCATTTTATATAGTGAATCAGTTCACTATAAATAACTGAATTAAACTGAATAGAACTGAGGTAAGTATGACATCATTTTTATATACAAATATTGTTCTTAATTGATTTGTACTTTGGGTCACCAGAAGCAAGAGCAGGAGCAATATTCTGCTTCCATATAACTTGAAAAAAAATATAGCAAATATACTTTAAAAAAAAAAAACAATCCCTTTATCATTAGAAAATACTGTGGTGAGCCCTCATTTTGTTTCTTTATTACTTGCTTTTCTTCTTTCATATTTTCACAGTACAGTTTGGCAACAGTTCTGGCAGTCATGTTTAATATTTATGTTCTGTCCTTTTAATTTTCATTTCACACCAGGTGCACAGTAAATATTCTAATAATTATGTAGCCATTAATTTATATATTAAAGTTTCCCTAACGGTTTTGCTTTTTAAGTCAGATAATTTTATTTCCCACAGTCATTAATGCCAACACAAACCTACTACCCTGTTGTGACTCAGATTTAGGAATCATTTTATGATTCTTTATGGCATTTTTTAATCATTTCTTCATAAATGGTTTGTCCTTGTGGAAAGATTGCATTAGAGCTTATTTGCATTTGCCTCTCTGCCTTTCATGCAGTTGCACTCTTTGACTGTACACGGATGTGCACCTTCAGTTTGGGTGTCATTGTGCATAAGTTTTTATATGTATGTGTGTGTGTGTGTGTGTGTGTGTGTGTGTGTGTGTGTGTGTGAAGAGATCATTTGGTGCATATGTTTGAGACTGACACACTGAGAACTTCCATCCTGTGTGAAATCCGTTTTGCTAACACATAGTGTAAAAAGTTTACTATTGACTCATAAAATAAGGTTTAAGGATTTTTTTTACCATATTTATTAAGACATTTGCTGGATCCCATTATTTTTACTGTAAAAAACTGAAATGCAATATAAAACCAGAGTAGCTAATATCTTTGTGAATGTTTGTTAGACATGAAGACATATGAGTAGATTTTAATTTTGACATTATTTGATAATGTTTTGTATGGAAGAGGATTAGGGCCACTGAGAAAAAAAAAAAAAAGAATTCTTACTTTAATCTCATCATTCTGACTTTTTACCCCCAGAATTGTGACTGATCTTCTGAGATTAAAGTCACAATTCTGAGAAAAATCAGAATTCTAACTTTTCTTCCATGGCTTTTGTTATGCAAACCAAGTAAATATGGTAAAAAATTGAAAGAAAAAATAAAAAAAATCTTTGTCAGTGAACAAAGGTGTGTTTCGTGGAACTCACCATTCATGTGTCTCTCCATACTAGGATCGCCAGAAGTGATGCAGTTGTATTTTGTTGCCTGCAGCCCAATATACACTTACAGTCAGATGCCTCTATATATAGAGAGAGAGAAGGTTGGACTATCCTGATGTCATGGAATTTCCCACTGATCCATATGAATGTTAAACCACCAGGAAAAGCTGCACCATGCAACAATGTTGTGTGATTAAACCTGTAATACAGTTTTAATTAATGTTATGTACATTTATCATGCAAGCATTTTTTCCAATAAGATGGAAGCCTATACAAATAAATATGTATACACTTCCAAGGATATCAGTAGAAACAGGAGACTGAAGACTAGCAACAGATATTTATGACCCATCGAAACATAACTGCTTATAGATGTTCACATAATTACAGCAGGTTTTCAGTGATAAAAACAATTAGTTTGCTGGAGGTACAGATACAAAATGGGTGCTATCAGCACTAATTACAACTAAAGACCTCTCAGTCTCAGTCTGAATGACTTCAGTCCATAAATGAAGCTCTGGCTAATCATTAAAAGTTTTGAACTCTATGACCTTCAACAAGTAAGCATCATGACATATTGAAGAAAAAAACCCCTGCAGCATCATAAGTATTTCTCAATTGTATATTCATCCAACAGGATTTTAATTCCGCTTTCTTTCAGTCATGCTCCAGCTCTACTTTCACTTTTAGGTCCAAATACTTTTGCTCCAGCGACTGAGCTTATGTTTTATTGTTTGAACTTTTTGGACTAAATATACAATAGCTTTGCAGGGCAGAGTTGATATTCTGGTGCAGGGAACAGAAGAACAAAAAACACATAGCCAACACTAATGTTCACTGAAAACTACAGTCAAACTCAAGGTTGTGCAATACTTAGACAGTGAAATGCTGCTCTGGCACAGGATCCCTTAACTGAACATTGCCCCTCTCATTCGTGACGGAAAGTTACTGAAAGTGGCTGTACTGCTGGAAGTTAATGAATCTAAGAATCTGTCAATATCAGTCACATGGGGTATTCAAATGATAAGTATAGAAAAGAAAGGGAGATCAGGTAACATAGTCCATTGGTCACTTTGTCTGTAAGACTGGGGAGAGACCAAAGTTCAAGTTATGTGGGAAAAACGTAAGTTGAGTGGATGCTGACCTGTAGCTGCTATGGCGATACTTTCAGTGTCAGGTGCCACAGTGACAATAATGCAAAGATGGTCTGATTGGTCCCAATCAGACCATCAAAACATACTGAATATCAATCACATAATTGATATTGTTTTAAAACAAATCCCTGCAACCTAAAATTGGCAAAGTTACAATGCATTCTGAAGCTCTGAAATGTGGTTATTTTATCCCTGAAACATGTATTTCTTTGCAACATTGTTATGTGCTGGGATGCATAAACACTGTAGACCCATCGCTGCATCAGTGCCAGCTCCACCACTCAGTCTTGCTTTGTTTGGCAAGAGAGCTACACAGCTGTATTAAAGCAGAGCAGGAAACTCAAAGAAAATCAGAGAAATTAACATTAAAAGTCGAAATGCCAAAACGTTGTTTTCTGCATAAATACGGACAGGTAGTAAATACGGTAGTCATTATTTTCCCAAGGGAAAATACTAGGAGGTTGGTAGAGAACTATTCAGTGCAGAGAAACATAAGACTAAACCCCGTGGGAGCCTTCAGAGCAACGTCTTGTGTTCCATCAGCTTTTTGCTGCAAGCATATTTTCATTTGCTTAATAATTGTATTTAATTATTAATAAGCCTTAGACTATGGTGTATTGCTATGTTACATCTGTAAGCAGCAAGCCACAGCTCATAGCTCCAGCTGTCCTGTCCATCCATCTCGCCTGCATGGTTTGGACTTGGTTGGGACATAAAGTGTGTGTTGATAAGTGATAAAATCAGATATAAAATCTCACAGATTGTTTTCAAAGTTTTCCAATGAGATTGAAATTATGTCAGGTAGAGGGATATATGCCTCACGTATTTGTTCAATAAAAGCTCTGTTTGTCATGAAAGCATTAAAACTTCAGTCTAAATAACTCTGCAGACCAACTTAGTGATAATGACGCTAACTCCTATATATGCCCCTTGGGAAAATAATCAATAAGCAGTGAATAAATTCCTAAAAAGAACAGTAACAAAAGTTGGGCATCTGTGGAACTCATGTTCCCAACACAACGGGATGTAATTATGTATCTGGAAAAATATAATAATTTATTTATCACAATGTTTCTAAAAAGCAATCCTTTACACAGACACTTTGTTTTTTCTTAGCAGTGATCTTTTCCTGGTTCCTGCCAATTAATGCTGTGCACACAAATGGAAATTTGAAGCGTAAAAAAAGGGTTAGGTCGTCCTGAACTATTTCTGTAGTTATGCTGCTTTAGGCTGAGGCTACTAGAGGATAAACTAACCACTTTTCCTCACTTTCTTCTTCTACTACAATTTGCATCATCTGCTGTTATTTCAACTATTAACTTTTTGTTTTCACTCATTTTCTTTTCTTCCAATAGAAGCTTCACCTGGTCTGACATTCCATTGGCTGTGATACGTTCCTGGAGAAGGGCATGGGCTGAGATGCTGCTGCCAACAGTTAAACATTGTCCCTCTCTTGCTGTAAACTTTTTACATTTCATTAAGATAGAAAGTACTCCTACATCAGTTCTTCTGTTTCTTTTTTGAGCATTCTGCTCTGTTGCTCCCCCAGTTGGTCGTCGCAGATGGACGCTTGTACTGAGCCAGGTCCTGATTCTCCTGGAGGTTTCCTGCTGTTAAAGGGGAGTTTTTCCTCTCCACTGTCACTACATGCATGGTTGGTACGAGGGATTGCTGTAAAGTCAACAACACAATGCAAGCGATTGTCTTCTGTCGCTACATGTTCGTTCTGGAGGAGTGAATGCCGCAAGTCAAGGTTTGCGGCAAGATGCTGCATATTTTATATGTCTGTTGCTGAGAGTGTAATTTCTTCTGGCTTAATTTGTTGGGGCAGCATAATCAGAACCAGGGACTTAAAAAGGCTTAACAACCTGATAAAGAAGGCTGGTTCTGTTCTGGGGACGACTGTGGAACCCCCGGAGAGGATGATACAAAGGATTTTACACAAAATCAAGAAAGTTAGTCAGAGGCTTCTTCAAATTTGCTGCAATACAGACTGCTACAGGAGATCCTTCCTCCCAACAGCCATCACCATCTACAGCTCTTTGAAGAATCTTGACTAATTTGAGTTACAACAACATTTAATTTCCCTTTGGGATCAAAAAAGTATTTTTGAATTGAATTGAATTTGAAAGTCAATAACTTGATGCAATCTGCTGGGTTTCCATGGAAAACTTTTTAAACTAATTTGTATAATAAACTGAGGTTAATGCACTGTTTGTACTTGGATTGATTGGAATGTATGTGTGACTGAACAGAAGTGACTTTTTTGTTAAGAGCATAGAGGCGGCATTTGTTGTGAACTGGCGCTATAGAAATACACTGAATTGAATTGAATTAAAAATAAACATGCAGTGGATCCAAATGTATGACAATGCTTTTAATTAGACAATAAGCACGCTAGCATGACTAAACACAATGGGTACAAGAATGTTTTCAAGATTCAGTCATGCAAGACATTGCTAATATGTGTAAACACTCTAGGTAAAACGCTTAACATAGTTTAGATTCAAATGTTAGCATGCTAATATGTTTAAACATTATGAATAAAGATCATTTAGATACAACCAATAGCATGCTAAAGTGTCTGAACTCTATTGTTACGAACAGAACATTACTCGGTAGCTCTGTTTTTATCAATATTTTTATGCACATTTTGAAGTGTTTAATTAGAAAAGGTTGATGGAAATGATAAAATTCGAAAATCTTCCTCAATTTCACAAAAAATTTTTACACTCGCCTGTGGTGGATTTTGGCTTTTCCTGAAAAAGGGTTAATGCGCAAAAGGGAAGATGGAAACACAATCGCTGAATAAGTGCTGACACAGTGAACTTTCCCATCCACTGGTGGGTCTGTGCACGAAACTTGGAAAATTTCAAAGTCCAAGCCTCCAGCACGGAGGGGAGGACTATCAGCCTGCGGTGGCCGGGTGAGAGGCACTCCAGGCTGGGATGGGAGTGGTGGAGCCAGGGGTCAAGTTAATGGAATATTTTCCATATTTGGCAGATTTTTTAAAACGTGAAGGGAAAAGCTGATGGCCATCTGTCATTTTTATGGATTACAATTCACACACCTTATAATGGGTGCAGATACACAGATATTTTCAACATTACTCATAGAGTACATCATGGAGGTAACTAAATCAATCAGCCAATAATAATAATAATAATAATAATAATAATAATAATAATAATAATAATAATAATAATAATCCCAACTGAGTATTATCTCTGACCTGGACTCTGAACTAAATACATCTCACTATCTGGGAGCTGACAGCACATTGAAGAGCTATGGACTATGGAAAGGATGCTTGGAGCACATCTGGTGCAAAAGGAACACATTCTCCCTCATTCAGAGAGTTTTGCTGACTTCTGATTGCTTTAATTTGAGAGATGTTCCCTGATTTCAAAACTTTGGCTGAAGTGCCGCTAAATACACTACAGAGTGTGGATTTAGCCTCCAGATCAACATCAAAACCTTGAGACATTTGATTAAGCACAGGTGGGTGCACAAATAATGTCCATGTTCATAATTTAAGTCCAAGTTACATGTATTCATCTGCTTCATGTGTAATAGCACGATGCATATTCTCTGTTCAACTTGTTAAATATTAATTAAACTGAATGAAAATTAAATGCAATTGAATATGACATCATTGTCACTTGAAAAAATGATGGGTAGAAATAGAATATGACGGATTTTTGTTTCACGACTGTCAAAATGACGGACAACAAAAAAGTCTATCGCTACCTCTGGGTGGGACGCTTTCATCCACTGGTGGGTTTGTGTCTCACTAGAGGCACAAAACTTAGAAAAATATTTACATCTTCCTACAGCTTGTTTTTTTTTTACATCCATACGTAGCAGCAACAGCTGATGAAATTGCGCTTTGTACAGCCTGCTTGATTAGCTTCAAACCAATAGATGGAAACACACCTAATTTGCATTTTCTTTTTTGCAACACTTTAATAGTTTGCTCAAAATTCCCATGACAATTAGATGGAAACAAGACTACAGACTATTGCCAAAGTAAACCAACAAAAGTGTCATTTTGACATGCAATTGTATATTCAATTGTAGAAATCACAGACAAACAAGATAAGAGCTTTAACTATGTATACTAGTTGTCACTCCTAAAAAATGGGAAACAAGGATTTATCAAGACAAAGAGCATATCAAAAGTATTCCAGGCAGACTCAGTAAGTGTTAAAATTGGGTTTATTTCAATGAAACTCTCTATTTCAGCATAAATTCTGTTTTAGCATAACTTTTGTTTTAGCATCAATTTCTTTTTATCATAACTTCTGTTCTGGCTTTCATTGTTGTGTTGTGGCTTTTGCATTTTGTTGACACTTCTGGGCCTCAGCCACAAGGACTTAATCAGTACAAACAAATGAACTGATATGGAAAGACCTTCACAGGTGACATTTGTAAACAACCTCAAATAATGCAAATATAGACACACGTGAAAGCCAAAACACAAACACCAACAGATCACATATTTATTTTAGCTACATATTTTCTTTTGATAAAAAATGTTTTATTATTCACAATCTGATGATCGTGATCTCCAGCTTTCACTGGAGAAGTTCACAGCTGAGTGTGAAGCGGCCAGGATGAGGATCAGTGTCTCCAAATCCAAGGCCATGGGTCTTGAGCTGGAAAAGGGTAGAGTGCCTTCTCCAGGTCGGGGAAGAGGTCTTTCCCCACATGGTGGAGTTTAAGTATCTCAGGGTCTTCTTCACAAATGACGGAAAAATGGAGCAGGAGATCGATAGGTGGATTGGTTCTGGGTCTGCAGTCATGTGGTCTGTTTTGGTAAAGAGAGAGCTGAGCCAAAAAGCAAAGTTCTCCATTGACTGGTCAATCTACATTCCTATCATCATCTATGGTCATGAGCTTTGGGTTGTGAACGAAAGAACAAGATTGGAGATACAAGCGGCCGAAATGAGTTTCCTCCGCAGGGCTCTCCCTTAGACATAGGGTGAGAAGCTCGGTCATCTGGGAGCGACTCAGATTAGAGCCACTGCTTCTCCATGTCAGTTGAGGTGGCTCGGACGTCTGGTTAGGATGCATCCTGGAGGCCTCCCTGGTGAGGTGTTCTGGGAACATCCCACTGGGAGGAGACCCAGAGGAAGACATGGGAATGCCTTGGGATTCCCCCGGAGGAGCTGGCCCAAATGGCTGGTGAAAGGGGAGTCTGGGTCTCCTTGCTTAGGCTGCTGGCCCCATGACCCGACCCCAGATAAGCGGAAGACAAGGAATGGATGGATGGATGGATGGATGGGATGGAAAAAAACATGCAATCCTTGAAGGATCTTAGCTTTCTCAAGAAATACAGTCTGCTCTGTCCCTTCTTGTAGGTGGCTTCACTGTTGAGTCTCCAGTCCAGTCTGTTGTCCAGATGAACACCAAGGTATTTATGTACCTCAAGCACCTCCACTTCTATTCCCATGATGGAAACAGGGTTTGATCTAATGTTGTTTCTCCTGAAATCTACAATCATTTTCAGGACCTAGAAGACTTGCTGAGATAAATGAAACCATGAATTCTGCTACCAAAACATCCTGAAGGAGAATGTCTGGCCATCTGGTGGCGATCTTAAGATGAAACGAACTTGGGTTCTTCAGCAGAACACACCAGCAAGTCCACCTCTGAAAGGCTGAAGAAAAAGGGAATGAAGACTGGAGTGGGCTAGTCAAAGTCCTGACCTGAATCCTATTGCGATGCTGTGGCATGACCTTTAAAAGGCCGTTCATCCTTAAAAACCCTCCAGTGTGGCTGAATTACAAAAATTCTGCAAAGATGAGTGAGACAGGATTCCTCCACAGCTGGAAAAGACTCATTGCAAGTTATCCGAAATGGCTGACTGCAGTTGTTCCTGTTAAAAGACCTCAACCAGTTATTAGGTTTAGGGGCAATCATTTTTTCACACAGGGCCATGTAAGTTTGGATTTTTTTCTCCCTTATTAATAAAAACCTTCATTTAAAAACTGTAGTTTGTGTTTTCTTGTGTTGAGGTGACGAAGGACATTGAATGTAGTAGCTATCATCAAATGCTTTATTTGAAAAGTAGGTGTGTTAATTTTCCAAGCTAGTATAAGTAAATTTGTATCTTATCAATGTTGAAGATGTGAAGATCTTGGCCTAATATGCTAATTTTAACAAATTTGACTTAGTTACAGCTTTATCGCAAAAAAATGAACCAAAATCCCAACTACTGTTAGAAGCAAGGGAGAGATACCCATAACAGTGGACTCAGTTCACACAGTTTAAAGGACAAACAAAAATGAAAATGTATTTCTCATTATTTTACAGTTTAACAAATAGAAAAAACCTAAACCAGGCAATGCTTGATTTTTTGAAAGATAAATGTTAGAGGAAAAAAAATGGTTATGTTCCTTTTTATACAGTAAACATGTTTCAACTCTATGTATACTTTTTAAGCCTTGTCCTGCTAAAGGCTCCTATTCACCAAGTTTGACCTTTGATCAGAATCATACAGTTTAATATTGTTTTCGGAACCTCTCACCTTTATCAGACATTTGTGAATATAAAATCATTAAGGAATAAGAAAGTCCTTGAACATTATATGCCCCAGTCTTGAGTCGTTTGCAACCTGCAATAAAGCATGGCACCACTAATGCAAAAAGATTACTGCTGAAGACACGCAAGCATCTGAAATTCTCTCCTGCTGCTTTGATAATTCTTAGTAAAAGGGGCAGAACGCTATGAAACCTAAGTGATAAGATAAGATATGAGGTATCGGCACCTCTTGAAGTGTAAATTGAGGAACATAAGGGTTGCAATCCAATTAGAATGATCAATTTTATTGAAAGCTCATTGTCATGAGGAAAATTGTGTTAAATATTTGATTTCTATCTCTTTCTAAAAAGTTTTATTTTGGATACATTGCTTTGGCAAAACTTGTCTTATTCAACATATTAACAGTGATTTATTCAGCTTGCAACTGATCTATATCTCACTGCATTTTCTATTTTGAACCAATTCATCTCTGAAATTGTTTTGAGTACTCATATTAGTGTGCACAAGACTGGGACGGCTTTGAAACTCTTTAATGTATTTTTTTATTAAAGCAGTTTTATACTGACAGTTTAAATTGTGTTTTCTTGGAAGAAACTGGCTCTAATCCAAGTTTTCCTCTCAGATAAGATACAAGGAAACTGTCCCATGGCAGTTTTTGACACTTTCATAAAACATAACTTATTAATCCATCCTGTGGAGCATGACTTTCTCTTTTTACACGTATGCAGAAACAGACAACTCTACTTGTAGTAGGTAACAGATGTTAACATAATGAAAGCAGAGGATAGTGCTGTAGTATCCTCTGTATGAGCTTAGTTGATCAGACAATCAAAATTTACTCATAAAGCACTTTTCATAAAGTCAGGAATAACACAGTTATTAACAGAGGTTTAAACAGGTCAAAGAAATCACTAGAGACACACATTTAAAATGACAACATTAAGAAAACAAACAGAAAATAAATAACTATATCAATGATAAAATGATTTAGAATAAGAAGAGAGAGATGAAACAATTAATTGAGGGAATGTAAAACTGTGGAAACAATCATGTAAAAATAAAAAATATAATAAAATCAATATATTTTTTTTAAAAGTCTAAAGCTATGTTTAAAACCATAAAAGGAAACATACTAAAACATGAATGATCAAATCTAATAATATTAGAATATGAGACATTACCTACCATGACTATATATCATAATTTTGAAGATGGATTGTGCTTTGTGTGCAAAGATTCAAGTTTGAGACTCCAGACTCGACTTAGACTTGTGCCAGTAAAGACTTGAGACTTGACTTGGACTTCTTGTCTGAGACTTGAGTCCTAGAAGCTGGGAGAAGAATAACCAACACACCCACACAACACCCTGGGTTCCTGACAGAGGGAAAGTTTGAAACATTAATATGCTTAATAATTACCATAAATCCATAAAGGTCAAATATACTTAAAGTCCCACAGACATCAGCTTTTTAGATACCACAGTCTTCCTAGAATCAGAGAGTAAGCAGAAGAAAGTTTGGACAAAAGTTTACTTTAAACCAACTGATACCCAGTGCCATAGAAAGGAGTTGTATCTCCTGAATAAATGCAGTCTTTCTGCCTTGTGACGAGGGAAAATTCAGCCATCCGCTTAATTTGTGGTGAATAGAAACTTGTTCTTTCAGGCAAAATATAAAAAATCATGTTTAAAATTCAATTAAGCTATTTCATCTCATCTGTTTCCATTTCCATCCATTCTGCTTGGATTTAGATGCTACTATAACCATCTTGTTTAAAAGATTAAGTCAGCGGGGCAGCTCCCACTGCTTTTTCAGAACGATTAAAAAACAAACCCTGGTTTTGCTCAGCAAAGAAGTAACAAATTGGGGGGGGGGATACCATACTGCTTTGGTCTGGAGGAAAAAGAAGAATCTAAAAGATATACTGGTCAGAGCCAGATTCTGCAGAAATGAAAGACAAAACAGAAGATTAACGTTGGGCTTTCAGACATCAGCAATTTATCTTTAAGCCACATGGGGGAGTCATTGTGCAAATTACTGGCAGATTCTCTCTTGAAAGTAAAAATGTATTCTACTGTATCCTGTGTGGTTTCTGTGGCCGTCCTGTCCTTATGTAGGACTAAAACAGCACAACATCCAACTTCAGGGAAGGCAGAGTGACTACTCCCCTGATACAGCCCTTTTAAGACCATCCAGTTCAACAATGATCCCTCACAGACTTAGAAACATGCAGCTCAGGGATGGAGGACCAAGGGAAGAGCATTGAGAGGATCTGGAATGGACATCTTAAATCTAAAGTCTCTTTTGGGAAAAATTGTATTTTTCATGTCCATTGTCTTTCTCAACTCCCCCAAACAAATAATTAAACTTAGCTGACATCTCTACTTACTTGTAAAATCAGAAGATCCCATTTACTGGTAAATCTGAAGGATTTCTGGATCTCCAACAGAATCCAGAGTATGTGATGTTACCTGAAACCTTAAAGTAAAGTAAAATAATAGAGAGAATTGGACCTTTTTATATGAATGTCTCGTTTTTCCATATAAACCCTAATTCATTTTGATATACTCCTAGCATAGGAGTATATCAAAATGAAAGTTACACATTTTGGAGGAATATACAGTATAGAACTTATGCTAAACTTGCTCAGATAGCTCTAAGGCTAAAGAGACATCACAATGAATCATCTTTCACCAAAAATCTTATTCCAATATACTTTTAGTTTAATACTAATACTAGATTTAGGATTACTCAAATATGTCATCTCTTAGCCGGCACCACAGCCCAAAACCTAACCACCTAGAATGGATAAGGCATCATTTCTTAAAAATGTCACTTCCTCCATCTCTCTTAAGCCTCCTCTTAACCACAAACTTTTACAAACACTGTTGAGATACCTCACAAGCCAAATTTTTTTTATTCAATTGTAATAACATTATGATAATCCTAAAATATAACCTTTGTTCACAGTCTCATGGACACCTAACCATTCCCCAGTCATGTCTGACCCCTCTCTCCAAATTCTCTCCTCCTCCTGCTCCCACTTCCTCTTTCTCCTTACTAAGCACATCAGATGCAAGACAAAAAAAATACATATCTCCAACCTAAGCAACATGCCTGTACCCACCAGAAAATGCGAGTTCCAAAGCAACACACTCAGCACAATTAAAATCATAAAGGTTGTCTGAAATGGTCTCTTGAAACATCCGCCAGCTCTATACACTCCGCATAAGTTGGGAACCAGTTGTTCATAATTCTTCCCAGATTTCAATCCGCTGGTCCCCCACTCTAAGATCCACGGAACTATCGTGAAACAGGGGGAGCCCAATAACCCAAACCCTAACCCATCTCACTCAGCCCTACACCAAACTGTTTCTGTTATTGGACTGATTCAGGGGGATGTCATTGTGACACCAAACCACCCCTAACCCTACCCTGGCCTTCCCCTGTTGGCTTCCCCTAACCCTAACCCTAAGTTCTGGTTTTTCCTTCCCTTACCCTAAGTAGCCTTGTTCTATGCTTTGCTTCTTCCAAAGGTTCTGGACCCTCAGTTATTGAGAAATGATTGCTTGCTGGAAGCTTGGACTCTGCTGAAGTTTTAAACCGCTGGATCTGATTTTACCCAATTGCTGCTGTTTGGCTGTGATGTATGTAACACACCAGCTACACTATGAAGTTTTGGCGGAAATTGTGTGTGCTGTAAACAACAGTTTGACAACAAACTTTGACTTCTTTGGTTATGTTTTTGTAGTTTATAAAACATTCATACGTGAGTGAATCATCAGTATGCAACTGAAACTGAATGACAGAGGACATTCTCACTCTGTGGTACCTGGTGATCAAAAGTACAATCAACAGGTTTTTAAAAAAAAATGTTATCAAAAACAATCATAATGACAGATGAAGGAAAAACACAGAATCAGAGAAGTATATGTAAATATATTTAATTCATACATAATTTGTAATATCTTGCATGTGACAAATACTGTACAACAGGTTAAAAATTTTTTGACACACTGCTGGTTTATGAAGACAAACACTATTTTAAGACATGCATCCTGAAAAGTTGCACAAAAAAAGGCAAAATAAACTTCATTTCATTTTTGTTGCTAATTATTTATATTTACTGTCTCCTATGCTTTTTTATTTAGGAAACAAGCTTAACATGTAAGTAAGTACAAACACCATATTGTACATTCAAACAGAAAGACACATTTATACTGACCTCTTCTCCTGAACAACCTGCTGGTAAGGATGGACTCTACTGAACAATCAGTGTTAAGGCCACTTCTCTGCTATTAAGGCTCAAAGTAAACAGCAAAAATGCAATGTAAGGTAAATAAATGAAAAAAAAAAAAAAAAAAAATACATAGACCATTGCAAATGACGATCATCTGTAATGCATAAACGGGTTATGATAAAGTGCATGTGAAACCTGTTGGGTTTAATCCAAATTGCCCTGTTTATCGTGTAGAGAAAAGCCTGCCAGGCTCTGCTTTCTCAAAAAGCCTGTGAAGTGTTTCCGGAAAGGTTTTTTTTTTTCTATTTTTTGGATCTTCAGCTTTTCAATGTGTTGAAACATTCTAAAAACCACAAAGAACATAATGTTCACCAGGGCTGAGCCAAAGTTAAACACAACATGGTGACTAAGACTCCACCTTTGGTAGAAGTCCTGTGGGAGCTCAGCTCTTCAACATCACCGTCATCAGCCCTGTTAAATTCAACCAATGGGAAGGCCTCTGAAGGAGTCCACAGACATGTAGATCCTCACCTCACTTCTTGTCGCTCACAGAGCAGTCCACAGCTATGATGTTCTGGATTTCGTTGATTTTCACCTCCTCCTCTGGGATCTCCATGGCTACGGGGATCTGCAGCTCCTCCCGGATCTTCTCTGCCGAGGAGCTGCGGCTGGACAGCTTGTCAAGCTCGTCCTCAATTTCAGAGAGGCGCTCGGCCACACAGTGCGCGGTGAGACGGGCTTCAGGGTCGTGGTCCCAGCATTCCTTGATTGTGGTGCAGATAACCAATATGCCCTGCAGAGGGAGAAACAGAGCACAGATTTGAGACAAACATTAGGTTTGCTGTATTAACAATAACAATATATTTATTATTATTGTCATGAGATCACCAGCTGCCTGAGAAGGATCTCCTCTTTTCACCCTTCCCTGTTTAATTACAGAACAAGTGTCTGGTGAGCTAGAGAAGTGCGCAGCTGAGTCTAATCTTCCAGCACTTCTAAGAACTCCGGCTCCACAGCAACTTGTTGCCAGATCTTAGAAAGAGTAACTAAACCCCAAATCAACTTTTTTTTTGCAGATAAACTATCTAAATTTGTCCTTATGGGTGCTATCTTTTTGTTTCTGTGCAAATTGTGACATTTTCGTGTAAATTTGTTTAATTCTGCAATATTTTGCCTGAAACCATCTTAGTGCTGCCCTTTTTGGGTCGAACAGTGGCTACTGCAGTTGAATTTCCCTATTGGTTACAACAGCACCGCTTGGTTGATGTCTACGTCACACAGCCCCACATTCAGGTATATAACCATTCACTCAGACACACCCCCGAGGTGACTCAGGAGGTGGAATAGTGAGCATTGGGAACATTGATTGATGGCGTTTCTCAGCTTTGCATGTGTGTGATTGATTTGCAGTGTGGACACAGAGTGGCATGGGTCTCCTGTCTGCTCTGACTGCTGGCGGTGGTCTGCAGCAGGGCCGACTGTCAGAGACTGACTGCAGAGCTCAGGAAGTGGGGGGGGGCTCGTGGCAGCACTCGCTTCTCGCTCTGGAGAACAGTTGCTGCAGAGAAATCGGTGCTTTCACTTATTTTCGACATAAAAGTCTCTAATAACAGAAAAAATTTGATAGTTTTGTTGCTAATTGCTTTTGTGAAAAAAAAGTCACTAGAGGGGTCTGAAAAGTCACTAAATATAGCAACAGAATGGTTAAGTTGGCAACAGTGCTTTCCCTCGTCCTGTGGTCAGGACGAGGGAAAGCACTGTTGCCAACTTAACCATGTTGCCAAGAGGAGCATGGCCACTCTTGGCCATGCTCCTCAGTGTTTCTTGGCACCACACACTTTGGTGGAATTTTTCAGTATTTGCCTGTGGGCAGGGTTATGCTTTTACAAGAGTCTTAGTTACACTTTAAGATCCACAGTTAGTGCTGGCTCCTTCTTAGCAATTAGAAGTTTTTTCAGTTGGTAAATTTAACACTTTCTTGTCGGTCGTCAGGTCCCTTCACCAGACAACTCCTGGACTCTGCTGCAGCTACTCTCCCTGGACCTTCGTGCAACACCCAGGACTATGGAAAACCCCAAGAGTCCCCATCACAAGATTTCTAATAACACACTTCAACTTATCATCAGTACCCAGAATTCTTACCATAGTACTTAGTTTTTAAAAGGTCGGTGACCCCTGCTGCGTACTAAAACTGCTTGACAGCACAGTGGATAATCCCAAACACAGATGAAGGGAAAGAGTTTTGACAGCTCAACTTTTGCCAGAGCCTAAATTATACTGAATTAAAAATAAACATCCTCATTAAATAAGATGATATTTTGACAACAATGTATTAGGCTAGAATACTTGCAAACAATGACAAATCAGTCATTTATTTAATCTTGTTTTTAGCTTTTGGGTTTTATTATTTCTATTGAATGGAAGCCCATTTCATCCATGAAAGAAAAAAATAAAAGTCCAACAGGAAGTCATAATTACACGTTTTAAAGTCATGATTTTGAGAAAAAAAAAAGTCAGAATTTCCTTAATGCATTGGAGGTCCAGCTTCAGTACTTCAGGGCATTTTTCCTGACAGTTTTAGATGAGTCTCTGCTCCAACACAGCTGATACAAATGTTCCAACTTCCTGCTCAGCATGTAAACGTTCTGCAGAGGCCTGCTAATGAACCATCATCTGATTAAGAAGTGTTCTTTTTCTTGATTTTTTTATTGGCAATTGGCAAGAAACGCATGGTATGCAATACCGCCACCTACTGGTACGGAGTGTGGCTCAAGAGTGTGTTTTATTTGAATACTTTTACTTTATAAATCTCCCTACAGTATATTTATCAAATTAAATGTTTCTTTATCTTCGTCTAACATTTATCTTTTTTCTATCTCAAATGTATCTGTCACACTAAAATAATATCTTCTATTGTTATCGAAATACAATTTCCTGTATTATGTTGCTGTATTCTGAATAATAAGCTGTTAAGTCCAGTATGTCCAAATCTTAATCTTGCTAATAGTTTCTCTTCTCTTCTGTTTCTCCTTCCTGCTCTCATTTCTCCTACTCTCTTTTGAATATTATAAAACCATCTTCCTTTGTTGTCTTCATCCATTTTTTCTGCCACTTTTCCTTCAATCTTTGTTTCATTGTACTTTTTGCTCCTGATTTGCTTGTAGTTACTGTACAGTTGACTTGTCCTGTTGTTGCCTTTTTTGCTTCCCTATCTGCTGTTTTGTTTCCCTTAATCCCAATATGCACCAGTACCCAAATAAACATAACAATGTTTATATCCCATCATCTAAATTATAAATTATTTCTGTATTTCCAGTAAAATGTGTGGTCTGCTTTCTGAATTATTGTGTTTTAATTTGGTGATTCAGGTGTGTTGAACAGGGGAAAGCTCTAAAACGTGCAGAATATCGGCCCTTGAGAACTGACTTTGGACACCACTGCCTTAATGAATGAAATAATCATTTGAAAACTGCTTTTTGTATTTCATAAGATTACTTTTACTACTACTAAAATTTTCTCAATGATCTAAAACAATTAAGTGACAAAAAATCAAAATCAGAAGAAATCTGTAAGAGAAAGACACATTCACTTCTGATTAAATTCTAAAACATAAGTAATATTTATTTCAGCGTACATCCACACTTATTTACATTAGATTTATTGCCCCTGCATGAACACAAGTAACATGGAATGACCCTACTTATGTGTTTTATACCCACCAAAGTGTTATTTTGGCCTCCTCTAGGGAGGGGTCAAAACCTTTATCCCCCTCTGCAATATGCATGGGGCTTGTAACAATATTAAATATTCATTAAGAATTGCTTAGAAACAATTAGTATAATAATTAGTTAACAATAGTGCACCATAAAATACTAATGCAACAAATCCAGGTGCTAATTTTCTGTTGCGCTCTTGAATTATTGCATTGTTTATTTTAAATGTTCAGTGTCTAGTGATAGTTGAAGTTTTAAGTTAGATTTTGATTAAAATCTACCTGCACACTTCACATTTGACACTGGATCTGTGTGCTGCATGTCTGACCTGATGCCCGAGCCAGCTGTCGGGGATCTCGGGTCTCTCTCTGTCTCTAAGCACGTTGTCCTTCATGCTCTCCACACAGGGGTGCTCTCGCACTTTTGAGCCGAACGCTGGCTCATAGTCCTTCACCTCTGAAAAACATACAAACACAAACCACGGATCAAACAAGTAGAGAAGTGTTGCTCTGAGCAGGAAGCAGAAAATAATCTGATCATCATTCAGTTTGCAGCATTTTCACATTGTTGTTTATCGAATAGGCACAAACAACAATCGAAAACACACAAGCAGATGAAGAAAAACAGATTAGCATTGGTTTATATGCTCAGTAAGAGTGAAAAAGCATGGTGGTAATTTCCACCCAGTCTTTATGCATTGGCACTAATAATGCTGACTGTGGGAGAATGCTATTCATCCTGCCATACGTGGGGAAACGCCCCACTATGACACTTCCTTTAAACCTACAAATTCACTTCTGCTGCCAAGTAATTAATCAAAACATCAAACCACAGCTTCTCAATATTAGAAGCTCTTATTTTTTTCAGTTTTTGTTGAAGATTTGATCATGGTAAAGAAAAAAAAACCCCTGTAATTTGAAAGTATGAGACACAAATTTCCAGGACTGAATCCAGACCTCAGAAGACTGAAAGCACAGCAGCTGCAGACTGTTCGCAGTTCCGAACAGAAAGGCTCCATGAAGTTCACAGCTGTGACAAGAGACACTATTTGGTGCATAAGTGAGAAGATACTGAAGATACACAGATACACATGACGCAGTACAACTGAAGGAATCATCAAGCATTTTCCAGCCTGTATCTTCATGTAGATTTGCTAACTACTCCCAAGAAATCCTAGAGTGTTCACTTTGGCAGCATGAAAGCACTTCATGTTACCTGAGATGAACGTTTTCTAGTCAGAGTCTTTCCAAACTGGAGTTACTAAAATAAAGGAATCTTCTCATCTATTGAATCTCACTGTAGACATTCAGTGCATTTATAAAGAAAGGAGTTTTGCTAACATGTTTGCAGCAGAATTTTCAGATGTTTTCTGTTTTTTTTTCAAATGAAAATTTGTTTTAGATTTGATTCGGTTTAAATGTGTTATCCATGTGTGAGGTCTTAGTTGTATTATTAACATTATGGAATTAAAGATTTAAATAAAATGGTTTTAAAAAGTGGGTTGCCCATGTCTTTCTGCAAGGGGTTTGCTTGTTTTCCCTGTGCATGTGTGGGTTCTCTCCGAGCACTCCAGCATCGTCCCACAGTCCAAAAACATGACTGTTAGGCTAACTGGTGTCTGTAAATTCTCCTTAGGTGTGAGTGTGTGCATGCATGGTTGTCTGTCCTGTCTGTCTCTGTGTTGCCCTGTGATGGACTGGCAACCTGTCCAGGGTGGACCCCGCCTCTCGCCCGATGACCGCTGGAGACAGGCACCAGCCTCCCTCGCGACACTACAAGGAGAAGCGTGTTCCAATAATGGATGGATGGTTTTAAAAGAAAAACAGTAGGCAGTTAATACAAATAATGATTAACATTTGTTGTGGGGTTTTCTTAGATAATGTTTTTGCATCTTATGTATACAAATGACATTTTCTTTCAGGGTATATAAAAATTAAATAAAGACAATAGAGAAACAGACAATCACTTTCCTCATCTTCTTCCCTTGAAGAAAAGCTACATAAATTAGGAAGCAATTACAGAATAAACAATTGCTTTCCAGAAAAGTTCTATGCATTCTATGAAATTTGGTATGAAAAAAGGTTTGTTATTCTGCTATCTGTGACATTATTGTTTTAAACTGCATCCATGAGTGTCATGAAAAACAAAATCTGGCAAAGGCTTTCATTCACATCATTATCTGTGTCTCTCCCAGCTGCAGGAAGGAGGGAAATTTGATCTGTACCTTCAGTCAGGAAGTTGAAGGCTGTGGATCAGAACTCTATGGAGAAATGCTGACTCTACAAGCCTCTGCTTCTTATTTTTAATATGTGGATCTTCCCTCACTTTTAGTTTCTAAAAACTGGACCCAGCCGGGCCCAGCTTGTTCCCCTGGAGGCTATTTATGCCAGAGCTGGTGCTGTGCTCATATTTCCTGCTGTGCAGCAGGTAGAAACACCACATATTCTTCTGCACAGCATTCAGCGTAGAGCACAGGACAGTAACAAACGAGGGGACATAAAAGGAGAAACCTGTCAACAGAAAGGAAAGAAGGAGAGAACTATTTCAGGCCTCATAATGGATCTGACACTAATACAATTGTCCTTATTGTTGCTATGAATTAGGCTACAAGAACAGTCAATACAAGGTCCAGCCAGCTTTTACACCCTGGACATTTTGAAGATATGCAACGATTTGAATCTGTGGTTCAAGTAAAGATCATACAACTAACTGCAACCAGAGACAGTCTTATGATGTTTTCACACCTGATAGTCTGGTAGACACGGTTTGATTGGGGACCAAAATTGCAACATTTGTTCCATTTTCAGCTGGTGCAGTTTGCTTTCACAATGTATTGTGTCAAATGAACCAAAGCCTTTGATAAACCTGTTTACCCCCTCGCCTGTGGTGGCGCTGCACCAAGAACCACTGAAGGACACAACACAAACACCTCTGAAGAAGATACTGAGCGCAACTTCCTTCTTCACAGAATGTAAACAAATATGGTGTGGCATCAGATTTTAGCGGTTGTAGGATTTCTCTTGTGTGTTTGGCAAAAGACCACGAGCCATTTCTCTTGCTGGCGCTAGACTCGCATGATTGTTTTAAATGCCCTGTGCTATTGTCTGCTTCCTACTTTTGGGACGGTCTCCGGTCTGCTTGAATTCGAGTATGCATTGGAACTCCACCATAGTTCACTTTGACTGAACTGAGACCTTGGTTTTTAGGGGGACCATAGTTCACTTTTTTGGTCCACATCAGAGTTCGATTTCTCATTCACATCTTCCCAAACAAACTGGACTTTCAAGGCAAACAAACTAGAGTTCAGTTAAAGCTGACTAAGCAGGGCTGGTGTGAATGCACCTTTACTTTTCCCTAGATAAAAATTAGAAGGTTGTATTCGTAACCCCGGTTCTCTGATAGCATGAGTGAGGTATCTATCTCACTACAGTGGTACACTCCCCCCCAACGTAGCTCTCAGAAGCTCCAGTTCCATTATGCCAGACATGATTAGCTGGTCCCTATACCTATGTGAATGGAGGGTATTTGAGGAGTGGTGATATCAAAGTCAAACCCTGCCATTCACGTGTTCCATGACAGTCATCTTGACGTTCATCCAGGAACTACTAGACAAAGCTACCTTTACATCAGATAAATGGAATGATTTCCTAACCTTCTTCCACTTAAAAATCAAAGCAGTTCACAGCCAACTTGCCTCCTCTTCCTCATACCAGTCTCCTTCAGATCCCAATCCATTACCCACCCGAAGCTTTTCTATCTTTTCACCCCTCTCCCCATCTGATACCATTAAACTCATCTCCTCCTTGACATTCACTACCTGCCATCTGGACCCCATCCCATCCCCCCTCATCAAGGCTTGTCTCCCTGCTCTCATCCCTCTCATCCCAGACATTATAAACTCCTGCCTCACTACTGGATCAGTCCCACCCTTGCTCAAATTCCTCTTTATCACTCCCATCCTGAAAAAAAAAACAGGCTTAAAACCTGGCAACATGGACAGTTTCAGACAAATCTCCAACCTTCCACTGCTCTCTAAAATATTGGAAATATTGGAAGTCACCAACGACCTCCTCCTTACGCCCATGCTGGACAGTCAATTAAATTCATAGTTAAGTCAGTTGAACATGGTCGCCAGTTCTTTACTAAAAGTTGCCAATGCCATTGTCCACTTTCTTAAACTGCAGAGCTTTTACTTGGCACAGTGAGAGCTCTTCACCATGCTTCATTTAACCCACATACCTCAGCTTATGCGGAACATTCAGGCTCTACCGCACCCTGCAAGCTAATTTTGGATATGTAAATAGAATATTTGAAGCATATACTATAACAGACAACAACAGCAATGCCAATGGAGGGCTTTAATACAGTCTATTCTGTCCCCTGTGGTTGCCGTGTAGAAACCCAAAGATTTACTTGTATACTTGTTAAAGATGTAGAAATAGGGCAAGTTAAGGGCAGGTGTCTGATACTTATATCTCTGTATCTCTTCTAATCTCTCTATAGAGAATACAAAGACAAAAATACATAGATCTGAAATGGGCTGATTCTAAATGTCTTAGACTCATAAAAAACAACTATCTAACTTGTAGAGAGCAGAGGAAAGACAATCAAACTTTTGTGTGCATGTAATTCTATCTCCATTTGACATTTAGCCGGTTCAACTGAGGATGTTTTTGGAAAAGTAGAGCGAAACAAAAACATTTTTGCTGAGAAAATCTAAACATGACATCACTTAAAAGCCCATACAGTATCGCACCTTACTGTCAGATAAGTTCCTTAGAACATTGTTCTTTAATTACTACTACTACTACTAATAATAATGTGATGATAACATCCTAACATCCAACTTCAGAGACCTTTAAGACAAACATTTCCTCCTTATCTAAAGTTAACTCAGCATTTGCCTACCTTAGTTAATTCCTTCCCTCTCAGAACCCACTTGCCAAGAGAAGCAAAGGTAACTGAACTAAACTTTGAACTTTCTGTAATTTCTAAATGCTTTCTCCTTAATTAATCATCACTTTCTGTCTGGTTCCTGCACAAGAAATTAAATGAGTTGAGTGACCAATCGACATGAAGACAACAGACTATGCCTTAAGTGCAAAGTTGAGGCTTGATCTGGCTGCAGGAATCTGAAATAAGTAGCAAAAATAAGTAGACATTCTCGTCTTGCAGCAAGATGCTCGATAAGAGGGTTCTCCCAGAATTAAATTTACACTTCCAGTCAGAAGTTAGGATCTAGTCATAATGGCAATTAAACGTTTCTTTGGGCTTTTTATTAATTATTTGGACTTGGTGGCTCACCATACATCTATGCAACTGTGAATTATCTTTGATGGACTTTCTGTGTTCCCAAATGGTAGTAATTTGACATATGACCTCAGATATTAATATACCCTCACTAACACTTTAAATGTTCTTTAGTACGTTACACATCAGAAACAAACTTTAACAACCATCACCATGTTTCTGTCACCATTCTGACTAGTCATTTTACCATTCTTTTTGGCAGAATTGGTAGTATTACATTAAACTGGTTGGTTTCCTGACAGACCGGGGCTTTAAACATAGTCAACAGATTTTTAATAGATTTGAGAGCTGGGCTTTAGGAAGGGTCTTTCAGAAGCCTAGTATTAGTCAGTTTTATCAATCACAAATAGCTGTAAATTTCTCTTAAGCTTGCATGTTTCAATTCTAGAGAAGGTGTTTCTTATTTTTTGGCTGGCATTCTCTCAGTCCACGTCAGTGTAAGACTCACTTCACTACAGACAGTAACACTGGTATTTTAACACTTTATGGCAAGTTAGAGCCTCGATGGTTCCTGGGTTATGCCAAGCCCGAAGTTTCTCATCTGAGAGAAAAGTTTCACATTTGCTGCACTCCACAAAACCAACGTATATCTATGATCTGGCACTCAGCTAGTAATTCGTTTACTGATTTTATGATTGATCATTTTGTATAATGTGATTGTGTACAGCACTTTGGTCTGGTGGGTGTTTAAAGTGCTCTATACATAAAACTGGTATGGTATGGTATGGGTTGTTCCTTAACCTACTTATCAATTTCCTTTTTGCTGAGGATGACAGACCTTGGTAGAGTTTAGATCAAACCTAAATAATCCAACCCGACCTGGCCTAAGCCCACAGACATTGTCAGAGTCTGATCAGAGAAGACTAATTAACTCTAATTAGAGGCCCAAGCCCAAAATAAACCCAACATATGAGAGAAAAGCATCATGTTTGCTGTACTCCACGAAGCTGATATATGTCTTGTTGTCTGCCACTCTCCTGGCTTACTAGTGTATCCTCTACTTTGAAGCTTTAGTTTAACATCTTCCAGCTCCATTTTTTCATTTGTTGTAACCACATGGTGAGTTGAGGATTAGAGTTAGGTTTAGGGGTAGGGTCAGGTTGCAAATCTGGGATATGTGATCAATAGGAGGGCAGCAGGGCTCAGCCACATGCACATTAGTTGTGCAGTGTGCTGCGCTTGTTACAGTCTAATTAACTTCTCCACCATACTTTCTGTCTTTCCTCAACAGAGTAAACTACTAACTCCTCTATTTAGGCTTCAGGTAGATTAGCACAACTTCATATTGCCCATTCTCATTTAGTTTTCTCTATGCTGTATGTATTGTAGTCCTATTAAAATGTGCCACAGAAGGGAGGAGCCCGACCCTATCTGACCATCAAGTATATAATTTTTGGCCTGACCCAGCCCTATTTTTGGATCGGGTTCTTGTCAGGCTCGCGCTCAGTCTGTAAATCTAAACTCCAGACCATGGCAAAGTGTTAATATATCCAAACAATGTCTAAAGTTTTATTGAACTGATAATTTAAAATAAATTTTGCAGTTAATTAGAAATGGCTCCAAAAGTGTTTCTGTTCTTGTTTAACTATTTTAAAATGTCCTTATTTGATCTTTATGGCTGGTTTCAATGACAAGGGTCTGTAAACTACTTACTGGGGCTGTATATTGCATACAACCAGTATATCAGGAACTTTAGTATCGTGTTTTGAGTAAATAACTGTGTTACAAACAAGTATGGAAGAGTGCACACCCTTCAGTATAAAAAAGTAACCCCTTATTTTCTGGCATTTAAGCCTCTAAGCCTTGAAGCCTTGCTCATCACATACATGTGCAGCCAGGTGAAACAGGTACAGTAGTCCTCCCTTCATGATTTTCAGCCCAATGAAGGGCAAGAACAGAGTCCAGATTGTCTTCCTCTCATATCAATCATTCCTCAAATTCTTGCTACTGACCTGGAGTTGAGGTTAAGGTACAGTCTGGCAGAAAAGTCTGTCGGAATTCCAGCTGACACACAGACCCTCATCCCCTGCATAACAGGAAACAGTAGACCAGTGTTTTCCGTCTGCACTTTATATGTCACTCTGACTAGAAGCTTGAATTTTCCATACCCTACACATGGTGTAGGGTATGGAAAATATGGGAACTAAGTGCTTATTCTTAATTACCCTTGAGGTAAAGTGTATGCAGTGCAATAAACTAAAATATTTGCTTTTCTTACAGTAATAATTCAATGGAATTTTGTAGGATATGAAAACATTTCCTGTAATTATTTGGTTTGCTTTCAAGTTAATGAAATCTTGAGTGCATACCAAATGGCATCATTGAACATTTCTCAGGATATGATTTGTTTTAACACCAGGAGTCCTTGAAGGGGTGGACACAAAGTTAATGAGGAATATACACTTTGACAGAAAGCATAACAAGACAGGCTTGAAGGCGGTATGGAAGACAGAACTGTCTGATCACCTTCTTTGCCATTCATCACACAACAGACAACAAGACACAGTACTTTAACAACAAAAAGGGTTTCATTATGGAACAGTTAGAACGGCTGTCCTGCAGCAGAAAGGTCATGGGTTTGATTCCCAGCCCCCAGCCATGGCCTATCTTCATGGAGTTTTGATCCCTGTAAGGGCAAGCAGCTACTGAAGATGAGGACGGATGGATATATGATTTTCAAAACGAAAGATGTGAATAAAAACAAAATGATACCCTTGCACTCTGCCTAACTGTCTGTTAGGAGATGGATGTGTAATTTCAGAATATCAGAAACAAACTCCTTTGTAGAATGAAAATGCCTTTAAATCAACCAACATTTTACAAAAATAAACCCTTTTTATGATAAAGAACACCAACAATCTACTGTCTCCTCCCTACTTTATCTCAGGGACTGAACTTTTGCTTCAACTGACTTGCTTTGCTTCTTCAAGTGCATGTAAGTGCATGCACATGGACACTCACCTCCTATGGTTTTGCATCTTGATGTCATTTCCCACAGGACCAGAGCCATGGAGTAAATGTCGGTCTGCTTGAAGGACTCAATGTTCTCCAGATTCAGCCGGGCCTCCAGGACCTCGGGGGCCATGTAGCGTGCCGTACCCACCTGCAAGCGACACATTAAAAACAGCTGACATACAAATGCACAAAAATATCACAAACTAAACAGTAATAGAGGAAACTGTTTCTCCACAAAAAGAAACAAAGATGAGGAGCTTTAATATATCGTCAGTGTAGCTCTAGGACAATGCAACCTTATTAAACATTAAATAAGGTTCTTAATTAAAACTTAAAAATTTTCCCTTTTTTTTACCAGTGATTTATAGTGACCATGCAGTAATCAAGTATTGAGCTTGGCAATGGCAATTAAGAGCACCTCTTGGCCTTACTCATAACAAACACTGAACAAGAAACACGAGGTTCCATTTTACATTTGCAGAGGAAATAATATCAATAACATCTGAGGATGTGAGATTTCCTTCGGCCTTTAATAAATATGAATTAATGCCTTATTACTAACATGTAAAAATGAAAAATGAATGATGTAATTTTAATCAAATTGCATGCATTTTGTATTGCATTGCTATGTCATATCAGCCATTTATCTAAACAAGTGTTCTGAACAAGATCAATGAAATAGTAAGTAATGCAACTGAGACACTGACCTGCCCACTGTTGGCAAGATCATCCACTGACAGGCTGCTGTCCAGACAGAGCGCCAGGCCAAAGTCACATATGCAGCAGGTCAGATCATTCTTCACTAGGACGTTGGAGCTCTTTAGGTCTCTGTGAACTATGGGGACCTTTTGGTACAAAAACAGCTCATGTCAAAACTAATGACATGGCATCAGTTTTAAGACAAACATACATATTAGCAAACAATCAAAAAGCAAATAGTAAAGTATAATATACAAACTGAACTTAGTTTGACAACAGAAGAGTCTTTCTTTTACTCCCAATCTCCAACTTCTGCAAATAAAAAAGTCATGGGTGTATGGTTTTGGTGTATCTGCCCTGTGCTCCCAACCTGCAGTCAGTCATGGCATATGACCACTTACATTGAGCTTGGTTCTAGTTCTGTTGGGGGTTTCTTCCTGTTAATTAGAATTTGTTCATTTTCACTGTCAAGGGATGCACGCTTAGGAGCAGGGACTGCTGCAAAGTCAGTGACAATGATCAATGCAACTGGCTGGGTTTCCTTAGATCAATAACTTGTTACCAGCTGCCATTATAAACTGAATTTTAAAGCCTGGTATGCTATCCTATCCAACTGGAAGG
This sequence comes from Anableps anableps, assembly GCA_014839685.1. NCBI lineage: Eukaryota > Metazoa > Chordata > Actinopteri > Cyprinodontiformes > Anablepidae > Anableps > Anableps anableps. The sequence continues at coordinate 35,761,207 of CM026072.1, forward strand.
CATGGAGATGAATTTTAATCTGTGGATATTATTGTATTGATTTGATTTGGATATTGATTTTTCTGGATATAAAATGGGTTGTAAAGTGCATTGAGATGACAAACATACGAAAAAAACCACTGGGTGTAGAGAAATAACCTAACAATCCAAAACAACTTTGGTTCAAACTGGACGTGAAAACTAAGGTGAGTTTAAAACAGCATGTACTCACTGCTACTTCATTATGAACATTTTTCTAATTAGTTTTCAACTTAAATGGCGACCCAGCATGTCCATCTAGATATGATGAGGACGACTCAAAACGAGCATCAGAATGAGAAAGAAAGGGGATTTAAGTGACTTTAAACATGACAAACTTGTCGGTGCCAGAAAGGCTGATATGAGTGTTTCAGAAACTGCTGATCAACTGGGATTTCACACACAACCATCTCTCAGGTTTATAAAGACTGGAAAATATCCAATGAGCAGCAGCTGCATGGATGAAAACGACTTGCTGATGTCAAAGTTCAAAGGAGAATAGGCAGACTGGTTCCGGATGATAGAGAGGCAACAATAACTCAAGTAGCCACTCGTTTCAACAGAGGCGTGTAAAATACACGCTGAAGGAGATGGCCCGCAGCACCAGAACAACGTAACAGGTGCCACATCGGTCAGCTGAGAACAGGAACCGAGGCTACAAATAACACAGACTTACCAAAACTGGTCAATCACAGATTGGAAAAAGTTACCAACAACATTTAGATGATTGGATCAGAATTGAATGTAAACAGCATAATTTATGAGTACTTTCAGTAGTGGTAGTGTAATAGTGTTAGAGATATTTTCTTGGCAGACTTTGAGCCCCTAAGAATCAGCTGAGCATTGTTTGGACACCACAACCTTCCTGAGTGTTGCTGCTGACAATATCCATCGCTTTTATGACCACGTTGTATCCATATTCTAATGGCTGCTTCCAGCAGCATGGTGCATCTCGCAAAGCTCAGATCATCTCAAGCTGGTTTCTTGAACATGACAATGAGTTCACTGGGCTCAAATGGTTTCAACAGTAACTAGATCTTAATCCAACAGCACACCTTTAGGATGTGGTGGAACAGCAGTCTCATGGATATGCAGCCAACAAATTTGCAGCAGCTGTGGGATTTTATGTCAATATGGGCCAAAATATCGAAAGGAATGTTTCCCACACCTTGTTGAATCTGTCACAAGTAACGTACTTATGAAGGCAAAAATGAAATGAACCCATCCTAGCAATTCTCTCCTGAATTAAAAATGCAGGAGAGAGACCCAGAGAGCATATGAGAACAGTCTTCTAAGTACACCTACATATAATGTACCTTCACAAAGCAAGGAGATGTTTATTGTTGTAATAAGGAAGAGGTCCCAGCAACAATGCATGGCTCTCACAGTGTTCAAGTGTCCTAATCTTCAAGCAGTTCTTGCAAATATAAGGCTTTTTTTAACCCAATATTTCGCTAAGGTATGGATATTATAATAAAGATGCAAACCAGAGCAAAGCAGGTCACTGTTGCATGCTACTTTCTATTGCCCTGGTCTTGTTTCCTTAAAAAGAAGCATCCTAGAATTAAAAATGCCATTAAACATGTCTTTGCAGAACATGTACAGTCCAGTGCATGTTCTGTAGTGAGTGAATTTGGTTTACTTATGCTCTTACATTGTCTGTGCATGGTTACCACATTCCAAGAGTGTCCTTCGTTGGAAGAAACATTCAGACCAGCCATAATTTAATAACTATCTGAGTTAGCATAACTATCAAAGCTTTCAATAATTCTCCTTTACTCATTTGTGCAATCAGGTTTGTTTTAGTCTAACATATCAAATGTCTAATCCTTTTTAAAATGTGTTTCATGGTACCTGTCAGATACTGACAGAATATTAAATGTGAATTAAATTTAGTCCCAGTGTGGTGAATATGAAGTAATTCATGGTGTTGAATGAACTGGAGCTTTATGGTGAGATCATTCCAGTTTCATGCAATCTTATAATAAATTGAATAAATAAATAACTAACAGTTCTTTTCCACAGAACTAAAGAGACTGAATAGATAAGTGACCATATAATCTGCACATTTGAAATGTGTTTCCCCTTTTTCATGAGTGATTAAAGTAACAACTATTGAAATACAGTGTATGTAACCAGTGTTGCGATAATTGAATGATGATTTGATGTTGATTTCAAGCATTTATTGATGTGTAAGATGATTGTAAATCATATTAAGCATATTATGTGTAACAATGAATGTGATCAGTTAAAGATGAGGTTAAACACAGTTCAGAGCGACAGCATAGGAAAAGAGGAACAGGAGAGAGCCTTAGGATCAAATTGCGGAAGTAACTCCGGATGACCGTTGAGAGTGAATGCCTAAGTTGTGCAAGGGATCATGCAGCACGGCACTCAAGAAGTCATGCGGCAAGTCACGTAGCACCTTTCCATACACAACAATGGGATGAAAAGATATAAAAGCCCATGAAAAAGAGGAAGCGCTCGCTTATTCCCCGCGAACAGAGTTGAGCCAACTTGGAGCACAGAAAGAGGAACGAAGAGGACCGCACCCAGGAGCCACGGAGCGACAGAGGACTCTGCACCGCTGGACCAGGGGAAAAGCCAACACCCTCAGCTGTGGTTCCAAATCGGGCTGCTGTTCTTGGACTTCTGCAAAAAGACACCCCAGCCATCTCTGAAAGACTTGGTCGATGGACTGTGTGCAGCATGTGATGGAGGACTGCCTGCTGCTGAACAACAACACCAGATCTTCACGCATCCATCGAGAAGAGGACATCGTCTAACAAAGGCACCCTCTACCCAAGGACTTCAAAGAGTCATCTGTCATGAAGACTGTTTCATCCGGGGTATGAACTTCAGTTGCTCCCCCAAAAGCCTCTCCCTTTTAGATGTAAGGTGTCAGTGTTAGGGAAAGATAGTAGATTTGATTTATACATGAGAAATTGAGATGATTCTGTTTAATTTTCTGCTGATGCCTAACCCTGCCAAAGCATACTAAAATAAAGAAGCATAGAAAATTCTAGAAAAGTTGTGGACATTCAAATTAGTTGAGTCATTGAAGTTCTGTAATGAGTGTAAAAAATACTATGGTACAAGGTTCTAGTAAAGTTGGGAGGTTTTTAATGGTTACCTTAGGTAAAATAATAACAATGCCCCTGGAACTCAGTCCAAGTTACTAAAAATTATCTAGTCTATGACAAGTGCACGTTGTTTTAGAGGAAAAGCTACCGTTAACAGGTGTGGTTCATGAAGTTGAGCTGCTGTTAGGCTACTCGGTGGGTCACTTTGTGAACTGAAAAGAGGTGTGGCATCTGGATCTGGAGGTAGTGAGAGGCTAGACGTATTTTCCTCGACATCAGCTTAAACAGATTATCTTAGAAACCTTAGTGCAGGGTAATACCCTACAGGTTTGAGGATTTTCCGGACCCGTTAGATGGAGAGCTGGTCATAGGCAAATCCCATAGGTTGGGTTAGGAGAAGGAGGGGTTGGCTTATGCACAACAACAATGGATATATTCATGAAGTCCCACCTTAGGGCGTCCACATGCAAGCCGGTCACTATGAAGGTGGGCAACACCACGGGCCAAAGAACTGCTCAATGTGTACAGTTCTTCCCAACTGATCACATGACGTGTCAGATACTCCTGTAGAGCAGAGCAATGTTAAGCTCCATCGCATTTAAAAATTATTAATATGCCAACTTTCATAAAGGGAAACCAAGCAGCAATGGACTCACCTGGAGGTTTCCTCTGGGGTGAAATGCAGTTATGAGCCAGTATTGTTTCTCTACCTTCCTCTCCTCAGCTGTCAGGAAGTGGAGGATGTTTTCATGTCTGAGGTCTGTGTTAGAAAAGATGTCCTTTTCATTCTTCCAGGAGGCATACTCCTCATAGGGGAAGATCTTCACAGCCACAGTTTCAAACTGATCCGAACTGGTCTGCTTCAGCTTAGCCTTGTATACCTGAGCAAAGCGGCCCTTACCCACCTGGAAGAAAATAAAAAGGCCTCGGTTAGACTCCCCGGTTAAAAGCATACCAGCTCCAAAGAACTCTGTAGCACTTCAGCTTACACTCACCAGCAGATCCAGCTCGATAGGCAGTGGTTCGGTGTTGTGATTCAGGTTGTTGGCATGTGTTGAACTGCTGTCAGACCCATCATCATCCACCATAATAGCACAGGCGTCACTGCAGTCCAGCCCACCAGCTTTTGGCTTGCGCATTTTAATGTTGCTCTTCCTGCTAAGCTGGCGGCACCGATTAACACGGTACCAGTAGAACATCGCAGCAACCAAAATCCCCATCACAATTAAGGGAAACAGGCTCACCAGAATTATAGACATCAGGGAATCACCCATGGTTTGATCTAGAACTTGAGGAAAAAAAACAAAGGAAAAGACAAGTTGGAGAAGGTGATGCACTTGGAACCAAAAAGGGTCTCAATCAACACAGATGAATTACTTAGGACACCAGTAAAAAGGCTTGAAATGGATATCAAGATTTCAACTGAGTCTTTCAAAGACCATAATACAACATTTCCCCAACTGAGAGCAAACTTTTTATGGATAGTTAATTGACATTAAGACTGTTTTTGTGCTGGTTTCTAAACTGATTGAGAGAAATTGCATGAGAAAATGACTCCTGATTGTTTGGTGTGAGGACTTTTTTCATTTTTAGTCACCAGAGCTTATTACTATAATGTATGGAGGCTCCTCAGCTTATCTGCAGCTAAGGTGGCTCAGAGTATTTCTGTTTAAAGATTGTTAATGCAAAACTAGCTTTTCATACTTTTTTGTTGAAACCTACTGTTGAAAAAACTAACTTCAATAGTGGCTGCAGAAATGAAGAGTTGTTCAGAGGAAGAAACTCAGCTGGTACTGGTAAATGAGTAACGTAAAGTTAGAATTTGGTCAAAAGCAGCTGTACACCATCATTAAAAGAAGTAAAGCAAGCATTTGGAGAATACATGGCAGCATTTATGTGTTTAAAAGAAGCACACTTCCAGCGCAAGTCCAACACAAAAGCAAGGACACTGGCAGGAAAGTTATTTCTAAAATCTGAGCTATGAAGATGTTGAGCTGTTTTTTTTTTTACCATGGGGTGACACTTAAGTTGAAACAATATGAAAAAAATGTTTTGTACATACTGGAATGCACTTTAGCAGACAAATATGCTTGAATGACGATCAGTCCGGATAAAACAGCAGCCAACTCAGAACTTGAGAAAAACAGTTGAAAGCTTTTCTGCCTTGACTGGGCATGGCCAGATTATCACCCTTTATTGATCTTACCATATTATCCACTGCCTACTCTTCACTGCTGCCCAAGACCACCAGAAACTACTGCGAAGTAAAGCCAAGCAGGCGGATCTCAACTTTCTTGGAGCGCTTTGGGTTGTGTCATCATCTATTCATTATCTGTATTAGCACTAAGTAAAAAAGAAAAACAAACACACATTCACCTCCATCTCTGAATGAGAATGGTTGTCTCTAATTAGCATTAATCATCTGAATGCAAACACTGGACTATGTCATCTATATTGTGGCATTTCAGGATGAGTACATGGACTCTGACACCCCTTAGCAGTACAACACGTTTTCTGGAATCCTGTGTACCCTATTCATAACTCAGTTCAGCCAAAACTGCGTTAGCAACAACAATATGGCTTTACTCTGTTAGTTTACTCTCTGAAAACTGCTGGACTAAAAAAGACCCAGATTGTTTTATTTTGCTAATTCAATCCTTGCTGAAATAGAGGTTGACAATTTCAGCTTAGTAAAGGGAAGACAGAATAGCTTGAGAGAACATAAAAAGTCCACTTTGCTGGTTAGGTTTTAAAATGATAAAATGTGCATTTTATTTTATTGTATTTGCATTTGAGTTTGTAAAGCACTTTGTGCAGTGCTGAGATGCTGTAAATGTGCCATGTAAACAAACTTGACCTTGACTTTGTTCAAAATCTTGCTGAAAGGCAGTGGCAACAACTGCACAACTTTGGAGGCCTAAAAAAGTTTTTTTTTTTTTATTCTGCAAAGAACAAAATCTAAGAATTGCTTTTATTGACAAGCAACTGATTTCGTATGACAAAATTCCCTCTCGATACACAGTACTGCCCATCCATATGAGCTTTATGACTAATTCTGTGGTGAAAGCATAAATGCTGAGCATAGCACTTCCACCAACTATTTAGCAGATAAAAGGTTAATGCAAACAAATACTCTTCTCATAATTGTCTGTCCATGTTTAGTTTCAATGCGATAGGAAACGATGCTATAAGAAAAAAATAACACTTCAAAATCTTCCACACCCACATATACACCATTGCTACAAAAGTGATGAAACTGCAACCGATATATCACAGCAAGGGCTGATCTTGTTGATACAAGCATTTTAGTGAAGCTAGTCTGGACTGTTTATACCGCTTCCTTCTGGAAAGCACTATAGAAACAAAAAAAACACACACCATCACACAAAGAGACAGCTTCTTTCACCAGAGCTGTGAAAAACTAACATTAAACACTCGGTGCACTTGTCATGTCTTCACTTGTTTAATAATCTAAGTTATTCACACATTAAACTGTCAGAGAAGTCAGCATTACTTTCAGTTTCCCTTTAGATAAAAGAATAAGGAGTTTGTCACGTTGGAGTGGTGTTCTCTTTCTCTCTGCGTATGTAGAAATAAGTGTGGATAATAGCCTAAAGCCTAAAGCACTAAATCTTTCTAAGAGTTTTTGCAAAGCTACAATGACTCATAGGCTTGGGCCAAAGTTTCTTTCCTTCACATTTCAGAAATATTCTGAATTCCAATATTAATAGTCATTGTAATGTAACAGTATGTGGGTTGCAAAAAATAAAGACTACCAAACATGCAGACACTTCCATTCAAATTCCCCATTTCTGTTTGAAAGTTTTTAAGGCTTTTATGATTGCTTGAAGGCTTTGTTGGGCTTAGGTTCTTTTCTTGCTGTCCTGGTGCCTGTAAGTGTGTAATCTGTTCTGTGTGAGCATGTGTTTGAGGCGTAAACAAACACATACTGCTATGTCAAACTGGTAGTAAGCATTGTGTGACCTTTTCCAGTCAGGATGCCAGAGTGTTCTCATCCATTGGTTTGAGACGTAATTTGTCCAAAGATTGATTCTTCACACAATGTAACCATCAGAATTTGTGTGCTGAGATGGGAAACTTTGAGCTAGTCCTCTCTACCTCAGAATACAAAGCTCAAAGCAAGAATTACACAGATTTTTTTAATTTGTGTAATTTAATCTAAAAAAAAGTGTTATGAAGCTGCATGCCGAATATATAAGAGGGACAGTTTTTCTTGAAAACTGACAGTACCAGACATGATTACACATGACGGGTGGATAGATAACATATACTTCCAAAATACATACTTTAGGCCAGTCTGTCAACTGTGCCAGCAAAACACTTTAAGATCTTTGACCATCTTGGGTTGATTAGACAGGTCTTTTCAAAGCCATTTTGAAAAGTTCAACAATGCTTAAGTTAATCAAATTCAGCATGGATACAATTGTAAATGCAGTAAGTTGGTTTCATCGCATTATAAATGGCAATACACTGACACACAGAAAATACTAAATTACAAAATACTTTTAAACACAAAATACAAAATACTTTTAAACAGTAGGGGGCCTTAAAAACAAATAAACGATCTTTAAGAGGAATCCTAAAATGTATGGGAAGCCAGTGGAGTGAAGCTAAAATGGGGGAAATGTGCTCATATTTGCAGGTGCCTGATAAAAGATGTGTTGCAGCATTTTGTACTCTCTGTAGTTGGGCAATATAGGAACCACTAAGCTCCGCATAAAGTGCATTACAGTAATCTAACTGAGCATTACTGAAGGCATGGATTATAGTCTCAATGTGCTTCCTGGAGACAACTGGCTTTATTTTGGCATATTGCCTTAATTGACAAAAGCTTGACTTCACAACTACCCTAATGAAATTATTGGTCAAATTTAGGATCTGCATCTACTTTAACCCCAGTGTTTGTACTGGCTAGCTATCTATACTGGGCCAGAAAACTTATCTCAAAAGGGGAAGTCTGAGCTGTGCGACTAAAAGCACAACTTCATTCTTGAAAAAGTTGAGTCTCCAGTCCAGTCTGTTGTCTAGATGAACACCGAGGTATTCATATTCCTCAACCACCTCCACTTCTTCTCCCATGATGGAAATAGGGTTTGATCTAACCCTGTTTCTCCTGAAATCTATAATCATCTCCTTTGCTTTTTTCACATTCAAGATAAGATGATTGTTTCCACATCATGCCACAAAGCGGTCCACCAGCTCTCTGTATTCAGCTTCTTGTCCATCTCTGATATACCCGACAACTGCAGTCATCTGAATATTTCTGTAGATGACAGGAGTCTGACTTGTGCTGGAAGTCTGATGTGTATAGATTGAAAAGGAATGGTGAGAGTACAGCCCCCTGCGGTGCTCCTGTGCTGCTAACCACCTGGCTAGACATACAGTCCTTCAGTCTCACAAACTGTGGTCTGTTTGTCAGGTAGTAATTTATCCAGGTGATTGTTGAAGCCTCCACCTGTGTCTTCTGGAGTTTCACACGAAGCAGATCAGGCTGAATTGTGTTAAATGCACTGGAGAAATCAAAGAACATGATCCTCACAGTGCTGCCTGCTTTGTCCAGGTGACAGTGGGTTTTGTGAAGCAGGTGTATAATGGCGTCTTCAACTCCAACTCCATGGTGATAAGCAAACTGCAGAGGCTCCTGATATGTGCTGGTTTGCTTACTCAGGTCGGCTAACAGGAGTCAATCCAGGACCTTCATCATGTCAGGGCTACATGCCTATAGTTATTGATGACTGATGGGTGAGTTTTCTTTGGTACCAGAACCAGACAGGATGTCTTCCACAACAGTGGTACCTTCAGTTGGGTTAAGCTAAGGTTGAAGAGGTGTTGCAGAATCCCACAGAGCTGCTCTGCACAAGCCTTCAGGACTCTGGGGCTGACACCATCTGGACCTGCAGCCTTGTTCTGGTTCAGTCTCTCCAGCTGCCTCTTCACCTGACTTCTAGAAACAGAAAAGTGGGAGGGGGAGGCAAAGGGAGCTGCAGCATCTCCTGATTTGGTTGAAGACAGACTAGCGGAAGCAGAAGAGTCCATGACTGAGGTAGAGCATAAAACATCTGAGGTGTGACAGGAAAGCTGTGGGTCAAAGGAGGGTGGGATGTCTGTTTGGCTGGGGGCAGGAGGGGAGGATGGTGAGCTTGTTCCTGAACTGAACCTGTTGAAGAATGTGTTCAGTTCATTTGCTCTGTCCAGACTTCCATCTATCTGACCTTCCTTTTGTTTGAAGCCTGTGATCTTCTTCATCCCAGACCACACATCTCTGATATTGTTCCTCTACAGTTTGCTCTCCAGCTTCTTCCTATATACCTCCCTGCTGTCTCTAATCAACGAGGGCACTATACCTTGCATTGCCAAACTCTTTTGCAGACAGTATTTTGCAGATTCCTTCTTGTATATGAGGATGGCCTTCAGCCATTTGCTCCTGTTTCCCCAACAATGCCTGCAGTGAACCAAGCTCTAGTTACATTGATGAAGCCAAGACATGGATGGCATGGCTGATTTTGCATGCTGGTGCAAGTTTGGTGAATTTAAGAGCCAAACTAATTTCAAGTAAAAAGTGAGAAGACAATTAATGTTGCACTAACATTTATTTTATTAAACATTTCCTCAAACATGTACATGTGTTCTTGCAATAACCGTAACACAGCTCTTAAGAGGTATTGAGCTGCATAGTTTTTAAAGTATGCCAGGGTTTTTTTTTTCAAATAAAAAATATGTAAAAAGGGATGCAACTTTATTACAACAAAGAAAGCATTTTTTTTAAGTGTTTTTATGTTAAAATGATTCATGTGTTCATACTGTCAGTTATATACAATAGCTGCATATGTATATTCTTATGAGATCGTTTTTCGCTATTGCAATATATCATTTCCAAATATGGGATTAATAAAGTACTTTTTATTAGTACTAGATGAAAAACCTTTTTATTTCAGGGATCTTCAACAGAACTTGAGATCTAGTGTCCTGCAACTTTTATGAGTCTCTACTTCAGGGATCCCCAATCCCCGGGCTCCAGTCCAAATCTGGACGCCAAGAGGGTTTTGTCCATACCACAAAGGACTTTCTAATTAACTCTGTACTTGTATTAATGTAATGCACAGAAACATTCATTTTACCTCTGTCAGCTACACAGGTTGCACTAGACTTTTTGTTGTTCATCATTTTGACTGATAGGGTTAAAAAATTCCCATCATAATTTCTATTTACCCATCAATTTTTAAACTCATAATGATAATATTTTTTTAAATAATAATAATTTTAATTATTATTAAACAAGCTGAACCAAGAATCCACATTGTGTCACCACACATCAAGCAGATGAATATATTTAACTTTTTCTCTGCAGGGACAAGTTTTGAAATCAGGGAACCTTTCTCAAAGTGAAGTGATCAGAAGTTGCCAAAACTCTCTGAACAAGGGGCGACCTGATCCCGCAAACACTCAGCGGGAGGAGACTCCCGCAGTGGTGCAGGTGCAGCAGATGCGCTCCAAAACCTCCATAACTCTTTAATGTGCTCAGCTCCCAGATAGAGAGATGCATTGAGTTCAGTATCAGAGCTGATACTCAGATGGGATTTCTTAAAACTAATTGATTTTAGTTACCTCTGCAATGTACTCTGTGCATAAAGTTGAAAATGCACAAAGAGGTTAAGTGTGTGTAATCTGTTAAATGCCCTCAGATTTTTCTGTCATCATTTAAAAAAAACCATCAAATATGGAAAAATATTCAGTTAACATGACCCCTGGATTGCACTTTTCTGTTCAGCAGATGATTTAATGGGCATATGAATAATTGATCAGTAGCTAAAAAATATGAAATCTATATTGTTAAGTAAATGCTAAATAAAAATGAAACATGAAAATATGTTTTGACAGTTGATTAAAAATGTTCAGACCCCAGATTGTTTGGATGATGGAGGTAGTGGACCTCTTGCTATTTTAGTTGGGGACCCCTGCTCTACTTTAACACACCTGAGTCAAATACTACAATCAAAATAATTATCAAGACTACAAAACCAATCTGCTTGTACCTTGTACAGTATTGCAGTCGTGTGGCTGCATTATCTGCCTTGCTTTGCAATACACAAACACTCTGTTGTTTGTATTTCACCTGATGCTGAAACCAAAACACAGGCTCGGTAATGTGAAGTTTTAAGGCTTTGGCTGGGCTCTATGTCTAATTTAAAGTAGATAAAATTGTCCCCCATCTCTTTTAACAATACACGGCCAAACTTATTACCGTGACGATACTAATAAGCTTCAGATTGCTCATTGATTCACCGAGTCAATAAAGCAGCTAAATATGCAAGTGTAGGCTATCTGCAGCCAATTCTTCATGCCATCCTGCAACATTTTAATAGATTTTAATAGTTGTACATAGTGGTAAGACAATACAGCCTCATCTGAGCTGTGATTGTTGGTGTTCCTACATATTTTATGGCCAAACTCTTGTGACAAAAGAGGGTTTGCGTCGGAAGTCGCACCCATAATTCACGCAAAGCCTTATGGGGGCTTGGAATAAGGTGGATAGTCCCACTTTAATCTCTTGCTGGCTGAATTGTAGAAAAAGATTATTACTTGTTTTTAAAATTAAGAGGATGCTAAATTAAAGTGAAATTGTTCAAATGTAGCACATGCAGTGGTGTCAGTGACATTAGGCATAATGGGTCAAATAAAATACAAACTAAAAGATGTTGGGTAATTTTCAAAACTCAACTGCAGGGTGAAAGCTGGCAGGTTGTACCTTGGGTTAGTCTGAACAAACATTGGTTCAAAAGTCATGACTCAGGAGTTGGGTAGGTGATGTGTCGGGTTCTACAATTAACTTCACAGCTTGACTAATTCTGTTGGGTCATAGGTTTAGTAGTTTTGATCAAATATTGGGTCAAAATTTTACCCAATTGGTTTTGTTGAAGGCAGGGCTCAGAAGACACTATATTAAATCTCTTAGAAACTGCCATTTTCAACTAGACAATGACCTGATCAGATATCAGTTAACTTTTCCTCTATACACTAAGTAAAATGTGAACTAAAATAGGGTTATTATTATTCATGATAAACGATTGGCTTGTTCAAGAATTTAAGGTCTTTTAACAGATAACACCAGCTACGCTGGTGATATAGAAAACTATAGTCATTTCTACTTCTAGAAAAAAAAAACCCTCAAAATCGTGTTTTAGCATTAGGCTTACCCAGATAGCAGTGGTATGATAACCCTTATGATAAGTCATTTAAATTAAACCAAATGTATCATAAATTTTACTTTAAACATTGGTCAAGCTAACCAAATCTTTGGATAGCTTTCCTAACCATTCCTAGCATGCTGGGTAGAACCAATAGCCCAACTCTGCTAAGTTGAACAATTCAGGGTTTGGCTTAGTCCAAGTTTGACTCAGCACCTGGTTACATTTTTAACCCAGCAGTTGGTATGCAGATTATTTTATGAATGCTGCTTTTCCTGAAACTAATTTACAACATGTTTTTATGCAATTGTTGGTCATTAATTACAGTATTTCAAAAACTGTTTAACATCACAAAATCCCAGCCAGATGTATTTCATACTCTATATGCAAGATGGCAGCAAAGTGCTTCCAATACAAAACACTTTGATGGTATATGAAGGGATCATCAGGCACCTCATCTATGTTAAGACTGAAGTGTCTATGTGACACCTAAATGTCAATGACACTAGCTTTTGTCACCATATAAATTTTTCCTGGTAAGCACATGTGCTTTTATTATGATCCTTGAATGTGAAAAATGAGAAGTAGTTTCTCTCTGGGTACTTCAGATTCTCCCACAAATCAAAAACACGACTGTTGGGTTAATTGGTTACTCTAAACTGTCCTTAGGTGTGAGCGTGTGCATGGTTGTTTGTCCAGAGTGTCTCTGTGATGGACTGGTGACCTGTCCAAGGTGCACCCCCCGCCTTTCACCCAACGACCGTTGGAAATTAGCACCAGCCTCCCATGATCATGCAAGGATAAGCTAGTATAGAAAACAGATGCATATAAAAACTATTGTTTTAAGATTCTTATCCTTTGTTTATTTTTGAGGCTTATTAAGAAGGAAGAACCTGTTGTATTGATTAAAAAACTGCAACTTACTTCACTTATATAATAGTTAAAATAGTGTTATTCTATACTCATTACAGATTTTTTTAAAACAATTTGCAATTTGTTAAACCTTTATTTATTAAAACAAAACAAAAAACAGTTTGTTGGTTTCTATGGTTTCCTCAAAAACACTGCTTTTTATCTCATAATCTTGTACAGTAGTTTATTATTATTAATCTTGTTGTTGTTTTTTTTTCATTTGTGTGAATCTATATATCTTGACGCTGCTGTTACACCTGAATTCCACCAAAGTGGGACAATAAAAGCTATTTCTATTCCATTCTAAAGCTCGTTTTGTCTCAGCTTGTCTGGTTCTGGTTAACTTAATGTCATGCAAACAGATTGTCTCAACTTAGAATAATGAAAAAACCTTCAAAATAGTCTTGCAGTCTTTTGTGCTTTGGTTTCTTTGAGTATACACACATAAAACCACATGTTTACTATATTAAAGACCTGCTAAAAGGATAGAAGTAATTTAACTTTACCCAGACTGGTAACACATTACAGTAGAGTGGAAGGATCCTGCCACACAGATTCTAGTAACACAGTCCAACCGGGAACATGCTCACTATTTACTTGTTATGGTAACAGCACTGTCTTCACAACCATTTCATAAGCACTCCCCATATTAAAAAACACAATTTTACTATAAGGCCTTAAACAGACTGAGAGATGTTGACTGTCTGTGTTTTATTTGCTTGTTTAATTTGTTCTATAATAATCAATCATTTACCACTGTACAAGATGTCAGTTTTATTGCTGATTTTAAAGGGCTTTATAAAAAAAAAACAAAAAAACAACTGGTATGGTGTGATATATCGCTGCAGCTCATCTCTTTTTAGTATTTTGGCCTCAGCATGCTGTTTGGATGCAACAAGACGATAACTTGTTTGATTTCCATTTCTCTATAAAGCCATCTTCTGTGTGACTGAAGGAACTCAAGATTAGTTCCAGACTTAACTAAAAAAAAGTCCATCCAGGAAAATTTGCAAAACCACTTCTTCTTCCTCTTTGTTAGCTGAACTAAAAAGAGTAATTATTTTTTCCCAGTTCTTATCGATTGTCATTCCTCTGTGGTATTAAAATAGAAATGCCTTGTGAGCATCAAACATTCCTATTTGGTGTCACAAAGAAATCTGTCCTTATTATGAGTCGTGCCATTTAAGTGACAAGAAACACATCAGGTAACATATAAACTTCACTGCATGTTTAAAATAAAAAAAAATCTGTTAAATCTGTTTCACCTTCAACTCCTTTTTCTCATGATGTGAAACTGATTTTTACAATAACACAGCAGTAAATATGGCCAAAAAACAGAAAGCAAGTAACAAGTACAAGAGAACATTTACTATCAATTCCTCCCTTTCTGCTGCACAATAATTACAAGTTCTAAATGTGTGTGTGTTAGTCTTCTCTCAGTCACTTACAATATTTTAATTAGAAAAAGCTACTTTCTCAAATACTTACAAAGAAGAAGTTTCATAGAAATAAAAACTACTGAAAAGCCTGTACTGTCTCTTATTGAGAGATAGACTATGTGCTTTAATGGGCAAGGGTCAGCTGTCTGATTTCTGTAATATACTTTTAACAGGTTCAAAGGAAAGCTGTCCCTCTTATTTATCAGTGTGGAAGGCTGACCTGCAGTCAGATATGTCTTTAGAGGAATGGGACAGGACATGCTTTCTGGCCCAAACCCAAACAGTTAATACCAGATGTAGATTGTTACAGTATAAATGGTTATTTAGGACATACATTTCACCTGTGAAATTCCATCATTTTCATCCTAATTTCCAGGACACAGTCTCATTTTAGACATCAGTGAGCGAGGTTAAATGGGTACCTCCACAGCCACTTGAGTGTACAGTAAAATGCAGTCATTTCCAGTCAAGGAAAGTTTGAAGAGGAGAACAGGAGGATTGATATATTTAGATTTACTCATCCTTTTCCCCCATTCTTTATGTATATATGCATGTATGTGTATGTATATATGCAGACTCTTGAGTTTTTTACTTAGCCGTTACCCTAACTTATTTGTTCCATTCATATATCTGATGATTTTTGCATACTTACTTTCTAGAAAATTCTGGCCAAGCAACCTGCCAAACTCTAGATGCACATACGATGGATCATGAACATTTGTTTATTCATTTATTTGAGTCTGGCTTGGAGGTCTGCTGAGGTTTGTTTTTGTTGTTGTTATTGTGTGTTATGAATGATAAAAATCAATAAACTTTGGAAAAACAAAAATAAACAACTGCTCTGTCAGAAAAGTTAGTTTTCTATATTCTACTTATAGTCTACTATAAGGAGATGTGGTCAATATCTACCTGCAGAGGTTTGCTTAGATAAATTATTCATTTAAATAATTGGTTCTATATTTTAGTCAACTGGTCAAGAGCCAGTGACGATAGAGTGTAATACAAACTTTCTAGTTAATAATATTAAATTGTATTAAGGTATGCATGACATTTGAGCATTATATGATCATTTATTTCTATTCATCTATCTGCCAAAAAAAGTTTGCTTGTCTTCCTTCTCTCATTTGAACTTGAGTGATATTCCAATGACAATCCACTGGGTTTGAAACGATGCTGGTCTACACTATGCTGCTATAAGAGCACACATTTGTTAGGTCAGACACTAGGACCTGGATGAGAAGGACTGGCTAACAGTTTCTGGGCTAATTCATCCAAAGGAGCTCTAGAAGTTTAAGATCAGGGCTCTGTAGTAGGCCACTCAAGTTCTTACACACCAATCTCTCTCATCAATGTGCTTATAGACACTTTGGGATCTTGTTCCACAAAGTTGGGAGCATGAAATGAACCAACATATCTTTGTGTGCTGAAGCAGTAAGAGTTCATTTCAATGTAATTAAGGAGACCCAAGCCACCAAACCTTACACTTTATGCCAAGTTAAGTCAGACAAGTTCTTATGGGTTGGAAACCCATAAGAGCTTTTTGTTTTTTGGCCTGTCTGTCTGGCAATCTAATAAATTGCCAGACAGACAGGCATGATTCATCACTGTAAAACATGTTTCCAGTGCTTTAGAGGATAATGACTGTGTGTTTATACCACTGCATCCAGCAATCTGCATTGCACTTGGTGATGTAAGGCTAAGATGTAGCTTCTTAGCCATGGAAACCCATTCTATGGAACTCTCTACACACTGCTCCTGAGCTCAAAGTACAGAAAAGTTGGTGACCTATACACCCTATGTGGCTTAGCTTCTCCTGACCCTGCTCTTTGACTTTTTACAGCTCCATGGGTTATGTTAGCCTGGCCATTGCCTTCCTACACAATGCCGCTCAGTTCTCATCTCCCTGCAGTGCTCTGTCTGGATTTGAGCTTGATTTCTCTGGTAGAATTTCAACCGGGCCAATCAGCGAACAAAAGGAGGAGTTATGAATGATGATGTAGATTTTCTGCTCTGTTTTAGAATTGTAGTCTGCCTGTATAGGGTTGTAGTTTGGCAATGGTAGCTGAGGAAGTGAAGAAAGTCATTCAGTCCATATACTGAGCAACTGAAGTCAGAGCAAGATGAATGTTTAAGATATTTCATTGCTGGCAAAGATGTTGTGGGCCTACTCCCCACGCAATTTCCAGTAAGCTTCATTGAAGTGGCACTACAAACGTTAGTGACTGGGTAAAATCAGATCCAATTGTTTCAAACTTCAACAGAGTCTGCACCTCCAACAAGCGATCATTTCTCAATAGTCGATGGTCAGGACCCTCTGTACAGTGCAAAGCGTAGAACAAGGGGTTCTGTATGAGTTGCTGTCATTGTCAATTGCTTCTATTTTGTTACCTAAACTTAAAAAGTTCATCCATGACTAAATGTTGGTTAAAGAAAAATCAAAGATGTGATCATTTTTAATACTCAGCTTTAAGGGATGAGAAAGTTTGTGTGGAGTGCATGTATTAGTGAGTTAGTATTATACTTACAATTTTTAGTATGTTAACCAAATCTGTGGATGGGGAGGCTGCGGGAGTGGGGAGGTACTGAGGATGTGCGAGGTTGTTTTTATGAATTTGGAGGTTGCAAGGTTGCTTTTATGAATATGTAGGCAGGAAAACATATGTATTTTTATCGTATTTTTATTCATAAATTGTATGTATTTTAATGTATAGAACTGCTCAACCAAGGCCTGGATTTGCAAATTAGTTGTAGCTATATACTCTTGGTGCAATGCATCAGTTACAGATTTGTTCTTGAGCTGTTAGGCAGAACAAGCAAAAGCAAATCATGCTTCTGTTCATAGCTGTTACTGATAATGTTCACTTCCTTACAAACACGTCACAAAGTACAAACAACTGTAGTGGCCCTACATTAGAATGCATGCACATGCAAACACTCCTCTAAGTTTGTCACCAGTATGTAATGCAGAGATAAAAAACAGTGAGAGGCATGTGTGAAAGAATAGACCATGGCGGGGGTCCAACAGCCAAACAAGTACTTCCTGCTATGTGTGTCCTCAATTGGAGGAAGGAACCACAACCCAGACCTGAAGGGGTTTCAGTTAGAGTATGGATGTTGCATTGAGAAGTTAGACATAGACACAAACATACAGTGCATATAAAAAGTATTCACCCCTTTGATTTTTTTTAAAACCTTTTTATTGCTTTAACAAATCAATCAACAAAATTTGGCTTTTTTGACAAAAATGACCCCAAAAAATCCCATTAAAGCCACAGTATGTAACTTTAAAAAAAAAAAAAAAAATCTACATATTTGTTGAAACTGTCACTATGTAGTGACAGTATGTTATGAGACAGATAATCTGTGAAAAGATCAATCTCCTCCACCTCCTTCCTGAGCCTCTTTTGCCATCTGAAGAAATGCACTGCTCCCAACCAAAAAATCAAGCCAGGAGCCGGGTCTTAGCCTGTGGCTGTTCACTCCCAATCCCCCAACCTCCCTTCCCTCTCCCCACTTGCTCTCTGCTACGCTGCAGCTCGCAGAGGCTAGGCTAGTCAGCATGGCCACTGATGATGACAGATAAACGGTTTTCCTGGAATGGGAAGTTGTTTCTCCTCCATTAGCACATTTAGCAGCGAGTAAATGAGGTTGAGTGACAGCGCTAAGACCCTCCTCCTGGCTCTGATTGGTTGGTTTTGGTCGGGAGCGGCACATTTCTTCAGACGGCAAAAGAGGCTCAGGAAGGGGGTGGAGGACATTGAGCTTTTCACAGATTATCTGTCTCATAACATACTGTCACAACATGGTGACAATTTTAACAAATATATAAAAGAACAAATTTTTGTAAAAGTTACATACTTCAGCTTTCATGTCAAAATGAAAACTGATTTCAACAAAGCAATAATTAAAAAAGTATTTAACATGAAATAAGTTATTGCATAAATAGTCAGTATTTAGTAGATGCATCTTAGGCTGCCATCACAGCAGGGAGTCTGTGTGGACAGGTCTAATCAGGATTGCACATCTAGACGCTACAGTTTTCCTTCATTCTTCCTTGCAAAACTTGTTGAAGCTCTGCCAGGTTGTGTGGGGATTGGCGTTGAACAGCCCTTTTCAAGTCTTGCCATAAATTTTCTATCGGATTGAAGTTTAGGCTTTGACTGGACCACTCCAGAACATCTTGTTGTCTTCAAACGATCTCTGTGTAGCTGTAGCTGGATGCTTCGGCTCGTTGTCTTGCTGGAAAATAAATGTTCTCTGAAGCCGTAGTTCTCTTGCAGATGGAAACAGATTGTCCTGCAAGACTTCTCTATATTTTGCTGCATTCGTTTTACTTTTTACCTTTACAAGCCTTCCAGGGCCTACTGCTGAGAAGCATCCCCACAGCATGATGCTGCCATCACCAAGTGACAATAGTGAGGATGGTGTGTTAGTGGTGATGTGCAGTGTCTGGTGTCCGCCAAACATAGCATCTTGTCTGATGGCCATAAAGCTCCATTTTGGTCTCATCTGACCAAAGAACTTTCTTCCACTTGACCGTGGAGCCTCTCACAAGCCTTTTGGCAAACTCTAGTTGAGCCTTGATGTGGGTTTTCTTCAACAGTGGCTTCATCGCTACCACTCTCCCATAAAGTTTTGACTGGTGAAGAATTCGGGCAACAGTTGTTGTCTGCAGTCTCTGAAGCTTGGAAGTCTTTCAGCATAGTCAGAGGTGACCCGGTGGGCTCGCTCTCTAGTCTCCCTATTGCAGTCACTTTGTGAGGACGGCCTGATCTAGGCAGATTAGAGAATTTTTTGTACCCATCCCCTGACTTATACTTTTCAATAACCTTTTCTCTGATTTGCTTGGAGTGTTCTTTTGTTTTCATGCTGTAATGGGAGCCAGGAATACTGATGACCCAGTGAATGGACCTTTCAGACACAGCAGTCTTTATACTACAATCACTTCACACATTCACTGGACTCAGGTGATCTTCAGTCCACTCACTGTGAGACTACTAGCACCAGTTGACTGGACCTCTGTTGAATTAGGTCAAGGACTTTGAAGGGGGTAACTATTTTTGCAATCACTCATTTTATGTTACATACTTTTATGTAATTGTCATTATTTTGTAGAAATCAGTTTTCACTTTGAAATTAAAGTGTTTTTTTTGGGGGGGGGAGGGTCAAAAAAGACAATTTTTGATGATCATGATTTATTTTTAAAAGCATTGAAAGGGTAAAACATAAAAGGAGTTAAATGTTTTTTAGAGAAAACTAAGGAACACACAATATAATGTGTTGACCTAATCGTCTAAATAGAGGAGTAGGTAGTTTACCCTGTTGAGGTAAGAAAGAATGGAAGGTCCAGAAGTTAACTGTATGTTGGAGCAGCAGCTTATCTACAGCTGAGAGGAAGCAGTTAGATCAGCTCATCTGGAAGGTCAGCTCTGTGCTGGGTTAGACTCTATAACCATCATTCTCCCAAGAAACTCAATAAGTGTTTATATCCATTTTAGTATCTGTACAGCTTTACCATTTTTTCTTTTGTGAGTGGTTTGTATTTTTCATGCCCAGAGACATGCATATCTTGTACATTCTTAATTAACCAACTCAGCTGCACATGCCTCTGGACTGGAGTATTTTTTACAACTACACAGTATTCATGTTGAACTTTTGCCTTATTGTACAGTATTTTTTTCCAACTCTTTGTTCTTCCGAAGATTTGCACTTCACTTACCATGCGGTTAATACGAGTAACAAAATGGAGCAGGAAGATGCTAAATAAAAGCTAAAAACAAGAGAAGTTACACTACTAAACCAGCGGAGTGCAAACTTACAGTTTGGGAGGTATTTTAAACTGGTAGCAGTTTAAAATATCATGTCGGGTTTACTTGGGGCTCAGGCCTCCAATTACAGTAAATAAGCTGTGTTGAATTGGGCTCAGACACAATGTCAACGAGCTTGGGCTGGGTCAGGTTGGATTTTTGTACGCTGTAAGGCTGAGTATGGTCACCCTATGGAAAAAGCTCCTTTTGACTGGCTGTAACTGGGATCTCATTCTTTCCATCAAAATCCATAATTCTCATGACCATAGGTGAGGGTTGGAACATACAAAAACACTCATAAACAACACACCAAGATACTTAAACTCCTCTGCTTGAGTCAAAGACTGACGCCAACCCAGAGGGTGCATTCCATTGTTTTCCAATTGGGAACCATAAACTCACACTTAGAGTTTATTCCAGCTGCTTCACACTCAGCTGAAAGCCACTAATGCATGTTAAAGACTATTATTAGATGCCAACAGGACCACATCATCCACAAAATGCAAAGATGAGACCCTGGGGTTCTCAAACCAGAAACCCTCAACTTTACAACTATGCCATGAGAACCAGTCAATGAAAACCACAAACAGGATCAGAGATGAGGGGCAGCCTTGGAGTCCCACCCACACAGGGATCAAACTTTACTTGATGCTGAGAAAGAAGTCACAGCTCTTGTTTTGGGTATACAGTGATCAAATTGCCTTGAAAAGACACCCAGATACCCCATACCATTGGAGCAGACCCCCCCAAAATACCTTGAGGAACTTGGTCAGAAGACTTTGAGGGTGTCATTGAAGCTTGCTTCTCTGGTCTACATGTGTTTCCAAAGAGTCTGCATCAGTAAAGATCTGGACCCCTGTTCCACGGCCAGGACGAAAGCCACATTGCTCCTTCTGAGTCCAAGGTTCTGCAAGCACCTGGGGCATCATCTCCCACACCTGAGAGAAGGCTTCTCTCTTTTTGGTCTAAATAGCAAATGTGTGGCTGAAAACCAACACTGCACATAACCCTGGATACACCATCCCCACTATGAAATATGGTTGTGGTCCAGTCTTTGTTTTATCCTAGTCTATAAATGAAAATACCAATGAAATGTGTAATCGTTTGTAGGCCTGCCACAATAACGAGTTTTGAATTTGAACAAATTGTTGTTTTGAGACCTATTTTTGAGTAATCTGATGATAATGGCATAATTATGCAAGTAAATAAACTTTAATTTCTAAAGAACTCAACACTAAAACTGAAAGACATTTTAAATATCCAAAATTTAAATGTTTTTTGCCCTTCAAAAAATATTAATAATTAGACTCAGACAGCAAAACTGCCAGTGATGACTTTTCTTAACAAAAAGTGCAAACTAACAACAAAAACACTCTTTTGAAATAACTCAACTAGCGTTTCTCTGACTTGCTACTCCTATGGGGACTCTCTTGCTACACTCTGTTGTACAAGACCTTGTGCCTGGCAAGTAACTGACTCCAGAATTCACTCCTCCTTGCGCTAAGGAAACGAGAAGACGAGGTGTCAGTCGAGACCGATGCACCGGAGTGAAGCCTTTTATCATCCAGTATCTTTGATAGAGAGAGAGACACACGAGGAAAACAAGCAACCATGTGGACGGAAATTATTGAGCTCATTTGAATTTATCATGCGATTCATTGATTTATTGCAACAGGTTTAGAGCTTTGTGTTTGTAATGTGACAAACTGTAAAAGAAAAGGTAAAGGGCTGGTAATAATGTTAGAAAGCTCTTTATTACTGCTTAATAAATTTAGTTTAATAGGTTTTGCTTAACCATTATGACATGTTTACTTCCTTAAGTTGCCTGCACTAAACATATAATCAATTCACAACGTAACAGATACATTTTTGTGGCATGGTTCATGTATCAAACTATCATGAGCAACGCACTCATTCAGCATAGCCTAGAGATACACCATGATCTAATTGTAAGCTGTCACTCTTCAAAGGCAGAGGACAGTGATTCAGATGAGGGAAAAAAGGCTCCATTCTGTTTTAATAACGGTGTGTGGGGCGAGACATGTCCCTTGCCAGGAGACAGTGAACCTCACTGTCATTCCCCAGATAAGGTCTCCTGTGTCTATGGGGTTCGTTCACCACGTGCTGGAGATGCTTCTGAATTGAGTTCGACACAGACAGGAAACCATATGTCTGTGCTTGCCAGTGTGCCTGGCCCATACGCAAACACACACACACACACACACACACACACACACACACACACACACACACACACACACACACACACACACACACACACACACACACACACAAGTAATCAGACTGAGACACGTTTTTTCTCATCCGCTCTGCACGAGGCACACAGCTGCATGTTCACAACCTCACTGGGGATTCTACAAGTAATGTTTAAGCGTGATGCAAACATTGTGTTTCCAGTTCCTGTTGGTGTTAAGAAAGCTTTAACATTGCAGCAGCAACCAGAACGAAAGCTGTGAAAAAAGCTTACGTCTTCATTAACAATGTTCCACTTAAACTTTCCAAATACAGAGAGGCGGTGTCAGCAAACATGTGTGATGAGAGAACATTGAGATGGGACATCTCACTGATCGAAGTGAAGACACAAGACCTGAGTTACTAACTCATGTGGGAAACATGATGAAGGCCTGCAGATGTACCAGCTTTACAATAACAGCTGTATCAACATTATCCAATGTAGCTGCCTCTCTTGTCATCCTTCACTGGGCTTGTACATCTGAAATATATGATGACATTTTTTTCTCTGAAGCCAAATAATTTCACAAAATGTATGAACAAAAAACCATCTTTGTCATACTTTATTATTATTATTATTATTATTATTATTATTATTATTATTATTATTATTATTATTATTATTAGTAGTAGTAGTAGTAGTAGTAGTATTTTACTATTAAAAACACTAAACGGGAATGTGTTAGTTTATGCTAACCCAAAATAATTGAAGTGAGCAAAGTTTCAGGAAGCCTTTCTATATTTAGAGCAGAGTGTATGTGCGAGTATCATGGAGAGTGAAGAGTGCCAAATTACAACAAATAAATAACTTATGAAATAATAATTTAAAATTCTTTCGATTTGTTTAAAACTGAAAACAAATACATAAATAATTTATTAAACATATAATTAATTATATGTGCCTCAAATAAATGTATTGATTTCATTTTAAAAACTAGATCTAAATATTTTATGATTTAATAAAGTATTTCACGTTCCTGTGCTGAAGCACATCATGAATTAATTGAAACTGTCAACTTCACCCATCAAACACAGTGGGGCTGATTCTGTAGAGACCCTGACATCTGACTGGCTGCTTCAAACAGCAAGTCAAGACACAATTTCTGTATTTATTTCCAGTTTTAATAAATTAATGACACATTTAAGTAATTATTTCATAAGTTATTTACTTATTGTCATTTGGCACTCTTCATTCTCCATAGAACATGCACCAAAACACTGGCAAATGGAGATAAAATTCAATTATTTATTATTGCTGTAGATTGCAAGCAATTGGGTTTGACATAGAGCTATGTAATTAATCTGTGCATCTTTCAGGTTGTATTTTTGAGAAAAATAAATAAATAAATAATACAGCAACATAATTATCCAAAAACCATTGGTAATTTATGTTATTTTGGCATTTTCCACTTAATAAGCATGCTCTTGTATTGCAATGTATCCTGTCTGGAAAGCACCTCTTTCGAAAGGCTGAACCGACATACTTTGTCCAGTGTTCTTAAAAGTTGGTGCAAGTAAAGATTGCAGAAAGAGGAGAGGAGGACTGGCAAAATATCCCTCGGGCATGTATGATCTGACAAAACCTAGAGGAACTCTTTGGCAAGCACAGATTTTAGTCAGCATCATCACTGGAGACGGGATGGGGAGGGGAGGAAAGAGTGCAACAGTGAGGAGGGGTAAGAGATGTGAACTGGCCATCCCAGTGTCATAAAATGAAGGAATGAGAGATGTTTATGTGCTGCTCGATTTATATTATACAAAAAAACGCATCGGCTAAAAAGAGCACAGACTTACCAAGCAAATGCTATGCATGCCCAAATACCAGTCTGACCCAATATCTTCTTGCGGCAAGGCAACAGTGCTAACCACTGTGTCACCATGCATTAGTTTTGTCACTTCATTTATAAATTATAATTAATTGATTTTGTGATTTAGTTAGCTTTTGACGTTTGCATAAGCCAATTCTCTGTTCTTTAGTACAGTAGATGCACTGTCTTTTCAACCTCAGTGATCCCATTATTTATTTGTTTCAACAATGAGCAATCCTAGTTTGGCCTCAGTATAAATGATGATGAATATGAGCTAAAAGATCAACATTTAAGGTTTTAGTTCCATGTATTCACATCTGAACAACTCAGAAGACAGCAATAGTTTGAATCGAACACTAAATCTGTGGGTCTACTGAAACTGATAGGCTTAAGATAGATTAAAACGAATACTACTTCATGTCCAGTTGCCAAAATGTTTCTGTTGCTCTCTAAGTTTGTTTTGCTGTGGCCATCATGCGGTACAGTGGACCTCTGGTATTCACGAGGGTTAGGGACCACAAACGCCCACAAATAGCTAAAATCCACAAATACTTGAGACGACCTCTAAAAACACCTATAACAGCCTAATTTAATAGTTCACACATCACATATATACCCTAATAAGAGTTAATACACACAGTGGAAACTGTCTTAGTATCACAGCAGAAGCTAATATCTACAGTCTTATTTCCTCTCTTGGTGGTACAGCCAATCAGTGCCAAGCAAAATAAATGCAGCTCCTGGATTGGCTGCTTTGCAACTGCTAGCCAGCATGTCCAGCAGCACTGGCCCAGGTATTCCAGCTTCACAAGCTGCATCTTCTTTAGAATATTTTAGATATGCGCTACGCAAATAGCTATGCGCTATGCGAAAAATGCACAAATAGATGGAGTTTCCGCAAATAGAGTCACGTTTCACAGAAATGTTTGTGAATACGTGAATTTACAAATACTGAACCGCTAATAGGAGGGGGTCCACTTTACATCACCGATGAAAATTAAAAAGTCCATCACAAAGAAGCCATGCAAGCCTACCTGATGAAATGTCCACTGCGTTTCACAGATGAGCTTGTATATTTAGAATCAAGAGCAGATCCTTGCTTTCTCAAAACTATAGGCTTTTGATCTCTTCAACAAAGGTCTTCCTTTCTCTCATCAGTCCATAAAACTTTGTTCCAGAATTTTTGGGGCTTGTCTTTGTACTTTTGGGTAAATTCCATTTTGACTTTCCTATTTTCCTACTAATGAGTGGTTGAGTCTTCTGGGGTGTTTCTCAATATGCATACTTATCATCTGGCAGACAATTCTGCCTTTATAGTCAGAATTCTTTTTTTTCTGTGGCTCTAATCCTTTTCCATATTTTCTAGTGTTTTTAGATGTGCAATACTTTTTCACAGATTGCTGTGACATGCTTGGAAAAAATACACCAATTTAGAACAAGTTCTTAAAAAAATGCATTTGATTGTTAATGAATTCAACCAAAACTGCCAAGTCAGAGTACGATTTGCATTGAATGTGTCCCTGTGTGCTAAGAACTGTCTTCAGATCTCTCTCACTTATTTGAAAACCGTGTCTTCTGTCAAGCAACAATTTAATGTGTTCACAGTTCAGGTCTATGGAGGACCCAAAAAGACATAATTAACTGTATTGATTTATTTATTGGGCGATTTATATATTTCTGCTTTTATTTTTAATTAAAAGGATTAGCCAAGTATATTAGGCCAAGTTTGAAATGCATGTAGTAGTTAAGCCTTATATAATTGAATTATTTAGGGAGGAGTTTGGGTATCTCAGGGTCTTGTTCACAAATGAGGGAAAAATGGAGCAGGAAATTGATAGGCAGATTGGTGCTGCATCTGCAGTGAGGCTCCATTACATATAGACCAGCCCCCATCTTGAATCAAACCATATTTTATATGTGTGCATGAATCCGAAAAGGGAGCAAGAGAGGCTGCTGGAAACTTGTGAACATCAGCACTTCAGCAGGTGGGTCAACATATCTGTGGTTCGAACATATGGCTGCACCCCTTGAACAGTGAGGTTCAAGTTGTCATCTCTTCTTGTCAGATCTCTGTATAAATCCTCACATTCTTCTGCATTACTGCCAATATAGAATTCTTCTTGACTTTCCTGGCTGGCAGTTGTTTTTATGTGAGCCTGCAGACCCGATGCAAGGTCATCAGCAACATTCAGTTCATGTTCAGCCCCCTCTGTGTCAGTTTTATTTTTTATTTCCTTTTTTAAAGAAAACTGGTGCTCTAATTAAAAAAAAAAATAAATAAATAAAAAAAAAAAAATATATATATATATATATATATATATATATATATATATATATATATATATATGTGGGTGTGTAAACAATGTCCATGTTCATAATTTAAGTGGAAATTACATGTAATCAATTGCTTGGTGTGTGATGGCATGATGTAGATTCTCTGTTCAGCTTGTTGAATACTAATTAAACTGAATGTAAATGAAATGCAATTGAATCTGTCATTTTTATTTCAGAAAATGATGGGTAGCACAAGATTATGATGGATTTATTTTTATTTCTGTCAAAATGTAACAAAAACGGCTAGCGCAACTTCAAAACTCAGAAAAATTTCTACATCTTGTCTTTTTACAGCCATGCGTATCGCCAACATTTGAAAAAAATTATGCTCTGCCTTGCCTGGTTGATTCACTTCAAACCAGTAGATAGAAACACGCCTTTTTCGCATTTTTTGTGACATTTTAAAAGTTCCCTTAAAATTCACATGACAGTTGGATGGAAACATGGCTAACATCAGATATCATTCTAATCTTTTTTTTCTTCCATTGTTTTATCTAATCGAGGTAAACTAGAAATTATTTCATTATCCAAAATAATTTTTATGTCAATGTACAACATATTCAGCTGGATGGAAGTGGTAGGGGCAAAGGGTGAAATCAAGTCCTTGCTCATCAGCTGAATGTATTTGGAAAGGTTGTAATGTGAATTTATAAAGACAACTTTAAACAGCTTTTATGTTGAGATGAGATAAAAGATTATGCAATTTAGAACTCCTAAATGGGCTATCATTGGGTTCATCAACCCATATACTGTATGACTTTATTAGAAGAGCTTGGCGCAGAACACTTACTGGGAATGAACACCATTTGGTCATTACACTCTTCTTCTGAGCAGGAGCAGATGTGTACCATCCCACTTGTTGAGTTCTTCTCCTTCATCACACAAGTTGAGCTGTTGTAGTCATCCAGCATGATACCGTACAACGGCATGGACGGGCTGTGGCAAAGGGTTTCCACAATGAAGCCTGTCTCATTCTTTTTCCTGAAATTCAGAGAAATTTATTAAATATTAATCCATTTTCCAATTTACACCTTGAAGGGATAGCTTACATTTTTTAAAGTCTGTCTGAGTCAAGAGGCTCTGAGCAGTTAATATCTTTCCTTGAGGAGAATCTGGTCTCAACACTGTTTTAGAAACAAAGAAATCAGTGGTGGGTCATCAGGACCTGCAAGGCCTTCTCTACACTATCAGAATCATTAACATATATCTACAACCTAAATTATAATTTTTGTTCAATTGAATTATTTTAATTTACTTCCAATATTCTATTCTCTCTCTTTAAAAAAAAAAAAAATGCTTCTCTTGGCTGTGGTGCTTCCTGTACACGTCTGTGTGTGGATTATCGATGTTTCATCCAATCAGATTTCAGTATCTATGTGTTGCCAGGGCCCTCCTAATCTGCTCGGGGCTTTCAGAATCGGTAAAGCAGGCTTATGTTCAGTGTAGCAGCGGAAATGTTCTTTTAACCAATCAGCTTTCAGATTCACCTCATAGAGCGCGTAAGAAGGCCCATAGTGATGTCAGAGGACTCCCACCCTCTGATTGGATGGTCAGAGCGACTCTATCACCCCAGAATTTTGCTAGCAAAGCACATTGTCAGCCTTCCCTGCTGCTCATATTAATTTGCGTGAATTTATTTTTATTTTACACACAACGGCTGATGGAGATTGCGAAACTGATTTGGTCTCAGGAATAATTAAAAATACATTTTCAAGGCGGGCTTTTTCTAAAAAAAAAAAACAAAAAACTGGACATCGTAAAAACACGGAGGTCTCAGCCGTGAGCGGTTAGCGATACCACAGCCTCTGAGGAGCATTGCAGATTAAATGGCTGGGATTTGGCAAGACTACAGCAAAGAACAGGCCATAGAAAAGGACTTATTGATGGAGCTGAAACGAAGAGATCAGCTCTATGGCGGCCATTGAAGTTTTCCTGCCTGCATAAAGAGAGGAGGACGGATTTTGTCTGTAAATAAATAATCAGCAACTGGGTGAGTATTATGTACCTTATTTATGTACTTGGTGCAGTGGCGGCTGTAGTGTGGAGGTGGAGTTGTCTTAACTGGTTTTCTTGTTTGAACAACAATAGTATTCACTGTCAATACATGAAAAAACCGCTCTTAATTATTAATAGGCTAATTGATGAATAAACACTGTTGCGCAAAATTATGTAGTGGCCTCTCGCGCGCTCTCCACCTTCCTCCGTCTCTCTGCGCGCGCCTCATAAACATCCTGTTGAAGTTAAATCAAGTTCAAGTTTATTTGTAAAGCATATTTCAGCAGCAAGGCAGTTCAAAGTGCTTTAAATCATAAAAACATCAATCAGGTATAAATCAAAATCACTGAGCAAATATCATCAAGGAAATATAATTTGAAAATATCGACCAATGTTCCGCTTATTACTAACCAAAGGCAGCACTAAGTAGGTGTTTTTTTAGGCTTGATTTAAAGGAACTTCACACACACACACACACACACACACACACACACACACACACACACATATATATATATATATATATATATATATATATATATATATATATATATATATATAAAGATCCCCCCAACAGCCCACCACCACAGTTTAAAAAAAAAAAAAAATCCTACAGGAAGCCCTATAAGGTTCATAGTTTGATTGTAATACTCGATCATTTTAATCCCATTATCCCATATAATCATATCTGTATATTTTCATCTACACAGCATTAAGCATAAAAGCTTGTCTTCTTTGAGCTTCAGTGTAGACTTCAGTACCTCTTGGAGCAGCTGATCAGCTGACCTGAGGCATCAAGCAGAAGAGCTCAAAGAAGTAAGACGGGGCAAAACAAAAACTTTTAAAAGCCAATAAGAGAATCTTAAAATGAACTCTAAAATGCACAGGCAGCCAGTGGAGGGAAGCCAGGGTAGGGGTGATATGCTCTCTTTCCAACTCCATTTAGAAGCTGAACAGAAAATGCTTAAATATTCAAAAGTACATGCATTTAGAAATACTTGAGTATTCAAAATTAGAAATTATAACTTCTAATATCAGTACATTGCTTTATTGTTTTCTGAGTGCTTTTACCGATCCTTGTAACCTGCTGGAAACACCTGATAATGTATTGACATGTAGAACCACTCGCACAGGAGATGTTTTTTCTCCCCACAAACAGCAACACTTGTAACTATAGGTAATGCCATACCTAACATAGAAACTTACAAACATCGAGCTAAGCCATGGGTGTGCTTGAGTTTCTCCAACCGTCTCCATTGCCGTTTCACGGCGTTATTGCTTAGTGTGTTTCGGGGAAAACGTCTGTGCATCTGAACAGCTGATTTTGTGTGCGATCGGCTGAATTAGGTTAGTAATATGTAATAGGTACAATTAATGCCTACCAATAGTTGTTTGCCAACCGCAAATAAACTCAAGACGAAGAATTGACACCGAGCTGATAGTAACAGCGCGAGTGGCTGATGAAAGTATTGCTCACCATGGCAACACCAGATCTAATCGCTGCAATTAATTGATGAATCAATATTTTTGTCGACACAGATTAATGAGCAGGAAATTTGCAAGGTAGGCCCTGATAACTTAGTGCTCGCCACCACACTGTCCGTAGCCACACAACAAAAACAGCCTACCTTTCAGCCAACGCTGCCTTCTTTCCACTCACTGTTAGTCCTCTGCATTTCAACCATCGCTTCAGTCGCTCCACACTGGGCTTCTGTACTGCAGCAAATTGAAACGAAGCTCCCGGGACGTCCTCAGCTTCCAGTATCAAACGCTGTTCAGATGCCGCCCCTCTGTTTGTGATCTGTTTGTCCGAACATCCTGGCAACTAGCACGCTTATGAATACTAATGAGCAAATGTGACATCATTTGCGATCAGCGCCATTGCATTTCAGGAAAGAAAAACAGCAACAGCGGACTACAAAGCTGTGCTGAGCCAAAAGGAATGAGTAACGACAAGCGTCCCAGATATGTAGTGGAGTCGAAACTACATTATGTGTCTTTGAAATGTAGTGGAGTGAAACTCATAAGACACCCCCCCCCCCCCCCAAAAAAAAAAATACTCAAGTAAAGTGAAGATACTCAAAAAAACGTACTTAACCACAGTATTCAAGTAAATGGTCTCCATTACTGTCAATCACTGCTTACAAGTAACTTTTCCGCAACATGCAGGGGCTTGTTTTAAGTCAATAATTCCTTAATATTGATGAAAAAAGATTATCTTACTTATGGGAAAAATGTCTTGTTATAAGTGAAATAATCTGCCAGTGGAACTAATACTTTTTTTTATCAATATTAAGGAAAGTCACTGGTAAGTTAGTTTTGTCTTATTTCAAATGTACTAAGATATTTGCATTAGAAACTAGACCAAAAATGCTTGGCAAGATTTTGTGTTTTTGCAGTGAATTTATTTATATAGCGTTAACTTACAACAAATACCAATTCCAAATAGATCCTAGTTATCAAATAATGCAGTCAAGTTCAGTTTATTATTT
Source organism: Anableps anableps (assembly GCA_014839685.1). Lineage (NCBI taxonomy): Eukaryota > Metazoa > Chordata > Actinopteri > Cyprinodontiformes > Anablepidae > Anableps > Anableps anableps. Next base: position 35,792,554 of record CM026072.1, read on the forward strand.
CCAACTGATAAGATGTTTTCTATCTAAGGAAACCTTGACTTATAATGACCATGCATGCATACTATATGGTCACATTTCTGCAGTAAAAACCCTGTTTATTAGTCTGATGTAATATTTTAATTTTCTGATAAATGGACTTTGGGTTTTCGTTAGCTGTAAGCCAAATTATTTAAATGAACATAAACAGAGACTTGAGATATATCACTCAACGTGTAATGGATCTATAGATGAGCTTCTTTTTTTGAACTGAATTACTGTAATGAATACATTTTTTCATAATAGTTTCTGATTCCTTGTACTTACCATATCGCAACACAGACCTCATCAGGCAAATCACAGATGGATGTAATGGAGCAGTTGGACATGCAGGTCTCTGTTCCATCGCAGGAAGAAGACCGTGTATCACAGAACATACAAAGCTGATGTATGGGGTACATGGACAGTCCTGGTATATCTGCACACCAAACACAGAAAAACATTCAGCAGGTTGCGTTCATGTTCATGTCAAGTACTGCTGTCCTACAACTGTTGTGACTCTCAAGACTTTACAGCGAGAGGCTTTAAAGTTACCAAATGAATAACTCATGAATCCAAGCAATTGTTCTCAGGATATCTGTATGATTAGAACACAAATGTTGCATATTCTGTGAGTCAACCTCAAACTACGCATACGGTGTATCTCACACACATGAATCTCACACACCTTTCAGATATACACCCGAAGCTGGATTGTGAGTACTGTGGATTGAATGAAAGAGGACAATAAACAGTAGATAGTAGAAAGATCTGTGGATGTATGGAGAAAGTCAAATTACATGGATTCAGCATATGTTGGTTATATTTTAAGGAAGCTGTAGAAGAAGGTTGTGACAGTGTTTATCCTCCTTAAACTTTTTCACCTATTGCTGTATTCTAAGCACCAACGTCAGTGCATTTATTTAGTTTGATAGACTGACACAAATATCACAAGGGTCATTGTTCTGCTGGATAGTGAACCTCCGCCCCAGTGTTAAGTATTTTGCAGCTTTTACCATTTTTTTCCCTCAGGGTTTTTAGCTCCATCTAAACTTCAGTTTTACAAACTACATTAAAATGTTCCCAAAAAAATGCATTTTATCATCTGAGGTACATTGCCAGAGGAAGATTAATATCAGCTTTCTGGTCTTCCTAAAAGAACTTTAGCTCCATTACAGCTGCTGAGGACAAGAAAGTGAGCTAGGTTTCTTGGGTCTCCTAGGTTTCCATACAGGTTTGCTGTGCATTTTAGAACTGATTTTAAGGTATTTAAGGGTGTTTTCACACCTGGTAGTCTGTTAGACTCAACTCGATTGGGGATCAAAATTGCAACATTTGTTACATTTGCAGCTGCACTGTGTCAAACGAACCAAACCCTTTGAAAAACCTGTTTACCCCCTCGCCTGTGGCGGCGCTGCACTAAGAACCACTGAAGGAAACAACACAAAAGACTCTGAAGAAGAAGAATGCAACCTCCTCCTTCAGAAAATGTAAACAAAAATGGAGTGGAGACAGATTTTAGTGGTTGTAGGATTTCTCTTTTGTCTTTGGTAAAAGACCACGAGCCGTTTCTCCCTCTTGCGTTAGGCTCTCGTGTTTGTTTTGCTTGCATTTGCCCAGAATGCCTTGCATGATAGTTCACGTCTGCTTTTGGAGCGATTTTCTGTCCGCTTGCATCCACATACGCATTCGAACCGCACCAGAGTTCATTTTAATGGACCTGAGACCAAGGTTGTTAGCCGGACTAAAGTTCATTCTTTTGGTCCACATCAGAGTTCGATTACGCATTCACACCTCCCCAAACGAACCGGGCGTTCCAGGCAAGCGCGCTAGAGTTCAGTTAAACTGGACTAAATAGGGCTGGTGTGAATGCACCCTAAAACTCATAATGGTCTTAGACCACCCCCTTTATTAGACTTGTTCCTGTTGTTCAGCCCCTCCAGGCCCCTCAGGTCTTCTGTAAAGGAGGAACTTAAACATACGCTGAAGTGTCCCTCAGCTGTGGAACATGTAAGCTGAGAGTTTACATGTTTTTAAAGGCAAACTAAAGACACGTCTATTCAGTCTGGCTTTTAGTTGAAATTGATGGCTTCTTATTAACTGTTTTACAGTTTAAAAAGTGTTCAGTTCAGTTCAGTGTTCATGATCTGTTTATATTTTGTTATTTTATAATTATCTAAGCTATTAATAACCATGACAAGTACTGCCATTTGTTTTAAGACTGTTGTTCTTGACTATGGTGGTTTTAGCGATTTCTACACCTTAAAGGAGAAAGCCAGCAGGCAGACGTGTCTCTGCAAGGTAAAATGGGTTCGGGAACGTCAAAGGCCTCAGGGGGGGCTCCTCCTCCAGACTCCTCAATACATAAAACAATGAGAGAAAAAGGTGGAGATGATTGTGTTGAATGTGCCTTCATTTGGGAAGATAAGCTTTGTTTTCCAAGGGTGTAAATCAGTTAAATAAAGTGGAACATTGATCAATATTTTTGAACTATATTTGCTTGATGATCCCTATGATTTTGATGCATTGATATTTTCCCGATGATTTTGATGATTTTCATGTGTATTTGCTCGATGATTTGCTGTATACTTGATTGATGTTTTTATGACGTGAAGAACTTTGAACTGCCTTGCTGCTGAAATGTGCGATACAAATAAACTTAACTTATTCTAGTTTTGATGTTTGTATTTTATGTTTATATGTTTGTTTACTACATGTGATCTTATTTTTAGGTTATTTTTTTTAAACTATTTATTTATTCTCATTTTAAAATGTACATTTATCTCCAATGTTTTCTCTGCAGTCTGTAATTGATTCATTTCTCGCATTTTTAAATCTTCATAATTTTACCATCAGTGTTTCATCTGTCTATCAAATTGATTTGATCATTTAAATTATTTTATCATATGCGTGTCTTGTTCAGTGTCCTGTTTTCAACCTCTATAAAATGCTTTGTGTTCCACCTGAATGTATGAAGTCTTCAGTAAATGAAGCCTGATTGATTGATCGATTGATTGATGGTTAATTGATTGATCTTCCCATCAACTCTGACCAGCTTCCTGATGAAGACAAGGACCCCCACACCATGACACTGCCACCACCATTTTACATTTCACTGTGGTGATGGTGCAGTGTTAGTTTTCTGCCACACGTGGTCTCGTTTTGAAAATCAGCTGCCAATTTTAACATTTTGCCACGTGAACCGGGCATTAGCTGTCAGTTTAGGTGGGCAGCCATGTGCTGGTAGGTCTGCAATCTTGCCAAACTCTTTCTATTTTCAAATGATAATTTGCTCACTAATGTTCTCTCACAAATCACTGAGGCCTTCACAGAACAGCTGCATTTTTACTGAGGATAAATTACACACAGGTGAAGTTTCAGAGTCAAGTGGGCTGAAGACAAACACTTGCTAATTTTTTTTCAGATCTGCAGTTTCAAAAAACTCAAACATGATTTTTTCGTTTTTCAGTACCAGCAACTTTGTGTTGGTCTGTCACAAAAGATACATTAAGGTTCATGTGTATGAAAAGTTGCAGAGCAGTTAGACTGCTGTCATATGAAAGTATTAGTTTTAACTGACTGAATTTTTTCAAGGCTGATTCCACAAACATTTACAATACGGGTGTAACACTTCACAAAAATCACGATTTAGTTCATATTCAGACCTTAAAATCACGGTTCTGTATGTTTTGGGTGCATTTCCAGTCAAGAAAAATAAATAAGGACATATAATTTTCTTTATACTTTAACCAGCAGTAAAAGAATATTTTTCAGTTTCAGAAGTTAATTATTTTTTTTAAGGTGGAAAATATAGAACTGACAGGAGATTTGGTTGGATATTTTTGAATGGATAAAATAGCATAAGCAGGCATAGCCAGTGCATAGATAGATTATGCAGCAATATAACCACTTGAAAACGGTTAGTGTTGATGTTTTGAAAATTGTAATTAAGACTGTGCCAATATTTGAGAATAAAACATTTTAAATCACTTTGAAGTTGTTTTTGATATTTTGACAACCTCGGGTCTCAGCTGTACCTGAATGCAGCATGTGCAACTGTTGGAAATTCCCCTGTCATCAGTGGAGAGTCCTCTGACTTGCATCTCATAAAATGTACACAGTTAGGGCTGACTGCATGCTCCAGGTTGCTGGATTTGGACTTTGGGAGATGTTTCTTCAGTATCCGTGTATTCTATTTAGCTTGACATTGTTTCAGGTGAGTAATTAGTTACGTGGAGAGTGAGCTATGCTATGTACCTTATTGCTGTTGAAAGACAGAAGCTTCTGGTTCGGTCCACCTCTGTTTCTGTACTGTGGCTGCACAAGTGATAGCTGGGAGTCCTCTCTGTTTAATTTTGGTGTCACTTTTCAAAGTTCCTCCACGGAAGGCTGCATTGTGCACTTATTCAGCATGGGTTCAGGTATAAAACGGTGGTATTTTTGTTAGGTACATGTGAGTACTTAACCAACAGTACCAGATATATTTGGTATGAATACCTGTACCATTACACCCCTAATCTACAATGAAAACCACCTCCAGGAGAACACGTCTACCTTTGACCTGCACTCTGAGCCTTAGGGACATATGAAGGAATACAGATATAGGCCACAATCACATGAATAAATGGCAAGTCAATGCTGACTTATCTTACAGCCTCAACTTCAGAGTGACCTACAGGTGTGAACCGTCATGGACAGCACAAGGTTTGCTCAGTTGCAGTAAAATGAGCTTTCAAAATGCCATATGATCTTTAACTAAACTTCAATTAAAGATGGCAAGTGACAACTCCCTTCATGTATCAGAAAAGTGTGATGTGTTTTATGGACACTTGTGATTTCAAGGCATCTTGTGGAACTGAGGCATGAATGAAACAAAAAAAAAAAAAACCCTGCTGTTTAAACCAACAAATGATTCATATGGTTTTCATAGACCTCGAGCCATATGGCTCATTATACAGACGGGCTCAGACCTGGAGTCACTGATTCTACATGACCGTCTGTCATTGTCTGGATGCATTCACAAGGCTGCAGCTGAAATCAGCTCATCACCAAGAGCCACTTCTCCTAAAAGCAAAGCTGCGTTGTTCAGTTTCATCTCTTGTGGCAACTGGGAGATACGGTACACTTTACAGAGCAACCGTGTCATCTGGGCTGGCAAAGGAATGATTAAACTCTACAATTATAGACAGCTTGTGTACAAATAGATCAAATGTAAATTAGCTGGGAAAAGCTTTGTTGCAAATGTTTGTTGATCACTTAAATGTTACGGTCATTCATGTATGGTCATTATTTATGCATTATGAAAGACTTTATTTGATAAGCATATTAGCAAATGAGAACCAGTTCATAATGGGACTGGGTTCTTAATCTAGAATGCTTAGATGTTGAACTTAAAATCAGTTCTTCATAACAGTGAATTAGCTCAACACTTCGTGGGGATACAGCGCTATATTAACATATCAATCATAAGCTGTTATTAAGTTTGTTCCCTAAGACAATATCTGTGTTGTTTCTGTTACCTAAGGCTCCCATCTGTATTAATCTGTGCGACCAGCTTCACCATCTATGTTGCAAAATCCCAAGGTTTCATCCACACTTCACAGATTTAAAGCAGACTGGTGTGTCGCAGCTGAGATAAACTGATACTGCCAGCAGCCTCAACCAACATCGCCTGAGTGTAGTTCCACAGGTGTTGGCTGCATGACAAAACAGAACCTAATTCATAACAACTTTTTGTGAATGTGTAGTCTAATATTTGCTAAAATAACTTGTACCCCACAGATATGAATAATTTTAGTTTGAGTTGTTTTATGCTGCAACGTGTGAGGAGCAGTTAGCCTTCCACTGCTCTAAAGATTTCCTACGTTTTCTACAAACTTACTGTAACCAAACATGTTTCCTCTACAGCAGGGGTGTCCACATTTTTTGTCACGTGGGCCAAAATCACGGAGTCAAAAGTATTCACAAGCCAAGAAAAAAAATAAAATAAAATCAAGCAAATTAAACAAGCCAGTTTTTTGTTTGTTTTGGAGGAAAGTTTTTGTTTTGTTTCATTGTTAAATCATAGATCCGAAACTTAAAAAGGATTTTGCATGTTTGCTGTATTAGAAGAAAGGCATCTAATTTTCAAATTCTTTAGGTTTGATTGAATGAATTTATTCTCAGTTATAAAAACAGGATTTGGGTCACTTTCTTTCAAAAGGCTTGCTATATTTAGCAGAGTAAATGAAATAAAGCTGATTTGGGTGCAGCAAAGTCGGCTTTTTAGCAAAAGTCTCTGGATGGACGTGGTTCTACTTACGAAAGTTTGGTTGTAAAAAGACGAATACTTTGTGTCACACTTAGCATTTTCCTTTGAAAGAAAATTATGTCTGTAATAATTTTACTCTGATTAAAAATAATAAATTTAATAAACACTTATGTATCGCTTATGAACTGCAGTTGGGGGCCACAAAAAAATCAGTCCAATGGCCACAAATGGCACCTGAGCCGCACTTTGGACACCCCTGCTCTATAGGTAGGGGAACCATTACCGATGAAACCCATTTAGAACAGAAGTACCGTGTACGTGTTTTCATTTTTACAATCCTCTTCATCATGTCAAAGAACAACAGAAGCAGCCGAGATGCAGACAAAACAACTGCAGTCAGCGCCGTGGTAAATTCAGTCGACCCGGCAGAACGTCTGCAGAGTAGAACTGTGAAAACAGACGAGGCCGGGGGAGGGGTTGAGGTTTTTAACAACCGTAGGAATCATGTGGTCTAACAACACCGTCTGACTGTGCTCAGGCCATATGGCTTCCTCTCAACAGACTGGTTGCGAGCGCTTGTGTGTCACCCGATCCGTAATGGTTGGGTTATTCATTAAACTGGAAACACAGTTAATATAGTTTAAACACACATTCCGTCACACTAAGCTGAATTTGCGCAAGGCAGAAAGTGAAACTGCAGAATGCAAACACCCACACACAACCTGAGAGATGGATAAAAGTTGCTGTGCAACAGACCACAGAGGGTGAGAGTTTTAGCCAACCTGCAAGATCACGCTCTCTCTCTCTCTCTCTCTTATGTGGCGCTGATACATCTTTGCAGAGCCAAATAAATGAAAGCACACAATCCACATAACAGTTTACAGGAAATCTTTTTTAACTCACAACAGCTAAAATTAGCAAAAAATTTTGTTAAAATAAAAGAAATCGAATATTTTTCAGTTTGTTTTTAAAAAGGATTCCTGGCTGAGTCATTTTCTAAAAATAAGTGTTGCTAGGAGACATTTTTCTGTGTGTACACAACTGAAACCAGATATTTACATACACTGTAAAATAATACATACAAGCAATTTTTTTAAATTAGCGGAGCTGAAAGGTTGTGTAAGCAAGGTGTCCTACAAACCTGAACCACTTACACCAGTTCTGTCAGGAGCATGGGTCAAAATTCCAGCAAACTATTGGGGGAAACTTTAACTTCTGACCCACTTACCGATATAAAAATCGTTTATAGTATTACAAAGTAAAAATTAAGCGCACAAAAACTAAAATAAAACCGCACATGTCTATGGGATCCACATGTGGTTCATTGTGTTTTTATTACAGCTCCACTCTTTCCAACTTTGGGCCACTTCACAGAACGAAATCAAGTGACCTCACTACATCCCAGGAAAGTGGAGGAGCAAACCTTGGATTGTCATAAAGTATATTTTTCATAGTTCCTGAAGGGGCTGTATTTAAGATCACTTAGTGCTCTTTGTGAAAACACCCAGCGGTTCCATTTCTAGCTAGCACTTAGCCTGAAGAAGAACCTTCAGAAAAACAAACATGTTGCAGTGCCCAGAAAAAGTATTCACCCCATTGGGTGAATACTTTTGAAAATAAAAAAACAACTAATTTTCATGTTTCCAAAACTACTTTGAGATGATATGAGCTTTGTGATTTAGAGATGAAAGTAGCAGATGATGGCCATATTATTATCATAAAAGGATGGACTTTATGCCTGTGCAATATAAAAAAATCCATCGTTATCGGAACACCACTGTGCCAGTATTATATTTGTTCATGTTTGCTGTTGACTGCAGTGGAAAATGTTTTATGAGGACATAAAGATGTTTTTATAAAGTCCTCAACATGTTTTATTGTCAGAACGGCAGATGTAGACAGATGCAGCTTTTTCAATAAATGAATGTTGTTTAAAAAAGGAATTTTTATGAGTAGCTGGATAGGCTTTCTGAGTTTAACCACTGTAAGAACCCCAAAAGATACTGATACTAATTAGCTAAGTATCTGTTTACTTATAACAAGTTATGTCATTATGGCAAAATTCACCAACATTATCACATATTTCATGTTTTCCAGATATAATGGCCACGGCCAACACTCAGGCAGGCTGTGGTGTTTAAACAATGCTCAGCTGGTACTAATGGGACCAGTGTGTCAAGATAATATTCCCCAAACCATGACACTGCCAATGCCCTGAACCACTGATCCAAAAAGACAGGATGGATCCATGGGTTCAAGGTGTTTCGACCAAATTTTGACCTTGTCATATGAATGTTGCAGCTTAAATCCAGACTCACTGGACCATCGTTTTCTGTTACTGTCCAGTTTAGCTGAGCAGACAGGAGTGCAGCGAGTGTGGTCTTGTGCTGCTGAGGTCAGTCTGCTTCAGTGTTGGATGTGTTCTGCATACAGACAGTATTCTGCATTCTTGGTCGTACAGGGAGGTTTGTTGAGCGACTGTTGCCTTTTTATTTCCTACCCTCTGACACTGTCACAGCTGCCGCTCATTGGTATGCTCTCTTTTTTGGACCTCTCTGTAAACCTTATTGATGGCTGTGTGTGAAACTCCCAGTAGATCAGCAGGTTCTGAAATATTCACACATCCCAGCTGGCACAAACAAACATCCAGAGTCACTTACATCTCCTCTTCAGACCTGTTGTGATGCTTAGTTTGAACTTTAGCAAGTTATCTTCACCGTGTCTGCATACATCAATGCACTGAACGGCTAGATATCCAGTAGAGTTCGAAGGAAGCAGCCCAATAACAGACATGGTTATATTGGTAATCATCTACATGAAGACAAATACAGCATGAAATCATGTTAGGCTTATTCCAGCTTATTTGCCAGAATCTACTGTTCCATTAGGAGATACCTGCTCTGCTTCTTGTACATCGTCCTTGTTTTTCTAGCTGGCTGAGGATATGAGCTCATGGTGTCAGTGAGGACTTTCCTGACAGCAGGAAGGACTGCTGCTATCAAATCATAAGAGCATGGAAAACACCAAAAATCTGCACATCATGCACACAATAGGTCCCCCCTATGCTGAGGCTGCTCTTGATGAATGGTGAAAGAATTTTGATCTTTTTATAAATTGAAGGCATCGAGATAAATTATGTTATCAGGCTGCTTTAATTAAAACTGGCTCAAACTGCACCCACTAGGTTTGAGTGTTTGTGTTTTTAGTTTTCTAATGAAGTTTTCATGCACAGAAAAAAAAAAAAAAAAAAAAAACTATTTAGTGATCACACTTTCTAATATGAACCTGTTGGTCCAGATCTGAACCCATGAAACCTTTGTGATATAAACACCTTTCTAGAGAACAGCAGCAGTGAAATGAAAAAAAGATGACATCTGAGTGTGAAATAAGAGCTCTTCTATTTACTACAGCGCTGTTGCTGAAATGAGCGGAGGCAACTGGCAAGAGGCCTCTCGGGACTACACAACTGCCACAGCGGGCAGCTCTGCTCCTGAAAACTATCCTTCCACCTCTTCCAGCCTACCTGTCGCTGTTGGTTATCAGTAATAATTTCATTCCTTTGCCTCATTATCCTCCAGACTCTGCCCCCCCCCCCCCCCCCCCGTTCTCTTCTACCTCACTGGTTCAGCAAAGTGAAGGGTGGAAAACTACCTTATATGGTTTTTAAAAAATCAAAGTGAGACCTTTCAGAGAGGTTAAAGGGAGTGTTTTCTTGCCCGCGGTGAACCCTAGAAAAGTCAGGGTAAATACAGGAGGACACTGAGGACTGCACAGGTGCCCACTCACGCAATCTGTTTCAGACAGGCAGAAATGCTGTTTGGAGATTTAAACTGCTGAGATTGAATCTCACAACACAAAAGCCGACCAAGAGAATCCGAGACCAGATGGCTGTTGATCTGCAATTTCTACTGAAAAGCATCTTTATAATAAGGGGAATTTGACCAGGTTGAAGAACTGAAAGGTGCAAGCACTCTTCCACCCAGATATGATGGAGGAGGAGTTTGAAAACCTTCCTGCTGATGGCCATCAATATCAGCCAAAACCAAACAGAGAGAGGAAAGATAAGGACAAGAAAAACAGACTCAAGCTGTTTAGAAAGGGCTGGGAGAGGGACGAGGAGCTTCCTGCAGTCCGCCGTACCCTGGGGAAGTCATCGAAACAGGGAATGAAAACGTGTGACTAAGTGCACTACAGACAGAGGAGCAGAGAATCTGCTTAGATGTTAGCTCGTTTTATTGTGCATACGTGTGACTATTTGTGACGCAACAGGACCACACAGTCCTTCTGGTATGTGGGATTTCCAGGTTGAAAATAGGCCCCACCGTGGGAGGAAGGCAGGAACAAAGAGTGGGCAGGGGTGGGGGGTGTGGATGGAAAGGGAAGCAAAGGAGTAGTTGAGTTAACACAGTAACTTATAATGACTTAGACTTTTACAGCAACTGTCATATTGTTGTAGCTAAGTCCTCAAACTGATAACAAACAATTATTTTGGCAGCAGGTGGAATCTTTTAATGTTGTGTGGCGTTACAGAGTCTAGCTTTGTGTGATGTAATCTGAATCTAAACTGCAGCTGTTCTGTTTCTGGTATCGGAGGTTTGTTAAAGAGCATTAGTGAACAACTAGCATCACGAAGACCAAGGAACACAGCAGACAGGTCCGGGAGAACACCGTGGACAGAGTTTCTGCAGGTTTCACCAGCTCAAATTTAAGACCATTTTAAGGCCAGAATGAATTAAATTTAACACCAATATTACGACAGAAACGTACAAAAGAAATGCATTTTATTTTTTTCAGGGGACCAAAACTGTGGAATTTCTTGGATTGTTTTGAGGCAAAGACGAACGTTGCCCAGCCAACTACCAATAAATTTACACTTACCCATGATAGATGGAAAAAAGCTAGCCAGCTACTAAGCAAGTATTAGCAGCTTGTTACCAGCATTAGTTAAGAATCCACAAATCTGAAACGAAGCTACAAGAGGTCATGTTTGCCAAACAGTAAACCCATGGAAGAAGCTGTGTGATAGAAAACTAACACCAGATCAACCTAAGCAAACCCTCTACATGGTGGTGGCAGCATTGTGATATGGGAATACTTCAGCAGATTCAGGGAAGCTGGTCAGAGTTGATGGGAAGATGGATGGAGCTAAATCCTGGAAAAAAAAACCTGTTCGAGGCTTGGAACTTGAGACCAGCAGGACAACATGCAGTCTGGAGATGTGCAAAGCTGGTGGAGACACTGCAGCTGGAACTGCTGCCAAACATAATTTTACAACATATTAACTCTGAATACAAATACACATCACACTTTTCAGTTTTATTTGTGAAAATATGAAAAACTTGTATTACTTTTCTTCCCACTGTACAGTTATGCACTAAGATTTGTTGATCTGTCACAAAAAAATATATTTGCAGTAGTAACCTGACAAAATGTGAAAAAGGACCATAAACAGTTCTGTACTATCCAGTTCTGTGTAAACGTGAGAGAAAACCATGAAAACAATTCCTGCAACTACATTATTCACTCTTGGAAAATTTGGGCTTTTCCAGTAAGATCCCAAGAGCAACTAACTTGCCAGAGCACATCTCTATGTCTCTCACTTTTTGAATCATTGCTTGTCTTTCTGGCTCAAGCCTAAACTGTAAAAAAGAATCTTCTCTGGAATCTGCAGAAAGTTCTATTTACTGCTTAAAGTGAATGTTCAAAAGTGCTGTTTTAATCCAATTTAATGTATTTAATTCATTGGAGTATTTTAACAATATATCCTGTCAGTAAAACAGTGAAATTCTCCATATGAGATTCCAAGCTGGTATGTAAACAAGTGTTATCTGATTACACGAGGGAAAGAACTTTCTATTGCGCTCTAAAAACAAACGCATGTGTGCAGTCCAGCAGTCACCAGCATAACTGAGGAGTGGATCAGCAGCTCGCTGTTTGAGTCACCTGTTGCGCCCCTCAGCTCTCCAATGATCCCTGCGTAATGTGCCAGAAGGAAACACTCCCAGGCCTAACTTTAATTTTTAAGAAAAAACATGGCTGGCATGAGTGAGCAGGTTGAGGGCAGCTTGTTGCTGTCAACAGACAGAGAGTTTTTTTTAAAGTTTAGAGTATGTTTTACTCACCGGCTGTCCCGAGTTTGAGCAGTGGCAAAAATAAAACAGCCCATAATAATAATGATAATGAAACTCTCCGTGAAGATGAATAGCACTGCGGTCCGTGCATGTTACTGAGCCCTCCTTCTGAAACCTTTCATTCACGTGGAAGAGAGAGCAGCTAGGGAAAAGATTTTGGTGTGTCCGATCTGTTCTACTCTGCTCTCTGCTCTGCTCAGCAGCTGGAGAGTTAACTATTTACACACACACACACACACACACACACACACACACACACACACACACACACACACACACACACACTCCTCTGACAGGAAACCAGAGGAAGGAGCTCTCTCTCTTGCTCCCTCTCCGTCTCTGTCTGTGTTACTACCCAAATACTGGAAATCGGAACAGTAAACAACTCACTGCACATACAGACACTCACTGCAGTGACAAGTTGCCAAGCAGTTCTGAATTCCACACTATTTCCACTGAGCTCGACCCATTAGACACTCTGCACAGATCTGGAGTCTAGAGAAGGTGAGTTGACCAGCATTTTACAATTTAAAGATTTCACAGAAGAAGAGAAGAAATGCACATAAAATACAGAACAGGTAATATAATTCAGGTGTGAAATAAAAAGAACTAAGCTCTAAATATAAAATCTTAAAACACTAAAAAGATGATGAGCTGCTGAAATAAGCTGCTACCTTCACAAGAAAGTTCCAGAGATTATCAGCATAGATGTAGCAAGAGATGCTGGTGGTGAATGTTCAGTTGTTCAGAAACAATCGAAGCTCAGCAAAAGTTTGGACATATTGGAGTTTAATACGGAAGAAAGTGAAGCTATGTAGGAACACTTTTGGAAATGTAGTGAACAAAATTGTGCATCACCTCCTGTCCCACGACCATAGACAGTCATACACGTCGCTGTGGTCACCAATCAGATCCAGCCAAATCAGTACAAAATTCCAAACAAAGAGCACAGGAAGAACAGAGTGAACAGATGAGACTGAGAGAAACGAGGACAGAAGTTGTCATTTTGACATCCCATTTCCTCAAGCAACTGTGCAACAGCAACTAAGATGGTGACTAATTCCATCTGTAAAACTTTGGAGGTTTAACACAAACATAAAGATGATGAATTTACCATGTCCTTAGGAGAGAGAGTGGACAAATATTTCAGGAAAATAAATGATTATCCTAATATATCTTCTGGTGTCCTCTGGAAGGCAGCAAAAATGATTTCTTATTCATCATACAGAAAAAAATTAACTCAGTTCAACTCACAACAAATGTCTCGAGGCACTTTACAGAAAAAAAGTCATTTCAATTCAATCACTCATATACATTCCAATTAATCCTAGTTATCAAACAGTGTATTAAGCTCAGTTCATTATTAGTTTTTTAAAAAATCTGTCTAAGGAAACCCAGCAGATTGCATCAGAGCATTAGCTGTGTTTACACTGAGCATAAAATTGTGCAAATTGAAATTACGAAAATAAATTTGCTTAATGGAAACACACCAATTTTGAATAAATTCATGTTTTTCGATAAAAGGTTTTTCTGCAAGGATGAGGTGGATTTCAGTCATGTAAAAATTTGTGTGTTTTGCAAAACTGCAACGGAAACACTTTTTTTGCATCACACTAGTTTGTATATAGTAGCGATGTACTTATTTGCAGGCACTGGCCCCCTTGGACAATGTGCAGCTGACTCCACCAGAGGTCTCACAGCATAGTTCATAGTTCATCAAAAGTTGAATTTGTCATTTGGAAGTGTTGAGTCCATAGCTCTTCTGTAAAATCACCGACTACAATTTCCCAAAAACTCCACATACGTAGCCACTTCCAAGTATCCGCCCGAAAAAGTCGCTGACGTCTCCCCTGATGGCTGGTAGTGAGCGCAAGCGCAATGGCTGAATATGAATATCATTTGAGTCTTTACATCCACTGATGGCACGATTTTTAATCATGTGAACAAGCTTATTCACATGTGATTTAAACTGAATGTGTTATTTAATAAAAACACCACAACTGCAAAACTGTTTTTTCAACATTAGCAGAATATCAAAAAAGTTTTGCACACATTTGTAATTTAAATGCAGCTACTGACTTGAAGCATTCACTCCTCCTGGACGAGCATGCAGTGACAGACAATAGCTTGGATTGTGTCGTTGACTTTACAGTAATCCCTCATACTGAACAACAACGTAGTGACAGTGGAGAGGAAAAACTCCCCTTTAACAGGAAGAAACCTACAACAGAATCAGAACCTGGCTTAGTGTTAGCGGCCATCTGTTTGACTGGCGTTTGAGAAGAGAAGACAGAGCAGATACATAAAAAAGAAACAGAAGAGCTTATGTAGGATTACTTTCTATGTGAATGACAAGTAAAAAGTTGAGCTTTTGGCTGCGTTTTTTAGCCGATGCCCTCTTCCAGAAAGATATCACAGCCAAACAGAACACCAGACCAGATGTAGGTTCTATAGAGAGAAAAAAAAACTAAGAAAACATAAAGTTAACAGTTGAAATAGCAGCAAAGAATACAATATGGAGAGCAGTAGAAAAAGAAAGTAGAAGAGTGAAGAAAAGTGGTCAGAGCCAGGGAGAATTCTGGAGGAAGATCTCTAATGTGAATCATGACCCTAATTTTTTTTTTCTATTTTCACTTTTTGTTAATGTCTTATTTAGGTCTCTGAACCTAATGAGTTATAAAATAAGGACTCTGCAGATCCATGTGAATACTGGAACTCTGGCTTGTCTTTTCATGTGTGAGTGATGTGTCTGCTAACTGATGACTGACAGCCTTGGCAATGAATGTTGGCTCATTCCGCAGCAGCGAGGTAACCCAGCGACAGGGGGCTAATAAAGTTCAAACCCGTCTGTCTGCTTAAGTGACACAGCAGGTCTTGACATGCTGCCTGCTTCACACACTGAAACTGAGCCAAACATGTTGTCCAGTCTCACAGTCATCTGTCCACCCTTACTCTCACAGACTGCCTTGAGTCCAGCAAAATTAGCTGCAGGTAAGGGCTGAGCAGGTTGCAGCTTTATTTGTTTGTGGGTCTATTTAGAGCTGGTTTTTATTTGTTTTTTTTTAAAAACTACTTTCATTGATAAATGTGTAATTTCATATACATCTTTTTTCATAATGCAGCTTGTGAATTTTCAGTTTAATTCAGTTTATTTATATAGCGCCAATTCACAACAAATGTCATCTCAAGGCACTTTACAAAAAGAATCATTTCAATTCAGTCATACATACATTCCAATTGATCCTAGTTATCAAACAGTACAGTAAGCTCAATTAATTATTCAAAGTAGTTTAAAAAGTTCTCCAAGGAAACCCAGCAGATTGCATCAAGTCAATTGTACTGATCAAGGTGGCAGCGTGTTGTAGTAGCTCTGTTACTTTCACTTTGATTTATTCTTTTTTAAAAGAGTTTAAATCCTCCCTTTCTTGCTGAAACATTGCTTGCTTTTTTGGACAATTGTTCCTTCTGGTTTTGGATGCTGTGCAGCTGGAAAGATTTTTGGTGATACATTTTTGCTTTTGGATCATTGTTATGATGCATAAACATAGCAACATGGTGTGCTTCTATATCTGGCTACACAGCCCCAAATCCCAGATGAGTTTAAAACGAGGCACCGCGGTCATTAACTGCAGGGCAGGGGCAAACAGAGTAGGAGAAAGTTAAAGGGGCAATGTGAGATCTTTGGTAAACAAATTGGATGATTTTCAAGCCCTAACAATAACCCAGTCAGTGTTATGTGTTTCACATGGCTGCAAGATTACATCTCTGACTCCAGCTTCTCTCGAACGATATGAGCAGTCAGAGATTTAAAGAGGAGTGGAAAAGGCAAAGGAGGTGGATTAGCAGTGCTTGTGAATGTCACGTAGTGACACAGTCTGATAGATGGTGCTGTTGTGTTGTGTATTCTCTGGAAATGCAGAAGGTCTGAGATGTTTGTCCAAGTCGAGACACCATAGCGCTGAGGTTTTTGTGCATAGGCTGCCAAATTCCTCACAGTTGATTTTTTTCTGCCTGCAAGGTAAGCAGTAGTACAGTATAAATTAGTATGTGCTTCAAACCATCTATTCAGCTAATTCAGCATGTTAAGTGTGTTTAGGAGCAGATAGTGAAATGTTCCCATTTTTGTCTCTTGGAATTGGAGGGAACATTATTTTATTTTACTTCATTTTATTGTTTTATGATTTAAAAAAAATGAATGAATGGTTTAAATACAGGTTATTTTTTACTGCCTATAAGGTGTGAGAAGAATTGTGGCTGGACAAAATAAATGCTTACTGTACTCAAAATACTGTGTTTGATGCCTCTGTCTCTGCATGGGACACACTTCACTTACACCCAAAACACGATGCAGAGTTCTCGGGGTGGCTTCTACAAGCCACAGACGCATATAGGGATAGATTGGGAACATGTTACTGTGATGTATCATCTCTTCAGCCAAAATATTTAACTGTTAGCAGTAAGTTTTCATCCATATTATTTTCCAAGAGAGTTCACCAGTGTTATTTTGACAACCACTTACATTCTACCATTAGGTATTGCATATGATGTCAACAGCTTAGCTCTTGCTAAGCTACAGACACAACACCTCAATGGCAAAATCTGGTGATTTTTACCATGCCTTACCTTCTGCTACATTTCCAGTGTTTCAACATCTTTTTCAGCTGCTGTACCAAAGAAAACAAAATGTTGATTTTTTTTATGCAAATGTCAAGGATGCATACATCTCCAAAGCAAGACCTCCTCTTGGCAAGTCAGATTACATTTGTGATTTCTTTGCTCTGAATATAAGCCCCTTGTTCAGAGGCAACCTGTAATAAAAAGAACCATGAGACGATTGTCCCAGAAAGCTGAAGACATTTTCCTGGGTTGTTTTAAAGCTACAGACTGGGATGCACTGTGCCAGCCACATGGAGAAGACATAAATGCCATGACTGAGTGTATGGGTGACTATAGAAAATTCAGTATGACACCATCCCCTACTAGAACAATGAGATGCTTCCAAAATAAACTCTGGATCACCACTGCCCACTGATGGAAGTCTTCAGTAGCTTTAGTTAAGTAACAAGCTCAGCATTTTCTTCTCTTGCCTCAAGTGAAACAGACATTCCTCCCACACAGCTTTCCTGCTACACCTCCAATGGTTTACCTTTCACCTTAAGAACCCATCTGCTTCTACTTGTTTGACTTAAACCACATTAGGAGATGATGGTGTTTTTCTCCTCTCCTTCTCCTACCTGCCTGTCTCCAGAAGTCATTTTAAGAGGGAGCTGCAGAGAGCAAACCAGAACAAGGCTGCAGGTCCAGATGGTGTCAGCCCCAGAATTCTGAAGGCCTTTGGCATTCTGCAGTACCTCTTCAACCTCAGCCAGACCCAGGGGTAGGTTACACTGTTGTGGAAGACATTACTGCCTTCTTCTGGTACCAAATAAAATTTATCCATCAGTCCTCAATGACCATAGACCTGTTGTCCTGACATCCCACTTCATGAAGATCCTAGAGAAACTTCAGCTGGCCCATCTGATTAAGCAAACAAGCATATATCATTTTGCTTATTGCTGTGTAGTTAGGGTTGAAAATGCCATCATACACCTGCTTCAATAAACTCACTGTCTTTTGAACTGTAAGGATCGTGTTCTTTGATTTCTCTTTCTATTTAATACTATGCAGCCTAATTTGCTTTGTCATAAAATTCCAGAAGACATAATGGAGGTGTCAACAACCACCTGGTTCATTGATTACCTGACCAACAGACCACCATTTGTAAGACTGAAGGATCGTGTGTCTAACCAGGTGGTCAGCAGCACCAGAAGACCACAGGTTACTGGACCCTCACCATGAATTTTTCACTCTGTACTCCTCAGACTTCCAGTACAAGATTATGAGTCCTGTCATCTGCAGACATAGTGAAATGAATGCAGTTGTGCAATCTCTTCTGCCATCATCTGCTAGGGTAGCAGCATCAGAGCCGGAGGCCTTCCCCTCAAGTCATGTTGGGACAGGCTACTTTACTATCTTGGAGCGTTCTTACTTGATTCATGTCCCATATGTTGTTTCTTTGTCTGCAAGCATAATATAAACAGCATGTTTTGTCTGGCTCTGGGTAACAAATCATCCATGCTCCCTCTGTTGTTTCTTCATTCCAGTAATGAAGGCTTGAGTTGCCTCAGTCAGAATGGAGGAAAACATTTTGCTATAAAATGATTCAAAGCAGCTGTAAATCTAACCACCACCAAACCTTTTTGTTGCAATCCATGAACAGCATATCCACTGAACTGCAATGAACTCCAAATCGTGTAACTGTATTACTTCACAGATAAAATGATTGGACCTGTACACCACACAAAGCACAAAGAAAGGATAAATTACATTTAAATATATTTGAAATGCAGAAAATTATGGATCACACAGTCTTTTGGTTTTGCAGTAGAAACTCTATAAGAAAGGTTGACAGTTTAATAATCATCACAATTAACTTTTAAGTTAATTGTGTCTCCCAGGGCATGTCACTACAGATTAAATGCTCCACGGCGTGAGAAACCGATGGGTCTGAAGGCTGTCAAATGGAGATAGGACTTTGAATGTTAAATAATAGCATTTGGTGAGTAATCTAATAAGTTAACAAGCTATTACATAACAGCTTCAAATACTTTGTTTGTGCCAGAAACTATGTTCCACATTCTGAATTTTTCTTTAAGCTTTTAATAACCTTCAATAGAGGCCTTGTCTCTTGTAAGATTTCTGACGAATATATCTTTTACTGTCTTTTATTCATCCATGTGTTTGTGGGTTGGACCATAGTGCAATCAGAAACTCGGGATGATCATGGTACATATTCTTTAATAACAATAGCTGAAAACTTACAGGTCTTGAGCTGAGAAGCAAGCAGCAAAAAACAGATCATGTCACTGAAGAAGCAAGTAAAGACCAATGAAATGGAGGTGAGGAAATCAGGTGATTGGGAAGGGAGCAAACTGGCAAAGTAGTGACAAATCAATCAGGAGAAGATTAACACTAAACACAGAACAAAATCTAAAAGCACAAAGAACTGAAAGCAAACGAAAATAAACTAAACACAAAGGAATGAACATATACGGAAAGACTTTTAAAGCAATACTCAGAACTGAATATGGCAAGACCTGTTGACCAATAATAGAAGAACAAAAAAGTAAATGACATCCAAAACTCAAACATCTTAGGATCATAACACCACATGGCAAATCCCGTGGGCAAGATCACCAAAATTATGAATGAATAGGGGTCTGGAATGAAAATGAAAATGATTTATCATTTTGTACATCGGGATCAGCCAGTATTCACAGTGTTTCATGAAATGAAATGTGTGTGGTTTTCATGTGTTTTATTTCAGATATGGGACTACCCAGTGCTGTCGTCTAATAAACAAGACATAACAGATGTTTCCTAAGCAACAAGATGAAAATATGGAAGATTTATAGATATTTACAAAAGCCTTGCTGCTTGTCTAAGTAATGTAAAATAAAATAGGACCCTTTAAACTTGTCTAGTTACATAAATGTGATGGATAGCTAACAGAGGGAATCTCTCGCGATCCAGTTCTTGAATTATCTACTTTTGCCACCTTCCTGTCTCTCCGTTCCAAGAAGCACAACTGCAGTAGAGGCGAGATCAGAAGCAGGACCACCTAAAAAACAACTAAATAATATGAGTTTAATATTAAGCTCAGGCTTAAAATTATAGTCAAGTTATTTGTAATTAATTAATTCAGTGTTCTTTTTTGTGTTTTTACATTTGTTTTAAAACCCAGACAGTGTGATACTGTGAAAGCACTAAATTATGTGGAAAAACAAGTACAGTAAATCAATAACATTAATGAAGGTATCACTATCTACCTTCCTCTCCAGAATGTACTTGGGGAAGAAGTAGTGGCCTGAATAGAAGGAATACAAACCTAACTCAAGACATGGAAGGTGATTAAAATGTAAATAAATATCAGATAAGGTCAGTGGTGATTGGTTGATATGGTGATTTTGAGTTTAAATGTTTAGGGTAGGCTTTCTGTTGGTTTGTTTATGTCTCACATAGCAGTAATGACTGTGAGAGTCAGATCTTCCCCTTTTTCTCTGCTTGACTCTGTCAGCACACTTGGATTCCTTTAAGTTAGAAGGAATACCTTGCTGACTGCATTCTACATACTGGCAGCCAATGCAAAAAATATAAAAGTATAACTATTCTCGATATTAAAGAAGAAGGCATGAATGCTCCATTATTTGCTAATGAAGAAGAAAACTGTTAGAATGAATCTCACTGGCTCTTACTGTTTAACTAAGCAGACAGCTGTATGGATAATAACTGGATGAAGTATTATTTGTGTGTGTGGGAATTTGTGTAAGTGAGTGTGAGCTCCTGGAAGCCTAGCACACTTGAGTGTGGAATGTTGACAACAGCTGTGGACACGACTGCAAGGTTTTATGTAGAAAGTTAACCAGTTAGTGGTGGCACACACATTCCTGAAAACCCTACAGCCTGCTAATATTTAGAAGGAGCAAAACATGTTGCCATGGCACACAGTTTTCACTTTACTCCTATTTGATTCTAGAATTCCAGAAACTGTTTTGACAAAAAGAGCCAATATCCATGTTTTAAAGAATACTTAACAAATGAGCAAGTGAAGCAACTGTTTTTGCTCCCCCATTATGATCACCTCCTTAATAGGGGTGTGTAAAAATATTGATTCATCAATGCACTGCAATTAATTTTTCCCAATTCAATATTGATTCAGACAAAACCCTGTGAATTGATTAAATCCCCTCGGTTGGTGCCCTGCTGAGAAATCCTTTCGAATGCTGTGCACTGTCCAGGGACGTTTGAGATTTTATACTGGAGCGCACCACACTTCAGACACGTTCTGCCAGAAGAAAGGCACTGGATAGTAGCAAGTTTGATCAACTACTTGAACAACCTAAATAAAGGTTGTCATCATGTTAATGTATAAAATACGTGTTGATTGTGCCTTCTGTTAAAAGCGCCTGTTTATGTCCTCCAGTCTGAGTCGCATCTCTTCCACTGTTGCCAACTTCTCAGCAAGAAAAGTAGCTATTGGCTGTCCCAAAAGTCGCTAGAACTCGCTAGATGACGTCATTACATAATTTGTGTATTTGGTCATGTGTGATCAGGGCAGTAGAAAAAGAAATATTTACTTTGGCAGGACAAAAGTCATTAAAAATACTCAAAACATCAAGAACTACAAATAAACTTTAATGATTTAATAATGTCAGTTTAATAATGTAAACACTTTACCTAAACCTACACTACATAAATCAGTTTTGTATGATATCAAATTTAACCAAAAGACAGCTATCAGAAACTCTACAGTGGAGGAGGTGAATCAGTGACTGATGGTGTGTGAATAAAGGCAGGAATTTAAAAAAAAAAAAAAAAAAGTAAAACAAGTATCAAAATCATTGAGGTCACGGACAAATTCAAAAAAGTTTGATTTTTGATGTGAGGATACAGTCAAAACAACAAAAAACATCAACATATTGTATTTTTTTTTTTATCTCACATGAAAATGACAAATGAAACAAGTCGTTTTTTTTACATTTTTAATTCTCAATTAAAAAACAATTGAATGAAACGTACACGGACTCCAGAGCCTCAATGCTCTTCTTCTTCACAGCACATCAATTTATGCAACCTGAGGGGTCTCAGTTCTACTTATTTAATTTTAAAAAGGAAATGTTTTGTGGACATAGTGAGCTTTTCCTGTGCAAATGCAATCAAAAATAAAATAAAACCCTTCAGGAGCTACAACCGCTATGTAATAACTATATGGTGTGAAACTTGATATTGCAAGGCAGTTGATGTGGGATTTCCTCCTGTGGTCTGTGACCTGTGGTGGTCACAGATCGCTCCAAAGCCTCCATAGCTCTTCAACGCGCTGTCAGCTCCCAGATAGGAGATACACTGAGTTCAGTGTCCAGGTTACAGATGATGCTCTGATGGAATTTTTTTTTTTCATTTGATTGGTTTAGTAACCTCTGCCATGTACTCTGTGCATAATGTTGAAAATGTCTGCACCAAGTGGTCAGGTATGTGAATTTTAATCAAAGTGACGGATGCAGATTTTTCTGTCAGCATTTAAAAAAAAAAACAGTCAAAGACAGAAAATATTTGGCTGACCACAATCCTGATTTAGCAAATTTATAAAAGCTTTATATACACATCTCATATACATCTGTTAACATCTGTAAAGTTACTGCATTACAATATATACACATGTATTTCCAAATGAAGTAGACAGCCACCGAGTTATTCCGGTTAGGCGCCCCCTCTCTTTGCTGAAGTGGTTTAGCTGAAGATCAAAAACAGCCAATGAGAAGAGACACACTCAGACAGCCAGGACGTAAAGTTGCCCAGAAGGGACATAAACAGGCGCTTTTAACAGAAGGCGCAATCAACACATATTTTACACATTGTTGACATGATAACACGTTCTATAGGCATCATTTACACATTAATTACGCATGACATTTTGATGCCTATTTAATTTATTGGATGCGCAAACATCACATACTTTACACGTTTTTTGCCTGTTGTATACGTGTCAAATGGAAAACAAATGGAAGGATCCAGTAGTGAGTGACAGAGAATGAGGATCTAATATACTGAGGAACTTGATTACTTGACAGAGAAGAGGTGGCTGATTAGTAACAGGATGGAGCTGAGAGTGGAGACCAGACAGGTAGACTCAGAGAGAGAGCGAGAGAGTGATGACATGAGAGCTGCAGAGGTGGAGTAATGCAAACCGGGGGAGAGGCAGAACACAAGTCTAACTATAAACAGTCATGAAGAATAAACTAAATACAAAACAATGAACTACCAAAGATGGATCTAGTTTATCATTTAACAGGAATCTTGATGGGATGTTTACATGTTTTAAATGTTTAGGAAATAAACCACAGAACATAAAAATTATGAACTGTAAAAAAACTGTCAGTAAAAAAAAATTGTAACAATACCAAAATTAAATGGACTAAACTATTGTCAATACTTCTCAAAAAGACAAAGGCAAACTTAAATCTCGACATGACCAAGTAGAACCCTTAAAAGCAGTGTGAAATTAAAAGTTTAAAACGTTTTTGAGGGCTGCTATGTGATTCTTTACATAAAACTTAATAGCCAGTCAATTTCAGTGTCTGAGTGCAACGGGTTTCTGTTTCTGTTTCTTCTGTTTCAGACAATTCTCTCAGTAACATTTCCCTGGAGCTTGATAAGGGAACACAAGCTTTCTGCTTACGCAATTTAGCTCTCCTTATTTGGACTCTTTGTAGCCCTAAATGTGTTGCTCTGTAAAGTGCATTTCGCTGGAACGGAAGGGACAGATGGATGGAATACTTACTTTTTACCCCTCTTGTGACTTGCTTTACAGGTTTGTGAAGGTGTCCTCGGCTACATTCACACAGCAGGCATATGTGACCTATATCCAACTTTTTTTTTTTTTTTTAGTCTGAATGTTGCATTACATCTGACTTTCAAGTCATTGATATGAGACATGCGTCACAATTCTGCACAGGAAGAAGCTAAAGGGAGTAGCAGGGTTTCCCCCAGAAAACTCGTGAAGCCCAGTGGTTAGGTGCTAGGGCAGTTCACCAGTGGTCCACCGTGTCTTTATGTTAAATAATGTTAAAAGTTGACAAGAAATTTTAATAAAATTTAAATTTAATTTAAAATAAAAATATGGCTTGGCAATTATGTTATTGAAAGACGTTATTGACAATACTTAAATACCAACTACAGAGTTAAAAAAAAAAAAAAAAAAAAAAAAAAAAAAGGCAAACAGACAATCAATCGTAAAGTCTGCAGCTTGGTGTAGTGTTTTGATTTGCAGGTTGTTGTTGGTTTTTATTTATCAAAGTAAATGCAGTATTTGCAAGAAATACTTTGAATGGAAAAAAGGCCTGTCTGTGTCTGCAAGAGCACCTTCCAAATCGTCCAGTTTGAGTAAAAAGGTGGCGCGCACGGTCTGTACAGAGTTACAAGAATTTTGAGGTGCACAACCAGGCGCCGTGTTAGCACTGGAGATCAGCATCTGGGGTGGGAAGGGCGTGACTGGTGTGCGTCGCCTCATGCCCAGTTCATTGCATTAGCTAAAAACCTAGCTTAACCCGTCTTTGCTTTAACTGTTCCTGGTTTTTATATATATATATATATATATATATATATATATATATATATATATATATATATATATATATATATATATATATTTTAAAAAGATCTATGTAAAATAAATAAACATGTGACACTTAGCCTGGTAGGGGGGCAAGTAAAGCCTGGTGGGCCGCCAGGCTTATAATACACTTGGGGAAACCCTGAGTAATTATGGACGTGAACAATGGCTGAAAATTATAATTATGAACTTATGAATGAAGTCTGTGTCACTGAAGCGCATCACATCACATATCCCACCACTCCTGGTTCTGACTACACATCTAAACAGACTTCTTTACCAAAGTTGCAGTCAATGCTCATAAAACATCAGTGCTATTAGATGTGCTTTATTTTTATTAGCTTCCTTCATCTTGTTATGATCTTGTCTTGTTGGCTCTCATTGCTAAAAAAAACTTGACTCCATCAATTATTACATCCATAAACAGAGCACTTCTGTGCGATATCAGCATTCTAATTATGCACATGTGGGTCGCTTTCAAACAAAAAAATATAATCATAACACAAATCTGTCCAAATCTGTGATATTGAGCATTTCTCCTTTGTAGAGATAATCCATCCCACCTTGCAGGTGTGGCATATCAAGATGCTGATTAGACAGCATGATTATTGCACAGGTGTGCCTTAAGCTGGCCACAATAAAAGACCGCTGTGAAATGTGCTGTTTTGCTCTATTGGGGGAGTCTTAAAACCAGTCAGTATCTGATGTGACCACCATTTGCCTCACGCAGCACAACACATCTCCTTCACATAGAGTTGATCAGGTTGTTGATTATGGGCTGTGAAATGTTGGCCCACTCCTCTTCAGTGGCTGTGCAAAGTTGATGGATATTGGCAGGAACTGGAACATGCTGTCCTATACGCCGATCCAGAGCATCCCAAACATGCTCAATGGGTGACATGTCCAGTGAGTGTGCCGGCCATGCAAGAACTGGGATGTTTTCAGCTTCCAGGAATTGTGTACAGATCCTTGTAACATGGGGCCATGCAATATCCTGCTGCAACATGAGGTGATGGTTGTGGATAAATGGCACAACAAGGGCCTCAGGATCTTGTCACGGTATCTCTGTGCATTCAAAATGCTATTGATAAAATGCAACTGTGTTCGATTTCCATGACATACGCCTGCCCATACCATAACTCCGCCACCACCATGGGCCACTCGATCCACAACATTGACATCAGCAAACTGTTCACCCATATGATGCCACACATGCTGTCTGCCGTCTGCTCTGAACAGTGAAAACCAGGATTCATCCATGAAGAACACACCTCTCCAATGTGCCAGACGCCATCGAATGTGAGCATTTGCCCACTCAAGTCGGTTATGACGACCAACTGCAGTCAGGTCGAGACCCCGGTGAGGATGATGAGCATGCAGATGAGCTTCCCTGAGACAGTTTCTGACAGTTTGTGCAGAAATTCTGGTGCTGGTGGGCTGGTGAGGTTACACATGGTCTGCGATTGTGAGGCCGGATGGATGTACAGCCAAATTCTCTGAAACGCCTTTGGAGACGGTTTATAATTGAGGAATGAACATTATATTGATGGGCAACAGCTCTGGCTGACATCCCTGCAGTCAGCATGCCAATTGAATGCTCCCTCAAAACTTGCGACATCTGTGGCATTGTGCTGTGTGATAAAACAGCACATTTCAGAGTGGTCTTCTATGGTGGCTTGCCTAAGGGACACCTGTGCAATAATCATGCATAATCAGCATCTTGATATGCCACACCTGTGAGGTGGGATGGATTATCTCTGCCAAGGAGGAGTGCTCATTGTCACAGATTTAGACAGATTTGTTAACAATATTTGAGTGAAATGGTTATTTTGTGTATATTGAAAATGTTTGAGATCTTTGAGTTCAGCTCATTAAAAATGGGAGCAAAAACAAAAGTGGTGTTTATATTTTTGTTCAGTGTAGATCTCCCAAAAATAAATCTCCCCACTTAGATCACACACCATATCAAACATTTCATAGGAACAATCAAGATACCTGGAGTTAGCATCTGGGGGCCTATAGCCACATACAACCAAAAGAGGTTTTAAATATGGAATATATACTTGAAGTCACAAGACCTCAATTTCTGTTAACATAAAGTCCTCTATAAGTTTGACAGGTAAATGATCTTGTATATAAATGGAAACACCCCCATCACATACATTCCTATCCCTTCTACATATATTGTAACCTTGAATTTGCACCTCTGAATTTTCAAATGTGGAATCAAGATGAGTCTCAAATATTGCTAAAACATGTATGTTAGCCAGTAACATTAACGCTTTAATTTAATCTAATTTATTCCTTAAACTACATACATTTACGTGAGCTATCCTTAACCCTTTCTTGGGAAGTTTATTTAAAATTTTCATTAATTTGAAAATTAATGAAAATTAATTTTCATTAATTAATTAAATCACTACCTTTATTGATTAATATCACAGTTTTATATCTATGACCCCTTTTCATTTTCTAACAATAACACACAACAAAAATAACACAAAAACAGACAAAACCACAAAATAAAAATAAGATAAAATCAAGGTAAGCTGTTTCATAGCACTGATCTCCATTTATCATTTTAATGTACTAAATAATTCATGATCTAAACAATTTATTCCTCTTTGTAATTAATACCACAACAAATAGCTGTTCTAAATAAGCTAAGTATCAAGAACCAAAACAAAAAGACCACATTTAGCTTTAAATTATGTGTATATTAATTACAAGAGTTTTTTTTTAAATTTATTTTAAATCAAATAATTCAAGACTTGCCAGGTTCTTTCTTCTTGCCATTACATCAGATCACACATCACCCAGCAGCTGGTCAGTGGAGTAGTTCTGTTAGCAAAGACCTGTTGGCATAGTCACCAATAATTTGAAATCTTATGTACCGTATTTTCCGGACTATATGTTGCTCCAGAGTATAGGTTGCATCAGTCAAAAAATGCGTCCTGAAGAGGTAAAAACCATATATAAGTCGCTTCGGAGTCCAAGTCGCATTTATTTAGAATTGTATTTCACAAAGTCCAAGAACATACATTTAATCTGCAATAATAACACAAAGAACATACCTGGAATGATGAACAGGCTTAATCAACATTAGCCAGCAAGTCCGACAAGGAAGTTACTGGTAAATTCACCAGTATCATTCCACATCACTGAATTCATTTAAATCTTCATCTCCTGTTGCTTCTGAACAACTATGCCAACTCGGGGCTGTCGTCATACTCTGCATCAGTTCCAGTTATTCTGGCCTTTCTGAAGCCTGACAGGATGGTTTCAATTATTACTGAGGTCCATGCTTTGTCAATCCATCCAAGGACTTCCTGGAAAGCTGCATGGCGCATCCTCCCGGTTGCTGTGCTTTCCATTCACACCTCCCACATGTGACACAAGACTGCCTTAAAGGGGTGATGACATCACTGTATAAACTATTCCATGTAGTTGATGTTGCTGCAGATGTCAATTCTCCAAAGATTAATTTAAAACAATAACGTCACCATTTTTTCAGGGGGTTGTTTTCGCAGGCCAGATTCCCCTCCTTGGTAGAAGGGTTGGGTTCGGTAATGATATGTGGCTCTACCTAGTTGACTTCACTCTGATTGGCTACAACCATATTTGGGAAACTCTTCAGTATAATGTGCTGAACGTCGTCTCAAATAGAGGTTATAATTGCGTGCTACTTCCCCATAAATGAACTTCAGCCACTCTCTTCTGAGTCTCTCATCCTTTGGGAGTAAAGTGGAAACTTCCATTGAATTATGTAGAAAGATAATCTACCTAGAAAGATAAACTGCTCTCTGATTCGTCCGTTTTTGAGCAAAGAAACAAAGCTGGCCATCTATCAGCAGGGCTTTTGATACCAACTCTTGACATTCACATGGCCTCATCAGTGCATAACAGATCATATTAGACTCCCAAAACCACAGAAAAATTAAATTTGTTGTCATGACCCCTTTAAAGCTCTGGTTCACTGAGATGTTGAGAGGCTGGAGTACTTTGGTTAAGCCTGCAGGGACAATGGCAGGAATGGAGTTGCAAGCTTTTATTTTATGTTTGAACTGTGGTGTTATGTGCGCTCACACCAAGAAGGTCCGCCAGCAAAATCATTCATATTCATCACCTTGGAAACTACCATGGTGTGGAAGCGCAACTGGACCGTTGACAAGCCTCTCCCAGCAGCACGTGCTGCCAGCACCCATCTGTGTACTCGTTCCTCTAGCTCTGGCCATCTTGCTTTCAGCCCACGGATAGCTTTCTTTGTTTTCTTCATTGCATTTAGCCTAATCTCTGCTTTTTGCCAGTCCTTTGCAACTTTCTCACTCACTCCAGACTTTCTTTCTGTAGCTCAATTACTGTTTTGACCTGCATATTTTACAGCATGATAGGCTTTAAAGAAATCCAAAATCTGTACTAACTTCCACTGATTTATTATAAACTCTGGATTTACTACCACAAAGTGAGTCTTCTATCACCTGAAGAACATTTCCAGGATTAAAGGACTAATGTCTCAACAAGATCTAGAGAAACTCATCCATATGTTTATCTTTAGCTGCACTGATTACTGCAACAGTGTCTTCACAGCTCTGCCTAAAAAAATCACTCAGACAGCTGCAGCTGATCCAGAACGCTGCTGCTCATGTTCTCACTAAAACCAGGACGATAGAGCACATCGCCCCAGTTCTAAAGTCCTTCCACTGGCTCCCTAGAGCTCAGAGAATAGACTTTAAAATACTTTTGTTAGTTTATAAATCACTGAACGGCTCAGCACCACAATACATGAAAGACCTGTTGTCGTTATATCAACCTTCTAGACCATTCGGGTCTTCTGGTTCTGGTCTGCTCAGCATCCCCAGAACCAAACATGGAGGAGCAGTTTTCAGTGTTTATGCACCACTAATTTGGAACAAACTCCCAGAAAACTGCAAAACAGCCGAAACACTAAATTCCTTTAAATCAAGGCTGAAAACCCACCTGTTTAGAGCTGCTTTTGATCAGTAGTCTGGACCATAAACCTGCAAACAAATCCGGATAAGATAAGTTCGGTTGTCCAAAGGGTGGAAGTTTGAATGTAAATCAGTTAAATAAAGTAAGTGGATCATTGATCAATAGTTTTGAACTATATTTGCTTGATGATATTTGCTTGATGAGCTTGATGCATTTATATTTTCCTGATGATTTTCATGTGCATTTGCTAGATAATTTTGATGATTTTGCTTGATGTTTTTGATGGTTTTGCTGTATACTTGATTGATGCTTTTATGATGCACTTTGAACTGCCTTGCTGCTGAAATGTGCTATGCAAATAAACTTAACAATCTTTCTTGCCAAAAGAAGTCAAACATGAAGACAGCACATGCACTATGATACAGTCTTCTCCTCCTTTGTGATTCTTCACAGTTTATTAAATTCACTCTGTACTCCACCACAAAATATCCTTTTTCTAAGAGTTGTGGCGAACACACACCATCCTAAACTCATAAAAAACGTGAATATCAGATCAAAAGTCTATAATTGATAACGAAATGCTATAATTTGTGGTAATCTCTGAAATGTAATGCTTATATTCACACAAACACTCCTTTATGTGGGTTGATGAACTTAACTTCCAAGCCTCCTGTCCTGTTACTGGACTTTGCTGCATGTTCAACTGCATCCCGTTATTTAGGGGTGTGCCATATCGTCTTGTTTATGGTAATTCCGGGGGATTTTTTTGACTCCGGTGAAAAAATTAATGTTGCAATTTCAAATGATGACGTCATTAAACTGTGCCTGACCTGTGCAACGCAAGACGCTAAGTGCTCCACACTCCTTACCAGGTGGCAGTAATGCCTCCTATAGTTGTTTGTCAACCACCATTAAAGCAAAGAAGCTGATCAGCTGAGCCACAGTCTGGACTGGACTGAATTTCACAGAATTAGCTGATGTCTGTAATAAGGGAAGGATATACAGTAGTTCTCTGTTTTTTAGCCGCTGCATCTCCTGTACCCACTGTTACCTGGTTAGAGGGGAGCTCTTCCATACTCAGCTCTGCATCTGCTCAGCTCTCTTCTCCACACACACATAATAAACCATTCAGCCATGGCGAAAAAGCTTTCTGAAACACTGACGTCTTCCCAAAAAAATAAATAAATAAGTCGAGGTTTAGCTTATAAAACAGGGGAACCTTTTCTGTCCGTTTTATCAGTACTTGGTTTATTGGAGGCACAAGGATACGACGAGTGCTCGGGAACATAGAGAGAAGCTAGCTAGCTGCAGCCAGTCACGTCTGCTAAATCTTGAACATTTAAATAAATCAGTAGAAGCCAGAGTTTAAGGTGCTTATCGCTCTGTGTCCCGGATCAGATATTACTTTAGGAAAAAATGAAACAAACTTTGCTCATTGGTGGTAAAGCGACACAAACGGCGCTGTTGCGGGAGTGTCGGTTGGGGGAGGGTGTGGTTGCAGTTGCAGCAACATGAAGGCTAAAAACCAAAACATTGACAGACAGTCATTACTTCAATGGAGATAGATGTCTGACGTAAATGGAAGAAATGAAAATGAACAACGTTCCTGATCATTAGGAAGTGTGCACAAGCTTTTCTTTTTAGCAGGTTTTTAAATGTGACATATTTTGGTGTTGAGGATTGAGCATTTTTAAAAGGAAGATTTCCTTTTATAGTAAAACAAGATTCTTAGTTTTGCACATAATATTTGAGCTATTAAAAAACATTAGGGGGAATCTTTTTTTAACATCTTATAAAACTAATGTTCTGTTTAACCACAACAGTTTGTTTTGTGTATTTAAGTATTTTTATTTACTCTTGGTAGCTGCTTTCAGTATCCACATTTACAACACATTGTTCGAACTATAGCAGCAGTTTTAACCAAGATAAATGCATAGTTTACATTATGTGATAAGCTGACAGCACATGACAGCTTGCGACTCAAGCAGATCTTCACTGGTTGTAGGTACAAACTGTATCAAGTCAAAACTGAAATATAGCTATATTCAGAACCAGTGTTAAGACAAAGGACACATATAAAAGTTGCAAGCCCTTAAGGGCTGCAGACTGGAACATATGGAGGAGCTCTGGAGAACGGCGCTGGAACTCATTGAGGACCTCTGGAGAGAATGTTCAAAGAACCACTGGAGTCCTGGACAGGAGAGTGATATGGATAATGGAGCCACTCTCAATAACCAATCTGTAATCATTCCAGTGTTTCCAAACACACATGAAGGTTATAAATAAACAAAAAGGAAATAATGAATATTCCAAGGCATTGAAAAGAGATGGGAAAAAATCCACAGAAAAACATTTTTTATTTGTCCCAACAATGCTACCAGAGTAAGATTGGTGCGTATTGTGTTGGTTCCTGCAGTACCGCTACATACCACATACCACTATGGGCTGGTACTGAGTTATCTATCCTACACACCTATACACACCTAAGCACAGTTGGTCTGTTGGTGTTTGCGAATTTTAGTGACCACCCTGAAAATTTGACAGAGTATCTTATTGAACTTCCTTCCATAGAATCTAATCCAAAATGGGCGGGGATTAGGTTTTTGGTCTCCACAAAAAATTTGCTCCCCACATTGTGAGTGTGCTATCTCCATGTCGCAAAGCCGAACAGACACACACACAAGCCTTCCTAAACAGGATTGAAATGAAAAACTGAACTGTTTCTTATTTCTTGATGTCATCATTCACCCTGTAAAATAACCCTTATTGAGATACAAAAATAATTTGATTAAATACACACTTGTGAGGTGCAGGGTTAGTGGGACATTCTATTGACTTCCATTCATTTCTACAGCATAACCCTTACCCTAAACGTATCCTTTACCAATACATACCCACCCTAACCTAACCTAATCTAAATTCACACCTTAGTCCTAAACCTAACCCCAAACTCAAAAACAGCACTTCTGCTCATGGGGACCAGAATCTGTTCCCCACAAGGAGCAGTTGGTCCCCGCAACTGCTGTATGTGCTAGGAAAATGGTCCTTACAATGTATCAAATACAAGACCACACACACACACACACACACACACACACACACACACACACACACACACACACACACACACACACACAATGCTTACTAATTGAAAGTGTCCATTTGCATTGCCCAGTAAGCATGCATGCTGTATTTATCCACCTGTTGTTTAATACACGGCAGGAAGACTAATGTTACAGCATGTAGCTATGTGCAGAAATCTTGATTAAATAACATTTCAAATAAAGAGATTATGAAGTTAATGATAATCTTGTTAAAGCCAGTGCATCTACTGTACTTCCAGTTGTTTATCATCAGTCTGCCATTTTCCTCAGGGCTAACTGGACAAAGATCCTGGGATATTTGTATGTTTGGCAGCTCAAGGATCTGGTCACTCACTGCTATTATCAATGGCTTCTTATTACTTTCTGCTGACACTGCAGCCTTTACTTTATTATTTTGTGTTTTGCTTCTCTGTCCATTGTTTACTGTTCTATTTTCATACCATAAAGGAATCATTCTCCATAAGAATATAAAGGTCATTTGCTTCACATTGGATCGGGTGGGAACCCTTTCATTATTCCCTCACTCAGCACTTCCTAATCCCTGGGAAACAACCTTTCCCCCCCTCACAAATTCCTCCCCCACCCGGCAAAATCCTCCACCCAACAGTACTGAGGAAGGAGCATTCTTCTATGAAACAACTCTTCTGAGAGCACTTTTTAAGAAGGATTGGATTCCATTGAAAAGTACAGTTGTCTGTGTTGTTTCTTTTCTAATGTTTCTGCTCATAAAGTTATTACAGTTGGAAAGTTTAATCACTGTGGGAGGTTTAAATGTTCTATATTTATTCCTTTTACCGTTCCATTAAATGTAGCTTCATTTATGGATTGTTTTGATTTCTTGGCATGTGTGGATTACTTAAGTTGCTGTCAAAATCTGGGGTGAAAATATATAGTCATATTCAATAAATTAGAATATGATGAGGCTCATTTGTCAGATTAAAAGTACTTTTTGAAAATAACCTTTAAGCAGGTATTAAAAATACGTTTATTAAGCCTACTTTTCTGAATTAATAATGTTATTTATTGGTTGGATGTAATATTTGACTCTTAAATGTTTTTCAATCATGATAATTAACAGAACTAAAGACTTGAAAACATTGGTCTTGTGTAATTAATCTATGTAATGTGTTTCACTTTGTGAATTGAGTTGCTGAAATTTTCAAAAACATTCAATAACATTTTTCAATAACATTCTCTATTATTGAATATTGGTGTTCAATAGTGGTGTTCAGTACTTTTTTTTTTTTTTTTTTTTTTTTTTTAGATGTTGTAACTTCCTCTAAGCAGACACAAATGGCTTTCTTGATACAGGTTTATTTAAGGTCATTCTCCAACTTCAAACAAAGAAAACTAACATCATGCTAACAAAAATAAGGGCAAACTAAAATTGGTTAACACAAATAATATGCACAGCCTGCAAATGCAGAAATCTTGCCAAGGTAAAATAAAGACTGACATTAACATATACCTTGATGGCTGCATGCTACAACAGAGGGCAGAGTCCTAAATCTTCCAAACCTTTCACAGTTGTTCATATACAACTTTCAACTGAAAGAGACTTAATGACCAGCATATTTTCACAGAGCACAACATGCATGCTAGCTGCTTGTGTCATAGTCGGTGGTGGTGGAATTGGACCCAAATGCAGAGGTGGGGAATAGATAATGAATGTTGAATGAAAAAATGATGAACAAAAAAACCGTATAAGACCACAGAGCGCCAGAGCCAGCACAAATTCAGGAACTGGGTGTGAAGAACCAGTGGGGTGTAAGGTGAAAGGTTTGAGAGGAACCAGCAAGGAATGACTGAGAATGACTTGTATAAATACTGGTGAGCTTGATTACTGAACAAGGAACAGATGGCTGATTCGAAACAGGTTGCAGGTGTGAGGGGAGAGAGAGAGAATGGCAGCAGGAGGTGAGGGAGCGCAAACATTGGAACCGGAAGTGACATAAATGAATCTAACAGTAACAAAGAATAACTAGACACAAGGATGTGTGGATTACTTAAGTTGCTGTCAAAATCTGGGGTGAAAATACATAGTCATATTCAATAATTATAAATAAACATAATAAACATAACATAATAAACTAGAATAACTAAGAAAATTCTGAACTAAAGAGAAACAGGAACAAGGCTGATCTAATCAAAGAATAAGAGACTAACATAAACAGGATGTGTTTCTAAAGACTGTTGTTTTTCTAAGTTTGACAGAAAGCCTTTAATAGACTATTGCAGTGTTGAGGGGATTAGAGAAATCGCTGATAAAGAAGCAAAGGTGTTGTAATAAAGTCAGGCCATACAAGTTATAGCATAACCCCACCGAATGAAGGATGACACTTTACTGATAAATATTTAGGTTTAATGGTAAACCCTCTAAACTTAAAATATGTTTATAATGTCAAATAACTTTTGTTTTGGCACATAACTAAACAAAAGTACAGTTTAAGCCACACAATATTTAAAACAAGTGCTTATTTACATCATAAACATACCTTGTGCCTTTATCAAGGGGCTGCTAATAGCAAGATACATTTCATAAGCTCAGTTTCAACTTTTCTTTTCATTGCTGTTAAGCTTCTTTGCACTAACAGCCAAATAATAGCATCAAAGTTCAAACAGGAAGCTAACCATATTTAAAAATAAAGGTGATAAGCACCAAAAAGTGATGCAAGCAAATAAAGGAATATATTTAGAGTAATTTACATAAGTATCTCCTTTACAATGGTGTGCCCAAATTATTCGTTGTAGCATCAGTGAGTCTGTGATCGATCTCATGGTCTGTTGAAGAAACCTGTGGACGTGGATGTAACTTTATCATCTAAACCTGGCTTGACCAAGCCGCAGTTCCTGAGCCTGGTTTGGCCTTTGTGAAACAGATGAAGCCAGGACAGCTCAATGTCAAGCCTGGATTTATCTCTTATCCTGGATTTCGGAATCCTTCTTTTGTGAATTAGCCCTCAGCAACTGACAGCTTGCTTCTTAATTAGCTCTCAATAGGTCAACAGGAACAACAGAATGTTTTCTATGCTTCAAAATAAAAATCATAAAATGTTTTGCTTAAGACCTTAACAAATAAAAAAAATACAAATTAATGACAGTTTCAAATAAGTAAATCTAAAGGGAAAACAGTATCAAGAGTTAAATGATACATATAACTACAGTCTTCAAGAAACACAAATCTTGCTTTAGCTGGGAATATTTTTTATGGAGCAACGTGCTAAG
Organism: Anableps anableps; assembly: GCA_014839685.1. Lineage (NCBI taxonomy): Eukaryota > Metazoa > Chordata > Actinopteri > Cyprinodontiformes > Anablepidae > Anableps > Anableps anableps. Next base: position 35,828,437 of record CM026072.1, read on the forward strand.
GGGCTAGGCTAGTGTTAGGAGGATAATGCTCTGTTTTGACATGACTTCTGGTTCGAAACATTTCTGTTAGACTTCAGGTCATCCTGTCTGGACAAAACGTACATAAAAACAATGGTCTTCTGTTTTGTAAATTTAAGACATCACTTGGAATGTCGTAATTTTTAACTGCTGAGTGCAGAACAAATAATATAGGCAGAGAGGCGAAGCTGCAAATATAGTCTCTGTTTGTTATCATTGGCGGTAAATGCTTTGAATGTTTGGGAAAATCCCCATTTTATGTACAAATGAAATGCGCACGTCAAGATTTTTAAGTGGAGCATGCAAAATACGAAAAGCTGGGTGGAAAGATTGCTAACCAAAGTAGTTAAGCATGAAAGTTTCCCTGATTACTGCACCAGCGTCTTCACAGCTCTGCCTAAAAAGAATCACTCAGACAGCTGCAGGTGATCCAGAACGCTGCTGCTCGAATTCTCACTAAGACCAGGAAGATAGAGCACATCACCCCAGTTCTACAGTCCTTCCACTGGCTCTCTGTAGCTCAGAGAATAGACTTTAAAATACTTCTGGTATTTTAAAGTCTATTCAGTGATTAGAGGATTAGAGGATAAATCACTGAACGGCCAAAATACATTAAAGACCTGTTGTCGTATCAACCTTCCAGACCACTCAGGTCTTCTGGTTCTGGTCTGCTCTGCATCCCAAGAACCAGAACCAAACATGGAGGAGCAGCTTTCAGTGTTTATGCTCCTCTAATCTGCAACAAACTTCCAGAAAACTGCAAAACAGCTGAAACATAGAGTTCCATTAAATCAAGGCTGAAAACCCACCTGTTTAGAGCTGCCTTTGATCAGTAGTAAGTAGAACATTGATCAATATTTTTGAATTATATTTGCTTGATGGTACTGGCATATGATCCTCATGAGTTTGATGCACTGATATTTGCTCCATGATTTTCATTATTTTCATGTATATTTGCTTGATGATTTTCATGATTTTGCTGTGTACCTGATTGATGTTTTTATGATGTGAAGCACTTTGAACTGCCTTGCTGCTGAAATATGCTTTACAAATAAGCTTGACTTGATTCTCTGACCTGGTGATACTCTAATGATTTAATAAAGAAACATAAAAGAGCCTGTGCCATAGTAAATCTAGCTAAATGTTTCATTTTTCCGGACAGGATGTGTCTCTACATTCAGACAAACTTCCAAGCAGTTAAAGCATGAAGGTCAACTGTAGCATAGAGAGGACAGATTATTTTGCCACATGGTGCTGTGCTCATTGTGCAGAAGCAGCATAGGAAGTGGAAGAATAGAGTTTATCAGGGTCAATCCTGTCACTAAGACCATCCCATTTCAACTAAAAAACACCATTGTCCTGTCTGGGGAGGTGGCGTTTGGGAGGTGGACAACAGAGCAAACACCCGCTGATAGTAGACCATGAGAACTGCGAAAGGATCAAAGTTCAAGGATGTAACTTTTAGACTACCTGTCCTCTCACATTAGAAACTAAACAGGGCTGTAGCTAATAAATGCTCAAAGCACTTTGCTACCATTAAAGCCCTTGGTACAACTCTATGGTCAACACAGACTGTCTTTGTATCCTTCACCCAGAAGCAGCTTAGGTTTGTTTCAACTTCACACTCTTTGTCCACGGGAGGGAATCCATTTTCTGTAAGATATGGTCAAAGAATCAAGAGATATCCTGAAACAAAGAGTGGTTCTGATTTTTCCCTGAAGCTTAAATCCAACCATTCAGCCCACATTCAGACATCTGGGAAACTTTTAAAATATATTGGAAAGGTGAACATTTCAAATAATGTTAGACAATTATGAGAAGTACAAAAGAACATTCAACAAGGGATACAACTAATTATAAGGGTATTTTTCCAAGGAGTTTAACAGTTGTAAGGCGTATACTTTAATGCAGTTTGCTCACATTATGGAAACTTTATTACATGTTTCAATGCAAGAAGATGAAAAGAGCTAATGCAATCTGACTAGTTTAAGAGAAAATTGTAGTGGATGAGCTGGCTCCATGATAACCATCCATAGTAATCCTGGGATCATCTTGGCTTCCTTTTTGTTTTTTGATGGGATCTTTCTGAGATTAGAGGATACGAATTCCTCAAAAACAGGAAAGATGTGTGTTTGTCAGAATGTTTTTGGGCTTTTGAGAGGCCTAAAAAAAAAACTGATCTTCTCTGAATCTGTTTAAAAGCAACAGCTCTACACTTTTCAGCACTTTGGATAATATCCTAAACACACTTACCAATTTAATACTGACTTTCACCACCTTCAGATTTATTCTTAAACATGAATGAATTGAATAGGTTTATTTGACAGGGACTTTGACTAAGTGCACCAGAATTAGCCAAAAGGCTATTTTTCATCTGCAGACCCTGGACAGACAAAAGCAACAGCAAGATGCTCTCAGAGAGAGAAATGAGTGGTCTGTACCGGTTAGCGCTGGTTATGGTGACACGTAGCAGCAGTATGTGCGATTGAACATGTTTGATTGATGTCTGTTCATTTATTTTACTTTATTTTTACTGTGTTTTTAACTATTTTAAACATTTTATGAGTTCTTTGGATCGCCCACTTGGGTTTTTCCTTCTGTTTTAAACTTCTGAGAACACTGGCAGCATGCATGAGAACTCACCTGTTTTTGACAGCTCTCCTTTTTCTGATGACTTTCTTTCAAAATGTGTCATGGAGAGTTTATCCAGTTGTGAATTTCTCTTCTCATGACGCTGCTCTGGAATGGGCATCTTGGATAACTATGCAGTTTTCTCAGCAGAGATTCTGCAGCCGTTGGATTCTTGGGCAGGGAACCGGACGAGGTCAGGGCCAGGAGTGAGGAAGCGTGGACGTTATTTGTCTTATACACCAATGACTGCCAGAGCCATCACAGTGGACACCACATTATTAAATTTGCTGATGATTCTGTCATTGTCTCACTTCTTGGCAGATAAATCACTGAACATGGCTTGGTTGTCAAAGACTTTTTAACTTGGTGCCAAGAATCTTTTTAAAATATCAATGTGAAGAAAACAAAAGAAATTTGCGTAGACTTTGGGAAAATCCTCACACGGATCTTTCCAATGGTGATCAATGACCAAGAAGTGGAGCTGGTGCCACAGTATAAAGTTCCTGGGAGTGGTCATTGATGAAAAACTGAGTTTTGAGTCACAGGTAGATTGTGTGGCAAAGAAAGCATGCCAGTGTATGTACTTTTATCATAAGCTTCGTACTTTTAATATCAGGTCTGTTTTTAGTATGAATATGTTTTATTCTTGTTTTATTGAATCTGTTCTTACCTTTGCTTTTATTTGTTGGCAAGGATCACTTTCTATCAAAAATAAGAATCGCCTGCAAAGTATTGTCAAGATTTGCAGTAAAATTGCTGGCATATCTTTTAATGACCTGAGTGATCTTTATAATTCTAGGCCCTTACAGAAAGCTAGGATCATTTTGGCTAATCCCAGCCATCCTCTGTGGGCAGAGTTCTTCCTTTTACCATCTGGAAGGAGACACAAAATGCCACATTGTTAGACGAACAGAAAAAAATCCTTTATCCCTGCTGCCATCACCCTGGTCAATTCTAGGGGCACGCCGTAAGGACTTGTATGGACTAGTCTTTGTTTTGCTTTGTTTTTGTGTGTGTGTGATTGTTTTTTTTATGTCTTTACTGCTGTCTGCACAATAAATTGCCCCTTGCGGATAATAAGGTTTAGTTGAAGTTCAAAGATAAAACATCAGAGATACATACAACAACAATCATTAAGGGAAAAAATGTATCCAGTCCAACCTGGTTCTGTTTGAAGCAGCAGTTACTCCCAAACCTAATAACTGGTTGTTCCGCCTTTAGTAACTAGTAATGAGTCTTTTACATCACTGGGGAAGAAATTTGGGCCTACTCTGCTTTGCTGAATTGTTTGAATTCAGCCACATTGGAGGATTTTCCAGCATGAATGGCCTGTTTAATATCATTGCATCTCAATTGGGATCAAAGCCTGGACTTTGATTTGGCCACTCCAAAACCTTCATTTGCTTGTTTTTCGGTCCTTCAGAAGGTGGACTTGGCAATATACTTCAGAATATTGTCCTGTTACAAACCCAAGTTCACTTGAGCTTAAGTGCTCTCCTTCAGGTTTTTCTGCTCAAGAGCAGAATTTATGGTTCCAACAATTACAGAAAGTCTTGATGGTTTTTTGGACTGTCAAAGCCTTAGAAATAGCTCTGTAACCCTTCTCAGACTGATAGATGTCAGTGACATCTATCAGTCATTGACATCTGTTCTTGAATTTCTTTAGGATGGTATATGATGTGTTGCTTTTTGTAATTTTCAAGCCTACTTCATGCTGTCAGACCAGTGTTTGTAGGTGATCTCTTTATTCTGAAGATCTGGTAGTAATCCGACCTGGGTTTGAGTTGTAAAACTGAACTTCGCTTTCCAACAAGGAGGTGCACATAGGTGCAGTCTTGGTTTGAATAGCTTTTTGTTCTGTAATGAATTAAATTAGCATTTGAAAATCCTTTTTTGTTTTTGCTCTGGATACTTTTGACTGATATTAAAATTTGTTGGATTTCTTCAGTCCCCTACAGAAGAAAAAACCTTTTAATAGCAGTGTGTCATCACGTTGCACCTATCTATGCTGGCAATTAAAAAATACACGGAGACTATGGTCATGTCACATCTCAGCTACTGTTTAACACACAGACCCATACAGCCATACTAGAAATATCAGAGATTCTGTACGAACAATTCCTCAAAATATTGCACAAGAAACCACCACTGTACAATATTACAAAAGTGTAACTTATTTAGTTAGGAAAACATCATCAAATATTCAAATATGTCAGTTATACAAATTATTCAGTCGGTTATCTCCTAGCAGGACGGAACTACATTGTTTCAGTTCCAGCTGCACAGGAGTTGGATTCGATTCCAGGGAACATCAGAGAACTGACCTCATACAGCCTGTTCATAATATATCTAAAAACCTTTATTGATCACCAGACAAGCCAACATTAACACGATCAGTTTGTGTGTCCTGTGTGTGTATTGTCTTGTCCCACTGCTTCTGTTTCAGCCATCCTGCTGTCTGAAATATGTTTAGATGTTTGAGTATTTCAACTGATGTTGATACTTTTTGCATTTGTTTCCCTGTAGTACCATCTGGATTATCCTATTTATATTGTGTAGAGGACAATCTATGATTATTATACTTTGCTAGTTTGTTTGTGTAGATTTTTATTTTAAATGAAGTTATCATTTGGAAACTACTTTTTAAGACAGGTTATCTTTGTTTGATATTAACATTTCCTTGATCATCTGTAACATTTGGGTGTAAGAATGCTCATAGCATTTACTACTCGATACAATTTTGCATGTTATTAATTCTTTAACTGACATTAATTCCGAGACGTATGTGTCCTTTATTTGACCTGGAAAAACGCACTGAGATTAAAACCTTTTATCCAAAAGCGACTAGATTGCGTTTTAAACAGTTTGTTGAGAGATCTGTCTTTAAATTCTGAATCAGCTTCAGAGTTGAACAAACCCTTGAGTATTTCTGACTAAATGTAGCTTAGCTGCAGAAAGACTTTAAAGAAAAGTTTGCACAAGTTAAAACAGATTCAGTGCTTCAGTGAGCAATGCTCTTCATGCATTGTACTGTTGAAGGTCTACATTGCAAACTCATACCACTTGGAGTTCTTTCACATTTTGTCACACCTCCTAAATCAAACACAGGGAAGGGAAACATTATTTACATTTTTACAAAATGAATAAATTAATCTGAAAAAGTCTGGTGTGGCCATGTATTCAGTTCCCTTTTTCCGATACTGCTGAAAAAAAAAATCCAGGGCAACCAATTTCCTTCAGACGTTGTCTAATTGGTAAATAATTGTGTGCAATTGAATCTAATAACTAATGCAGCTGTTCTGTGATGATGTTTGATGCATATGGGGATCAGGGAACCCAGCAGACAGGCCAGAGAGAAAGCTGTGGAGAGCTCTAAAGCGGGGTTGTATCCTTTTCCCTGCATGTCATGAATATCTGCCACCTATCACTTAAAATCCCACTAAAATGGAGTGAAAGCCTGGTTGTAATTTGAGAAAATGTGAAAAAGTTCAAGAGATATGAATACTCTTGCAAGACTCCACTCTGTGAAGCAGATTTTTTTTTTTTTTTTTTTTTTTTTTTTTTTTTTTTTTTTTGGTTCTGTCAGACAAGAGTAAAGGAACACAATTATGCAAACATGAAAAACTTTTTTGAAATTCTCAGTTTTGTGTTCCTCAGTTGACATGTTGTGCCCCCATCATTGAGATATTATTTCCCTAATGAATAATAGTAGCTTCTGTTAGGCCCAACTTATCTCTGCAACAGATGCAGGAGGGCAGCGGCATTCAGAGTATGGGAACAAATAACAGCTGATAAGAGTGGGAGGAGGAGTATGTGGAGTTTGTGTGCATGAGGGTCTGACTTTGTATATGCTGGTGTGCATGTTTGTGGGTGTAGAAGACAAGTGCTTGTTCTTGCAGGAATTATCCAGCCCCCACAACAGTGGAATGTGTTTCCACGTACGGCTTCACACATACCAACAAAACGTGCAAGCATATTGTCACACTCCTATGCACATACACACACAAACACACACAGTTGGAGTTTCTCTGTTGTTTAATCACATCTTTATTTTGCTGGCACTGGTGTATGACAGACACAGATCAGGATTACACTACAGGAAGAGATTAGAGCACTTAGAGGCAAACATTAGATCGCTTACAACATACACTGGGCTGGAGGAGTAAATGTTTAGAGGCAAAGGAAATGAGGCATCATCATTCATCATTTACTGCAATGGGTTGATATTGTTGAGAAGAAAATTTTCCTGACAACTTAGAACAAACCAGAATCTGTGAGATAAATACAGTTTAAACCAGCCATTTTAGAAAAAAGGTGTAAACTTTTACCCTCTTTTTGTTTATATATATATATATATATATATATATATATATATATATATATATATATATATATATATATATATATATATATATATATATATATATGAGGCTGTGCAGACTACAGACCCATTCAGTAAATAGAATATTACTGAAAAGCCTGGTTATTTCAGGAACTTTATCACTAAGTTAAACACATTATAGAGATTAATTGCTGACAGAAGGATGCTTGAAACGCTTTATATCTGTTAATTATGATGATTTTATGCTTATAGCTGATGAGATTTTAAATTTGAATATTACATCAGACCAATAAAAAACTATTTTTAAAAAACAGAATTGTGGGCTTAATGAAAAGTTTGTTTAATACCTGCTTAAAGGTTATTTTCAGAAGGTACTTTTAATCTGACAAACGAGACTCATCAAGATCTATATTCTAAATGAATGAATGTGACTATATCATTCTGTTGTATAACTGATCCCTTTCTCTGAGGTTTTCCTTTTTTTCTAAGACAATAACTTGATGGGATGAAGGCTGAGCTGACATGGAAACACATTCATTTCATTCATTTGATGGAGTTCTATTTGTGCAGTAAAGTATAGATTGGTGTATTTGTGCAAATTAATATACAATAATATGTCCAGTATGCCCTCAAGTCTAAAAGTGTCTTTCAGTTGTCCTTTTCTGATGCCCCCGCAGAAATACTGTCTTACCTCAGATCTCAGTACACGTCACTGCCTACTTCATGTGGTCAAACAGGTTTAAGTTATTTCTAGATTCTGGCTATAATCAGTCCTGGGTGTGGCTGGGAGTAATAACTTTTTAACATAGAGCCACTGCTTTTTGTATTTTTTAAATTTAATCTGTAAACAATATTTTAAAGCAGTGTAATGCAGGCTCCTGCTTTAAATTAGTGAAAATCAGTTATTTAAATCCTATTTATGCTATCAACTTAATCTTCTTCTAAGATATAGACATAAGCTTCTGTCCCTCGCCATCTTCTTCCTTTTGAGAGAATGTACTTACTGCTGAAACAGATGTCTGTTTCAGTGTTTGCTTTCCTCTCTTCTGGCTCTTGTCTTGGAAAAAAAGAAATGTATTTATTTTAAATATTTTGGGGAGGTTTTCATAGATTTTCCATCTGTTTCCAGTCTTCTGTGAAAACTATCACTGATGTATCTGAGAAGATGAGAGGGAGAAAACAAAGCGTGGGACAGTAAGAAGATGTGGACATGATTCCTTGGAAAGATAAAGGAGGGGAAGTTATGGACAAATGATCTCATTTATCCACATGGTTAAAGAGTTTTCAGCAAATCAGTCCAGACAATTCAAACGCATCTTTCTAAAGCAAGCACCTGTACTAACTCTTACCCAGTGATATTTTGTGGTACTGTGCAATATTTACATTTCCAAACAGGTGTCATGTCTGATATTAATTATTTATAACATAATATCAGATTCAACTAACCATACCTATATATTAATAATACATCCTAAACTACAATCCAGGTAGTTCTTCTGGTCAAGGTGATCCAAAGCTTCATCTCATCTCATGTAAGCCACGACAGTGGTCTGAGGCTTAGTGGAGATCAAACAGGCAGTTTAAGCTGAAAAGACAAAGCAAAGCTCTATCAGGCTTGTGAGCAGAACCATCAGCTGACAGGAATCAGCTCTCAAAGCATTCCACCCGACAACGGCTGAGCGCATTCAGAAAACTCTCTTCTCTCCTCTCCATACAGCCAGGCTGCATGAATGACGTTGTGAAGTTGGTGTGTGAGTGTGTGTGAGTGTGTGAGTGTGTGAATGGAGTTGCTGAGTGGTGGTTGAGAAGTTTGGAAAGCAATATTGTTTATTTCTCAGATGAATAAGGTATTTTTTTCTTCAGAAAGAGTGCTGAGAACATTCGGTGGTTGAGAGCAGGCAAGTGTTCGAGCAGTGGTGCAACGGCGGTAGGAGTTTGCCCCGTAATCAGCGGGTTGCTGGTTTGAGCCCCCTCTCCAACATTGTGTCCTTGGGCACGACACAACCCTGACGGATGTATGGGATGGGAACCACTACGTTAGAGGAATTGTTGTCCGTTCCCTGCATGCTTGCAACACACATAACTGAGTCTAACATGCAATTGTTAATTTATTAATGAACCGACTCACTCTGGTAGATCTGGGAGATGCCAGACTAGTGTAGTAGTAATGTAGAATGACAGCTCTTACACTTCTCATCCCAATGAGCAAACAATAAAATGACTGAATAATGATACATGAATAGCATGATTATCCCACAATGCATTGCATAACTACCACTGATGGACTGAGCTGATGAGCTGAGTGAAAAAAGTTTCAGATTTTATACCATACTTAAGTTTTGGAAAAAGAGGATCCTCAGCACTGGTCCTATCCCTAACCCTGTTGTTTCTGTGTTGGTGTGGAAAAAAAAATCACAGCTTATGTATTTAAACTGTGTGGAAAATTTTCACATTCAGCAAAATTATTACTAAAAACTAAAACTGTCTCCAGTTGAAATGTATATACAGTAAAGACCAGACACAACCGAAACCATAAATCAAATGGATTATGATGTCTCTGGAAGCAAAATTGCCCTCTAAAAAATACTAATAATCAGAACTGAAATTATTGAGCTCATTTTAATTTATCATACGATTAATTGATTAACTGCGACAGGCCTAGCTCCTGGTGAAATACTTTTAGATTATTTTTTTTTTCTTTTAGTTGACTTAGTGCATGAAGGCCTAACAACAAGTCAGTCTACAGTGGTGCTGGGAGTTTCTGATTACTGGGAGCCTGGAAACCACTGGCAGAGAGGACCCACATGACCAGGAGTTCTTATCATCTATCACAACAGTATATTGCACAAAAATATGGATGACAAATGGACAGATTCACTCATATAGACAATAACCATGTTCCATCAATGTTTTTATGCGCATTTTGAAGTATTGCATTAGAAAAAGTTGATGGAATGATAAAATTCAAAATAACTTCCTCAGTTCAAAAAAGTTTTTACACCCATTTAAGGTGGTTTTGGCTTTTCTGAAAAAGAGATGTGTAGTCCATGCAAATTTGTGACCTCTACTTTCTGTTTATGACAGCCATGTGCCTCCGCACAATATCAATATCTGATGAGATTCTGCTTTCCGTAGCCTGGTAGATTTGCTCCAAACCAGTAGATAGAAACACTCCTAATTTGCAATTTCTTTTTTTCCTTTTTTGTGACACTTTAAAAGTTCGCTCAAAATTCAGATGACAATTGGATGAAAATATAGCTAATGTTGATCCTTTCTTTTAATGTTGTCACTAGAATAATCCTTTAATCTTTTCAAAGTCATCATTTGACAAAAGAGAAAAAGATTGTTCTCGCAACATTACTGTACATTAGTTGCAATTTTTCATATTTGGAGTTTATTTCCTGTATGTAATGAAACAAATAACTTTTATTTGATTAAAAAAATATGGAAATACATTCATTTCACTTTGGGTGAAAAAACAAACAAACATGCAAGCAAACCGCAAAATGCAACTAAAAAAAAAGAAAACAAAAGAAAACAAAACATGTAAATAACTGTACATAAAGTTCATTCCATAATTTGACACCCAGTGTATTTTTACCATCAATTTTGCATTTCTTTTCAACAAAATTGAAAAGAAATAAGACTTCCAAACTTGGGTGATTTTTCTTTGATGTCAGCATTGTTGAATCATCATGATAATGAAACAAAAACTGATGTTGTTTTATGTTTAGGTAGATTGTTTACAACTCAACTGCTTAGCGAAAATATGAAGAATGAGTTGAGCCTGAAGGCTTTGGAGCAACACTAAAAAATGTTCTGTTGTTTCTGCACCTCCTTACAGTTCCAGCTGAGTTTAAAACATAAAGGTCCTCCTGGAGAAAACAGCTGCAAACTCCACTCACTTCTGGATCTTTCTGGATTCGGCATTTGGCCTTTCACCTCCACTCTCTATCTCTTTCTGTTTTCCATTATGGCTTTTTTTTTTCATTTTTGTGTTGACTTTTCATGTTTTTAGGCCTATCCCCATAAAACCAAGCTGGGTCCTCAGGCCAGAGCCTCGGCTTGTGAACATCTCTTGGGGAAGAGAGTGGAAATAAAAAAGGAGAGAGAAAAAGGAAACCAGCTCGGGAAACCTTGATCCAAAAACACTTTCCAGACATGGTGGAAATACATCTCTGGAGAAGCGAGCCCAGTTTCTAGCTTCAGTTATGTTTTAAAACACACAAGAGAGAACAGAAAGGATTCCACATTGTGCATAAGTAAGGAGCAGAGAGAGGGGGAGATCAGGTCTGCTGTTTCTTCTTCTTCATGAAAGAAAGATGGCAACATTTTTTTTTACAAAAAAGAAAATGTAACAAATATGGGAAGATTGAAGTAGTAAGGACATGCCAAAACAATTTTTTAAAAAGTTCTTTAGCCTAAAATGAACCTGATCTGCAGAGCAACATGTGTTTGCCAGAGAACAACTGAGGCTTCCACCCCGAACAGGCCAACACTGAGATCATTGTTGTTGCACAGCTCTCACTGGGCTGTTGCTGAGGCACACCACTGCTGTAGGCCTTGCCAAACATTGTACACTGTTTCAAACATCTGTGAGATAAAATGCTCCGGAGCATCATAGATTAACATGGGATATTTGTAAAGGAGGTTACCAATGGATGACAACTTGTGTAATGGGACACCAGGACATAAAGGCGTCAGCTTCCTCTAATATTTCTGCAGAATTTAACCATTATAACCGAAAGCAATTAATCCTCTTAGCATTGTTTCTAAATCTACTGACAAGACATTGGGGATACATTTTCAAATAGAACTCTGGAGATCAGCAGGTTATTCCATATCACTATAATATCTTTTTGGATGTTCATGTATTCTTAAGAAATGCTTAACTTCAACATTTTTATGTCTGAAATGCCCTTATGCCTTTAGCCTTAGAGAATTTTTTGACCAACTCTGATAAATCTTTTAAAAGCTTTTTGAGTTACTTTTATTATATTTTTTTACATTTTAGTTTTAAACAAAACCAAGGAGAAGCAATCTCCAAGAAAACAGCTCAACTTAAGCATTCTTTATCATGCCATATATGGTGAGGTATCTAAAAATGCTTCTTAACTTAGGCTAAATGCTAAAGAGGCAGTATTATGTATTTTCCACACACATAGTGCCATTTTATAGCACAAATAAATAACTATGTTATCTTACCTGGCTTAAAAGAAATTTGACTTTGTAATTTAACACCTTGAAATTGGGCGTCTGTCTCTTTTAAAACTCCTGCTCTGTCTGAAACTCTGCCTTCAGGAAGTCACCATATCATCACTCCTCTATTAACCCTTTAACAATGTTTTTTTCTGTGTTTCACTGAGAAGTAGCTTGTATAATGAGCCCAGCAGATGCGCAGTTCCACCAGGTGTTTGCTAATTGCTGCTGGCTAGTTCTAAAGGAGCTGAGTGGGGAAGTCGCGGGAGAGGGGTGCTTTGTGAGGCGGAAGCTTGGAAGCTTAGAAAGTGCAGCTCCAAGGAGGAGCTGGCCCTTGAAGGTGAAGCTAGGTCCATCCAGGCATTTTGCACAGCTGAATGGTTGCCACTGGAGATTAAACGCTTTCTCAGACATACATGAAAGAATCAAAGTACCATTCCAGGTATGTTTTTGATGAAGGAATAACATTATAATATAATGTAAATCTTAAAGAAGTTCATTTTACATAATACCACCTCTTTAAGAAATGAAGCACATTATATGGAACGTTAAATATTTGTGCTGCATATTTTGTACCCTTGATTTGCACAGTATTATATGAGGGTATATTGCTTTTGTTGTGACATCACTGTGTCATTTTATTTATTTTTTCTATATTTAATGATCCGAGCATGAAAATTTAACCTTTTATAAAGTCTATAAGATGTTCAGGGTGATGAGATAATGTTTCACTGAATTAATCAGAAAGTAGGTCGGCCTGTTGTCAGCTGGAGCCACTCGAAACATTAGCTCTTATGAGGTGAGTAAATCTCCACCTAGCACAGACAGAGTATTTGCATTGTGTAATATTTCTTTTCGTAATTTTAGCTTTCCTGCATGTCTGCTCATAGAGTCCTCTGTTATGTCCTACCTTACTCCTGCAGAAGGAGAAACAAATCAGTGAACCACCTTTCACAGGTGTGAAAGGTTGTTATCCCTTTCAGGAATTGCTGTAGACTCTATATAATCGGGATTGCCCAAAACCAGAATACTAACAGGTCCATCATGGGGTATTAATAAAGTTACATACGTGTTATGATCTGAAATGACCATGTATTAAATATCATAACTATAAAGCTGTGTGCAGGTTGGTGTGTGTGTTTCACCTGACCTTCTCTCATAGCATGGTGTGACTGGCAGGTGTCCTCCTGTAGTTGCAGTTCATGAAGACCAATCAGGAGGAACTTTGGTTTTTCTCTCATACATGGTAATCAGGACCACCTTCACTGTGTCATTGTTCTTCTTGGAGTTCTGGAACTCCAACCTTTGCTGTTCTTTTCCTTGTAGGAACCAGTTCATGCTCAGTTCCTGGCTTCCTGTGCTGTGCCTCTTCGCCCCTTGTGGTTATTTGAGAAATCCTCTCAAGACTCACCCTGGGAATCTCCTCATCACTCCTCTTGTTGATCTCAACAGGGACCGGATACATGCATAGGACAGACTGTAACGGGGAATAATGGGAGGAACCAGCGAGGAGTGAGGGAATGAGAGGTGGTTAAATACTGGGAGAGTGAATGCTGGAACAATAGACAGGGCTGAATGGCTAACGGGTTGCAGGTGTGAGGGGAAAGAGTAGAAGGCAGACTGAGGGGAGAGAGAGAATGGTGCAAGGGGACGAGGGAGAGTAAACAAATAGATTCATTTTCCTAGTTTCCCTAACTGTAACACAGTAATCTAACTGGAACACAGAACAACAAATGAACAAAACTAAAAATCCAGAAAAATCCAAAACCCAAGATCCTGACTTTTATAGTCTTTGTTAGCTGAATGTGTCATTACACCACTAAAAAAAAGTTTCCTCAAACAAATCAAATCTTTCTTCCTCTAAACAATGATGCAAGGGAACTTGTCAGGTTTGTATTTACTGTCCAAGACCCTGTATGTACTGTCTGACTGAGATTTATGCTTGAGGGATTATGGTGAGTGTGTCCAGAGGCATGCTGTTTTGAGTTTCAGTAGATTTTTATGAAACTGGCTCTGGGCAGCTGTGGATCTTGCCACACGATGCTCATGAATCACTGTAGGAATGTTCAGAAAATGATACAGGTTGAGGGCCAGCAAAACCCTGGTCTTCTCTATCAGAGAGTTGGAAATTGCATCGTGCACTCATAAAGTGCACGATGCAATTTCTCAGCACGCAAGGCAGTGATGTTTGTCTCTTGCTGAAAGGGATCCACCCAACTGATCATGTACAGTGCCTATAAAAAGTATTCACCCACTTGGATGTTTTACCCTTTTTATTGCTTATACACATCAGTCACGATCAACAAAATGTGGCGTCTTTGACCAAAAAAAAGTACAAAAAAAAAACCTTTCCTGTCAAAGTGAAAAATCATTTCAACAAAATAATGACAAACAAAAAATATTTAACAAAATAAGTGATTCCATTAATATTCACCCCCTTCAAGTTAGTATTTAGTAACTCCACCTTAGGCTAGTTACTGTATAGCAGCGTAAAATGATTCCAAAGTTATGCAGCGAACATTAACTATGCATGCATCAGAGTTTAGTCATTTATTAAGAGTTGCCCTGGGCTTACCCAAAATCCCTGTCTTTGTGCATCACACACACATGGTTTCTTGTTTAACACATCTTTTATTCAGCTCAAATGTCATTGAGTGTGAGCAATGGGCTTGGCGTGGCTGGTGAGGTCAGGCTGAAGGAGCAGAGGTCAGCTCAGTCTGATGAAGTGGCTGATTGTGCAGCGGGACGGTAACGCTGAGTATCTGTAACAATAGAATTTGCAGAACTGGTGAAAGGTCAGGGTCCAGATGAGCACCATCTGCGGAGCTTTGTGTCATTCCTCACACAGAAACTTTTTTTTTTTTTATTCTTAGTACAGCCAAAGTTGTTGACTTCCCAGTAAAGCTGGAATTATGAAAAAAAAACAACAACAACAAAAAAAAAAAACCAACAACAACAAAAAATCCCAGCAGACAACTCCACTCCAGGTGTTGTCTGTTTTTTTTTAACTCTAAATTACTCTTCAATGTTTTGTCCATACACTTTATGTGGCTTTGGGTGTGCTATTTCCTAATGTATTTGATAAATCAAATGTTTTAAAAAGGAAAAGTGAAAAAAATAACTCTTACTTTGTATTTTTAGGCAGCAGATTAAACTGAATCTTTCATGTTATTGGTTTCAACAAACTTTTCAAAATGCACAAATATCACCACCTACAGGCTCTTAGTCTTCAATACACACAAGCAGACACTAAACAATGTGAAAAATCTAAAGACAGGTAGACATAAAAAAATACATTTATATTTCAATCAATGATCAACATTGTGTTGCACTCATTGTATGAAAAGTAAGACAAAACATATACTACTGTAATATACTAAGTACCACTGTGCCATAGACAGCTTTTCAGCTATAAAAAAACCCATTAATCATCGCTCTAAACTGATCAAAACAAAACTTAATACCTAACATCCAGTGCAAATACAAAAGTTATTCTATAAAGTTAATTACACCTGTGCAACCTCACCCCCCAGATCAATAAATTACATTAGTCGCCACCCCAGATCTAGATGTCTTTTTACCACTGTACATAGCACGTGCAGATAACACCAGACCTGCCTAAAAGCCCGATTCCATTCTCTATCAAATCAGTTTCAGCAACACCCCCAACTTCATCGCAACAAAGGCAGAGCTCCAATACAGATCCAGCCTTCCTGTCACTGTTCTCTTCCTACTTGCCACATTCTTGTTCTTTCGCTGACAAATGAACCTAAAACAACAAATACATTGAAGCTGTCTAAAAACTTCCCCACATTTGCTCATGGTTTTTCACAGAAGCACGAAGTAACCTGAGGGACAAAAACAGTCAGAATGACAGAACAAGTAATGACAGAGCAGTTCACAGATGGAAACAATAATGTTTCATGACTTTGAATTGTTTCGCTCAATGAGTGTTGTCTGAATACCTAAGAATACATGTTAGAGTATCTTATATGAATGTTTTTAGCTGGTTGATTTAGAAAAACTTTTAGAATTGTTGTTACCTAGAAATAGTGAGTAATGTTTTACATTCTGAAATGTAAAGTATTCATACACTAAAATGATTAAATGTTGAAATCTTGAACGTGAAAAGCACCCCAGCTTGGAGACATTTTAATCTTCAAAGACAGCTGTTCACCTTCCTGGCCTCCCCCTGGGTCTAAGAAATGCGGATTCTTTTTTCTTATTGGGTGTCTAGGGCAATGTGGCTTCATGTTTCCCAAATCTACTTCTGATTGGCTGACCAGGTCCTCAAGATGACTCATGTCCCAGAAGCTGCCAACTTCTGAGGCAGAATAGTTCTGACACACACAAAAATGGAAACAGAACCAGGAAGTGAATTAGTCTTTCATTTTTATGCTCTGCCATTGATAATCCCTTTGTATTTATTTTATCTTTTGAAAGGTGCTATCGGTAAGTAAATAATAATTTACTTATTTACTTACAGAGAAGCCTTGCCCAGCCAAATCAGAATTATGTCTGCACAACTTGTTAGCTTTGGTTGCCCTAAATGTTTTTGTTTGCACTGATAGGTCTGGACATATGTCTATGATATGCCTTTAGACCCTTAAAACTAATGCAGACTCTTTTGTGAACCTCTAAACTTAAATTGCAAGTACACAGTCATTTGTTGTATGGTTGTTTGTCCTATCTGTCTCTTTGTTGCCCTGTGATGGACTGGCGACCTGTCCGGGGTGGACACTGCTTTCGCCCAATGACTGCTGGACATAGGCACCAACTCCCTGAAACCTTTTAAGGATAAGTGGTTATAAACAATGGATGGATGGATGGATGGTTCAAAAAGATGACATTCACTAAATGATTCAGTCAGTGTTCATAAAGCAGGGACATAGTGCAGAGCTCACTGACACATATTTCGCAGTCCCACTGTAAAACATTTCAAAACATCACGTTTTTCAAATAACAATGACAGGTCACATGATCAGAAAAGGTTCGGCAGATGGCTGAGCTGTACAACCCCCCTGTAATATTGTAATATTATATACCAAATATATAAAAGTAAATATGTGTCCTGTTATACATTTCAAACCCAGTGGTCTTTTGGACAACTGACTATGACTGCTGTAATTTCCCCTCTGGGACAAATAAAGTACTATTGAATTAGAAAAGAAATCTGATATTTATTTATATAATGTCATAGCTGAGGGCTTGCTTTGTTTGTCTTTTTATTTTATTGTTTGTAAGGTTGTATTAGACAATAAATGTATTTACTGTCTTTAAATTAGGTGCATAAACAAGATTGATTAAGGTTATTAAAAGTGTGTCTCTAAAATGAAAATCTATAATGATTTGCTGGGTCCATGACAATGCTGCCATCTACTGGCTTTCCCTACTGCCTGCATTTGTAGAGTCAGCAAACGTGAATATTAGTCATAATATGTAGTTACATTAATTTTTTCCTGACCTTCCATTGTAACTAATAAACCTCTGGTCACTGGCATGTTAGACATCAGAGTCAAAAAAAAGAGATACTGTTTATCTAAATGGAAGTCATAGTTTCTTTCAAGAAACTCATTGGTAATGAAATGATCCTGACTTTCATCGTTAGTAACAACACCGTTACATTTTACTGCTCCTAGTTTTCTTTTTATGTCAAAAAGCATTTAAGTTTCCCACTTTGCTTTGTTAATCAGTGGTCATTAGAGATCCACCAATCAAATTTCAGAGCATGTTAAGGTTACGGATAGCGCTGTTGCTTTGAAGTAAGAAGGTCCTGGGTTTAGGATTTTATGTAGATTTCAGATCTTATTTATTTTCTGCAACTCTTTTCAAATATGTTGATGCTGCATTTAAGTTCAGTTGTTTTAATTCCATCAAGTGTCAGAGAAGGTTGTGAGAGATTTTAACTGGAGTTAGACATGCCTTTAGACTTGGGGAGAGGGCAGCCAATAATCTTCTGTGCTGCCTTTACTCCTCTCTGTCTGCTGCGGTACAGCTGCTGTCCTATACTGTGATACAGTACATCAGCAGGCTCTCAACAGAAGAGTGGTAGAAGATGAGCAGCAGCTTGGAATCCAGACTCTGCTTCCTGAGGACTCGCAGGAAGCAAAGTTGACTTGACTTAATTTTCATTCGGTTTAGTTGATATTCAACAAGCAGGATGGAAAATCCACATCATGCCATTGTACATCAAGCAGATAAATACAAGTAATTTTTTCTCCACAGTGACTGTGGGACCAGTAACTACATATTAAAAACAATGAAATGAAAGAATCACACTTATTTATGAACATAGACATAAACTGCGCTCCGGATTGTGCGTAATCAATTGTCTCAGGGTTCTGATGTTGATCTGCAGGCTGAATACCAGCTCTGCTGCTGCACTATAAACTGGAATTACAAGCACCCATTCAGCCAAAGTCTTGAAATCAGGGAACATTTCCCCAGTTGAACCAGTCAGAAGTTGGTAAGCCTCTCTGAACGAGGAGCAGCAGGAGGGAATCCCGCAGAATGCGCTCCTGCACCAGACACACTCCGAAGTCTCCTGTCCATAACTCTTCAATGCGCGGTCAGCTCCTGGATTGCGAGATGCATTTAGTTCAGTTTCCAGGTCGGAAATGATAATTGGATATGATTTTATTTTTTTTATTGATTGATTTAGTCACCTCTGCGATGTTTTCTGTGCGCAAAGTTGAAAATGTCTGCGCATCTGCACCAAGTGGTCCTGTGTAAATTGTAATCTGTCATGGATGGCCTTCAGATTTTTCCGTCACCGTTTTAAAAAACTGGTCAAAGACAGAAAATATTCCGTTAATGCAACTCCTGGTACAAGTAGATGGTTCTTCTTGGTTCCAGGTTTGGTATGGAGGAGGAGAGGTAAATGACCATTGTTCGAAGAAGGAAATGAAGAATTATGATGAATTCTGTTTGTGGTGAAGAAAGAGGTCCAAGAGGAGGAGAATAAGCCCACAGAGTCTGAGAGCAACAAGTAATAGTTAATGGAGGCTTGAAAATGTTTTCCTTTTTTCTTCCAGAGGTGGTGTTTGAGGAATGTGTAACATCAGAAGGTGGACAGGCAGGTGAGTGAGCACTAAATGAATGGAGTGATCCAAACAGCTGATATCAGGAGGGCAGCCAAACAAGCTGTGAGGAGATTCACCGAGGGATTCTTGGAAGGATTTCTCCATCAAAGGCAACAAGGAAACATAGCACTGGAACGTCGGAACTGAATATGAACACAGGACTGGTTCCTGTAAAGTTATCTTTATGTCCAAACAACCTTTTTTTGTTTGGGCATGAGGAGAAGGCAAAATGTAGATACTAATAGGCATGATTCGGAGGAAAAATAATAGTTTAAAAAGAATTATTAATTTATTTTCAATGTGGCATGGCCTTTCCTTTGCAGTCCAGCAACCATTCAGGTAAACATAAAGTTGTTCTAACATCAGTTCAAAGCTGTTTCATATCATTTCATTTTAGCTTGTAACAACAACAAGCTGAACTTTAACTTAAGAAACGTTTTAGGAAATCCAACAATTACTCTCAGATGCTCAGCAAACTAATCTCTCTTCCATATTAACTACAGACACATAAACAGAGGAGGTTAAGTTCCAGCAGCTGAGTATCATTATTCACTGCTATCATAACCAGAATGGCTTTGATTGATGGAAACTGTTTGGTTGCATTTGTCTCCTACTGCTCACCTGGTGTCTACAGCAGTCGTTCCTATCGACGAGGAGAAGCACTGCGAGGCAGAGAGAGGGCAGAATGAGCTCAGACTTCACTCCAAGCTGCACTCCTCCTCAGACACACTCTGCCTTTTACTTTGAAATCCTGCTTGGGAGGCGCTTTTCAGCACGATGATCCCGAGGGAGCAGAGAGCCAGAGCTCCTGTCTGCAACCTGTGGCTTCATGACACTTTCTGTCGGAGCAATTAGAAAACAGCAGAAGATCATTTGTGCAGATTCCTACGGCAGCTGCCAGAATTATCCCGTTGCTTCCTGCTGGAAGAGTCGCCGCTGTGCTTCATCCTCAGAGGACCACCGGCTGGCCGCTTCACACAGATCCGGAGAGACCCTTCAGTTCCTGGGATGTGTCTGCGATAACCCAGCTCTTCCCTGGGAAGGAATGCCCCCGATCAGGGACAGCAAACATGGTAAGACTTTTTAATTCCTAATTCCTGTTTAACTTTGTTCTTAACTGAACCAGCACAGCCAATCAGAGTTCAGCCTCTATCAGAACCTTTTCTTTTGCTTTACTGATTTGGACTCAGACGGTTTAGTTTCAGAGTTCTTCTCCGACTCCCCTTTTCAAACTTGGAAATTCTTGGAAATTATGACTTGGAAATTCATAATTAGGAATTTACAAGTCATATTTCAGACTTTGAAAAATCATAATTATGAGATTCAAAGTCATAATTTTGACATTGCAAATCATCATTTTAAAACTTACAATTATGATATGTGATATAAAGACATATGTATAAATTTCAGTCATAATTTATACTTCCAAATATAGTATTGTGAAATTCAAAATCACGATTATTTTTCAAAGCAATATTTTCTCCTTTCAAAGTCATAATTATGCAATGCTGAAAAGAGATTCAGTGCTTTAACAAGTTCAGATCTTTAGAGACTTTTTAGAATTCATGAAAACTAACAAGAAGAAATGAGAAGTATCGTTTCGTATTTGGGAAGTTTCAGGTCTGTGTTTACATCAATCATTGATGGGCACCTCACTTGCAGGGTACAACGTATGACAAGGTATTTTTCTAAAATTTGTAGAATTGAATACGGAAATTAGCCTTGCTAATTTGCCTTCCTTGAATGAAAAAATGGAAGTTTGGAGTTGCTGGGCAACAGCATCACAGCTAGAAAAAACCCCCACAAAAGGCAGGTTATTGCAAAGAACTGGAGCAGTAGCCGGTCGTCCTGTTTGCTTTTTCAGAACTCTGCTAGTCAGTCACGTTACTGTGTTCATTCTGCAAAGCTGCTTGCAAAGAGTTACGTTTAGACTAGAGTTCGGTTTGCACACCTAAACAAAGTTTCATCCACATTTTAAGGAGTCTCTTAAGTTTCACATTTCAAATTGGTTCCATATGCAGAGCAGAGCCAGCACTGGGTTTCAAGTGCCACATGGAAATGAAGAGGGGAAACTCACAGACTGCTCTTCTCTATTTTCCTATTTTGGGTTTTGTTGTTGTTGTGGTAACAGAAATCACATAACCAAGTAGATGTAGGGGGAAAGATTTTCTCCCAGACAACAGTGAATGAGTCCTGATTATTTCATACCGTCATTTTCTGCTGCTTGTTTGGAACATTTTTTTCGACTCATTTCCACTTCTCTGTCTATGAGTGAAAGAGACAGCAAATGATTGGGCAGCTACACTCATCTAACATGTTTTCACAAACCTCCATAACTTCTGAAAATGACAGGTGAGGTTTGTTTGTAGCAGCAGCCATCTCCGTCTCCCAGATGGGACCAGTTTAAACCTCTACTCATACACGAGCTAAAGGCAGGCTTGCTCTGAGCTGTCAGTGCAAATGTAACTGCACAGGAGATAAGCCAGGATTTATACTGGGGGAGGGGGTCTGAAGTTTATGGAAGATGTCCAAATAGCAATAAAATTTGATAATGCAAAGGCTGCATAAACTTTTACGGATTTTCAAAAGTTGTTAACTTTTTTGCCCACATACTCTTAAAAAAACATTTTTAAAAATGAAGCAAATCAGAAATGAGACGAATTATTTTTTCAAAACAAAGAAATCCCTTGTTGCTAATGAGCAGCAGAAATCTGTGATGTGAAATGAGATGTTTTTATTATTATTATTATTATTATTATTATTATTATTATTATTATTATTATTATTATTATTATTGTTATTATTGTACCAACGCTTCTTGCAAAAAATCTTATACAGCAGTAGAGTATGTTAGTTGCTTCCATGAGAAACTTGCCACATTCTCCCTGCCAATGTCAGATAACTTTCAGCGGAGGCAGTGTGATGCTATGGGGTGGTGTCTTTCTCACTGGGAAAATAAAGCTTGTTGTCACTGCAGCAGTCCTAATGCAGAGAAGTAGCAAAGTGAGATTCTGCAGCAAGTGATGATCACATTTGTCCACTCTTAGCAACCGAGCTCTAGTTCTTTAGCATGTGACCAAACTGGTGGCAAACAAATCCAAAAACAAATTTCCTTATATGTTTTGCTTAGCTTAAAGTTTCCATTTCCATTTCAACTAAGAACTAAAACAATCATAATAGCCAATGAGATTTGCTAAAAAAAATTGTCATAAACTAAACACTGCATTAGTTGCCTTAAGAACTGAACCAATCCCATGTCTCAGTATAAATACTTCTAGTTCCATGTTCTACTCATGGAACCCTACTATTGTCAAATAGTAACTAAAGCTCTATTTTCTCTGTGCTGATGGTTTTCTGGTCCTATGTTACAGGAGTTTTAAGATTCCAGTGCCAGCTCACTGTTTTCATTTTTAGCCACGATTGTTCGGTGAGTCACTGCAAACTAGCTGAGGGGGTCTCTGTGTGTCTGAAAATGGTTAAGCTGATCTTTTTTTATTTCAACAATCCTAACCTGACATGCTTAGAATGAACTCATGGTTGAGCCAGAAGTTTTTTGTGTGTGAGCAAGCAGAAGGATCAGTTTTTGCTTTGTGAACGGACACTAGTTGATGAAACAGGATAAAGAACATTCACAGTGAATCCAGATGCTCTTTCTTTGTCAGGGATTGACTTCCACTGTGCTATCTGTAGCTTGTTTCTGTGTATCATTGAAAGCTTCTGATCTGTAGTAGGCTGGCCATTGCCTTCCTAAGGCTAAGGCTGAAGTATAACCTTTGGAATCAGCCAAGTAGCGGGGGGTTCCGAGAAATATATGAAACAGAGATTGCATTGGTAGAAGAAAATAAACAGTTTGATTAGTCAGCAACTGGAAATGCAGCAGTGTTTGTAATCTAGCTTTATAGGGTTGTGGTAAGACACTTAAGCACTAATAGCTGTTCCTTTATGATGCCTGGCTGTTTCTCCAGCCCTTTTGAGCCTGCGTACAAACAGAGTGAGAGTGGGTGTGGGGGGGCAGCATTTGATTTCATCCTGTGGGGTATTGTGACTGGTGTAGGGGGGTATCTGTGTTTGCGGCATCAGGGGGACACTGTAGGTAGGGCTGCTGGTGGGGGGCTGTGGCCCTCACCAGGGAGGGGGCCTTGGTGGTTCTGGGTGATGACTTCTGGTGGCTGCATGCGGGCTTCTTGGTGGTCTGCACCAATGGATATGGGTTACTGACCTGGTAACCGGGCTGGGAGTGTGATGTGTGGGTGGGGGTGTGCTGCCGACATGCTTGGACGCCTCCGGATCTGTGGTGTGGGATTGGTGGGGTGCATGGTCTTTGGTGTGCAGGACCGGCCTTCCTCTGCTGCTTCTTCCTGTTGCTCTGACCCCTGGACTGGGGCTGGCCTGCAGTCGCTGTTGGGCAGGTGAGGTGGTGGGGTGCACCTTGTGGTAGCACAAGGGTGGCTAGCAGGTAGTACTTGGCCTGGAGCAGTGCGTAGGCTCGGATCTGGGTTCCTGGCTGGTGTGGGCTCATGTGTTGTTTCATGGGTGGCCTGAGGTTGGCATAGACCGGGCAGCTTGGCGGGCTCCCTGGTTTCCTGCTCTGCTCGTCTCTCCGTCAGGGGGATAGTGGTCGCTGTCGGGCAGGTGGGGCGGTGGGGTGCACCTTGTGGTAGTACAGGGGTGGCTGGTGGGTTTTACTTGGCCTGGAGTAGTGCGTAGGCTCGGATGCGGGTTCCTGGCTGGTGTGGGCTCGTGCTGTTTCATGGGTGGCTGGAGGTTGCTGGGATAGACCAGGCGGCTCGGCAGGGTCCCTGGTTTCCTGCTCTGCTCGTTGCTCCGTCGGAGGGATGTCGGTCCTGTCAGCCATCACACTTCCCTCCGGTGGCTGGTGTCTCTGCCCGCATGTGCATTGGTGGCTCTTGGTGTCTGGGGCTGGGTGCCGGGTATGTGCCGGCTTACTCTGGTGGCTGCTTGCAAGGGCCTGGGTTGCCCTGGCTTGGTTGGGCCTCTGCTGAGGCATGGTGTGCTCACGGTGCTCGGGTCTCTTTGACAAGGGTTGACATAGGGTTGCTGGCGGCGCCTGTGGGCTCATTGCTGTGGCCCCCCGGGGGCTTCTGCATCGTGGCTGCCGGGGGGTCACCCTGGGGCTTGCCTCTGCTGTTCTCTGCGGGGGGGGGGGTTCCCAGGCCTCCGTGCTTGGGGGGGCCGCTGGATTTCTGTGGCTCCAGTCTTCCTTGTGTTGTCCGCATGTCCAGGGGGTAGATATGTGGGCCCCCACACCTACTATCAAATATTCTTAAAGAGAAACCTTATAAACACTAACACACACACACACACACACACACACACACACACACACACACACAAGTGACTAGATTCAGATGTTGGTCAGATGCACTCTCAGTCGGGCTGTGATTGCCTCTAAATACATCTTGTATTACCTTGTACTGTGTACTGTCCATTGAAGTTATACTTTCCATTGAAGTTATTACTGTTATTATTATATGTGCATGTGCTGTTTGTTGTTGTGGATTCTCTGTTTTGTTTTGTTTTCTCTTTCCGCAGGGCTAGAGGCAGACTTCAAGGGTGTTTACTTCTTTTATCTCTATGCTTTTTTTTCTCTCCTCTACCTTTACCTCCTTTTTTTCTCTTTAAACCTTTCCCCCATCTTTCTCTCTTTCTCTCAGTTAGCATTGGACGTTCAGACAACGTACCCTGAACATTGCCATGAACGTTTGGCGAACATCATCTGCTAACGTTTGGCAAATGTCAAAATGAAACACTATTGAACATCCGGAGACCATTGTCTGCTGACGTTCACTGAACATCAGCTGGACATTCTCCTTCAAGATATGTTTATTTAACTTCAGAATAAATGCAATGCATATTATGCATGGAAGGAAATTGAAAACTTGTAAATATAACCATTATTTGAATAGAGAGGATAAGGTTTGGCTGAGGGAGGAGCCGTCTAGTGTCTAAGTGCGGTATAGAAGTTTTATAACCACATTTTATAGAAACGTCCCACAGACGTTTGGACAATGTTCGGACGTCTGAGGTGAAAACTTTTTTCTAACGAGACAAAAATTAAAATTTTGTGAAAAATAGTAACCACCATGAAGGTCTAAAAGACATAAAATCTAATAAAATAAAATCACAGAAAAAACTTTTTTTTTTTTCATATTGAGTGAATGTTCAGAGTGAACATTCAGATGTTTGATGAACATCAGGTCCAAACATTTGACATTTGTTTCATACCTGGGGCAGTTCGGTACGCTATTTTGTCTGTTTCCATTGTAAAAGCGACCAATTCAACAGACCTGTACTGCATTATTCCTGGGCCCTCTTCAGTTATAAGTCCATAGGACATTGGTACAGTACAGTTAGGGCGGAGCTACTGGCGTCACATAATGCAGTCCACTTGATGGGGGGACAGAAAAACATCACTGCTTGCGACAAGCACGCAACGTGCTAGTGCCTCATGTTTTTCATTGCACCAGTAAGACGCCAAATTAGGGGGTGGAAAAGTTCTCACTATTTTATGGTCCACCATAAAATAGTGTATTAAACTGCACAGACCCATGTCATATCACTCAGTGGAAACAAGGCAATATATTAAACAACAAAAAAAGGCAAGGTGTGACACGGTTTGGTGGTTTAGTTTCACCAGCTGCACCCTGGCCTTAATCATGTCACACCTCTAGAATCAAGAAATCCAGTGAAACCTAAACTGTCAGGCATTTTCAGCATACAATGGACAAGGAAATTCACAATTTCCTAGATTTTAATCAAAATACAAACATTTAAGAGTTGCTCATGATAACTGTAAAAAAAATTGTATTACCTTAAAAAGACAGAATAAAAAGTAGCAAACAAATGAAATATCCTCAAGTCTTCACTAGCTGCGCTTCCATTAACCTTGAAATTGCGCAAATTGAAATTACAAAAATAAATTTGCTCGATGGTAACATGCCATTTTCGAAAAAATTCTCCTTTTTCAAGAAAAAGTTTTTGTGCTAGGATGAGGTGGTTTGTTTGGCCATATCGAAACTGATTTATTTCGCAAAACTGTAATAGAAACACTTTTTTCTCATCACACGAGTCACATGACCAACAACCGGATATTGCCACTGGTACAAACCACAAAAAAGAAGAAAACAGGAAATAGTTGGAGGATCATAGCATGGCATGTTTTTAATGAGTTATCGTGTGAACAAGCTTATTGACATGATTTTAATTTCATTTTTTATTTAATGGAAACACTGCAATTGCGAAATTGTCGATTTCCTGCTCATGTCGAAAAAACACAGATTTGCACACCTTTGTAATGGAAAAGCAGTTACTGTCTCTTCAGAAACATTGTCACTTAAGTTAACATGCATTTAGGTGTAGATTTCTTGATAAGCTTTGAATATAATTACATTATGTTTTTCTACTTGTGTATCGCAAACCCTGGGAATCCCGCCCCGAACAGAACAGCATTACAGCATTTAGCATTTGCTAAATGTCATATAAAAAAAATTATTGATTTATTTATTTTTTTTGCTAATTTAGTTTAAAATATTATCTCTCACTCAAAGAATGTAACTACAGATATACCTCTTCATTTCAGTTGTAAATACAAAGACCTCGTAAACTGGTTACTTGAATGTGGAGGTCAGTCGATTGATTAATCCAATGAGTGTATTAAACAGCGTAAACGCATCCAAATCTGTGGGCAGTACTTTATTCTGGCAGGTGACACTAATGTTTGAACCAAACATTTCCTCCTACAGTCCCTCAGTGTAAAAGCTGTTTTAGTACAATTGGCAAATAAGCAGAAAGAAATTAGATTTTTTGGCTGGCTATATATCTTAGAGAGGAAAAAGACTAAACATTGTTTATTTCTTTTGAATCCTGCACTTACTTTGAAATGTCAGCCTTTATTATCTTTCGACTCTTGCTTCCTTTAGCAAACATTCATTTTCATGCTGCACCTTCCTCTCAGGAGAATGGAATGTGAACTGGGATACAGATTTGACCACGTGTGCAATCCAGTCACAGGCATATGGAGGGAAGTACTCATGTGCCAAGCAATAATTACATTCAGACCTAAGATCTGCTGTCCAGGCCTCACATCTAAACACAGAGAAAAATAATCAAAGAACACAATTTTCAGAGCTTTTTAAAACTGAAAATAATCCCATCTGTTATTCAGTCAACAATGCGATTGCAGTGCTGAGAGAATGTGGAGACAGTTTTGAAGTTGCCTATGACCCATAAAGAATAGCTGTGGACAAAGGTATAAGACAAAATCATTTTAAGCTGGCATTTACCTGACTAATACTAATTTAGAAGGAAGCAAGTTGGAAAGGAAATAAAGTGTTGATTGTGGTGCTGTGACCAGATTCAAGGAGTCATTTTTATAGTTTTTGGATTTTGTGTAACCTGAGGCCTTTTTTTGAATGTGCCCTGTCACAGTATTAGGTATCTGTCTTGTGTTTCAATAGTGTAAGAAGACCTGATGTCTTAGGTAAAGATTGCTCCAGTATTGCCTTGCTGCACGTTTAACACTATAGAAACTTCAATCACTACAGTGGACTCCCAGTATTCACTGGGGTAAGGGGCCAAAACCACACAGAAATCCACTAATACTTGAGATCCCCTCTAAAAACATTTATAACTGTTTATTTTAATAGTTCAAACACCAAAAATACCCTAATATGGATTAATACACACAGTAAAAACTGTCTTGGCACTACTTCAGAAGTTAACTTCCACTGCCTTTCTTATCTCTTGGGGGTACAGCCAATCAGTGCCAAGGAAAATGAATGGCATTCCTGGATTTGCTGCTTTGCAAACATCAGCCAATAGCGTGTCAAGTAGCATGGTGCCTAGGTATTTCATCTTCTGAAGCTGGATTTTCTTTTGAATAGTTCAGATATGCTCTATGAAAAATAGATGAATTTTCAGGTGAACCCTTACAACCCCGCATTACACCTCTGGAGGGTGGAGTGTAGCAGTCTGTGCCTCTGATGCAGCTGTTCCCAGTCAGAACTTATTAGAGCTACATGATATAAAGAGTAACTAAGCTCCAAATCAACTTTTTTTGCAGATAAGCTGTGTAAATTGGGCCCTAAAACTGCAGTATGTAACTTTGCACCACTCCTGACCTAAAACAACCAATCAGAGCCAGGAGGAGTGCTGTAGTGCTGTCATTCAACCTTGTTTACTTGCTGCTAAATGTGCTAATGGTAGAGAAACAACTTACCATTACAGGAAAGCCGCTTATCCATCATCATCGGTGGTCATGCTAGCTAACCTGAAAATTCACAGGTCTCTATGAGCTGCAGCACAGCAGAGATAGAGGGGGGGGGGGAGAGGAGGGGATGAGCAGCGCCACTCAGACAGTGACTGACAGCACTAAGACCCGCCTCCTGGTTCTGATTAATTGTTTCTAGATAGCACTGGGAGCATTAGGAGAGGGCAGAGGAGCTCGAATTTTTCACAGATGAACTGTCTCATGTCTCATATGTAGAAAAATATTATTTTATAAAAGTTACATACTGCAGGGCAGTATTATGTTAAACTGACATTTTTGATCTTTACATTATAATGTTATTCCCTCATCAAAAACCTATCTGGAGTGTTGCCTTGATTCTTTCATGCATGTTTGAGAAATCCTTTAATCTCCCGTGGCAACCATTCAGCTGTGCAAAACGCCTGGATAGACCAAGCTCCGCCTTCAAGAGCCAGTTCCGCCTCACAGAGCAACCCTCCACCGTGACTTCCCCACCCAGCCCCTTCAGACTAGTTAGCAGCAGTTAGTAAACACCTGGTGGAACTGCACATCTGCTGAGCTCATTGTATGAGCTACTTCTCAGTAAAATGCTGATAAAAACGTAGTTAAAGGGTTAATAGAGAACTGCTGTTGTGATGACTTCCTGAAAGTGGAGTTTCAGTAAGAGCAGGACTTTCTTAAAGAGACAGAGGCCCAATTTCAAGGTGTTAAATTATAAAGTCAAATTTCTTTTAAGTCATAGTTGATATATACAGCATTTTTGTAACAATTGAAGGTAGC
The DNA here is from genome assembly GCA_014839685.1 of Anableps anableps. NCBI lineage: Eukaryota > Metazoa > Chordata > Actinopteri > Cyprinodontiformes > Anablepidae > Anableps > Anableps anableps. The sequence goes on from CM026072.1 coordinate 35,857,757, forward strand.
ATAGTTACTTGATTGTGCAATAAAACAGCACTATGTAGCTGGAAAACACATAATACTACCCGTTTAAAGGTTCGATCTTTTGTTACTATGAAAATTGTGACAATTTCATATAAACTCATTTAATCTCCTAAGACCCAAACTGTTGTATAGATGCATTATTGTCCACATATGTGGATGTTGGGTCCTAGGAGGTTAATTCTGCAATCTATATGGCCTAAAACTGTCTTAGTGTTGAAGGGTTTTGGTTGAAGGGTGTCTACTGCAGTTTAATTTTCCTATTGGTTCCAAGCAGTGCAGCCTGACTGATGTCTAGATCACAGCTGAGGAACAAAACCGTCTCACTCAGTCACATGCCCCCATGGCGTGTCAGGAGTTGGAATTGTGAGCACTGATCGATAGCATTTTTCAGCTTTGCGTGATTTATTTGCAATGTGGAGGCGAAATGGAATGGTCTCCTCTCTCTCTGATAGCTGGTGGGGTTTACTGCAGGACGACTGTGGGACTGACTACAGTGCTTAGAAAGCAGGAGGGGTTCACAGCAGCACTTGCTCCTTGCTCAGGATAGCTACTGCAGAACGTTTGATGCTGTTACATGTTGTTGCCAAAGTCTCCAATTATGGAAAGAAGTTGCTGGTTTTGTGGCTAGTATCTTTTTTGAAAAAAAGGTGACAAGAGGGGTCTGACAAGTCACTAAATGTAGCGAGAAAGTCATTAAATTAGTAACAGTGCTTTCCCTCGTCCTGACCACACCTCTTAAACGTCTCCGCTCATCCCCACACTTGGGCGTGCCCCTCAGTGTCTCTTGGCACTGCCCATTTTGGTTTGGTTTTGTTCCACTTTAAGGAGCTGCCTTTCGACTAATCAACCCCTGAGTGGCGACCCAAGTGGTAGTCTCAAACCCCCTTTGAATCTTAGAGTCATGATTGCTCTTTCTCCACTTCCCTGTCTTTCCTCTGTCTCTACAATGTCCTGCTGTGGAGTTCCTCTTGTGAACTTCCAGAGTAAGTCCACCAGTAAACATCCAGAACATAAACTTCAATATCCTTGCCTCGATTACTCAGCTGATTCCCATAATCCTCTCCTAGCAGCTCCTTCCTCCTGGAAACTCCAAAGACAAACTTTCCTGTGAGCTCAAGGAAACCAGCTTAGTCAACCCTGGAAACCATCATCCTTCTTCCACCTCAACCATGGTGCCACCTAGTATGAATGCCAGGAACCGTCTAACATTTATACTGACCTTCCTTCTCATTTCCATACCTGTTTCTCTCTCCCTCACTGACGCTTCCAGAACCAGTAACAAAAGGAGCCACCCAGATCAGATAAATAACTCAGCAGGTTTTAAACAAACTTCCCAAACCAGTATCTGTATTTCGGTGAGCATTCCTGCACGTGGATCTGACAATTTCCCAAAACCATGACTATGCAGACATATAACTCACCTTGGTCTGCTGTATCCTTGATCCTGGAAGTGAAACTGATGGCTTGCCCTACTTTTAAATTTCTTTGTTTAGTAAATCTCTGACCAGTTGGGAGCACTAATGGAGAATTCCTCACAGTCAGTTCATCCTTAAATATGAGAAACAATACAAGATGGTAACATATCAACAAAAATAATGTATCCTAACCTGTCTTGGCGCAGCAGAACTTAGTTAATCTCACACCCTTGATCTATAAAAAGGCACCATTCAGAAGAAGAACACAGCAAATCTGATGGTCATATTTCAAAGATGTGACAGGACTTGATTCTCTTAACTTCCTCACTTCCTTAGACCTGTGCATTCAGTACTGCAGCATAGATCCCAAGATAGGAACCAGTGTGACAGCAGCTTCAGGATCTTTATGAACCACATTTCATCCAAACTTGGAAGAAATTAGCAGCTGCACACTCTTCTAATGTATGTGTACAAGGATTTTGGAAACAAAGTAAACTGATGACCCATATGGACTGAAACCAGGTTGTAACATGTGAATCTTATTTTTGTTTTACAGATTGCTTATGGTAACATCTCATCACTCGACTAGGGGATGACCATACCAACAAGCTATTGACAAGTTGTTCAATCATATTAGAGTCTTAGTTTACAAACTTCAAATGTTTATTATGACTATCATGTTTTTGTTGCCATCTTGTGATGTGTTGATGCGAGCACACAAGGTGGTTACATTTTTCCACTGGGGGGGTAATTATGTAAAATGAACAGGGAGAACATGCAAACTCATTGCAGAAACACACCAGCAGACTGGCCTGGCTGGGATTTGAACCCAGGACCTTTTTGCCTCAAGGCACCAGTGATACCTATCTGTTCCACCATGCGGCCTTAAATTTGTTTTTGTTTTGTAGAGTTTTGTTTTGTAGAGTTTATTGGACAATAGATACTCTGATTGCATAGTGTTTTATATATATATATATATATATATATATATATATATATATATATATATATATATATATATATATATATATATATATATATATATATATATAAAACACTATAATAAGCAGAACTTGACAATCGATACCACACACACAAAATATGTCTGTCATCACAATGACTTTGCATCGACCTCCATTTATTTCCATAGCATAACCCCGACCCTTACCCTAAACCTAACCATTACCAGTAACTAACCCTAAACTCAATTCAGAGCTTAATCTTAAACCTAACCTCTAACCCCAAAACAGCCCTTCTTCTTATGAGCCCCATAAGGAGCAGTGATTGATTTATCTATAAACACTCACTTACAGGGCTTTTCTCAGCTGAACCTGATTTCTTGGCTTTCCTTGATGTCTAACCTGCTGATTCTAATGCCATTTCTTAAACATGTGAATGAAATGCATACCTGGGAAATTTCCATAGCATACAGTTCTCCAGCTTCTATGCATGCAGTTGCTTGTATAAATCTACCCTTGTTGCTGCTTTCCGAACAACACCTCTGATTATTGGTGTGTGAACAAACTATGATTATCTACTTAACCTCTGTGCGGGTAAACACGTGAAATTATTGTGCTGCTATTTACTGATGACACACACACACACACACACACACACACACACACACACACACACACACACACACACAGTCACATAAATAGAATGTTTATCTTTTACATCTGCTGCAGAAGCTCAGTTACGACTTTTGTTAAAAGTCGTAACATAATGGAATACACAGACTGAGCTATGTGAATATATGGATGTAAAATGAACAATTCCCATACCATGCGTGTCTGTTTATTTGGTTTAGACTTAGTTTAAATTGGGTTGGTTTCAACTTTCATTTTCAGCAGCTAAGAAAGCCATTTTTATGGTGAAATATGCCTGTGAGGGAGTGAATTCTTACAGAAGGTATAAAAGACATGTTTTTTTAGTTCCATACAGTCCAATCAGGAATCTTATCGTTTGCTAGAAGCACTGCTTTCATGTCTGTTACAGTGGCGTTTCCAGGGTAACTGGCACATGAGCTCCCAGACTGCTGTAAAGTGACTGATTAGTGCTTCCCACATGCAAAGTATGCAGATGTTGAAAATACACAATCAAGCTCAGAATACAGACATCTGATTTGTCCAGTGAAAGTTTGTCAGATTACCTTCTGCCTCTCTAGAGCTGCTCTGCTGTCATAAGATGGCAGGCAGGTCTCCATGGTCCACACACTAGAACACAATGATTGACAGCTGATGCCACACAAACACAACACAATGCATGTTATCCTGCCTACAGGCTTTCTGCCATATGCTGTGGTCAGAATGTCCATTGAGGCTGTTGGATGATTGATTTGCAGTTATGTCTATTAGGGGTATGCCAAAAAAAACTGATTCACATAAGAATCCCAGTTCGCATTTACTGCAATTCAGAATCAATTTTAAAAAATAAATAAACAAAACAAATCCGCTGGCTATCGGCCTCTATTCTGACGTCACCAAGCAGATGGAACTGGAACGTTCCATCTGCTTGGAAATGCTATTTCCACTGTTGAGGTGCGGAAAGCAGCTCAATAAAGAGAAATATGGAACTATATGGAACATTTTTCCGATGCCATGAGAAATTATTTATATTTAGTCAAATTGGTAAAAAATGTTCCATCTATTAAGAGTATGAGGAATCATATGCAGAATTCTCATGATATGCTGACCAGTGCATTTTTCTCTGGACTGGACAGCTGAAATACAGGATGAACTCTGCCTTTTGTTTTAATAGCTTAGAAAAACATGGTGGACCACAGGAAAAAAAAGTCAGGCCAGATTTCCCTTATGATACATATTATGCATGCACGTTTTGGACATGTTGGATATATTCCACAGCATGAGCACCACATCTTTCTCATCCTATTTACGCCATGAATTTGTGCATTTCATTTGATTCATTGCAACTGCACCTCAAATAACATAGCAATGACCCAATAATGAGATCACTTCATTTCATGTTACATTATGGCGCTCACCTCAGCATGTAGGATGCTTGAAACTGGATGTCAAACTGACGGCATGACCTACTACCTGATCAGTTTAGCTAATATTTATCTGAATACTCAGAGCATCAGAATTTGGCTTTCCAAATGATCCTTAAATATGAGACAAATAAATAAACAAGACTGTGATGTCATGGGAAAATAAGCAACACAGCAGAACCAGCCTTGATCCAAATAGGTACAAACTGTTCAGAATGGGAGGACATCAAAGCAACATGCATATTTCAAAGACACCACAGGACTTGATGTTCCTCAATTTCTCCTTCATCCTCTCACTTTTAGACCTACGACATGTGTTTTTCAATATGCCAGTATATACAGCAGGGATGTCCAAACTTTTTGTAACATGGGCCAAAATCATAAATTCAAGAGTACTCCCGAGCCAAAAAATAAAACATTTTTTAAAGACTAAAACCTTTTATTGAAATTATTTCCCCTGCTCAAGTCAAGTTTATTTGTAAAGCACAATTCAGCAGCAAGGCAGTTCAAAATGCTTCACATCATAAAAACATAACATAAAAACAACTTTTAGATGTTTCTCTGCTTCAGAAAACCTGGCTCCAGTATTACCTCATCAGCAGAGCTCTATAGAGCTTGACTGCATGCTGGTGAGGCAGTTTCACCATTTAATTCAAGTGTGTAGGACAAGGGACACATCTGAAAGTTGCAGGACTCTGGCCCTCGAGGACTGCAGTTTGAGACCACTGCTCTAGATTTTGTTGAGACATTAGTCCTTTAATCCTGGAAATATTCTTCAAGTGATAGAAGGCCGACTCAGCAATAAACTAATTATGAAATATTTTAATTAAACAAATAAAACAAATAAAAGTCTCCATCTGCATCAACCACCTGCGCTGGTGGAACAAATTTGTTTGATTCAGGGGCCGCACAATAATCAGTCCAGGGGCTGCAAATGGCTGGCGGGCCGCACTTTGGACACCTCTCATAGACAGCTGGATTATGATAGCAATGTAACCTTCGGCATAGATGGGCTTTCCAAGGAGAAGTTCAACTGTTGTTGTGAAAACTGGGGTATAATAAAGTCCCAATACCTGGAAGAGTTAACCACAGTTTTGTATACAACATAATCACTGGGTGCAGCAACCTCATTCTCCTGCTTCTCTTTGAACTCTCTCACTAAACATATCCTTCCCTTTTCTCTGCAAACTAAGTGGTTTTCTTCCACCTGTCCTCGTTCCCTGCCCTCCCTCTGCTCCGTCCTCTCCTCAGGAGAGCTGGCTGGCTGCAGCACCTGCTGCATGTCTCAACCTATTGCTGCATACCACCCCTGCAGCCATCCACAGCAAAAGAAAAAGAAAGAGAACAAAAAAAGAAAAGGCCTGTGAGGTTGCAGTTTGTCAGACACCTGGCTTGTCAGAGCAGATGAGGTGGTTGCTGGAAGATGAGTGTGAGTGAATTCCAAATATTCATGTATCTGTGAGTAGCAGGTGGGTGAAGCTGCTGGTGCTGAGCTGCAGTCAGAGGAGCACAGGGAGACAAAGGGAGTCCAGCGAGGAGGCACAGACAAGCATGCAGATAAGTTTGAATCCAGAGAGAAAACAAGTGGGGGGAAAAAAAAAAAAAAAAAAAATTAATTTTTATTTAGTACGTGAAACAATAACGAAAATCTGATCTTCTTCTGAAGATATATTAATATAAAGTTTAGATCCTGTTTATCTATCACGTTCTCCTTCCTCGATGTTCCCTGTTTGAACTGGTTCAGCCGCTGAAGCCAGCACTCTGGCTATTTGGTTGCATATCTGCACATCTCTTTCTTCATCCTGGACCAGCAGTCCCAGCCTGACTCTGATCCTGGACAAGAGCAGGATTTGATCCAGAATCAGAGTTCTGATCTTGAGGTTTTGTAGGCGGGTTCTGGGTACCTGGGTACCTGGGTCCATAATTATGTTAAAGATGTTTTTATGAGGGACATGACCAGTCAAAGACAGGGTTTCTAGAGCTGACATGGAGCAAATGAATTCTAAAGGAACTCACTGGCCAGTTTATCAGGTACACCTTGCATACAATATTTTGGACCCTCTTTTGCTTCAGAATTTTCTTGACTATTTGTGCCATAGGTTGAACAAGATGTCAGAAACATACCTTAGAGGTTGTGGATGATTATGACCTGACAGCATTCATTTGCTGCAGGTTTATATGTCAGTCTGCTGTTTCACCATATCTGAAAGATGTTCTGTTGGACTGACAATCGGTGGCTGTGGAGGCCTTTGGAGGACAGTGAATTCACTGTCATGTTCAAGAAAGCTTTGACGTGGACTCTTATCCCGCTGGAAGAAGCCATGAGGAGCTGGGCACACTGTGGTTACAAAGGGACGGATTTGGTCAGTAACAATACTGTGGTAAGCTGTGGAGTTTAAATGATGCTCAGTTGGTACTAAGGGGTGTCAAGAAAATATTCTCCACACCTATTGTTTTGAAGGAGGATGGATCTGTGCTGATTCTGATCCATCCATCTGAATGCTGCCACTCCAGACTCATTGAACCAGGCAACCTGTTATGGTCCAGGTTGGGTGAGTCTGTGGGAACTGTTGCCCAGTTTTCCTGTTCTGAGCTGGCAGGACGGGTACCTGGCACTTTGGATTTGATGCTCAATTTGAACTTTGGTTTGTTGTATTGTGGTACATAAACCACATCAAATTATGAAAAAGAATTTTAAAAATATGTAAACCATAATTACCCACAGCTCCCATTCTAAATCAGGATACCTACTAGGATGATATAGTAACTCACAATGGCAACTACTGTGTGACTACAAGGGAAGATGTAGGGTTCCTGGGTGCAAAAGCTCACCAAAATGATGTTGTGAATTTCATAAGGCAATCTTAAGCCTTTCAGTGGCGCCCCCAGAAAATTTTCGTGGAAATATTTTCAGTCCTGACCTAAAGGAGCCGACACTTTCTGTTAAATCTCGGGTTTATACGTTTTAGGGGTACATTTCTGAGATGAGGACAGCAGAAAATAAAGGCTCCCTCCCCTTGTTCTGATCCTGAGAACACGCAGTGAAGACGTCTCTGCTGACCGGGGCGCTCTACACGGTTCATACCTTCCCAGAAACTTTGAAATGTATTCAGGTTCCAGACCCGTCAGTGTCTTATAAACCATCGAGATTTTAAATTCTACTGTTCAAGAAAACACGAAGCCATTGTAGTAATTTAGGACCTGCTTTAATAGGATCTATTTTGCTGGTGTTGGCCGGGACTCTGACAGCAGCATCTTGGATGAGCCGCAGCTGCCTGACGGATTTTTTTTTGTTTGTTTGTTTGTTTGTTTTGTTACAGAGACCTGCATTAATAACATAACATTAATCTAACCTATTGAAAGTAGAAGCAAATAAGATCTGGCCATGATTACTGGTTTTATTGATAACTTGGGAGGAATATGACTGCCTCTCTCCTTTTTTATAGGAATGAAGACATTCCTTATAAATGTCATAATAAACATTTTAAGATGAAAACTCGTTTCCCCATCGAGGTCATCTGCAGGCTGACTGTTAAGGAATGCGCCCAGTCTTTCATGATGCAGAGCAATAAAAAGTGTGTGGACTGTCAAACTTATCTGGAATCAAATTCCTACATCGAGATCAGTGGTGCCCAAGTCCAGTCCTTGAGAGCTATTTTAGCAACTTTTAGATGCGTTCCTGCTTCTACACACCTAAATCAAATGCATGAATTTCCTCAACAACAGTCATTCCTTCAGCTTTGCAGAGAACTGGTAACGAAACATTCATCTGATTGTCCTGGCAGACAGTGGGAGGGTTCTGATGAGCGGACTGAAGGAACTGGGGATTAGAAAGTGGGTTCATTCATTTTCGTATACAATTCTAAAGTGTGCTACAGGTGAACATTCCACTTGGGATCAAGCATGGTATCCAGTATGCTGTTTGTCCTGTGGAAAGAGATTCCTTGTAACACACACATGCCTCTCTGAGTCTAAGGGGTGATGAGTGTGTGTACCATAAGAGACACTGCTGCTGCACATAAAGCCTGTTTTTTCTTTACATTCCAGGTGAAGAATAATGGGATCCTTTCACAAAAGTCCTAGAGACCAGTGAGAATGTGGGAATGTGGTTTCCAGCTGTAAGGTTAGAAAGATTTCCCAAGGCCCTGAAACATTCCTGCCTCTGAATGAAGATGGTTGATTTATGGTGCCCGCAGAAATACCCACTGAATTCTTTCACTTTTCTGTTTGACAAACCAACACAAAGTAGAAGATTGATTGATTTTTTTAAAATTTAATCAGTCAGTAATCTAATAATTTGTTATCGACACTTCAAAACACTACAAAAATTTAAACAGCTTGACTGAAAAAGTACAGGCAGAAGTTCAAGGTTTTTCTTTATACTTGTCCTACACATCAAATTGAGCTAAATTACCTCTGATAATCACATCAGTATATAAAAAAACCCCAAAACATATCATCTTATAGGAATCACTAAACAAAAACATAAAAAGGAAAAAAAACAGTCTAAATTGTTATTGTATCTGTCTTTTTATTTTTAAGTTATTTACACTTGTAACCCTCACATATTTTTTTTCTTATTTTTTTTGAAAACCCATAATGAACTCGCAAGCCCATGCTTGCATCATTCCATAATTTAATCCCGACAATAGAAAAGACCTCTTTTTTTTCTCTTTTTTTAGCTTGTTGTTCTGTAGATTTGAAAACATGTCACAAATCATATCTGGATTCATATAATGTGAAAAAAATATTTTCATCCCAGCAGGTAGTAAACTTAATTTTGCTCTAAATATTATTTGCAAATCATAACACATCATAACAGCAGATTTAATAATGGGAGAATACAAAGTGGAAGTTAAAGTCCAGACCTAAATCCAACTGGGAATCTGACCAAATCCTGACAGTAAATGTTAATAGACTCTCTCCATCCAATCTGAAAACTTTGTGTTATTTTCCCTCCACTTCTTAGTTATGCTTAGGGCTGGGCGATATGGCTGAAAAATGTATCACGATGTAGATGTTTCATATCGGTTGATATCAATAATTATTGATTCATTTTTTGCTTTAAATATATGAAATCCTGCCAAAGTGGTGACGTGGCTTTTCGTGTTTTATCCAGAGTTTCCTCTCAAGCTGATGTTCTCATTTCCTCCTCTCACTCCAGCCTGTTCTTTTCATTCTTAAACAGTGATGGTGGTGGAAACTGAAGCTGCTGCTGTGCGTGTTACTCTGCAGTTGGTGGCAACCATCTTGCTTAGCTGGCTGTGAAAGGTTGAGCAGCTAAAGCCCTTGTTCTGCCTACATCCCCCAGAATGCTGTGCGGTTCTGGATTGAAGTTCATTGAAATTATTGAACATTCTATTTGACGTATTTTCTGTAAATATTGCTCAGGTCTCTATCGTGATATATATTCTTATTAATTTATTGCCCAGCCCTAGTTATGCTCTAATTTGTGTTGGTCCATCGCATACAAATTCCAATAAAATGGACCGTTTTTTCCAGCTTGGATGAAATTATTGAAGCTTTGTGGGAATGACTGCAGTTTACTGGAATAAAAGGAATCCTGATTTGTGAAGTTTTGTTGATTGGGTAAAAGTATTTATCTCTCCACCTGTAGGAGAAGAGCTGTCAGTCAAACGAAAGGCTGTTTCATTTAAAGTCTGCAGGTGACCATTAGTCGTTATAATGTGAGTTCTTTCAAAACAAATTCTCCATCGCTTGCAGACTGTTTTTGTTTCTTTCTGACTGTTTCATCTTCCTTCACTCACAGCGTCAGCGTGTCTGATTCAACCACCTGCAGGCCCAAGTGTTTCAACTCAGTGATGTTTGGGAAAGGAAATGGGTTTCCCTTTCGCTCTGCGCTGCTGCAGAAGGCAGCACTGAATTATGGGTTGGCACATTCATACTGGTCTCAGATGTGCAGTCCATCTCTGCTGTCAATACTGGAAGCATTAGCTTCATATTCTGCTGCTCACAGCACATAATCAAATTGCTGCAGCTCTGATGTCTGCCTACTGGTTTAGTTAGCAAATATCACATTGATCTCCGGCTACACATTGTTTCACACTTGAAATCTATCATGTTGTCCTGCAGACAGGAAAACATGCAGAGTGAGCTGAGAACTCTCCAGATGTATAAGGGCTGTTTTCTGTTTAGAGAAAATTGCTAACTATGGGATTTATGCACCCAGTCCTGTATAATTATAGTTCTGCTGTTCTCTAACTTGCATTCCTCTTTCCTTTTGTGTGTTTTTTTTCTCAGAACTGGAGAGTGTGGTCAAAACTCTGCTGTGGCCCAAAATGGATTGTTCTCCTTTCTCCTCTCTTCCTCCTCTTCCTCATGATCTTTGTGATGGCAGTCACTTTGCCTCTCCCTCTGCCGCCTGTTGACATTGACTGGCGGTCATCCCGAGCTCTGAGCTCCGCGGGGAAGTTCAAACCCAGGGTTGTAGAGCCCGCTGTGGTCAGCGGCTTCCGGCAGCCTGTTCCTCACATCCACAGCAGGACGCGGAGACACGGCTCTGGGAAAGAGACGTCCATAAGCTCAGAGCTCCATAAGCCTTTAGGGAGTACTGCTGGAGATGTTAAAATCATTTACAAAAAGAAACAAAGCAGCCAAGACATCAGAAAAGACATGACAGACATGTTCCTGGCAGCAAGTCGTCTACACTCTCAGCTTTCTGTCTTCACAGGCAACAACGTAGAGCTACAGCACAGAACTAAGCCAAGCAGCCACACCGCTGTGGTCAAGCACACTCCACAGACACACACTCATCCCAAAGAAGCTGTTCCCACAGGAAACCACAAGCCTTCTCCAGCAGACACCATAAAAAGCGGCCGGAGAGCTGCTCGGAGACACACAAACCAGGTCGCAGACAGACAAATGAAAGGCAGCCAAACCAGTGCAAAGCACAACCAACATCACACGGCTTTGGAACGACACAGAAAAGCCCCAAAGCACTCTGGGAAACCTGTTAGTGTTGGTAAGGAGGAAAAGCCCTCTGGTGATCTGAAAAAGTATCGTGACTTCTCCAAAGATCCCACTGTGTCACCAGATCACAGACAGGCTTTGTCACAACTCCAAGCCACCGCTCAGAAGGATGGCAGAGACTGGTGTCAGGGCTTTAGAGAGCAGGACTTTTCCAACAGTGACCAAAGGAAGATCAGGGTAGGTGGAGACCTGCAGCATCTTCCTTGGCTCAGCAGGGATGACGTAGAGAAGATGAAGCTCCTGGCTGGTGGGGACGTTGTGAGTAAGGCCAGGGTGCCTGCACATGGACAAGTCCTCCAAGTGGCACTAGGTCTTCCTGCACACCACCAGGTATGTTCCTCAATAATCAATCCAAAATCATCAATAAACGTAACACAAAAAAAAATACACCGATGTTGAAAGTTATTGAAAGCTGAGACTTAAATTGATCAGCAGGTTTTTTTATAAACTTTAAAATTGATCCATAAACGGCTCCATCTGTTATTACTTCTGTAAACAGAGCACTGCTGTGTGACATCAACATTCTTCTTCTGCACATGCAGGTCGCTTTGGGGATGTAAACCATTTACACAGAAGTCTCGTTATGGTCAGGTTTAATTAGTTGTATGTACAACCAAGCAAAAAATAAAAATAAAAAGCAGATTTCAGCAAAAAAATCAGAACTGAGCATCAAGACCTGCTATGCAAATGTAGCTTAAAGGAGCAGTATTATGTAAAATTTACATTTTTGAGCTTCACGTCATGTTATAATGTTATTCCCTCATCAAAAACCTATCTGGAGTGTTGCCTTGATTCTTTCATACATCCAAAAAAAAAAATCCTTTAATCTCCCATGGCAACCATTCAGCTGTACAAAACGCCTGGATAGACCTAGCTCCACCTTCTAGAACCATGCTCCTCCTCGAAGCTGCAGTTTCTAAGCTTCCGAGCTTCCGCCTCTCAGAGCAACCCTCCACCGCAACTTCCCCACTCAGCTCCTTCAGACTAGCCAGCAGCAATTAGCAAACACCTGGTGGAACTGCGCGATTATTGAGCTCATTATACGAACTACTTCTCAGTGCAACACTGGTAAAAACGTTGTTAAAGGGTGTTGTTTTTACTTCCTGGTTTTGGAGTTTCAAAAAAAGCAGGACTTTCTTAAAGAGACAGAGGCCCAATTTCAAGGCGTTAAATTATGAAGTCAAATTTTCTTTAGGTCATATTTGATATGTACAGCATTTTTGAAACAACTGAAGGTAACATAGTTACTTGATAGTGCTATAAAATGATTCTATGTGCCTTGAAAACACATAATACAGTCCTTTCCTTTAAGAGCAAGGGATCAGTTGATCTCAGAGTCCTGGCAGGATCATAAGGGTGACAGATTGGTTAAGTAGTGTGGTGCCAGGCCATTAAGACTATATTCTGCAACAAATAGGAATCTAGTACAAGGCTTCCAATACAGGCTGATGTGATGGCGGTATTTGCTTCCAGTCAGTCAGCTGCTGCATGTTGTGAAGCCTGCAGATGCATTAGCACCACCTGATCAACACCAACATACAAGGAGTTGGAGTAATCCGAGCGAGATATAATAAATGCATGGATTACTGTCTCAAACTGGCCAGGATGGATATAGGCCTTGATTGTACTGAGCTGATAAGAGTTGAAAAAAGCCTGTCGGTTTTGTTGGGTTCCTTGTAGATGAGTGACAATATGAATCTAATGAACTAATGACACTGTCATAGGCATGTAGTCGGTTGAGTTGTCCAAATATGAGGACTTCAGTGAGGATAAGCTCTGGGATCATCAAGTTTGATTTGAAAAAGGATATTTACTGATTTCATATGGATGTGTTCCTTCAGTAGTGCAGCTCTGGACCAACATCCTTACAGACCTGGACTAGTGCAAACTTTAAAATGTTGCACTTTGATCATAGTGGTGATATAGCAGGGTAAACGGTACTGCACCTTCCTCATATACAGTTTGTCTTTATAAGTTTCACTTTTTGAAATTTCTGAGTCATAATGTAATAAATATGATTTTTGTGCTGATATTTAGACATATGCCTGTAAAATCGAACGTGTTTGTAGACTGTACCCTGTCACTCGTCCTGCTTGGCGAGCTCCAGTTGCACTGTATGTGTTTTTGTCATGAGACTGCTTCAAAGGAGAAATGTGACCATAAAAAAACCCCTACTTATACCAAGGTGAAGTCTTGTGTTTCCAGTTTACTGCTCTTACGGTTGCCGTCAGAGCAGTCTATGTTTATATGATGTCCCCAGGACTGTAGGAAAACATGGAATTACTATAAAAAGGTTAAATATTGTGATTGCACTCTCAGTTGCAGCTCACTCACATTTATCTGACCTTTTCATCACTTTTTTGGGAGGTTTAATGTCTCAGCTTATATCATCTAAATCATCTAGGGCAGAGAGGTTATCCCGCTGGCTAAAAATATTATTGGCAGGTAGAGCGTGGGATGTAACCAAGTCCAAATATTGCCTTAAACGAGTCCTTGTTCATTTTAATATTCCACACTGCAATGACAGTTGTGATGGACTAAGTGGTGTAGGCCTTAAAAGAATCTAGAAAATCACAGTATATGATTTTTTATTAATGAATCTGCATTTTATTAATTGAAATAAAAGTATTTGATCACCTACCAACCAGCAAAAGATCTGGCTCTCATAGACCTGTTAGTTTAAGAAGCCCTCCTATCCTCCACTCATCATCTGTCTATATAAAAGACATGTCCACATGTTTAGCAGCAGTTTTCTTTGATCCCTGTGGAGGAACTTTAGCTCGCTCTTCTTTTCACTGCTGCTTCACTTCATTTGAATTTGCAGCTTTTAGTTTTTGTCCAGCTCTCTGAAGATCCTGGCGCAGCATTTCAGCCAGGTTCCAGTCTGGGATTTGACTGGACCATTGCAATAATCTCACTGCTGAATGACGGGAGTGTTCAGTGCTACACGCTTCCAGTCTTGTTAGGGTTTTCTTTAATATGTGGAATCTGTTCTGTGTTTTTGACCAAATCATTTTATTAAGTGCTGATTTGTGAAAATATTCAGTTAAAAACAGGATGTACTTTCTTTTTCTCCAACTGTGGTTGTTTTAGTGTTAAATCTGATTGAAAACAAATCTGTAAAATATGAATGTGTTTATCTGTCACAGAACATCCCCCATCTGAAGGATTCACAGCAGCATGGAGTTGGACATAACGCCACCCACAGCGAGTGCTGCCAGCAAGGGCTCTGCTCCCTGATCAAACGCCCTGACGACTGGTTTGAAGTGTTTGCTTTCCACCTGGACAGAGTCCTTGGACTCAACAGAAGTCTGCCAGCAGTTCTCAGAACTTTCCACAATCACATTCTGCCCTATAGATACATTAACGGTGAGCCAAGACCTGTGGTTTGGTGGGACCCTGAGATCCACCATCTTGATGATAAAGACAATGACCAGAACTCAGTGCCCCTCAGCTGGGTCCAGTACCAGAAACTGTTACGGGCCAGGTGCGGAAACCAAACAGGCCTGAGGTCAGAGCCGTGTGTGGGAGTTCTGCACACAGAGTGGGGAAGACTGGCTCTGTTTGACTTCTTGTTACAAGTAAGAGAAGAGTTTTCATTTTTATATCTTTTTTTCTTCTTTGGCTGGTTATATTGCTTTGTAAAAGTATTGATACCTCTTCGAGTTTTTCACATCTGGTCCTGTTGCAACCTCTGACCTTAATGCAGAGTGTAACAGTCCACAGGTGTTTGTGTTTGGTTTTGATTTGTGTTGATGTTTTAAGGTTTTCCTTGTTGTTAATTTATGTTCATTAGGTCTTACCAAT
Source organism: Anableps anableps (assembly GCA_014839685.1). NCBI lineage: Eukaryota > Metazoa > Chordata > Actinopteri > Cyprinodontiformes > Anablepidae > Anableps > Anableps anableps. The sequence continues at coordinate 35,872,997 of CM026072.1, forward strand.
TTCAGTTAATTTCTGTGTGCAATATTGCTAGAATGGTGTTGCCATACAAGTTCATTCCTTTGTGTTTAGTTTCTTAGTTTTTTCCTTCCACTTAGTATGAGACTAGAAGCACCTATTGGCTGCACCTCTGTTGAATTAGATCAGTCACTTTAAAGACGGTGAATATTTATCCAATCCAAGATCGCGTTATTAACCATCTTTGATTGTTTTTTTTTAAATGGTGACAGAAAGATCTGAAGGCCATTTGTCATTTTAACAGATTACAATTCACACCCCTGACCACTTGGTGCAGACGTGCAGACATTTTCAACTTTATGCACAGAGTACAGGGAACTAAATTAATCTAAAAAAGATTCCTAAGAGAGCATCTGAGCATCATTTCAGTCCTGAACGCTGTACTCAATGGGGTAACAGCAGACTGAAGAGTTAGAGACTTTGCAGCTGAACCACTGGTGCAGAAGGGGCGCATGCTGTGTTCAGAGTGTCCTGGTGACTTCTGATCACTACACTTGGAGAAAATTCCCTGTTTTCAAAACTTTGGCTGAAGTGGCATTTGTAATTCCAGTCTCCAGTGTGGCTGCAGAGTGCTGGTTCAGCCTCCAGAACATCATCAAAACCACCATGAAGAGTCGTCTGTCTGAAGGGAAAGTCCAAAACCTCATGACAATAGCCTCTACAGCAATCCCACTTAAAACATTTGATTACGCACAAGTGGATGTGGAATTCAGGTCCATGGGGACTAGAAGGGAGTTGTGAGGCTCTGTATTCAGACCACAGCAGGTGAATCATACATAATTTGAGTGAAATTATTTAATTTCATTGTATGCATGTATTTACTGGTGTCACAATCAGTGGTTTTTGTCACTGTGGAGAAAAAGTTATATGTACATGTTTTTTTTCCTTGATGTTTGGTGGCACAATGTGGATTCTCTGTTCAGCTTTTTCAGATTGAATATTAATTAAACTAAATGAAAATTAAAGGCAACTGAACATGTCATGATCATCATTTTAAAAACTGATGGGTAAAAACAGATGACAGGATTATTTTGTCCCCGTCAGTCAAGATGACTGACAACGAAAAAGTCTTGCACAACCTCTGATGCAATCATATTTTATGTTTGATAGTTTTAAGTCATTTTGTAGAAATCAGTTTTCACTTTGACATCAAAGGGGAGGTATTGTGTATTTTGCAGGCACATAGTGCCATTTTATAGCACAATCAAGTAATTATGTTACCTTCAGTTGTCGTTATTAAAATGTTGTACATATCAAAATAACTTAAAAGAAATTTGACTTTGCATCATAGACCTTGAAATTGGCCTCGGTCTCTTTAAGAAGCTCCTACTCTTTCCAACATGGCCCCTTCAATGCTTCTCTATGATGCCGTTTACAACCATTCTTAGGTGTAGTTTGTGTGATAATCTCAGTGGTTCCACCAAGTGTTTGCTAACTGCAGCTGCCGCTAGTCTGGTGGAGCTGTGTGAGAGGTGTGGGTAAATAGGCAATGAGAAGGCATTTAGGCACCCCCGAATGGCTGCCACTGAAGATTAAATGATTTCTCAAACATGCATGAAAGAATCAAAGCAACACTCCAGATATGTTTTTGATGAAGGAAAAAGATAACATGATACAAAGCTCAAGTCAATTTTGCACAATATTCCCTCCCCCTTAAAGGATCCAGATTGCTTTGTAAAAGCAATAAAAGGGTTAAATATTCAAGGAGATGAATATATTTTATGGGCACTGTAATTAGTCTCCTCCCTCAGTTTCCCTGCTTTCTGCCACAGCCATTCGAAGAGTGAAATTCTCTGTGTAGCAAAACTATAAAGGATCAGAAGCAGAAGTTCCACAAAAATAGAATTTACAAAAATTCTAGTTTTTCAGGAAGTCACAAACAAAGCATAAGCACTACCCTCCCAAGACACTAAAACATCAAATATCTTTATTGTCAAGTCAGTCAGTGACAAAAAAGAATGCAGAACCACAGTTGACAGTCAACATATTAGCAGCATTACTTTGGATACAAACCATTTTAAGAACTAAAAAGAGATGATACAGTTAAATAGAGTTCAATAGACCCGAGTGTTACTGGACAAGGGTTTGACAAAAACTTTATTGTAACAATATTGATACAATGCTATGTTCTAATATTTTTTGAAGGATGATTTATTTGAGTGACAAGGCTGTCAGTGCAACAGCAGATGTCACTAGTGAGCAATGAATGAAGTATCGAGTAATGAGCTTTTGGACAAACCAATGGGCAGAAAAGCCTCATTGCTTCATGAGGCTTCATTTGTTCATCACTACAGTCCAGGTCAAATCTCATGAAGGAAGGCACATCACTAAGTCAAGCTGGCTTGAAAGCTGAGACAGGGCTGCAGATGATCTGGCAGGAGACTGGAGAAAACATGAGAGCTTCATAGGCAGCAGAACAGGTGCATGCAATAGAGGTAGTCAGACAGAGGGTAGATGGTGCATTCAGTGTAGACTGGGAAAACAGATAACAGCTCAACCTGTGACAAAAGATCAGGCCATTAGTTTCAAACCAGCCAGTTACCAGTCTGAGTTGATCAAGGTGAAAATTGTCCCACTGTGCTCCACAGCCAATTTTTCTCTGCCTCTTTGGGTTTCCAGCAATGTCCATGCATTTTCTACAGAACAATACAGAACAAGAATCTCGTAAAATCAAAGGTGTGTTTGACTTGACTTGGTTTGTATACAGTTCTACATGGTTCCACACCTCCAGACGTATTTGTAGAAAAGATGGGTCAAAATCAAGCCTAAAATGTTGCATGCTGTTGTATCCTAACACGTAGTTGTTGGGAGAACCGAAGGAACCAATTTGCTCCACACTGTTTCGTCCAGTCTTTTATTGGAACACGTTGCAGGTTTAAAATGGAGGGATGACTCATACACAAAACAATTGTATATATGTTCAATGTACAGTTTATCAGCAGTTCATACATTTCTATGTATGATATATGCTTTACCTCTGGGTAGTCAGTCTGTAAACACCACCACGCCATGACAACACTGCTGATGATTAACATTAATGTGATTATGCTAAAGAAGTGTATCTAACTTTTGAACAACATGGTTTTGCTTACTTTGATGAGCTCAGGGCACAAATGGGTTTAACAAATGAGTGCCGTGCGTGTGTGTGTGTGTGTGTGTGTGTGTGTGTGTGTACTTGTGCTGTCAGAGCTTCAGTTTGTTTTTTCCAAGTGCAGAGTGTAAACATCTATTATGCTTCTGTCACTTTAGGGGATTCTCATTTACATGAATAGCAACTTCAGTTTAACTTTCCCCTAGCTTTTATGCCCTAACAGTAACATATGTTTGTGTTTTTCTCTTCAAAACCTTCACAAAGCATTCCACAGTCTGAACATCCATGTCCCCAGAACACCAGTAATAAAAACACATATACACAACGTCCAACAGGAACCTGAATATTTACCAAATCCTGAAACAGCGATAATCCTAGTTTGTTAGAATAAACATTGAGGGAGATGGAGAAGAAAATGCAGTCGTGGTTCTTGGTAATTCAGCATTTAGCATGTGAATAGCATTTAAAAGGCATATATCATCATTTTTACAAGGTTTCCTTTTCAGTTTTGTTCAGGCTTATCTCTGTAGAGTTATATGCATTTTCATGTCCCAAATCAAGAAAAAAGCTTGAAAGAAAAAAAGTGAGTACATGTCAGCTGAAAAGGCAGATAAAAGCTGACTGCGTCCCCGATGTGTTGCCCAACTCAAGCATCGATGCATAACACAAAAGGCAAACACATCAAAAGTTGCGTTAGCAAAGTCTCCAGCTCCCATCCGAATTCATAAAGTGAAGATTTACATGGTAATTTGTCCAGTTAGAAGGAGCAGAGGAGGAGAAATCAACTGTCCATCACAGGGCAACACACAGCAAACAACCCACAGGCACAAAACCATACCTAAGGGCAATTTGCAGAGACCAGATAACTGAATATGCATGTTTTTGGACTGTGGGTAGAAGTATTTGAGAGAACCCACCCATGCACAGGGGTAACAGTCCAACTCCATGCAGGAAAGCTCTGGCAGGGTTTTGAACCCAGGACAATTTTCTGCAGTTTAACAGAACAAACTGCTCAGTCCATTCAGTGAACATTCAACTTTAGCTTTGAAGTCAAAATTAGCTAAAAAGCTAATGCTAGCTTAAATGATTAATTATTATGTTGGCATCCACTAGCACTAACATTACCTAAGTCCATTCAGCTAGTTCACTTTAGCTTTTAAGGCAAAATTAGCTTTAAAGCTAATGCTAGCTTAAATGCCAATGTTGGTACAGCATCTAAGAAGAGAAAATTAGCTACCAATAATCATGAAGCACTCAGTGGTCATGAATTGATGAATTAGTCTTTGTGGCCCTTTTAAATGAATGTTTGTATACCTCAGCTTGAACGTGGGACTCTGGTCTCTGCCACAGTGATTGTGTTGGAACAAAGCTGAATCTGTTACTAGACGTTATCACACACTGATAATATCTTTTCTTTTCACCCAGGTTTGATGTATATACAGTTTATCGTTTACTGTCTCAGTGCTTTGAATGTATTCCTCAGCTCGCTCTGACATGTCTGTCTGCAGAAGCAGGATGGGGCTTCTGATTTCACAGCCTGCAGCAGCAATTTGGAGCTGCTTTGTTCTGAGATGTAGTGTGTATTTAACCCCCATCTACAGTGTGTGTGTGTGTGTGGGACTGAATATGAATAACCCATGAGGCAGATTCTCCCCCTTGGTGCCAGAAGTCAATCCCTGTAACATGGCCAAATTCTAATAGCCTCCAATTGATCAGCCCTGTTTCTCTGAACACGTGTTCCTACCTGCTCCCTCAACACCTCCTGTGACTCTAATAGCAGAGAACCAAACACTGAAGAAAAAGAAAGAAAAAACCCGTAGTTTGGTTTGTAACTTTCATTTTTATCTTTAGAGCCTTCTAAAGTTATGATTAGGTTTTTGGTTTTTCTCCCTCACTGTATTCCTTGTGTGGCTCACAGTTCTTTGTTGTGCTCAGTTCAATTCAGTCTCAACTTAAGACAAAAAAGATAAATTGTTCTGTTCTTTGCGTTGGTCTGTATTCTTTACTTCATGTTGTCTCTTTTCCAGATCCCTGAGTTAATCTCCTGTGTTAATGGATCATGTTCCCTCAGCTCCTCAGCTCCTTCCTCAGTCCCTCTGCATTTTGTTGATTGTTCTCATCTGGTTCTCATGTTTCCTCCAGCAGATAATGTCTGTCAGTTTCCTCCACTCATTAGTTCTCTGTTGTCCAGCCTGCTGTTCTCCAATGCTTCCCGAGCTTCTCTTATTGTAATTCATTGGAATTATAGGATACATGCTGTTGGTAAGGTGTAATGTGGAACTTCCTGTTTTCTTGTTGTACATGGAACTGTTTGCTCTTGTTCATTCTCTCAGTTTGATCTAGTTTCTCCTTACTGTGACAATCTCAGTTATTCCAACATAGTCTTGATAATTAGCAAATAAAGCACAAGTTGTATTATTGTGAGACTTTTCTACTGCAGCATCACTGAATATTTAGAGTTTAATTATCAACCAATTCAAACTGAGTGTTCAGAACCATGGACAGCAGCATCCCAGAAGTCAGGTTCAAATTAGATTGAAAGAGAGCTGATGTTCACTGTTGGCAGTAAGTCTTAGGAAAACTTATGTGATTTTTTTTTTTTTTTTTTTTTTTTTTTTTTTTTTTTTTTTTAAACTTAAAACCTAAATTAAATGGGTATTTAGAGTTTCACTCTTTCATCTGTCTCACCAAAATTAGAAATATTCTGTCCAGGAGTGATGCTGAAAAACTAGTCCATGCATTTGTTACTTCAAGGCTGGACTGCTGTAATTCTTTGCTATCAGGAAGTCCATAAAATGCAGTTAAAAGCCTTCAGCTGATCCAAAATGCTGCAGCAAGAGTTCTGATGAAAATTAAAAAGAGATCATATTTCTCCTATTTTAACTTCCCTTCATCAGCTCCCTGTTAAATTCAGAAGATTCTCCTTCTCACATATAAAGCCCTTAATAATCAGCTCCATCATACATCAGAGATCTGATTGGTCCAGATGTTCCTAACAGAGCGTTTCGATCTCAGGCTGCAGGTTTACTGCTGGTTCCTAGAGGTCCTAGAAGTAGAACGGGAGGCAGATCCTTTAGTCATCAGGCTCCTCTCCTGTGGAACCAGCTCCCAGTTTTAGTCCGTGAGGCAGACACCCTGTCTACTTTTAAGACGAGGCTTAAAATTTTCCTTTTTTATAAAGCTTATAGTGAGACAGGCTTAGGTTATCCTGAGCTATCTCTGTAGCTATGCTGCTATAGGCTTAGGCTATTGGAGGACACAAAAGCCACTTCTCACTTTGCTACATTCTCCTACTACCCTCCAATTTTTTATTAATTGATGTCATTTCAGTTTTTAACTTTATCTTCTCTCTGTTTTTTGTTTTCTCTTCATAGAAGCTACATCTGGTATGGCATTCTGTTTAGCTGGGCTACTGCTGCAACAACTTAATGTTCTCCTTCTATAAATGATACCCTTGGTCTTGTCTGTCAGTGTTTAACCCTGTCTCTCTCCAGGATATAGCAACTGAAGGAGCTACTGCTGCAACTAATTATATACACTCTGTTTTTCATAGCATAGATTTTACTGCTGGGTCAGAGTTTATCTGCTTATCTGTGTTTCTCTCTTAAATGAAGCCACTAAATGAGCTTATACTGCTATTACCTTTTTACTTTAACACAGAAAGTGCTCCTGGATCAATGCTTCTGTGTTTTTGTTTGTCGGCTCATTGTGGCAGATGGCTGCTAACCCTGAGCCTGGTTCTGGTTCTGCTGGAGGTTTCTTCTTGTTAAAAAAGAGAGTTTTCTTTTTCACTGTCAGATAGAAAACTTTCTACCAATTTAAGTAAAAACTGAACTTGACTGTGGTGTTTTTTTGGTTAGGATTATACCAGAATACATGTAAACTACGTTGAATCTCTTTGTATAATTAAATTAAATTGACTGTAAGAATTGGATCCAGCACTGTTGCCTTGCAGCAAGACGGTCCTGGGTCCAAATCCCAGCCTGGGCTCTTTCTGCGTGGAGTTTGCATGTTCTCCCTGTACATGCAGGGGTTCTCTCCAGGTACTCTGGCTTCCTCTCACAGTCCAAAATCTGGACTGTTAGATTTGGTGTCCCTAAATTGGCTCTAGGTGTGAATGTGTGTGCATGCTTGTTTGTCCTGTGTGCATCTATGCTGCCCTGCGATGGACTGGTAACCTGTCCAGGTGTATCCTGCCTCTCGATTGCTGAAGATAGGGACCACACCTAACCACAGTGAAAAATATGCATACACTGATATACTGATACCTTACATGGGTTGGTATTTTGGGCTTAGGTGCTTTCCAGTCACAATTGTTCTTCCCACTGATCCACAGTCAGCCCTCAGTCAGGTCTTTATGGTAGAATGGCCAGATAGAAGCCCCTCCTCTCAAGAAGAAACATGGCAGCCTGTTTGAGTTTAGTCAATAGGCACCTTAGAGACTGTCAGAGGAGGAGAAACAAATACTCTGATCTGATGAAACACTGATGAAAAACAGCTACTGCTCATCACCTGGCCATCACCAATCCTACTGTGATGCACGGTGGTGGCAACTTCACGTTGAGGGGATGTTTTTCTGTGACAGGATCAGTGCAATTAATCTGCACTGAGGGTGAGATTACAACAGCTAAATATATGGAGAGAGATTCTTAAAACCAGCTGCAGATTTCTCTGGACCTTAGACTGAAGTAACAATTCATCTTCCAACCCAGCGAGGACCTGAAGCTCACAGCCAGGATAACAAAGGAGTAGCTTCAGGAGCAGTCTGAGAACATCACCGGGTGGCCCAGCCAGAGCCTAGAGTTAAATCCAACTGAAAATCTCCGGAAAGACCTAAAAATGGCTGCCTGCTAACACTACCTATCCTCACTGAGCCCAAGAGAGTCTGCAGAGAAGAATGGGAGAAAATAACCATAAACACATGAGCCAAGCTTGGAGAGACATAATGAAGGAGACATGAGGCTGTGATTGCTGCCAAAGCTACTGCAACACAATAAGGCATGTAAATTAATAATTCATAAAGCTTTTGGCAATAAAAACAAATGCATGTCTTTTAAAGATGTTTTACCTCATCACTGTGAGGTTCTGTTTGTAGATCTGTGGGGAAAAACACTCAAAAGTCTTTCAGAATAGGTCTGTAATGTAACAGAAAATGTGGCAAAATGGGGAATTCTCACTGGTGGCACAGCATCATTATAATGAATTATGTAGATGATGCAAAAGAGAGATGAGATGGATGGGGTAACTTTCCATCATTGCCTGAAGAGGGTTTCTGTTGGGAATCAACATGTATCTTTCTTTCATGGATATGTTGACCTCAAGATGGCTTAATATGTAATCTTTTAAAGTGCCCAAGGTGTTCTGCTATTACAAATCATGTTGTGGAGTGGTGTCCAAAGTGCAGCCTGGGGGCCATTTGCAGCCCCTGGATTGATTTTGTACAGCCCCAGCTGCAATTCAGGAAACACACAAATCTGGCCTGCCAGCACAGGAGGTTGATGCAAATGGGGACTTTTCTCATTTAATTAGGGCAAATTTATTACCAACAACTTTAAACGTTAAAATCATCTTTAGGTACAACACACAATTTTTGTCTATTAAACCATGTTTTTTTGCGTTTTTCTTCTTCTTTTCTTTTATATTTGTTTTTTGCAGAAACTTGGAACCTTACTTTTAATAAGACAAACATACAAAACCCATTATTAAATTTGGATTTACAATGACTGACATCCACTTCCAGTAAAAAAAAAAAAAGACTACTGTTTTTTTTTTGTTTTTTTTTTTGTTTTTTAATTAAAGTATTATGTCCTGTTTATTGTTGCCGGTAAAAAAAAAAAAAAAAAAAAAAAAAAAAAATTTTTTTTTTTTTTTTTTTTTTTTTTTTTTTAAATATATATTTCATTTTGGCCTGCAAGTACTTTTAAGTTAAAGTTTGTCACAAGTAACAAGAAGTTTGGACACCACTGATGTAATGATTAGTTTAGTGGGTGACAAATACATAAGATGGAACTGGGCTGCTGTCCCAAATCATTGCATATTGTGGAGCATCAGCAAAAAAAGAAATCAGTATATTACTTGATAAACTAGATTTTTCTTTAGATTTTGGTATTAGGCAGAGATTGTTTAGCTATTCCAGATAAAAATGGGCCTTTGCCTTGAGGGTCTAATGCTTAAAGAAGGTCCAGGAAAAACAAACTCATTTATAGATACATGTTCGAGCATGTCTCCAGCACAGCAAGGGACTTTCTGAATGCAGTTGGTTGCCTAGCAACATCACAGTGACAGAAAGATTGGGGGGGTGGAGGGGGGGGGGTCACTGCATTCACATAGCATGCAGTCCCCCACTAAATGCTCTAACTGGCATCATAACACACATGCTTATAATTTAGATCAAAGCTGGACAACTTGATGTGACTCAAGCAGAAATCAGTTGGATGATTCTCTGCAATGACATTGGCGCAAAGGGAGCAGCTGCTGCCCCATTTTTTAAAGTAGGGGGCCGTTTATCACCACTCTGTCTTGCTCACCATGAATCAGAGCAGAAGTGCAAAGATCTGTCTCATCAGCCTGCTACTTTCACCGTGTTGTATATTTTTTTACTTCTGAGTATATTTGCAAATTACAGTGATCAGGTGGTCTGCTTGTCAGGTTTTGTTTTAAATGTGACAACAAAACACTGAGGAAAACCGGCTAAAAACTTAATCAGTTTACTTTAAAACAATGAAGTGACTGAATCCTGGATTCTGTTGACAGCAGGTGTCTCTACAACAAAGAGAAAAGGGTTAGAGCAGTTCAGGAGGGACATGATGGTAAATGTGACAATACGTCGAGAATATCAGTGTGGAGTAGAGATATGCGATACTGCATATTTTGGGAATCGATCTGATACCAAGTAAAGGGCCCATATCGTTAATACCAATACTGCTACTTTTTATAGAAGTTTGATATAACAAACTTCTGACCTTTAGGTATTTTTGTGGGTTTTTTTTCTTTGAATTATTTTGTTCAAACCTAGGACAGAATTTGAACAAAGTTCATAGGTATCTACAAAATACTTTAATAACATTAACATGATTTCTGTGCATTTTTCCTCAATAAAGTACAAAAAAATAATGATCAGAGAGCAAATTGTAACAAAATCTTTTTTGAGGTAGAGTTGAGAAACTATGATTTAAAAAAAAAAAAAAAAAAAAAAAAAAAAAAAACCTTTTAAGAGGGAATCTGAAACTAAAGTATCAATCTTACCACGCTACTATGAATCCGATACTGATACCAACCTGGTATCGACATTATCAATATTTTGGATCGATCCGCCCACCTCTACATTGGAGTCATCAGTGGAGGAACTGAGAGTCAGGTGAGTATTGCAATAGGTTGATGGTGACGTGGCAAGTTGAGGGGTGGACAGGTAGGGATGGCAGGTGAGTTTTGTGTTTAATCTCTTTGGGTAGCAGCAGCTTCTGCAGATTGAGCATTGCACAAGCATAATGATGCAAGTAGGTGAGCCAGGTCAGCAAACCAGGTAAGCAGAACCACAAGCTCTCCTTGTGAATGTCAATTTCCAGGTAGGCATTCTTGAGATGGTTGAATCCTACAAACAACTAATGACCACTAAGATCACAAAGAAGGAGGCTCAACTGGAGTTGGAGAACAAAACCCAGTGGATTATGGCTAATTAAACTGCTGGAGTACCTGCTAACAGGACATGATTGCTGCTATACAGGGAGCCAAGCCAATAACAGTCATATATTCAGCTGAAGTTTGTTGCCAGGAATAGCAAGAAAAGAAATGTCTTCACAGGGGGTCAAACTGTGCATTAGAAGTAGGTATCTTATCCTGCTTTGGTAGAAATACCCCATTTGTTAGAAAGTGTAAATTACTGTGTTCCTCAGAAGATAGTTTAGAGGTGCTGATGGGGTATCATTATATAAATGTCAATAAAACTAACATGGAAGGGGTACAGAGGGTGAGGGTGGTTTAATGAAGATTTGATTTGATGGCTTTCAAACTTAAGAACCAATCAAAAAGCATGGTGGTAGTAGCATTATGCTGTGGGCCTATTTTGATGCCATTGGTACTGGTGGATTACACAAAGTGTCTGTAATAATGAGTTCAGTTTCACCTTAAATCAATAGCTGAATGGTGTAAAATTTAGTCTGGGACGCCTCAGAACATTGTCTGGACTTGTATGTTCTCTTTATGTTTTGCCTGCTGTAGTGAATATGCAGGGTAGAGCCTTTTTTTTCTGTGATTTTGTGGTTGGATAGTAAAAAGAAATGTGCATAGCTTACAAAACTCACATCATTTCATAAATACTCCAAAATGTATCATAATGAAGGCTTGCCATAAATTCAACCTGGCAGACTCTCTCCAGCTTACCTGCATTATCCATCACAGGTTCCACGCCTTCGCTGCTGCCAATTAGCGTCCAAGATTCCGGATAAAGGGCTCGCAGTCCATGGTTCCACCTGCTCACCAGCCAAGCTTTGTGTTTGCTCATGCATGTTGGTTTGCGTCCTCATACAGTATCTGATTTTGATTCAGAAGAATCCCTCGGATTGCAGATCCTCCTTCCTGATGATCCCAGTCTTCCCTCCCCTGCTCCCTTCTGAATAAGTGCTCAGCTTGCTTCCCATCCTGCCCGCCCCCATCTCCTTTGACTCTCCTTCAGTCCAGAGGTGTTCAGCCTGGTGCCGGTCTTGCGCCTGCCCATCTTGTCTCTCTAGGTGTGCTCCTGGCTTCTGGTGACTCCTCTCCTGCTCCTCCGCCTGTTCCTGGTCCTTGCCCAAATCTTCAATCAGTGCTGCATGAGCCAGACATTGTAGCCCAGCTGCTACACAAAGAAGTCTTTAAAGGCTTTATGATCTTTCCTTTTAGTACCCCCTTTCCCCCTTCTCCCTCTTCTACGTCAGCCCCCTTGGTGTGGGTACCTGGAAGTACTCCAGTAAGAAGCGCCTCATCCTTGACCTTTCTGCTCCTCATTCTGGCCCTCACCCCAGTATTGACTCCCTTATCCCGAAACTTCCCTTCTCTTTTTTATGCTTCAGTTGATCATGCCAGTTCCCTAATTAAAGTTACCAGGCGGGGTGCATGGCTTGCCAAAGCCAACATTACCAACGCCTTTAAGTTCATGCTTTCGGCTGTCATATCAGTCCCAGCCTGTTGCTGAGTCCTCGTTAATGTTCTCAGGCTCCCCGTTGTGCTATACCTGCTCAACAACTTCCTTTTAGTGGATATCACTTCTTCCTCCCCTGGCCCCTCCCTCGCAAAGCTCTGCCAACATTTCCTCTGTGGCAGTGTGCCCCTGTCTGATGAGAAGACTGAGTCCAGCCACTCAGTTGGAATTTCTGGGCATCACCTTGGATTCAGTCTCCATGGTTGCTTCCCTTCCTGTGGACAAGCTATCCTGTATCTGGGAGATCTCTCATGCTCACGTGTCTTCCGCCTGTCTCTCAAAGTGCCAGCTCCTCTCCCTGCTAGGTCATCTAAACTTTGCTATGCGCCTCATTCACCAGGGTTGCTCTTTTATTTCTCGTCTGCTCGACCTGGCTAATTCGGATCCCTCTTTGCTAAACCAGGTTTCCCTGGATGAGGGCTTCCACTCTGACCTTGTGTTCTGTTCCAAATTATTGTTGGACTGGAACGGCATCTATTTTTTCTGTGAGAATGTTGTCCTCTCGGCTGACTCGTTGCAGTTTTTTTTATGGACACTGCCCACTCCTTGAGTTTTGGGGGTTTTTTCCCAGGGTAAATGGTTTGCGGGGAAGTGGCTCCCGTCATTTCCTCAGTCTAAGTTCTCTACTTTCTATGAAATTATCCCCATTGTCATAGTTTGCTGCCTTTGGTGCCATTTTTGGGAGAGGAAGCGTATCTCTGCCTTGTGTGACAATGCTGGCATGGTCAAAGCCATCAATAAGGGCCACTCTTCTAAGTCGATTATGCGCTTTATGTATCGCATCACCTGGCAAGAGGTCTATCACAGCTTGTCATGTTCCCGGTTATTCTAATCTTGCAGACACCCTGTTCCATTCTAAATTCCAGGTTTTTTGCTACCTCTGTCCAGCTACAGACTCTTCCAACCCCAGTTCCAGTCCTAGCAGACCTCATGCTAAATTAGTCCACTCCTCACTTCTTCCCCTTCTTCAGTCAGCTCATTATTATATCAAATCAGGTCTCGCCCCTTCCACCCTCAAAATCTTTTTCTTTTGCTCCTTCCCGTTCATATTCCTACTGTCTTAGCCTTCATCACTTACTGCTTTGAACAACACCGTTTTAAGCTCCTTTATATCTGTTCCCAGCTGGCAGGCATTAATTTCTATTACAGGTTCCACCAACCCTGCACCACCCAAAACCTGTTCTCCAATTATGCCATCAGGCTCCTCCTTAAAGGAATTGCACAGCCTGATAGCTGAGAACCCATCACTCTTCCCATTCTCAGAAGCCTCCTCCTGTCTCTACGCTCGAGTCCCTTCTCTTTTTATCTCAAAGCTCGCTTTTCAAGCTCCTTCCTCCTGGCCTTCTACGGGTTTCTCAGACTGGGTGAATTTACTTCTAACAGAGGGTTTAACCCATCCAGAGATCTTTCTAATCTAAAATTTTTTCCTGATCATTTTGATCCCCTTTTAAAACATTCCAAAGGAAAAGAACCTTGCACCATGCCATGGCCAGCCTAGTTTGGCCATTTTGCCCCTTTCATGTCATGGTTAAGTACACCTTAAAATGTCATAAGCTCTGCCCCTTCTCTGGGCCTCTGTTCCTCATTCCAGAAGGCTCCTCTATGATCATAGTTTGGTTCCTTAGGTTCTTAAGATAGACCTTAGCCCTTGGTGGATTCCTCCCTCGCCAATCCTCCGGCCATTCCTTCAGAATAGGGACAGCCATTCAGGGCCGTCCCCACAGCTTCTCTTCAGCAGCTCAGCCCCTGGTTTTCTGCCTACTCCTACATCCACCTGGATCTCACTTCTATGCTTGCAGCTCAACGCTCTTCCAGCATATAGGTAAGCTCGTTTAGAACTAACTGGTAGTTGAGTTCTGTTATCCATGTCTAACTTTCTTCTTTCTTCACCTTAGCAAATCGGCTCACTCAGTCGGTACGGGCCAATTGTGACAACCAATCCTCCATTCAGGAGTGAATCCATCAGGTGCTAGTGTCTATCCACTGTGCAGCCGTGTATCCACTGCATGGGTGTCCAATCGCCTGCGTAGTCACGCATCCGCCCATGCTGCTTTGATTAGCTATGCGTGTGTGTATCCACACCATGGCCGTGCAAACGCCTTTGGGTGTGCAGCTGTCTCGTAGGCGTTCTCTTCACTGTGCAAGGCAGCAGCCTCTCGCAGGCCCCAAGCCTTTTTCAGGCCTCAGCCTTTCGCTAGCACAGCTAGTTCAACCTTCTCCGCTGCTTTCATCATCATCTGTCTTCCTATACTCCAGCAAAGCCTACTTTGTTACTTTATCTGAACCACTGACTCACCTCCCCTTACTCCCGCACCATAAACCCCTCTTCCTCACCATGGTAAATTGCATGAGAGAGAGAGAGAGAGAATTGCTTTGTTGGCTTGCCAATGCTTTCCTCAGGTTCAGGATCTCCTTGTTTTGATGTCATTAGTATAAAAGGTTGTTGCCACCTTCTGGTATGGCATGGGTATTACAGTTATCTTTATTGTAATCCACAGGCTATACATTCCGCAGATTTTTTTTTTTTTTTTTCAAAAGTAAAGAAAGTTTAAAATATCCAGTGTAACAGGGGCTTGAGTTACACACTGTTTTAACTGCAGTGATGTTTAGTGTACGAAAAGCCCAAACTGAACTTGGGGGGAGGGGGTTTTTTTTGTTGTTGTTTTTTTTTTAAGCTTTGAGTCATTTTTTGGTTAAAAATTGTTTGTCGTCATCTTTAGAACAGCTAATTGTTAGTAATAAATAAGCACCATTCATCAACAATTCAGCTCCTAGTTTAGTCACACCAGTCATTCATTCAGTGTGTGAGGTATTCTCTGTGTCTGGTGACCTACTCATTGTGTCATTGTTATTTTTAAGGGGTGTCTGTTAATTCAAGCTAATTGAACAAGCTGTTGCAGATCAGACAGATCCCTGTTTCCTTCCCGTTTGTGTTAAAAACAAAAGTTTTTTTTACATTGGCCATATATATATATATATATATATATATATATATATATATATATATATATATATATATATATATATATATATTTTATATCTTTCTTGTGTTCCTTTCTTCTGTTTTTGCAGGTGAACGACCGTCTGGACAGGAACTGCTGTGGGTTTACACCCGATCCAGGAGAACTCTGTGTGGAGAACCTGCTGCATAACAAGTGTGGCAACAGCAAGGACTTGCAACTAGTTCACATCCTGGTGAGTTCAGCAATAATACTTCATAAGTGCAGTTTTAAAATTAAACTATTTTTTAAAACAGCTGTTTCAGATAGCTGTATAAGCCTCTAAGTGTTTCTTTTTACTGCTGTTTCCATCATAATAATAGTAATGTGAATATTGAAATCTAAAATGCTGAAATTAATTTGATTAGTTTCCTTCATTGTTTGTTTTCACTAGAGAGCAGTGGAGATTAGGACAAACACCCTAGAGTTAGATGGTACCGCAGGAGCATGCAGTTCCAATGTACACAGTGTGATTATTATGCTCACTAAAGAAGTTATTATTTCAATCATATATTTTTTCATCATGCAATAATCTCACAATAATCGTAATGCTGATGCTACTTTTTGATCCGGGCCACTGTGATATATAGTGTTTTTGTTCTGGTGTTGTAAGTGAAAATAAAACATACCCAGACTTTGTCAGCTACACTGCTGCAAATTAAATATTTAGTTTACAAAACTGAATATTTAGCTCCAAGTCAGATATTTAGCTGTAACCCAAATAATCAGTTCCAAACTAAATATTAGAAAATAAAATATCTGTGGTAGACGCTGGTGCATTCACTGTACATCCATTGGTAAACGTCTACTAGTATATTGCCGTTAAAACGGCTCGTCCCATGTTTTCACCAAAAATGTCAAAGAAAAGTATTGATGATAAAGGGTGACAACTGAAGAATTTACTCTTGCCGGCAGAAGTTTACATAGAAGTTTGGAAGACAGCTTTTATTTAGTAGTCCATTTCTGCTTATTGGCAAGTAAATTTATATTGCCTTAAAATTTAGCTCAGAGCTAAATATTTACTTAGGATGTTCTCACACACACACACACACACACACACACACACACACACACACACACAGGGATTTTCCCGGTGAAATAATGGCTAATAAATAAGTAACAGTACAGCAAACATTGTCACCTGTTTAACTGTGTGTGTTTGTATGCTCAGGTGAGGAAGACGGAGCCTTCCAGACTTGTGTTCATAGATAACGCGGGCAGACCAAAGCAGTCCAGCGACAACCTCAACTTCAGGCTGGTTGAGGGCATTGACGAGTGAGTGAATGGTGTGACTGCTGAATACACATCTTTGGTTTAGATCAGCCATTTCACCAACGTAACACATCACACACATTTCCAAAGTCATTTTTCGTCACAATGAACAAAACATTAATGGGAGGAAACATTTTAAAGACATCTAATTATGTTTCCGGTGAACAGAGTTAAAAAAAAAAAAAAAAAAAAAAAAAAAAAAAAAAAAAAATCAACACCACCAAAACCCCCACTGAAGAGTTTTATTCAGTTGTTGGGTTTTTAAAATCAGTTCTAACAAAAACTGGCCATGTCGATGTCATGAAACAATGAGTGCAGGCAGGAGGCAGACAGCTTAACTTTAAGGACAGCCAAAAGTTAAGGGAAAAATTCAAAATATCATAACAGAAGTGGCTCACAAGGAGTGGAACCAGTTGCAATAACAGACCAGCAGAGATATTTAAGCAGGAGAGTTGATTACTGACCAAGTAGCAGGTGGTTGATTAGAAACAGGGTGCAGCTGTGAGGGAAGGCAACTAAAGCTGGGGACGAGCCACACAGTTTTCCAGTTTACCAGCTGGGGAAAGTCTGCACTAGTTGTAGTCAGTCAGCAGGTCGAGTAAGAACAAAAATCTGTTCATGGGAGAGGAGGTAAGAGGAACAGCTTTGAATATTTTCAGGCAGAAGTGAACCCAGTTGAATGGTGTGAGCTGATCACTGAACCAACTGCAAACACATGTTGCTGACAGTCAATGAAAAAGAGAGGCAGGGAAAAGGCATTATCAAGTTTATTTGTATCTATACATCATTATAAACAGAAACACACAACAGTTATGGGCATAATGCAAAATATGACCTAACTAATTACAATCAAGTACTGATAAAAATAATGAAGACGACACTGAAATAAACCAACCAATTTCCCTTTTGAACATAAAGTTAATGGGACTTAATTGAATAAATTAACATTTCTGAATAAAATGTTTTCTACATAGATTATAAGTCCTCAATGTTTATTTCCACGATCCAGCCCAAACATGACATTGTTGTCTGTTGAGGTAAAAATAGCATTTTTAGATTGCAGCCAATATTTAAAGTCATTCCAAACTCACAACCTCCGATAAATGCTCAAACTCTTAACACGATTAGAACAAAGGATACCACCAGTACTGTCTAAGTTAAATTCACTTGTCCATGAAACGTAGAACATGTTAAATTGTATCTTTCATTTTATGGGGGAGGGGAGCAAAAACAAAAACTGTCTGAATTTTGAGAATATCTTCTATTAGCGCCACCTACTGGTATGTGTGGCCCTTTAAACTGTCGCCCTTGGTAGAGTTTCCTCGAGATTTCCAGGTGCTCAGTTAGCTGTAGCTGGTCAGATGAATCCTGCTGTCTGTGATCCTTTCAGTCATGAAACAAAGCCAGTCTGTTAATGTGAACAGTCTTGTCAACATCCGATGACAGTGAAAGTTATGTAGTGTGTTCTCGGCTTAACTCGAGTTGAACTGAGAACATGAGAGAAATGGCTGATAGAACACACAGGGAACCAGGGAGCACAATTTAAATACTTATGAAAATACATATTCATCAGTTGTGAACTGTTTCTTTATTACATCATTGAGGCACTGAGGCCCTCCTTTGCTAACCCAATCAGCATTATGACTACTGACAGGTGAACACAAAAAACATGGCTTATCTATTTACATTTATCTTTAAAACGAGAGTTTTAACAAGGATTGGATTTATTTCCAGGCTCTGGCAGTTCAACGCTCCCATATGGAATCAGTCTGTCATTTGTATTTCTAAAAATGAATCTCTGTACGATCCTGCTTCTGCAGGTTCTCCTTCTGAGCCCAGAGTTAGACCGGATCAGCAAAGCCTCACTGCCACATGTTTTGCTGTCAGCTAGCACCTTTGTGAAGCCAGGGAACTGGTGTTGTCAAGTTAATGAATAGATATAACCGATAGGAAAAACTGAATTATTCAGAGATACTCATTTGTATCAGAATCAATGCAAACTGACCCATTTTTGGCTCCCGCAGCTGTCGCCCTTCTTCAAACAGCAGCGCTTTAATAACAGAAACTCTGCTTCTCCTTTCCCTGCAGCAGCTCATCTGAACAAAAAGAATCAAAACAGCAAGCTGCTGCTGGAAGTTTCAGATTTCACTGACACGGCAAGAGCATCCAGAAAAAAGCCTGTGCAATTCTCTTCAGCCGACAACTGGAAAAGTGATGTTTAGAGATCATTTGACTGACAAAGGAGATGAGCAGGAAAAGCCGAAATGCAGGATGGCAGATGCTCGCTGTGCTAATGATAGTGGCCAAAAGTGTCATGTATCAGATGAGGATTTCGTAAACCTCATAGACAGTGACGTTCAAATTAACGCAGGAAAATATCCTGCAGCAGACAGCTCCACTGGCTACCAAATGCTGAAGCACTCCCACTCCATCACTGCTCTTTAGTTGTAAACGGATCAGTGACTAATGTGGTTATTAATAATGCAAGCAGACAACTCAGATAATTAGAATGTTATGAAAATGTAAATTTTTTTGTTTTTTTTTGTTACTCATTTCAGAAAGTGAAACTTATATGTATGATAGATTTATTAGTCATCAAGTAAAATATTTCAAGCCTTTATTTCAGGTAATTTTGATGATTATTACTTCTACAAGGTGGAAACTCAAACTTCAGTGTCTCAGAAAATTAGAATATAGTTCTGCTTTGCCTTCTATTTAACACACTCCGGTTCAAATTGAAAGGGCTGAATGTTACTCACTGCACATCACCACAAACACACCATCCTCACTATTGACGCTTGGTGATGGCAGCATCATGCTGTGGGGATGCTTCTCAGCAGTAGGCCCTGGAAGGCTTGTAAAGGTAAAAAGTAAAACGAATGCAGCAAAATATAGAGAAGTCTTGCAGGACAATCTGTTTCCATCTGCAAGAGAACTACGGCTTCAGAGAACATTTATTTTCCAGCAAGACAACGAGCCGAAGCATCCAGCTACAGCTACACAGAGATCGTTTGAAGACAACAAGCTAGATGTTCTGGAGAGGACCAGTCAAAGCCTAAACTTCAATCCGATAGAAAATTTATGGCAAGACTTGAAAAGGGCTGTTCAACGCCAATCCCCACACAACCTGGCAGAGCTTCAACAGTTTTGCAAGGAAGAATGAAGGAAAACTGTAGCGTCTAGATGTGCAATCCTGATTAGACCTGTCCACACAGACTCCCTGCTGTGATGGCAGCCTAAGATGCATCTACTAGGTACTGACTTGAAGGGGGTGAATTCTTATGCAATCAGTTTTTTTTTCTTCATAGTTTTATTAAATTGTCAATATTTTGTAGAAACCAGTTTTCATTTTAACATTAAAGTTGAAATTAAAAATGATGATCCTCCTAAAAAAAAAACCCTGCATATTTTCTGTGATCCTGTGTAGTCTTAGACTCTAGCAGAGAGCTGCAGCAGAGACACATCTGAAAGCTAGAGGACACAGGCCAGGCGTGCATCATACCCAGCAGAGAATTTCAAATGTGCATTATGGATATGGGATTAAAGATCATTTTTCTAAAAATAAAAAAAGGGAGAGGAAGACTTCTTCAAGGAAAACCTGGATTTTAAAGGGTTACAGTTCAGAAAAACTGAAGATGATCTTCTCTGTTTTTAAAAACTGTAAGATTGATAATTTTTCGTATTAAAGGTTTTTATAAAAGTAGCAACAGCAGCAAGTTTAATAGGTGGAATAAGCAGCGATATAAAACAGTACCAGATAGGTTTACTGGAAAGTTTTACAAGTTTAAAGTAGAATCACAACTATTGGTCCATTGGTTTATAGTTCTAAAAATAAGTCATACTTTGGTTGTTCTTGTGTCTTGTACTCAAAAACTCCTTAAACAAGCTATTAAAGAGGTCTAACTTATTCTTTTAATTCTTTCTGATAAATACAACAACGTTCATGAGAGCTTCCCAAATAGAAACTGCTCCGTGTGATGAATCCACATTAATTAGTCTTAGTATGGAGCTGCAGCTGAAGCTGTTCAACACATCCCGCTTAGCACTGTCTGTTGTCTCTGTCCAGGTTTCCAGAGAAAGCTGTCTCAGTGCTCCAGTCTGGCTGTCTGGAACATCTTCTCCTGCGCTCCCTCTACACAGACAAAGGATTCTGGGATAGCCGTGGTGGGCACGCTGCTCTCAGGCCTCTCGTCCACCTAGTGGAGAAGAGGGGACACTATCTCCTCCAGCACATTAGGGACAACAGGCTACACCTCAAGAGGGACCTGTGACTCGGCTGGACCGACCAAACTGGAACAGAAAGTTGAACCTGCCACAGGATAGAATTTCCTCAACGTGACCAAAGGTGGATCACTGTGGAGTAAAACAGACTCTGGAGCCCCAGAGGCTTGGGATTCAGAAACAAGGTGGCTACTTCAAAATTCAGTTCAGTTTTAATTCAGTTTAATTAAACAGTGCCAATTCACAACACATCTCATCTCAAGGCACTTTATAAAAAAGTCAATTCAATCCAAACATACATTTCAATTAATCCTAGTAAGGCTTGCCAAAAAAACCAACAGTCGATAGCCTAATATCGCTTTTATTTAGTTGATTTCACTGTAAAAATGGTGATAGGGCGCTATGTGGTCGACAGACAAGGATGCAAACCAAACTTGTCATTTTATCGTAAACCTTTTGATGATGAAAGAAGACGGCAATGGATAGCAGCTGTCAATCATAAGGACTGGCAGCCATCGGTGTATTCATGGATTTGCAGTAAACAGTTTTTACAAGGCAAGAAGATCATGTACTTCATAAGTAAGTTTAGCTAACTATTACTAACCATGGAGAGCATGCCCCAACATCATGTAGCCTACCATTTACGAAAAAAATTGGTAAGTATCAAGACTTTTGTACGCTTTTAAGTCTGCTCTGCTGTTTATGACATAGTGGTATAAATCATGGGACATCAATTCAGGGAGATTTAATCAAATCAACAAACATGTCAGGAGGGAGAAGGTATGGATCAGCCCCAACTAGGTGTGATACTTATACAGACAAATTAGCTCGACTTGAACAAAGAGAAGCCTTGGCGATGTTGGCAAAAACAACTTAGGAAAAGAACCCGTCACTTCGTTCAATACTCCCATCCCTCACTTTCGACATCCGTCATGGGAACTTGCATGATTAAGTGAAGCGGTTGCAAAGGATCAATAGTGGCTCATTCAGTGGCTTCATCTAGGAGAGGACAACATCTTTACAGATAAGCTCTGAGCTCGTTTCAAAGGTTATCCGATGGAAAAAAAAACAAAAAACAAGCAGAGTCACAATAAAGCTCAGACAATAGCTTTGTCTAGGAGTATGGAAGCTGAGAGTGGATGTGTTCACGCATAAAATTTATTCTGATGGTTTTCTCGAGATAATCACTACATTTCGAGAAAACAAACTTTGATCATGACATGATTAGTGTGTGTGTTAAACCTGATTCCATCCTTCAAATACATGCCACACCAGCAGGAGAGGACTTATGTGTAATTCTGTGAATAAGTGATAGGAAAGGGTAAACCATAATGACACCACATCGTTGGTCGTACGATTGAACCATCGGGAAATTAACTCCTTATTTTGAGAAAATGGTCATTGTTTTTTCATGATAATGACATCGTTATCTCGTTATCTCAAGAAAACATATTCGTTATGTCGCCATAACAACATAAATAGCTCGTTATCTCAAATTAACCATCAGGAAACTAAACATGCGATTACAACCGCTTCCATATAGGAGAGAGACAGGGCCGAGAGCATCATCTATAGAAGGAAGGGTCGTGTTAAGTTACTGGTAGCAGTAACTCACCGATGCCTCCCTCCAGGAAGGTGGCACAGCTAAGCAGAACGCCAGAACAGTTGTAGCTTCTACATAGAGGAAAAAACTTGAACATAAAGCATAGAAGAATATAAAGTTGAAATGACAACAAATAATACAAAAAAAAACCCATTACATCTGTTCACAGATGTCACAGTTTTTGCATGCATGTATTTATTTATTTTTTTGAGTGCTGGAAGCTGTCAGTGACTGGCTGGGATGCCTGTTTTTATGAGATAAGCTTATAATCAAAGGATTAAAAATGGCCGTCAGAAAATAGGTTCTGGACCAGATCCTGGCGCCTTTTTGATGAAGATGGACCAGTTGTGAACATACTGTGTTAAAACACACAGCAGTGCACAAAGCAATAAATGAAAGAAAATGAGTGACTGGCTAAAAACCAAGTGCTATTAGAGAGGAAAGGAAGTGGAGGCATTTTTATGTCAGAGGGACACTTTTCTAAAGATGAACTGTCACACTGCTTTCTTTTTAAATCAGGCTCTGGTGAAAAGTCCAGATTTATTTATTACCTCCTCAGATTAAAATTTCCAGTCACACTCCAGTTCATGGCTTAATGATAGTTTCTGTGTCATCCCTGAATAAATGCTCTGAATGAGAACTAGAAAAATGTGTGCTCCTTTCTTTATCCCCTCTTGATCTGCTTATAATTGATGTTTTGGCTCCTTTTTAAATTTGTATAACAACTCAAAGTTAATGGCTTCTGCTGGCAGTACATATTAAATGTGGCTCATTAAACCATCTGGGTTATAGCATGCTTGGTGGATTTATACAGTCTTTGGACTGCAAGCTTCTTGTGAGCACCGCAGTGAGAAGAAATAGACACGGAAACAGAAAAGGACATAAAGTAGAACTAAAGACTGATGTCATTCCAACATTTGGCTGATCCTGGCAGGAGTATTTGAGACACTAATCAGCAAAATATCCCATCCCAAAGATTAAACAGTCTAACTCAAGGTACGTGGTGTGGTGTGTACAGCCAGCTCTGGGTCTGTAACTACACAAGTGCGTGGCAAAATGCAGAACAGTCAGCTCGTCAGTTCAGGACTCAGCAGTGCAGCTACGTCGCAAGGACAAGAAGTACTTGACAGCAGACCTTTCAAACATGGAATCCATGTGGTTTGAAAAAGAAGTGACAGAAGCCATCTTTATTAAATATGAACACCCAACATTTAACAGATGAGGCAGCCTCCGACTGGTCAAACCAGTTCTTTATCTAAATTCAGTTCAGTTTTTTTATATAGCACCAGTATAGCCACAGAAAAAGCTCAGGCAATGGCTACGTCTCGGTAGGAGAGAGACAGGGTCAAACACGGGGTTTGTGTGTGTGTGTGTGTGTGTGTGTGTGTGTGTGTGTGTATATATATATATATATATATATATATATATATATATATAAAAGACGGAACAGAATCCTGAACATGTAGGGATCAAAGGAACAGGACAAGGCTGGTTCAAAGCTTATCTACCCAACAGATTCTAGCAGTTTGTTCATGTAAATGACAGTTGCCAGTGGAACAAGACATTTTTCCCATAAGTAAAAATATCTTGTTCCACTTGCAGATTATTTCACTTATAACTAGAACTTTTTCATGAATATTATGGAATTATTGACTTAAAACAAGCTCCTGTTTCTTGTTGAAAAGTTACGTGTAAGTTAGTTTTGTTTCATTTCTAGTGTATTCAAGATATTTGCACTAGAAACAAAATCAAAAGTACTTGGTAAGATTGTGTGTTTATGAGTGTTACAGTGATCTAATCTAGAAATAAACTGAGATTGGGTCAGGAAGGATCTGACGTTGGATATGTTTCTATGGTGATGAAATGCAGACTGATATATTATGAATGTTTTTAAAAAATTTAGGTCACATCTAAGTAACTAACAGAGCCAAATATGGATAAATACAGTTTTCCAGGTTATTCTGGTCTAAAAGAAGAGAAAAAAAGTTGATCTCATTCAACTTTAGAAGAGTCCTGGAAAACCAGCATTTGACAGCCATAAGGCAGCTGATTCACAAGATTAATGTTTTCACCAGAATAAGGTTTTAAAAGAGTTGTAAAATCACAATGACCAAGGCTTTGCTTCAAAACAGCAGTCATGTTTGTTCCCTGATGCTTTTATAGTTCACCCTCAGCTACTGGCTAAAAGTTTGCAGCATGAACTTTACGTGTTCTCATCCGGCAGAAGCTACTCTAACCTTTAACACAGATCAAAGAAAAATACAGAGACACAAGGAGGCTTTAGTCACAGTTCAAAGCACTTATATGTGTGTGTGTGTCTGAGGTAATGAATGGTGGATGGAGAGAGCGATGAGAAGAGAGAGGGAGAGAGTCGATGAGACAAAACCCTGACTTCAAACTCCAACAGATTAAACTCACAGCTGTCTCTGAGGAAAAAAACCTCTAAGATATCTTCTGGAGAACTATGATGGAGGGAGTTCCAGCAGCAACGCAGCATGAATGCTAAGGGTTCCTGTGGAAGCATCATGTCGGCGATGCCTGTTTCAGAGGTTCACTGGAGATTTGACCTCTTTTATACTTTTGCACTAATGATGTGAAGAAGCCAATCAGAGGTGAGAAGAGTGTTTGTCCAACAGCATCTGAAGATCACCTCACGCACACACAGCAGCAGGATTTAATCCACACAAGGAGCTTACCGTAATGTGCCTTCTGTGCTTGTAGGATTTGGTTTTCCTGGTGTAGAATGTGGGAGAAGAACAGACCTTCCCTTTGGCTCTGTTGGATTTATTTGTGTGTGAAGTGTTTGTGACAGGGGCAGAGAGCTGGTGTGTGAGTTGACCTGGGAGAGCTCTTGAAGGGAAACACATGTCCTACATTCCAAATAGGGATGTTTTTCATGTGAAATTGTGTTTTATGCTTTGTTTAAGGATCCTCTTCCTCCTTTTTGACCGGATGCTACTTCCAGGGTGTCCAGCCAATCATCAGTTTGCAGTAACCTACTGCAAACTGATGCCCGCTGCATGTCTTGGCCTTTCTAGCCATATGACTTCCATGCACCATGTCTGTTTGGGAAGGCTTAAATGCCTTTTGTAACGCTCTTGTAAATCCTTAAACAGGTTGGCCTTTTTTTTTTTTTTATCGAATTCCAGTTTTCCCCTGCTTAAGTGGTCATTGGGTAATTTGTAGGTTTGAATGTTTATTTTTCTTGAAATTAGGCAAGTTTTTTTTAATCTATTTTTTTTAAGAATGGTTTTGTTTGCCAAAGGAGTAAAGCATACACCACATACAGTGTTACTCCATTCTTATGGTGGGTGACATTAACATTTGTGTAGTAATATAAAAGACGAAAGTGTAAAGAAATCTCAAAAATTCTCTAACTTTGAACTTTGGATACATGTAACAGAACCCAGAACTCATAACAAAGAACATGTTTATGTCTTAATTGTCTGCAACTTTAAATATTTGGTTTTGTAAACTGTACATTTGTGTGCCTCTTGGCCAGGTCTCCCTCGAAAAACGGGTGTTACCTCAACGGACTTCCTGGAAAGTAATGGCTACATAAAAAAAGGAAAAAAAAATTTTTGGATCTGTTTATTTCAAAAGTCTGAATATTGCCTTCAGCCTGTGATTGATGACCTTTTACCTTTATTTCCAGTGTTGTGAGTGGAACAAATAAAATTGATCCTTCAAAGACCACCGTTCTCTGTGGAAGGGAAACCAGTGAGAAACTCAACTGAAGTTAGAGGTGAAATAGAGCATGTAGCCAAGATGAACGTAGGTAGAGCAAAACTATAATTCAAGTTCATTATGACATTTCTAAAGAAAGTCTGCATGCCTCTAATCAGGATTTAAGAGCTTGACAGCTATAGTTCTGCCATTGTCAATAAAAACAGTAATAATGCCCCAAGCTTATTTACTCTTGTTGACAGGGTAACTTATCAGCACCTCCTGAACTCTGATCCAATATTTTTTTCCAAAACAAAGTTCAGTGAATAAGATGAGCAGTACCATGTGGTTCCATCTCCTATAACCTAGTTATGTCTCCTGTGCCTCTGGAAGCATTTGTGTCATTTGGATGATTTTAATCCACTGAATTATGCATCTCTGAGAGAAACTGCATGAAATCCACAACTTCCTGCCTTAATATGGATATGGTTTCCATGCTGTTGTTTTTTAAGTCCTAATTCCCATAAATAAATACTTCTCTTCACAGTCAATTTCCACAGGCCCTGAAACAGCAATGATCAAACCTGATGTAAAGAAGCTTTATCTGGATGTCTCAGTAATAAATAATAACAGGCCCATATTTAATCTAATATTTTTGGCAAAGATCACAGAAAAAAACCAACACATTTACTTCTTTGATATATAAAAAAAAACTAATCATTTTATGTCAGGTCTTTGAACACTCCACAGTACTGAGACTATACTGATAAAAGCTTTCAATGACATATTCTAACAGCAATGCTTCAATAACTTCTATCTTGGTTTTACTGGATCTCAGTTCAATACAGCTGAACACAACATCCTGATTGACAGACAGGAGAAGTGGTCAGTTTTCTGGGCTAGCACTCAACTGGTTTATATCCTACTAGTCCGATCAGGACTACTTTTTCTCAGTCAGTAATTATCAACCAAAGCAAATAAAGACCACAGGTGGGGTGCCTCAGAGCTTTATTCTCGGGCCACTTTTGAGTAACATCTACACGATTCTACAAATTATAGATTATAGATTTTGTTATTTTCTTTGTAGTGATTTCCTATTTTCCCCAGTCTAGTTTCTCTCCTTGGTTTGTCCATTTCTTAGGTTGAGTATTCCAGTTATCTCCTTGTGTCTTGTTATCCTGTGTTTCTTATGTTTATTAGATCAGCATAGTTTCTGTTCCACTTTAGTACAGTTTTTAGTTATCCCATTTCTGTTAGATTCATTTTCCTCGCCCCCTGCTGTCATTCTCTCTCTCCTCAGTCTCCCCTCTAGCTAATTCTCCACACCTGCATTAGTCATTTAGCCATCAGCCCCAGCCATTGTCCTAGCATTCACTTCCCCAGTATTTAAGCTCCTCTCTTTCCCACTCCTTGCTGGTTCCTCTTGTTACTTTCCTGTTATTGCCCTGGATCTCTGCCTGAGCGGCTCGCCGTTGTCAACCTGTTTCCTTGCCCGATTTCGTCCCTGTTGTGCTCCACCAGTTGCTCTGCAGATTTGTTTTGGTTTTTGCTCAGCCTTCCTACGACCTCCTGTGTTTTTTTGTAATTTATTTATTCTTTTGCTTGTTTTGTTTTTGTTTTTTGTTTTTTTTTTAAATCTTCAAAATCAACTTGCTGTCTCTGCATTTGGGTCTACAACCATAAACCATGACACCCATGAAGAAACTGATTTGTGGTAGAAAACTGGCACAGGTATATCTAATCCACCGTTGAGCGCCTTGCACCCAAAACTGTAACACCAGATATAGGAATAAATCACAAGTACATACAGACAACTAGACATTCTCTCAATTACACCACATCCACATCACCCATTTATGAACTTAATAGCTTGTAAAACAAATTAAAATTTTGATCTGTTCTTTGTAGAAAGAGGCAGGCAGTACCTTTGCCCAGATGGTAGTGATCAAGGGAGTGAGATTTGTCAATCATAACATTTTTTTGCCTTGTTGACCACACACTCCATGTAATTACTCTCCATACTGGGTGATGCAATTAACGATTTACTTGTCACCGTTTCTCTGGGCCACAGAAGCATTTCTGAACCAGCTGATGATACAGAAGGATAAAACACTTTCAATAAAATTAACATAAAACATATGAAGAATCTTGCTATGAACATTAAAAAAACAACTTCTTTAAAAAGTACATTTGTTAAGTCTTTGTGCTGATGAAGTCAGTCTATAAATTCCACTTTATTTTGTGATCAAGCACAACACAGAGATATTTAAAACTTGTGACCGATTCTATAAGTTAATTGTCAATATAAGTTGTGCAAGAGCATTGGCTTTTCCTAAAATTTATTAATATTTCTTTAGTTTTGCTCAAGCTTAGGAGATTTGGTTGTTCACACTAGTTAAAAAAAAATCTAAAACTGGATCATTGTCCTTTTCATCAAATAAAAGATTAAGCAGGGCTGAGTAATCAGCATACTTATTTAGGTATCAGTTTGGAAAAGTGCTTCTACAAGAGTCTGTAAATAATATATTCCTCTAATATAAATATGTGTGGAAGAATGGAGGAAAGACTAGTCATTGTTTCAGTTCCAAAAATGCAAATGTAAATCAGAACTGAACGAGACTCAATGGAGCTACAAGGCCAAAGAACAAACAAAGAACTTTGGCAATCAAATAAGGTCTATTAATAAATCATCTGATAAACACATTGAAGTCCTTGTCAGAATAAAGGGTTTCTTATAAAAACAGGACACTGGTGCTTGCTTTGATTCTCAATAGGTTAGGTAGGTCTCTGAATAAAAAACAATGAGGCAGCTGCAGCTCATCCAAATCGCTGCTGTGGGAATCCTGATCAACAACTGTAAAAAAGATCATATTAAAGCAGTTCCTACTTCACTACACTCCACTTGATGGTTTATAAGCACCTACATTTGAACATACTTTGCACATAAAGCAAAATCAGCATCAGGAGAAAACCTGCTTTTTACCTAGAGCTTCCAATTAATCATATGGTTCCATGGTGCGTACCTGAGAATACTTTTATTAGAATTTTAAAAGTTTATAAAGTTTCAACTCAAACAAGGAAACATATTTGCAGCTCATTTTTTCAGACATTGGTGGAAACACAAATAACTAATTTTACTGATTCTGTTGTGTGCTGTATTTATAAAGGATTTGAATTACACTGTGTAATTGGATTTGAATCAGAACCTGACTGAAATGGACTTATTAAATGAATAAATTCAATAAGGGTCCAACTTCTCAGTCTTTTAAAACTGATGTTTGGTTTTGTAATCTGCAGATTAAAAACTGTTTAATTGTATGTAAGAAAGTCATGGCCCCCATGCATACATATGTTTATTCTTGTACATCATACCGTGAGATCAAAACAGGCCAGTTTTGCAGGTATTTTTGCCTTGACCTGTAGGTGGCAGCAGTGATCATTCAAGATGGCAGCACCCAAGCAGAAGGTACAGAAGGAAAAGAAAGTCATCATCTGTAGTTTTCTTTTGGTACCAGGTTTTAACATAAAAACGATTTGGAATAAATAAGGTATGTGACATGAAGTGTTATTTACCACAACATTTTCTAATCTATTGACTCTGCTAGGCTGCTATGGATGTCAGAGGAATGATGCTAGGACCTTGGCAATGCCTCGCAAAATATGGGGAAAACCTGTAAAAGAAAATTTCATGGATTTGGACCTCAATGAATTAAATCTATCACATATATATCACTTAGCACTTCATAATATTTACAGTGTAAATTACTCATTCAACAGACAAACACACATATTGTAACAAATAACTCTTTATTGATTCACAGTTCTTGAGAAAAAAAAATCCATCTATTTCTAGTGTAGAAAACAGACATTCTGGTTTTACTTGTCACATACAGAGGAGTGGCAGGAGAACAAAGAAAACGAACCAACAGCACAGACACGCATATCTAATCCCTCACCACCTGTGCTTGATGCAAAGTCTTCAATCTCTTAAACATGCAATAACCAAAGGAACCTCAACGGAGAACTTATGTTGGTGGCAGTGTTATTGTCTCTCCACAGAAATATCTTGCTAAACCTCGTCTACCAAACACACAATGACACCTGTAATTCAATGACATGAAGGATAAGCACAGCACTGCACTTCGTTTGCAAATGATGACTTTAACAGGTAACCATGAAGTTGGAAAGGAAACCTGCGGGGCTGCTAGGCGACAGCACACATCGGAGGTTTATTCCTTCATTAAAAGTTTCACACCAGGCAGGAAACACCTCGTCATTACAATGAAAAAGTTGCACACACTGCAGACCAGGAAGGCATTGCTTAATACTAAATACTGCCAGGTGAAATAACACTGCACAAAAACTGATTATTGATTATTATTTTTAATTGGTGCCAAATACAGAAAATAGTATTTTAGTGTTTTATAGTGAAGGACTACAGATTTCTTCTATTTTTGGTTTTTCCATTTCAAATAATCAAACTAATGTTACTGTCAGACATAGATAAGCTAAATAAATACAAAATGCATTTCGAAACTTATTTTATTCAGGGAATAAAATTTCTAAACCAACCTGCTGTTGTATGGGAAAACTATTTGAACATCTTGGTAAATCTTGAATAAGCTGTGATTACCCATACTGACTGCCTGATTAGAATACGTACCTGCAAAATCAAGAATTAACTCAACAAGAACCTGTGTGACAACATGAAACAGGTTACAAGACCTCAAACTTCAGGGCCTGATCTAAAGAAATTCAAGAACAGAAAAGAAACAGAGTCTCTGATATCTATCAGTCTGGAAAAGGAACTCCAGAGAACCACAGTGACTAACAACCATTATCCACAGATGAAGAAACATGGAAGAGTGGAGAGCCTTCCTCAGAGAGGCTGACCTTTCAAAATTACTTCAAGAGGTTATCAATGACTCATGCAGGAGGTCATACAAGAAGCCTGACAAAGGCAAAGTTTCAAGGCCAAAACCACTGCTTACCAAAAGACATCTTGACACCTAGATCAAATAAATTGCTTGTTACCAGGCCTCTGCAGAGCTTAAGGCTTTAAGGAACTGCCTTTGATTAGTAGTAAGTGGAACATTGATCAATATTTTTGAATTATATTTGCTTGATGATTTTGCAATGTAAACCAGTTTGAACTACCTTGGTGCTGAAATGTGCTATACAAATAAACTTGACTTGACTTGGACTCTTAAGTACCTGGGAGTTCAACAGCACAATAAACTGGACTGGACTCACAACACTGATGCACTTTACAGGAAGGGTCAGAGCAGACTCTACCTGCTGAGGAGGCTGAGGTCTTTTGGAGTGCTCCGTGCACTCCTGAAGACCTTTGACTCTGTGGTGGCATCAGCCATCTTCTATGGGACTGTATGTTGGAGCAGCAGCTTCTCTACAGCTGAGAGGAAGCGGTTAGATCAGCTCATCAGGAAGGCCAGCTCTGTGCTAGGATGCCCCCTTGACCCAGTGCAGGTGGTGGGAGACAGAAGGACTCTGGCTAAAATTACATCACTGATGGACAACATCTCTGACCCCATCATGAAGCTGTTGCAGTTCATTGTATTTCTTGTAAATAGTATGCTGTTTTTATAAGCACAAATATACATTCACATTTGTTCATTTTTTTTAAACAATCCTATTCTGTTTTCTATTTTTCTTAACTGTACCGTATTTATTTCTTATTTTTGTTTTTATATTTTTACCTTTGTGTCAACCTGCACTCTTCCATGTTGCCTGTCCTTTTGCTGCTGGTACACCTGCATTTCCAGTGGATATTTCTACAATATTCTATTCTAAAAGAACATTACAATGACACTCAAGCATGGTGGTGATAGCATGATGGTCTCGGGCTGATTCCTGTTTCAGGACCTGGATGACTTGCTGTAATTGATGGAACTCTTGATGGATCTTGAGCTCAAGCATTTTCAGCATTATACTGCAGAACCGAAACACACCAGCAAATCCACTTCTCAATGTTTTTAAAAAGGCTATTAAGTGTGGCCTAGTTAAAGTCTAGACTGCAGTGATGGAAAAGACATATTACCAGTTGATGGCTGCAATTGCTGCTAAGGCTGGAACAACCAGTTACGTTTAGGGGGTAATTATTTGTCAACACAGGACATGGCTGGTTTGGGTGGATATTAAAATCATCACTTGCAAACTGTTTCTTGTATTTATTCTGGTCATGTTTGTCTAATTTTAACATTTGTTTGATGATCTGAAAAATTTTGTTGTCTGTAGGGAGATAAACACTTTTCACATCAAAGTAAATTATTGATAAAGTAAAATACAGCTTATAATAGGCAGTGTTTTACAGATATCTGAGCTTAGAGCCTAAGATAGGGATTTTTGTGACATGAACTAAAACCTGTTCATGAAACTTCTTCCAAATACTTTGTAGAAGGATTGAATGTGTGCACTTCTAAACCATTTGACTGAAAGTTCCTTTAAGTTAGAAAATAAATGGAGCAGGAATATGAAAATATGACGAGTTTGTGTAATTTTATGACACAAGCTCCTTTGATTTTGGATAGGTTGTGTAAATGAACAATGTGGAATCAGATAATGGAGGTGAAGCTCAGCCGTTACACACACACACACACACACACACACACACACACACACATTAGACAAGTCAGAAAAATGTAAAAACCTTGCTGATCTATGTAACGTCTCTCGCCTACAACACAGAAGCTACATTGCATACTCTAAAAGGTAGAATCCAGTGTTGACTAATCCTAAAATCTAAAATCTCATAATATTCTTCTCATAAATACATCTGCTCATTTAAGTTATTGTAGTATCAGTAGAGAATGTGTTTGAAAGTGTAGGAAATAACCTTCTCAGTCCTCATCACCGAGTAGTAGAGGAGTTCCCCCCTGCCGGTTCCATGTTGGGCATGTCTGCCCAGGAACAGCAAAGATCGGTTTAACACCATTTATTTCCTGCTCAAAATGTAATCAAGTAGCCCCTTCCAGTGATGTTGTAGGAAAGCAGCAAGGTGGCCCTGTGTTAATTAGGTCCGACATGTCAGGACA
Source organism: Anableps anableps (assembly GCA_014839685.1). NCBI lineage: Eukaryota > Metazoa > Chordata > Actinopteri > Cyprinodontiformes > Anablepidae > Anableps > Anableps anableps. The sequence goes on from CM026072.1 coordinate 35,906,091, forward strand.
TCTGCAAACGGACCTAAGAGGTTCTTGTTGAAGATGCACCTCACCCACACCAGGTAGGTAGTGAAGGGCTTTATGTTCTCAGAGAAGGTGTAGTTCTGTTGAGGAAGAATATAAGGCATGTAGGTGTTTTCTCCCTGCTCCTGGATCCACACCTCGTACTTCACCTCTCTCACCTTCAGGTACTTCAGATTCCATGGGATCTGCCAAGAGACTGTAAGTTTGGCCTCATTAGGGGTTTGAACGGATGTCTGACAGCGGGCTTCCCTGACCCGGCCAGGGTGGACGGTGCTGGCTATCTTTGTTTTCTTTAGGTTCGGCTTGCTCTTCATGCCATCTTTCAGCACCTCGAGGAACGACGGAATGTCTACCAAAGTATCCTGGTAGATCCGGAAAAGCCACTCCGGGTTACGGCAGCACAGGTGCCTGGGAACGTCCGTGCTTGCCAGAATGCGCTGCTGCTCCTCTTTTTCTAAGTGGGCGATGCCGCCTTGCTCCCACGGTCTGTCTGGATGGGTGACAGTGTTTTCTTCCTTAGAGTTCCTCCAAAAGATGTAGTGAAGGTCCATGCCTGGAAGAGTGGCGAGGGTTTTATATGGAGTATACTGCTCCGGATTCACAGCAAAAGGGAACAACTCTACCACAGTTGCACCTCTGGGGAGGAACATTGCGGTGATAAGCTGAGCTCCATGCATGCTGACCAACATGGAAGCAGCACTGATGACCTGGATGATACTGGGAAAAGACTGCTCCTCCAGAGATACTGTAACCACTCTCATCTGGAACTCCTGGGCTAAGGCCATTATCAGCTCTGCTTCATTCAGAATTAACCTCGTTGTTGAGCGACTAAACACGGCAATGTATTCATCCTTCTTGTCTCTCTCCCTCTCTTGCTCTGAACTTCCTCCATCCTTCTCTGCCTCTTCCTGCCTTGTTGTGTTCATTTTCTCCATGAAAGACTTGGCAAAATGTCTGAGCTCATTCCCTGAAACCAAAATGTTGGCTTTGGGCCCCTGTGGCTGAACAAACCCATACTGGTACCAGGTGGTCATTTTGGATAAGCCAACGTAAGATTTAGTAAAACACATTAGCTTTCCAAAGTTCCTCAGCTGTTCTTTGAGAAGTGGCTGCTTGCTGCTAAGAAGTCGATAGAGGTCAAAGTGTGGCCCTTCACCCCAGCCTTCCATGAACACGAGGCGCGCCTCATCGTCCAAGTCAGAATACTGCTTCATGGTAAAGAAGGCTGGAAGGAGGTCATCGTGGAACACGTGCATAAGGTTATCCGGATTAAACCTGTTGAGGATCAGAGTCACATCGGGTACAAACACGGGTTTGGGCATGAACTTTAAAGCGGCAGCTGGGAGTTCTAAAAAATTAAAATATTGGGTGTTGTGATCCTCTACTGAGGACAAATCCAGTAGGGCGGGTTGAAAGCGCCTGGATCCAAGATTAGGCAGCATGACGGAGGAATTGGAGTGGAAAAACACAAACTCCTCTGCCTCGGAGGAGTAGCACAGGTAGTCAAAGCGGCAGATGCGGTCGGTGTGCATCTTGCCAGTACACACCATGCGGGTGCCATGTTCCTGGAGAGCCTGCAGTGCGACGTGGTAGTCGATGCGGGCCTGAGAGAGCTCCTTGGACTGTTGTGTCATATGCAGCTCCTCCTCTAGTAAGGCCGCATGCTCGCTCAGCTTGGAGTATTTCCAAAGCAGGGCCGCAATCACTGAGACCAGCAACCCATTAAGGAGTGCACCCAAGCTCATCCTGCAGCCCGCCGCAGAAGCCCGCATCACTGCAGTCGCTGAGGACCCGGTGCCAAACTCCAACTGGCCCCCAACCTCAGAGGGAAGCGACAAAACATTAACTGGCAAGCAATAACCTGAAACAGAGAGGAAAAGAAGAATTGAGAATATAGACATGTAGAAAAAGTCATCGGTACCCCAATTGTAAAAAAAAGTCCCTTAATGTACAGATTAAATATCTTATTTTTACCAACATATGTTTTCACAGGTAGAACAATTGTTGAAACCCATAAATATTTTAAAATTTATGGAACTGAAGCATAGCTACATGCTAACAGTGTTGGGGAGTGATACCAGGAAAACTATTATTTTGTCCTACCATTACAAACAGAAGTCGTTTCTCAATATGTATTTATGCCTCTTCTTGTGTACTCAGTTATTTATTAAATGTCAAGGCCCAGGTACTGTTTCAATCTTGGTACGATCCAAGCGCCTGGATGTGTTCTTGCTCTGCCCATTTTATTGAACATACATTTTAGATATTTCTATATTTTTCAGTACAGGATGCTTCAATAAAAGATGAATTTATCTGAAGGCTGTTTCCACGTGTTTACCAGAGCTGGGAATAAATGTAGATAAAAAGAATGAATATTTTCTGATTGTTACACATGTTAAAAATACATCATTTATGCAAATCTAAACAGAACATTACACATTTCCTGCCTGTGCTGCAGTTTGCTTAAGAGTACAAATGACTGACCTCCAGTCAGTAAGCGTAGAAAACAAACATTTGCATTCAAATTACAGCTGGACAATGTACTGAATGGCAATAGTCAATGTGCCATGTAACAATCGCAAACAACTGCGTCGACACAATATTTGGTGGAATACTATATTTCATCAACATTTCAGCTGACAGGCATTCACACTGCATAATGATACCATATTTGGGCCTCAAATGTATGTTTGGTGGTGATATATATTTGAAAAGAAGGAACAGTGTCCGGAAAATGTGAGATAATTGTCAAGAATACCTGCATCACATGTTTTAGGAATAATATCCCAATTAACCATTTCTTGATATTGTGCAGCTAGGATTCATATTCATATTCATTCATAATGTATTTAGCACATTTACAAATGTGGATGTGTCTGTAGGTTAAGGAGAGTAAATACAGGTCCAAAGAAAAATGTTAACAAATATTTTGAATGGATTTAATCAATCATCTGAGTCATAATGGATGCTAATTTGAAGTAAGGAAAACCAACAAATCAATACACAGACCATATTCCATCTTTATATAAGATGGACCCAGACATCCATCATGCGGCCTTAGCTCTCACCTTTAGGAATAGGCTCCATTTACTTTAGCAAACAAACTCTCTTTACCTTGCATCCACCCTGATATGTCAGGACAAATGAGATGTGAGCAGGCATACAAAGGAACATTGCTCTCTGCTCTCCTCATCTGCATACTGAGAGAACAAGTGAGTCATTCAGATACACCAAATCAAAGGAGCAGCTAATGGCCAGCAGCTGCCTGCACACACAAGGCAACTGGCATGCTAAATATCCCTTTAAGTCCTAGCTTAATTAGCTAAACAGACTTAAATCAAATTTATTCCACTGAATTCATTGTCATGCAATCACTAATAATTATAAATGGACGTATAGAGGAGGAAAATGAAGGAATGTCTGTCAGAAGTTGGCCTCTCAGCAAGAGCTCAAACTAAACTAATGTAAGAATCTAAGTGGACACACTGAAACACTTACATTAATGCACCAAGCTTTGAATGAAATGCCCCCTTAATTATGTACACTGAATCATTCTGCTCATGTTGCCGTCTCTCATAGTCCAGTCCGCTCTCTTCCCTACTGTTTGTCCATTCTGCAGGAGCCTGTCACAGTCCCTGAGCTATTTCTGACATTTATGGGAGTACAATGTCACTGGCAACAGGGTCACCTTTTCAGTTAAAACCGAATGGAAACACACAGGCACAATGCAGACAGTATAAATACTGCAATGAAGCACTGGGTCTATGAAAGTGACAGACAGATTCACATCTTGATGGTCAACTCGAATATTTAACTGAGAAGTGTAGCTACTGATTGATCAAACATTTCCTGTAAGCACCGGTATTTGGTGTAACTGTGGGTCAGTGGGTAGGGTAGTCTTCTTGCAGGCATGGAGTCAAGGACGGTTGTTCTGAGATGAAGGCTAAGACTGGACCTTTCAAAAGCAAGACCAGACCTTCCAAGACAAGACATTCCAAGACTAGATCTTCAGAGACCAAGACCAGCCCTTCCAAGACAAAGACCAGATCTTCCAAGACCACCTTTACGAGAACGAGACCAATTGTTTAGAGTTCATCTAATATTTCAGTACTTGGGGGTTTTTTCTGGACACCACAAAATGCAAAAGTTAATGGAAAAAGTTAATTACTCAACCAAACTACTTATTGGTTCTAAACTAATAATTGTCATAATAAACGAATATTTAAGTTTTTAGATCCACACATTAATACACCATCCCTAAACTAAATCCATCAGCTTGCATTGCGCAATAGTTGTATGATAAAGACAAAAAAAAAAAAGTTATAAAGATTTGTCATGTTGGTCATGGAGTCAAGGATGATTCTTCTGAGACCAAGACCAAGACCACACCCTCCAAGGTCAAAACCAAGCCCAAGACCGGTCTTGAACCCTCCATCCCTTTCTTCATATAATCCAAAAGTTGTGGGTTTCATTCCAGCTTGCTCTCACCATGTATCGATGTACCACTGGGCAAGACACTAAACCCCAAGTTGTCTACAGAGCTGTGTAATGTTGTATGAATGGATGTATTTTTGTGAGTGCAGTTGGATGAATGTAACTCTAGAGTAAACTGTTATGGGTGGTCAGTATGTAAATTCAGTATATTTAATATTTATTAAAAAATATTAGTCATACAGGTGAGGTCTGTACAGAAAACTGCTGTCCAGTTGTTACACAGCAGTAGTGTCCAAACGTTCTGTCAGATTGGCTAAAATCGATACATAAAAAATAGTTGTGGTATGGGGTGGATGGAGAGTTTTATCATTATATTTTGTGGTAAGAGTTACAATAAAAATGTACTTCCAACTTCTTTTGAGTCATTTTAAGGCAACTGCACGTCACTGCAGATGAAAGCTACGCAAACATAAAATCCCCCCTCAAAGAATGTAGTCATTTAGAAACAGCATCTTCAGGACACCTGTGACATCAGAAGTGTGATTCTTTTCAATAACTGCATGCAATAACTGAATTTAATCACATTTTAAAATATCTTGATGTTGTATTTATTGACGCCATCATGGAACCCACAGTAGAGAAAATAGTACATCTAACAAATCTGACTGTTAGTTTTGGGGGTTTTCAAACATTAACTGGAATTTATCATTGTTATGATAAATCAAAATTCTTATCATGATAAGAAATTTTTCATGATAATGATAAACGACACAATAAATGTCAATCCCAAACTCGCAATTCACATAAAACATTTTTTTCCTGCTCAACAATTAACTAAGCATGTAATATTTTAATTCAACAAATACAGTATTCCGATTTTTTGTAGGAACTGGATTTTGCTAGATCAGCATACTTTTTTATCATCTGAATAGAAGCATCCTTTATTTTCCCTGACACATTGCATAACAACAATGTAATTACTAGGTCAGTACCTCCAAATCCAAGGCTTGAGCTGAAAAAGGATAGAGAGCCTTGTCTGGGTTGGGGAAGAGGTCTTTCTCCAAGTGGTGGAGTTTAAGTATCTCAGGGTCTTGTTCACGAATGAGAGAAAAATGGAGCAGGAGATTGATAAACAGATTGGTGCTGCGTCTGCAGTGATGTGGGTGCTGTACAGATTCATTGTGGTTAAAAGAGAGCTGAGTCAAAACGCAAAGCTCTCGATTTACTGGGAAAGCAATGTTCCAACCCTCATGTATGGTCACAAGCTTTGGGTAATGACTGACAGAACAAGATCACGGATACAACTGGCCAATATGAGTTTCCTCAGCAGGGTGTATGGCCCTATCCCTTAGAGATGGGGCCAGAAGTTCGGTCATCCGGGAGAGACTAAGAGTAAAGCTACTGCTTCTCCACGTCACGAGGAGCCAGTTGAGGCGGCTCGGGCATCTGGTTAGGATGCCTCCCCGGTGAGGTGTTCAGGGCACATCTCACCAGGAGGAGACCCAGAGGAAGACTCAGGACACGGTGGAGCGATTATGTTTCTTGGCTGGCCTAGGAACACCTTGGGATTCACCCAGAGTAGCTGGCCCAAGTGGCTGGTGACAGGGAAGTCTGGGTTTGTCTGCTTAGGTTGCTGCCCCTGTGACCCGACCCCGGATAAGCGGAAGACAAGGGATGGATTGATGGATCGATGAAAATGCAAGTGTGACAGTGATGTGATACAAAGTGAGGACAGCTGCAGAGGCAGGAGTGTGTGGTGTGTATGGGAGCAGAAGCACCAAAAGACTGTCCAGAGATAGTCTGATCTGAGAAACGGTGCCCAGCAGAATCTAATGTAGATAATATTATGCCAAGGATTGCCAACATCTGAGCTTGTATGGAAAGAAGTGAATGGATTTGAAAAGGTTGCATGAGGATCACGAGAGAAACTCTGCCTCATGCTTTAACCATTGCTCAGGTGAATGCTGGAAATCTTGAGCAGTTAGATTAAGAAAAATCACAGAACATGCCCGGTACGCACACAGGGTCTGGGATCTCAGCACATCAACATGTACAAAGTAAAAGGACAATGATTGCATGGTTTGTGTGGGACTATAATCTGAAAGCAGCTTCTGTCTCCTCCAGTGTTACTAACTAAGCAAGCCTCTCTGCTGTGAAGATAAGTGCTCTGATGATCTGGTGGGGGTGGTGCTTGGCAGTCTGGAGGCTCTGATGCATTTTAATCAGAATCCTGGCTGTGGGTCCTGTAGGAGAGGAGTAACTGCACAATCATTCCCAGGTGTTCATCATTCTGTGCAGATTTCCAACCCTCCCCTTTCAGAGCGAACCAACTCTTTCTCTACACCTCATCCCCATGGCTTCCATTTTTCAATTAGTTCTGGGTGCACTCAAAAGATTCTTTAAAAGAATGTTTAACTCTGAGCTGAGTGCATCACTAGAGCCTGTGTTCCTCTTCCTTTTGGATGCCTGACTAAGGAGCTCTTCTGACCGTGATAGTGTGTCTTTATTTGTTGTTTTGTTTATTTCTGGACCTGAACATGGCCTGTCAGCTTGGATAAAGCTGCCTGAACCTCCAGCGTGGCACCGGGGGGGATTAACAGCCCAACAGCCATTACCAGGTTGCCTCGTACCCTTTCCTTTCCTTTCTCTCACTTTGCATCTCTTTCTTCTTCATGTTTGGACAGACTGTGAAAGCTTTGCAATCCAGTCCAGAGGGAGAGAGGGGGGGAAAAAACGCTGGCTGCCTAATAATAACAGTCAGTGAGTGTAAGAAAACCCCCATGGTCTATATTTGACACATCACATGTCTGACTGCCCGTCTATTGCAAACCGAGACTAAGTACTTGATTTATAACCCCTTGCTTTATGTTGTTTCTTCTCTCTCAGGGTACATAGGCTGGCGTGGGCATTTTTGCAGAATAGGCACGTTTAAGTGACAGAGACAAAAAGGAAGAAAATAGAATTCCAGTCTGCAAAAACCACTGCAGAACATGACTCCAGCAGAGAGCAGGAGGAGCATGTGGAGACTGCATGGAGACATAACACCAAAACAAGACCTACCTATCTTTACTAAGGTGTCTAAGCCTTATGCATGCAGAGAGCATAGGTACTGCCTGTTTCTGCCATATGTCTGGAAGCAGAGCTATGCCCAGGTTTGTCACTATTTACAGTATTTTCATGCACCTGAGTCTGAATAGGTGTGTCATTCTGGGGACACAGGAGCAGTCTGGGATCGTCACACTAACACATGAAACAGGTGAAACCCAGAAACAGATTTCATTCTTGATGCCATATTTAAAATTCACAAGCAGGAAAAGACAATAAATCAAGAACATGCTGTCCACACTGATACGAACAATTAGCTAAATTATATTTTTCAGCTGCAATTCATGAAAAATTTCAACTTTTCACACTAATAATGTTTAAACCCTGCGAGCACATGACAACCTGCCACCAACGGCAAGGTTTTAACAGGTTTTTCAAAATGTCCTTTCCACAGACATAGCTACAAGCTGCTGCATTGCTTAGACTTTTACACATGAATGTCAGAAGTGTAAACTTGTCAAAGCGTTCATATCATTAACACAACAGCAGCAAACCGTCCTACAATCACAGGTATGTCTTCAGAAGGCCTCTTGCAGAGGGAAGAAGGAACAATAATCTTTATGGAAATAAAAATGATTCTGAGCTTAGAGAAGACAACAGACTAGAATCAGCCAGCTAGAACTCTAATTGGAGTTGTTGGATTGTTTTAAAAGCTACAGTGGACACCCAGTATTTGCAGTGGCTCGGGACCGCTGTGCTCTTAGCTGTGCTCTTAACTGGCTGCTAACACCTGTAATCCAGTAAATTCATTTACAGTCAATTTATTCAGTCTTATTATAAGAAACAAACAATAAGCAATTCATTGAATAATAAATTAAAATCAGCTCAATAATTTCCATTCTGATGATTAATATTTTTGAAGGGCAATTTACAGTGACTTCATAATTCATTTCATTTATGGTTTCTGCTTTTTATTTATTGTTTTTTGATTGTTGTGGGGTTTTTTTTGGATATTTAAAATATCTTCCAGTTCCAGTGTTTAGCGTTTTTCACAAAATTATAGTCATATAATTATAGTAATAGTAATAACATATTACTTGAAAATGGTCTCAAAACAACAGTATTATCGTTTATCGTAGTAATTACTGGACAATTTATCGTCCAGCAATATTTGCTATCATGACAGGCCTAGTTAGATTTGAAGTTATAAAGAACACCAATACTGCTCCTGGAAGACCCAACGGTGCTGTATATTGGCCACATAAAACGTTAAGGCAGGCCGGATTTGGCCTCTGGGCCTTGAGTCTGGCACGGGTCTGTCTTACATGTGAGCAGAAAGCCTTATGCTGCTGTATGTATACCTGAGGTCTTCCTCTCGACATGCTGCCTCAGTTGTGATCTTCGGCGAGTTTTCGCTTTTCCCTCTCATATATATATATATATATATATATATATATATATATATATATATATATATATATATATATATATATATATATATATATATATATATATATATATATGAGCGGCTGGGTAGCTCAATGGGTAAGTCACCTAACCTTCACCCGGGAGACCGGGGTTCGAATCCAGGCCGGGTCGCTTGGTTGAGATATCCAGTGTGGGTCCTTAGGCAAGATCCTTCGCGCTACTGCCTACCTCATGATGAGTGATAAAGGAATACACGCCATGCCGGCTCAGACGTCGCCCGGCCAAACAAGGTCTGCGTCAGGTGCTGGGGAACCAGGGCACCTTCACGAAAAATGGGTTACTGGAACAAGACGGAATTGGGCGAGAGGTGAAAACTTGGATCTGTTGGAATGCTACTACTCAAGTAACCCTAGTCAGAGGGGTTACATGCAAAGAATGCGGGAGGAATGGTTATGTCGACATCCCCATTCAACACTAACTGCCAAACAACTAGTAGCTCAGTGTTCCAACATCCGCAAACGGCAAATGCTGTCACAACTTGAGATAGACGAGGTACAACACAAATGCTACGGCAAGGGGGAGCCAGGACGCCAGGTCAGAGGGGAGTTAGCTTCAACTCCCCACCCGCAGATTGGGTATGCAGCCCCAATAATGAACGAACCATCACAGCTGAACGAGGCAGCAACTGACCTGAGAGGTAGGATCGTGGCCCGAATGAACACCAGGCAATCCCGATGCCAATTACAACGGCTGAGTGAAGTACCATCAGAAAGTCTCATTGAAGATGTGAATGCAGCATTGAGAACGATCCCTACCAACACCATAACGGAAACCAATGAGCTGGTGTACAACTCAGCATCAGTGATCCTTGAGATGCTCGGCTATAGGAGCAACCATGAGATTCAATACCCACCATGGAAAAGACGGTTAGAGGCTAAAATCAAGGTAACAAGGAGGGAAGTGAGCCAATTGTCAGAGATCCAAAGAGGTGCAATCAAAAGACCGGTACCCAAGCGGTACAGCCAGATGCCCATACCTGAAGCGCTCGAAACTGCCAAACAAAGGCTCCAAGCCTTGGCCAGTCGCCTAAAGAGGTACACGAGAGAAAATGAAGCCAGGAGGATTAACCGGCTCTTCTCCACCCAACCAGCTAAAGTGTACTCTCAATGGCAGGGTAATAACAACAGAGCAGACCCACCAAGGCTGGAGACCCAACAGTACTGGAAAGGCATATGGGAAAGGGAGGCGACCCACAACAGCAATGCACAGTGGCTAATCTCTCTACGAGATGACCACAGCAACCTCCCTGAGCAAGCCCCAGTAACTATCACAGTGGCAGATGTCCAAGAAAGAGTCTCAGGTATGAGAAACTGGACAGCACCAGGTCCTGACATGATCCATGCCTACTGGCTAAAGAAACTCACTGCCCTCCATGAGCAGCTGCTACAAAGTGGGACTCACCCTGAATGGTTTACTGAAGGGCGCACAATCCTGATCCAGAAGGATCCCTCAAAGGGTTTGGTCCCATCCAACTATCGGCCAATAACCTGTCTCTCTACAACATGGAAGCTCATGTCAGGCATCATAGCAGCTAAGATAAGTGGGCACATGGATAAATACATGAGTACAGCACAGAAGGGCATCGGCATAAATACCAGAGGAGCCAAACACCAACTCCTGGTAGACCAAACAGTCGCCCGAGACTGCAAAACCCGACACACCAACCTGTGCACGGCTTGGATTGATTACAAGAAAGCCTATGACTCAATGCCACACACTTGGATCATTGAATGCTTAGAGATGTACAACATCAACAGGACTCTAAGAGCCTTCATTGCAGCCTCGATGGGGATGTGGAAAACCACCCTTGAAGCCAACTACAAGCCAATTGCACAAGTGTCCATCAAATGTGGCATATACCAAGGAGACGCTCTGTCCCCACTGCTGTTCTGCATAGGTCTGAACCCCCTCAGCCAAGTCATCAACAAGACTGGCTACGGATACCGACTCAAGAACGGAGCCACCATCAGTCACCTCCTCTACATGGATGACATCAAGCTGTACGCTAAGAGCAAACGAGACATCGACTCACTGATCCACACCACCAGGATCTACAGCACTGACATTGGGATGTCATTCGGACTAGAGAAGTGTGGTCGGATGGTTACACAGAGAGGGAAGGTCATCCACACAGAAGGGGTCTCACTCCCAGAGGGAACAATAGCAGACATTGAGGACAGTTACAAGTACCTGGGAATACCACAAGCAAATGGCAGCCTCGATGAGGTCACAAGGAAAGGAGCCACGGCCAAATACCTCCAACGAGTAAGGCAAGTCCTAAGAAGCCAGCTCAATGGCAAGAACAAGATCCGTGCGATAAACAGCTATGCCTTGCCAGTAATCAGATACCCTGCAGGAATAATAAGCTGGCCAAAGGAAGAGATAAAGACCATGGATGTTAAAACTCGGAAACTACTAACCATGCATGGAGGGTTCCACCCTAAATCCAGCATCCTGAGACTATACGCGAGCCGTAAGGATGGAGGCAGAGGACTAGTGAGTGTGAGAGCCACTGTCCAGGATGAAACATCCAAGATCCATAAATACATCAAGGTCAAAGCCTCAACCGACGATGTGCTCAGCGAATGTCTCAAACAATGGGGACCAGAGGATGAGGTGCTGGAGGAACCATCATGGGAGGATAAGCCCCTACATGGGATGTACCACCGACAAATAACTGAAGTGGCTGATATCAGGAAATCCTACCAATGGCTGGAAAAAGCTGGACTCAAGGACAGCACAGAGGCACTCATCCTGGCTGCACAGGAACAGGCCCTAAACACCAGAGCAATAGAGGCTCAGATCTACCACACCAGACAAGATCCAAGGTGTAGATTGTGCAAGGAGGCCCCTGAGACAGTCCAACACATAACAGCAGGGTGCAAGATGCTGGCAGGGAAAGCGTACATGGAACGTCATAACCAAGTGGCGGGCATAGTGTACAGAAACATCTGTGCAGGATATGGACTGGAAGCCCCGAGATCTAAGTGGGGCACACCCCCAAAGGTGGTGGAGAATGACCGAGCTAAGATCCTGTGGGACTTCCAGATCCAGACAGACAAAATGGTAATGGCGAACCAACCGGACATCGTGGTGGTGGATAAACAACAGAGGAAAGCCGTTGTGGTGGATGTAGCAATACCAAGCGATTGCAACATCAGGAAAAAGGAACGCGAGAAACTGGAGAAATACCAGGGCCTCAGAGAGGAACTGGAGAAGGCCTGGAAGGTGAAGACCACAGTGGTGCCTGTGGTCATCGGGGCCCTCGGGGCAGTCACCCCCAAGCTGGAGCAGTGGCTAAAACAGATCCCAGGAACAACATCAGACATCTCAGTCCAGAAATGCGCAGTTCTCGGCACAGCCAAGATACTACGCAGAACCCTCAAGCTCCCAGGCCTCTGGTAGAGGACCCGAGCTCAGAGGTTGAGAAAGACCACCCGTGGAGGGTGAGAAGGGAATTTTTTATATATATATATATATATATATATATATATATATATATATATATATATATATATATATATATATATATATATATATATATTCATAGAGGTGATAAAGGCTTTAAACACAAGTTCACTTTGACTATGCAGCCAGACACCAGTACGAAACATAAATCCATTTCTGAGGCGCACATTTTCACATCGGTTCTCATCATGAATACACTCCTGAATATAACATGAATGCATTTGACACTGATGCTCTTCTTCTGCACTGCTTCGGTGTAGTTTTTCTTCTATGGTTGTATTGTAACATCTTTTCAGTTGGGAAAATAGCCCAAAATGGCCATGGAAACATTAATCTTTGATGTAGAAAAATATCCAGAGATATAAATATGACCTACAATCTCATCATTATAAGGACAATGGTAAAGAACATACAGTGGACCCCCACCTACTCAGTGTTTACTATTCACAGATTTACCCATTTGTGGATTTTTCTGTAGAACATAATTCCAAATTACTCGTGGAAAATTGGGATACTTGCATATTTTTTTCATAGACCATATTTAAAATATCCAAAAGTAGATGTAGCTTGGGAAGCTAAAATAGCTAAAATAGCTAGTCCCAATGCTACCTCACACACTATTGGCTGGTGTTCACAAAGCAGCCAATCCAGGAGCAATTCATTTTCCTTGGCGCTGATTGGCTGTACCCCCAAGAGAGGAGATCGTGAATGGTAGCTTCTGTGGTAGTGCCATGATGGTTTCCACTGCATATGCATATTAATGCATATTAAAGTATATTTGGTGTTTGAACGATTAAAATACCTAGTCACATGAGAGCATCTCAAGTATTCACAGATTTTAACCATTCGCAGGTGGCTGTGGTCCCTAACCCCTGTGAATACCTGGGGTCCATTGTATTGCCTGGTGATTGATTTATAATGAGATTGGCTCTTCTGGTGAGAGTGAAGAGATAAAGAAAGGACGCTAAGCTAATATTTTGAGGTTGTTTAACAGGTTTAAACAGTGAACATCTGAAGGTAAAAATTAATTTCAGTATAGGAAGTTATGTTTCATAGTTTAGTCTAGTAAGCTTTTTACTTGTGCTTTTTATGGTAGGCTAAGTTACTTGCTGGCATATACAGATAACTGCATTTGGCAGTAATCTGTATAAAAACAGCAATTTGTTCTGTTTTGGGCGCACCTCAACATGAAGTGTCCAACACAGTCATTTCCTGTGTGTCAGAAGAGGTGCCGATCTGAGTGCACTGTTCTTTACGGACGGGTTCGAGACACCCTTTCTCATCAGTATTTTCCTCTCAAGCAGAATTGTTTATTTTCCAAATGAACTGTGCAGGACAACTGTCACTTTAATAGTGGAAAATGTAAAATAAATAAATTAAATTTAAACTTAACAATAATCATAATAAAATCAATATTTAAAAAAAAAATTAAATAAAACAATAAATAAAAAAATTAAATAAGAAAAAGATATTTAAAAATTAAATTAAAAAATTAAAAACATAAAAATAAAAAAATAAAGAAAGGAAAATGTGAGGTGCAGGGCGGTGGCGCAGGGGTAAAGGGCGTGACTCATGTATGGAGGCCTCAGTCCTCTATGCAGCCATCCTGGCCCATTGACCTTTGCCATGTCTTCCTCCTCTCTCACAACCCACTCTCCTGTCTATTCACTGTCAAATAAAGGCCATGACAGCCAAAAAAAAAAAAAAAAAAAGTTTGGAAACGGCTCATCATGGTCTCGTTTATTTATTTATATATATATATATATATATATATATATATATATATATATATATATATCATAGCTGCTGTATGTTTCAAAGCCAAGGCTTGCTTACTACTGAGTGGGGAGGTTGGGGAGCAGGCCGTTCTGACATGATCACCAACAAACCTTGACATTAAATCTTGTGTGAACATATATTTGTGTGCATCTTTGCATATGAATGCTATGAAGTTAATACTAACTCACAATGTACCCAACATAAAAAAGCATCCAAACCAATTCATATTCATGCATTTTCACATCCACAAAGAACTGAACTGATTTATTGCCTCCAAGAAGAAGTAAAAGAATTCCCAGAAGGCAACTGAACCCTCTGCTTCACAGAGAGGAGCTGCAGTTATAACAAAATAAACAAATAAATTGCCATGAATGACTCCAAAGACGAGAACAGAAGTGCAGATCAAAGTGGCTGTGTGCTACAAAAACATCCCTACTATTGGTAAAAAACAACAGGAAGACAAAGAGTGTCTACAAATATTCAGATGTGACAAGATCGGATCACAGATGTTTTGACTGCCTTACGTTTCCCAGAAAACAGGGCTTTTTTAGGGGCCGCTCCTCTGCTCCAGCCCTTTCAACACCAGGAACCGTGTCCAAACCAGAGTTTAGGCAAGAAAACAACCCTGGTACAGAGGTACAAAGGTACATTTCCACTGCCTGAAGATGGGTAGATGGATCCAGAACTAAACTTTCTTCATTGCGACATATGTTGGAAATTATTTCTAACCTAGGTAGCATGTTAGAAACGTGAATATGTCAGTATGTCAACCTTTCATTAAATAGATGCCAAGTGAGTCCAGACTTGGACTTGAATTCCATTTAATTCACAAACACAAAGATTTGAGAATTGACTTTTGCTTTGACGCTGCTGGAGACTCAAGTCTAATTAAACTTTATCTCGTGTAATCAGCAGTGAAAGGTACAGAATGCAGCTCTAACAACTCTTGCAATGCACATATCCTCCTGTTGAAGGGTGCGCTTGATTTGTTCTTCAAGGACCGCTTCTAACCTGCTCATGTTAGCTATAGCTTCATGTTAAGGCTCACAAAGATGTCTCCAACTGAAGTCTGTATTACATGACTTCAGTTTGTACCTTCTATCCATCGTCTTATCTCCAGAGGGCGAGGTACACCCTGGGCAGGTTGCCAGTTCATCACATGGCAACACAGAGACACACAGGACAAACAACCATCCATCCACACTAAAGGACCTAACAGGCATGTTTTTGGAGGAAGCCGGAGTACCCGGAGAAAACTGGGCAGAACATGCAAACTTCCTGCAGAAAGGTCCCAGGCCAGGATTCAAACCCAGGACCTACTTGCTGCAAGGCAGCAGTGCTACACAAAATAAACTGATTGTCAACATCTTGTTCTCTCACTCTCGAACTAGCTGTGTCACTACAAAGATAGTTCCCATTTATAAAATAAATAAAATATAAATAAAATTTAACAAGCACTTCCTGTTGCGTTTATTCAGAAATGTAACTCCTCTTCACTCACTACACTGCAGCTCTCTCCTATGTTATAATTCCCTAAATTTTTAAAAGACTTGGGAAGAATTATTAAAGAGATCAACAGTAAACAGTAACCTACAACAATGCAGTGATCCAGGTAGACTGGATGGAATGCATTAGATAACAATAGGCTTATTTCAGTCATTAGGGCTGTCAAAATAATCAATCTTTCAATAAAATTGATACTAAAACATCTGCATTCTTCAAAGATCCTCATTTGCTTCAAAACTGATACAAACTGATCCATTCATATTTGCCCAAACTGTCACACTTCTTCTGTTATTGCAGTAGCGCAGGGATAACAGACACTCAGCCCTTCTCAGTCAATCAATCTTTATTTGTATAGAACTAGTACATACAAAGTGCTTCACAGGTAAAACAGGCAAACATAATAAAATAAAAGAATATAAAAACACAAGCACAGAGAATAAAATAAAGCAGAAAGAAATAGTAACATAACCATCCTAAAAGCCGAAGAAAAGTTTTTAGAAGAGATTTAAAATTACTCAAGCTTCTGGTGGAGCTTATAGTTAATGGGAGACTGTTCCACAATTTAGGGGCTACCAGTTTAGTCTTTGGAATAACTACAAGCATTTCGTTTTCAGATCTTAGCATCCTACAAGGACAATATTTATGTAAAGATCAGTGAGGTAAGACATGCCAGACCATTTAATGATTTAAAAGCCAAAAGGAAAATCTTAAAAGTTATTTGAAAAGAAACAGGCAGCTAGTGTAAAGAGGTTAAAATGCGGGCGATGTGCTCACGTCCTCTTTTCCCAGTTTCAGGGGCAGTTTGAGGAAGATGGGGCTTAATTTTGTTCTCCTCCCCACTGACCTGCTGCTGGAGGTTTTAATCCTGCTGACATGGTGAAAACATCCAGGAGAAAGGAAAAAAAAGAAACAAAACATGTGACCCTTTTCAGCAGGCAAAGCAAGCAAAACCGCTGAACAGAGGTACCTTCCCTCTGAGGTAGACAGACAGGAAAAAACGAAATACCGAAGGATGCAACAAGCTAGCTGTGCTAACGCTACAAGCTAATGCTACAACAATGATGTTTGAGAGCAACTTAAAAAGGTCAGTAATGGAGCTGAGGAATCAATTATATTGATTAATCAGTTTTTGTTTTTAAAGATTTAATTAAAGATTTAATTTTTGGAAAATCTGGATTTTTTTTCACTAATGCTCTCTTTGTGTTTCCATAGTTCAGAGTGATGTCCGCTTGCCAATGGCGGCCATCTTGTTTGGCAAGCATTTTTTTTTCCAGCTTCTATCTATTTGGACTTTGAATTCAGATCAAATCTACAACAGAATATTGGGGCCAGGCTACAATTTTTTTTAATCAAAAATAAAGTCAAAATGTTACAAAAATACAGCCGAAATAATACGAAAATAAAGTCTTAATATTATCACAATAAAGTTGTAACATTAGAAGAATGAAGTAGTATTTTATGAGAACTCCAACATGAAAAATAACAAAAAAAAAAAAACGTAATTATCCAAGCTTTTTTATCCTGATTTTAAGATGTTTCTCTGGTAAAATTGCATCTTTATTCTCCTAATATTATGACTTTATTCTTGCAATTAAACAAAAATGATCACAGCCTGACCCTAATACAACTCACAACAGGGATGATTGAAATATAAACCACATTTCAAAAATATATTCTGTCATTTGTAATTTCTTTTTCAGGAAGGAAAGTGAGAGGAAAAAAAATTAATTAAAATTGGAAATAGGATCTGGTATGAAAAAAATTGGAGATTTTATTTTTAAGCCATATTGCCCAGCCCCGTAAATAGAATAGAAATAAGTGACAGGCAATCAAGGCATGTGAGTTCATGCAAAGAGAAAAGTATTAAAATATATTTGAAAAACTAAATTGAGAATAACACTTTTATTTTCTAGTTATTCTGGTCTCTAAGCTAAAAAGTGAATTTAACAATTTTGAAAGCAATAATGTGTATCTTTGACACTGCAACACAACGGTAGACATAGATGTGTGTGTGCATATGTGTATGCATGTATGTATACATGTATTTCTCTTTTTTTCCATTTATATGCAACTACATAGACATCAGCTTAATGTGATTGCTGTACTGCCATCGATGTATGTGCCTTATTTAAAAGCTAAATAAAAACAAAATAAAAAAAAAGAATAACATACTGTACAGTAAGGGCAAAACTACAACATAAAACACTATGCAGAAAATAGCAGACTCAGATTCAAAGGAATGTATAACTATTAGGATATTAGGTTTTCTAGAAATGTAAAAAACGTTCATGTGTATTTGTGCATTTAAAATAACAGACTATTTATAATAAATGAAAATAAAGCTCCTGTATCTGGAGCAATGAAGCAGTAAACCTCAAGTCGACATAAGCGCATGCTATCCGTTTAAATGTTAGCTTCATGGACACGGAGAGCCCAGTCTGTCGGCTCCGTTCTATTGCAGTACGAATTACCTCAGGAAAATCTCAATCAACTGGCGGCTCAGTCGGCTACTGAACAGTGAAGCAACAAAACAAACCGATGCAACCTACTGAATTGTCTCGTACTGATCAGTTATGCCCTAATTAAGGGAATTAAAGTATTGTAATTTTGTAATGAATCATATTTTCGCTACAAAGAACCATGTACCTTCAAAAAAATATTGCTGCAGTATTGAAAATGGCATCAAGTATCAAGTGTTTTTGTTAGTATTGGTGTGAAGTTTGAAATTTTAGTGTCATGATAATCCCAGTCATTAGAGACGTTTAATCAAGATGATGAGTCCTTATGTGCTCAGACACGATGACATTTTAGTGCCATAAAAGCCACAGATCAGCAAGAGACTTGAATTGAGAAAAACGCCCAGTGAACATCTCTGCTGTGATTCTGAGATGACCTCTGGTTCAGGCGCCCAGCTGGCTGCAGGATTTAAAAGCATAGACAGAAATGTTTTGGAAAACAAATTAGCTGGAAGGATGAGCTCCAAGTTCTCCTGATATCTGTTAGAAAAGAATGATGACAAGGAGATGTCTGAAACACACTTTATGTGCAGAGCTTCATGCCAGCGCTGCAGCGCCCTGACCAAAGGCCACATGGCTGGAAATACTGGGTCGGAACCTTCCTGACATCCCATCTGCCTGCAGCTACATCACCACCACTGTGTCACCTGGATGCTCTGAAAAGGCTTGTTCAACCCAGAGTTCCTGCTTCCTGACTGCGACCTCTATTCCACCTGTTTTCTAATGGTTAACACTAAGACTATACCGCTGATTAAATGCGTGACAATTGAAATGTTACTGAAACATACTGTAATATCCCACCAAACATTGTTTCCAAGCAGTCGTTTGTGATTGTTCTATTTCACACACTAATACTGCAATGACTTGTGATTCAGTACATTGTGCAGCTGTAATATGAATACAAACAATGTTTGCTTTTGACGCTGACTGACTGGAGGTCAGTTGTACGTCCTGTTTCACTTCTAAAAGCAAACTGCAAGGCAGGCAGGAAATACGTAGAGCTCTGTTTAGGTGTGCATAAATGAAGTGTTCTTAACATGTCACTGAAAATATTCCTTCTTTTCATCTACATGCATTGGCAGCTCCAGGGCCGAATTTACAAGGATGTGGGCTCCTGGGCTGGAGCCAGTTTTGGTGCCCTATCCACTAAAGAAAAAAAATATTTTACTAATGCAAATAACATAGTCCTATACATGATGCACTGTATGTTTAATATGTCCCCAGAGTGGTAGCTCCATGTTGTTCCCAAAATTGCTATAATTTGATCATTTTAAAATACTTGAGTGTTGTTGATACTCCTAAAAATGCCAAAATATTTATATAATTCATCTGGACCTATGAGTTTTATATAAAGTACAATGCAAAACACGTATCTATTTAAAAAAAAAAAAAAAAAAAAAAAAGTCTTCAGGGTTCTAGACTAACTTTTTGCACTGGTTACACTGGTGCGCCTAAATTTTTTTTAAGGTGCACCAGCACAAAAGTTAGGTGCACCCAAATTTTCGACCACATCGCATTATTTAACATCGCAGTTTTACGGTTCATATTTTAAATCACTGTCCAAACAAGGTCATATTGACATATAAATGATGATTTAATCGAGTAAACATAAAGTTCTTTATTTCAAGTGGAACTATTGAGAAAGTGTTTAAAGAGCTTCTATGAGCTGAAATTTAAACATCTCAATAAACATCTCAAACAAAACACTCCATTACATTCAAGCCATTTTTCTGATGAAAAATTATTTCTGACTTGAACTTAGTAAAGGAAGTTTTTCTTTTGCAGCATTAAACTATATTATGTCAATGTCAATGACGTATTATCTCATGTCAGCCTGTACTGATGATCTGTTGCTGCCATGCAATGTGTCTTATAGATGCATTGTGCAAATGCACTATTGCCAGTGTCCTGCCAAGATAGTTTTCCCTGACAGAGTTTAATTCTCTGCGTCAGGAGCAAGAACACAGGACCTGTCTCATTTCCTACCTACTTACTTCTTGATCAAATGACTTGAAATCTAGATCTGCCAGAAATATGAATAATTTTAGGAGCAACTTTGTTCAGTTTTTATTTGACTACATTTTGTGTTCAATATGATTCATTCGTGGGTCTATCTAGCTATAAAATGTATTATAGTGGGGGGTGGAGGAGTTCCCAGCAGATAACATTTGGTGACATAAAACAATCAGAACCAATAGGAATTTTTATAGGACATCTTGAAAGCTGTCCACTTGTTATGAACAACGTATATTGATCGTAAATATTTATAAATCGAGTTTACAGAGACGTGATTGTCCTCTTATTAGGCAGACGTTCTTGGTGTGTTGGTTAAAACATCATTATATCACATCTGCTTGATTGGCGGCGCAGTCCACAGGACCGCGCTCCTGATACAGGAGAAACCAACAACTTCCTCGGTACGACACTCTTCACAGTAAACACCGTGCATTATATTTTCAGCTTTATTGTATCTTAGTAAGACAGCCGCTTACTGTCCTGGTCGAGCCGCCGTCTACGAAACGTCAACACTTCTCCCGTGTGATTTAATTCCAGTGGCTCTGGCTCGGAGTCGATCATATAGGCTCGTTATCTGATACCGAACCACAGTTTAACAGAACCTGGGATGTTGATAACTCCGTCTCAGAGCATTGGGGATGATTTTTCGGACGCCTCCGACCTCAACTTTTCTATAATTTATCTCCTCAGCCGCTGCATTCGCACTGTTTACCTGCCTAGCCTAGCCTAGCCTAGCCTAGCCTAGCCCAGCTGCTCGCCTCTGACTGCAGGAGACAGAAGTAGACACGGGGAGACTTTCAGTGTTGTCATACATTATGGTCGTGGAGATTTTTTTTTTTTTTTTTTTTTTTTTTTTTGCACCGATGAGAACTGAGATTTTTTTCCAGGTGCACTATTGAAAAATCTGGTCGCTTTTGCGACCAAACTGGTCACACTCTAGAGCCCTGGTCTTTGCATGTTTCTGTTTGTGATGGTAGGAAAGAAAATTATTTTTCCTGGCATGTAGACAGAGTCTAATGGTTGTCATGGAGATGTGATGAACCCAAGACTGCAAGTCTCCAACAGAGAGCTTTAGAGCGGTTTTCCCCTCCCTTACCTCCCCCCTCACGGTGTGTAAGGGAGGGGATAAACGTGGATCTTAAAGGGATCCACTGTACTGGTGTGAAACTAATTAAAAACAAATATTTAACTTTGTTTCTAAAGACAATACGAATATATTTTCATACAGATTTATGGTGGGATAAAAATAAACTGCCTAGTACTGTATTTAAACACAAATTAAAATAAAATGAATGTGTTCAGCTGCATTTTTTTCCATTCATTTCATATTTGACACTGGTCCCGCTCCCGTTCTACACATGCAACACTGAAGCATCTGCTGCAGCTCTTACCTGCAGTCCTCCAAGCAGTCCCAGTCCCAGGGACAGCGCTGCCTGTGCGGCTCCGTGAGGACAGTCCGGGGGTTAGCTCATTCGGGCATCATCAGCTCGTCGGTCCGGAGCCCGAACCTGCAGACGGGAGAACCCCGGAGGACACGGAGGACACGCCGGCTTGTTCCGTTACAGAAAGCCCATCTCACCGTGTCTGCTGCTGGTCCCGGCCGGCCGGGCTGTCAGGTGGACAGAGAGGGAAACGGAGACAGAAACACGGGCAGTGGAGCTGCTTAGAGGAGAGAGAGGGGTCTGGCTACAGACTCTGCGGAGCTCCGCAGGAAGCGGAAGCAGCTCCAGAAGGCGTTGGACAGACTGTTTTTTCTCCTTTTAATTATCTGGCTGTCAGAAAAAGCAGCCATTACTTATAATGATGTGACTTTTTTTTTTTTTTTTTTTTTTTTTTTTTTTTTTTTTTTTTTTTTTACAGGATTTACAAATTTAAACAAAGATTATATAAAGATAAACAGACATACAAATATAAATGTCTGGTTATCATTGCTACAACGCCCCCTGCTGCTTGGGCATATTAACATGTGACAAGTGACGCTCTGACTGATTTCTGAAGGGAGATAGTGACTACTTCATCAATTTTGTTTTAATATATATGAAATAACAATAAATTGGCTGCTATCTAATTATTATAAAATAAGATATAATGTCAGAAACCCCCCGTACTCTTTTTATTGAAATTAATTTTGCATAAATATCCCTATGCTCAGGCATGCACTGTTAAACCGGCCTGCAGAGGAAAATAAAATGTTTGACTTTGATGAAAAAAACAACAACATAACATTAAGCTAAATATTTTATTTACAAATTCAGTTAAAACTAAACAAGCAATACTTTTTTGTATGTGTGTGATTTTCTTAGTGCACTACTAATTTATACAGATTCAATTCAGTTCTTCCAGAGCACAAATTTAAAACAGAAAGTCGACATATACATTCTACTTCAATTCTAGTCATTAACAAATGCAGTCAAGTTGAGTTTATAATTCAAATGGTTGGAGAGTTATCCAAGGAAACCCAGCAATCCTTCATGCTGAGCATGCATGTAATGATAGAAGAAGAAGAAGACGACAGTGGAGAGTTAAACTCCTCTTTAACACGAGGTAACTTCCAGCAGAACCAGACTCAACATAAGCACCCATCTGCCACAACCGACTGGGGGTTTGAGAAGACAGAGCATACGCACACAAACAAACATAGAAACACTGATTCAAGAGTGCTTTCTATGTTAAAGGGAAAAAGAGTAGCTCCTTTGGTGGCTTCATCTGGTCCTGGCCGTGGAACACTGGAGCAGGTCTTTAACCCCACATCAGCTGCCTTCGTCCTTAAATAAGGACCATCTGGTTGTTCCCAGAGGATCCGTCCTCACTGTTTGAACGCCACAGTATAATTTTTAACACATCCTTTTAATGATTCATTTAAAAAGAATCAGCAACATCCATGTTATTACTGTTGGCTCTATTGGTTTGCCATTGGTCTGCTAATAACTACACAGTATTTTTGTGTTATAATCTAGTATAGTATATTATAACTATTATTGTTGATGTTACTCTTGTTTTTTATATATTTTTAATACCTGGAATTTTTTTGTGTGAATCCGATGCTGCTGTTATACCTGAATTTCCACTCTGTGGGACAATAAAAGCTATTTCTATTTTATTATACTCCAGCTTGTAAATTATTTGCCATGTAAAATTATCATTTTTACCAAAAACATTGATTGATCAGGTCAGTGATGGTGGATTGCTGTTATTTTTAATATGCTATATATAAGCTGATGCACATGCATCACCTAAAAACTTAATATATAATTGCCATTTTTGTTTACTGTAGGATTTTATTAAACTATCGGACTAAAAAATGTCTTTCCTGTTGAAAGCATGTGATTAAAACTAAAATTGGAAGGGACATGAATTTAAAATTAAATCAGATTTTAACTTGCCTTTAATATCTGTATTTTGACACCTATTTCTTTTATACAATGCATTGTAAGGCATGTTAAGATCTTCTAAAGCAACTTCTTTAGGTGTTTTTATTTCCTGTCTTTGTTTTGACAACTTGTAAATCATTTTAGATATCCTTGTCTATGGATTGTGCTGTAGAAATAAACTCGCCTTACCCTATAATAATGCTCATGCTTTCATGTCAGAAATTACTGATATATTCTTTTACTGCTGTATTTGCATGTATATGCATACTGGGCCTTCTATTCCCTGGATAATTTTGCCATAGCAACCAGTCCATTCATTTGCTTCCTCCATGCTGGATTACAGTAATCCTGTTAAATGTGCAAATGTGCTAATTGCTAAACAACAACATGCAGGAGAAGACTCAAAATGACAAAGTGATCCACATATTCCCAATAAGATGTTCTATATTACTAGTCACTTTCAACAACTGACCTTTTATTTGAGCTACAGCAGAAAATGCTGTTGTGCAACAGTGTTCTTTAACATAGTGTTGCTTCTAAAAGCTTCTAAAATAAAGGGAAATCAAAAATAATAACATTAGTCACAGTTTGAGCTGTCAATTCAGAAAGCATCATGCCAAAAGAAATGATCTCCAAAGTTACCACAGCTTTTCCAGATGTCAAAAAACTTGAAATTAAGAAATTCAAAGAACAAGCCTGCATTTCTTTGTGGGACTACATGCTGACTTGATTATTGAGGTGGAAGGAATCTTGAGAAAAGAAGGATACATTTTGAAAGAAAAGAGAAACAAAGCGGGTCTCGGTCATTCGCTGTGTCTTCAAACATGACAGTTACCCGAAACCTACAGTGGTCCCGGTTAGGAACCACCTCCAGAAGATTGAAGGTAAGGCTTTTGACTGGCCTGCACAAACCCTGACTCTCATTGGTAGTGCCAAAGACCCCAAGATCCACATCAGAAGGCCGTTAAATGTGGAAGAGCTTCAGCGAATTGTCAAAGAAGAATGTGTCGTATCTTGATGTGCTGAGTGCAGCTGCACTTGACTGGGTGTGACTCTTCTCTTGTCACAGGGCAGGGCTGGCAGGCGCTGCTTCACTGGCTGCACCTCATCTCAGCTCATTAGGAGGAAGGATTTGAAGAGTGGCAAGACCAGAAATGACTCGAGTCACCAGATTATTCTTGTATCCAGATGGTGATCAGGCTCACTCAAATGTTTTCTCATCATGCTCAGGTCATGTTGTGAATCTGTACCCCAGACTTCCACCCTTCACGGCAGCTTTCAGAGCTTCCTTTTTGTCTTTCCTTGAAAAAGCAGGTAGTGACATATTCAGTCTCCTCATACCAAACACTCCCTCAAATTCCTCAATGATTTTTGCTCTATTTCCTGGAAACCACCCACCTGCATCCTCTCCAACTTTCACCGAAAGACCCACCTGGAAACCTCTTCAGGAGACACTGACTCCATCTTGTGCTTGCCAACCTCAGCCACAGCAAGAAACACAGTATTCTTTGAGACCATCACCCATCAAGACAGCAATAACACAGTTTCTATTCATCCTCTTCATCTCTGGACTCTCACTAATTGACTGATCTTCCCTTCTTTTCGGTTCCTCTCAGAAATCCCCTGTGGAACAGAAGAACAGACATTGCTAGGAAATACATCTTCCCGTTTCCTTGTTGTTCTGCTTGAGAGTCTCAGAACGGAAAAAAAAATCACAAAGGAGTTTCAGCTGCCTGTGATTTAGTGATAAAATGAGTATAAAGACAGAAATGGATGTTTTTAGTTGATGAGTTGACAAACACACTTTTTTTTCAGTGTTTCACCTCATTATCAGGCTGAAAAGCAAACAATAATTCGTTTTTGGAACTGTGTATCAGGGCACCACCGAGGGCCAAATTACAGCAACGCTGCCATCTAGAGTACGAACAATGAAACGCAGCAGCATGGTGGATGCTGACTGACAAGTTAAAACGTATCCAACGTGTTTAAGACCGACATATAAAAGTTTGATCCCAAATTATAAAAGATTTAGAATAAAAATTTGTCTGAGACAGACCTGAAGTCATCAGAATAAGAGACTAGAAGAAAACATGTTTTCCTTTATGATTAATGATACACTCACTCTTCTTCCTGAAGTGTCTTTGCACTAGTGAGAACATGTCTCTGTAAGGCACTGATTGTTTTCAAAGCATATTTTTTTTTACATGATTTCTATTGTTCTCACCCTTAACAGAAAGGTTGTCTAGGCAGCCAATCAGAGAAAACAAGAGTTTCAATAAAAGCTTGTTAAGATTCTGTCATCAAGACCAAAGGACTTTAACTTCCCCGATAAATAAATCCTCTATCGACTCTTTCTGACAATTGTTTCTGTGTTCTTATTCGATTTAAGATGGTCATCTGTTCCTAAATATTTGTAGTGGTCCATCATTTCAACTTCCTCACCATGTGTGATGTGGGGTTTTGTTCTGTCTAATATCAGTTAGCATTTCCTTAGGCTACTTTAAAACACCTTTAGGTCCAGACAATTATCACACCAAGCCAAAGCACAAATGATGAGAGCACAGGACCATGACTAACCTCCTCACCATGAAGGAGAGGGAACACCAGGTCTCTCAGTTAAATCTAAGAATGTAATGTAACCACAATAAGTGTCCTCTGTTGGACCTCTGCAGCTGTCTGCAGCCAAGAAAACAGTGAAGACAGGACACAGCCCTGAGGTGCTCCTCCGTTTGAAGTGTCAGACAATTCCGCAGGACAAGCTGAACTCTGTTGAGGAAGAAACTCAAAACTCATGATCAGAGAGGAATGTTTATTGCTTTTTTTTTTTTTTTTTTTTTTTTTTTTTTACCATAGTACAATTATTATTGATGGAAGTCACTGTCTTAAAACCTGTCCAGTAGAGGTGGCCAGATAGATCCAAAATATCAATAACATCAATACCAAGTTAGTATCAGTATCAGATCAATATTAGTGTGGAAAGATTGATACTTTGGTTTCAGATTCCCACTTGAAATTTTATTTTATTTTTGTATTGTAGTTTCTCAACTCTGCCTCAAAAACAATTGCTTGATTTTTAAATGATAATTTTTTTGCACTTTGTTAATCTAAGAAAAAAATGCATACACATTTGTTTTGTAAATATTAAAATGATTAACATAAACAACAGAAAATTATTATTTATGTTAATCATGTTAATATGTCACTAAAGTATTTTGTAGAAACTTTGTTCAAATTCTGTCCTTCCTTTCAAAGGAAAAAAAAAAAAAAAACACAAAAACACCTGGATGTTAGAAGTCCGATGATATATTCAGCTTCAATAACAAAAAGTATTGGTATCTGCAATGCTGGCCCCGTATTTACTTGGTATCGGATCGACACCAAACTATGCAGTTTTGCACACCTCTACTATGTCTTATGTCTCCCCTGCTGAAAAGTTCTTTTATCTTTTTCCTATATTTACCTTTTTCTTCCCTTATTTCATTTTGGACCTTTCTACATACCTACATTTCCTCTGTAAGGCTGCACCTGAGTAGGAGAGAGAACACATGGGACCCTGTGAGCTAGAACTGCAGAGGCCTGTCATCGTTTCCTGGGTTTTCAACAGAAAGACCAAGTTTCCCCCATTGTAAACAAAGGATTCAGAATCTTTATGAGGACCACAGGTTTCATATTTTTCCTTACCTAACTAATGCTGTGGTCAAGAAGCATTTACGTTTTCTCTCCATTACCCAGCTGTGATGTTTGTCACCTATCAGCATGTGGATTACAAAGTTCATAGAGCAGAAGACACAGTATGAAATTCTATTGAAATAAATATTGTTTTATATATATATATATATATATATATATATATATATATATATATATATATATATATATATATATATATATATATATATATATATATATATATTGTTAGGTATTTGTGTCTCTTTATTTGCTTGTCTATTTTTCCCACAAAATCTTTTTTCCTGTTCTAATATTTTATTTGGGACCACAAACCTCCAAAGCTTCAGAAATCATTATTTAGGAAAAGCTCAAAGGGTGTTCTGAAACTGCCAAATTTACAGCACTCTATCTGGACAGCCAGTATGGACAAGGTTGTACTTCGGGTTTCATATTGTGAAACCCAGTGGTGTAAACTTCAATTACAATATTGTTATTTTTCTTCCTTAGTAGTCTTAATTTGTCATTCAAGTTGATTAAAATCTAAAAATCCCATAGTAATATCTATATTAGGAGTTTGGCAACAAATTAAGGCACCACATGGTTGGTATAGGGCTGCATGGTGGTAGCACTATTGCCTTGCAGAAAGAGGGTCCTGGGTTCGAAAGCCAGGTCTGTCTGCATGGGGATAGGGTGTTGTCTGTTTATGCTCCAGCTTCTTCCCACAGCCAAAATCATGACCATTAGGTTAAGCAATTTAAATTGCCTGTCAGTATGAGTGTGTGCCTGGTTGTTTGCTCTGTGATTGGAGCACGATGGGCCAGTGACCTCTCCAGGGTGTCCCCCTGCCTCTCGCTTAATGACCACTGGAGATAGGCTTAGGTCGACAGTAGTCCAGTTGGTACAGTTTGAAATAGTTCAGAGGGTGCACGACTGTTAAATTCAATTGGCACTATATAAATGGACTGAATCTTAGATAGATAGATAGATAGATAGATAGATAGATAGATAGATAGATAGATAGATAGATAGATAGATAGATAGATAGATAGATAGATTCAGTAAGCAAGAATGTTTTTTAAAAGTCCATTTATTTCAGTAACTTCATCACAATGTAAAACACAACACATGGAATAATACCACACAGACCAGTTGTTTCAAGCCGTTAGTTTTTGTTAACCATGATGATTTTCTGTTTACAGCTAATGAAAACATTACCTTTAAGATTAGATGACATCAATCAATAGAAAAAAATGTTTTAACAAAGAATGTTGGCTTTATGAAAAGTATGTTTAATATCTACTTAGAGGCTGTTATTTTCAAAAGGTACTTTTAATCTGATAAACGAGCCTCATTGGAACGCATATTCAAATCTAATGAATGTGACTGTATGCCTTTCTATGTGTGTGTATAGGTATGTACATGTGTGTATGTATACATATGTAAACTTTTTCACTCCATGTTGAAGTTTCTTTTCTATTACCAACTGGATAATGTAAATAACTATTGCTCTCTCTCTCCACCTCTCGGCCAATGAGCTAGGCACCTGCCAGCCCACGACCCTTCAAAGATAAGCGGGTACAGACATTGGATGATTAAATTAAATATTCATAAATGTCTTTTCAAATTCAAATTCAGAAATACTTTATTTATCCCAAAGGGAAATTAAATGTTGATGTAACTCATTTAGTCAAGGAGTTATTACAAATGGTGATGGCTGTGGGCAGGAAAGATCTCCTGTAGCGGTCCATTTTACAACCAATCTGAAGAAGCCTCTGACTGAAGAGACTCTGTTTTCCAATGACAGTCTCATGAAGAGGATGTTCAGGGTTGACAATAATTTTCTTGATTTTATGCAAAATCTTTCTTTGCATCATCAACTCCAGAGGTTCCACAGTCGTCCCCAGAAACCTGACCGAGTTCCACTAGTTCTTTCTGGAGGAATGGGCCGGAACTCCAGCAAACTACTGGGAGAAGCTTGTGGAAGGAAACCCAAAAGGTTTGACCCAAGTCATACAGTTTAAAAGACAATTATCCCTGATACTGACCAAATGTATGTGAACTGTTGAATTCAAAGAAAGTTTAAAAAAATCTCTATAAATATTCTCGTTAAGTTTTCTGGCATTTAGCAAATAGAAATATTTTTGGTAATTCTAACTGACCTAAAACAAGAGAAGTTTGGTCTGATTTAACTTCAGACAGTGAGAAGAAATGTACATGTGTGTTTTTATTCTGTGTTTGTAAACTTCTGGTTTTAACTGTACATGCTGGCCCTACTCGTCTCTTTAGGAGTTTTGGCTGAGGGTTTGTGAAGACCGATACACCTAGCGTACACAGTCCCTGTCTGTCCCTGCCTGCTTGATGATCTCACAAACATTGGTCATCATTATGGTTGTGCATCCAGTCTCTGTGCTATGAGCCTAAACTTAAACTCAGTTAGTGCATCTAAGCTGCCAGATTGCTGCACCATAATCATATAATAAACTCTACTTGATCAGAAAGTTTATAAGTTCCTGCAAATAATTTTTTATTTTAATGATGTTACATTACTCATGAAATATTGTCAAACATGACGATACTGTTGTCCTTGGTTAACAGATAATTTAATTTAGTAAGGGAATCATTTTTTATTTATGTTTTTTTTTGTCATGAATCAGTTTGCTCATTATTTTCTCAATTTACTGCCACTGATTTTCTGCAGGTTTTGAAGCTCAGTTCCTCTTGCTGGTTGTTCTGGCAAAAATAACACTTTAAAAAAAAATGCTGAGAAACTAAGAGTCTTAAACAAGTAATTTGGCCACATATGTAATTTAATTAATTTATGCTTTTTTAACACCATTATCCCACAACAACTGATCCAGAAACTGGAGAGGCTGGGTCTGTACACATCTCTCTGTAACTGGCTACTGGAATTTCCCACATACAGACCACAAGCAGTCCAGGTTAGAAGCATCACATTCAGCACCATCACACTGTGCACAGTAGACCCCCAAGGATGTGTGATCAGTCCCCTATCGTTCACACTGCTGACCCATGACTGCGCGCCTCATTACAGCACACTACATTAAATTTGCACATGATGTGTCTGTGATGGGCCTTAATAACCCTCTTAAGACCAGTGAGAAAGTACACATGCCAAATCCTGTCAGTGGCAACGGGTTGGTAATAAGAGGGTTTTAATAACAACAAGAACCATCGCGCCCTGTGGTGTAAGTCAAGCAACATTCGACTAAACATGATCAAATCAAAGGAAATTATCATTAATTTCAGGAAAACACAAACCAAACAGCACAGACCTGTCCTGGTCAAAGAACACCACATCATTGGCAAAGAAGGCCCAACAATGTCTCTACTTTTTGCAAAAAATGTAAATAGCAAAAGCTCTATGAGGCATCACAGTGTGGCCTGGCACCATCAGAGACCAGAAACATCTCCAGCGTCGGGTGACGGTCAGCAGAAAAGATTCTTGGTGTCTCATTCCCTTCCCTCACAATTATCTACAACAATAGACTGGCCCCCAGAAGACACAGAACTTGTTGGATACATCAATTTTATGTGCTGCAATCCAATTAATCTATGAAGTGTATAACTACACAGGGGATTCTGGGTTTACTGTTTTCATCATTGCAACCATGACCAGTAAGTTAAAGGGGAGATGTAAGGTGTGACCAAGGCTCAGGGGGGATGCTGGTCTGATTCCTTGTAAGTAGAGGAACATATCTAACTGTTCGTCCCTGGATGTCGCTGTGCGCTTTACACACAATGGCACATGTCAGGTCTGGGAGGAAATTATGCAACACCACTAAGACATAAAGTGTACTGCTTATCATTACATTGGAGGACATATCGATAGACTAATGGGACGTTATGCTTTACGTATCCCTATAATATATTGTAAATCAAAATTATCAAGTCACTATGAGCTGAACAGTTGTATTAAACTCAAGCTGCTTGTTTATCCTGCTGCGGTCTTTTGCCATCAAAAGAGTCGGTTTGACGTCAGAGCTGAATGCGGTTGATGATGCTCCTGCGCTGCGTTCAATAACATCTGGTAAGAACTTGTGGTTTGGCTGATGTCCTCAGAATCAGGAAGTTTGAGAATTGAATACAATGAAACAGAGTATTTGTCGATTCTGTTGATTAAAAAATGTGAATTGATTTAAAATACAATTTTATTTTCTCCATGAGGTTGAAATAATGCATATTCTTTGAATAGC
The DNA here is from genome assembly GCA_014839685.1 of Anableps anableps. Classification (NCBI taxonomy): domain Eukaryota; kingdom Metazoa; phylum Chordata; class Actinopteri; order Cyprinodontiformes; family Anablepidae; genus Anableps; species Anableps anableps. The sequence continues at coordinate 35,937,612 of CM026072.1, forward strand.
ATGGGAATAGCTTAATATCACTGGACCACTTTTAAATAATTCCGAGCAATTAAGGATATCTGGAAATATCGACACTATGTTAAGCACCTGAACGTCGCATCTCAGACCCCCCTGCCCAGGCTGGGAGGAAACTGCCATTCCGAACAGCGCAGCCGTTGCTAACGATGCGATGTCCAGTCTTACGGATGAATCCTGGGTTTAGGGGCTTCATGGGTGCCGCGGTCACCGAAAACAAGGTGCGCTGTCCTTTTCTTCCCCTTCTGATTTATTATAAATACGAGCAAATATCGGCCGCGAGCTCCGGTACTAGGTGAAGACCAGATTCATAATTTAATGGGTGCCAAAGAGGCTGAGGAGCGGAGCGTAACGAGCCGCAGGAACTCTAGCATGCTAACAGCTACATGCTTCCAGGAGCTAACAGTGTAATATCTGAGGCTGCGCTGTCTCAGAGATCGTTTGGCCGGGGCGGTGTGACACCGCTGGTAATGGCTTTGTGTGACTGTTAGTGTGAGCTTGAGTCTAATAAAGAACTGTACTGAACAGCGATTGATCTTTAAGCTAGCGCTTTAAATCAATGAATACCGGGGCTAGCCTGTGCTGATGTTAGGTTAACTGTAATTTTAACTGGGCTAGCTGACTATTTAGCTAGCTCTGCCAACATTTCCGTGCTTGGACGGTGTCTGTTTTGTCGTTTATTTCTCTTAAAATTTAGCTGGGGTTCCCAATAGGAGGCAGCGGATGTGGAGTAGCTCGTAGGCTAATGCAGCTGCCATCCTGTCAAAACAAGCCCAGCCTCCTCACAGCGACCGGAAACAGAGACTTGCTGTGGAATATAATTGTTTCAGTTGCGGTCAGACGTTGACATCAGCTCATAAATATAATTCGGTTTGTGCTTGTTAGTATTTATTCTATCCATACTTTTTCTAGACTGTAATAATTATACAACAGACGTCATTGGTTTTTATAAACAAGAATTGGGCGCAGAAGTTAAAGTTTGTGAATGTTGAGGATCAGAATCACAATAATACGTACAGTTGAATGTTACGGATCATTGTCCAGTTGGAGCTCTTCATGTTGACAACACCTCTGTCAGCTAACTGTATGGGGGAGCTGTTCGAACTTATAGGTAGTCCCTATTTATTGCATCCAATTTGTGAAGTGCACCTGTAAATTCTTTTTTGCTCTTACTTTTTACTCTCAGACAGTTATGTGTTGCCATGCGACAGGCTATTGTTTTGACAACTGGGAGCAGCTGATTAGCATCTCAAGAAGTCAAACAATGCCTGAACTATGAACCCAGATCTCAGAGGAGTTGAAAAGGAGGCTTCATGGATGCAGAGAGAGGAGGAGGAAGTTGAAACTGTCTCTGCCATCCATCATAATGGGCGAGGATCATATCCCCAACTCGAACATCTGTCTGCCTGTCTTTCTAACTGTGCTGCCAGACAGATTTAAAGAGCAGCAAAAGCAAATGAGGTGGATTAGCAGTGCTTGCCACCAACTGATGGTGTCATCCAGAACATGTTACTGTGAAACATCATCTATGCTACCCAGTTAATGAGCTGTTAGCATGTCATCACAGTCATAAGACTGTTATACAGCAACAGTCTTCAGTCAGAGGCATCTTCAGATTCATTGCAAGACTGACTTCTACCAGAGATCCTTCCTGCCCACAGGATCAACATCTGTAATGACTCTTTTAAGATACTTGGATGATATGAGTTGTGACATTATTAAATCTTTCTTTTTGATAAATTGTTTTTGGATTGTGAATTTGAATTCTGCTGTGGAAGTCAGCCAGTTCATGCCTTTGACTACCCAGCTGGGTGAGTCAGGGTTGTATCATAGGTGTACTGACTTCTAACACCCTCGCTGCATCCATCTCTTCACAAAACACACATCTTAATTCTGTGTATAAGTTTTTTGTGAAATTTGTAATTCAGAGTAAATCCACCCTAAATTCAGACTTGTGCACCAAGTTGTCAGTTTTATGAATCTTTCCTGTTTCCGGTATGGAAAAAGAACACTTCAGTAAATCTTTAAAAGCCTCAGATAAATGAGCCGATGCCAGTTTCTGACCAGAAGTCATGATCTATACATTAGCCTGTCGCAGTTAATCAATAATCAATTCATCGCATGATAAATTAAAATGAGCTCAATTTCCATTCTGATGATTCATATTTTTTAAATGGTACTTTTGTTTACTGAGACCAAAAACAATTTTTACGATTTTGCTTGTGTGTTGTTTTTATTTCCTTTATACGTATTATTTTTGGTTGTGGGATTTTATTTTGGATATTTAAAATATCTTCCAGTTTTACTGTGGAGTGTTCTGTACAAAATTAAAGTTTATTATTATTAATATGTCACTTGAAAATGGTCTCCAGGGTTTCCTCTTGGAATTTTTTAAACCGTGGGTTTATCAAAAGCTATGCTCACAGACGGTCAGCTTTGTTTCTTTGCTCGAAAACGGACGAATGAGAAAACAGTTTATCTTTCTACGTAATTCATATTCTCCAATTAGAGCACACCATCAAGCAAACAGCCCTCCCCCTTCCTTCCCTCCTCCCCCCTGCTGAGACACCGGCTAATTTAAGGGCTAAGTTGCGCTAGCATGTCTGTCTGCTCCACTTGAGATTGACATATGCAGCAATATCAACTACATGAAATAGTTTATACAATGATGTAATAACCCCATAAAATATAAAAATTATCCATCCGTTTCGATCAACTTTATCTATTGTGTTTATCCTCGGTTAAATCATTTTAAATTAAATAAAAATAATAGCTGTTGGATTGTGTGCATCACATTATAAACAAGCTAAACCATTAAAAAAAAAAAAAAAAAAAAAAAAAAATCAAAGAACAGCTCTCACTAACTGAGACTCGAGTTCTACCGTTCACGTAAAAAACACAAAAAAAGCCGGTCAAAAGAACCAAATCGCTCGTGAACGTTTCCAGCAAGGCTGTGAGCTTTTGTCTTGTTAGCCTCTCTTACGGAGCCTGTGAACCCTGAGCTCTTGTGGAATTAAACCATGCCTCAATACACGCTGCAGGGTTTCCCAGCTGGGCAGGGAAAGGGTTGGGATGGCCTCAAATAAGCAGAAGAAACAATGAATATAACATGTTAGACGATGTTTTCTGTCAGTCTGAATAAAGCCTGACGTAAATAATTATTTTATTTTAGGTGTTACAGCTACTAGATGCATTTTGTCAGCGCGGGGCGCTGCGCTGCTCACCGCCCGTCACCGTCATATCGCACTCATTGCAGCCGTAGCAGTGCAGCCCCAGACCGGGCAGACCGAGATCTGCGTGCCGGTGGCATACTATGTAATGTATTAGTGTTCTAAAACAATAAAAGTTCTGAAACTCGCCCCGAGAAACTGAAAAATATTCCTGCAAACACGAATTCATCCGTATAAGTAGACCTGGTGTTTTCTTTCCACCGGTATCTTTATGGTGGATGTTGTCATCTCCAAAGTAGCTTTTTTTCTAACGCCGGTTTGGTTGAGCGATGTGTTGGAGGTCTTAATGAGCCATGTGTTTCCTTCAGACTTGTAGCTTATTGGCCGAAAGCAAAACAAAAGCGTGTGACCAGCCAATAAAGCCCAGTATGTTAATCAGCTCTGGGTTTCCTCCACCCTGCTCCAATTTACGCTGTAAATGTCGCAGCCAGACCGGCAGGAGTCTTTGTTGCCAGGAAACGCACCGGCGGTGTTGGTTTTTCAAAATAAAGTAAATTTTAACATTTCATGACACTTAAATTAATTTTAAATTTTTAAAATTTAAATTAATTTTAAATATCATGATTGTGGTTAGTTTGCTCTCTCTCTCTCTCTCTCTCTCTATATATATATATATATATATATATATATATATATATATATATATATATATAAATAAATAAATATATAAATAAATAAATATATATATATATATATATATATATATATAAATATATATATATATATATATATATATATAAAAAAAAAAAAAATTCCCTTCTCACCCTCCACGGGTGGTCTTTCTCAACCTCTGAGCTCGGGTCCTCTACCAGAGGCCTGGGAGCTTGAGGGTTCTGCGTAGTATCTTGGCTGTGCCGAGAACTGCGCATTTCTGGACTGAGATGTCTGATGTTGTTCCTGGGATCTGTTTTAGCCACTGCTCCAGCTTGGGGGTGACTGCCCCGAGGGCCCCGATGACCACAGGCACCACTGTGGTCTTCACCTTCCAGGCCTTCTCCAGTTCCTCTCTGAGGCCCTGGTATTTCTCCAGTTTCTCGTGTTCCTTTTTCCTGATGTTGCAATCGCTTGGTATTGCTACATCCACCACAACGGCTTTCCTCTGTTGTTTATCCACCACCACGATGTCCGGTTGGTTCGCCATTACCATTTTGTCAGCTATTACCATTTTATATATATATATATATATATATATATATATATATATATATATAAATTATTCTGAAGATGTCAGGGCTTTTAATTCTGGCGTGGCAGTGTGCCACCATCAGTTACATATAGAGGGAACCCTGGTCTCAAAACATCCCAAAACAACAATATTATAGTTTATCGCAATACTTACTGGGACAATTTATCATCCTGTAAAATTTGTAATAGTGACAGGCCTAGCTATAAAGGTGCCATCCAGTAACTTTGTCTCTTTCCCTTTAGGAAACTGGAGCCATGGGTTTCCTCTTCAGCCTTGGATGAAGTGAACTAAGCTGGACCCACACGAGCCCAGCGACCTGCCCCCGCCTACAGCGGGGGCTCCCTTCTCCCCGTCAGCCTCTCCAGTCATGGCGGGTTTCAAGCGGGGATACGACGGCAAAATCGCCGGCCTTTACGACCTGGATAAGACGCTGGGGCGGGGCCACTTCGCCGTGGTCAAGCTGGCGCGGCACGTTTTCACCGGGGAGAAGGTGGCGGTGAAGGTGATCGACAAGACCAAGCTGGACACGGTGGCGACGGGCCACCTGTTCCAGGAGGTGCGCTGCATGAAGCTGGTGCAGCACCCCAACATCGTGCGCCTGTATGAAGTGATAGACACTCAGACGAAGCTTTACCTGATTCTGGAGCTAGGGGACGGGGGGGATATGTTTGACTACATCATGAAACACGAGGAAGGGCTGAATGAGGAGCTGGCTAAAAAATACTTTGCCCAGATCGTCCATGCGATCTCCTACTGCCACCGGCTGCATGTGGTGCACAGGGACCTGAAGCCTGAGAATGTGGTGTTCTTTGAAAAACAAGGATTAGTTAAGCTCACCGACTTCGGCTTCAGTAACAAGTTTCAGCCTGGGAAAAAGCTGACCACGAGCTGCGGATCTCTGGCTTACTCTGCTCCGGAAATCCTCCTGGGCGATGAGTACGATGCTCCAGCTGTAGGTATGTAACAACCCGAGGCTGAGGCCTGCAATGAGTCATGCTGTTAATTAAAGACAATTATTCAAGAGTAAGCGCATATGAATAAGCATGATGTGAGCCATTTCTTTGCGGTAATGCCACAGTGGAAGTATATTTTCCACCAGGCGTAAGGTCAATTATGTTTTAGATGATGTTCTGATGATCAAACTTCTCTCTCTTGGGGTTTTTCCACCAATCAGCTCCCGCGCTAAATGGTCCTTGTTGTTGGCTTAGCACCGTTTTTCAGGGTTTCCATCTCCAGAAGCTCTTTCTCAGTAAAACTGATCCTTTTTAAGCACCAACTCTGAGTTGAGCCAGGGGAAAGAACCGCTTTCATCAGGAGCAGGAAGTGAGCTCATGGAGACCGACAGTAAATGAAAATATTTTACACACCATGCTTGGTTTTATTTTAAAGTGCTTAAACATAATCACTCTTTCTCTCCCAGGTGTTTATGTAGATGCAGTGGACTCCTACCTATTTATGCAACAGTATTCACAGATTTCTCCAAATTATTTGTAGAAAATTTGCCTATTTGCATATTTTTTTTCAGAAAGCATATCTGAGATATTTAAAAGAAAATGCAGCTTGGGGAGGTGAGATTCCTCCACACGCTATTGGCTGGCGTTTGTAAAGCAGCCAGTCCAGGAGCACCATTCATTTTCCTTGGTGCTGATTGGCTGTGCTCCCAAGAGCAGAAGGAAGATGTAGATGTTAGCTGCTAAGACAGTTTCCACTGTGTTAATACATAATATGGTATATTTGGTGTTTGAACTTAGAAAATAGGCAGTTGTAAGCGTTTTTAAAGGGGGTCTCAAGTATTTATGAATTTCAGCTAGTCGTGGGCAGCTGTGGTCCCTAACCCTTAAAATACCAGGGGTCCACTTTATCACCCATCAGAGTTAATAGCATTTCTGACTCACTTCTGACCGTGATGGAGAAATCTTCACAAGCACTGTTGTTTAAAAACAGCATTAATAAATAAAGATGGTGATATCTGGCCATCTGGCTGCAGGGATTCAGAGATAAATATGCTTATTGAAGTTGTCTCCATGTTCTGCCTGTTCTACCAAAATCTCATTAAAATGAGAGAGAGAATGGTCAAAGCTTAACTACATGAGAGATGTAATGGCATGCCTCTTAGTGTAAAGCCAAACCAGTTCCTTCATAGAACCAGTTGAGAAGTGCCTCCATCAACAGCACTGGTTGTACTCTGGAACTACTTGGTGGATAAACCCGATTTTTGCCTGAACACAGAGCAGCTGGTTATACTGGGTGTCACTGGGAGAGCCCCAGATGGACACAGCACGCCTTGGCTGGAAATATCTCTCAAAGGAAAATGGATGAAAAATGTTTACGATTGATGTCACAAATGGCAGAAAAATATACATACCAATCATAAGCACCTTTGGAACTCGCCTTAGCACTGCTGGTAATATCGTTAATTCCCTTCACACTACTAGATCCAAATAAGGGTAAACATGCTTGTTTTTTTTTTCCCAGTGCAATGCTGGTAAAAAAATGTTATTAAAGGGTTAACAGAGGAGCAATGTTGGAATGACTTGCTGAAGGCGGAGTGTAGGAAAGAGCAGGACTTTCTTAAAGAGACAGAAAACCAATTTGAAAGCGTTAAATTACGAAGTCAAATTTCTTTTAAGTCATATTTGATATATACAGCATTTTTATAACAACTGAAGGCAACATAGTTTCTTGATTGTGCTATAAAATGATTCTATGTGGCTGGAAATCACATAATACTGCCCCTTTAGCTGACACTGCCTGAGCAGATAGCTGATTAGTTTACTAGCTAACACCAGCTTGTTGGATTAGGGATCATCTTCTCCACAATAAGCTCTTAAACTACTAGATTTAGTGGATTTTTATTAACCATGCATTAAAAAATAACTAAAAAGGTTGTAGATAGTATTATTATTATTATTATTATTATTATTATTATTATTATCAATAATGATAATAATTATTATAACAGCTATAAACAGCATATTGTAGCAGCATGCTTTTTTAATTTCTGAATCAGAGCTCAGATGAATTCTGAATAGTTTTAAAATATTTGTGTAAATCCTATGATACCATGCATGTGCTGTATTTGTACTTGAGGTTATGACACAGTGACCACGTCCAGTTGAACGTGGCTTTGCAGCCAGGTCTGGCTTCGTGTTCTGATGGGTTCTGTGTAGCGGGGCCATCAGAGCTGTTCTGAGCTTCGGTTGTTGCAGGATGCTGCTGCCTGTGCCTGACACTTGTCATGTTGTAGCTTCTGTGGTACAGGGTCAGCTGTATTCAATCCCATCATGTCTGTGGGAGTCCCATTGCACTGAATGAACTGTCTCATTGATTTTCCATGGAGACCAGTAGAGAGCAGACAGATATCCTGTTTGTCCTTTCATTACAGTACATCACACCTTTCACACCAGCGTGTTTTATTTGAAGCAGAAACTATGGCCTAAAGTCTGAGTGTGTCCGGTTAAACAGGTTCTTTTTTAGTATGAGTGCGCTGCTGATCCTGAGGAATCTCTCATCAATCACGTGTCTGTGCAGTGAGCACTGATAAATTTAGTCTGTTCTGTACTTCCTCTTTTGTATTGTATTTGTCAGAAAGTTGAAAGGTGCGGCTAAGGAAACTGCGGTTACATTATAGAAATTCTTGCTCAAAATCTCAAAGCCACATGCACATTCTTTTGAAGACTTAACATTTCACTGTTCAGGAACTGACTGTTGCTCTGCTTTTTGAATTTTAGAATTGAAAATGTTTCCTGCATGAATTGCCAGTAAGACGCTACTGGAATCTCTGACAACTAGAGATTGACCGATACACGTTTTTTAGGCCAATGCGACTATTTTGACATCAGTCTAACCAATCCCCAATATGTGCAGCTGATTTTTATTTATTTTTTATTTATTTATTTTTTTTGGGCCTATTTTTGAAGCCAATATTGCATTTTTCTTCCTCCATTTATATAATAAAAATGACACAATGATAACAACTGTTACACAAGTCTCAATTTAAACAAAAATCTGTTCAATTAAGTCTTTTTTTTGTACATGAAATAAAATGACCATGTTTTATTATCACATCTATTATGCGAAGACAACATTCAGTCTTCCTTTAATGTTCTGTCAGTAATACTGAGTATAGGAGGACCTCTAGTGGTCACAATTGTCGCAGCAGTGTTATTTTGTATCTTTAGTGTTCCTGGAGGTATTTTAAGCTGTATGGTTTTCTTACTCTGCATTATATGGCCAGGAGAGCATTTGTCTGTAGGTATGTTTATGTCCAGAGCTGTATAACTCGATATTGAGGTTATCTTGTTGTAAACCTTGTTTATTGAACAAAAGTAAGTTTTGTGTCTTTTGTCTGTTTGAAAATGCTAACCGTTAGCATCTATATGGGCTTTTCCATAGACATTAGCATTAAGCTAGCAGTCCGGTTTTTATACATTTAATGGACAGTGTTACTTAAATGCACTCAGAAAACAAGCATAACTGAGACATATTTGTATTATTTGTTTTACAGTTTAAAGTTAGCCTTAAAGCTGCAGTATGTACCTTTTTATGAAAAATGTCACAAACCATTCCTCGATGACGTTGGAGTGATGGAAACTGGAGTGATAGGAACTGGCATCAGCCTCAGCCTCTTCCTCTGTTTTGCCTCCTAACCCCTCTGCCACACAGCCTCACACCTCTTCCTCTTCTTCATCTTCTCTCTGGCTGTTGACCTCGTCAAAATCCGTGTCCTTCCATTGTCAGAAATCTAACATTGTTTTGTGCTCTGGCTTTATACACGATATACTTGCCAATTGATAGTTCATGAGACGTACCTTTGAGCTATTTCAGAAAGTTGGTTGATCATCGGTTGATCTCATGCTTCACACATTTACCTGCATTGGAGAAACTCACCTGGGAGCAATTTACAAAATCAGGACAAATTTCAAAAAAGTCTAATGGCGATGTATAAAAATATGCTTGCCATATGACGACTTGTTCAAGCACTTTGCATGTTACACGACAAACCTATGCTTAAATGTTGTGAAGGTTAAGACTATTCAGCAGAGACGCATGTAATACATTTTGATCAACATGACAAGCAATTGAAAATGTAGGACAAAGCAGAGAAATGTACGTAATCACTTGCATGAATGTAAAAAAAAAAGCATTTGGAACTTATTCACAGAAATGAGAATGTGCTTTTATGATGTGCACAACTGACAGTGATTTAAAGATTGAACAAGTAGTTTTGAGAATTTCAATTCTGTTCTGAGAAATGCACCAAAGTGACTGAGAAAAACTGTAAGATATGGAGACAGATTTTTCCTGTTGAATATTACCACTAGATGGCCGTAGTGAGCATTTGAAGCTTATATGAGGCTTTGAGAAATGAACCATTTTGCAACACATTTGCTGAAGATCTTCAAGGCTTCAACAAAGCCTCATCTCGCCTTCATTAGGCATATCCATGTATTGTGGATATTAGGGCTGCACAGTATATCTCGAATATATCTTCACCGCAATAGTGATATCGCAAAGTACTGTTTGGAGTGCCGTTTCTGGCTAATATATTGAATTTGGGGAAACTGGTTCTGGAAAGTCCTTGAATTTGATGTTAACCAAGGTGTGGGAACCCTGCCCTGTGGTAGAGTCCGAAACATCTCTAGCAGCAGAACTGCAAAGCACACAATTAGATCATCTTTATTGCTTTCAGTGCACTCGTACCTTCCCTATCAGGTAGCTGCAGATATACATTAAGTATGGTGAGAGTTACTGGAGTGCTTTCATAAATACAGTCAGAAAATACCTACTTGCTTTCGTACAAACCTTCAGCAGAGCTGCAGTTTGATGTAAGGACTGGAAAGAATAAATGGAAGAATGAAGAGCATCAATTAGAGGATCAAACAGTTCATGCCTGGAGAGCTATCAAAGGAGTAAGTGTCTTGGTTTAATGTTATTCATTTATGTTCTGGCAAAATATTCATTTTTATGTTGAAGTTCCATTACTCAGAAGTGCAGTTCTGGTACCAACATAGTACAACCTGTGTCAGCTCATTTGTTGTATCTGGGGTTGTGAATCTCTGTTGCGTATCACGATTCTCTGCCAACAACAACAAGGACACAACACAGCACAATAAACTGCGTCCATCAATCAGCCTGTACAACCCTCTTTAGCCAATGAGAGGAGGTGAAAGCATCCTGTGGAGGAATATTGCCCATGGGGCAGACTATCAGTAGCTGAAGGATGTGGAGAAATCCTGACGGTAGCTGTGCCAGCACTGCAACCCTGGGGATCACTTGAAATACGGAAACCCTGATGTTTGATGAGTAAAGATGCTTTCTAACCATTGGTATATATAAACTAAAGCGAAAACCCCCAAATCAAATAATTGGGTGGATTATTTTTCTATATAAAACTGTAAAGTATCTTATTTCTGTTCAGTGATCCAACAACAATAAAGTGATACATCCAGGTTTAACTCCCACTAGTGTATCTTTTCACCACTATGCTCTAACACTCACATCTCTTTATCGATGCATCCCTTCTGTTTATGATCTGGTCTTTACCAGTTTTAAGTCATTCATTTCTGTCCCCAGCAGATAAACTGGCTAGGAATACGCAGCAGAAGCAGAGCTAATCCCGTTATTGGTTAGGGAAAGCTTTCCTGGGAAAGTAAGGAGCCACCTAAAGGCTGTATAGATGGAAGTCCATCAGTGATCATAAACGTGCCACAAAGAACAGCTGTCTATATACAGTATGTTCCCATGACAACAGTAAGCTCAGATGAAACCTGGTAATGATCTGCTCCTCATTGTTGTAGCTCCAGAGAATATAGTGATAAGAAAACACTCACACACACACGTTTGTATTTCTACCCAGATTAGGACTTTGTATTGACTTGCATTCATTTTAGTAACTGCATTATGCTTAACCCAGACATTTTCCCTACCCCTAACCGTTACCAGTATATTGCTAACCCTAACCAAAACCAAATTCACCTTACCTCTAAAGGACCCCTAACCCTATACAAGGGGGTCCACCTTATGAAGACTGTACTTTGGTCCCCATAAGACCCATTCAGTCTTCAGAAGGTTAGTAAATATGACAGAAATGGTCCTAAATAGGATAGCTAAACAAGTACACACCCTCCCCCCCACACACACACATTCCTGTCTCACTATACTTTTGCAGACTTGTATTGACTTCCATTCATTTCTGTGGCCTAACCCTAACCTAAACTCAATTTATACCTCAGTCCTAAACCTCACCCACAAATTATGTTTTTACATTGTGTGGACATGGCAACATGTCCTCACAACTACAGATGTCCACACAATGCTAGTTGTTTGTCAAGAGTCTCACAACGATAGCTATGAAAGTACACACACACACACACACACACACTCAGGCAGATGTGGGATCACTGGACCAGGCTTGACGGTTATTACCATCATGCTTATCTGAAGTATACACCTTTATAGAAATCTGTGTTATCTGTTCACTGTGTTTGTTGACTCTCTTTTTCAAACGAACTATCACTGACATGTGGCTTTAGAGCAGAGTTGAGTGGAAGCTCAACTTGGTTACAGCTCTTTGGCTTTCTGCTGTTTTTCTTAAAACCTGCCCATAAATAATAAGCTGACCGTTTAATCCATTATTTGATAAAGCCGTTACTGGGATTGCTTGTTGCTAGTTGCTGGGCCAACTCTAGTGCAACATATAAGGGAGGTAAAGGTGCAAGTAAATCTCCGTAATGCAGCTAAGGTGATTCTTTAGTTTACTGTCTGACCACCTTCAGGTTGAGGGGATTCTGATCCAATGGATGTGTGATGAATGTTGTAACATTGGTCTGCAGCGGAGTGAAATGAGCACTGAGAGAAGAGAATGGCAGCAAACGACAGGATTTCAGATCAGAGAAATGGCCAAGCTGGAAAATGACACCAAACAAGCTGCTATATCAGGGAAGGACAGTAGAAGCTCTGGGGCTGAACTCACTTTACATGAGAGAAATTTGCTCCGTCTCTAAACTTGTAGTTGACAGAAAATAAGTGAGAACCACTGGGTTACTGATTTCAGACCTCGGCTCCATTATACTGACCAGACTCAAAATCCTGTTATTAATTGAGGAATTTATCCATGGAGCCTAATTTGATCCAGATGAACTAAAAATAAGACTTTCTTTGACTTTTTTTTACATGCAGTAGTTCAGCCTTTCCTCTGAATGAGCATTGCACTTGATAAAACTGTCTGTAAAAGCCCATCGAAACCTGTGCATTATATCAAAAAGTCTAAATCAGTTTTAGTAGCTAGGGTTGAGGAGTTTACACCCTGAGTTAAGAGTGGGCGATCTTAGATCATGAAGGATTAGAGATGTTGACGAGCTGTTAAAGAAGACAGCTTATGAGGTCCACATTTTCTGATCCACTAGTAAAGCATCCGAGCCTTTGAGCCTAATTAAAGTGTTACTGAAAAGCTGTAGTGGGTTGATCCTGCCTCTTCGTTAAAGTCAGTCATTTCTAAATGCTTGATTGTCGTCGTTTGGCCGTGTCAGTGGATGCAGTTTGGGACATACACTACTGTGGTTATTTGTATTAACTGGGAGCGGTGAGGTGTAAACTCTCCGTTTGGGTGATCAGGGACTCAGATCGTTCCTCTGTGTGTCTCCCTGCCTCAGATATCTGGAGTCTCGGCGTGATCCTGTTCATGTTGGTTTGCGGCCAGCCGCCTTTCCAGGAAGCAAACGACAGTGAGACCCTCACCATGATCATGGACTGTAAATACACTGTACCGGCCCACGTCTCCAGCGCCTGCAGAGAGTAAGTGTTGCCCAGCATTCCTCGCCTTTTTATTCTCTATCCATTTATTCATTGATGTCAAGGGTTTTTCCCTACTTTATTTGAACGTACCTCTGGAAAATGACATTTAATCAAACTGCATCAATATAGCACTTTTTATGCAGACAAGTGTAACACAAAGTTCTTTACAGGTGCTAATGACAGACAGACCAGCAAAAAACAAAATAGAACTGGAAAAAAAAATCAATGAATCACTTTCAAGGACCGAGGAAATACAATTATGTAGTTTATTGAAGAAACTATGAAAAAGATGAAAAATGTCAAGACACTAATTCTGAAAATATTATTATTAACTATAGAAGTAGAAAGATGCAGGCAAATAAATTATAGAGTACTTGCTAAAACTGATTTATAATGGAATGGAAATAAAAGAATGAGATAAATATATGATATATATTTATCACAGCAAAGCCCAAAATAACTCATATCCCGGGCAGATTTAGATTTAGAAAAAGTGATTGTATAACCAAAAAGCTTGTTTCTGGTAGAAAGTGAGACAGATGTGTGAGAGGATAATAAAACACTGCTTTTTTGAATTACATTTCATTCTAAAAAGCAGAATGTTGAAAGCGATCGATCACCTTCTCAATGATCAGTGAAGAAAGAATCTTTCTTGAAATCACAGCAGTCAGAGCCTTTTTCCTGCTGCATGTTTCCGAGCCATCACCCTAATCTTTAGCTTCCTCTATCAGATTCAGGTCAGACTCTGGCAGACTCCGCTCCAGAATAGTAATATTACAGTCAGAAGAAACCTGTTGGTCACATTAAAGCCAAGCGTCGATTCTGATTCCGTACTTATGACTGGAAATAAGTCGGTGTCAGTGATCTGGATGATGACATGATTACCTCATTGTGAGGGCCAGATTTGCATTACATTCATGACCACGGGAAAATACTAGAACACTGCTTTTCACACTGAAGAGCAGACTTGATTGAGTAGCATTTGAAATGAGCTTCATTGTCCCTCAGTGGGGAAGGTCAGGTGTCCCAGCAGCAAAGTGAAAGCTAAATGGAAGCATTATGATTCACACAGAGATGAAAATATAAAAACAAAGTAAAAATGAGAGATTGTACAGTAAGAGCAAGTTTACAGCATAAAACATACAGTGCAGTTTTGGAAAAGCATACTCAGATTCAAAGAATTGTGCAGCTGAGTAGGATCATTTGATTATTTCTGCCCATTAAATAATGAATTGGAAAAACTTGCGTGCTTCCTGTAGGGAGAATGCTATGTATAAACTAATTATGTTGTCCAAAATGCTAAAGATCACAGAGTGATGGAAGCACAGATGAGAAAGGGACAAAATGAAAGAGGAAAATAGACGTATATGGCAACTGATTGTTGCCATGGCAAGATTTTTTAACATTACAACAGATCCCGAGACTCACCCAGAGCTGAAGCATCCTGACTGAATGGTTCCGATTGTTCTAACACGCTCTTCCAGCCCTGACATGCCGCTCAGGGGCCGGCTGAAACGGAGCAGAAAAATGGTGGATTTTTTTCAAATTACAGTCAGTTCAGTTGAGAAATGCTTTATAGATCCCAAATGTTGTAACTCATATCATATCAAGAGTTGTTGTTGGTGCTGATGGCTGTAGGCAGGAAGGATCTCCGGTAGTGATCAGTATTGCAGTGGATCTGAAGAAGCTTGCATGATCATCTCCCCAAAACAGAGCCAGCCATCTTTATCAGCTTGTTGAGATGCTGTTACCCCAACAGAAGAGATCACGCTCCCCAAAACACGTCTTAATGCCAACACTGAAGGATCTTAGCTTCCTCAGGAAGTCCAGTCTGCTCTATCCTTTCTTGTAGACGCTTCACTGTTGAGTCTCCAGTCCAGTCTGTTGTCTAGATGAACACCAAGGTATTTATATTCCTCAACCACCCCCACTTCTTCTCCCATGATGGAAATAGGGTTTGAACTAATTCTGTTTCTCCTGAAATCTACAATCATCTCCTTAGTTTTGTTCACATTCAATATAAAATGATTGTTTCCACACCATGCCACAAAGCGGTCCACCAGCGCTCTGCACTCAGCAGAGTGTCCATCTCTGATCCACCCGACCACTGCAGAGTCATCTGAGCCATCGTTTAGATGTGCTGATGTTCCTTGTACATTTTGGCTCTCAGTGAGCTCAGTTTTATTCCTATTGCTTTTTCAAATTCTCTGTAAAAATCCTCAGTAATATTTTCTTTATGGATTCTTTATGAATAAACTAACGATTATTTTAATAATCAGTTATTCTGATGATTAATCGATTAATCAGATGCCGAAATTGGCACGTTCAGTAGATTTTTCATTTAACTATTTCAGCCTGTTTTATACGATATTAGAAATACACTAAAAGATGCTAATAAACAAATAATTAAATTCCTTTTTAAAGTAGGAAAATAAACATTTTATTGCCTAAATTGCAATAACACAGCATTCTTTTAGTGCACACTTGATCATTTGTAGCAAAGGATGCATCTGTAGCTAAAAAATTCTAACATCAACATGTGAAAAGCTCAGTGTGTTCTGCACGGCTTAACATCAGGACAGTGTAGGATGATCTGTTGATTCTTTGGATTAAATGATTATTAACTGGATAGTAAATGGTGCTGAATGAGATTTTTTTTTTTTTTTTTTTTTTTTTTTCCCACAGAATTTGAACCAGGGTGAAGCTAAAACTGCCACTTGAGGAGTTCTGGGTAGAACATATTTACAGACAATGGGTTTTTTTAATCTTAAATGCAAAATGTATTTTTTATACAGTTTTGGTTTAATTACTGCTCTGAGGGTGTCGTTCTCTCAGCAAATGGCCTTTTTTGAGTCTGTATACTACAGTTAACGATTAATCCATTGCTAAATTAGTTGATGATTATTTCAATAATCGATTCATCACAATTAATCAGATTAATAGTTTCAGCCCTATTGTGGATCTTGTTTAGTGATGATAGACATGCGTCTGCTTGGGGTCGCACCAACTAGTTGACTTTTAGACCAGTCGATTCTTGTTTTGTCGCACTTGTGTGACAAAACAGATTTTTCCAAGATTATGACAGATAAGGAACTAGGTGAGTTTGTCAGATGATTTGAATTGTATTTTACCAAAGGGCTACTGCAAACTCCAGCAAAGGCTACCGGAATAATGTGTTGCATGTCGGCCTCTTTTTCTTATCCATCCAACATGATCAGCGTCACTCTGTGTTGAAGCTTCTAACCTGGCATCTTTACACTCTTATAAAACACTTTTTGGAAACATAGTTCCAGCTGCATCCTGAAGATCTGACAGTCTATCGTTGCCATCAAGTTCATCCCACAAAGTCAGAGAGCCGCTGCCCAGAGTTCCCAGAGCACCCTGCTGCGCATCGAGGCAGAGCCGCCTGGAGCAGCAGGTGGCTGCGCTGAATTTAACTGTACCCTACATCAAAGTTGATCTGCTTCAAATAAGTTTAGTTTATAATGTTCCAACATGCACAGTTGTGGTCAACATAATAATTTGACTCCAAGGTGCAGCTGTCCGAGATGAGAATATTCCTGACCATCAGTACCAGCTGGTGTTTGGAGAAAAAAGTAAGACTTGACTTTGTGCAACTTTTTGGATTAGAATGACAGAAGATCACAGCTCTGCTCCGGGATAATGTTCTGGTTTTTGTTCTTTTTATTCTGCATAATAGACTGCTGTCTCGGCTGTCTTTTGTCAGCATTTGCTGTGAATTGAGCTAATAAAGCCTCTAAGTTGCTGTGAAGCATTTTCTCCTGCATTTCCATGACATCACAGTGATTCGTCCTTGACCTTGACTTTAAAAAAAATATGAAGTCATGCAACCCCTAGCATCTGCTCTGGGCTGTGTATGAGATCATCATGGTTCCATGTTTCTCTCCTCTGCTTCATTTCGATTCAAAGCCTTTATTGTCGTCATACAGGTGAATGATGAAAGTAGAAGTCTCCAGCTAGCGGAAGTATCCGCCTGTCCCTTATTCCCTGTCTACCAACTAGATAGCGTTTGTACGCCTCAGTGAAAAATTTTTTTCCCCTACTTTCCTCTGGGGTTCCTTGTTTCGTCATACTTGATTGGACGTTTTTGTGAAAACAGGGCTTGTTTCTTAACAACCTTTCTTCTCCTAATTCGTTTGTTAATCCTGGAGTACTGCTGAAAACATTTCCGCCTGTTTTCTCGTTGCTCATGGCGCCATGGCATCTCTCACACCTCCTTCAGAAAATGTGGCATCTTGTGATTTTACACTTGGAAGTGTGTTACCTGATGTGAAAGATAATACAAGATAAGGCAACTTTCTGAGTGTGTCAGCAGTACTGCACTTCTCCCTCTGAAAAGGCAGAGAACAGCATGAGAAAGGCCTATGTTTGTTGGGAAGACAAGTAGTCACATCTTAGAATTGAAATAGAAATATCCTTTATTGTACTACAGCGGGGACATTCAGGTGTATCACCAACAAGTTAAAGGGAAATGGAATATATTTTCAAACTAAAGTAAAAAAAAATATATATATATATATAGAGAAAAACTGAAAGGTAAGAACAAGAGACTGTAAAGTAAGGGCAAATTTACAACATAAGAAAATAATACTGTACACCTATTAAAAATAACATCCTCTGGGGGTATACCCTGTGATGGTTGGCACTCCATCACAGCCCAATAAAGAGAAACACAGAACTACCATCCAGGCACTCACAGTGAGAGCAATTAACGATAACCTAACATTATTGGTGGGCTACAAATCGCAAAGTTCGAATAAAAAATGTATAAAATAAGATATTGGTAAACTCTACCAATATTCTTTTCTGTAGCTTAAAAAATGAACCAATATTGTTACAGGTTAATTTTCTAAGTCAACCTGGACAAAAATTACACAAAAATCTGAAATTATATTTAATTTAATAATCAAGATAAAAAAAGAAGCTGGCTGACAAAGGCACTTAAATAAAAAGAATATTCCAGTCTTTAGTTTACGTATTCATCTTCAGTCAATATAATAGATGAATTCTCACTTTACACTGTCTTTTTATAACTTTTGTGTCCATATGAGTAACGGATCTTTGGCACCTTTTTCATACACAGAAAAACATGCCACCTATGCCCACGCCACGGTGTGCTCTGCCACCCATTTCTTGCGACCGGGATTGTATGAAATGTACACTGCTTACAAAATTAAAGGGAACACTAAAATAACACATCCTAGATCTCAATTAATTAAATATTCTTATTAAAAAACTTTATTAACACAGTGGAATTGATTGAGAAGAAAATAACACAAAAACTATCAATGTAAATCAAAATAATTACACCATGGAGATCTGGATTTGGATTCATACTCAATATGAAAGTGGAAAATAACATGACAGGCTGATTCAACGTCAGTGAATATTCCTCAAGACAAGTGTAAATGAGGCTCAGTAGTGTGTGTGGCCTCCACGTGCCTGTATAACCTCCCGACAACGTCTGGGCATGCTCCTGATGAGATGGCGGATGTTCTCCTGAGGGATCTCTTCCCAGACCTGGATTAGAGCATCAGTTAGCTCCTGAACAGTCTGTGGTGCGACGAGGCGTTGGTGGATTGACTGAAACATGGTGTCCCAGATGTGTTGAATTGGAATCAGGTCTGGGGAACGGACAGGCCAGTCCATAACATCGATGCCCTCATCATGCAGGAACTGCTGACACACTTCAGCCACATGAGGCCAAGCATTGTCCTGCATAAGAAGGAACCCAGGGCCCATTGCACCAGCATATGGTCTCACAATGGGTCTGAGGATCTCATCCCGGTACCTTATGGCAGTCAGGGCACCTCTGGCTAGCACATGGAGGGCTGTGTGACCATCCAAAGAAATGCCTCCCCACATCATGACTGACCCACCACCAAACCGGTCATGCTGGAAGATGTTGCACGCAGCATAACGTTCTCCACGGTGTCTCCAGACTCTGTCACGTCTGTCATGTGCTCAGTGTGAACCTGCTTTCATCCGTGAAGAGCACAGGGCGCCAGTGGCGAATCTGCTAATTTTGGTGTTCCCTAGCAAACACCAATCATCCTTCTCGGTGTTGGGCTGTAAGCACAGGCCCTATATGTGGACGTCAGGTCCTCATACCACCCTCATGGAGTCTGCTTCTGACAGTTTGAGTAGAAACATGCACATTAGTGGCCTGCTGGAGGTCATTTTGTAGGGCCCTGGCAGTGGACCTCATGTTCCTCCTTGCACAAAGGATGAGGTAGCGGTCCTGCTGCTGGGTTGTAGCCCTCCTATGGCCCCCTTCATGTCTCCTGGTGTACTGGCTTATCTCCTTGTACCTGTTCCATGCTCTGAACACTGTGCCACTGTGCTGAGAGACACAGCAAATCTTCTTGCCAGCGCTCGCATTGATGTTCCGTGTTCGATTAGCTGCACTACTTGAGCAACTTCAGTGGGCTGTAAAAAACGCCTCATGATGCCTCTGTGTATGACAGCACTGACAAAATGAAAAAGTGACTAAAAGTTGAACCAGAAAGGACGAGAATAGAGAAATGATCTGTGGTCACCACCTGCAGAATCACTTTTAGAGGGGTTGTCTTGCTAATTGCCTCTCTTTTCCACCTGTTGTATGTTCCATTTGCACAGCATCAGGTGAAACTGATTCATCATAAGTGTTAATACCTAACTGGTGACATCGATTCCACAAAGATGTGACTGATTTGGAGTTACATTGTTTTGTTTAGATGTTCCCTTTATTTTTTTGAGTATTGTATATATCCATCCATCAGGGCCCAGGGGTGGTACCCATCTCCATCGGGCGAGAGGCGGGCGACACCCTGCACAGGTTGCCAGTCCATTGCAGGGCAACAGACAAGACAAACAACCATGCTCCCACACACTCACACCAAAGGAGAATTTAGAAAGACCAATTAACCTAACAGTCATGTTTTTGGACTGGGAGGAAACCAGAGTTCCCAGAGAGAACCCACGCATACACATGGAGAACATGCAAACTCCTTGCTAAAAGACCCCAGATCGGGATTCGAACCCAGGACCTAATGTATAATTGGACTGTGATTTTTATGAATGCTAATGTGTTGATTCTTTTTATGATAGATGCACCAAAAACATCGAATGAATATGGAGGTCTAGGTATATTCCTAGACTGATATTTAGATGTTTGTAGGAGACAGAGTTGATGCATGAAGAGTTTTACCCCCCTGGCTAGACCCTATCTGTCACATCTGATCCTGTGAAAAGGCTATCTCAGCTTGCAGCGCCACCTGCTGACCAGGTGGAGTTTAGGATCCTCAGCTCCATCAAAGCCAGCATCTCTCACTGTTGGTGAACATTACACAGCGTATGCTGAGTTCTTCCACCATGCTGTGGCTCACACCAGTGGAACTGGTCACACTGCTGTGGGCAAATAAGCTGTTAAAGGATGTATTTATTCAGAGGAGGAGACAAGGTCTCAGTTTCCATGCTGAGAAAAATCTCAAAGACAGCATAACGATCAATAAAAACCAGTAAACGTGTCCCTGGGCCTGAATGTCAGGTGTTATCACTGTGTTGAGCAGACACACCTCATCCTTATCAGCGACAAATGGAAATTCTTTCCTGCAGTGAATGCACCTCTAAAAGAAGCCAAAATACTCAAATTAATCAATTATAAAGAATTAAACTTTATCCCTCGCATAAGAAAGTGTGCTTAGAAGATTAAGACCCGGAGACCATGAGTAACATGTCCGAGCGGTCAGATGACATCACATCCCTTTCTGATCTGTAGGGTGTCATGTCTTTGGCTTCTCAATCTCTTCTCCGTCTCATCCCAGTCTCATCGACCGCATGCTGCAGAGGGACCCTAAACGCCGAGCCTCACTTGAGGAGATCGAGGGCCACGCCTGGCTGCAGGGGGTGGACCCCTCCCCAGCCACCAAGTATAGCACTCCTCTAGTGTCCCACAAGAATCTGTCGGAGGAGGAGCACAACAGCATCATCCAGCGCATGGTGCTAGGAGACATTGCCGACAGAGAAGCTATAGTCGAGTACGTTTCATCTCCTTCTAAACCAGAATGCTCTGTTATCTATTACTTGGTATATGACTGTTATAAAACATACCCGAGTGTGGTGTTGGATAGAATCCAATCCTCATCTTGTGTGTTCTGTTCCAGGGCCCTGGAGACCAACAAATACAACCACATCACAGCAACATACTACCTGTTAGCAGAGCGGATCCTGAGGGAGAAGCAGGAGAAGGAGGTCCAGACACGCTCCTCCAGCCCCAGCAACATCAAGGCCCACTTCAGGTAACGGCCTTACATAGCAGCTTACTCTGCTACCAAGGGAGACATCAGGAATCTGTCACTGTCATTGCCGTAATAAAGATCTGAGTCACCGTGTGGAACTGACCTGTTGTGGCCCGTTGCTCTACAGATTCCAGTCCCAGTTATTAAACACTGAGTCTGATGGCCAGGCCTCCACTTGCTGGGATCAGAGGAACTGAAGGAGAGGAAATGCTCTGAGCTGTATAACTATCAAATCTCAGCCTTTATCTGTGTCTCGTCATCATTTCCCATCATTATTACAAATGTCTGTTCATTCTGACATTCCTCTTAGTTCCCAGCAGTGTTAGCGACAGTTTGGACCCCAGTCATTAATCAGGCTGCTCTAAACTAAGACGATGTGTCCTTGTTTGAATCATCCCTCAGCTGTTCAAATATTTGCTCCATGCTTCCTTGCCAGCATTGTTTAAAAAGGAGGAGAGATGGAACAGGATCTCACTTTAAGACACAAACAAAGCTAAACAAAGCTGGAGGAATCCATTTAAAGTAGCCGTTTACTGACAGGTGCCTTATGGTGAATCTCATTAGCTCCATATCTGCTTTAAGACACCAGAGGAGGGGGGTGGGGTGTCATCAGATTTTCCAGTGCTGTGTACATAGCAACAGTAACCAAGCCAAACAGTGCACTGACATCTGGAGGTGTGTGTTATGGTTTTTGTATCCAAAATGGGAGCGTTTTCCTCTTGTACGGGAAACTGAGCACTAATGTTGCAGGTTGAAATATCTGATATATACATACTGACAAGGTGAGAAGATGGAGCTTCTACCAAAGTTGAGACATTTAAAACGAATCTGAAATAATACGTTGACTATCGTTGTCCATAAGAAGGTGGGCCCCTTGTATTCGCAGTGGTTAGGGACCGGAGCCGCTCACAAATTGCTAAAATACGGGAATACATGAGACGCTTCTAAGAACACTCAACACTACCTGTTTTCACACACCAAATGTACCTCAATATACCTTCATACCACATCGAAGTTGAACTGTCGACGTGCAGTCATGTGGTTTTCGGTTGTTTGTTTTCACACACACCCTTCACGGTCTACAAGACCCACCGAGCCGAGCTCCTGTGAAACCCCTCCCGCTGCAGTGTAACGTCATGGTGTTTTGCCATGTGTGGTTTACAGCAGTACAGTAAACACAGCGATCACGGCAGAGAGGATGACTATTGAAGGAGGAGGAAGCAATGACTGATTGAGCTGGAAAATCTCGTTTTATTTTCCATGTTATCAAAAAATAAGAACAGAAATCGTTGGTTGAACGTTTTCCCGCTGCATTGGACCGGAACCGAGCTGGGGGACTTTAATGTTTCTTTGCGTACTTCCTCACCGCACCTCAAAACTATCCATCCTGCTCTGGAGCTGAAAAACCGGCTTCTGGAAGTTGAGGCTGTTTTTCGCAGAAATAAAAACTCCCCTGAAATTCAGATCAATCACACAATAGTTTCGGATGGAGAGGAGAGGGAGGCGAAAAGTTCGCCATCAGAGTTGGACGACATGAGGCTGAGAACAAAATGACGAGATTTTCGTGGCTGCGACAATGGGAACTGATTAAAGCAGTTCAGCTCGACCATGCAGAACCCTTTAGCACTACCGTAGAAGCTAGCATCTACGGTTTTCCTGATGTCCGCTCTTGGGAGCTCAGCCAATCAGCGGCAAGGAAAATGAACGGAACTCCTGGACTGACCGCTTTGCAAACACCAGCCAACAGTATGTCAAGTAGCATTGTGCCTGGAGTTCACAGAAAAATCTGCAAATAGCCCAGGGTCCACTCTTCAAACATTCCAAAAATCCTGAATTAACACCTGTAGTTCTTATTACTGGGAATAGTTTATTTCTCTCTGCCTTTTTCAAAGTTACAGTGGGAGTTTAACTGATGTTAGCTGGTTGGTTAGTCATGCTATCTGCTCAGATAGAGCCTGCAGCTAGCTGATGCTCATAACTTTAAAGGTGCACTCTTCAAACTGTGCTGCCCTAATAAGAACAACGGGTGGGGCTCCTTTAAGCTGCTGTCCCACTGTTTTCTCTCTGACCATGAAAAACATGAATTATGTGGGTCTAAACATGAATAAATGAAGCAGATTTTGAGGAACTTTGAGTCTTCTTGAAGTATGTGATTCAGTCCTGGAGTAAACCATGAGTATTTCTGCTGCATCAGGGCGGGATATGATGTTATCGCTGTAATGTCTCTGTCTTGTTTGTTTTGTCTTCTGTGTAAGGATCCAAGGGTCATGTCGGAATAAAATGTCATTTCTCTCAGTGTCCCCAAGCGATCAGATAATTACTGGCTGAATCATGTTGAAAGTAGGTCAACCAATAGTCTTAATGTTCATTTTCATGCAGCTAGCATCCTGAGTTCAATGACGGTTCACAGCTGCACAGGATTTTATTTCTTTCTTTTGATAAATCCACATAAATCGGTGGCAGTCTGGATGGAGAACATGTTTGTGATTGATTTGAAGTTTCTTTAATTAGAGCAGTGTTTAGCTGGGATATCAGCTGTTACACCAGGTTTGATAGGTTTATTGATAGACAGCCTTGCAAAAGTATTCAGACCCTTTTTTTTTTCTTTTTAAAACATTTTGTCACATTAAAAACACAATCTTTAGTGTGTTTCATATTCATTCTGTGCAGGCAGTCCTGGCCAACCAGAGTGGACATGCATCAGGACATAGAGGACACTTTGGCTTCTTCGTCTATCTCTCACGCTGGAGGCCCCCAGTCCCCCGCTCGAAGCGCAGAGAACTTGCTCAACGGACATCGCTCCAAAGGCATGATGGACCTGGGCCGACGGGAGGAGACTACAGTCACCGACTCAGCTCAGGTTCTCATCACGTTTCACCTTGCGTGTGCAGAAGTGATTGAAGTGTTTTACTATGACAAGACCAGATCTTTCCTTCAGCTACACACAGTGCAACCCTAACAAACTGATCAGCTGTAACGTTAATCATCATCATGATGATGCCACCTTCTAGTTATGTTATTGGACATGTGTATTTGAAAGTAACGCTGTAATAACATAAAACCAGGAAGTATCTTTAGACAGAGCATACACCCAAAAAGACACACAAGCACTGATCCAAGAGCACTTTCTGCTGCACAGTACACCAGACCAGGTGTAGCTTCTGAGGAGAAAAAACAAAAAGAACATAAAGTTAAAAGCTGAAAAAACAGCAAATAATGCAAAATTAGAGAGAAATAGGAGGAAAAGTGCTCAGGATAACCTAACCCTGTTGAACAATAAGCTTGATCAAAGAGGAAAGCTTTAAGCCTAGTCTTAAAAGAAGACAGGGTGTCTGCTTCACGGACTAAAACTAGGAGCTGGTTCCACAGGAGAGGCACCTGATGACTAAAGGATCCGCCTCCCATTCTACTTTTAGAACCTCTAGGAACCACCAGTAAACCTGTACGATGTGGCCTACATTGATAATTGGCATATATTTTGGGGAAAACCTGGTCTGATCTGGAGAGACGGTATCCATCCCATTTTGGAGGAACAGCTCTGCTTTTTAGGAATCTGGCGAAATGTATTAGTCCTCCAAAACGCCGACAACCCAGGGTCCAGACCAGGGAGCAGAGTTGCAGTTTAACACACCTCTCTGCAGCTTCTGTACTGTTACCCACCCATGACCCTATTAAGACAGTGTCTTTCCCACAGCTGAAATCAAATGGATTAAAGACCAACCTAAAAAAGAGCAAATCATGAAAATCTCATAAGGATAAATATGACTCTAACTGAACAGAAAAATAAAATAATTAAATGTGGTTTATTAAACATAAGATCTCTCTCTCTTCAAAGACTTTGCTGGTTAATGATTTGATTTGTGATAATCAGATTGATTTGTTCTTTCTCACAGAAACCTGGCTGTAGCAAGAGGATTATGTTAGTATTATTAATTATTTAAATTTTCACATTGCTCAAAGTACAGGGCGAGGTGGAGGAGTAGCAACTATTTTTCATTCAGATTTATTAATTAACCCTATGCCTATTAGTAGCTACAGTTCTTTTGAACAGCTAACCCTTAGTTTTCCTCATGCTAGTTGCAAAGCAGTAAAAACACTTTTGTTTATTGTTTTGTATCGTCCACCAGGCTCTTACTCTCAATTTTTAGATCTTTTCTCACATTTTTGTTATCTGATCTAGTGTTAAATACTGATAAGATCATTATAATGGGGGACTTTAACATTCATGTTGACACTGAGGGTGATGGCCTAAATGTAAGCCTTTAACGCTATGCCTTTAACTCAATTGGCTTTACTCAAAGTATTCACAGGCCTACCAACTCGTGTTGTCATACTTTAGACCTTGTGCTGACATATGGCACTGAGTGGAAAGAAATAACAGTAATTCCCCGTAACTGTGCTGTCTGACCATTTTTTAATTTAACCTTTGAGTTTATTTTAACTGAGTCTTTCAAACCTGAGAGACAAAATTTCATTGTCGATCTTTATCAGACAATGCTGCAAAAACGTTCAAAGAATCTATTCCATGTTTAATTTCCTCAGAATCTCAGATAAATACAGTAGAAGGCAGCAGTTTAATCTCCAGCCCTTCTCAAATTGATGTTCTTGCTCATAGACTTACTTCCTCATTGCGTGTGGCATTAGACAATGTAGCCCCATTAAAAAAGAAGGTATTTATCCATAGGAGGTTGGCTCCTTGGTTTAATTCAGAGCTGCATACTTTGAAGCAGAGCACTAGGAAATTTGAGAGAAAATGCCTCTACGCATCCAGAGGACTCCTGCTTAACTTGGAAAAATAGTCTACTGCCTGTACAAAAAGACCCTCACCAAGCTCAAGCATTGTATTTTTCATCATTAATAGAGGAGAATAGGAATAATCCGAAGTTTCTTTTTAGTACAATTGCCAAACTTCCACAGTCATAACTCTGTTGAGCCATCAATTCCCCCAGCTCTCAGCAGTAATAACTTTATGGAATTCTTCTTAAATAAAATTGATTCTATTAGAAATAAAATTGTTGGCATTCTCCTGAACGTGATTTCTTCATCCTCAGTAAGTGAGGCAGCACTGAATGTAACTCTAGAACCTGATATTTGCTTGAACTGTTTTGAGTTAGTTGAGCTTTCTGAGTTATCAAAAATATTAGCTTCTTCCACTTGCATGTTGGAGCCCATCCCAACCAGATTATTTAAAGAGGTGCTCCCTTTGATTACTGCCTCCATTTTAGACATGATCAATCTATCCTTAGTAAATGGACATGTACCACAGGCTTTTAAGGTAGCTGGAATCAAACCTTTACTCAAGAAACCTTCTCTCAGTCAAGATGACTTAATAAATTACAGACCCATATCTAATCCATCAGAGCAACCCCCCCCCTGCGACTTCCCCACTCAGCTCCTTTAGACTAGCCAGCAGCAATTAGCAAACACCTGGTGAAACTGCGCACCTATTGAGCTCTTTATATGAGCTACTTCTCAGTAAAACGATGGTCAAAACATTGTTAAAAAGTTAATAGAGGAGCATTGTTGTGATGACTTCCTGAAGGCGGAGTTTCAGAAAGAGCAGGAGTTTTTAAAGAGACAGAGGCCCAATTGTGTCTGGAAAACACAATACTGCCCCTTTAAGAGCTTTATATGTGAGAAGGAGAATCTTAGATTCTATTCTGGATTTAACTGCCAAAGCAGGAGAAACATACTCTCTCTTTTCTCAGAACTCTGCTGCAGCGTTTTGGATCAGCTGAAGGCTTTTTACTTGCTGATAGTAAAGAATTACAATGTTCCAGCCTTGAAGTAACAAATGCATGGACTAGTTTTTCAGCATCACCGCTGGACGGGGTGTTTATAATTTTGGCAACATTCTGGAGACGAAAAAAGGAACTCCCAGAAACCTGTTTAATATGGGATTTAACTGACATGTATTGGTCATAGATGACACTGAGGTTCTTTGCTTTATTATCTGAGGCCATTTTAATGCCATCCGGATCAAGTGCTTGACTGAGCAGTGTCTGAGCGGGCTCTGTGTGTTCTGGGTGGGTTCTGGTCCTCATAGGTCGGGTTGTTTTAACATCCAGCTCTTGTCACCAACTTGTTTCTTGATTTTCCCTGACTGGGTAAATAGGTGTGTGTGTGTGTGTGTTGCGACGCTGCCTGTGTGGACATGTCACAGTGTGTGTGTGCAGCTCTATAATGCTTCTCCTGGGCTGTGTGTTTCCCACAGGGAGCCTCTGCAGCAGCTTGTGGCCCTGCTGCTTCTCCGGGGACCTTCAGAGCTCTGGGTCCCTCCACAGCAGCAGCCAAGCAGAGAATCTGCCTGTTCAGGTTGGATTTCTATCAGAACCTCGTCTCAGTCCTGCCTCTCAGATCTGAAGACGTAAAAACTGAGCGTTTCTAAACGAAATCGCGTCTTCATCGAGCTCATGATTTGATGTTGTCGTCTCTCTTTGGCCCCTCCTTTTCTGTGTGGTTGTTAGGGTGGAGGAAGATGAAGAGGAGGAGGAAGAGCAGGACCCCTCTCCCCTCCCGACCCAAGTGATCCTGCGGCGGAAGCCCCCCTCCATCACCAACCGCCTCACCTCCAGGAAGAGCGCGCCGGTGCTCAACCAGATCTTCGAGGAGGAGGGCGAGTCGGACGACGACTTCGAGATGGACGAGGGCCTGCCGCCCAAACTCAGCCGACTCAAGATGAACATGGGCGGGAATGCGGGGGGCGTGGGCTCCGGGACCGCCTCGTCCGCGTCCCCCGGCCCCACGCAGAAGCGCTACCACAGGCGCAAGAGCCAGGGGCGGGGGTCGTCGTGCTCCAGCTCGGAGACGAGCGACGACGACTCCGAGAGCCACAGGAGACGCCTGGACAAAGACTCGGGTTTCACCTACAGCTGGAACCGGAGGGACAGCAGCGAGGGGCCCCCCGGCAGCGAGGGGGGCAACGGAGGGGGCAGCAGCTCTGGGCAGGGGAAACCCCCCTCAGAGGGGGGCGGCACCTCCGGCCCCGACAAAGGCAGTCCTCCTGGCGCTGGCGATAATGGAGACAGAGAAGGTGGGAGTGGCGGAGGGGGGAGTGGGAGGGCCGGGGGGGGTACCCAGGGACAGGACCACCCCTCCAGTTGTTGCAACAGTAGCTCCACGAAGCCCTCCCTCGGCACGGCGACCCGACCCTCCCGCACGGCGAGCCGCGGCGCCGAGCTGGTGGAGAGCCTGAAGCTGATGAGCCTCTGCCTCAGCTCGCAGCTGCAGCAGCAGCGCAGCGGGCGGGGGGGGCGAGCGGGCGGGGGGGGCAAGGTTATCCTAGACCCCCGAGGCGTGAAGGTCCAGGAGAAATCAGCGTGGAGGATCTGCATCGGTTCTGCCGAGAGCCTGGACTCCATCGCCCTGCCCCCCGCCGCCTCCGCCCCCGCCGGCCTCCCTCGCGCTCACGCCGTGCTGCGCCTCCACCAGCAGGCGGCGCCGCCCGGCAGCGGCAACATGCACGCCCTGAAGAAGGGCGTGCTGCAACTACCTCTGTGTGAGAAGAGCATCTCTGTGAACATCCAGCGGGGCTCCAGAGATGCTCTGCTGTGTAGCGCCGCCCCGGCCAGCTGCTGCCAGGTCGTCTGAGGACCCTCCTCCAGTCTCTCCCCTCAGCCTCGCTGCTGTGGGTTTGGTTTGGTTTGGTTTGGTTTGTTTTGTTTTGTTTTGTTTCTTTAACCAACTGCACTTTAACGATGTTCAGCTGAATGTCAAGCAAAGTAGAAGTGAGTCTATTTTAACAAAGCGATCATCTTCAAACAGGACAGGGGACCCAAGCACAGCTGAACATGGCTGAAATGATGTTTGGTTGGACATAAAGATGGAAGCTCTCTGCTGCCTTTGGGTGGAGAGTCCGTTTCCCAGGCCCGGGTAAAACCGGGTAAAACCAAAACGTTTCAGAGAGATTCCCAGTCAGACTCAGTTCTAAATCTAGGAGTTGAGAAGAGAACCACCGCAGCCTTGGACTCCCTACTCTGTCTGCCTTTCTAACATTCATCTCGTTGCTCCAGCTGAGCTGGGAAGGAACAACAGCCTCTAAAAGTCGCATCTTGTGACTCTGACACCCAACACCTTAGAAAAGTATCCACCTCCTTCAACTTTTCCACCTGTTGTCCCATTCCGACCATAAACGTCCGGGTTTTCTTTGGGATTTTAGGTGACAGACCAGCACAAGGTGGAGCAGAAGTCAGATGAAAATGGTTGTACAGAGAGTCAGTGCTGAACCCAAGTGTGTTAGTGGAAGGTTGAGTGGAAGGTAAAACTCTACCAACATCTATTTACAAAAAAAATCAATTTCGATCCTTTGAACAGTTTTATTTTTCCCAAAATATGAATGAGACTGAAAGTGTGAGGAGTTCTCCATCCTCTCCATGGTCAGATGATGGACTGAGCAGAGCTCTGGGAGATGTTCAACGCTTGGGGTTCTAGAACCTAACTCCACAACTTCCTCCCTGACCTGCTGCTGGGTTCCTCAGTCTTCATGATGCTGCTGGTTCTCTAATGTTCTCCAAGAAACCTCTGAGGCCACAACCAGAACAGCTCAGATTACATCACAGCCAGACTCCGTTTACTGACTGGGAGACTTCTGAAGGCAGCTGGTTGCACTGGATTTATTTAGGGGCAACAGAGTTATGTGCTCACGTAAGTGTATTCTGAGGCTGAACAAGTATGCATTGGCCTACCTTTCAGATTTTTGTTTTTAGTAAAAAAGAGAAAAGGCTGTGGTGTTCCCCTCTCCCGTGCAGATGGTCTGTCAGAAAGTACCCTGAGGTGCCTGCAGACCAGCTGGGGACGGGAGGAGGACCAGAAGCTCGTCGCTCCTCCAGCTTTGGGAATATCAGCTGGAAATGAACTCCTGCGTCCAGGTCATGACTTGCTCAGAGGAACTTCAACATCAGTGGTCATCTTCTCCAAGCTTTCCGCTTTCCTTCTGTCGTCATGGTAACGAGGACCACATCTGCTCATTGAGTGGTGTATTAAAGCTTGGCTGAATACAGCGAGTGTTTTCAAATGAAAACTGACCGAGATGCTGAGAACGATGAAATGTTCGTCTTCTACAGTCGAATGCCCGCGCGCCCTTCGTTTAGCGAGGAAAAACCCTGTGAAGTTTTGGACCTACGATCCCCTCCCTACAAAAAAAATCAGATTAATTATTGAAATAAGATATTTTATGCTTAGTTTATTGTTGAGGAGGTAAAAAAAAAAAAAAACACAAGATTTTGGTGATTTTAGTTTTTTTTTTTTAATGATTTTTTTAGGCCCGTGAGAACTTTTGAGCTGATGATTTTGGCCAACGTGACAAAAAGTTTGGACACCCCTGGTCTAGAGGCACACAGAAGGGATTCTTGCTCCTACGTAGCCGTCAGCTGTCACTCCACATGGAGCTGAAGCATCACTGGTCTACGGGCAGCTTACGTCCCAGTGGCAGATTCTGGTTTGTCCAGACATTAAAAGGTGCAGCGCAGCAGCGCAGCAGCGCAGCAGCAGGTACTGTCAGCAAAGTGCTGCTGCGTCTCCATAAAACCTCTCCTGATTTTACAGTTTTATCTCTCATGAGGCTGAAGTTCAGGAAGACGAACTGAAGGGTGAAGCTGTGCTTCTGGCAGCAGTTGAGTGGGTCACAGGCCCTGTGAAAGCTGTGTTGTTTGGTAGGTGAAGACTGGAGGAACTGGTGCAAAACCAGCAATAGGTCAGGGCGAGAAATCAATTTTAGCAAGTAACTGAAGTTTTAGTTTTTAGAGATTACATTTTTTTTTCCACCAATGTATTTATGGCGTTTCCATAGTTCACAGTGATGTCAGCGCTCCCAGGGCGGCCATCTTGTTTGACATGCGTGTTTTACGGTTTCTATTTATTTGGACACCAGCGCCAGTCTACCACACGGACTGAACTCACGTTAGAGCTCAATAACTCTGGAAGCTTTTTGATTAAAACGACTTTTTTCACGCAATTTTAAGACGCTGGAAAATTACGTCTTCATTCTGCTAATTTTATGACTTTTATTCTCGTAATTAAACAAACATTCTTGTAGCCTGGCCGTAACGCTCAGTCACACAACTCTCAGAAGGGAAGATTAAAAGAAAAGCCACTTGTTGAAAATGTTTTCTATCATTTCCAATCTCTTTTGAAGAAAAGAAAGCAAGATTAGAAAAACTCAATAAAGATGGGGAGATGTTATTTTTAAGCCATATCGCCCAGCCCTGGTTTAATTCTGGACCTGGTTCTGGTGGAAAGGGCCCGTCAGATGCAATGCCCCTTTGGTCTTTAATCATGTCATCAGCAAACTTCTTAAAATAAAGTTCAAAGGTCAACATGTTCCATCATCAGATGGAGGGGAAGTCCAAGGCTGGGTGGGCTGGAAGCAGGTTATTCATATTTCCACTGTATTTGGAAAATCCCTTCATTGGGGGTGGACAGCAGGACCACCCCCCCCCCCCGTCTAAAGTTCACGTTGCACTCAGACAATCTGTAGCTCCTGCTGGCCTCCTCCTGTTAGAGCAGCCGCATCAAACTTTAACTGTCCGGCTCTGATCACACATCTCCACACACATTAGGAAGGAGAACGACCATGATGAACTCTGAATTACAACGCTTTGATTATACAGCTGCACGATGACTTGAAACAACTGATTTAAATTTGTTGTCTCTGATACAGACAGATTAAAAAACATACATACACATACACTCCCATTAATATTTGTTTAGCTATTGCACCCGGAGCTCATCACCAAGCCCTGCTTCTGGCAGAATCACTAACAGTTTGTAGTTTGGACCAGCGAGTGCTGCTGTTTGAGCTGAATGTATGTATATATTTGACCCAGAAATTCAAACGTGTGCACCCAGTTCTTGGTTTTGATAATGATTGAAGCTGTAGGATCCTTCCTCCCCGGATTGGAAAAAACCCAAAACGGCTCAAATAAATCATACAGAGCTTTAGACTGGTGGTTGTACGGAAGGAGATTAGGGCCACTGCAAAAACAAAACGTTTTCTCAGGATTCTGACCTTCTCGGGATTGACTTGATTACAAATTTCTGAGGGGGGAAAAAAATACGTAATTCTGTGATTAAAGTCAGAATTTTGATAATTTTTTTTCCTCAGAATTCTAACAAAGAGATTAAGATTAAAGTCAGAATTTTGACACTTTTCTCTCTGAATTCTGACTTTTTATCGGGACTCTGATTTTAATTACAGAATTGTGAGGATAAAAGTCAGGATTCTGGATTTAAGTCAACATCTTTAATATTTTTCTCAGAATTCTGACTGAATGAGATTAAGATTAAAGTCAAAATTCTGAGATTAAAGTCAGATTTTTTTTTTTCTCATTGGCTGTAATCCCCATCCGTACGTTCATGAATACAGAGTGGATAAAATTTCTGAGTTAACGAAGAAGCACTTTCTACAGGAAACATGTTCATTTGAAGAAAAGTGCAGCATTTTGTGGAACTTCCTGCAGGATGTTGCATTAAAATCTCATAGTTTCTGACCAGCTATGGAAGAATAAGCTGATTGGTGTTGGTTTTCTCATACTTACACCCAAACGTCTCCCAAAGCTCACTGTTCATGCGGCTGCTGAGTCATGTGTTATGTACATAGTGTTATGAAGATTAAAAACGTATTTTTTAAACATGTACATTTTGTGAGATGTCTGCTGTTTGATTTTTGTTTGTTTTTTAACTTTTTTTTTTTTTTTTTTTTTTTCATTTCTTGCTGGTGTGTTTTGTTTGTTTTTTTTTTTTTTTAATCCAGCAGGTGAGAGTCAGCAGGAAGTGGAGGGACGGGGAAGGCGGCCATGTTTTAGGGCATTGGCAATAAGCTATAGCATGTGTTGCAGCTATTCTGTACAGAAACGTTTCATTAGCTTCACTTTTTCTTTTGATTCCAAACTCGTGCAGCTTCTCAGCAGCCGCTGTCAACTCGAAAACAAAAAAGGATTTTCAGTTTCGTTGGAGATTTCCTGAAGAACCAAATGTACATAGAGTTGTAAATATGGTGCTCTCTTTATCTAGAACATTTTGGTGCATAGTTGTACAGTAAATCTAGCCTTATGACTGTAGTAACGCTGTATGGATGTGTTAGTCGCGTGAGCAAAATGACCGTCGGGTCTCTCTGACTGTTGTCCTTACTCGGCTGTTTTCAGGTGAATGATGTGCATGTGTCTCAGTGTTGGAGCAGAGAATCAGCCACAGACATCTTACTGGACCAAAACGCAACAACAGGAAAAAAAGAAAAGAAAAAAAAAAATCACTGTAATATTCTGTAGTTGATACCTGTTGTCAGACAATACATATAGCTCTGGTAATATCCCAAAAAATAAAAGTTGGATTTTCTCTCGTACGTGTGGTCTGAGTGGTTTTGTTTTCACCTGGGATGCAGCTCGAGGCCTTGCATATGTGCAGCAGGTTGCTAAACATGTCCAAACACTGTGCTTATGAAGTGTTTGCACGGATGTGTGTGAATACATGCCAGAAACTGCTTCTTACAGGCAGAGGTTTCTGCTAGTTCAGACCTCAGTCGGTTTTTGGAATGACCCATAATTCATTTATGATCAGTTCAGGGTGGTGAGCTGATAGTATGGCAGGCTGTTTTAACATAAAATCAGCGTCACCATACTTACATTCCAGGTATCTGAATTTGGTTTATGACTAGACATATGAGTTAAGATATCTCTAACTGCAGTTCAACCAGACAAAATACTTATTTGAGATCTCTCTAATTACATTCTGACTAGTATAAATGACGTCAGATTTTCCATTAAGTTGTATGGAGGCTTCAAGATATCTCGCTTTTTGTTCTGACTCGTCAAATGACGAACAAATGATGTGTTCCCTTGCGAAATAGTAACATGCTGTAAAAATGACACGGTGAGGATACTGTTGATATTAAGGTCACACTTCTTAGTCACCTGACTTGTTTAAATGTGTCAGTTGAAAGGATTAATGTTCAAAAATGAAAGGAAAATTCTGGAGTTTCACGTCTCATTCAACAGCAAAAGCAGAATGTAAAGAAAAGATCAGAGGAAGCTTTGGGAGGAGAGGAGAAACGGATTCCAGAACGAAGACGGCTTTCGGGATTATCGGGACGTGGACGATTGATGCGCTCCAAACTTTGGTGTCCAGCTCTGCAGAGGGTCCAACTGAACAACCAGAAACGTCTCGTCTCCACCGAACAGTTTTTGTAGCCAGCGTCATTCTGGCCGATGTTCCACCTCTCTTCACAGCAGAGATCATTAAAATGTAGGATTTCATGCATGACTAAGGCTTTAAGAAGAAGGTCCGAAGCCATTTGCATCCATGTTTGGATCATTTTCTAGTCGGAACAATTTTATGCGCGTTTCAGGGTGATGAAAATGCTCCAGTGTTGTTGAGTCTGAAAGCCTCACCCTGACTCCTCCAAACATGCTTGTCGTTGTGTTCAGGCTGGGCGATATGGCTGAAAAATAAGATCTCCGATTTTTTTTTTTTTTTTTTTATACCAAATTCGATTTCCGATTTTAATTGTTTTTTTCTCCTTTTCCCTTAAAAAAACAGAAATGACAGAAAATATCTTAAATTTAAACCATTTCAATCAGCTATTTTATTTCAATCATTCTTTCTTTGTGGCCTGAATCTTTGACCTGAGTAAACAGAAGCTGTAAAACGTGCCGAGCAAACAAGCAGGTAGTTCTTGGGTGGGCTAAAATCACTCTGCTCTATGGAAACCCAAGGAGCGCATTGGTGGAGAAAAAAAAAAAAAAAAAAAAAAAAAATCCAGATTTTCCAAAAATTAGATCTTCAAAAGCAGAGAATTTGATGAATGGATAGAATCGATGTCTCGTCCAGGGTTAGGGTTAGGGTCCGGAGCTCAACCTTTGTCTCGTCACACCAACCTGCTTTTGTCCAGATGATCTCTGGTGTGTCCATGTGTCCAGCTGGTGGAGGCTGCTTTGGGATCTTACTGCGGTCCTCTCGGTCCATTTGAAGGGACTTGAGATGCAACGTGAGATGCTGCTCCTCAGTGTGTGTACTGGGTTTCTGTGGATCTCAGGCTAACTGGAAGCGAATTCCTTTAAAGGTATCAAGTAGAGGCTATACCCAAACTTAAAAAGTTCATCCACATGACTAACTCTTGGTTAAAGAAAAACCAAAGTTGTGTTCATTTTTAACACTCAGATTTAATGGATGTGGGAGTGTATGTATGAGCGAGTTAGTATTATACTTACAAATTTTAATATGTTAACGGAATGTGTGAGGGCGGGGAGGTACTGAGGATGTGCAAGGTTGTTTATATGAATATGTAGGAAGGAAAACATGTATTTTTATTGTATTTCTTTTATTCACACTGCAAAAGCACAAAATCTTACCAAGTATTTCTGGTCTAGTTTCAGTGCAAATATCTTGAATACAGTTGAAATGAGACAAAACTGACAAAACAAGTAACTTTTCAGCACAACGTAGCAGATATACCTGCTGAAAAGTTACGTGTACGTTAGTTTTGTCTTATTTCAAGTGTATTCTAGATATTTGCAGTAGAAACTCGACCAGAAATACTTGGTAAGCGTTTGTGTTTTTGCAGTGCATAAATTGTATGTATTTTGATGATCAGTTACAGACTGTTCTGTTCTGTCTGTGTGCGTTGTCCCTGTTAAATAAATGAAATGACACGAGCAGAAGACGACGGAGAAGGAAGGGTGAGCAGGACCAACCAGGCCAGAGGAATCCAGCTCTGCCTTCCAAAAGGTCAAGCAATCCTTCTGAGTGGGCTTTCCCTGGATCTGCTCCAGAGATCAGGTTTGATGTGAAAATCCAGACGTGACTGAAATGGCTTCTTGTTCTTAGCGGTTCTTCTTTGCTTTTCTGTTCATAAACTAGACTGGATCTGTTGTTTCTGTCATCAGGAGGCTCTTGTCCTTCCCGGAGCTCTCCGTCCGCTCTGCTCCGGCTCTGAAAGACCGAGCGGACGTTTTCAGGCCGTCCCTACCAGGGGATCTTGTGAGGCAGACACAGAGCTGCGAGGGTTTCTGTATGAGACCCAGAGCAGTAAAAAGTGTTGAAACGCTCTCAGCTCTGATGAACAAGCTGCGTGACACCGAGGAGGGTCGCTCTCTATGTTTGGCAGCCTCAGATCTGCTCCTCTCGGCTCAAATGACCCAGAAGCTTCCAGACCAGCTGGCACGACGTGAGCTCCTCGCTCGCCCGTCTTCCTCACACAAACGCTCAGAGGAAAAGAAACGATCCGGCTCTGGCGTGTCTGGTTTCCCTCAACCCACTGGATCCAAACTCCGTTTCTGACAGGCCATGAGACAGACGACATCTCTCTAAAGACAAAATCATGTTTTGAAAATCATTTCAGCAAGGTGCTGTTGGAAGAGAAGAAAAAACTGGACACGTGTTTAAGTTCCAGGTTTGTTGGTTTATTGAAGCCAAGGCTGACCCAGTCCAACCTGCTGCTGCAGCTTTGCTACATTTTATATCAGAAACAGCAGGGACCTAAGGCACCAGGGGTGGTACAGCAGTGCACGGATGTGCCTCGACCCTGGAGGTGAATAACTGGTGATGTAACACATGCTAGCTGTAATCGTGTTTGAGGGAGCAAACAAAGGCCGAAGCACCTGCGTGGAATAGTCCGGATAAATCCCAGACCTGTTCCATCACGCGCCTCTGGAAGGAATCTGGTTGAATCTTTTTGGCCTTCCTTTGCTTCCGTACATCGGGTGTTGTGTTGTCAACCAATCAGATGTGCACGCAGCATGCACCTTGCAGCCTTGAAGCCACTTATCTTCAGAACATGTTAGTTTGCAGCATTCTGAACCAAAATACTGACTGAACCCAAAGTGACTCCAGTGACTGATCATGAGAACATGAAAGCAGTTATTTTCATCCACTCTTTGGAATAACCAGATATGTTTACAGTGCATCATATCTGCAGAGATTTGAACAGCCGCTCATTCATGTCCCCCATCGTGGTCGTCCACCACCCAACACAGAACCTCATTTCAGTGCGTAGACTGTCCTTCCATACATTTCTGCTCCACTAATAGTAAACCATATTTCCACTGTGCATAAAAACAATAAACTCTGAAAATAACAATGTTTGGATTTTTAAAGCATGTGAAAAAGGAGCGTCCGTCCAACGCTGCCGTCATCAGAGTCTGCAGGCCCGCCGCTCCTCACTGGAAGCTCTTACTGAGCTCCGGGGCTTCCAGCATTTTCTGAAACACAAAAAGCAACACATTTACAGTCTTTGATTGTGATGGTTTTACGCATTCTTTCCACAGCATGATGCTGCCACCACCAGGTTTGACTGTAAGGATGCCATGCCCAGGGTAGGTGCAGTGTTAGTTTACCTCAAAAACTGCAAACAGTTAAATTCAAACTGAAATATGCTTCATCGATCCCAAAGGGAAATGAAATGTTGTGGTAACTCATTTCATGACAGAGCTGCTGTATATGGTGATGGCTGTGGGCAGGAACGGTCTCCTGTAGCAGTCTGTATTGCAGCAGCCTGGATGAAGCTTCTGACTGAAGACACTCTGTTGTTCTATGACAGTCTCATGAAGAAGATGCTCAGGGTTGTCCATAATTTTCTTAATTTTATGTAAAATCCTTCTATGTAAAATACTTCCTCAAATTAATTATGTATTCTCCATGTTACCCGTCCAACCAACTAAACACTGATTCAAGTCCTTAAATAGTATACTCTCTAAATTTTACTGGAAAAACAAGCCACCAAGAATAAAGTTATCAACCCCACAAAAATCAAATCAACACGGAGGGCGAGAAGCGCCAAATTTCTTTCATTACTATGTAGCCAATCAATTCCAGAACAAAATCGAATGGACCCAAACGCAGCAGTGCAATGATTTAATGGAACTAGAACAATCATTTTGTGGAAAAATGCAATTATCATGTTTGTCATTTGTTAGTTAAACTATTAAGACACATGATTGCTTTAAATCGCCAACCATCGAAGCCACTCTGTCAGCCTGGTGGAAGTTCAGTAATATTACTAATTCAAATTTCACACCCTAACATGTACTCCACCTTGGAATAACCGGATCTTAGAATAAACAGGAAACCTCTCTATTTCAGTTCATGGATCTCTGAAGGCATTACACATTTTGAATGTATCTTTGGACATAAACTCCTCTCATTTCTAGAACTGACTGAACGACACAGACTTAGCGATACACAATTCTTAGAATATCTTCAAATAAAATCCCTCCTACAAACTGGATATGACCTGGAACAACTTATTATAGAGCCTACTTCACAAGTTACTGGACTTCTTAACGTTACATCCAGGAAGAAAGTTCAGACGATATGCAGAATGTTAAACAGGATGGATTCAACAACATCCATACCTACATTAAAATGGCAAACAGATTTCAATATGAACCCAGATTAGGATTTTTGGATTAAAATTTGCAATAATATCTCATATATGATGAAAAATTCTAATCTTCAGGTTATTCAATATAAAATGCTCCACCGAATTCATTACATAACTCAAAGAATGCATAAAATGGGTCTGGTTCAGTCTGAAGTATGTAAACAATGTTCTCAATATACCCCAGATACATATTTTCATGCTTTATGGCTATGCAAAGCTGTTCAGCAATTCTGGATAAAAGTAGCAACATTTCTCTCCACTGCGTTTGGTTGCCTCATCCTGTTATCGCCATGTGTTTGTTTATTAGGAGACACCACAACACACAGTTATTAATGACGACCCAACAACTACCAACAGCATTAACCAGAGCCAAAAACACAATTCTTATGAAGTGGAAAACAAGGACTGCCATTAGTCTGATACACTGGAAAAATCTACTCATTGAACATATTTCATTGGAAAATAACCTCTGCATAATAGATTCTATATGATCCTCTCTTATAATTATTTTATGTATTATAAGTGGCGTTTTTGTTCTGCTCCTACTTTTTTTTCCCTGTTATTCTTCCTCTTTCATCCCATGTAACTCCTGTATATAGTCTAACAAACTCTACTTAGAAGAATTCTTTAACTTTACTAATTGATCCATTGTATGTTTAGAATTACTTGCCTTTTGCAGATACTCTGATGTTACTATTATTACTATTTGACTGTTACTGTTTGAAACTCCTGACACCGCTGATAATGTCAGTGTTAATTCATTCAGTTCACCATCATTACTCACACACACACACACACACACACACACACACACTATTCAGTGCATTGTGTTTGTCCATTTTGAGATTTTACATTTTGATGTACTGTTGCTGTATAATTTGTACTGTGATGTGTAAAAAAAAACAATTCTAAAAAAAAAAAAAAAAAATGCTTCTTTGCACCATCATCTCCAGAGGTTCCACAGGGCTAATAATGGCGTTCCTCTCACCACCCTACCATAAAGGCCCAATTCAAATTTGTGCAGCGCATGGTTGAAGAAAAGACTCCAGTTGTGTGCACGTGTGCTCTAAGGAGTCAGCCTATCAGCGAAGCTACTGGGGGCTAACATAGCATCTTGATGCTAAACACGTGGCAGCAGCACAGACGTCCCCAACGCCGATGTCAGCGCCCACAGTTTGCATTTCTACGGTGTTTTCTCAGAGAAGTTCCATGGATGATCTTCAGGGCAGCAGTACTGGTAACTGCACCTTCGCATCGTCCCGGATCCCAACGAGAACTGTGTGAAAGGAATGAACCAGTAATTATAACTGGTGATTATTGATGTTTCCATCTCAACAAGAACAGCCTCCATCCTTCGGCTCTTCTCTGGGTTTGGACATGGAGATTTCTCCTCTTCTAAAAGATTACTCCGATTTTTTTTCTGGGATCGTTTTTTGAATAGACAGGTCAACAGTAGGCTTGAGTATCAACAATCTAATCAGTGTGTGTGAAATGAGCTGGCCATTTCTGCTCCGGAAAAGGCCAGCAGGCAGAAGGCATGGCTGGATCTCGGGCTGCTGTGACTGATCAGCCCAGATGGCGCTGCACAGCAAGGTGGTGTGGAGCTGGACATGAGCAGCCAAGAAATGCTCTCAGCGGACCCGATCGAGTGTCTCATGGGGGAATGTGAACTCTGCGAAACTTAAAACTTTCAAGAGGCCTCATTTATCCCACCGCTTTATGGCTCGACAGGCTGAAAGGAGGAAAACGGCTTCTCTGGGACAATGATCTGAAGACGCAGAAAGCCTAACTTCAAACACACAAAGGAAACATGAAGGAAAATAAGAACCTGCTAATTTCTTTACAAGGCATCAATAACTTCTATGCTGATATTATAACTTAAGGCCAGGACATCTGGTTCTTAATCGTTCAGATTTCGAAGATTAAACTGCCAAAATAAACCAGAGCTTCTGTTTAACTCTTAAACTCAGGTCAGAATAACATGTGATCAACAACTAAATGCCAAACATCGTAATGTCATTACTGACCGAACAACAAAGCAAATTCAAAAGCTGCAAGTGGAGAAAATATCAACAACGATCAGCACCTCATAATTTAAACTTCTGGTGTCAAACTCGAGGCCCGGGGGCCAAATACAGCCCGCCATAGCTTTTAATGTGGCCCTCAAGACCCAGGAACAATGGTGTCCAGACGTTTTGCTATAAGGACCAAAATCATTAAGTTGGAAGCACATGGGGACCACCAAATTTTAACATTTTTATAACATTTTTAAAAGAAACTTTGTGCCTAGATATAAGAAAGGTCTTGAAAGATTGCATTAGCATAAGACAGGCCCACAGTTTCTATGTTTTTGGGGCTGATTTTTTTTCTTTTTTGGGCTGCAAGACTTGCTTTTGAGTAAAAGCAGGTCAACAATTGTGGTTCTAGTTACTCCAGCATCAAGATAAATTCAAAATCTTCATTAATAAATGGGAATCTATTAATATTTATTGAACAACATTTTATTTATCTGTAAAAAAAAAAAAAAAAAAAAAGTTTGCCCTAAAAGGTGAAAAAGTGTCCGTCTGTATTAACTATGCTTGCAGGCCAGATTTGCTCAATTCTCGAACTGGGGTTGGGCCGGCTTAAAATCCTTCAGAGGGGCACAAATGGCCCCTGGGCCACATTTTAGACACCCCTGCTCTAGAGGGACACATAACTAGAACCTTCAAAATAACAGTTGTGTGCTTTCATATTATTTTATCAATCAAATCAAATCAGTTTTTATCTGTATGCTGCTAACTTACATCAGTGTGAAAAGTTTTTAAATATTATTTAACTTTAAGAAGTTTTCATCGTATAAAGAGACAGCTGTTTATTCCCATTTTAACAGTTTGTTCCTGGATAATTTTATCAACACATTCTTCCACAAGCGGCCCTTTGAGGACATTCATGATGTAATTTAAAAAAGCAAAACCTTCGAACCAGGAGAGGGTGTACTCTCTCTTTTATCCCCACCACTGTGACGTGGACGCCCAACCCCTGAATCAACAGAACAAAAACACATTTTCACACAGCTGATCCCTAAGAGCAAGGGACAGGCTGTGTTGTTAGCCGTTAGCTCATGCTGGAAGGCTGGAAGGCACCGCAGCTGCAGCAGTGTTGCACTGCAGAGCTCTGAGCGTCACATCACAAGCTGTGCCGGGAGTTTCGACAGCAGAAAAGCAGCCAGCATTTTAAAGTAGGGGGTGTCTCTTTTTTTTTTTTTCCAGACCGAGTACAAGTACTTTAGTTTGGGTACTTGCCGATTCCAAGCAACCGATACCAAGTAGTTAATAAGGTGGTACTTATACATCCTACAATAACTTGAAAACACATTTCTTTTCTTCAGAACAGGATGGCTCTTTTTCTTTATGAGCCTACCTGTAGTCCCTCTGACTACATTTACTAATCAAAAATACAATACGACATGCAATGTTGCATACATTCAAAATAAATTAAAAATAATAAGTTATTTTTTACGAGTTTTCCTGGCATACAACTGGGAAACATTTCAGTTAAAATGTAAACTGTAACACTTTCAATGCATTTTAGCACCTCAGCTCTAAGACAGCAGTTTCTCTGTTGTTTGTCACGTTTCTGCAGTTTCTGCTGCCATGTTGGTTGTGCCGTGCTGCTGCTAGCAGCGGCAAACTCTTTCAGTTCAGTGTCGTGTTTCGTTTTTAAATCCCGTCTTCCATGTTTACCTTGAAATATCACCAAACTATGGACATGTTTCGCCCCCTTCCGCCTTCTAACCTTTCTCTTGCTCTTCTTCTGTCGTTTTAAAGGAGGCTCAACAATGAACTTGTTGATGTATTACTAGCACCAACCTGGTATGGAGTGTGGTCCAGCCTTTGAGTTGTGGCCCAGTCCAGCCCAGGAGGAAAATCAAGCACAAAAGCGGTATCGGTTCGGAGTATCGGGTTGCTTCTACAAGTACAAGTACTTGATGCTGGTATCGGGCACGGTACTGGTATTTGGACACCACTATTTTAAAGTATTACCATGTAACTAGTAAAGAAAAAAAAAAAAAAAAAAAGGATTGGTTAGAAATGAGTGCAATCTCAATGACCCAAAGCGGGAAGCGACCCGGAGCTACTCACCCTGCATGGAGCTGCCTCTGGAGAAGCAAGACAACAAGAAGGACTCAAACCTCAGCAGCCGGGAGGACAGCGTGGACATTACACTGGGTGGACTTAGTTTCATTTTGGCTTCATTCAGTGGTATGTGTTTGTACAGCCAGCAATGAGAAATAATATTTTGACTGGACAGAATGCCTCGCAAAAGTATTCACACCGTTTGCACTTCTACACTTCAACCACGAAGCTGAACGTGTTTAATTGGGATTTTATGTGAAAGACCTGAATCAAAGTGTGCATGACTGTGAGAGGGGAAAAAATTATTCATGGTTTTCAAAAAGTTTTTCAAGGAGAACATGCAGTGTGTGCTGTTCTGTAGAACCGTCTTCTAGGGTGACGTCTCTGCCAGCTATGAACGCCTGCAGACTGACGGTTCCGCCCATTCTTTGGAAAACAGCTCAAGCTCAATCGGACTGGATGGAAAACATCTGTGATCACCGGTTTTCAAGTCTTTCCACAGACTCTCAGCTGAATTTAAGTCTGGCCTTTGACTAGGCCATTCTAACATGAATAAACTTTGAACTAAACCACCACCCCAGCCTTCCGCAGCCTCCACCTGTTTATCTTCCAGAATTTTCCTGTATTTAACTCCAACCATCTTTTCAGTAACTCTGAGCAGCTTCCTTTTCCTTGCTGAAGAAAAACATCCCAAACAGCATGATGCTGCCACCACCGTGTTTCACCATGGGGATGGTATGCTGAGGGTGGTGGGCAATGTTCGTTTTTTTCCACATAGTGTTTTGCATGTAGACCAAAACGATTGGTTCTGGTCGTGTCGTTATGCATGTTTGCTTTGTCCCCTACATGGTTTGCAGCAAACTGTTTTTTTTTTAGGACTTTCTTCTGGCCACTCTTCCATAAAGGTCAGATTTGTGCAGTGGATGACTAATGGTTGTCTTGTGGACAGATTCTCCCACCTGAGCTGTGGACCCCTGGAGCTCCTCCAGAGTTACCATGGACCTCCTGGCTACTTCTCTGTTTGATGCTCTCCTTGCCTGGCCTGTTAGTTTAGGTGAGTTCTAAAGCACTAGACATTTTGAGACATCTGAGTAAAGGGTCTGAATACAAAATGCACACCACACTTTTCAGATTTTTATTTGTAAAACTTTTTAAAACCCATTAATCATTTTCCTTCCACTTCAGTGATTCACTTTGTGTTAGTCTGTCATATAAAACCCCATTAAAATACACAGAAGTTTATTCAGTAGTATAAAGTAGGAAAGCGTTCAAGCGGTCTGAACACTTTTGCACGGCTCTGTGTGTACAACTGAAAGGAAGATATTTTGCTAGTCATTCTACTGTGTGCTGTGCTTTGGAAGTAAAATAGTCCAGAAATAGCTGGTGCTGCAGCAGCAGAAGTCTGACACAAACAGCATGATGAAGACCTGATTAGAGAAGCACTCAGATGGTCAGTCCACATCCAGCAACTGCAGCACAAAGCAAGCTAGAGCTACACAGTGGAACCACATCACTACTGTCAGCATGCTGCTCAGCACTTGTCTCAGTG
This sequence comes from Anableps anableps, assembly GCA_014839685.1. Classification (NCBI taxonomy): domain Eukaryota; kingdom Metazoa; phylum Chordata; class Actinopteri; order Cyprinodontiformes; family Anablepidae; genus Anableps; species Anableps anableps. The sequence goes on from CM026072.1 coordinate 35,982,177, forward strand.
ACAGGTACCAGCTGAACGGAAAGCTGGGACTCGATGTGTCCTTCTGGACGTTCGAATGAGACCTGCAGTCAGCTGAGTAAAAGCTCATGGAATCCTTGGTGTTTCGGGAGCTGGACATGATTTAGGACCTTCTTGGTTTCAGTTACTGTGATATTTCCAGACAGTAGACGACACAAAATATCCCTAAACTGCAGCAGAACTACTACAGATGGCTGAAAACGGAATCAACTGGCCGAGTCACAGTCCAGATGGGAGAGCTGTTAATAATACAGCTGGATGTTAAATCTTACAGGGGCAGTATTATGTTTTCCAGCCACATAGAATCATTTTATAGCACAATCACCTATGTTACCTTTAGTTGTTACAAAAATGCTGCATATATCAAATAGTACTTAAAAGAAATCTGATTTTGTAATTTAACACCTTGAAACGGGGCTTTTGTCTCTTTAAGAAAGTCCTTCCCTTCCCAACTTCTCCGTCTTCAGAAGTCATCACAACAGTACTCTTCTGTTTACTCTGTTTTATCAGTGTTTCACTGAGAAGTAGCTCTTTTAGCTTAGAAACTGCAGCTCTAAGGAGGAGCTGCGTCTTGAAGGCGGAGCTGGGTCCACCCAGGCGTTTTGCACAGCTGAATGGTTCCATGGGAAATGCAAGGAGTCCTCTAACATGCATGAAAGGATCAAGGCAACACTACTTACTACAGGTAAGTTTTTGATGAAGGAATAACATTATAACATGATGTAAAACTCAATAAAGTTAATTTTACATAATGCTGCCCTTTTAACCATGTTTTAAGATTTAGTCAGTCGTAACCATGACCAAATTCTGATCCTACCTCCAAAATCTAGTCTGATCTATCACAAATCCTTTCGTATCCATAGTGACAGTCTCCCATGTTTAAAAGAAGTCCCATCAGTTGGTCCCCACTGAGGTTTTCCCTATCCCTGGGGTGGGGATGGTTCATCCTGTAACCAGTGGGTTGCCAGTTCGATCCCCCACTCCGTTCTGCTCAGTCACTTGTGCAGTTGTGTCATAGGTCAGAGATCCCAGTGGCACCAGGCAGCCTCGCTTCTGTCAGCCTGCGCCAGGGCAGCTGTGGCTGCAATGCAGCTTACCACCATCAGTGTGTGAATGACTGATGGTGGTGTGAAGTGCTTTCGAGTCCTCTGACTTGATAAAGTGCTACACAAGTACAGCCATTTACCATATTGTGATATTACCCCACACACACACACACACACACACACACACACACACACACACACACACACACACACATATGCACACTCATTCCACTTATTTTTATGGCGTCTGAATCAACATGTCTATGTGAGACCTGACACGGTGGCATTAGAAGTGATGTCCACCAGAGGCGGATGCTGCCAAAGTTCAGAGAGAGAAGACAGCTAAACGTCCGAGTGTCTCTGTATGTCTTAACACGGTTCCTAAATCTGTCTCACTTTTATCTAAAATGAGTTTCTTGCCTGCTTTTCCATCTAGGCTGAACTCGAGCAACATTTTATTTCACTGCATAAATGTTGAAGAGCACATGTTTACATAGCAATGAACACCATAAGAGTTCATTTACCTTCTAAAGGGCTTAAATGAAAGCAACTGGATTTCTGTTTTGTTTTTTGAAAGTTCACTTTTTCCAGCTCCTTCGGTTCTGATCATCTGTTATATCAGCCTTTTCCAGCTGAACCCAGATATTTACATAACCTGTATGAAAAGACACCATCCCAACTGTGAAGTACGGAGGTGGCAGCATCATGTTGCGGGGGTGTTTCACTGCAGGAGGAGCTGGTGCACTTCATAAAATAGATCATCACGAGGAAAGAACGTTATGTGAAAACACTGGAAGAGCACATCCAGACATCAGTCAGGAAGTTAAAACTTGGATGCAAATGAGTCTTCCAAATGGACAAGTCCGTAAGCATTTCGTCAAATTACAACAAGGTCCAGGTTCTAGAGTGGCCATTACAAGGCCCTGTTCTCAGTCCTTGAGAACATTTGTTGGCAGAGGTAAAAAAGGTGAAAGGTGTGAGTAAAAAAACCTTCAGACCTGACCCGGTTCCACTTCTGTCAGGAGGAATGGGCCAGAATTCCAGCAAACTACTGACAAGATTGTGAAAGGAACCATTTGACTCATGTTAGAAAGTTTAAAAGGCAATGCAACCAAATACTGAGGATATAAATGTAAACCTTTGAATTTGGAGAACAATGTAAGATTTCTCATTATTCCAGCTTTCAGCAAATGGAAATAATTCTGATAATCCTAACCTACCGACACAGTGAGTTGTCACTTGACAATCAACATGTTAATGATGCCAATATATTAGTTATTTTGATCACATAAAACCATCTGGGGAGGAGAGTCCAAGCTTCACTGTAGGTGTCAGACACATGGAACCTGAAGCCACCATTTCTGCATAGAGCTGGTTTTTCATGTTTAATTTAGAAGGCTTCTTTCTCTTCTCTCTAAACTTATCCGTCTTCACAGTCCGAAATGCGGACATTGCCATCTTCAAAATAGTGTGCGTTGTCCCTCAGATGTAGATGGACTGCTGAGTCCTGGCCCAGCATTTTGGTTTCAGGCTATCTTTTGGTGTAGTTACGGGTTTGTTTCTCCAATGTAGAGGTCTGAGCATGTCTCTCTGCACTGCTGAGGTTGTTTTGGAGTGTTTAGTCCTTGAGATGATGCAGTCTTTGACTGACAGTTTTATTAAGTTTAAAATGTTGGGTTTAAAATGCACAGGAATATTGTGCTTGGAAAATATTTCTCAAGCCACACATGTAATGACACGTCCTACCTGGTATTTTTTTTTCAGCTGAGTGTTTTCTTAAAATCTCAGAAGCCTCAAAGATCTGCTCAAAGTTGTCAATGCTTCATTCCACTTCAAACATAAACAATGTTTTCAGTTTCACTGAAAAACCCCAGGTTTTCCAAAATAACAAGACCAAAGAATGGGAAGAGTTCAACTTACATGGATTGCAGCAAAAAAAATAAAAATAAAAATAAAAATAAAAAAAAAACACCCATGTTTTAGAATCATCTGGATCCACCAGATAAGAATCTGAAGCTACTGGCAGCATGGAAGACTCACTGATCCTGAATCAAAATAATCTATATCGTGATGCAACTGATACTAAGAAAACGGGTGCTTTAAAGATACTCCAGATCCATGATCACAGCTAAAAGAAATAAAACTTTTCAATAAAAAGGGAAATATATTTAAGAACAAAGAGAAGTCCAAATGCCTGTACCGCAGAATCTACTGTTTCCAAACCAATCTATTTACCTTCTTCTTAAGAGCCTCCAGTGACTCAAATTCAATCCGGGCCAGCTTGATCTGGATGTGTTTGGGGACATCTGGGATAAGGAACGTCAGGATGAACTTGAAAGCCAGCAGTCCATGCTATGAAAAAAAAAAAAAAAAAAAATCAGAATCAAAGAGCAGTTTTAAGCATATCATAGTTAATCATCTTCAATGTTCATTTAAATCTGGTTTTGTCTACATGAAGTAATGGAAGCTTAGTTTGAAAGAAATGACAACACAGCAAAATTCTGTTTTTATTGAGTGGTTCCTCTGCTGCAAAACAGAAAGGAGTGACTGGGCGAGGAGTCGGACACAAAGCACATGTTCGTCAGAGAGGTTTGACTCATTGTGATCTTAAGCATCATCATAACCAGCTTTCCTTGCATGCTGGAAGAGTTGTGCTCAAGGCTTTACTTGCTCTGGTCATGAATGCGATTAAATTAACTGTGTGACCTGGGATGACAATACAGAATAAAAACAAGAAGCACAAGTTTCTTTAATTCATACAGGCTCAAAAATACAGCCATACTGATAAATAATTATCTAGCTAAGCTAAGCTAAGAAAAGCTAAACAAAAAGCTAAGCTAAGAAAAGGTAAGAAAAGTGAAGATAAAAACGCTAAGCTAAGAAAATATATATATATAAAAAAAGATAAGCTAAGATTTGATTAAAAAAAAGCTAAGATAAGAAGAGCTAAGCTAAGAAAAGCTAAAAAAAAAAAAAAAAAAATCTAAGCTAAGAAAAGAAAAGAACTAAGCTAAGCTAAGAAAAGCTAAATTAAGTACAACTTTAAGGGAACAGTTTGTTGCAGAAGTGAAGTTCATGTCAGTGACAACCTGACAGTCAAAGAGAGTTTTAATAGGCTGGAGTCCTGGATGTGGTCCAATTGTGTGCATATGTAAAAGCAGCACCATAGAAGAGCTCTGCTGATGTATAGAGCATGGTAAGCAGAGAGTGTAGTGGGCTCTGACTTTGGTGTTATGAGGGTTTAAATGTTTCCAGTGTTCATCCATCCATTGTGGGTCTGCCATGGGGTCTCCTACCAGTGGAATATGAAAACCTCCAAAGGGAGGCATCAAGGAGGTCAGATGCCTGACCCACCTCAATTGACCTTTTGATGCAGAGAACCAGTGGTTCCACTACAAGCAAGCCCTGTGTGACAGAGAGTTTCACCCTATCTCTGAGGCTAAACCCAAAAGATGAAGCTCATTTCAGCTGTTTCTGTGGTATTTCATTCTTTCAGTCATTGTCTGTATGTCGTGACCACAAATGACTGAGATGGACCAGTATATCAAGGGTTTTGTTTTCCTTTTTTCTAATTAATCACAACAGACCAGAGCAGCACCTGCATTACCACAGACAAACCCCCAATTTGTCCTTCCTTTAAAAGGGGTGATGACATCACTGTATAAACTATTTCATGTAGCTGATATTGCTGCATATGTCAAAATAACGTCACCTTTTTGTAGGGGGTTGTTTTGGCAGGCCAGATTTCCCTCCTTGGTAGAAGGGTTGGGTACAGTAATGATATGTGGCTCTACCTAGTTGACTTCACTCTGATTGGCTACAACCATATTTGGGAAAATCTTCAGTAAAATGTGCTGAACATAGTTTCAAATTGAAGTTATAACTGTGTGATACTTCCCTATAAATGAACTTCAGCCACTCTTCTCTGATTCTCTCATCCTTCGGAAGTAAAGTGGAGACTTCCATCCATTTTTGAGCTCCCTCGGACATAACAGCTCCGCTTTTTAGTAGCCATCCTCTTCTCAAGTGGATTAGCCAGACATGCTAGCACAACTTGGCCTTTAAATTAGCTGGTGTACCAAAACCACAGAAAAATTAAATTTGTTGTCATTACCCCTTAAAGAGGAAGAGCCTGCTGATTTCAGAAGAAGGTAATAAATAAAGCAACACTGGATAGTGTCTGTTTTTGCTTTATTTGGGTTAATATATCATCAGGAAGTATCTCCAGTGATGCCAGAGCCATTGAGGACATGCTGATAAGATGAAGAAAGACTAACAACTTTATACCAGAGTTAATGCATGCTGTTTTAACAAGCTTCCTGGTGCCATAAAGTCTGATAGGCCTACAACAGAAAGTAAATGCTTCACTTTGTGTTGCTTATTTGCTTCACATTAAAAATCATAGATTGAGCGTCTCCAAGGAAACCCCATTTTACTGACATGGGGCTTTATAAGGAGCCTCTACTCCTAATGCCGGTTGTGTTTGAGTATAAAATGGAAAACTACTCATCCTTAACCAAATGTGAGGTTCAGCACATATTTCTAGTATCTTAAAATCATAACAGGGATTCAGTGGTGGACAACGTAAACGCTTTATCACTTATCTGAAGGAGAACACGCCTGTTCAGAGTAGCAGTGACAGTGCAGATAGCAATTTGCAGTTTGATCACATCCATTATGTTGTGCAAAACACACTTTATGGTTTGTGCCTTAACATCCTCAGTGTTTAGAGTAACCTTGTGCTGCTGAGCCATCTAATATATAATATATAAATTAGCGTCGAACAATGTGAGCAATCAGCTAAGAGCTGGAGTGTTTATTGTGCACATTCAATCAGTGTGACAGCTCACTAAGATCAGAGATTTCTGCCTGTTGATTAGGGGAAGTGCTGCACTGTCCTGACTGAATGAAAAAGCCTCCTACTTCAAGTTTGTTTTTTTTTTAGCAGCAATGTCATCTCAGTATTTAAAGCCAGCGTTATCAATAGGAATTAAAGCAGATTAGCTTTATGATGGATGGCTGATCTGTTCAGGTTTTACCCTGTCCTTACACTGTGGCGTATGCGTGGAAGTGCTGTTTGGGTCTTTCTGCTTCTTTTCCCTCCTTATGTGTAGCTATGATGCTAGGCCTGTTCTTTGTCAGCCTGATAAGTGCATTCTGTATCATAATCTAAAAAACTCACTACTTCCTTTGGTCACCCAGCAACCAGCACAGCCGAACTTAGCTTAGCTTAGTCTGTAGGTGAATTATTTTTTTTTTTCCAAGGCAGGAACCCTACTTAAGCAGTGCATACTGATTCATATGGGTAAGGGGCTTAAGGCTGATGTATGGATTGGCTCCTGCAGCCCTGTGAGAGCATGGCACGAGAGCAGAGGTGGAAGGTGCATGTTCAGAACCCTCCAGAACATATGTTAAATCATCCGTCCTCGGTGTTCTTAACATGTCCTTGAAGACTTTAGCAGTACCATACAAGAACATCAATGTTCTGGCACAGCTCATCATGCTGTATGAAGGAGACAGACAGTGGCTGAAATATTTGAATGCAGGCTTGGAATGGCTAATTGGGAGATTCTGGACAAATCCAGAAGGGCCGGTCTGACGTTTGGGCCACAAGGGAATGTTTTATTTTTCTGTTTTTTATTTTTTTAATCTGGCTGGTGTCCAGACATGGCAATGGGCAGACCCGGCGCCAGAGGGTAGGCCGTGCCAGCCCATTAAGGTGTCTGGCCCCTCTCAAAATAGGTGACATGTCCCTTGCACTTTTTTCAGTCGTTACAACTGTTTAATCTGCTGTTAACAAGCCGCAACATTTTTTCTGAGCCACCTTTGAATGCACTATGAGCATTCCCACGTTAACTTCAGTTACCTGTGGGTCAGTAACGGAGACATGCTTCTGGGCAGAGTTGCATGCTGGTGTGTGTTAGAATTATAGCAGCAAACCAGCAAAAGGCAAAGAACTTTGCTGCTTTTTCCAAAGAAACTGAATAAGCTGAGTAATGCTGTTAGATGCAGATAATGTTAGCTAAATGATGACTAGTTAATCCCGGCCTATATATCATGTTAAGATTGATTTAAATATTTTTATGACACCACGCCCCATAACTGTCTTATAGTCAGAAGAAAGACGCAGCACCAAGCAGCCATGAGCCCACAAGTCCACATTTTTAAAATGTGATTTTGTGTCAGCAGCAGAGCCAGGGACTGAGAAAGAATTTCTCATGTCTTTAGACAATGATCCTTTAATAAACAAAGTCACAGAGACCAGTCCGCCGCTCATGCATATATGGTTTTATGATTGTTTCTTTTAAACTACTCTTATGAAGAGGAAAAAAAGATAATAGGGTCATTAGAAAGTTGTGTCATACTGTGAATAACAAACTTGCAGAATAGTGCAATATTTTATTTTTTTGTATTTTTTAATCATAAAGATCAGATATCTGTGAACATTGGTTTGCTTGATATTTGATATTGGAGAAAAAAAATTCCAATAGTGTTGGAGATTTGCCCTTTAACTCATCTGCTCATATTTGTGAAATCTAAGTTGTGATGGAACTGTTTCCTTGAAAAGAGATGATAAGGGACATAAGAAAGTGCAACATTTTTATAATTTTTAAAAACTTGATATTTAATATTCTTATTTACTCTTTCATTTCATTTTCAAGGTTCTGGTATCTCTGAAGGCTCACTTGAACAAAATATAGATTCTGATACTGTTGAAAAGGATGTGTGTGTAAAGGATATTGTTTTAGATGTGCTCTCCCGTTGAAATAAATCAGCATTGTGAAACAACTCTTACCTGCACCGAATTGCAAGGCTTACAAAACAGCACATTATTGTAGACTTAACATGTACGATTATAATTACATGATTTTTAAAATGATATGCCGTTATCTTAAGTGGGTCGGTCTGAGGCATGAAACTCCAGGGCTGAAAATGAGTCCCACTCCAGCCTTGTTTGAATGGGAAGCATCCTGCAGACAGCTAAGAGCCTGGCAAGGATAAAGGAGCTAAGTTCTGTTAACCTTGCTGAGTTAACATGGACAAACACTCCCAGCATGCTGGGGAGCACAACACTGAAACCTGACTTTTCACTCGATGACTGCTTAGACTGTCCCAGTTTAATGTGAATAAATAATAAGATCACACAACAGAGAAAAATCTCATACGTGAATAAAAAATGAAATTTTAGGAAAATCTTAAATGACAGCTTGACAATTTGTCTAAAATAATTTTACAGTTAAATCCAGCTAGTATTCTATCCTGAGCAATTATAGGCATCTTCACTTCTGAAGATTCTGGCAGAAGTCATGGTGCTATTTCCACTCCCCAGTATGTTACCATGGTACCCCTCCACTGTTAGTTAGAAAATTAACATTTCAATCTGCCATTATTCTAACTAATAAGGCATAAACAATGTGGCATATACTGACAGAATGCTTTTCTTTAAAACTGTGGTGTTTGGCTCAGGTTACAACTGCAGATCTCTAATATCTTACTGAAAGCATTAATAAAAATGATCAAAAATGTTTATCTTAATATTATTTATTTTTCTGTCCTCAAAGAGGGTCTTTGCAAGGAATCAAACTGGAAGTTATCAGAGCACTTACCAGAGTGGAAACTGATATTATCTGGAGACTTTAAGTAAACAAACCAATAATGAGGCATAATTAATATGTTTTCATGTTTCACATGGTTTGCCAACACACACGGTTTGTGTGCCAGTTCTTTCTGGGCACTGAATAAAAGAAAATGAAGATCTACCAGTCTCTGCTGGCCTGATGTGAAACATGATGCACGTAATCAAAACAATGAAGGTGGTTCAAAACGACAATAGTTTAGTAAAATAAAAACAATAAGATGAAATACAATAAACAGGCAGCAGAATATTAATGCATACAGAGTATTTTTCTTTTTTTTTTTTAAATCACATTTAAATTTTTCACATCATCAAACCAATGCTAATATCAGACAAAGATAACCTGAATAAATACAAAAAGCAGCTTCCAAATGATGATTTCATTTATTTAAGGGAAAAAACCCTAAACTGAGTAAAAAGTAATTACCCCTTAAACCTACAACTTGTTTTGATAAACAGCTAAAAAAAAGACAGTGTGGAATCTGTTGAGTGTTTGGCAAACCTGAGGTTACATTTAAAAGGTTATGGTTGAGTCTGAAACAAATAAAGATGTGAATAAACTACATGCACTAATCTGCAGATCAGGTCAGCAAAACTAAAAAAGCCAGACCACCCAGACCAGCCCTCTGAGCAGACCACACTCCGCTCAGAGGGTTTGCTCTGTACACTCAGCTGACTCTAAAAGAAAGTCTCTGTTGCCTGGTTACTGCTCAGTGATGCGAGGAAACTCCATACAGTAATTACCCAGGTATCATAGCACCGTCGCCAGAAAGCTACAAGGCACCCAGCGACCAAGAAAACAGGAGCAATCACCTTTGAATTTAACCCAAACTGTCCTGAAAGTACAACACTCCCAGCTTTTCTTCACACTGTTAGTCTGTGGAGGCTCTACCCCTCAAACTGTTCTAGAAAAATTAATTATCGTGCATGATGATGATGATATTGATCAAGTGGAAACCATTTCAGACTTACAGTAAGCATGCGGTTGTGTTCGTCATCAGACTCAGAAAGCTGATTGTATCCAAACGTGCGATGACTCTGAGGGGTACATTAATGGCTGGCTACATGCTGGGAGCTGTCCTGGATTCTGTCTGTGCTCAGCGGAGCAGCAGCTCACCTGCAGGCAGCCCATGAGTCAAACAGAACCCTGAGACTGCATTCAGTCCACAACCAGAAAAAGTCATATTCCCATCCAGTTTGGATAGATGAGAGGCAGCATGCTGTCTGTGTCCAACTAACCTTCTGCTGGAGTATTTTAGGATATCTTCAGAGCTGTGAAAAAGTATTTACCCCGCTTACAAAATTCTTCTGCTTCTTTTTCACAGAGAAATATTTCACATCATCAAGTAAATTTTAGGATCCAACAAAAATAACCTGATTAAATACTAATTTAGTTTTTAAATTAAGGGGACTAAGACATACAAAGCAACCTTCATCAACCACATATAGACCTGATTACTGTCAGACCTGTAGAATCATGAAATTACTTAAATAGGACCTGTCTGACAACATGAAGTAGGCTATAAGATCTTAAACAGCAACATATCCTGGCCTGATCCAAAGAAATCCAATAACAGATGAGAAACAAAGTCTCTGACATCTATCGGTCTGGAAACGATTACAAAGCCACTGCTAAGGTTTTGGGACTCCAAGGAACCACACTGAGAGCCATTATCCACAGACTGAGAAAACATCTGCAGGTTTCAGTAAGTCAAATTTAAGACTTTTAAAGACCTTTTTGATGCCACCTTAAATGAAATTTAAGACAGAAAAAAATATAAATATATGGCATGGCTGAGAGATCCTGCTGTGTTACAATCAAGCATTGCAAAAATGATGACATTTCTAGGGTCTGTTTGTGGGTCTTGGCAGCGGCTTTGTGCTTCTCACACCTAGCTTCCTATGGGTTGGCAACAGAAGTGAGCCAGTGGTGAAAACGAACATCATCCAGCCTATTGCCGATAAATCTGCACCGCCATAGATGAAAAAAAACAAAACAAAAAAAACTAGCTCGTTAGCTAATTAGCTAGCAAGGGCATATTAACATCTACTTACTGGTAGCCTCAACTGCCTCAAGTCCCAGAACGAAGTAAACATTTCTGCGTGTGACTCAAACTTTTGGCTGGCAGAAAACTACATATACAAGAATATACAAGATTAAATATCCCTGCCACAACTAAATTTATTTAAGGTCAACTTATATTTTTTTATGAATTTAAAACATTTTAAGGGGTTAATTTTAGATACATGAATTTAAGACTTATTAAAGGGGCAGTATTATGTATTTTCCAGGCACATAGTGTCATTTTATAGCACAATCAAGTAACTATGTTACCTTCAGTTGTTATAAAAATGCTGTGTATATATATATATATATATATATATATATATATATATATATATATATATATATATATATATATATATATATATATATAAAAGAAATTTGACTTTGTAATTTAATGCATTGAAATTGGGCCTCTGTCAGATGCCTAATTTCAATGCGTTAAATTACAAAGTCAAAATTTTTTTAAAGTCATGTTTTATATATACAGCATTTTTGTAACAACTGAAGGTAACATAATTACTTGATTGTGCTATAAAATGGCAGTATGTTCCTGGAAAACACATAATACTGGCCCTTTAAGGAATGCTTTTTTCACAATGCATAGAACTCCAAGATGTGTGTGGTGTTTATTTATTTCCATATCAACATTTGTGATGATGAGACCAAGCAGGCAGTGAGGGGCAGACTGGGTCTGTGTACTCTAGGCATGTTGATAGGTCTTCACAGACAGGCGGACAGAGCCAGAGAGAAATGGAGATAGGCATCAGGTTAGTCTCCCAAGGACTTTGGACATACGGTAGTAAGTGAGAAACCCTAATTGGAAGCTTGTAGTTCATTCTATGAAGGATTTTGCATTGGATAGCCTGAAGGTTGGCATTGAGGAAGGAAACCCAAAACCTTTGACCCAGTTCATAAAATTCAAAAGGCAATTCTTTCAAAATACTATGGAAATGGATGGAAACTCTGACTTTGAAGAAAATAATAAAAATTCTCTCTCATTATTCTGACAGCAAGCAGAAATAACGCTGGTAACTCTACCTGACATAAAAGCGGGGAAGCTTGTTCTGATCTAATGTCAGACAGTGAACTAGATGGTTCTGTGGCTTTGTTATACAGTGTATTTCAACATCGGGTTCAGGTGTATGTATACACCCAACGCTCCCTCACAGAATCTCCTCTCCTCTGAGCTAATTTGGACTGTGGCTCCCTCTAGTGTGGAAAACTCTATCAGCTCAGGGTTTTTAGTGAATATACAAAGCTACACAGTGTGGTTTTATCTGGTTCTGATGGTACATTTATATTTATACGGTATAGGATTTTCAGAATAATTTGGGGCTTTTAATTATTTATTTGAACAGTTCTATTCCCAGAATGGCCTCATTATGCAGAAGAACACTACGCTACGTTTAAAAACCAACTGAATTCCCCAGTTTGAATTTACTGTGGATGTTTTTCTACCCATGTACTCAGACCACTGGGTTGAGTTTATGTTTTCTATGTAGTTCAGTATTTAAATGTATCTTGTAGATAAATAAGCAGAGAAATGCTGAAATCCTACATGTATTGCAATTTAACTGCAAATTTAGCTTTTCATTTTTCCAAAAACCTTTTCTAACACAGTATTTCCACTGATTGCAGTTCTGATCCCATTTGGAACAGCTGACTCTTATGAAATATGACAGATCAACCTAAAATAACATTTTTCATTATTATAAACAGATAAATAAACAAAACAAATCTAAACTAACTCTGAGTAAGCTCCTGCTGGTAGAGATCATTTACTGCAGTCACTTAACAGCAGTTACACTGTAACTATGGTCCTGTGCGTTCCTGGATGACGGCCAGTGGCAGTAAGCAGGGTGGATGTGGAAAGAGACAGAACCCCACTTTCTTACAGTAGCCTATCAGAAGATTATAAGAAATAACTTGAAATCAATTGGAAGTACTCGCAGCGACAAAAAAATTTTTTTTTTTTTTAAAGAACAAAATCTTTTTTAATAAGATGTATGAACCCCACACATCTTTCATTTAACACAGCCTGAATCAGGGGCTGCAAGACATCTTGCCAATGCACAAAAGGTTGGAGGTCACTGATCAGATTTGTGAGTGATGAAGACACAGACGGTGCAGAAAGATTATTCTCCATGAAGCTTGTATAACAAACCTGAAAACCAATCAGTGAGCTTCAGCCATTTCTGCATTTAAAAACCTTTTTTATTGTGATTCTTTTCTTAGGTTTAGCTGCTCAACAATAAACTGAAGATTGAATTTTTTTTAATGGAACAAACTAAATAGAGTGAAAGCTGCTGGATATTTGTGGACCTTTCTACGAAGAAATTCATATAAAAGTAAAAGTGTGGTTAATAATACAAAAAAATAAATAACTGGTGTATAAAATTGTTTTAATTTTGAGAAGATTTCTGTTTGTCAGTGGAAATCTCACCCTAAACATGTTTTAAAAAGTATCCGCCTGCATCAGCTGCTTGTGCTGGCAGCACTAATTAGTTTTCATTCCTGAACTGCGATCGAAGACCACACCGAATCATTTCAAGGGCCACAAATGCTCCATGGGCCATGGGAGACCCCTACCCGAGATCATCAGTTGTCACAGCAGATAGAAATGCTTGCATGATCAGTGTGAAACAACCTGCTGTAGATGGCTCCCTCTCATAACCAGCTTTTTCAGCTCCAACCACTGACGTAGAAACGGAGAAAAGGCCAAATGAGGTTCTTCATGCAGTTCTTCAGTGGAAGACCAAACATTTCTCACATTTAAAAAAGTACATAAAAACCCCAAAACAGAACAATCACTCTATTACGGTATTATGTTTTCAGGCTCGATGTTTATTTTGTGATTATTAATAAGTGGTCGCCTGAACACCGCGGCAGTGGATTAGCTAATTTAATATATAATCAATGGTTTCAACAGTTTGCTCCATTTAACAATGAAGATTGTATTTGTTGCTCTAAAAATGCAGACAAAGTAAGGTTTCAGATGGAGTTTTGGTCTAGTGCGGTCATGAGTGACATCAACAGAAAGAATATATAGGTGGAAAAAGTCCAGACAGACAACTCTGCATTTCAATAGCTGCTGACCAATTGGACCCAAAGAAATAAGAGCAGCTCGTCATCAACCTTATTACATGTCAGTGACTTATTCAGTCCTTTGGGCATTCTCTGTTAGGACAGGGCTCTCCTTGTTCTGAACCCAGTCACTCTAAAACAGTTATGATGTTAGTGACGTTCCAAAATACAGTTGGCATGAGTCATATAGACGGTTTAAGAATTACCTCGATGGCCACGGTCCACAATATGAGCTGGGTCTCCGAGTCAGGGAAGTATGCCTTGACTTGTGGAGACATGCCAATGAGCGCACAGTTGGTCACAACAGCAATCACACTCATGGTCTCAAAGGCGAGCTGCAGAGAGTCAGACACACACAGAGAGCAGCAGCAGCAGCGGTCAGTTGTTGCACTGTAATAACAGACATGTTGCTTTAAATTAGCCAGGCCATATGCGATTGGATCAGATGGGCTGAGGCACCAGGGCAACAGGTTTGAGACTAGAACTAAGGCACAGACGACACGCTGGCTTTTATGAAACCATTTAGAATCTACATAAACTGGACCTGACGCACAATCAGAACATTCTAAAAGCAGGTGAAGATATTCAAACTTGACTGAAACTAAAATTGCATGTATGTAAATGTATTAATGAAGGAAAAGAAATACAAAATCATAGAATTCCAGAAATCAATCTTCCATCACTGACTGGACCCTGTCCTGGTCCACTGTTAACATAAAAAGGCTAAAATTAAGATACAACTAACTCCTGAAGTTTCATTAAAAAAGGATCATTTAAGAAGGAATTAGAGTCATACAACCAGGTAGGGAGTTGATTGTTTATTTCTATGTGCATCTGCAAGAGTTGCTTGCAGATGCACATAGAGACCTTATCAGAAGCCAAGCTCTGGTAATCAACCAGCATGTCCCCAAACCCAATGAACTATCAAGCAGACTAACGGAGAATGAGCCGATATGGCAAGAGATTCAGGATAAGGTCTGCAGAGCCAGAGCATCAGGGGCTCCAAGTCCAGGTGGTACACTATAAAAGTTGTACAAGCAATGTCCCACACCTGTGTGCAAGTTATGGAAGTTACTAAGGGATATCTAGACTAAGGGGGTAAATTTAGAAAGCTCGAAGATGACATTGGGTTGCTTTGCTCTGAAAATCAAGAGCTGCACCTCAATTAACCAGTTTAGGTTGATTTCTCTCTCAATACCAGTATATCAACACTAGCATCCATAAAGGGGATCCTGGGCTTTTCACTCTGTTTAGAGCAGTGGTCAGTCACCTGATCCAAGAGGCAAGAAAGAACAAAGGCTGCTTGGTCACACCCTGTAATTGCTTATGGATGCATTCCGCATGATCCCATCCAGTTAGGGCCTGACTATTACAACAGTCCAGCAGTCATCAATTAGGTAATTACCAGCCACCCAGAAGGGATCAAGCTTAGAGTTACATCAGGCCAGGTTACCACTGGCTGGTTGGATCTTCAAAAGGGTATTCAATCAGGTTGTATGAGCTCTTCCATCCTCTTCTCTTCATCATGGGCATGAACCTCCTCTAGACATCAGCTGAAAGGGTGACCCGTGGTGGTCCGGCTATGGATAGAAGAAGGAAGGTTGGCATATTTCCAGAGGCTTATCTGAGTCCACTGAGTCTATGAGATTCCATTGCCAACACAAGAAGGCAGTGGAACAAGCATCTCAAGAGACCTGGAGAAGATGGGGTCATTGCAAAAGCAAGGTCTCATGGACAGAGTTTTGGAGACTGGAGCTATACTACATCTCCTTTGTGTTCAGTCTATGACATACGTCTGACACCAGCCCATCTGCACACCTGGGGCTATAGAGGGGATCCAAATTAGAAACTCTCCAGCCAGAAGGGGTCTCTGGCACACGTCTTGCATGGGTGCTAGATCTTTAATCCAAGGCCGCTACAGGTGGTGCCACAACACAGTGGCAGGTATTCCAGGTATGTTTTTGATGAAGGAATAACATTATAACATGATGGAAAGCTCAAAAAGGTCAATTTTACATAATAATGCCCCTTTAATGAAACAGGCAAAGAAGTCTGATTTCTGTAGACAAAGGAGATGTAAGTCAACGTGAATCCAAAACATAAAAAGGGTGTTTCAGGTTTGCCCGGTTTAAAAAAACAAACAAAAGAACCCCCAGCAAACAATATCCTACACATTTTTTAGGCAAATCATCTTTGTCCATATTTTTTTGTGTGTCTTTTTAGCAACAAGAACCAGATATGGCTCACTCCTGCTTGATTTTGCCCTACTTAATAAATGGGTGTGCCTACGTCTGCTGGTCACTGCTTGCTATAAAATGAAATTAAAAGCAAAAACAAGGCTGATAATAAATGAATGCTAAATTTGTTTTAATTGTGATAGAGGGGCCGCCCAAAATTGTTTCGAGGACTGCAAATGGCCCCCGGGCTGCACTTTCGACACCTTTTCCATAGTTAGTTGTAAAAGCTGAACTCTGTACGGTATGATGGAAGTTTATTCATTCGTCCATAAAGGTTTTATGTCCCTTTGAGGAACCTGATCATGCCCGCAATAAACAATGAAATAGTTTACCTTACCTGAGGTGATTTGAGTTTAGTTTTCTTAGACTTTATTATTTGTAATTCCTGACAGGAATGAATGAATATGAGCAAATTCAATTCTAGGATCTACAGAAATCTATTTTGTACACCTCAGAACCAACTAACTGAAACGTTCCCTTTAAATGAAGTTAGATGACAACATGAGAGCAGTTCTCCTGTCTCTGTGCACCTTCCTCTGAATAAACGCCATGTTTCTTTGTGCAGGTAAAGTTGATAGATACCAACCTGCCAGACTCCGATGTTTGCAGCCGGGTCAGCAAAGGGTCTTTTGAACACATGACACATCTTGAAGGCGTCGGAGTAAACCTCTGTGATGTTGTTCAAAACCACCAGGACAGCAGCCAGAGGGTAGACGCAGGAGAACAGGCTCACATAACCGAAGAGCAGAAAGAGCTCCAGGTAGTCATCAAATGTACCCTGAGAGAGGAAGTCATCAGAGATCAGACTCTGCTGAGATGATTACTGTGGCTTTCATCAGAAGGGATGTGAGCTTACCAAGTACGTGCTCATATCGGCCTCCAGTCGGACCTGCTCCGCCAGAGGAAGCTCTTTGTCTCCGAGAGTTCTTCTCTTCTGAACTTTGCGAATCATCTTCTTGTTGCGTCTCCTCTGCAGCCAGTAGGGCAAGAAGGCCTCCATGATCTGATTCAAGATCTGACTGGTGATCAGCAAGGTGGCCAGACTCTAACGACAGACGAAGAGGAGCAAAACATGTCAGATGGATCCAAGCATGGACGTACACAGAGAAGTAAATGGACCAGAAAGGAGGCGACCTACCTGCCTGAGCAGCACCATGTCCTGCATTACAAACGCAATGTAGAACAGCGAGGCGAAACAGTTGAAGAAGTTAAACTAAAGGACAAGATGAGGAAGTTTCGATCAATAAGAGGCTGAATGTGGCAGCCATACGACAGATTCCTTCTGTTTTTGTCCCACTTAAAGATTCCAGATCATCAAATTAATTTCAAAATTAGATCAAGATAACCCGAATAACAAAAATAAAAGTATTTCTCAAATAATTTCATTTATTAAGGGTGAAAAATCTATGCAAAGCAACCTGACCCTGTGTGACGATATTATTAACCCCCTAAAAACCTATTACCTGATTGCTACCCCCCCCCAGCAGCAACAGCAGCCATCAAGTGTTACTGATAACTGGAATAACACGGTACATGTGATTTGTACTCACAACAAGTACTTTGAGGACCAAGTGGTTCTGATACGAAGACTCCAGGCGGTGATTCTCTAAACACAAAACGTTCAGTGTGTCAGCATCAAAACATTTCATGTGACAAACCATCACAGTTCAGAGTTGTTAAGTGATGCATGCAAATAAAAATCTGAACACTTTTTATTCGGATCCACTAAGTGAAGCCCAGCGAAAGCAACTGCCTTCAGAGCAGACCTAACCAGACCTAACCAGTAAAGAGGGTCCATTTAATAAAGAGAGTGTGATTTCATCTCACTCAGCAGAGCATTAGGGGCAGGCTGAGAAAAGACAATTCAATCACAAGAATAAAGTCAAAATAATATGAGAATTCATTCGTAATAATGTGAGAATAAAGTCATAATATTACCAGAATAAAATCATAATAATATGAGAATAAAATCATAATATTACAAGAATGAAGATCTCTGGCCCATAAAAGCAGTCTTACTACTGCGGTAAAATGAGGAATGTTAAGCATCTTGTGAAGTTATACTTTGGTATTGGTTTAACAGATAAGGAAATACTTCATATTTTAACACATCAACATCAAATTATTAAGAGCAGCAGAACTTTGAAATGATTGTGCAAATGACTGAATCTATTTCAAAAAAAGAATCATGGACTAGACAAGCTGTTCAGCCTGATAACTATATCAAACTCTTGCTCTCATTAAACAACTTTTTGTCTCATCATTTTATTACTTTTGGTATATTGTGTCTTTATTTATTTATTCTCATAATATTATGACTTTTTTCTGGTAATTAAAAATTAAATCTCTTAGTCTGGCCCTAATACTCGCATTTGTAAAAGACTGATCAGTTGTGTGTCTACATGTGGATTTAGAGTGATTAGACCTTCTCACCCCATTCTGTGAGGAACTCAGCACCATATCTATAAACGAGGTTCATGGCCTCTATCACCACAGCGTAGATAATACTGGGGATGTAAAGGAGTACTCCTGTCCAGAATGAAGGGTCCTGGTCATGGATGGACAGGACCCAGCCTTCCATCTGGAAGTAGATCATCATGACGTACAGAGACAGGTAGAGACAGAGCAGGACGAAGGGCAGGGACACCAGGTAGATGCGCAGCTGCCGCTTGGCGTTGGGGTACAGAGGCTCCTCCCGACCCGTCACAGGGTTGAACCCGAGGACACCGTGGAATCCAGGTCGAGGTTCTTCGAAGGCCTTCTTCCTGCTTAGCGTGCCCCAGTGGTAGGCCAGCGAGGCGCTGAATCTCTTCCATAGCTGGTGGAGGGAGGATCCAGTAAAGCTGTTACTCAGATGTTCAACATGCTTCCACTGTTCTGAACACATCATACCTCATCGGAGGCCAGCAAACATGTCAGACATGTCATTTTTATACAAACTAGCTGCCAACTTTTCGCTGTTAAGTGAACAACCTGCTGCTTTCTGGAACTTATAAAAAATATGTCCTGCTCTCACAAGCACATAATTAAATTTCAGACTTTTCCAGGTTGCTCAGAACCTTCTGGTCCATTCTCACCATTCTGCAAACTATGGCTTTAGGAATGGGCTACACATATGGAAGAGTCAGAGAACCCCAGCAAGGATAGCTGAGCTTTAAAGGTGGTCTGATTCACTATAATTGAAGGAAGGTGTGAACCCAAGAAGACTGAAAGCTAAAACTGAAATAAGAGTTTGTAGTTTAAGGCTGCGCACACTTATACCAACAGGTTATTCCACATTGCCCCGCCCCAAACACACGTTTGTTTCCTAGCTGAGCTGAACAGGATGAACGTGACATTAACGGTGCGAAAAGTTTGGAACACATGAGAAGCATCTATTAGTGCGACAAAAAACCAAGAATATAAGATCTTGTATGATGACAAACACACTTGGAGAGTACAGAGCTGGAACGGTCTGTGTGCCTTTCGTTCAATTGTTTTTTAATTGAGAATCAAAAATTGAAAAATTTTAAAAAACGACATGAAATTTCATTATTCATTTTCATGTGAGATTCAAAAAACACAATACATCGATGTTTTTTGTATGTTTGACTTTATTCTCACATCAAAAATCAAACATTTATAAAACGGCCTGCGAGCTCACTTGATCTTGATATGTCATGTGGCGTCTTGTGCGATATTCTGTTCCCCTGTGTTGGAAGCGCACACCGCAGCCAGAGCTTCCATCATTTTTTTTATCAGTTTTACAAAATTATAAATATACACGATGTGTTGGAAAGCAGTATGTGGTGGCTGACTGATATCCATCGGGTGAAACTGAACATGACACAAGATAGAAAAGACTTTAATTCGCTTGGTAATTAAAAAATTAATTAATTAATTAAACGAAAACATGTAAAAAAAAAAAAAAAAAAAAAAAAAAAAAAAAAAAAAAAGGATAATTTCTTTCTTTTTTTTTTTTTTTTTTTGTTGTTTTACCAGTAACAACCAAAAAAGTAACAACCTTGACATGATTATGTGTTGTCATTTTATTGCCAAATCAATCAGAAAAGCTGTGATGGTGAGAAGACTGTTGAATCCCTGCCTCCCTGGCTGCAGTGCGCGCCCCGACACACCGACACAGGGGGGCGGATCTTCACGGGGGAGCAGAATATCGCACAAGATGTCAGAAAAAAATATCACAATCAGTTGAGCTTGAGAGGCGTTTTATAAATGTTTGATTTTTGATGTGAGAATCAAAATCACAAAATCGATTTATTGTACTTTTTTAATCTCATGCGAAAATGAGTAATGAAATAAGTTGTTTTTCAATTTTTGATTCTCAGTTAAAAGAACAACTGAACGAAAGGCACAATGACCTGGAATGGTTGTATATTTCATAATATGTACTTTAGTCAGCAAAATCAGTTTTCATACCTCCAGTATAATTGTGCACCAGACCACGTTGAAAACAGCAAAGACTACATATTTGTCATAATCCTCCCAGTCAAACATGTAGTAAGGCACTCCAAACAGAGCCATGGGCACCAGGGCAAAGGTGAAGTACTCCAGGAAGCCGAAGTACAGCGCCTGGCCCTCACCATAGTAGTGTCTGATATCATCTGGAAAGAGAAAGAGCAAAGACTGGAGCAGGAGTACTGACAGCGTTTCAGTAAAAACATGACACATTAAAACATTATTATTACATATGACCACATTACATCACAGTCTCTGAATATCTACTAACACCCCGACACGTTCAAACAGACGAACTGATGTTCAATGAAATAAGTTGTTTTTCAATTTTTGATTCTCAATTAAAAGAACAACTGAACGACAGGCACAAGGACTGAACTGATGTTCTTTGAACTGATGTTCAAACTGATGAATCACTCAATCTGAGTGATTGAAATCAGCCAGTGTTCCTCTGATCGCCTCTAAATGGCAATCAGCTCACTTTTTCTGTTCATTTTATGCATGAAAACTGAAAGCTTCACTTTCATTCGGTCAGTAAGCACATTAACATGCAGCACGTCCTCACACACTCGGTTCTGAGTTTATTACAATGAAACAGGCAGATGTTTTAATGCACAAACGGGGAACACTCCTTTGTTTCCTCATGGATTTAAAACTACTTTCTTATCAAGCAAGCATATGTCACTTTGTTTTACTTATTTGTTGGATTAAAACCAAGCTAACCCTCATGGGTGTAGATGTGTTATAGCCCAGAGAAAGAAAACTGAGATTGGTTAGTAAAAGCCTGATTTGTACATTTCTAGAGACAATTCAAAGTTGGTTGATCCAGATGGCCGCTCACACTGAGCCAGGTTCTGGTTCTGCTGGAGGTTCCTTCCTGTTAATGGGGAGTTTTCCTCTCCACTGTCGCTACATGCATACTCAACATGACGTATTGCTGTAAGTCAATGACTCAATGCAATCTGCTGAGTTTCCTTAGATAGAAAACTTTTAAAACTAATTTGAATAATAAACTGAACTTGACTGCAGTGTTTGATAACTATGATCAGTTTGGAATGTCTGTATGATTGGATGGAACTGACTGCATATTTTTTAATCTAAAGTGGATGTTTTTTGTTTAGTTTCTTTTTTGTACAGTGACTTCAGATGACTGGCTGCATAGTGGGGCAGTTGGTAGCACTGTTGCTTTGCTGCAAGAAGCTCCTGGGTTCAGATCCCAGCCTGGGGTCTTTCTGCATGGAGTTAGCATGTTCTCCCTGTGCATGCATGGGTTCTCCCTGGGTACTCCAGCTTCCTCCCAGAGTCCAGAAACATGACAGCTAAGTTAATTTGCCCCCCACCCCAAGTTGTCCTTTGGTGTGTGTGTGTGTGTGTGTGTGTGTGTGTGTGTGTGTGTGTGTGTGTGTGTGTGTGTGTATGTTGTTGCCCCATGATGGACTAGTGTTGAGTCCAGGGTGTACCTCGCCACTTGCCCAATGGATGGATGGACGGACAGACAGATGGATGAATGGACTTAAGATGACGTGTTGTGAATTGATTGTATAGAAATTAACTGAACTGTACTGAATTGAATACAATGAAATCTGCTTTACTTACCCAGAGGCTGAAGGGACAGCTTGACTTTTTTATACCAAGAAAAGGAGAGTCTCTTCAGTTCTTCTTTATGGTGTAGAGGAAACATCTGGATCAGGATCCCTTTGGACAGCATTCTGCGTACTAAAATGTTCAAATAAAAAAGTGTGATTTGATTCCATTTTCTTTGCCATCGTCTTCTTATTTGCTATAAAAATGTACATTAGGAAGATCCAGACAAGGATTCTAGTAAAGATGAATATGTTCAAGTTGTGAACATACGGTACTGACTTCTGTATGATATAGAAACATAGCTCTGCATTTCTCTCCCTCAAAGATGGAGCTTAAACTCGACAGCTCAGTTTATTGTCCAACTCACTAATTCTTATTGTTTAATCCAAACTGGCACAAAGCATGAGTCATTCATAGAAAATGGTGGCATTCTGCTAATGCACTATTTGTTGAACACAGGCCAGTTCACTGCTTCCTTATCTCGCTCCGAGGTTGTTTCAGAATGTTTTCATATTCATTGTTTTCATCACACTGCCACAGACAGAAGGAGATCAGCAGAAAGACAGAGGCAGCAGTGGGGATGTTTAACAGAAGCTCTGCTGGGTTGAGTGGTTCAGGCCTGGGTAAAACATGGAGCTCCAGCCTGGTCACTGTCAACATTGGGCTTCAAACCTTAGGCATTCAAGCTGGTCCAACCACCACAGTGAGCACTGCTTAGTGAAAAAAGGCTGTTTTGGCATTAGGATTTAACAGTTAGCAGTAAAATTTCTATAAAAAAGTTTAAAGGCCTGTTTTTCTTTTCATATGTTTGAGCAGTAATTTGACCAGAACCTGCTGAGAAAAGACTGGTCTTTCCTATTCTGGTCAAACTCCTCGATTCACACTTTAATGGGAGATCTGGTCTTTCAGACCCGCCTTAACGCATGGATATCCAGTCTGGACTGGTGACCAGAGATAGGATGAACTCACACGATTAAGCTGAGTGTGCTTGCAAGGACAACAGGAGGCAGTAGAGAGCTGCTGTTCTCCAACACCTCAGCAACAAAAACAGAATTATTTCCCATTAGCCAAGACAGCAGTAACATCCTATCAGAGCATAAAACGACATGAAACGATCCACTTCACCAGATTCATATGTTACCGGCCAATAGGTCTGGTTCTGCTTCACGTTCTGGGTCCAGTTTTTACCAAGTTTACGACAATTAAACACAACATGTTACATCAAGTCATCATCAGTCTTTCACCTCATTAGCTTGATAGAATGAAGCAGCTCTCAGGTTCCCCAAACATCCACACTGACCGGCCGACACCCACATGGGCTTGTATTCTCCATGAAACAGTTTGTTTTTCTGAGTTTGGGTCCTGAAGTTCAGAGAAGAAAGAACAAACCTTTCCCTCCTACCAAGCCCAGTGGCTGGCCTGTATTTGAAGCTGCAGCTGCGATAAATGTTTAACATGATGCTAAGCTGTTTATCTCTGGGTGCTGGTTGGCTGGACTTAGATTTATTTCCCATCTCAGATGTCTTTTATGCACCTTAAGTAACTGGTTTCCTGAGCGTGTACTCCTTGCTTAACAACCTGGTTCTGGATCCAAAGTGAAGGCCCTCCAGTCATCCAAACCGGGGACCAAAAAGAGACCACTACAACTGTCCTGCTTTCCAGCGACCTCTGTGGGCCAACAGAAGCAGTTTGGATGTGTCTCCTCAAAAGGATGGTAGTAAGTGAGCAGCAAATCTGTGAAGATCCAGTCCTTGTCCAGTAAACTGAAGAATGTGTTGGACCAAAGCTGAACTTTCCTCACATGTGTTGAGCAGAACCTGATGTCAGTGGGGAGGGGTTAGTGGCATGAAAAACTACTTCTTTCTTCCAAATTTCCCTGTTTTTCATCTTTTTTCCATCTCCCTAACTCTATATTCAAAGTGATGATAGAGTTTGGGAGATGATAATAAATCTCTTCCTAAGACAATGAGTCCAACAGAGTCCTGATGACGAGCTCAGTGGTTCTAGAGCAAGAGGGGTCCAAACATTTTGTCATATGGGCCAAAATCAAGTCAAAAGCACTCGCAGGCCAAAATCTATAACTTTTTTTAAGAACACTACAAAAATAAAAATACATTTTTTTAACATGCTCAACAATAAACTAAACATGCAACATTTTAATAAAACAAAGAAGTCAATGTTTTTGAAGGAACAAGATGTTTAGATCAAAACCTGAAAAGGAGTTTTGCATGTTTTGCCTCATTAAAAGAAGGGCATTCAGTTTGCAAATACAAAAATTATGTCTATTCTGAGCACAATACCAGGATTTGGGCCACTCTTTCTCTGAAAACACCTGCTGTATTTCGTCAAGTTTAATAAATGAATTAAATGCAGATTTGGGTGCATTAAAGTCTGCTTTAAAGTAAAAGTCACAGGATAAATGTGGTCCGATTTACAACAAAATCAAAGAAAAATGCAAAAAGGCTGGTTATTAAATAAAGGCTGGTTCTTGTGTGTTGTACCTAACTTTTTTGTCTCTCCTATTAAAAAAATACAATAATTACCATGTTCGTCAGCCACTTTTGCTGGGGTACCAAATTTGTTCCATACTTGAATTGTAGTTTGGGGTCAGAAAAACAGTCCAGGGGCCGCAAATGGCCCCCAGGGCTGCACTTTGCACACCCCTGCTTTAGAGTAAGGAGCTCCAGCTCCATTCTTACTTTCAGGAAGCAGAAGGTGTGTCTGTTACTCCTTCACTGTCATGCTCCTTGGTTAAAAAGGACTGCTTGTTGATTTACATGAGCTCCACTTCAGCAGAATAATAATGAGTAGAGATCAAGGGGTAGATGAGACCTTTAGTAAACTGGTCATTGTTTTAATAACCCTCCTTCTACTTCAAGTACAGTTTAAAACTAAATAGGAAGGTTAAATATTCGTCTTCATGTGAAATTAATTTTACTGATAAACTCAGGCTTTTCTAATTGCTGCCATGCAGTGAGAACGGCTGATTTATGGACTTAAACGTCAATTAAAAAGACTAAAAGTCATTACAGGGCTCCCAAAATAGACATGCCCTACAATTAGATGAGAAGATTCAATTTGTTAACAGATTAAAACAGACGTCTGGTGTTCATGCGAAACGCTGGAAGAGAAGCGGAAGTGAAAAGCGGTGGAGTGACACAGGCTGACACTCACTGACAGATTTCCCTGGGTAAAGCTTGGCGTGGCTGTATCCTGGTATATGAGTCTCATCTTTGGCCCGCAGTGTGTCCAGCTCATGTTTGATGATGTACTGACACTCAGCCAGGCTCAGGAAGCCGTCTCCATCCCCTGAAGGTAAAAACAACATTCCCTGTGTGAGGAACAGAGCAGTGGTGCCCCCAGACATTTGAATCGGGGTGGCCAGATCAGGCCAGTAAAAACTTTTTTTTTTTTTTTTTTTTTTGGGGGGGGGGGGGGTACAGCTTAAAAAATAAATAAATAAATAAAATAAATTAATGTTTTGTTTTAGTTTATTCTCTCTAAATTTATTTTTTTATTATTTATTGGATTTTACATTTATGTCTTGATTGGAAAAGATGACTTTGTTTGCCTTTCTATATCCTGAACATGATTCTCTGGGGGAATACGTTAATTTCGATTAATTGATTATACAGACTTTAACATGTAAACAATTTTAACGCAATTAATCACTTTTTTTTTTTTTTTTACTCCATTCAAAAGTATAATGGAGTCCCACCACTCATGACAACATATGTGGAAGAAACACCTTGAAAGTCTTTAAAGTTGTGTTTGTTGGCGCAGGTGAAGCCTCTCATGGAGCCGTCGCTGTACTCCTTGAAGAGGCCCACATCCTCCGCTCCGGACAGCAGCCTCTCCCAGGAGGCCCCCACCAGAAACAGGTTAGGGTTGTCCTTTTTCTCTGCGCCGACTCCAGGGCCCAGCTGCTCCACCAGTAATCCAGCACCTGAGTGGCAGAGAGGATGTTAGTGGCGACGTGGAATCTCATGGAGAGCAACTATTAAGCGACTGTCACACCTCCACTCTGCTGTGGGTCTCTGATCCTGCTCAGCAGCCATGCGACAGCCTCCTCCTTGATGTCTGAGACCAGCTCCAGCACCACCAGAGGGTTAAAGGAGGGGGCGCCGCTGTCAGCTGACGGCTGCATCGTCCCATCAGCTGGAGCCGCTCTCCAGTAAGCTGATGCTACCTGTTCATGGTGGATAATTAGATATGTTGTTCCATAGTTAGTCTAAAAAGGATCCCACTTAACTGGAATGAGTCAACAGTTGGAAATGAAATGTCCTGAACCAAAACAATCCTCGCTAATACTGTTAGGGACTAGGACAGGAAAGGGGGCGCTAGAAACAAATGTAAATGTATGCAAGAGACAAAAGATACAATCCTAAAATGTAAAAGAAAGGAAATAGCTTTGCTTGCCCAGACCAGTTGCTGCTGGAAGTTAATCCAATGAAGTCAAAGGAAAACTTCAGGAAATCTCTGGCATTCCTACACAAGGTGTGTCAGGTGGACACACTGTTCACAGAGAACTAGCGACACTGTTGTGATCTTTTAATCTCTGGAGGAACTTCTACATGTTCGTCCGCCTGCGTTGTGCTGAACACGCTTCATTCAGCAGAAACTAAGAGGAAAGAGTCCAGCAGAGCAGAGACCGACCCGACCCAGCAGACAGACAGAGGCAGGGTGGGCGGAGCCTCTGCACAGCAGGATATTAATAACTGTGGATCTACACGCAGATTCAGTCCAACCTCGGCTTCTCTATAAACACACACACCCTCCTGTGTACCAGATCTCAGGGCTCTGTGTGTGTGTGTGTGTGTGTGTGTGTGTGTGTGTGTGTGTGTGTGTGCGTGGACTCGAGCTGTTGGGCTTTGCTCCACGTCACAGCCCAGCCCACAGCCTGGTGTGTGACTATCAGATCTGTTCAGCTGGTGGCTCCCAGAGTTAAAAAAAAAAAGATCACATCAAAGAAGGTTCTAGTTATTATGCTGCCCCCTGCTGGAATCAGCTCACCTTGAAAGTGTTTTTGGTGTAGCTGTGGAGCAGGCGCCCCATTTCCAGAGGCTACTGGTCTTCAGCGCAGCAACCTGGGGTTTGATTCCTGACCGTAGACATCTGCTGCAAGTCTTTCCACCTGCTCCTCCCTCTGCACACTTCCTGTCTGATTACTGTTAATGAAGCCGACTAGTCTCATAAAATCAAAGGAAAAGTTCCTCGCTATTTAGAAATGCTGCATCACATTTACTCATACTTTTAAAAAAAAACACTGAAGTACTCTTTGATATTGTCTATTTCTTTCTATTGTCATTAACATTTGAATCCGATCTTTGATTTAATAAAACAGAAGTAGAAAAATACATAAATAATTTCATTTTCCGTGTGTTTTCTTCCCATCTTATTATTTACAGAGAGGCCTTTCCTAAGTGTTTGGGTTGATTGTGTGCTAGAATATTTTTTTAGTCTAAGTTCAGCACCAAGAATAGGACATGGCTCACTCTTTCTCTCTTTCTTCTGAAGCGCTTGCTGTTTGAACCAGTGGGGGAGGGGGAACCCAAGTGTGCTTCTGAGTGAGAGTTGCTGAGTGTTTGTGGTTCTATTAACTACAAAATTAAGCTAAATGCAGAAGCCTGGTTAATAGAAGAGACATAATTTTTGTTGTACCCAACAGTTTTTTGTTTTAAGAATACTTTATTTGTCTGTGAAAATGCTGCCCTAAAATATGAAAAAAAAAAAAAACAATCAAACAAAAAAAATGTGGATCTGCATCAACCGCCCATGCTTGCAGGCCAGATTTGCTTCATTCTACAATATTTTTCCGGAACCACACAAAATCCTTCAAAGGGCCACAAATGGGCCACACTTTGGACACCCCTGGTTTAAACTATATTCTTAAAAGTGCAAATGCAGTTCAATCATCCTCCTTCTTTTCAAAGATAATTTGTGGATCGATATATTCATTTTGCCTTGATGTAACTGGCTCATTAATCATTTAAGTGATGTGGATTTATGTACACCCCTAAAACAATAATAAGGAATGTTGTGTCATTCCTTTTATTTTATATATTTACTTGGATACAAGTAAAACAATTTCCTTCACACCCTCTGATTGCAGTGATTTCATATTTTACCAAGGTTGAAAAATTGTAAGTGACGTGAAGAAAGAGTCTGCAGCTTGGAAAGGTAAAATCAACTCCAGCTCTTATGGTCCATCTTTATTACTCTGTTTTGTCCCTGTACTTCTAAATAATTCAATTTGTGATGTACAATTTTTAAAAGCTGTCAATGCGGAAGCAGACACAGAGGAAGCTGCAGCAGGAGGGAGGACATGGACGGGTTAACGTCACTGACCTTTCACCTTCACTTCTGAACTGCTCTGATAAAAGATGCATTGAGAGGGTCACTCATACTCCTACAAGTCCTCCTAATTTGATAAGATGATCTCACTGGCGGAAATCCCGCGGGGGACACAGGGGACGTGCCCCCCCTCCAAAAGTCATTGTAAACACAAATATTTTGTCTTACATATACTAAAATAATATTTTTAAATACAAGTACAACTCAAACGATGCAAATTGTACACATAAAATGTGTTTCTTAATTATTGAAAGATTGTGATCCCCCCCCCCCTATTCCACAAAGTGGTTTGGTCCGCTGCCGTTCCCACCGGGCGGCGATGGGCGGGGCTACCGGCAGCTCCGTGTTTCAGTGAGTAGAGACAGCCTCACGGAGGAAACTGTTCCAGAGTGGAAAAGCCAGGAAGTCATTTATCACAGCACTTGTTCAACGAGTAACATGAAACATGAAAAGTGACATTTCTCCTGCTTTGTCCAAACTCAGCCTCTTTATCAGCTCGCTGGTTAAGCTAATAATAGCCTAGCTTATGATGGTTAGCAAGCTCAAACGAGGGATATAGCAGCAGGGACAGAGGAGGACACACGAAGACAGGGGGAGATAGGAGAGGACAGAGTGGAGGCAGGCGAGCGAGGAGGGAAAGGAGAGGAAGACAGGAGAAAAGACAGATCACTGAGGACTGAGGGAGAAGAGGGAATAAAGAGGACAGATTTTTCAAAAACATCTTCCAGGATGTTAATGTCAGATATGAGCCTAATTCACATTTTAGATTTGTGTCTATAGAGATATGCAAATTTTGAAATGTATATTTTTAGTTTGAGGTCAGAGTTTTGATTTTGATTTTTCTCTGATATCACATGACTTAGATGTTCAGTTTGACAGATGTCTGATTTTAAAGTCAAAGATTCTTCAGTACTGACTGTTTAAAGACTTGATGCTAAACATTGTTCTGCTGCTTTGGGGAAAGACCTCAGTAATATGAAGGCATTCTGATGATGATTTCAATAAGAAAGGAATGTTTTACACTGGCTTCAGTTAGCAAAGTCAAGTCACCTGTGCACAGAGAGCCAATCAGGTGGAGGCGTTGAGTCTCAGGTCAGTTTGTTTATCAGTGTTATGAAATAAGAGGAACTCCATTATTTAGATGCATAGGATTAAAAAGAAGTTCATCTTGTGAGAGGTGGAAAGGTCAGTGTGGTTGACACACTGTAGCTCCATTTTTCACAGATGACATATAAAAGATAAATTGATGAATGGATGGCTAAAACATTTTATGTACAGGCCTACAGTTACAGTGTATAATTTAAAAGTATAAGCACTGTGCATTTCTAAGTTGCCATATCTTGTGGCGTAGATGTAATATCTTGTTGAATTTTTGTTTGTTGACACTACTGTAAATGCATATTTTTGAAGAGTAGTTTGATGTTGTTGGATTATTCTTGAAGGTTCTTCCTTTAGTTTTGGAAATTTGAGCTTCAGTTTCTAGTGAAGCTACTTTGATGGACTTCAGTGGAAATTAGAGCAGAAAGCCAATAAATACTATTAGATGGAATCATTAAGATGAACCACTGCCACCTTCCACCTGATGCCATTGTTGACATCGCTGGCTGAATATAGAAAAACCCGAATACAGGTAGAATATGGACTAATACAGAGCCATGCCATACTACTATTATTACTTCTAATAACATTATTTAACATGCTGAGGGCTCAACCCTATAAGGCAAGTCACAAAGGAGCAGGAGAGAGAGAGACACACACACAGAGAAAGAGCAAGCTTTTTTTCATGTCCCCCAAGAAATTACTCTCTGAAATGTTTCTGTTTCTTGTCTCCCCCAACAATGAAATGGGATTTTCGGCCCAGGATGATCTCACTTACTCACCACAGTCCTGATTCCTCCGCAGCAGTTTGCAGGGTTGGAGACATGAAAGTCCACTTCCGCAAAACTCAGCTGTCAGTTCGGGATGTGTTCCTTTTTCCGACCAGATGAAAACCACCGCTACGGTTAACTACAAAAGCAGGACGGCCGGACGGCCGCCCGGCGGAGTTATCCCGATTGCTAAATCTAACGGCCACACTGTGACTGAGGTACGTCAGCGTCGGTGAAGGTCAGGTGACAGCAGCTGCGGAATGGCGGAGCGGGAGGAGATGGCTAATAGTGGGTGAGTTTCTGCTCTCAGTGCAGAGTGTTCTAATGCGATTTACCTGTCGCTCAGAGCCGCTGTGAGAGGTTCTGTGTGGTTCTGTTTTAAAGGTGTGCTTGTTGCAGTTAAAAACGGAAACAGTTTAACCGGAGTTCAGGTGAAGAGTTCCAGCTGGAGCCCCTGAGGTTCCCCCCGCTGCCCTGTCACTCACCCGGTCCAGAACTCTGAGTCCCCCTTTACTTCACAGGTTGTTGGTCCTGGTCTGGTCCCTGCATTTTGGCTGTTTTAAATAATAACAACAACAATGACAATAATAATAATTTATTATTACTATTATTATTATTATTATTATTATTATTATTATTAATATTAATATAATTGCCTTTGAAAAATACACAGTAGGAAATTAAAAAGGATGTTTTTTTTAAGCTCTTTTGTGGTGGAAAACAGCTAAAATTTATATTTAGCTTGTTATTTTTGCAACGATAAATTTGCTCGTTCTCTTATATTCTGTCAACATCCACAATGCAACTTGTGCTCGCCTTGTATGCTCCATCCCATGACGTCACTGACAGTAAATTGTAGTGGTGCTTTTTTTTAAAAACATTTTTAATTAAAACGTTTAGCTGTGTTTATTTTGCATGGTCTTGTTTTTGTTATATTTCCAATTAGGTGCCCGTCTGTTCATCTGAAAAGACCAGGTGATTTTGTTTTTAGTTTAAACATTGAAGAAAATCCAACCCATTTTAAATTTGGACTCATCTCAAAAACAGCTTGTACTTTAATCTGTTTTTTTCCAAACTAAACTAAAAAAAATAAATAAAAATAATTATTACTATAATAATAATAATAATAATAATAATAATAATTATTATTATTATTATTATTATTATTATTATTACTATTATTACTATTATTTTATCCCTGGTTTCTGGTGGGAAGATCCAGTCACCAGAACATGCACGGAACACCATTGTAGTTGGCAAAATGAAGAGGTTATAAATACTGATTGGTTTTTGGGTTTTTTTTTTTTATTCATATCAGCATTTTAGGAGATTAATTTAATTATTATTAATTACTCTTCTATGTAATTTTTGTAACAAGTGAATATTTCCACCGTTGTTCTTTCTGACTTCTGGAATTCTCTCCAACATGCTAGATATCAACTTGTGGATCGAATCTTGTCCAGGGGCGACCCATTCTTGTCTTCTTAGTTCTTGGAGTTTATCTAAAATTTCCTGAGCAATGCTCTGATCTTTGAGCCACTTTATCACTTCAGCCTTGTGACACAGAGCTCCATCTTGCTGGAAAGTCCTCAGATCATCACAGAACTGTTCCTGGATTGTTGGAAGAAGTTGCTCTTGGGGGATGTTTTATTCACGGCAGAGTTATCGAACAAAACCGGGAGAAAGCCTGCTGCCTTGGATAAGAAGCAACCCCACAAATGGGCTGGATCAGGAGTAGAACTGCAAAATATATACCAAATTGATCAGTGTACGCAATATGCCATGTAGTTGCCAAAGTGGCAGACCTCAACCAGAAGGATCTTTTTTTTTTTTTTTTTTTTTTTTAATAAAACCCAGATGTTGAGATTTAAATCTAAAATGTTACTATGATCCAGTGGCTGGATGTACTCGTTATGTAAGGCTCTCAGTTTGTTATAAAGCCAACACAGATAAAATTAACGTTGTCTACTTATTTGTTTATGTTGCTTATTTATGTTGCCGTAGTAAGATTCAACAATATTATTGCATATTACAACTTTTTATCAGGATGGTTTATGAATGAGTAAAATTTTAAGTTTGTTTAGATTTTTCATTTCATTGAACGACACAGGACTCCTGATTGGTTATCTGTAGGGGTGCACCAATTGCAGTTTTCTGGCTAATTACCAATCTTTAAAAGGCCTGACCTGCTGATTCCGATTTTGGCCGATACCGATTTTTTTTTTTTTTTTTTCGCCTGAAAAGTCGCTAAATATACCAACAAAGTAGTTCAGTTGGCAGCAGTGGGGTGACTATTGTTAACCATAAATGTCCAGACGTGAACCGGTGGGCGGGTCTGTCAGTTGGTGGCTGATTTTCAGACCTTTGCAGAGGTAGATAAGATTGATGGATAATATCGTCGATCACCGGTCTCCCAAAATTAAGGAAATCGGCGCCAATTCATGGTCTGGCCAATTTATTGGTGCACCTCTAGTTATCTTTAAGCCATAATCATCAAACTTACAAGACATAAAGACTTGAAATATTTCACTCTGGAATGAGTCTATTAATTTGAGTAAAAATATTGAACTTTTTCTTGATATTCACAATTTTCTGAGCTGTACCTGTATGTAAGCAGCAACAGCCGTTTAATTGGAGATATGGATGTGTTTCTGAGTGCCGTTTTGTCTCATCGGCCTTAAACCCATTTAGAGTAGAAATCTGATCCTAACTCATGTTGTTCCCAGTGGCGCATCGTTGTTCCTGTACCTGTTCAGTGATCACTTATCACTCCACTTATGCTTTTCTGCAGGATTGTACAGAGAGTGTTATCTGTTACTGGAGTTCCTAGTCTGGCCAGCAGCGTTTGGAGCTATGTGGATAACGCCATAAGGTAATTTATAGTTTATGCAGCTTCCACAGACTCCTTCCACACCCACTGAAGTTGACGCAGCACTATTTTATTTCCCTCCCAACCACAAGTTTCCCTTACTGTATCCTCACTTGGATGTTTTAGCCTAACTGCAGTGTCAGTAAAGGAGTGTTAAAGCTGCAGTGTGCAACTTTGCACCACTCCTGACCTTAAACAACCAATCAGAGCCAGGAGGAAGGTCTTAGTGCTGTCAGTCAACTTCATTTACTTGCAGTTACAGGAAAGCCGTTTATCCGTCGTCATCGGTGGCCATGCTAACTAGCCTGAGTATTCACAACAGTCTCTGCTCGCTGCAGTGCAGCAGAGAGCAAGAGGGGAGGAAGAGAAGGGGATGAGCAGCGTCACAGGCACAGTGATTGACAGTGTTTAAGACCCGCCTCCTGACTCTGATTGGTTGTTTCTAGATAGCACTGGGAGAAGACAGAGGAGCTCAGTTTTTTTTCACAGATCATCTGTCTCACACCATTCTGTCACAACATAGTGACAGTTTCAACAAATATGTAGAAAAATATTTTTTTATAAAAGTTACATACTGCAGCTTTAAATGTCAAAAAGCTCCTAACAGAGTCAGAACATCAAGGCTAATGGTTATAATCAAGGTTATGATCAATGGTTAAGGCTATTTGGTTATAAACTATACATATAAAACCTATATTACCAACTAAACAACCTGTCTTTGTTAAACATGAACAATTTTGCAGAAACAATTTGGTCACTTGCCTTGACACACCCATTGACTATAATGCAGAGATGTGCCGATTAAGGTTGGGCCTTTGGACAAACTTGTTCGATCATTGATGATAGGCTGAGCCATTCGCAGGTTGTTGCTGGGTATTTTTTAGAGCTTTTTCTTTTTTTGTTTTGGGGGGTGGGGCTATGAGTTACTCTCTTAATTATGGTAATAACAATGCTTGATTGAAACCAGCAGACCCCGCCCGTGGGAAAGATATAATGCCATTTTTAATGATCTACACAAACTTCTGCCAGCTGCAAGCAAAACTTTATTTTCCCAGGGTGCATTTAAGTGCAGCAATGATTTATTTACTCAAACTTAGAACAGTATGGCAGAATCCTATGTTCAGAAAATCAGAAAATACATTTATTTGAATAACTGCAATGGTGGGGTGGACAAGCAAACAGAGTTTTTCATCCATGCTGTGTTCATCTGGGGCTGTCATTTTCCTCTTTAACTGTGTTTCGTATTTCTGCTGGTGAAAAGCTTTTTCAGAGCTTGTTGATGGAGCTGCAGCACCTGGTGATTGCTTAGCGTAATCAGCCGGATGGTGAACACGCACACTGCACAAATGACAAACAAATGGTTACATCCTGTGGTTTACCTCTTTTATCCCATTTAAAGCCAAAGTAATCCCAAATAGGGGACCTTGTATTTTCTTGGCAACTAATTCCACCATTTTTACACTTTTGTGTTCTAAAGTGGCAAATCAGTCTGTGCATGTTTACATTGTTCCGCCCACAAAAAAGTCCAAATGTCTCCTGTGCGTGTATATCGGCCATCGTCATTTGTTGGACTGACAAATATCGGCTGGAAAAATGTTGCATATCGCCCAACTCTAGCACCGATATTAAATTTTAGGCCGATACCAATATCTGATATTACTGACCGATAACCAATATTTACCGATACTATATATATATATATATATATATATATATAAAAAAAAAAAAATTCCCTTCTCACCCTCCACGGGTGGTCTTTCTTAACCTCTGAGCTCGGGTCCTCTACCAGAGGCCTGGGAGCTTGAGGGTTCTGCGTAGTATCTTGGCTGTGCCGAGAACTGCGCATTTCTGGACTGAGATGTCTGACGTTGTTCCTGGGATCTGTTTTAGCCACTGCTCCAGTTTGGGGGTGACTGCCCCAAGGGCCCCGATGACCACAGGCACCACTGTGGTCTTCACCTTCCAGGCCTTCTCCAGTTCCTCTCTGAGGCCCTGGTATTTCTCCAGTTTCTCGTGTTCCTTTTTCCTGATGTTGCAATCGCTTGGTATTGCTACATCCACCACAACGGCTTTCCTCTGTTGTTTATCCACCACCACGATGTCCGGTTGGTTCGCCATTACCATTTTGTCTGTCTGGATCTGGAAGTCCCACAGGATCTTAGCTCGGTCATTCTCCACCACCTTTGGGGGTGTGCCCCACTTTGATCTCGGGGCTTCCAGTCCATATCCTGCACAGATGTTTCTGTACACTATGCCCGCCACTTGGTTATGACGTTCCATGTACTCTTTCCCTGCCAGCATCTTGCACCCTGCTGTTATGTGTTGGACTGTCTCAGGGGCCTCCTTGCACAATCTACACCTTGGATCTTGTCTGGTGTGGTAGATCTGAGCCTCTATTGCTCTGGTGTTTAGGGCCTGTTCCTGTGCAGCCAGGATGAGTGCCTCTGTGCTGTCCTTGAGTCCAGCTTTTTCCAGCCATTGGTAGGATTTCCTGATATCAGCCACTTCAGTTATTTGTCGGTGGTACATCCCATGTAGGGGCTTATCCTCCCATGATGGTTCCTCCAGCACCTCATCCTCTGGTCCCCATTGTTTGAGACATTCGCTGAGCACATCGTCGGTTGAGGCTTTGACCTTGATGTATTTATGGATCTTGGATGTTTCATCCTGGACAGTGGCTCTCACACTCACTAGTCCTCTGCCTCCGTCCTTACGGCTCGCGTATAGTCTCAGGATGCTGGATTTAGGGTGGAACCCTCCATGCATGGTTAGTAGTTTCCGAGTTTTAACATCCAGGGTCTTTATCTCTTCCTTTGGCCAGCTTATTATTCCTGCAGGGTATCTGATTACTGGCAAGGCATAGCTGTTTATCGCACGGATCTTGTTCTTGCCGTTGAGCTGGCTTCTCAGGACTTGCCTTACTCGTTGGAGGTATTTGGCCGTGGCTCCTTTCCTTGTGACCTCATCGAGGCTGCCATTTGCTTGTGGTATTCCCAGGTACTTGTAACTGTCCTCAATGTCTGCTATTGTTCCCTCTGGGAGTGAGACCCCTTCTGTGTGGATGACCTTCCCTCTCTGTGTAACCATCCGACCACACTTCTCTAGTCCGAATGACATCCCAATGTCAGTGCTGTAGATCCTGGTGGTGTGGATCAGTGAGTTGATGTCTCGTTTGCTCTTAGCGTACAGCTTGATGTCATCCATGTAGAGGAGGTGACTGATGGTGGTTCCGTTCTTGAGTCGGTATCCGTAGCCAGTCTTGTTGATGACTTGGCTGAGGGGGTTCAGACCTATGCAGAACAGCAGTGGGGACAGAGCGTCTCCTTGGTATATGCCACATTTGATGGACACTTGTGCAATTGGCTTGTAGTTGGCTTCAAGGGTGGTTTTCCACATCCCCATCGAGGCTGCAATGAAGGCTCTTAGAGTCCTGTTGATGTTGTACATCTCTAAGCATTCAATGATCCAAGTGTGTGGCATTGAGTCATAGGCTTTCTTGTAATCAATCCAAGCCGTGCACAGGTTGGTGTGTCGGGTTTTGCAGTCTCGGGCGACTGTTTGGTCTACCAGGAGTTGGTGTTTGGCTCCTCTGGTATTTATGCCGATGCCCTTCTGTGCTGTACTCATGTATTTATCCATGTGCCCACTTATCTTAGCTGCTATGATGCCTGACATGAGCTTCCATGTTGTAGAGAGACAGGTTATTGGCCGATAGTTGGATGGGATCGAACCCTTTGAGGGATCCTTCTGGATCAGGATTGTGCGCCCTTCAGTTAACCATTCAGGGTGAGTCCCACTTTGTAGCAGCTGGTTCATTTGAGCTGCCAGTCGCTCATGGAGGGCAGTGAATTTCTTTAGCCAGTAGGCATGGATCATGTCAGGACCTGGTGCTGTCCAGTTTTTCATACCTGAGACTCTTTCTTGGACATCTGCCACTGTGATAGTTACTGGGGCTTGCTCAGGGAGGTTGCTGTGGTCATCTCGTAGAGAGATTAGCCACTGTGCATTGCTGTTGTGGGTCGCCTCCCTTTCCCATATGCCTTTCCAGTACTGTTGGGTCTCCAGCCTTGGTGGGTCTGCTCTGTTGTTATTACCCTGCCATTGAGAGTACACTTTAGCTGGTTGGGTGGAGAAGAGCCGGTTAATCCTCCTGGCTTCATTTTCTCTCGTGTACCTCTTTAGGCGACTGGCCAAGGCTTGGAGCCTTTGTTTGGCAGTTTCGAGCGCTTCAGGTATGGGCATCTGGCTGTACCGCTTGGGTACCGGTCTTTTGATTGCACCTCTTTGGAGCTCTGACAATTGGCTCACTTCCCTCCTTGTTACCTTGATTTTAGCCTCTAACCGTCTTTTCCATGGTGGGTATTGAATCTCATGGTTGCTCCTATAGCCGAGCATCTCAAGGATCACTGATGCTGAGTTGTACACCAGCTCATTGGTTTCCGTTATGGTGTTGGTAGGGATCGTTCTCAATGCTGCATTCACATCTTCAATGAGACTTTCTGATGGTACTTCACTCAGCCGTTGTAATTGGCATCGGGATTGCCTGGTGTTCATTCGGGCCACGATCCTACCTCTCAGGTCAGTTGCTGCCTCGTTCAGCTTTGATGGTTCGTTCATTATTGGGGCTGCATACCCAATCTGCGGGTGGGGAGTTGAAGCTAGCTCCCCTCTGACCTGGCGTCCTGGCTCCCCCTTGCCGTAGCATTTGTGTTGTACCTCGTCTATCTCAAGTTGTGACAGCATTTGCCGTTTGCGGATGTTGGAACACTGAGCTACTAGTTGTTTGGCAGTTAGTGTTGAATGGGGATGTCGACGTAACCATTCCTCCCGCATTCTTTGCATGTAACCCCTCTGACTAGGGTTACTTGAGTAGTAGCATTCCAACAGATCCAAGTTTTCACCTCTCGCCCAATTCCGTCTTGTTCCAGTAACCCATTTTTCGTGAAGGTGCCCTGGTTCCCCAGCACCTGACGCAGACCTTGTTTGGCCGGGCGACGTCTGAGCCGGCATGGCGTGTATTCCTTTATCACTCATCATGAGGTAGGCAGTAGCGCGAAGGATCTTGCCTAAGGACCCACACTGGATATCTCAACCAAGCGACCCGGCCTGGATTCGAACCCCGGTCTCCCGGGTGAAGGTCGGGTGACTTACCCATTGAGCTACCCAGCCGCTATATATATATATATATATATATATATATATATATATATATATATATATATATATATATATATATATATATATATATATATCACTACCTTTTCGACACCTTGAAAAATACCCACCACACTGCTGAGTTCACCAATACTTCTCTGCTTCAGTTAGACTCCCCACAATCCTGCGTTGCATCACTATTACTGTTACATGAACAACCTCTTCCTCTCCCCCACTAAAAAAACCCGCAACAAGATGGAAATAAATATTGGTTGTTACTATTGGCTGATACCGATGTTGATACTGATATACTGTGTATCCCTACTATAATGACATCCCGTTCTAATGATGAATGATCCTGAATCTGGATTGGCCCAAGAGAAGATACTAGGACGTTTGTTTAATGCCATCCCAATAAAACATGAACCAGATGACATAGCCAGTCTGGATTTCCGTCCTGTTACAGATGTATGCTCAAAATAAAACAGTTTGGGGTAAATAACGGCTGTGTAATTATGTCAGTGTGGTATCATCAGAGGATGAATTCATTAGAGTTTAAGTCCTGCTGAAGAGTTTTACAAGTCAGAGAGGTTCTCCTTTTTCTCCTTACAGTGACTGGATATATTAAACTAACACTAATAGTTACATCAATAGTTCCATGTGATTGTGTGAAACAGGTTGATCCTAACAAATGGGTTGATCCTGCGGGGTACCCCAGGGTTCGATCTTGGGGCCCCTCCTATTTTGTATCTACATGCTTCCTCTAGCTCAGATTATAACAAGTAATAAGGTTAGTTAACATACCTATGCACAGCTCTACATTACGATGTCACCAGCTAACTATGAACCCATTGAAGCACTGAGCAGATCCCTAAAACAGATCAATGCATGGATGTGCCAAAACCTTCTTCAGCTGAACAGAAACAAAACTGAAGTTATTTTTGGACCTAAAAGGGAATGATCTATAGTCAGCACTCAGCTTCAGTTATTACAGCTAGAAACTAGTGATCAGGCCCGTTGTCTGGGTGTAGTGATGGATTCAGACCTGAACCTTCAGAGACACATAAAGACAATTACAAAATCGGCCTTCTATCACCTGAAGAACATTTCAAGGATTAAAGGACTAATGACTTCAGAAACTCATCCATTCGTTTATCTTTAGCTGATTTGATTCCTGCAACAGTGTCTTCACAGGCCTACCTAAAAAAAAGTCAATCAGACAGCTGTAGCTGATCCAGAATGCTGCAGCTCGTGTTCTCACTAAAACCAGGAAGATAGAGCACATCACCCCGGTTCTAAACTCCTTACACCGGCTTCCTGTAGCTCAGAGAATAGACGTTAAAATACTTCTATTAGTTAAATCACTGAATGGCTTAGCACCACAAT
This sequence comes from Anableps anableps, assembly GCA_014839685.1. Classification (NCBI taxonomy): domain Eukaryota; kingdom Metazoa; phylum Chordata; class Actinopteri; order Cyprinodontiformes; family Anablepidae; genus Anableps; species Anableps anableps. Next base: position 36,021,936 of record CM026072.1, read on the forward strand.
ACATTAAAGAGCTGTTGTCGTTATATCAACCTTCCAGACCACTCAGGTCTTCTGGTTCTTGTCGACTCTGAATCCCCAGAACCAAACATAGAGACGCAGCATTCAGTATTTATGCTCCTCTAATGTGGAACAAACTTCCATAAAACTCCTTAAAAAAGTTCCTTTAAATCAAGACTAAAAGCCCATTTTAGTGTTGCCTTTGATTATTAATAGCTGGAACATCATTAGTTTGTCTAGATTGTCACTCTTCATTACTTCTCTTTTTTGCCACTGTAATATAGATTTTTTTGTTTATGTTTTTTATCATGCAAAGCACTTTGAATTGCATTGTTGCTGAAATGTGCTACACTAATAAACTTGACTTAACAAGTGGACTGGTGTTACACAGGGGTCATTTAAACAGTTTTCATGGACACATGCAGTGATACAGACTACAATAAACTTTTGAGGACATGAAACGGTGTGTTAAAGAAGAACAGGGCAGAACTTTCTTAAGTTCCTTCCTCTGTAAGGTTTTTTTTATTTTCACATCTTTGCACATTGCGACAGAGGGAATTTCAAATTTGTGCCTTTTTAGAAATCCCTTTTGTTCAGTAAGACTGACGGATTGCTGCTCCTATGAACTCAAGACTGAACAAAGATCTGCACCAGCTCTGATATTCTGCCCTTTAAACCTGTCTGCGTCAGAAAACCCTCTCACTGAGCAGCTAATATCGGGGCCATGAAATGGTATGCTCACACAGAAAGGGTTAGGGTAGGTGTAACAAGTCTACACACCGATGTTAAAAGAATTTCTCCTCGTGACGTCTAAAAAGGGCACCATGATAAAAAACTGTATAATATTTTTCTGGCCTTAATGTTTACGGAGAGTTTACAAAGGATCAAAATGTATCTGTCAGTAGTAGGCTATGCAAAACCCCAAAATACCTAACAGACAGCTATCAATAACTGGAGAAAACCTGGAGCAGCAGCGGATTTACTGAAACTGGACATTTCTTCAAAAGGACGAAGTTGTGTTCGAAATGTGACAACAGTCTGCTCTGTTCTCCAGATGTTCCATACCCACAGTGAAATGTGGTGGGGGCAGCATCATTCTCTGGACCTACTTTTATCCAGGTGGATTTAATCATTTAGTTTAGATGGATGAAATCATGAACACTTCAGAATAACAGTTTTAACCCCAATCTTTCAGGTGTCTTCTACAAAACTGGAGATGAAGAGGGTTATTACTGTTTTAATGAAATAATTAATATTTTTCTTGATCTTATCAGAGTTGTGCTCCCTAGTTCAGAGCCCAAGACTGCACTAACATGTTCAGCGTCACACAAGACATTAAAGTCCAGCTTCAAAGTGATCTTTTACCAAAAACAGCTCTTAATAGTCACATGGGATTGTGTGAAACAGGTTGATCCTGCGGGGTACCACAGGGTTCCATCTTGGGGCCACTCTTACTTTATAGCTACATGCTTGTGCTTGCTCAGGTTATAACAAGTAATAAGATTAGTTATTAAAGAAAGAACCCAGAGTAGACTTCTTCAATCACCAAGCTGAAATGTTTTCTCATGTGTTACCACAAATCAGCTTCATGCTGGTGAATACAGTCCATCTTCCAGAGGATGAGAAGGCTGATTGGTAGGAACATTCATGGAAATTGATCTATTAGACTCTGAACTAACAAAATATTGTCTTAAATCATTGTGATCTGACTTGGATCCTGGAGTCACAGAATCACATGAACAATGTGCACTGTCACTTTAATTAAAAAGATCCACGTGCGAAAATGATCATCTGAGTTTACAGTGTCTCAACCATTAGGCTGCAGCAAGGTCTCTCCCAGGCTGGAGAGGCACCAGCGGAACACCCTCATGTTACTTCACTAAAACTGACATTGAGTCATAAAAAGATTATATTAGGTAATAACGTGCACTGTAAATTTTCTCTGTGTTTGTAGGTGGTGGTGGATCCCTGACTGGCTGCCATCATGGTGTCCCACCTCTCAGAGCCAGCTGAAGGCTGCAGAGGACAAGATGCTGCGCTGTAAGGATCAGAGCTGTCTTTTATTTCCCCTCTTAACCAATCACTGCCCCAAGAACATGAACAAATAAAAAGGATGGCACTTTCTGAGCTGCGTCAACTTTTTTCCCTTCTCACCGAGCTCCATCTGTTTGGCAGATATCTCAGCAGAGTTGATTCTTATGGACCTTAAACTCAAACTGATTAAAGTTTGTTCCTGTTAGAATCTGACCATAGAAACAAATGGCATTTTTATGCCTTCCTCTGAAAAGATCTTTATCAGGAGCATCAGAGCTCATCATTCTCTGCAAACTGTTTGCGTCTGAGCATTTATCTTATACTTACATCAGCGCATCACTTAGATCATTTTTACAAAATGGTTTAAAATCACAAACTAAACAGAACCCACACAACCGTCCCTTGGTAATACATCTTAAAGCCATCTTCAATGTTGGAGTAAGTTAAGATAGCTGTTATACATGCTGGGTGGTAAAGGCCCTGAGCTCCCTGGTTGGCTACACAACAGGAGAGGTGGCAGAGAACGTCTACCAGTCTTCCACTGCATCACAATCTGAGCAACTATCAGCAGACCAAATTCTGGCCAACAAGTTCACTGAATTAATTAAAAAAACATCGAGGCCCCAGGGGAAGGGCTGAGGAGGTGAAACAGATCTGCTGAGGAACACCTGGTACACAGGTGCTCACAGGTCAGCTAATTTCCAGTTTCAAGATGGCTGTTTAAAAATATCTTCAAGATACTACAGAAAAATGAAGTAGTGATTAGGGATGCACTATATATCGGCAATAACTTCAGTATCGGTCAATATTAGTCATTTTTTTAATATCTCGGTATCGGTCCGATAACACTGGGCCAATATTAACAAACGATATTTATTTCCATCTTGCTGCCGTTTGTTTCTGGAGGGTGAAGGGAGGAGGTTGGTCATGTGACAGTGATGCAGCGCAGGATTGTGAGGAGTTTCACTGAAGCAGAGAAGCAGTGGCGAAGTCAGCGGTGTGGTCGTACTATTCAAGGTGTCAAAAGGGTAGTGAATTTTATATAATATTGGTAAATATCGATAATCGGCTACAACAGCAATATTAATATTGGATAACGGCTCAAATTTTGATATCGGTGCATCCCTCGTAATGATGAAAGAATTGACAGTGATATTAACAACATATGCAGTTCCAAACACATGGAGCAGAGGGATTAAAACATATTAAACATGATTAAAATGCTGTTTTTGACACAGCCAGAGTTTGTTTTGTTTTTTTTAAACCTGTTGAATCTGGTCACAGATTTTAAATTGACAGGGAGTGAGTTCCAAAGTGCAGAACCTCTCACGGAGAGAGTACTTGGAGCAAAAGAGGTTCTACAGAAAGGAACCTTACAGTAACCATTAGAGGCAGCTCTAGTAGATCTGGTGTAGCCTTGCAGTTTCTGGATGCAGTTGCTTAGTGGTTTGGGTACATGTCCACTTAAGCATTTGAAGATCAATTTAAAAGAAATGAAATTAATAATATTAGGAAAATCTAAAATACAGAACTTAGCTAAAATATTATAGTGATGAAATCTGATTGGTTCAAGGCCTGATTTTAGGGACTTTCCAGTGGTTTAAGTGTAGTTTGGTGAGTCACTTCATAAGACAGATGTGAACAAATCATTGACTTTAAGAACATCTCTGCACAATGGAACATCAAACATTTTAAATTATTTTAAAGCAATTTATGTTTGATCTTACAGTTTTGCAGATTTTTTTATAACATGGCTTTTAAAATTTAGATGAGCATCCAAAATTATTCCTAATAAGGAACGCCGCTGAAATTTTCTGTAAACAGCGGTTCAGTTTTTCACTCACTGCAGCGAATGACAGTGTCATCAGCGTACATTTTCAAATGGATTTCAGGGAGAATATTAATATATAGGATGTGACCTAAAACATTCTAATCATTTTTCCTTCTTTGTCTTGTGTCTCCTTTTGTTGTTGTCAGGTATCAGCGCTGCATTTACCAAACAGTTCATCCCCGTCTCCTGTGGCAACATGTTGTGGACACTGACCTTTTGCAGCGACAGTGTTAAAGATAAAACCCCCTTGGTTCTACTGCATGGGTTTGGAGGTGGTGTGGGTCTTTGGGCTCAGAACTTGGAAGCTTTCTCACAAGATCGACCAGTCTATGCTCTGGACCTGCTGGGTTTTGGCCAGAGCACAAGGCCTGTCTTCTCCACTGACCCTCTGGAAGCAGAAGCTGAGTTTGTGGAGTCTATTGAGCAGTGGAGGGCCAAAGTGGGTGTGGAGTCCATGATAGTCCTCGGTCACAACCTGGGAGGATTCCTAGCTGTGTCCTATTCTATTAAATATCCAGGCAGGTGAGTGCAGATGACCGGATCTGTTCTTTTATCATCCCCAAGTGTTCTTAGACTCTTAGCGCACCGTCTGAAAGGTTTCATACTCTTCCATGTTTTCTCCTGTTGGAACCCCAAACATAGACATACCCCATAAGACCTACACTTTAATTCATGTTTCTCCAAAACACTGACCCAAGGAAACTGAACAGAAATGTACACCACACTTTTTCAATATTAATACTTTACAGCTTCTTCACATTAAGCCCAAATAAAACAAAATAAAAGCTTGTAGTTGGAATAGTGGAAAAAAAGTAACAGATGTTCCAACTATTTTCAGAACCTTCTGTTTGCTGATTTAGATTCTAAGTCAGAAATTTCAACTTGAATCTATTTTTGTTATTTTGTGGGTCATTTATGAAATCAGGGAGCAAAGCAAACGACACAGAAGACCTGGCCAAAGGAAAACTGTGGAGGAAATGCACATAGAGAAGCCAACAAATGGAGGCGCCCAGGGTGCTTCCTGTTCAGACGTCCGAACAACCTCAACTAACTCATTTTGATGTGGAGAAGCAGCGGCTCTGCTTCACCTAAGCTCCTCTGCTTAAGGCAAAGACCGACCCAGAGGGGACACTTCACCTTGTTCCTCTCAGGAACCATGCTTCAGACTTAGAGGAGGTGGCTCTCACCCAACTGCTTCACAATCAGCAACAAACCGCTCCTATGGACAATGGCGGTCATGGCCTAAAGAAGCCAACAGAACCGCATCATCTGCTTTTTGCAGATCCTGAGGTTCCCAAACCAAACACCCACCCCTCATCTTGAGATCCTATCCACGAACACAAACAGGATCGCTAACAGGATGAAGCCCGGGCGGAGTCCAACGCGCACCGTTTGCAGTGAACATGATGGTATTAAATATGGACAAAGCCTGTTTTCACTCCATGCACAGAACTACATGGACGTGCTGTTTGTTAGCATAATGTTGAGTATCAAGGTGTTAGCAGAATGCCACCTCTCTATTTATTTTCAGCTGGCAGAACAGCATAATGAGTCCATTTTAAACATCTCAAACATCAACTGAACATTTCTGCCTTTGCAGGGTGAAACACATCATCCTGGTGGAGCCGTGGGGTTTTCCTGAGTTTCAGGAGACGGTGGAAGCAGACCATCCCGTTCCTGTGTGGATCAAAGCCCTTGGAGCTATGTTCAGTCCCTTCAACCCCCTGGCCGGCCTGAGGCTGGTTGGACCTCTCGGTAAGAGGTAGTGGCTGATGTTAAACCTTCCTAATCTTTGAGGGAACCAACATGAGCATTAACTGGAGAGGGAATGAAGAGATGGGAGTAGTAGCAGTAATGTTATAGCTGAGGTTCTTGAAGAACCACAGAAGAAGACATTATTTACCAGCAGCCTTCTGTCTCAATGCCTAAAGGCTCCCACCTACCGGGCGTACTGTGCGCATTCAGTAAGCGACTCCGGACACACTGTCGGTGGATGGTTAAGATTTCCTTGTCAAGCGTACCGATTGCTAACATTTGTCGTGACAAATTCCTTGGTACTCAGCTAAGCCCACATCCAGGTTGACTTCAGCAAAGTGTATTACCCACAATTCATCGCTGCATGTGACGTTTTGAATTAAAAGGTGGAATTATGGCAATGTTCACAGAGCAAGCTGTGTGTCGTGAAAATATCAGTTTTCAAATAGGAAGTATTGAAATAATTTTTGTTTGACTGTACTGTACATGTGTGAATACTATCGAATTAAGTCAGAATGAAACACATGAACAGCCAAATATCTCCTGCAATGACTTTGGAAAGCAAAAATTTCTACACTGTACATTTAAAATCGTACTGCCACCTTCTTAAAACGCATATGGAAGTTAGTACTTGTGACTGTTTCACTCTTTATCCTGCCATTTTGGATGTGGCCTGGACGATGCAGAGGTGCAAGTTGATGATGTAACCCATACTGTCCCAATTCTGCACTGTTTGCACGCTTGTTACCTACACACTCGAACCCTTATGCACACTTCGACTGAGTACATACATCATAGAGGGGTGTAGGGTGTAGTGCGAGTATTAGGACAGGGCCTCGCAACCTTCACAGCTCGGTGTCGCATACAGAACAGTTTGATGCGAATACTGCTTCCTGCCGAGCAGCTTACTGTGTGACACCGAGTACATGGTGGTAAAAATTTACCTTTTCGCGGAAATGTCTGGCAGACCTCCGAGGAGTGAAGTACAGCCGAGTACGTAGGGGCCTTAACTGTGTGTCTGTGTCCCCGGCAGGTCCTACTCTGGTGCAGACTCTGAGGCCTGACTTCAAGAAGAAGTTCTCCTCCATGTTCTCGGACAACACGGTGCCAGAGTACATCTACCACCTGAACGTCCAATCTCCCAGGTCTGCCTCTTTCTGCTTCTCTCTTCCACTCCCAACACCACCTCATATCACTTATTGCTCCTTTTCTATGAACACAGTGGAGAAACCGCTTTTAAGAGCATGACGGGTTCCTGCGGCTGGGCAAAGAGGCCGATGCTGCAGAGGTTAGACCAGCTGCATCCCGACATCCCCATCTCCATCATCTACGGCTCCCGCTCCAGTGTAGACTGCAACTCGGCCGGCTCCATTAAAGAGATGAGAACAAACTCTCATGTGGACATCATTGTGAGTTCATGCTCTTGGTAAACTGCAGGGAAGGGTCTTCATTGTCCCCAAAATAGTGAGTTTAGGTGTTAAAGCCTTCCGTTATAGCAGTCCGTACAGTTCAAAGTCCCTTTAATAAGTGTGATGTGCAGAGCAAGCTGTTGCTGTGCGCTGCAGTTACCTCATGTTATACTGTTCCTGCCACCATCCGACAGTATTAAAACAATCAAAAAATTAAAATATTGCATTAAAGTGCAATATTTCTTGCCAGTCATCTCAGAAATGAAACTGTCATTTTATAAAGATTCATTACACATAGGGTAGAATATTTTAAGTTTTTATTTTTTACAATGTTTAGGATTATGACTTACAGGTAAAGAAAACTCAAAATTCAGTGTCATACAAAAATTAAAATGTCATATTAAACCAATAAAAAATGGATGTTTTAAGTACAAATGTCAGGCCTCTTAAAAGTATGTACATATCTATGGATATAAAGATTTATCACGATATTTTGTGGTATTATCGTGATAATGATAAAAGTGATAAAAACTATTTATTACCTCTTTTTTTAGGTAACGGTATGGCTGTGACTGCATGACACAGCAATCATAGCCTCACAAACACAGTTACAGGTCTTGAAAAACATACCTGTTTGTAATATACTTCTTTAGGACACCTGTCACATAAAGTGTAATTTGAATCACTAAACTGCACACAGTGACTGCATTTAATTATATTTTAAAATTTATTGACATTTATTGATACTTTCTTTAAACAGTGGACAAAATTTAGTAAAAATAATCCCAAAAATACAAACAGTTTTGGGAGGGTGTAAACATCACTGTTTGGAATTTATTGTGACAACGATAAATAAAAATTCATATCATGAAAAGAAATTTATCACGATAAATGATAAACGATATGATAAATGCCTACCCCTGTTTCTATGCATTTAATACTTGGTTGGGCCTTTTCATACCACACTTCTTTCTTCCACTCAGTTTTTTGGCTTGACATGGGGAATGCAACATTTGTAGCCCATATCAAGTATCCGTCTGTGTGTGGTGGCTCTTCTGGAATCAGTGTCGCGTGACAATCCTCTCAAGGTTGCGGCTCTCCTTGTTGTTTGTGCACATTTTCCAACCACACTTCTTCCTTCCACTCAGTTTTCCGTTAATATGCTTGGATACAGAACTCTGTGAACAACCAGCTTCTTTGTGGCTTCCCCTCCTTGTGAAGGGTGTCGATGACTGTCTTCTGGACATCTGTCCAGTCAGCAGTCTTTCCCATGGTTGTGTCTCCTACTGACCCAGAATGAGATACCATTTAAAGGCTCAGGAAACCATTGCAGGTGCTTTGAGTTAATGAGCTGATTAGGGTGTGACACCATGAGTTTCCATTAATGACTTTTTTCACCATATTCTAATTTTCTGAGACACTGAATTTTGGGTTTTCATCATCTGTAAGTCATAATCATCAAAATGACAAGAAACAATGGCTTGGAATAATATATGATATGTTGTCTGATGATTCTATATAATATACAAGTTTCACTTTTTGAGATGACTGGCAAGAAATATTGCACTTTTGCACAATATTCTAATTTTTTGAGATGTACTAATAGAAGCTTCAGCCAAGTTTATCTGCTTCCAATCAGTTAATTTCTGCTTTTCGTTCCAGCAAGTCAAAAATTACTTTGGGTTTGCTTTGCTTGGGAATAAAAAAGTAGTGGAACCAGTTGGAGAGAGAATCATGATGTGATAAGGAGAGCCTCCTGGCAGAAGGAAGAGAGAACAACCTGAGAACAGTGTGACACATTGTGACCATAACTAAGATAGTTATGAGTAAAAAGGCTTCTGTGAGCTTAGATACCCAGAAAGGTTCTTCAGTCATGGGGAAAAACTCTTACTGCTTCTTTAGGATTTAAGAGGGAAAGTAGCACCTTGGTACAGCTGATCCCCACCCGTCTGACCATGTGATTGCTGCTCTGGAGCATACAGGTGTATGTTAGCACAATTCCTGGGAGGAAAGACCTGAATTGACCAGAAAAAGAAATTGTTTCCAACTGTCTACCTGGGAAGGGTTATAAGGCCAAACTATCTGAAGCCCATCCTTCTACAGAAAGATTATTCCCAAGTTGAAAACATTTAAACAGCTGCCAGTCTTCAGGGGAGTGGACGAGCTCCACCTCCGACTCGATAGGCCTCCATTAGCAGGGCAATTAGAAAAACATCAAACCAGTACAGCTGTTTGGAATGGTTGAAAGGAGATGTGGCAGCAGGACTAAAGTTTGCAAAGCTGCATCTGACTGAAGGACAAGACTTCTGGGACAATGTCCTTTGGACAGATGAGACTTAAGTGAAGATGTTTAGCCAGAATGCACAGAACCAAACCCAGCACATCAGCACACACTTCTCACTGCTTTCAAGCATGGTGACGGACGGATGATGATTTGGGCTTGTTGAACAGCCTCATGTCCTGGGCGCCTTGCAGTCATTGAGTAGACCAGGAACTTCTCTGTACACCAAAGGCTTCTGGAGTTAAATGTAAGACCATCTGTCTAACAGCTGAAGCTTGGTCTGAACTGGGTCAACGACAGTACAAATGGATCCCAAACACAGCAGCAACTGAATGGCTGAAAGACGAGAGGTCAAGGTGCTGTGGCAGTCCAGTCAAAGTCAGGACCGCCGCTGGTTTTAATGAGACCATTACTGAGCTGCGTCAAGTCATACAGAAAATAACTACTTATAGTTACTGCTGATCAATGTTACTCTCCAAGGAAGTGTTTGTTGGTTTCCCCATGACTGTACACACTGGGGGTGCCCCGATCCAAAATTCTTTCATTTTGGGTGATCGGCCGATACACGCGAAACCGATCCTATCCACTGATTTTGTCCGTCTCAGCAAAGATCTGAACATCAGACACTGTTTCTTTTTGCGCATATGCGGTCAACAATAGTCACCCCGCTGTTGCCAACTTAGGGACTTTGTCACTATATTTGGTGACTTTCAGACCCCTCTAGCGATTGAAACATCGCAAGTGCATTGTGACCTTATAACACCTGGCAGCAGCTGCATTTCCATTACAAATTTGTGCAGAACTTTTTCAAAATTCTGCTAATGTTGGAAAAACACAATTTTGCAATTGTGGTGTTTCCATTAAATAAAAAATGCAATTAAAATCACACATGAATAAGCTTGTTCAGGCGATCAGTCATTAAAAATCACGGCGGCGACGGACATAAACACTTACATGGAATATGTTCATATTTCATCCACAGCACTATTGCTCATCATCAGCCATGAGAGGAGACGGCAGCGTCTTATTGAGACGTTGGAGCAACAAGCTCCTTATGCCTGGGAGTGGCTACAAATGTGGCCTTTTGGGGAGGCCACATTTGTAGCAATTTTCAAAAGACCTATAGATTCAACACTTTCAAATGACAAACTCAACTTCTGATGAACTGTGAGATGCTGAGAGACCTCAGATGGAGCCAGCTGTGTATTGTCCAAGGAGGCCAGCGCCTACAAATAAGCAAGTTGCTGCTGTATACAAACTGGCGTGATGCAAAAAGGGAAGGGAAAGAGTGAAAGATGGAGGAAAGGTTTAAAGAGAAATTAGGAGATGGAAGTAGAGGAGAGAATAAAAGCATAGAGATAAAACAAGTAAACACCCTTGAAATCTGCCTCGAGACCTGCGGAAAGAGAAAACAAAACCAAGAATCCACAACAACAAACAACATATGCATATATAGTAATAACAGTTATAACTTCAATGGAAAGTACACACTACAGAGTAGCACAAGATGTATTTATTGGCAGTCGCAGCCCGACTGAGAGTGTATCTGACAAATCTAGACAATCTAGATTCAGGTCGGGCTTTTTAAAGATCGGTGATCGGCCAGAAGACTGCAATCGGTGCACCCGTGTTACACAAAGTTCTGGAATCGTAGTTTTTTTCATGGCCATCTGCTGAATAATGGTGCTGCATTTGGCTACTAGGATTCCTCAACTTGTTGCCTTTTCACCAGTCCTTTTCCCTCTTGTTCCTGCAGACCATCCGTGGAGCTGGACACTACGTTTACGCTGACCAGCCTGATGACTTCAATCATAAAGTCCTGCAGGTGTGTGAAGTAGTGGACAGAGAGCAGACACGCCCTGGATATTAAACTGTGGAGCAAACGGGGAGCATGACTAACTAACATCACTTTCTGATCTGCTGTGGGACCTCCTTAAGAAAAAAGGAACAAGTGTTGGGAGATGGAAAAAAGGAGCATGACTCAGATATGAGGACATGATTATGATCACCAGACCAGTGATTCAGTGGTATTCTTAGAAATCCTGAAAAATACAGATTCGTCAGGTTGGTGCTATTTAGCAGCGTTCCGGGAATGATCCAATGATCCCATCAGGCCAGGATTGTGTGGGTCGTTTGGGTTGCGTCTGTGCAGCACAAGGACAACTGTTACTCTACATTCTTGGTCTGGAATGTAGAAAATGTGCTCCAAACACTGTAGAACATCCATCTGACTGGTATCCAAGTCCACATACATCATCACACTCAATCTTCAAAAGTTTAATAAGAGTGGGAAAATTATATGATCATCTTTATTTTTGTAAAAATGTAATTTTAGGGTTCCTGTTGTAACCTAGCAGCACTTTACCAGCACAGATACAGGTGGGATGTTCAGTGAAGAAGTTACTTCCACTATAACCTTGTTCCCCTGTGCTCACAATGTAATTATACCAGTGGCCTCTTCGTCCTCCTCAGTCCCATAATTAAGCTCTGAGGATCCAGGGAAGCTGGTGTTCATGGGATGGAGAAGGTGTTCTATAATACAAAGTTTCTCAAGTTTAACTGAAATGTTTTCATCTGTTCAGAATGAACAGAATCCTGCTGAGAAAACAGTAGAAAAGGGGAAAACTGTTGAATAACAATGAATTTTTAGACTGAAGGAGAAGAACCACATATTATGTGATGAGATGGGTGTGGTTTTCTAAAAACTCAGATCTCATTTATGTCTTTCTCAGAGGAAAGTATTGTAAATATTGACTTTATATGTTTGTGTATGAAAAAGTTAAAAAGTGCAATGTACTCGTGTTCTACTAGTTCCAGCATAATTGACATAAAAAAGTAGAGTTTTTCGAGTGTTTGTAGAAGCTGAACAGACAGGGATCTATCTATCTCTCACTGGGCTAATGTAGGGAGTCACAGCAGCTCTTATTGGGAAATGATCTATGGAGCCATATTCTTTCTTTGGCCTAGTCCACACGCAGCTGGATATCTGGGAAGACGGATACATTCGGTTGAGTTTTGGCCTTTCACCCACATGAAAACTTAGTTTTATACAACTGAAAACAATTTGAGAAAACTCTGTTAGGGTCCCGTGCACTTTAGTCTGCATCAAATAATGCAGCAACATAGCTGCATACTTGCTTTGACATGATTCCCAATCAACGTCAATTTGTGTTTTAACTTTATATAATAATAATAATAATACTCTATTTAAAAGTAGTTCAACCTATATATCTGTCTACACAAATGAATCTCCTGGCGCCATGTTTAATTCCTAACAGGAAGTTTTGGTTGTTTTAAAGGATTCTGATTGGCTGACATGGGGTTTAGCTTAGTGCTACACTGCTCCCTATGCGATTGGCATGTTTAAAACAACGCTCAGAGGCGTTTTTGTGCCGGTTAGATGAAAACTTTTATGAAACCGAACACGTGTGCATGATATTCTTTTTTTAAAATGTGACGGAAATATTTGTTTTCAAAAGACCAGGCTACGCGTGTTCAAGGCCTTTGTTTCAGAACGTGGATTTTCTTTTTTGAGAACTGTTTTCAGGCACTTTGTGTTGAAGTTTAAGGTTGCTTGAGAAATCAAATTTGCACCTTCATAAAGTAATATATTTTATTGCCTTTTGCATTTTAAATATAAAATAATTCTTAATAGGCTCTTTAGCCTAAATAGTCAATGCTGCATTGACTGCTGTTTTATTTTCTCTACTCAGTCTGTTTGATTAAATCAGATCCTTGACTCAGACTTGTCTGCTTCACATGTGTAATTCTGTTCTTTGCTGGGTGTTTGTCATACAGTCCTGAGAAAATTAACTGAAGCAACTTCAGAAAGATAAATTTCCACTGTTATGCTGATGATACTTAGCTATATTTATCCATAAATCCTGACAAATCCTATCAGTTAGGTAGATTATAGGCATGTCTTGATGACATAAAAACTTGAATGACTCTAAAGTTTCCTCTTTTAAATTCAAACAACACAGAAGTTGTCGTCTTTCAACAAGAGTTTTTCAAAAATAAACTGCTTAGTCAGTCCCATAATCTGGATGGCATTAAATTGGCCTCCATTAATAAAGAACCTTGGTGTCATCTTTGACCAGGACATGTCATTTAAATCCCATATTAATCAGGTTTGTAGGATTTCCTTTTTTCATCTCCGGAATGTTGCCATAATTAGAAATATCCTGTCCAGGAGTGATGCTGAAAAACTAGTCCATGCATTTGTTACGTCAAGGCTGGAACAGCCGATCAGGAAGTCCACACAGAATGCAGTTAAAAGCCTTCAGCTGATCCGAAACGCTGCAGCAAGAGTTCTGAGAAAAGAGAGATCATATTTCTCCTATTTTAGCTTCCCTTTATTGACTCCCTGTTAAATCCAGAACAGAATTTAAGATTCTCCTTCTCACATATAAAGCCCTTAATAATCAGCTCCATCAGAGATCTGATTGGTTCAGATGTTCCTAACAGAGCACTGCACTCCCAGGCTGCAGGTTTACTGCTGGTTCCTAGAGGTTCTAGAAGTAGAACGGGAGGCAGATCCTTCAGTTATCAGGCTCCTCTCCTGTGGAACCAGCTCCCAGTTTTAGTCCGTGAGACAGACACCCTGTCTGCTTTTAACACTAGGCTTAAAACCTTCCTTTTTGCTGGAGGACATAAGGCTCTGGATTTACCAGGGTAGAAATGTAGTCCAGGGAAAGGCCCGAGTAGTTGAGTAGATTTTCCTACACTGTGGGGGAACAGGAGACCTTAAAAATTAATTTATGAAATTCTAACTATTAGGGCCTGATGATGCACTCCATTGTCTGTACATTCCGGATCTGATGTTGGTTGCTGACCACTTTTCCTTACTCTGCTGCGTTCTCCTACTACTCTTTATTTATTGTTTTATTTATTTCATGCTGTCGTGTAGTTTATGTTTTCGGTCTCTCCATAAAAGCTCCATCTGGTATTCTTCTTCTGTGCTTCTGTAATTGTTGTGTGTCAGCTCTGTCCTCTGCATAAGCCCCTTGTCAGCTGCACTAGTTCTGGTTCTGCTGGAATTTTTTCCTTGTTAAAAAGAAGTTATTCCCGACACGGTACTGAGGTGGAGGGACTGCTGCAAAGCCAAAGACCCCATTCACAAAAGATATCAAGGTGGGATGAAGGAACTTTTTTGCCTCTCTCATTGTGTTCTGCAAAAAGCACCAATGTGTTGAGGGGGTTGAAGTCAGCCCATCTCAGTATCACCGATGACTCAGCAAGCGATGCACCCACAGGTCTGCAGCGGCTGACTAGCATAGGGGCAAGCAGGCTTTGAGGGCGGAGGGAGTGATGTAGTGATTCAGTATGGTGTGTTTGAGCAGCCAGCAGCAGGATTTAAAAATATAAAACAGACTCAGAAATCATTTCTGATGAGAAGAATAAGATAGATAGTTTCAGTATAAAGCATCTGCTCAGCTCACAGCAGGCTCTCTACACTGAGTTTGTCCTCCACGATTGTTTTGAAAAGAACAGTACGGAGAGACTCCAAGAAAGATTTTATGAATACTGCACCACCTGTAATTAATAAATAATGACTTGATGGACCTGTATTTTATTACATACTGTATGGAAAACATTAAACCTGACAGATTATAATATTTTCTTCTCTCGTGGCTGTATATTTGAGGTATGTTGCAACCTTCCGCTTTTTATTTTAACAGAGTGGCAGATGAATTAGGAGATTTTTCTCCCCGCATGTTGGGCTTCTCCATCCTGAACCAGAGAAATTTTCTTCTGTGGGTTCAGCCCAGGATGTCTTTAGTTCCCAACACTTCCACTAGAGGACGCTCACATATAGAGGTACATCTTGTGGAATTGTCCAGTCATCCTCCTTTGCTTTTGTTTCACTAGCAGAGAAACAGTCTAACGCCAGGTCTGTTCTAACAGTCTCCAAACAGCTGAAAGGGTCCATTATTTGGATCCAAAATCCACATTTACACAGACACTGATGTTAAGATCTTTTGTTTTTATTTCTTCTTGTAGTTTGATGGATACAGCAGGTATTTCTCATTTTCCCTCAAAGAGTGACGGATGTAGATGGTAATGAAGTTTTTCAATGTGCTGCAGCGGTTGCTGATTAGCCTTGGAAACAGAGATTGTTACTCATTTTTACTGGTTCTGACTGTTATTACTGGAACCCTCTGCTGACACTTTAGACGTGAACATGTTTCCCTCCCACTGAGGCAATGAAACAAGAGCTTTGGTGGATGGCTGATCTGTGGCATAAGCTGAGTAGTAAACCTTTATCCCGGAGCACACCTTAGGACACACACATATACTCCAGGAAGACAGTGATGCCATCCTTCCTCTGACATGACACCATTAAGCACTACATGGCAGGGTTGGGCCACTCCAGACCTGAGTCATTCCTCTGACTTCAGCACCCACTAATGAATCACAAGGCTGATTACTGGAGCTCAGATCAGGTCGTCAGAGCAATCAGATTGTGGTGGTGCATCATTAGGTGTAAATATGGATCTAAAATGAAATCTATTGATCCAATAAGGCAGCAGGTGGAGAGGTGCATTTTAGAAATCATCACTCTGAAAGAGGGTAAATCCAGACTCATCAGATCACGACCTTACATCGCTCTGGAGTCCGATCTTTATGCTCCCTTGCAAATTGAAGCCTTTTTCTCTGGTTTGCCTCACTGACTAGTGATCCTGATCCCTTGAGTTCTTTCCCATTGTGAGTGTGGAAATGCTCTTACTTTCACTATTCATAGAGTTCCACTGTTGTTTTTCTTTCCATTCGATTTCACCTAAGTGATCGCCGATTATGAGCATTCAGGATTATTTTCCGACTACGTTACTTAGACAGTGGTTCCCCACTTTCCTTTCAGTTTTGAATAATACCTTGGACAGATCTCAACCCAATTTTATTAGTTCCTGTTATCTCCTTTGAGCTTTTCTCTGTCTGACGCCAGTGATTTGACCCTCCCTAAACAGACTAACATCTTTTTGATGACCACAGGATGTTTCTTTCCACATTGTTGTCAAAGAAACGAGAAGCTACTCATTGCATCAGTTTGGGTTATATACCTTGTTGCAGCTGAAAGATAATCTCCCATGCAGTAACTATCCAACAAGTAGCTCATCCCTGTTTGCTTAGCTAAATCCAGGTGGCGACTTTTCTTTTTTGGCAAAGCAGTGTATTTCTTCACTTTGGTTCATTTTGTCTCTTTGGTTCATTGGACAGTCTTTTTTGCATTTCCAGTGTAAACAGTATCCAAGGAAACAAACAGCTTGGGTGTGAAAGTGGCTTGAGAAGCAGACTGGGGCAAAAATGGCTTCCATAGGGGAATTCCAAAGTCAAAACTCATGCTGACCCAAAAGACCATAAAGGCCCGTTTCACGTTTATTGAAAACACATGATGATCCCTACAACTTTTGGAAAAATCTTCTGTTGCTTGAGACTGGAAGGTGTTTGTCTCATTACATCTGGTGTTAAGCTAAAACATTTCAGAAACAAAACATCATTCTTAGAGTTAAACATGACAGAGTGATGATCTAGGGCTGCTTTGCGGCTTCATGATATAGATGGCTTTCTGTGACTGATGGAACCATGAGTTCTTCTCTCTGGCAGAAAATCCTACAGGAGGATCTGTGGCCATCAGTAAGTGATCTTAAGCTCAGCATCAGTTATGAAACAGAACAGTGTCCTAAAGTACACCACTAAGTCTAAGGTTTTGAAATGTGCAATTCTGGACTTAAGGTGCTTGATATGCTGTGGCATGACCTTAAACAGGCTGTTCATGTTTGATGTGGCTGAATTAAAACAAGTCTGAGTGGGCCATGCCTGTTCTTTCAAGACTCATCATCAGTTATCACAAACACCAAAACCTAATGACAATCAATTCTTAGGTTTTGGGGGTAGTTACTATTTCCCGTGGGGTGATGTAAGTTTGGGTAGCTTAGGACTATTTGATTCAAACACATAAACTTTATGGCGCCAGTTGAACAAAGCAGAAGAACATGCATCTGAGAATCCTGCTCACTGAGATTGACTGGGACAGTCTTCACAGTCTGATATGAGTGAGGAGGACTGAGGAAGTGGAAGAAAGGCTTTCAAGGAAGACCTTTACCCTAGAGTACAAACCTGCCCAGACCAGGCTCATCTTGTTTATGTTGCTAGGAAACCGCAAGGTTTGAAGCCTGAACCAAATGTATTAAATTCATCCTCTTGCCTTCTCTCTATCTCTGTTGCTGTCTTCCTGTGTCTGTCTTGTTCACTCGCTTTTGGGCCCCTGTCATGCTTTCTTTATCTGTTGTTATCGTTCCCACCTTCTAGGGAGCTTATCTCCCTCCTCTCCTCCTCTCTTTTTCTCTATTTCTGCCTCCTCCGAGTGTATGTAGCAGTATCTGCTGGTCTGTTTGTCCCACCCTCCCTCCATCTTAGACCTCAGACAGCCTCTGAGACAGTGCCACCCCCGTATCTTTCACACTGAGCCGCCTTCAGGAAGATCAGACCAGACCTTCTGTGACTTAGCTAGCACACCAAACACACCAACACATAACACGTTATCAGATATATAGCTGGAAAACTTGAGACTAGATTTGTAAATGCTAATTCCCATGCAGTTTACTGCTACATGATCTGTTATGCTTTACTGAGCGCCTGAAATATTCAGTACAGCTGTTTTCAGCCAGATGAGTGGTTGGTTCCAGATTATAGCTATATCTGCTGTCACGCTGTTTCCTGTATGCTGGTGTACATAAAAATGTGCCTTACATGGGTCTCAACTTGAATGAGACCCATGTCTCATGAGAATGAAGCAGAATTTCTGGCAGTCCTGTCACACATTTGAAGAATTTCTATCCTTATTGATGCACTCCCAGGTTGAACAGTGTGTGTTTCAAGATCAGCATTGTGGAATTCAGTGTTCTGTTGGGTCATGAGGGGGTTCAGTGTTGTTGCTACAACTTTATATTTTTTTTGTTGTTGTTTTTTTCATATTAAGAAATGAATTGACCCTCTGGTAATGAGCTTTTGATGCTCTATAGCCTCTTCTCCATTTCAAGTCTCACTCTAACAGGTTAACGTTGGTTCGAACCCCGCATGCCGGAGTGTGTTTAAATCATGGGAGCAACCAGCCTGAACCAGCAAAAGGCAAAAAACTTTGCAGTTTTTTTTTTTTTTTTCCCAAACAAACCGAGTATGCTGAGTAATGAGTAATGCTGGGTGATCGCTGGAGCTCGAGGCCACTAAGGAACGGCGTGAGGAAGGTGACAGGACCACGCCCCCCCTTTTAGCGAAGACTCTGCTTCTTCTCTTATTCTGAACACTTTTATTGGCCGTGATGCCCTATTAGCGCTGAATCTTTTTATTTTACAGACTGCTCTACATGCTGGTTTTAGACATTGGACCCTGTTCTATCACGTTTTATATAAATATATATATATATATATATATATATATATATATATATATATATATATATATATATATATATATATATATATATATATGAATTTACTGTAATGAATTTATTGAAAACTTTACCGGCTGTTTGAAATCCACTGCTCATCCCTGCGATTACTTGCATATCCCTGATTCCTAGTTTGACTAGGTGGCGTTGCTAGATTATTTCACGTCTTGTTTACTTAAAACTATATCTCAGCACCACTTGGCTGCCACACTTACTGTTTATTTAATGCCAGGAATAATCCCAATCCTCTCTCATTTCTGAGGAGAAGTTGTGTTCACTATTTGCTTTTCACATATTTAAAATAAATCTTGATTGTCACAATAGAAAGAGCAGAGTCAGGGAGGAGACATTAGAGCAGAGATGAGGCAGGCTCTTCTCAGGTATGGAGAGATTAGAACTTGTGGAAAGAGATCTGTTGCAGGGAGAAACCAGGCAGGTATCAGGACAGGGTTTTTACATTTATTTCAGAATCTCTCATTCACATTCCAAAATACTTTTTGTCTGTGTCATAGACAACAATCTGTTTCCCTTGCAAATAGTATTTTCCTCACACATCATTCTTATTTTGCATTTAAAGAAACAGACTATAAATAGAAGATCTGAAACATTAGTTTCTTAGATTTATGCAACATATGAGCTATAAATTATGCTAATCTGAGTATAATTATTCAGTATTTTCTGATGACTCATGCACATTTACATGTCACTGTTTACATCATTGTTTATTTTGTATGAATAAACAACATGGTTATTTAATTTGAAAGGTTACATAAACATTTATTTATGTATTTATATTAAATAAAAAGCCTGTTTACTGGGCCCCCGCAAAATAAGCCATAGCCCCCCCCCCCCCCAGCTAAATTCCTCTGGAGCCCGGTGCGCATTTACGTTGTTTTATCTGTTTTGAGAGCTGTCTGCCTCATTTCCAACAGAAGCAAACTTACTGGCGAAAACCAAATCTTCTCTTCTCTGTCCATATTTTTGTCCCTGTGTCTCAATGTTCAGGAACCAAGTCTGGGTTGCAACACTAGAAGACTAAGTTCCACTTGCAATAAATATAAGAAATCAGAAAGTGTTTTACACCTCCACCACCCACCCTGCCCCCACTTAACAATGACTGACTGGCTTAACAGTATATTAGCGTGTTGCAATAAACTGGTTATCATTTTTCTAGTCATTTAATTACATGTCAGAAGTTGTTTGAATTATGAGCTGTGAACCAGTTATCAGTATCAGCAAATGTCAGGTAAAATGCAGCCATGTCTGTTATAACTGCCTCGTCACTGGTTGGACACCCATATGCATAGAGTACATTTTAATATGCTGCAGAATTATGAAACAGCAAATGTGTACAAGCTGGCAACATGGAAGTCAGCTACAGTCTCCCCCACAACCCACTAAAAGAAGAAGCGAGTTGTTTATTTAATGTTTATTTAAGTCTTTATCTCCATCTGGCTGGAGCAGATCATGACCTCAGCTGAATGAGATCAGTGCAGCATCATATACTATATACAGAAATCAGAGTGAACACATGACCTAAATTGCCCAGTTCAGCTTGTTAGGACAGCAGAGATTTAGACCTCTAATATTCATTGGCACTAAGACTTTTACTGGTTCATTAAAGTGGGACTCAGAAAGACACTGGTCATTTTTCATGCTCCTCTTAATCCTTTGATGTGGAGATAAAATCTTAACACTGAAACATTTTTAACATTTAAATGGATTTTTAATATGCTGTGTGACTGTGAGCAAAAATATTGCATTTGAGCACAGCCCAAATAAAAAAAAAAGACATTTATACAAGCATCATGAACTGAATATGATCCATTCTATTCTATTCTATACCTGTCCTGTATGTCATATATTGTCATGGGCTTCCCCACATTCTTTCTCATCCAGGAATGACTTGCACTGTTCACCACCTTAATAATTGACTTTTTTAGAGCTTTATAACATGTTATAATGTCATTCCCTCATTAAAAACATACCCAGAGTGTTGATTTGACTCAGTCATGCATGTTCGAGGACTCCTTGAATCTCCTGTGGCAGCCATTCAGGGGTGCCTTAACGCCTGCTCCTGTAATGTGCCACCTATTTCCCCAAAGCTTCGGTCTCCAGCCGAGCACCCACCCCACAGAGCATCCCTCACCTGCACCTCCCCCACACAGCCCCACTAGACTAGCAGCATGTGTGAGAGGATGACGAGGAGGCATATTACCAAGCTCAAATGTTGTAAGAGCCTCTGTACTCGCTCCGATTCTTCAGAAAACATACTTTCCAGGTCCGACGAAAGATCATTCATGTAATGTTCAACAATATCCTGAGTTGTCATTTTCCAAAAACAATATTATATAATGTAGCTCCTTTGTACAAGAAAATATAATGAAAATATAATGCTCCAAAGAACGGCTGAAATCTGACATGAATGTACAACATAGAGATGTGTAGTTGCGATGACGAGCTGGAAGGGGAGTGTCAGAAAGAGTCTGATGCTTTGACACATTTTGACCCTACATTGCCTATACTATTGGCTTGTGATGCTTCCCCATAAAGCATAGGTGCAGTCATATCTCACACACCCTCAGGAAAGCAGAGAGCAACTATGACCAGATTGAATGGGAGCACTTGGAATTGTGTTTGGTGTGTGGAAGTTCCACCAGTTTTCTCCTTTTTTATTCGTCTGACGGACCATTGTCCTCTCACCACAATCTTCGGGCCCCTTACAAGTACTCCACCATTAGCTGCAAGGCGAATGCAAAGATGGCTCTGCTGTTGGCAGCACACACCTATGAAAAAAAGTACAGGGAATCTGAGTTTCATGGGAATGGTGATGGCCTCTCAGGGTTCCCACTGGAAACAGTGAAGGATGAACCACCACAAGCAGAGTTCTTCTACTTTTGGCAAGAAGAGGAAGCTCCTATAACTTCTCTGCAAGTGAAACAATAGACCAGGACCTCACCCTGTGTTGTCAAAACTGTTGGTGGTTGTGATCCACAGAGAACATGAAGAGTCACCTGAGTTACACCCCTATCTCTCAAACAGAAATGAGCTGTCAGTGCAGGCAGGTTGTTTCTTATGGGGATGTACAGCGGTGATTCCACCTGCACTGCAGAAAAGGGTGTTACGACAACTCTGGGCTAAAATCCAGCTTCAAAGTACATGTAGAGCAGTGGAGCAGTGGAGTCACCCATTTTCATGTGTGCCAGGCGAGGCACGCAGGGTGACACGCCCACGTATAGACAGGTCTCCATGGTGAGTTATCCCTGACTGTACTTATGATGGTAATCGTTAGACTGGAAATGCTCAGGTGAGGTGCACGGAGAGCCCCTCTACACTAGTATGGTCTCTATGACAACCAGGGGAGTCCCATCTCATTCCACTGGGTGTTAGCTTTTGACACAGTTATACAGGAAGATATAGCAGTTCCTCCCAGGAACTGCTATATCTGTTTAATACAAATATAACAGCAGTTTAAATGGTCATAAACAAATACATAAAATTATGAGAATTTGTTTTTTAGGATAACAGAAAGTTATTGCTCTGTTGAGGTACGCTAGTATTTTAACATGCTGGTAAAACAAACTACCGTGCACCTATGAGTGAAGTCACCAGTCTGATATGAAATTACATAACTTCCCTGTTCTGTGTTGAAGTAACACAGCACATAAATACGAAACGGACAGAGATAATGACTGATGGAGACCCCTGCTTTGGTCAATATTGTTTTTAACTGGAATTAACATGTAAAATACAGACATTTTCTATATTTTCACTTTACACATTGAGACTTTTTTTGGACACTTTTCCCCTCTGAAACATTTTATTAAAATTACAAATCCTCATGCATAGGAAGTCAGTGCTTTTGCTAAATAATAATAATAATAATAATAATAATAATAATAATAATAATAATAATAAAGTAACAAATGTTTTTATATACTGAAGAAATTACAAAAAAACTTAAGAATATTTACATATTTTAAAAGTACAAATCTAATGACTTTTGAGACATGTAATATTCTGGAAATGGGAGAGTGCAAGATATTTGTTATATAAACCATTAAAATTTCATATAACTTGACAATGAGCTTGACTGGAAAAAAGAGAAACTTCTATGAAAATTACAGATTCATCTCAACAAACGTTTTCACCGTATTCTAATTTTTGTCACTTATTTCAGAAAGTGAAACTCATATCTTAAATAGATTAATTAAACATAGTGTGAAATATTTCAAGCCCCATTTTCTCATAATTTTGATGATTATGGCTTACAGGTAAAGAAAACCCAAATTTTTAGTGTCTTAGAAAATTTGAACATTACACACAAACATGTCAGGCTTCAGAAAAGTATGTTCATCTCTATGCTCTCAATACTTGGTTGAGGCTCCTTTTGCTTGAATCACTGCATCAATGCAGCGTGGCATAGAGGCGATCAGTATGTGGTTCTGCTGAGATGTAATGGAAGCTGTGATAGCTGCCTTCAGGTCGTCTGCATTGTTGGGTCTGGTGTCTCTCATCTTCTTCTTGATGGCAGCCCATAGATCCTCTGCAGGGTTCTGATCAGACTAGTTTGCTGGCCAATCAAGAACAGGAACACCATGGTCACTGAACCAGCTTCTGGTACCTTTGGCAGTGTGGGCTGGGAAATGAAATCAACATCTGTATCCAGCTTGTCAGCAGAGGGAAGCATGAAGTGCTCAAAAATGTCCTGGTAGATGCCTGTGTTGACTTTGGATTTCATTAAACCCAGTGGACCAGAACCAGCAGATGACATGGCACCCTTAACCCTCACTGACTGTAGAAACGTCATTCTGGACTTCAAGCAACATGGATTCTGTGCCTCTTCCTCCAAACTCTGGGACCTTGATTTCTAAATGAAATGCAAACTTGGTTTCATCTGAAAAGAGGACTTGGAACCTCAGAGCGACAGTCCAGTCCTTTTTTCTCCTTAGCCCAGGTAAGAGGCTTCAGATGTTCTCTGGTTCAGGAGCGGCCTGACACCAGGAATGCAACATTTGTGTTGGATTCGCCGGAGTGTGGTGGCTCTTGATGCGCTGACTCCAGCCTCAGTTCACTCCTTGAATCTTCTCAAGCCTGTGGTTCCCCCTGTTGCTGATGCACCAATTCTTACCACACTTTTTCCTTCCACTCAACTTTCAATAAATACTTGTACTTGGATGTAGCGCTCTGTGAATAACTAGCTTCTTGAGCAATGACCTTTCGTGGCTTCCCCTCCTTGTGAAAGGTGTCTATGACTATCTTCTGTACAACTCTCCAGTCAGCAGCCTTCCCCATGACTGTATCGTGACCCAGACTGGTAGATCACATTGAGCAGGGGTCTTCAAATCCAGACCTCAAGGCCTCGTGTCCTCCAACTTTTAGATGTGTCTCTGCTTCAACATACCAGAGTCAAATAGTGAGATCATTAGCAGGACCAGGATCATTAGTTAAAGTCCATTTTATGGCTTTTGTTTGTCACAGTTTCATATATGTTATTATTTAATGGAAGGGCAGAACTCTAAAGCTGTCTATTTGCTGTTGGTATAAAGCAGCATCAGTAATCTGGTGTTTGTCGTCAGTCTGTTATGTAATTACCAAGCACCATCAGCAGAAAAGAAAAGGAAAAACTAGCCCAACTGCCTCAGTCATTGTGGACGATTCATCGAGGTAAGCAGCAGTCCACTGCATTAATTAATTCATCGTTATTAACAGTGTGAAAGATTCTTTACAACTGGAAAACATTTTGTGCAGTTTTCAGTAGAAAATCCTATGCAGAAAAAAACGTGATTCTAACTATTCTGAAACACATTGTTATTATGATATATCACATCTTGGCCACCTCCCTACTGGGAGTGTGGACCCTGCAGATGCAGGTCTGGTTGCCTTGCTGAGTTTCAGCCTCACTGCCCAGAGTGCAGTTTCATAGGCTACATAAACAGATCTATACACACACTTGACATGAGCATGCATGAACAGATGGGGTTGAAATCTAACACAGAACCAGCTACCAACCTGCTGCGGGTCTTCTGAATCTTCATATAATGGTAATTCATCAGTGTGCATGCATTACAGAGAGAAAAAGTGTGTGTATGTGAATGAGTATTCCTGCCAGGCCTGCACTAATAGTCTTAATGCTTCCTGAGGAGTTGCCCAGAGCTGCATTAGCCTCTGGATGGGCCATTGATTTGACACAAAGAGCACCAGACAAACGCACACGCAGAAACACACACTCCACCCAACCCGCCTCTTAAAGTTCTATATGGCCAAGGCTTCCTGTCTCACGCCCACGGGGTTATCTCCCAATGCAATTAAGGTGCTTTAAAAGTGCATTTTCAGGAAGACGAAGCATGAGGGTAATGAGGGAGAGTGCTGGCTGGACAGCTTCTCTGTTGAGTGGGATGGGAACCCCCCCCCCACTCTTCAAGAGCCCTGCTAGACAATAAGATATAAGGACACACCCCAAATAATAGAACAGCGCTAGGATGAGAGGAAATAGATGCATTACTAGAGGGGGAAATGTGTGTGTGCATGTAATATTAGAAGGGTTCAGGGGCTTATAGTGTAATAATACTTATTGGAAAATAGGTTTTACTGCCATCTTTTTGCAGCTGGAGTAAAAGCACCTACCATCACTGTCGATGTGCCAATCAATATGCAATTCAAAGCTGCTTATATCATGCAGTTAATAGGATTTATTGGGTGTAATAGCTCCATCAGATGTAGTACAGCACTTATGCCAGGCCGAAGATCATCACTCTGTCTCTTCTCTTTGGCTTCACCTTAGCTTTAGCTTCAAGCTTTCCTCAGAAGAGGGAATGAGAGTTGGTGGTCAGCGTGGCAAGAAGAGTCTGGATTCAACCTGGCTGTGGTGCTGTTTCTGAGGAGCAGGCACAGGTTTTCTCTGGGTACTCCAGCTTCTTCCCATAAATGTCAGGTTAGCTAATCATTTGAAACTGTACAGAGTGAGATAAGACAAAGTTTTTCAAAATGGGGGTCGTCAGGGGGTGCTGGGGGTGGGGGGGGGGGGGCCCTGTCTGAAAGTTGGAGGGAAGATGAGAAAAACAAAAGAAAAAAAAAAGAATTTCATCATAAATTGTCATTATAATTTTAGAAAAACAGTCAAATCTGTTTTTTTTTTACAACAGAGTATTAGTGCCAGGCTAAGAAAAACTAAAAAAAAAATAAAATTATGAGAATAAAGTCATTAAATTATGAGGAAAAAAAGTCAAAGTATTACCAGAATAAAGTTCTAATATTATGAGAACTCTGACATGAAAAAGCAGTCTTACTACTGCGGTAAAATGAGGAATGTTGAGCTTCTTGTGAAGTTATACTTTGGTATCGGTTTAACAGATAAGAAAATACTTAATCTGTTAACACATCACCATCAGATTATTATCAGTAGCAGGACTGCTTCGAATAATAATCTGGTGCTGATGCGTTTACTACGACTTTATTCTGGTGATATTATGACTTTATTCTCATTACAACTTTATTCTTGTATTTTTTTTACTTTATTCTCATATGACTTTATTCTCATCATATTAAGACTATTCAGTCGTAGTTTTTCAATCATTATTAAAAAATATAAGTTAAAATAACTTATTGAAATGTTATTTGCCATGCTCATTCTTCTGATTGGCTGCCTGTCAAATTTATTTTTTACTGCTGTGGAGGACCCTGTTGCAAAAAATCCTAAGAACTCATGGCCAACTAAAATCAGACGGTATGAAGCAGCATTTATGCTAAACAAATGTAATAATCACTGAATAGTGAATGAAAGGGAGAAAAAAAAAAAGATTCTAAAAGTTGATGCTTCTTCACATATTTTGTAGCATTGTCTGTGGGTTTGCAAAGGGGGTCTCCAGCCAGATGCTAATCCTGTTTGCACTGCAAGAACACAAAATCTTACCAAGTATTTTTGGTCTAGTTTCTGGTGCAAATATCTTGGACACACTTGAAATAAGACAAAACTAACCTACAAATAACTTTTCAGCGCGATATAGAAGCTTGTTTTAAAGCTGCAGTATGTCACTTTGCACTGCTCCCGACCTAAAACAACCAATCAGAGCCAGGAGGAAGGTGCTGTCAATCACCCTCATGTTCTGCAGCTAACTGTGCTAATTGTGAAAAAACAATTTACCGTTCTAGGAAACTGTTTATCCACCGTCATTGGTGGCCATGCTAACTAGCCTTAGCATTAGCAACAGGCTATGTTGTGGTGAACCAGCTGTAGCGTAGCAGAGAGCAGGGGGGAGTGTGTGAGCGGCATACATGAGGGTGATTGACCGCGCTAAGACCCTCCTCCTGGCTCTGATTGGTTATTTCTGACTGAGTGGTGGATTTCTGCAGTTGGTACTGGGAGCACTGGGAAAAGGCTAGATTTTTTTCACAGATTATCTGTCTTACACTGTCACGACATGATGATAATGTTGACAAATATGTAAAAAAAAAAAAACTTTTTCATAAAAGTTACATACTGCAGCTTTAAGTCAATAATTCCTTAATATTGGTGAAAAAGTATTAGGTATAAGTGAAATGATCTGCCAGTGGACCAAGAACATATTATAAATTCAAGTGTCTTGTTCCACTGGCAGATTATTTATTTATGTCATTTCATCAATATTAAGGAATTATTGACTTAAAAGAAGCTCGTATATTGTGCAGAAAAATTACTTGTAAGTCGGTTTTGTCTTATTTCTACATTATTCAATATATTTGCACTAGAAACTAGACCAAAAATACTTGGTAAGATTTTGTTGTTTTTGCAGTGTGGGGGGCCATGGCATGGAAAAGTTTGGGAACCCCTAAGAAAGAGGATCATTGTATATCATTTTAGTTGCTGCCAATTGGTTTTATCTTTAATATTATCTTTAAAGTAACAAAAGATGTGAGTGAAACCCAGTAGTTCCATTAAGTAGAAACATAGCTACTAATTGGAATTCAAATTGCATTGTAATTTATATTGAGTTATTCCCATTAATGTCATCCCAATGTCTGAAAGTTCAGATCTCAGTGTTTATTGAGATAAGCTGGTTTGCAGCAAGGCTGCAGGGATTGGGTTGCTGAAGCTTTGGGCCTTAGGCTCAGGTCTGAAAACAGAGCAGAGAGCTATGAGTATATAGACAGAACTGAAGCAGACAAAGGTCTCTAAATGCACTTGGACAAAAGTATGAGGTTTCATTTTAAAGCATGGTCATTAAAGGACTGTGTCTTCTTGTGTTTTTCAGTGAGAAATTTACTATTTAAGAATGAGAGACACATCAGGGTTAACAGGCTAATTACTGCAGCTGCTGCAGCTCTGTTGCTGCATGTTATGCAATATGTGGGAGGATACAGACAGTTGGGTTTCAGCATCTGACACTGACGGAGCATAGCTGTCTGTCTGCCTCCCTGCTGCTCTAAGCAGTCATTCAGTCCAGCACAGAAAGCACTCAAGCCTGTGACCGCGTTGGAAATCTTTCCAGAAAATACAGAAGCAACAAAATCTGCTGTTTGACTCTACACGCAATTTCAGCCTCTTCAAAGATGTGTTGCCAAACTCTGCTTTTTGACAAAGTACAGACTGAGAAGCAAGCAGAATTTGATAGGTAGCTGTGCTACCAGACATTTTAATGTTTTAGACAAGAGAGGAGAGATGTAGAAAATGGACCAATAAAGTGAGAGGGGAAAACAATGTTGACTGGTCAGTCTCTAAAAACAGGATTTTTTTTTTCTAATACTCTAATATAAAATCAATGGCTGTTCTCATCTACAGAAATGAGAGTAGTCATTTTTTTTTTTATTGTAGGTCACTTTCTGTTTGGTCACAATTTTCATAAATCATTCATTTAAACATTTAGTGTTATGGCTCCTATAGCATGGAATCAGCTCCAGTCTGAACTCAAGATGTCGTATCTTATTTCATTGGAATTATTTCGAGCGATTCTTAAAAACAACCAACGTGATTCAGTTAATCAGTGGCACTGCTTTTAAACTGTTTTGTAATTGGTTTTAAACTTATGTATCTGGTTTATTTGTTTTACTTTTGTACACCCAGGTTGTTGTGTGTTGCAGATTTTCTGTCCTGGTCCAGAAGAGTAACGTGAAGTGATTTTTCAGTAACAAAAAAAGATTATTTTCTCCTTAGCCACCAAACACAAAAATGTCTGCACCTCGTCCTCGGACAACAGTGATTTCAGTGTTGTCATTTTCGATAAAGCTTTAAAGACACTAATTGCTGTTGCAAGTTCTTAAAAATGGGAGGTTTGATTTTTGTAACGGTCTTGTGACTCAACCAGTGATATCACCCCGAGCGAATCACTGACAGCAGCCCCAGATCTTTGCTTTAGGAACTACTGGGAACTTGAAAGACAAAATGTATAGTTTGTATAGACTAGATGCCACTACAGTCCCTGGCAAGAGAAATGACACAAGAACAAATATGGAGAAGCTGATGAATTAATGCCATGCTTGAGGGCTTGACAGAATAAAAGTTTATGATTTGGGGACAGCAGGATATATAGATTGTAAAGCAGGCTGGGAAAAGGCAGGAAGAAAGAGATTTGGACAGCCCAGGTGAGCATGGACAAGGTTGAAAAAAAACAAACCACACCCACTTGTCTCTTACTCGGCAGTTAACAGCAGTTATTAAACCACTGATAAAAAAAGAGCAGTCAGGACGAATCACTATTGCAGAATTACATGCCAATCTCTAACCGTCCATTTATCACTAAAATTATTGAAAAAGCTGTGTTTCAACAATTAAATAACTTCTTAACAATGACAAACTGCTTTGACGTCATTCAATCCGGTTTCCGTGCTCACCACAGCACTGAGTCTGCCCTCGTCAAAGTGTTCAATGACAGCCGCATAAATGCAGACTGTGGAAGAACCACAAAGTTGATTCTGTTGGACCTTGGTGCAGCATTTGACACTGATGACCATGATATATTATTACTTGATTTAAAGGAACTCAGTATGTCGGCTGTTTTGCAGTTTTCCGGAAATTTGCTCCAGTTTTGTGATGCATAAAAATTCGAAGCTGCTTCTCCATGTTTGGTTCTGGGGATGCAGAGTAGACTTGAACCAGAAAACCAGAGTTGTCTGGAAGACTGATACAAAGCCATTCAGTGATTTATAAACTAACAGAAGTATTTTAAAGTCTATTCTCTGAGTTACAGGGAGCCAGTGGAAGGACTTTAGAACTGGGGTGATGTGCTCTATCTTCCTGGTTTTAGTGAGTAAACAAGCAGCAGCATTCTGGATCAGCTGCAGCTGTCTGATTTTTTTTTGGCAAACCTATGAAGACACTGTTGCAGTAATCAATGCCACTAAAGATAAATGCATGGATGAGTTTCTCTAGATCTTGTTGAGACACTAGTCCTTTAATCCTGGAAATGTTCTTCAGGTGATAGAAGGCCGACTTTGAAATTGTCTTTATGTGTTTCTGGAGGTTCAGGTCTGAGTCCATCACTACACCCAGATTTTGGGCCTGATCACTAGCTTTTAGTTGTAATAAATGACGTTGCGTTCTGACTCTAGATCATTCCTCTTTAGGATTGTTCCTCTTTAGATTGTTTAGAGTTGCCTTTGACCCATAATAACTGGAACATTGACCAACATATTTGATGTGTATCGATGTTTTTCATGATGGCACTTGATAAAATGTAATGTTTCTTACTGGTTTCACAACCGGTGACTGTTCAATGTATTTATGATGTTTTTTATGTTTTCATGATATAAAGCACTTTGAACTGCCTTGTTGCTGAAATGTGCTATACAAAAAACTTGACTTGACTTGTTCTTTACATTTTACCCCCTCTGGAATGACACCTCATGTGATTTACTTATGGTTAGTTCACACAGCAAAATTTTTATGCTGATTTTTGATCCAATTTCCCCCTTCCGACAATCATAAGGATGCCCTGATTATCAGGGAGGCTCTTAGATAATCTTAAAATATATTCCTGCCATGTTATGTTTCACAAATCCCCCTAAAGTCTGTTCTGATTTATTAAACATTTTCCAACAGTATATCTTGTCTTTCTTCCAAATAGCCATTGTCAGTGTTATTTTCTTTGTCATACTAGACAATATAATTATTTGTCATAAACAGTTTATTTTAACCTGTCAGTGCAAAGATATAGCTTATATCACACACTGAAATCACAGGGTAACTCCCATTTGCTATTACATAAACAATATACATTACATTTGTATATTTTTTCTGCACATAAACATGCTCACAGAAAGACAGATATGGCTTTCTAGATTCAACTCAGGTAACATGTTGGGTATTTTGTTTAGAACTTGCAAAGTGCCTTCCTACAACATTCAGAACCATTTTATCTTTTCAGCTGATAGTAAATTAAGCTTACGTGTACATAAAAAAAGACCAATCACATCACTTTCTGAACCAGTTTAACATACGGCAGCTTCAATCCTCAGCTAAACAGTACGGTCGCTGCCATTTTCCTTCTCGGTCCCCAATAGTTCGGTTTTATAATGAACAAAATAATAAACCACAAAACTCTGTACAAAACACTGTATTCATTAAATAAGTTCTTCAATGACTTATGCTATGAAGTTAACCTTATACACTTGCTAACCTTTCAAATAATTTTTTGTGTAAAACTTATGAAACTTGTACTGACATTAGATAGTGAATATATGTTGGAACAGGTTAAAGTATTTCCAGTAACAATATTTAGTGTTTACTGTCTTCTTGATCTATACATTCTACATCAGACTCAACAGAAAACTAAGCTTTTATACAAAGAACTTTCACTTAGACTAAATGGTTGTGTCTGTATCTGGTGCATTTTTGGTTTAAAATGTTTGCTCTTATTTTAGTCAAAGTACTCACAGTGGGTAGAGTAGCCAGACATTTGACTCAAGCTAAAATAATGATACTTCATAATAACATTACTAAAGTAAAAGTAAAAATTACTGTGTTGTAAAACTTCTAAAAGTAATTGTTTTTCCCAAAAGCAAATGTAACAGAGTAAATGTAACTAGTTACAGTGACACCTTCATCAGTAATGTTAACAAAATGATTAACTTTTTTTTTGTTTTTTGTTACTGCTGTGAAATATCTTAAGTTTTCTCTGATATTGTTTAACAATTTTAATTGTTGACACGTTTGTCATTGTTTTTGATTATCTTTTTCTGTGTTTTCTGAGAAGAGTACATTTTTTCAGCTTATAAGTTACACAGTATTCTTTTGTTGTTGTTGTGTTTCCTAGCTTACAGCTACAATAGTCATTTTTGTACTCCTGTTTGTTATGCATTGCTAAAAGTAGCAAATTACCAGTACTGTAATCTTTGTATATGCTTTTGGGTTATTGGAAAGTTTTGTTGATATTGTTGGTGGGCATGTAAAGTAAATGAATTTTGCTTTTTTCAGAGGTCTACACCAACGAGGCAGGAGCCATCATTTATCAATACTGGCTGTCAAACCAAACCCCAGGACACAGCTTTCCATGAAAACTCTCCAACCCCATGTTAAAAGTATAGGTTAGTGAAATATTGTATCTTCAAAGCTGTATTTTTTTTCAACAAACTATATTTAGCCAAATGATTTGTCTGTGTTGCTAGTATTAATTTTTGTTTATTTAAAGCAGTGGTCTCAAACTGCATTCCTTGAGGGCCAGAGTCCTGCAAATTTTAGATGTGTCCCTTGTCCTACACACTTGAACTACATGGTGAAACTGCCTCACTAGCATGCAGTCAAGCTCTATCGAGCTCTGCTAATGAGCTAATACTGGAGTCAGTTTGCTGAAGCAGAGAGAAATCTAAAAGTTGCAGGACTCTAGCCTTCGAGGAATGCAGTTTGAGACCACTGATTTAAAGGCACACAGGTGACCCCAAAGTGATTTGATGTTGGAACCAACACTTCAACTACTCCATTTGTTCAAACACCTGCGTTATTGTCCTCCACACCAGTAAAGCGACAACCGGTGTCGAATATTGAGGAAGAAATCACACCAATAAATTCAGTTCAATTCAAAAATACTTTATTGATCCCAAAGGGAAATTAAATGTTGATGTAACTCATTAAATTCAGGAGTTATTATAGACTGTGATGGCTGTGGGCAAGAAAGATCTCCTGTTGCAGTCCACTTTACAGCCAATCTGAAGAAGGCTCTGACTGAAACTTTATTTTCCAATAACAGTCTAATGAAGGGGATGGTCAGGGTTGTCCATAATTTTCTTGATTTTATGCAAAATCCTTCTTTACATCATCAACTCCAGAGGTTCCACAGTCATCCCAAGAATAGAACCAGCCTTCTTTATCAGGTTATTGAGCCTTTTTAGGTCCCTGGCCCTGATGCTGCTGCCCCAACAGCAGCAGAGATGACACTCTCAACAACAGATTTCTAGAAGATCTGCAACATCTTGTTGCAAACCTTGAAGCTTCCCCAAGAAGTACAGTCTGCTCTGTCCCTTCTTGTAGATGCTTCACTGTTGAGTCTCCAGTCCAGTCTGTTGTCGAGATGAACATCGAGGTATTTATGTTCCTCAACCACCTCCACTTCTTCTCCCAAGATGGAAATAGGGTTTGAGCTAACCCTGTTTCTCCTGAAATCAACAATCAACTCCTTTATTTTGTTCATATTCAAGGTAAGATGATTGTTTCCACACCATACCACAAAGTGGTCCACCAGCTCTCTGTACTCAGTTTCTTGTCCATCTCTGATCCACCCAACCACTGCAGAGTCATCTAAGTATTTCTGTAGATGACAGGAGTCTGACCTGTGCTAGAAGTCTGAAGTGTACAGAGTGAAAAGGAATGGTGAGAGTCCAGTTCCCTGTAGTGCTCCTATGCTTCTAACCACCTGGCTGGACACACAGTTCTTCAGTCTCACAAACTGTGGTCTGTTTGTCAGGTAGTCACTGATCCAGGCAATTGTAGAGGCCTTCACCTGAGTCTTCTGGAGCTTCAGACAAAGCAGATCAGGCTGAATTGTGTTAAATGCACAGGAGAAATCAAAGAACATGATCCTGCTTTGTCCAGTTGACAGCGGGTTTTTTTTGAAGCAGGTGTACAATGGCGTCTTCAACTCCAACTCACAGCGATAAGCAAACTGCAGCCAGTCCTGATATATGTAGGTAGGCTTACTCAGGTGGGCCAACAGGAGTCAATCCATGTTCATGATGTGGGATGTCAGGGCAACGGGTCTCTAGTTGTTGATGATTGATGGGTGAGTTTTCTTTGATACCGGAACCAGACAGGATGTCTTCCACAACAGTGGTGCCTTCTCTTGGGTCAAACTAAGGTTGAAGAGGTGTTGCAGAATCCCACACAGCTGCTCTGCACAGGCCTTCAGGACTGTGGGGCTGACACCATCTGGACCTGCAGCCTTGTTCTGGTTCAGTCTCTCCAGCTGCCTCTTCACCTGACTTCTAGAAACAGAAAAGTGGGAGGGGGAGGCAAAGGGAGCTGCAGCATCTCCTGATTTGGTTGAAGACAGACTAGCGGAAGCAGAAGAGTCCATGACTGAGGTAGAGCATAAAACATCTGAGGTGTGACAGGAAAGCTGTGGGTCAAAGGAGGGTGGGATGTCTGTTTGGCTGGGGGCAGGAGGGGAGGATGGTGAGCTTGTTCCTGAACTGAACCTGTTGAAGAATGTGTTCAGTTCATTTGCTCTGTCCAGACTTCCATCTATCTGACCTTCCTTCTGTTTGAAGCCTGTGATCTTCTTCATCCCAGACCACACATCTCTGATATTGTTCCTCTACAGTTTACTCTTCAGCTTCTTCCTATACACCTCCTTGCTGTCTCTAATCTTGACTTTGAGCTGCTTCTGTATCCTCCTCAATAACTCTCTGTCTCACTCCCTAAAGGCTCTTTTTTCTTGTTTAACAGTTCCTTCAGGTCACTGGTGATCCAGGGTTTGTTGTTAGGGAAGCATCTCACTGTTCTGGTGGGGATGGTGTTATCCAGACAGAAGTTTATATAATCTGTCACACACTCAGTCATGGCATTAATGTCCTCTCCATGTGGCTTGCAAAGAGAAATCCAATCAGTAGCATCAAAACAACCTTGTGGGGCTTCTTCTGCTTCCTGTGACCACTGTCTCACAGGCCTTTTTGTTACAGCTAGTCTCTGAACTAGGGGTTTATATTCTGAGCAGAGAAAAACAAGGTTGTGGTCTGATTTACCCAGAGGAGGTCTTGCTTTGGACATATATGAATCCTTGACATTTGTGTAAAACAAATCCAATGTCCTGTTTTCTCTGGTAGAGCAGCTGACAAATTGTTGAAACGTTGGCAGTGCAGCAAAGAAAGAAGCATGATTAAAATCACCAGATATTGCCACAAAAAAATTGGGACGTTGCATCTGTATCTCAGCAACAACGGAACTGATGACATCACATGCATTGTTGGCAACTGATGACACCACAGTATATTTATCACCAAAGTCTGTTACTGAAATTAAAACTAACCTCGCACAAGAAATTTAATGTATACTATAATTCATATTGTATAATGTATGCAATACTTCATCTGTAATATAATTTTTTTGTAAATGTAATCTATATTTTTATGTAAACTGACCTCAGGAAGAATAGTGGATGCAGCATGCTGCTGATTGCTAATGGGGATCTCAATAAACATATACATAAACACCTAAATGGATGAACTGGATAAAAATAAACATTTATTTTGAATAGGAAGCTATAAAAATACCACGTTAATGTAAAGTTGTTAAGCATTTTAGTGAGCATAAGAACAATGAGATCTACATAGAAGATAAAAGGTTGCAGATGAAAAGTCAAGTCAAGTTTATTTTGTATATCTCATTTCAGCAGCAAGGCAGTTCAAAAAGTCACAGATAATATATTTCTAATTACAGTTCTGATTTGGAAATAAGGAAAATATCAGGCTCTTTGATCATGGAAGCTCAAAATGATAAATTAACAAATTTATATGAGCCTTTTGTACATTTCAGTCATCAAGAGACCAACACAAAATAAGATATGCTTAAATTATTGCACATCTTTAATTGTGTCTGGCGAGTATGAGTATCCGTTTGTGGGCGTTAAATAGTAGTTTCCAATGTATGGTCACTAGTTTAATTATTCTCCATATTGTAGGTAGTTAGTATGGATGAAGAAAGTGTAAATACAGTAATAACACATCATTGCGATACATTCATTTGAAGGCGTTGTTCTGCAGGTTCGCTGTCTTCATTCTCTTCTTGCTCTGTTGTTGACATCTTTAGTAAACTTAGGAATATAATGTTCCTCTGCTGGTAAATCATATTGCTGCTATCAAACTGTTGGCAAATGACCAAAGTGTAAATGTAAGTGTAATCAAAGAAAGAAAGAAGACGGATATTGCTCATGTCTACAGGCAAGTAAAACACAAAAGAAAAATAAGCAAGCAGAAGAGGAAGGAAGACACATGCTTCAACAGATGAGGAGGAGGTGGTGCAGGTTACACACTATTAGCTAATAAAGTAGGAGTACTCTGCTCTCCCAGCCAGCCTCTGTTCCTGCTCTGCTGCTCTCAGTGAAACAGCTCTCTTACTGCAATCAATAGCCTCATAATTTTACCCAAATAGCTGCCCTAGCTGCTGTGAGATGGCGACAAATCACAGGCACAGCCGTGGCAACATCACTGCCGCCAGCTTGCTCCGCCCCTCCACTTTGACAGGGAGCCAAACATTACATTATCTTCCTTCAGATCGCTTTATGCAAACTGAATAGGATTAGTGAGAAATAGCAAAGATTTGTGTGGAAGATGGAAAAAGGGGGGAATGATGTAGCTCTTTTATACGGGAGTTATACAGGCAGTGATGAGGTGATGAGGCATTTTATACCAATTGGCTTTGAAGCAAGCCTTGTTCCTTTGACAGCATTGTTAGGGCTTTGTTTGAGGTCCAAGCCGATTTCTGCTGAGAGAAGCAGCAACATAGGAGCATTTCTTCCACTCACACTGGAGTCTCACAGCAATTTGAGTTGAGCACGTGGATTAAAATGACGGAAGAGCAAGAAAGAAGCAGATCATTTTTGCGTACACCAGGGGTGCTCAAGGCCAGCCCTATCCTGCCTACTATCCCTTCTCCAACAAATCTGAATTCCCTCATCAGCAGTCTTTCAAGTGTATCTAAGGGTGTATTCCCACCTGACACATTTGGTCTGCTTTAAATGAACCAGAGTTTGTTTCCCCCTTTGGTCCAGACCTTTTGTATAGGTGTGAATACACTAAACCGAAGCCTGGTGCCAACCAAACAACCAGAACGAGATCCCCTTTGGTCTCACTACACCTTCAAATGAATTCTGGTGCGGTTCACTTCTTAGAGAATGTTTTTGGCTCTAGTGGCCTTTATTTGCCAAAATGCGACAGGAAGGGGGCATAGACATGTGGCAAAGGTACCAAAGACAGGACTTGAACTCAGGACGGCCGTGTCGAGGTCTGTCGCCTCCTTCATGAGCCACCGTTGCTGAGCGTTAGCCCTTCATTATTGCTAATGCTACTGCTGTATGTGCTGAAAATGTACCTGATCTGCTGTTTTCAGCTTAGTGATGCTGCTGCCAGCATGGTGTGGGTCAGGGGACGTGGATCATCTCATCTCATTCAGTCTGCAGCACGCTTTTGCCGAGGCTGTTTCATAGTTAGAAATATTCCATCACAAAACCAGAGTTGTATGTGCTGCTCTTAACATTCAAAATGGTAGTGCAGTTGTAATAAAAGCACAAATGTGCACAACAGAAATACAGCAAGCAGGATTACAACGTTTGTTTTTTTCCGGGTCTGTGCTCAATCCCGCCCCTGTCATTTCTGTCCAATGAGAGCAATGATTGTTATGGTGTGGCTTTGTTACGAATTATAGTCCACTTGCAAAAAAAGCACAATTTGAAAAGCAAACCACACCAAAATAAAGTCCGGTTTTGGTCCGGACCCAAACAAGCGAAACCAGAGGACGCTCCTTGTGTGAATGCACCCTTAACACAATGTAAAAGTATAAACCTGCCCCCAGACAGTTTTTGAAAAATTTCACCAAAATGGGTGGTGCCTAGAGTCACTGTGGGGTGTGGCCAAAAAAGCACTGTTGCCAACTTAGCAACTTTGTCACTATATTTAGTGACTTTTCAGATTCCTCTAGTGACTTGTTGTCAAAAGTCAAAAGTTGTGTTATTGGAGACTTTTAACCGACAGCATGTACCAATCGATCTGCAGCAACTGTTCTCCAGAGCGAGAAGCGAGTGCTGCCATGAACGTTGATTTGGGGTTTAGTTACTCTTTCAGCTTTGTAGAGGCCCGCTAATGAGTGATCATTAAGTTCAGGTGTTTTGGAGAAGGGATGTCTCTAATAGCTACAGGACAGGTAGCTAGTTTTAGACATTTGGTTGTGAGCCTTGAAGCTTTATATGCTCAAGGTATGGCCTTAAGTGCCAAGTTTCTAGCTGCTCTCATAGGAATGCCTAGTCCATCTTAACTGGATCGAGATCACATTAGGAGCTGTTAGAGTGACCATAACATGGAACAGAACCAGTCCAATATGTAGCTCTGCTGCTATAAAGAGGGCAGGAAGTGATGCTCTGAGGCTCATTATTCAACATAAACCTGATATACTGACAAGTCATGGGATTAGGGAATGGACGGACATGTAAGAACGTCAGCACTCAACAACAATTCAGAAGTCTAACAGGGAGGCTGGTTTTCGAAACAAGTCTTGTGGTTTGCATCAGTTTGCCCTGCAAGCCTCTCTGCCCTCTTCCAGGCCTTCTCCAAATGGGACTGTGTGATGAAAGCAGTCTCTCTTATCCAGTTGAACCAGTTCATTCTTAACAAGAACTAGTTCAGCCAGATTACATTAATTAATTTAGGTTTCATAGTTCACCACCTAAACATGTGGACTAATTCAATGCTCCAACATGAACTGGTTTTGTTTCATTTATCACATTTTTATCTGATTTTAAAAAATACTTTAATGTAGATCACCATTTAGCATATTGATTATGTCATCGGCTAACACCCGTTTTATTCTCTCCTGTTTTATAAGAAACAGGATTTTATAATGGCTGAGTTCCCAAAACAGTTGCTCTCATTCGCATATCTGAATGTTTTTGTCAATAAGAACAAATGAGCAAATGTTTGACAGAAAAATAATTTAATGGATTCAGTTCAACACTGTGGTCACTTTAACCCACTTATTACCAATCCCATCGGTTTGCAGACAGGATTTTTTAAAAATTTTGCCCTTTTAAACAGAATAGGGATTGATATAAAAGATCACTGTAAGGGTTCAACTCCCCTGAGATAAAATTACATAAAGGTCACCTGGATTATGCTGATTTTATGGCTGTAGAATTATCAGAACAGTTGTAGTTTGTGCTTCTGCCAAATTTTCCAAACAACTTCAATTTCAGTATCAGGCATTCAATCAGTATTACTGGGTGTGTTTTTGAAACAATAGTTTAAGCAGCTGAGAAGTTCCTATCATGTAATTGGGCTGCAGTTACCTGTAAGTTGTTCTGAGAGAAGAGTGGAACAGAATGCTGTGGCAACTTCCTCTGACAGTCTCTAAGGCATCATGCTTATAAACAACAAAAGAGGAGTTCAGAATTACTGTTAGTTCAGTTTAAACTATCAGTTTTGTAGGTTAGGATATGAGCCTTTAGTTAATATTGTTAAGTTAAAGCAAAGCTGAAAGTATTAAAGTCAAACTGAAGGCGAGGAGAGATTACACATTGTGTCCTTAGAAAGACTGCACAAACTGTGAGCGTACAGCAGCTGAACTTTGTCTCTGTTGCTCACACACACACTCACACACACACACACACACACACACACACACACACACCACACACACACACACACACACACACACACACACACACACACACGACTTGAACATGTTCAAGCACAGAATTGCTTTGATCGAGCCAGGCAACCATTACTGAGTTGGAAAGGAGCAGGAGAAGAAACAAAAGATTTGTGCTCGATACCAAACTAACTCCTATCATGCAAGAACTGTGGCAAGAAAATGCAGCTGCAACTTAATTTGAAAAATACATGATGAAGCAAAGATTCCAAACATGAGGAATCTGATGATCTTATAACAATACAATTTTTGTTTGGGGCAGTTTTTGCATGGATCACATAAACACATAAACATACTCACACAACGACTGTACCTTTAAATTTGTTTTAGTTAAAACTAGGCTTCAAAATGTTTTGCATTTTACATCATCAGATGAGTTTGGTGTTATTGTACAGTGGACCCCTGTCTGTTCACAGATTTTATTCCTCTGAGATAGGTTCCACGAGCAGCCAGTACCAGGATATGACTAGGATCACTAGTCTAGCTGTTTTCATCAGCTTCATCAGTTTAACACACTGACATAAGATGACACACTTTACACTACACCTTGAATTATCAAAAACAAACAAGGTTTTTCAAAAACTTAGATTACCGGCTTCAGCATTCTGCAGCTTGACTTCAAAAAACATTTCCATCCTCACACAATAGTTTCTGTAAAAACCGTAACCCGAAAGCTGCTTTTCCACTTTCCAGATGAATGGAACATTGCCCTCCTCCTTCCTTTGGCAAAAACAACATATTTTGGGAGGACCAATGTAGTCTGGCCTCCAGAAAGTTTAAAATGATAGTCTGTAATGTCATCACTAGGTTTGGTTGGGTTCTAGAACAGCTTAATGATGCAACAAAGATGAAGCAACATGCTTATCAATAAGAGTGGGGCTCATTTCTTTAACATACCTTCCATCAGTTTAAAAATCTTTCCTAGTTTTTTTATAACCTCCATGTGGTCTCCTACGGCAACACTAATATTTCAAACCATTTTAGACTCACTTTAATTCATCAGTTAGTTTGGGTCCCTCTCTTCTCCATTTACAGTGTGCAGTGTGTAAATGTCATGCGCATATACACACTGCAAAAACACAAAATCTTGCCATGTATTTCTGGTCTAGTTTCCAGTGCAAATAGCTTAGTAGTCTTGAAATAAGACAAAACTAACTTACAAGTAACTTTTCAGCCCAATATAGGAGCTTGTTTTAAGTCAATAATTCCTCAATATTGATGAAAAAGTTCTAGTTGTAAGTGAAATAATCTGCCAGAGGAGCAAGACATGTTAACTTATCATGTGGGAAAAATGTCTTGTCTTCCTGATGATCCTGCAGGGTTAAATTATGCTCCAAAACATTATCTTGCTCTGAAATTTTATGGCAAGTTGTTATGAAACTCTTCAGTCATCACAAAATCTTCTCTATACTCACTGATATACGGCTTTGGGTAAAAAGTCTACAGCTCTTTTCACAATTCTGTTGGTTCAGCTCTTTTCCATCTTCTGATCAAATATAGCAAATGAGTCAATTTTGCCCAATTTTTCTTCTTCAAACTGAAGAATATTGAGGGACACGCATTTCAGCTATATTTTGAAAATGTGAACAGACCAGAGATCCTTGTGCTCTAGTGCTGTGTTCCATTTACCTGGGAATTGGGAACTTGGAGCTGAGTTTGATGATCAGACCCGAAATAACAGTGTTCTGGTTAAGAAGTCAGAATTTCAGCATGGTGATGCCCGTTGACATTGTTTACAATCACTTTTAAAAACATCATTTTAAGCTTTACTGTCCATAAGTAAACACCGTTCAGAGTTCAGAGTTGCAGGCGTTACATGTAACATTGATTTTAGACATACTCTTACATGTGTATCATGTAAAATAAACATGTTTGCCATCATATATTACTGCTCTTGATGTGAGGAGCGGCCATATTGAAACACGGAGTCCACCTTACAAGTCATAACTGGGGTAGTCAGAGTAGCTCCCAGTTTCCCAGTGAGAAATCTGACTTCGGAGGGTGTTCCAGTCGATTTTTACAACTGGGAAGATGGAATTTTCCAGTTCCGAGTACAACTAGCACACAGCATAGGGCTTAGTAGATGAGCCAAGACTGTTTTTTTAAATTTTGGAGTATTTGGAAATGGGAGTGATTTCCTGTGAACTCACTGAAATTCTGAAGATACATCTTAAATTATTTAATAGATTGCATCATCTGTCTTGTAACATTGTGTCTTTTTATTAAAATACTGCTGAATCCTCTACCAATATCACACCATTGCTGTACAGAGGCAAACTGTCATTTATCGTAAGTCTACAATAGGTTTTAATATTTTCTTGAATATATATGTGGCTCCAAGTGATTTCTGTCTAAATCCTCAACTGTACAATTAAAATCAGGTAATCTGTTAATGCACAACTCAACAGCATACTTGCTAATTGTCATGATTTCAGATAATTTCCTGACCCACATGCAGAATCATGAGCAGGACTCAGAATGAATAAGAAAAGGTGTTCATTTACAATAACAGATAATGTGCACAATGAAGAGAGGCTTCATTCTCTGAGTTCAGCAGCATCTGAGGAAGAGCGGAACAGTTAGAAAGGACACGTGGTGATGAATTTAATGCAAGCTGGGGGGGGGTGGAGGTAGACGTTTCGGGGAAAAGGGTGATCCTTGCGGTGGATGGTGGAGCATGGGTCCCACGAGGGTTTGAGTTCCAGTCATGTCCATTGAGAGCTGGGGATGGGCACTTTCACCCCCCATCCTATGACCATGCATAAGTAGGCACAGATAAGGGATGAAGGAAAAAAACTTAATCTAAATATTATTTTTAAAGAATTCAAATAGCCTTAATGTTATTCAAACCCATAACACAGCCTTGCTGTGTTAAATTAACCCAGATCTGGGTCGGTCCAAGTGCTGTTTCCTGCTTC
Source organism: Anableps anableps (assembly GCA_014839685.1). Classification (NCBI taxonomy): domain Eukaryota; kingdom Metazoa; phylum Chordata; class Actinopteri; order Cyprinodontiformes; family Anablepidae; genus Anableps; species Anableps anableps. The sequence goes on from CM026072.1 coordinate 36,064,427, forward strand.
ACAGAGGCAAGCAGTCAGACTCAAACCGATCCAACTTCTCTAATGAGTCTGAATCCGTGCAGGTACAGACAGATGAAACCCAACACCAAGGGAAATACCTTCATAAAATCTATGTGCATGGCTGTTTTAATATGATATTACAGAGCAAATCAAGAGGAAGTAATTCTCAGCTGAAGGCAGTGAGTGTACATTGTGCTTTCTAAACAGCACACGAGCAACATTTTAATACCAGGAAATCAATGGTTTGGAAGACTGCATTTATGGGAACTATAAATGATAGGAGACAGTCTTTCAGTGCCATCTTACTAATTTCCCTCCATTTTTACTTTCTTCTTGTGAATTTCATTCAGTGCACACAGTCCTTCACAGTGGGGTAATTTGCGACCCTGCATGATGCCAGCCTTGATTGATTGTTTCCATGGTGTTTCTCGATGCACATTCAGGCATGAAACAGCAGAATGCTAAATACTGTGCTGCAACCATTATATCGCTGGTCTTAAAGGGGACTCACTATGTTTTGATAGCACATGGCTGACATCAGGATGACTTTACACTTCAGAAGTTTCTATGGAAAATGTGAGATAATAGCAAGAAACCTTTCATCACCAATAAGATATTTGATTTTATTAATTACATAGCTGTATCAAAGAAGTGGATCTACAATATTTCACGAGTAGCACTTTTAGCACATGGACTTATTGATTAAATGACTAGTATAAGAAGCAAATACTCTACACAACTAAGTGGAAAAGAACAAAGCCTTTTTAGCCAAATTGATATTGTTGCTGTGTCTACTACAACTCATTTTAATCGAAGAATACATGTCATTATTAACGTCATCAGTCTGTCTAAGCCCTTTCCCATCATAGTTACTTGATGATCCGGTGAGATCTCGCGTCTGTGTCTGCTTTGAGAGCCCACAGCTGGGATTGCTGAAGCAAAGGGGAGTGGCCTACACTGTACACTGAATACAACTTGAGTTTGGTCAAGGTTTTGCTCACACTCAGTTACAGTAAATCTCGTGATCTTTTGGGTGTAGAGTGTACGTTTATTAAGCTTACTTTTTCAGGTTGTCAAAATTAGCATTTCATGTTTTAAAAATTAATTTAGCTCATTTGAAGTAATGTGAAAGGGTATTATGTGACAGTGGGGATCGACCAGCAAGGTATCCCGCAATTTGGTAATGAGTGAGTCGTATGATCGTTTTCATGACCATCCCGTTCTGATTGAGGGTGTAGCGATGGTATGCTTGTGACTGTTGGACTGAAATAAGTGAATTAAATATTATTGTTGTCTTAATTTTTAAAATTTACTGTAACTTCAGTTATGCTCACTAAAATGGCAGAAGTTAGTGTTACTCAATCAGTTAATTTACTGAAAACTAAAAAAACTTTAAGGCAATAAGTTTGAATACATTTTTAAAGGAGAACTTATTATATTTAGTTATATTCACCCGTACACTTCACATAAACCGTGTTGGCCATTTCCCTCGTTCTCTTAAACCCAGTGATGGTAGATGAGCTTTGTGTTACTGTACTCTTGCTGGCTGCCAGAGGGCAATAAATGCTGCAAAGCATGTTGATGTGATTCATCATTACTTTATTCTCTGCATCACTTCCTGCTCAACAGTGTATATGTCTCTAATCCAGTGATCTCAATATAGTTTTACATCTAATGGCAGCTTTGCACTGGTGTTTTTATATCCCCATTTATACTTTATACACTTTATATTGACCTGTAAAGTTTATAAAACAAAGACCTATTAAAATGTGTGTGAGTTTCAGAATAAGGGATCGAACGGGGTTAAATTAAAAAAAAAAAAAAAAAAAAAAAAGAGATCTGCATCTTTTGTATTTTAATTTGAAAAGTACATGTCGAAAGTTATTGATCCCATTTCCATTGATCCAACATTTTTTAGACTGATCAATAATTAATCTAAAAATGTTACTGGCATTACAGCAATCAGACCCCTTTTCTCATAGCTGAGTAACTTTTTGCATGTTTCCTGGTATTGTGAAAATTCATGTGTTTTACGGCTAAGTCTCTTTTCAAACATTAATTGTGAAGCTGTAGTTTTCTCATTTAACATTTATTGTCTGTTCAGTAATTCAATAAAACTGTTACATGCAAAGAAAGAACAAGAGAAAAAAAACAGAACATAACTTTAATTTTTGGGTTAGTTAATCACAATACCAACTATAAAGTTACATTCATTATTTATTGCCTAAATAACCTTTTACATTTTGTCACATTTTGTTAAAATGTCAAACATTATTCTATTTTATTGAGCTTTTATGAGGTAGACCACCATGTCTCATGTCTCCGACACTTTATCAATAACTTGCTAAGTTTTTCAGCCAGTAAATGCTGTAGGCTTCCTTCAATTCTCTAACATAAGCTGCATCATCTCTTTTTCCTGGAAAAGACCACAGCAGAACAGAAACAGGGCATCTGAACTTCTGATATGTAACAGAGGGCTGAAGAGGCACACCAGAGCAACCATGACCTACGATGCGTTAGCCTATCACTTATAGGGCTTTTGAAAAAGGATTCAAGGACAATAATAGAAAAGAATGGAAATGATAAAATGGGCATTTTTTTCTACACATGCCATCCTCTTTATTTCCATTGAGGATACATTAACCTGTAGCCCAGAAAAGCCCCTAAACCTTGAAACTTCGTCCAAGCTGTCAAAACGATTTTGTTGAAATAACTTACTCTTCTTCAAAGTGCTTTTATTGGTTTTCAAGCTGACAACAAACCTATGTTTTGCACATAATTTGCAAAGAATGTAATTATAGTCCAAGCTCAAATCAAAGCACAGTGGTATCAACCCCTGTTTATCCCCTGGAGGATTGTACACGATCACTGAGATCTAGTTGTTACACTGTCCTCCAAAATAGAAACACACAAAATTATGTTCCATCTGCTATTCAGAGATTTGCGTTGTGTATCGGTGTACAATTTCTCCTGATGTAGAATGCGATATTTAAAATAAATAAATAAATAGAATAAAGTAAAAACTCTTGCCAATCAGGAAAAAAACCTTTAATATCAGGAATTTAATTTTACCATACTACACCATATCATTGTATTTCTAGAGCACTTAAAATACAACATAGCAGCTGACCAAAGTGCTGTACAAAAATATACAAATAAAGAACAACAATAAAACAACAAGCCAGCTAAAAGAAAATAGAACTTAAAACATCACAGACACAAGGAAAGAGTACAACATTAAGACACAGATGTTAGCTCACTCTTTTTAAAACCGAGCGGGACTACAGCGAAGGGGGGCAGAGAGGGAAGCTCCCGCCCCCCTCCCCCTTCTGCCCTGCTTCTGCTCTCTGTGCTGTGTTGGACGGGCTGTATGGAAATGTAATTTCCCCCCCTGGGGGACTAATAAAGATATTGTTCTTCTTCTCTTCTTAAAACTGTAAAGATGTAAAGTAGGTAGAATTTATTTCTGAAAATGGTTTACAATAAGTTTACTGCTATGAGGACACACCTGCCAATTTTATAATGCATCAGGTACACTGGGTAGTTTTATCATTATAGTGCATAGTTTTGAGATCTGGCTCAAAGCTGTCTGTGATTAAAACAGGAGGATATTTTGGTGAGTTGAGTTTTTGCTGTGGAGATATTACACTGCATTATATACCACATGCTGCGCTGCATCCAGGCTACAGTGCCTACAAAAAGTATTTACTCCCTTGGATGTTTTACTCATTTTATTGCTTTCATGCAATGAAAAATGCAAAATGTGAAAAAGCTCAAGGGGTGTGAATACTTTTACAATGCACCACCTTCAGTGGCTCAGGAGCAATGGATTCAGTCAAACGCAAGCGAGTGAAGTCTGAAAAAACCAAAATAAGAATGAATCATGGTCAACATAATTAGTTTTTTATTGACAAAACAGTTTACTAACACACCATCCTCACTATTGTCGCTTGGTGATGGCAGCATCATGCTGTGGGGATGCTTCTCAGCAGTAGGCCCTGGAAGGCTTGTAAAGGTAAAAAGTAAAACGAATGCAGCAAAATATAGAGAAGTCTTGCAGGACAATCTGTTTCCATCTGCAAGAGAACTACAGCTTCAGAGAACATTTATTTTCCAGCAAGACAACGAGCCGAAGCATCCAGCTACAGCTACACAGAGATCGTTTGAAGACAACAAGATGGAGTAGCCCAGTCAAAGCCCAGACCTCAATCTGTAACAAGACTTGAAAAGGGCTGTTCACAGCTGATCCCCACACAACCTGAGAGAGCTGCATCCAGGTATGCAACCCTGACTGAGACCTGTCCACACAGCGCACTGTGTGCTGGAATTGCAGCAGAAAGGTGCATCTCCTAAATACTGACTTGAAAGGGGTGAATATTTATGCAGTTATTTTATGCTACATCTTTTATTTAATTGTCATATTTTTTTGCAAATCAGTTTTCACTTTGACATTAAAGGTTTTCTCTGTATGTTGTTTTCCACTCCATTGAGGTCGCTGAAGGTGACCTCAGGGGCTACCGCCTGCAGTGGAAGGAATCAGTGCTCAAAGTCAGTGGCCCTGGTTTAGAATCTCTGACAAAAAAAAAAAAAAAAAAAAAGGTTTGGATCAGAGTTTGACATGGCCTGAGTCCTTACGTTGCCTATATTAGCAGTGACTCACCATTGTGTATGGGACTTTGACAACAGTGAATCTCAAGCCCACACTAACTCATGCTGAGTCATGGTGCACATGATTAGAGGATCCGTGCTCTTGGGCACAGGGAGAGAAAGGAAAAGATCTAAACCAAGAAAGGAGGCTGACTCACCAGCAGGTAAGGATGACAAGTGGACAGCTGGAGGCTGCAATCTGTCATAGTAATGACAAAGTTCTACCAGCAATCTGAGCAGAGAGAACTTTCAGCTGCATACAAGCAATGCCACTTTTATACCAATGAGTGGGATGTCAGGATGAAACTGCAGATGCTGGTGAAGGTATTGAGTTGTGGAAAACTCTGGAAAATGTTCACTTTAAATGAATTTAGCTGATTCTTCACCCTTTGCTTTGTGGCACTGGTCATAGATGACAGGCAGGACTACAGCGCAGTACGAAGGGGGTTAGATACCAAGAGGTTAGGTTATGCTGAGCTATCTCTGCAGTTATGCTGCTATTGGCTGAGGGTGCTGGAGGACAAACTCACCACTTTCCCTCACTCTGCTACTTTTTTCTTCTACTACTCTCCACTTTGCATTACTTACTGCTAATTTCAGTTGTTAACTTTATGTTTTTTCTCAGTTTTTTTCTCTCTGTCGAAGCTAAATTGAATTGAAGAGGCAGTATGCAAATTCCACTTATGTACAGTTAAGTCAGTGCATTATAATAAAGAGTTTTACACACAATAGCATGTATCCAGAATACACAAGTATCCAGTAGCTTGCTGGAACTCCTAAAATCCAAAGGTGAGATAAATGGTCATTGTGATTGAAAGATGCACAAAAAAAGCCCTGCAGTCAAAAGCTAAGCTGCTATTTTCCAGATTTACATGCTGCGGTTTTTATTCTGCTTAATGAATTTTGTCATTAACCTATTTTGGTTTTATGAGCAGCACAGAAGGCGAATAGCTACAAAAGCTCTCTAAAATATGAAGAGGCACGCTCAGCTCTTTGTTCTCTGGGCAGTCAGTGAGCTGCTCTGTATATGTCAGGTATGTGAGTGTGCACACTGTTGCCTGTGCATATCTGTGCCCAGCTGTATAGAGAGCGTATGCTCACCGCCTTTGTTTCTCAGAGGGTGAGGTACTCCCTGATCCTTTCCACATAGCAGCTCCTGGACAGCCTGCTGTGGACTTGACATGTTTTGTTCTGCATGATGCATGGCCATATGTTCATGTATCCATCCAGGTGTGAATGCACTGTACACCAGAGTGGCATGAATGTGAGAGCAAGCGTATGCTCTGCCAGCTTCCAGATTTGACAAAGGATGTTTGTCTGGTTCCTTATTAAATAACAGAGCTGCCAGATTTACACACACACACACACACACACACACACACACACACACACACACACACACACACACACACACACACATGCCAAAGCATAGTTGGTCTGTTCGATGAACTTAATTTGAAATGTCTTTTACATTTTAAATGTATAAAGAGATTGCATGCAATTAGTGTACTTTACCTGCCTCCCTTTAGATGTTAGTCTGCTCCAACAGTTGGGGTTTCACATTATCTGTCACAATGTCTTTTTTTGCACTGACAACTCTCAGACACAAAACTGGTAATGTGCCTACACAGCAATGCAGCAGAAAACAACAGCATGTTGTAGATATGTATATTTGCAAAACCCTGGAAAATCCCATTCATCACTTTCAATTGTGTATAGTTCGTACATTTAAAAATAATGGACACTGACCAAAATGCTTTACAATAACAACAAAATTAAATGTGAAATTTAAAAATACAATAAATTAGAATAAAAGGAGCTAGTTCTTGTTAAGGGGGGATTTTGCATCATGCCTTTATCTGGGTCTAAAAGTCTTTAGCTGTCTCCTAATGAGTCACTTCAACATGCCAACGCTAAATGGCAACAACAGCCAATGAAGGCTGTGTTGAGGATGTTTCAATGTATTTGTTTGTGTGCACAGCATTAGTTTGTGTATGTACCCATTTTTGCTATTATTATTGTCACAGAGATTTGCATGGATGAGGCCATTAGTGGATTCCATCTCTGTTATGAATACATAAGCAAGCCACAGTTTCATCTCCCCTACAAGACTAATGGGATAGAAAGCATACCAAGAATAAACAGAGAAAATCAATGCTGCAGTGATGACTGGACTGATGAGCTGTTTGTCAGCCAGATGTAGCTTTTAAAGTCAAGGAAAAGCGTTAGAACATTGCTTATCTGAGGTTTATTGTGTTTACCAGTGAGCAGTTTAAAAAGGCTCCTTTTAATGAAACGAGCAAAAACTGAAATATTTTTTTCACTGATATATTAAGATATAAATGAAAGATTTTTCTTCTACAGGCAGGTCAGGTTACATAGAGCATCAATCTATTTGTAATTACTGTAACTAATGTTTTTCCTTGAGTGATGATCAACAGGACAAATTTGAAAAATAAAAGTCAAAGCCCAGACCTAAATGTTATTCATGTTCCATATGAGGGCCTGAAAACTCACATTCCCAGTTGCTGTCCATTCTATCTGATGGCATCTGTTTTGCAAATAAGAACAGTCACATATTTCAGCCTCTAGCTGTGCAAAGCTAGTAAAGGTTTACCCTAGACTTGTAGCTGCAACTGAAGATAAAAGGTATTTGCATGCCATGCTTTTCAGATTTATTCATTCTGTGATGTGGTCAATTCAATTTAAACAAGTTACCAGTGTTAAAACACCCACATCCCTCATGGGTGCAACACCCACGGTTTGTTCCTTCTCAATGCTGGCGAGCTTTTAAACCTTCCTCTGTGGTTCAGTTCTCTGCAGCTTTTTGCTGAGAAACACTTATAGGGCTCCTTGTATTTACCAGGACTGAGGATGTAATGCTTCCATTTAATTCTACTTGTGAGACAGCTTTAGATTCTGGCTGCAATCAAAAGTAGGAAATTAAAGCTTAGATCAGGACCCTGCTTCTTGGAGGAAACCCAGGCCTGATCCAAGTGTTGGAGAGTTGAACACACAGGTAAGGTGACATACTTTTAGGTTTTTTTTTAATGTTTAAGAGTTATATACACAGCAGTTAAAATAAGTATTGAACATATCACAATTTTTCTTAGTAAACATATTTCTAAAGGTGCTTTTGAGATTAAATGTTCACCAGGTGTTGGTTACAACCCAAGTGATCCATACATAGAAAGAAACCAAAACAAATATGCTCAGAAATTAAGTTATGTGTAATAATGTGTTTAATATGTATAGTAGTTAGATTTAATGACTTTTTTTGACACTGTGAGCCATGATATTGCCATTTTAAGGCTGGAGTTGTCATCATTGATTTACCTCCTCAGTGGCTTAAGTCCTACCTTTTGGCAGGAGGTCTTTTCTGTTACTATCTATGGTTCTGTCTCCTACAGAGGAATAAAGCTGATGACTCATACAGTGAAAGCTGTGGAGAAAGGATTTTGGACACTAGGCTTGGATCAGAAGTGAGCATTGTGAACAGCAGTAAACAGTTTCATGCCAAGAAAGACGACTACAGATGCAATTATTTTCTTGAGAATGCTGATGAAGAACCACAGAAGAAGGCCAGAGGGAGCTGCATTGCGTCTTTTTGTAGACTTAATGAAACTATAAGACCAGGTGCAGAGAGAGGAGCTGTGATATTGTATGAGGAGGTCTGGAGTGGCAAAGAACTATGTTAGAGTGGTGTAAGACATTTATGAGAGCTGTGAATCAGCAGTGAGGTGTGCTGTAGGAGTGAAGGGGGGTGGGATTGAATCAAAAATCATCTCTAAGATGCTCTGGCTGTCTCTGTCATTCTTCATCAGCATCCTAAAGAAACAATTGCATCTGTAGAAGTCTTTCTTGAACATTGTTTTTTACATGAAAAATGCAGCTCACCCCAGCATCAACTAATGGGGGAGAATACAGGATTCACACATACATGCTGTTTCAGACAAAAAAGGTCACAGCATTTTCCCTTAAGGTGAGCGCTGTGTGACTGTTGAGTGTGTGTGTGTGTGTGTGTGTGTGTGTGTGTGTGTGTGTGTGTGTGTGTGTGTGTGCACACAGGCAACAAAGACATAGTTGTGCTGTTTGTACAGATAAGGACTGTTATTTGCTCCTCTTGCGTGGGCCCAAATTGATAATGTAGACCTATGCATGTCCCCTCACTTTAAACTTGACTATCCTCCCTTTGGCCCGCCTTCATATATAATGATATTAACTGTAGACACATGCCTTGACTCTTAAAACTAACAGGCTAAACCGACGGGGTGGGAGGGGGTTGTATTCCTATTCTACAGTCTATGGGTGGGAGATATAAAAAAGATGAGCAAAGAACATGTAGCTCTCAACTCTTTTCATGTAAATCCTGCAGATAAGTATCCAAAAGAACAGCACAAATTTATTTATTCATCTGACTGAAGATTTTGTCACATAATGTGCTCAAACAGAATCAGATTAAAAAGATGTCATCGTAGAGGAACTACTTGGTGATTGAACTCCCTTATGACCAAAGTTACAGTACAGGTGGCCTGGATCTTTTATTTATTGCTTTTTGGGGGGCTGTAGAATGGTCAAGAATGTGCAGCGGGTGCATCTGCCGTTTCATCCAAGACAACTTTAGCTTTCAGTATCTGGCAGTTATTCTGTATTACTCCGTCTTTCTGACTGTACATTAACAGCTTAGAGGTCAAAGCAAGAAACTAATGGCAAATTCTGTTTGTGCTTACCTGATGGTAATAAGAGGCTTAAAAGTGACTGTGGTTGCAAACTATTCTAAATAGACCACTGTGTAAAGGTTCAGGATTTCATATGATGAAAGCATTAAAGTTAGTGAATGAGAAGAGCTGTTTTGGTAATTCAACCACTATAAAATACAGTTTATGTGAACAAAGATAATGAATATGCTTACTTGTGAATGATATTAGGATTGACTGAGACCTACGTCAAGTTGGAGCAGTGAACTTAATTCAGAATATCTATGTCAAGTCAAGTTTATTTGTATAGCACATTTTAACAACAAGGCAGTTGAAAGTGCTTTACATGATTAAAAACTACATAATACAGTTACTATACAAAACAAATGGGCTCCACTTTGGTAAAATACCTTTAAGTTTTATGGAAAAATACACCAGCCAGAGATGGCTGCTTGAAAAGACAGGTCACCTGCTTGAATTACAAGACTAAGGGCATTCATTGGGAGTTCATTGGGAAGAATTTACTTTTAGATAAGTTCACAGTGTATCTGGAGACTATCAATGATATGCATCAAATGATAAAAGGGTTGGTGATGCTTCAGTTATTGTTGGTAGCATGACACCTTGCTTATCAAATCATTATACATATCAAGAAGAAGTGAGATGAACTGAGTGGGATTTGTAAAATTTGACAATGTAACCTTCAGATTTTGGAGCACTGTAGTAAATCTGGACAAAGTTTGCCTTTGGAAATGGAGTGATGACAGGGTCATTGAAATTGGCAACAGAGATTTGCATTACAGTATCATTATCCAGTGCCTCTGAACTGTACCATGTTGAGTAAAATGTCATGAAAGTGTTATTAACTTGGGGGAGGGGGAGATCAGTTTTCTACTCTGCTTTTACTAATAAAGGTTTTGCCAAGCAGATAGGTCAAACCAGCTGCAAAGCCACCTCCTCAACCAAACACACACACGCACAAGTTTGCATTTCCTTCCATATTATGACTTTGTATTGACTTCTATTCATTTTAGTCACTGTCTTTATGCCTAACCCAGACATTTTCCCTAATCCGAACCAATAATAATCTAGTCCTAAACCTAACCTCAACCAAAACTTAATTCACACCATACCTCTAAACCTAACTCCTGAGCCTAAACAGGGGGTCCACCATATTAAGAGTGGGCTTTGGTCCCCATGAGACCTATTGGTCTTCAGAAGATTAGTAAATATGCAATAAATGTTCCTAAATAGGATAGTTAGTACACACACACACAGATATAAACACACACACACACACACACACACACACACACACACACACACACACACACACACACTCTTCTGGTCTCCTTCCTTCATGCCTCAGAGAGTATTAATTCAATTTCACTACCTTCACTTTTCAAAAAGACATGCAAACCTTCACACGTTAGAAAATCTTACAGCAGCAGCATTTTGGGGCAACCTACTGCGACATCTGCTGTAGGTAAAGTTCAGTTATGGACAGAGCAGAATGTTCTTGCTTGTATTAACATAACAATTATGTGTAAGCTCCAGAAAAAAAATAACAAGCAACCATATGGCCCTTTTAGAGAAGTATAAAAAGCAAGATGGAGGACAGTTGAAAAGTGGATAATGATTTCTGCCTTATATTCACATAAAGAAAGAGATCATTAAGAAGAAGGCTGGGGTCCTAGGAAATACCAAGAACTGTATGACACTGAAACTCCATCTAATGGTATGAATGGGTAATAAAATGCATCATTATGTTCGCATTTTGTATTCAAATGTCATGATTATATTCAATTAAACTGGCCTCAGAGAAACACGATCAGTGAAAGATAATGGTGTCTAAGAGAGCTTCTTGGACTAAGATTTGTCTGACTTTTGTTGTTTTGCTTAAATCTCAGTCTCCAGATCTGATTTTCTGAACTGAGAATGACCTAATATGATTAATAATGAAGTCTGTGTGTTTTGTGTATCCAGCATTTTTCTTAGATTGTACAGTCATTAACTATGTTTCCAACCAACTGTCATGCTAATTTTAAGTGAACTTTTAAAATGTTGCAAAAAAGAAAATGCGAATTAGGTGTGTTTCCATCTACTGGTTTGTCATTTTACATAAGTAATGTAATCCAACAGATGCCGCGGTGGTGCATGGGTAAAGCGCGTGACCCACATACGGAGGCCTCAATCTTCGATGCGGCCATCAGAAGTTCGAGTCCTGGCCTGTGACCTTTGCTGCATGTCTTCCCCCTCTTTCACAACCCACTTTCCTGTTGACTCGCTGTCAAATAAAGGCCACGAGAGACAATGAAATCCTAAAAAAAGAAAATATAGTCCAAAAACTATTCAGCAGGCAAACTCATATAAAGCTGTTCTAACATCAGTTCACAGGTGGTTTTCAGGTGGAAAGAAACAGTGAAACAGATCTGTCAGAAGCTATATCAAGGGTCTTCAAACCCGGACCTCATGGTCCGGTATCCTGCAAGTTTTAGATGTGTCTCTGCTTCAACACATACATGATTTAAATAATGAGGTTTGATTCAGGTGTTTTGAACCAGGGATGTTGCTGAATTTAAAGACCCTTGCTATAGATCATATGCTACCTTTAGCTTGGAACAACAGAACCTGCCTGCCGAATTTATGTAGCTCAACTGAACATGCCCGAAAGGTTTGCAATCACTATCAGACACTCTGGAAATTCATTTAAACATGAATTCATGTAAGCATCGTGCTTATATTAGATCAGCTGATTGTGGCGCATTGGTAGTTAGGTTCAAATTTCCATTCAGTGCTTTTCACTGACAGAAGTGGGAGGTCCATCAGAAGGAGGATGAAAGATAAGCATGAAATAGTCAGGGCAGCACTTTGATACTATCATTTATTTCATTATTTCATTTTTTTCACTTTTTTTTTTTTTTTTTTTTTTCAGTTATTGCAACAGCGCCCCCTTCAGTAGTTGGCACCGGAGGCAACCGCCAGTGTGGCCTCTGTCAAGAACTGCTCTTGAGCTGAACTTTGCTTTAAAACATGGAAAAAGAAAATTGTAGAGCTGAATGTGAACAGTTCTCAACTTCTTCTTTGAAGAGAATGTTTGTCAATGGTTCTGTGAGTTTGACTGACTGAGGCTAAATGGACATCTGCTGAGATGACAGCTCCGTGAGAGGTAGGCAGCCGTCCAGTCACCCTGGGAACCAACCTCTTTAAGTTTTCTGTCCGTTTCAAACCTGCTCTTGTGCTCTTGATCAGACACAAACAGCCATTCTTTGTGTTCCTGTTTGCCAAACATATTTCCAGAGCTCAGATTCTTTATTGATTCTGTCCACCACCCTTCCAGACATCCCTCCCCATCTCATCCTCTGTACATCCCTTACCTCCTCTGTTTCATACCTCATCTTGTTCCCACACTTCCTCTTACTTCCATCTTCCATTCTGCCTCTATCCTTCCTTGTTTCCTTCCCATACATCCCCCCCCCCCCGCCGCTAAAAGAGAGGATATAGAGAGGCGAGACCTTCTGTCGGCGGTGGGAAAAAAGGGAGAGACCATCAAGATGCAGACAGAGGGATGAAGCAAAGGTATAGGTTAGTAGGTAGCAGTATAGGCCTGTTCTATCCTCCCTCCCCCTCTCCTCACTCTCTGCATCCCCCCTCCCCCCGTTCACTGTGCCAGGGTGGTATGAACTGCTGGATTACAAAACAGCCCTCCCATGTGTCTGCCTGTTCTCTGTGCCAGCCGAGAGACAAGCGATACCATGCTCCTGGAGCGCTGCTGAGGGGGTGGGGGAGGAGGGGGAAGGAAGGGGATGAGAGGGATAAAAGAAAGATGGAGAAAGTGAGCAAAGAGTGGGAGAAGCAGAGCGAAGAAAGTGGGAGGACAGAAAAATCAGATGAGCAGGGACGTAGGGAGTGAGGGACAGGAAGACATGGGATGAGAAGACAAAAGATGCAGACGAAGGAGGAGGAGAGAGCGAGAGCAGGGAAGGAAGAAGGGAGGTTGGAACGATAGCAAATGCACTGTAGATGAAAGCTTTGGGAGGAGCGCAACACTGAGAAGCATCAGCGCTGTCAGAGCATGTTCAGCCTGCAGGGACAGCCGGGGGGTAAGTCACACACCACTCAGCTAACACGCAACACTCAGAGCTGCCTGCGTTCTCTTGCATCTTCGTCCCATCCTGGGAGGGCCGGAAGGCAAACTTTCATACGCTTTTACATGCTGTCTGAATCAGAAGCGCTGAAATTAGTGAGTGGAGCAGTTCAGATCTTGTGAAAGCTGCAGGTCAGAAACGCAACAGGATCGCCCACCTACCTGGGCTCCTACGTTATTTTCTCTCCTGTTGTTATCGTACCTGCATTTGTTTTGTCCCTTTCTATTTTACACTCAGGACACTTGTATTTTCAAAACGGTAATGTGAGCGAAAAAGACAGATCAGGAGCGGAGTCACCAGGGGTTGTAGATAAGAGCATGGAGAGGGAGAAGGAAGCCCTGTTTCCTGGAATCAATTTCAAATGTCTGACAGGCTGTCATGAAATCATTATGCAACCTGCAGACACAAAGAGATGCTTTAAGAAACTGCGTGCATGTGTGACGAGCTGCTACTTCTGCAGCTCCGAGGTGCACACACATTCCTGTAGCGCACAATCAGCCCTTCTCTTCTCTGCACACACTCAGCTCAGTTCTGAAAAGCCAAGCAATTGGGCCCTAAACTGGGTTAAAGCAGCAATTCAAAGTATTTTCTATCCGGATTTGAATTTTTCCTTCAGGCTACACAAGGAAAGAATCTTCATTTGGTGGTTTGTAGATCCAATCAGTTCCTGTTTCTGAGGGTGAGGGGTCACTTATTCTGGTGGAAGTGGAGGGTAAAGTGGGTTTTATTGTCTAAACGAGAAGCGCTCCCTGAGATTCCCCTGTGCTAGCCCCCTGCAGCGAGGGAATTACAGGAGGGATGAGCAGGCCTAGCGCCGCTGCGGCCGTATTAGCTCCATTACAGGCCTCCAGAGGACGGCTGGGTGCCAGAGGTCGTCATGGTGAAGGGGGTGGTGGTGGGTCGTTATGGTAATTGGTTGTCATGGAGATTGTGGATGTGGGTGGGGACCCCTGTAGAAGGGGCTCACCTGGTCTAAAAGGAGCGTTCTGCCGATTTTCCAACCGAAGCAGCTGTTCCTGTTTTCCTCTGCGGGCATCGAGCGCCAGATTTTGAGGCGATAGCTCTGATGGTGACAGGGTGAAGCCGGATGGCAGAAACAAGGCGGGGTCGGTGGATTCTGTGGCTGAGTGTTGATCTATGGGAGTCAGCTTTCTGCTTCTGTTTAAACCTGGATGACAAGCTTTCAGCTCTGCTCTCTGTATTTTATTCCTAAATCCCAAAGTCGGCACACTTTGTGGACTGCATTGCTCTTACCCTATTTACTCTTGGTTAACCTTTTAAGCTAAAAATATCAGAAATTACAGTCAAAAATATCCATCCTTTCAAAGCTGAACTCTCTTTAGATGCTTTCGACAAAATCTCCACACATCAATATTTTACACGACAAACATTATATGGACAACTCCCAACAGACAACTGTCAGATTCTAATCAGTTCAATTCAAATTCACTTCAAAAATACTGTATTTATCCCAAAGGGAAATGAGATGTTGATGTAACTCATTTAATTAAGGAGTTACTAAAGATTGTGATGGCTGTGGGCAGGAAAGATCTTCTGTCATATTTCTTGCCACTCATATAAATTCAATTGAAGTTATAAATATGTTCAAGTTTTTATTTCAATATCCTAATTTAAATAAAGAAATTCTCTAAATCTATGCACTGAAACTTAAAATATACCTACAACCCTAACGTCTCACAACTGATACACACATTTTCACAAAACACATATCACTCTGTTAAATATTCATAAAAAAAAAATCATCTTTTATTCATTTTGCTTTCTGCAATCACTCCATGAAAACTTAGACGGTGTCTACATATCTTGATAATACTGGCACTGCCCTACTGTAGTGCTTAGATCCTCCACCAGGGGACACAAAGCAAGAACAGGATTTGATGCAGGAGATTTAGGAGGAAAGGAGCGACTTTGTTAAAGAGGTAGAGATGTTAGATATACATCTATCGAAGCAGATACGCTTCGTTAACTTTAGCTGTATATAAGCAGACACCTCTGAAAGACAATTTAACAATAGTCTTGTCAGAGTTGGGGGGGGAGGTCCTGGGGGAGGATGGAGAAAACAGGCGGACTCTGCAAATACTGAAACATCCCCATTTATTTAACTAGTTTCCTTCTCTAGTTCCTTTTCTCATCTGGACTGATGCTTCAGTTTGCACACATGCATGTCAGCATAATGTCTCTATCTCAGGCTTGTTTTCAGTCTTTATCATACAGAGATCACCGTATGTGCCCCTCCCCTCCTCCAACAGCATCCTTTATACGTGCTAATAATGGCCCCCAGGGCTGATAACGATCCTTCTCCAGTTTGTATATTTTAGCAGCTTCAACAAGCCTCGGCGCTCTCACATGCGCTGGCAAGCAGAGGATAACTTCAAAAGCACAAAGCCGTAACAGTATGCTGCTGAGTAATGCACCCCCCACCCACCCACCCAAACTCCTATTAAGACTGCTGTTCGGTCATTAAAAGCTGCTTGGTAGCTCACCTGGACCCCGGGAACATGAGAGGCTGTCAGCAGCAAGAGAACCAAAGAATGATTTAGGGATGAGTCCTGATTGAAACAGAGAACAAGGATCGTCTCCAATTGAATTAGTTCTGTTTGATCAGCAGTAATTCAATGTGCTTGTCTCGCTGAATGCTGGGTCATCCTTCTCATGTATCCACGAGGCTGAGAGGCGCCACCCGCATCAGGCGGCCTGCACTTAGCATCTGCAGAGAACATGCAGCAGTCTGACCAGGCAAGGAGCTGCTTTATATGTTTTATACCACAGCGCTCACTGCTGATCTTTCTGCCTTTAAAGCAGCCTCAGATGCCGTGCTCCTGTAGCATTGTGGCCTTGTGAGGGCCTCTGGGTGTGGCTTTGCCTGAGGAAACACTGCTCTGCCAACCAGGTGGGTTTAAACCGGAATTTTCATGAAAAAAATTTATTTTCCGACATTTTGTTATTTTCCGGCTCTGTTGATCTTTCAGTGTCCCTAAATGCTTTCTGAGCAAATTAGATCTAGAGTGGTCAGGGAGGCGTCGCAGAGTCTGACTGTAGAACAACACAAGTCACACAGATATTCGGAGGCTCGGACTTTTCCCTCACGGCTTTGCACAGTTTATGATAATAGCTCCATAAAAATATTGCTTTGCATGTTTTTGTGTTTGATTCAAACCTGTTTTCTTTACATTAAGATGAACATTTCCATTTCAGAGGGAGAAAAGGTTTTTCAGGTTTTGATTTTTTAGAGTAGTAAGGAAATTCTAATTCACTAATTACATAATTACATATGTTTAAACAGTTACATTTAAGATCCAGTTCAAAATCACATCTCACTATGTTTACCTTAAATTCTGCTCAGACAGATAAATGTTCTCATCTAGTGAAAACACATCACCAAGGTAGATCATCTGTTTTTCAGTTAAAAACCAGCCTTCCTTATCTTTTCACGCAACTTCTTCAATATTACATAACTGATGAACATATTCATTTGTTTGCATATTTATTTAAAATATTAAATAATAAAATATTTATGTTTCAAAATAGAGCTGTTTTTATTTACTGATTTTTACCACTTAATCCCATACATTAAGAAAAAATGATGAATTGTAATTAATCATTTATTTTACACTGGACCACTGTCCTGTCGCTAAGTAATAAAATGAATGTGAATATAAAATATAATTTATTATTATTTACTTGTATAGTTTAATATGTGAAAAATTGTTAAAATTGTGTGTTTAAAATGGTTTATTTGTTTATCTGTTCTACCCATCCTGACAGTTGTATCTGAAAGTAATAAAAAATATATATTTAAATGCATTTCTTTAGTGACAGTTCTATCTCAAAAGTTTTTAAAAAAAATACTTTATCACTTTATTTATTAATTTATATATTTATTTATTTATTTTACTTCTGATCATAATACCATCTTAAAGGAATGAAGAATAAATAATTAACCTCATTTATATTTTTATTTGATCCTAATGACAGCCCAGTCTTCAAGTGATAAAAAATTATGAATTAAATGTATTTATTTATTTTACTTCTGACAACAGATCTATCGCTGAGTAAAAAAAAGTAATAAAATAAAATACGTGACTTTCTTCAGAGGAAAAAATAAACCATGTATGTCCAACAGGCCAAGAAGACCTCGAATTGATCATTTGTTCACATTAAAATGTACTTGAAGATTAATAATTGTAAAGAAACCAACCCTTTTCTACAGTGATGAACGTCATGGAAATGTAACCATTTTAGGTATTTTGTTTTATTCCAACATGGAGGGAGAAAAACGATCAGAGAAAACAAAAGAACATTTTTGGTTTGTAAAACAGCGTTATGAAATCCTGTAAAGACAGAAAGTTAATAAGCAGTTGGAAATAACACCGTGATAATAGAAACATTTTTCAAAGGAATATTGTTGGAGCATTAAATATATATACAGGAGCAGTCACAGAGCACCTATTCACCAGAAATCTGAGCCCCACATGGGAACTTGTTCACTCCATCAAACGCGTGTTTTTAGCCCTGCGCTGATCACAGAGGACACTGGAATCTGTCATTCTCTATAAAGATATCGATGTAGATTTTCATCTCCGAGACGGTGGCTCTCTCCTTAAATCGACCCTGGGATATGATGTTAACATGGTGACTTATGTTTTACTCCAGGTTTTTATTTTTAGTAGTAACTTCCTTTGTGTTTGTCTTTAATTATGCACCATTTAAGAATAGTTCAAATGTTAAGAAGAGCAAGGAAGCACATCAGAACAAATGTTAACTATTCAAATGACGGAAATATTTAACTGCAATAGAGACAAAACAAACAGGTTTATAATAATGTATTTTACTAAAATGATTTAAGTCCATAGTCTACATGTTCTAACTGATTTTAAACAAGAGACGTCAAAGAAATAAAAAATGAAAAAGCGATATTGATTCCTCTCCTGAAGAATCTGCCTCTTCCTTCTTCCTTATTAAAGGAAGGGAGTCAAGCCCACCTTGGACTGCTCGCTGTATTTCCCTAGTCCTCAGCTGCCCCACATCAAACCTTCCACCAGCATCATGTTGGTCTTTAATGGCACCACCTTCACCCATCAACTATGCTGACAGAGTGTGGACATGCAGCCGTGCTGCCGCTGGGACCCATAGAGCAGACGGAGTCTTTGTAAAGTTGTATGTTTATCTTCACACCTCACCTCTGGCAGAATTACACATGATGCATACTAGAGGTGGGCAGATCCATCTAAAATATCGATAACACTGATATCAAGTCAGTATCAGTATCATATCGATACAAGCGTGGTAAGATCAATATTTTAGTTTCAGGCTCCCTCTTAAAATTTGATTTTATTTTTGCATTGTAGTTTCTCAAATCTAACCTCAAAAAAGATTTTATTTTGATTTGCTCTCAAATGAAAATATTTTGCACTTTATTTTAGGAAAAAAATGCACATAAATTTGCTTTGTTTTTCTGTTGTTTCTGTTTATAATGTTAGTATAATATTAAAGTATTTTGTCGACATCTTTAAAACTTTGTCTAAATTCAGTCTTAGGTCTTAACGAATTAATTCAAAGGAAAAACTAGAAAATCATCCGAAGGTCAGAAGTTTGATGATATATCAATCTAAATCATAAAAAGTATCAGTATTGGCATAGATATTGATATGGATATGGGTGATACTGGTATCGGATTGATACCAGAAATGCAGTATCTCACACCTCGAATGCATGCGGACACAGGTTTATTGTGTGCAGACATGTAAAGAGGAGCAGTATGGAGGACTGTCAACATTTAAAATAAATACAAAACTACAGAACAATTCTTCAAGTGCAACAAAAATAACAATTTCCGTAAACTTATATTTTCCTTGTCTTTTCTAGCTGTAGTGGTCTATATGTGTGTATTTATGTCATTTGTCTTTTCATTTCTATTCATCTTAATTTTTTTTTTTTTTTCTAATTTTTACACACATCTTTTTTCCCTAAAGGCTGATCCCTTTGAAGGACCAGAATAGTTTAAAAATTTTACATGTTACCATAAGTGATGATGTAACTTTCATCTGTGGTATCATGAGGATAACTGCATGAAGACACACATGATTATACAATCTGTTGTCTTTGTAATCCACAACATGCCAATAAAATGTGGAAAACACACAGTAAAGATGAGCTCCAACTGGACAGCAGAGGGCCTGAAGGTTTGAAGACTCCGTGTGTGAAGGAATTGACTGAGCAACCAGCTAAGTGATCATTTCCTCTTCTGACCTCTCATGTCCTGAAGAGAGTTCCATTATACTCAGACAACCAAACCATGGTCATTTCATTATCGGCGTCAGCCACTGCTAAGTCCCAGTTTAACAGATTACTGAACTCAATGCCATGTATATACAGTAAATATTACACTACAGTCAGTCAGTGTTACATGGACTGTAGTGTGTTGATTGTGCAGCACTTGGGTCACTCATCGTTGAAATCCCAGACACTGCAGCTCTAACTCACCATGTATACTGCACATGTGCGACACTGCTGCAGAATCCATGTAGCTGCAACTCAAATATTGCAGTAATGACCAAAAAACATCAGTTAACCCAACGCTGTACAATGCAGATGTCTTAATTACCTCGGGATGCTGAATGCTTGAAACTGAGATAGAGACTTATGGTATCACTTCCTGTCTGGTTAATTCAGCTAATAATTAACTGACCTCTTGGGGGACCAGCGGAGTTTTGAAATTTCATTCCAGACAATCAGTTGATCCTTAAATCAACTGATGGGGGAAAAAGAAAGAAAGATGCTGTCCAGAGGAGAGGAGTAATACATTACATTTACTTGAGTAACTTTTTTAATTAAAATTCCTCTAAGACTAGTTTTGCTGTAAACTATTTTCACTTTACTTGAGTAATATTATTCAGAAGTAACACCACTTTTACTTGAGTCTGACGTCTGGCTACTCTGCCCACCTCACAGAGTAAGACACAAGCACATTTTAACCAATATTCACACATAGACATTATCCCAGTTTATGGGATAATTCTAACAGTTTATGGTAAAGTGAGACTTCTTGTTCATCCAAATGCTGAGCCTGCTGTGCCACTTGGAGGCCATGTGAATAAACAGTATCCCGTACATCTCATCACTGGGGTGGTTTGCACCGTTATAGCATCTATGAGATCCCTGCCGTAAGTATTGGTTTCAATAGCTTTATGTTTGTAAATGTGTCTTTTGCCCTAATTTGTCATTTTGTTTGTTGAATTTTTATGTTTTTGTCCATATTTGAAAATACAAGGGCATCATTTTGCATAATTTTACATTTTGGTCATATCTGAGACCCACAGTCCAGTTGAAGTTATTGCATCCAAACAATGATTTGCGATTTTGATACTCCACACATAAAATAAATGTAAAAAAGAAAAAAAGATTACATAATCAGTTCCTCAGTATTTTGGTATTCTTTTCACCACATACTTTTTTTGATCTTTACTATTTTTTGAAGGGATCCTTTGTACTTCTACTTGAGTAATACTATTTTTAGTTTTTGGCTGTTTTACAGATGTACCCAGACATCAGAGACTAACTGCAGGTAGCTGCTGTAAAACCTCATGAAATAAGTATGTCTAGGAAAATATATTGACTCATATAACCAGTGTGTACAGTATGCTGATTGCAAATTATGTTTGGATGCAATATTTCATAAGCTCCTAAGCAATGTCTTGTATTCATCCAGCCTGAACTTTTTTAAATTTTGGCGCATTACCACCACAAACCTTAAACCACTTTAATGGGAGTTGAAGTGACGGACAGGAACAAAATGACACAATGTTTTCACATTTTTTACAAATAAAAACTGCAAAAGTGTTGTGAGCAAATGTATCTACCCCCCTTTTGTCTGATACCCCCAGGTGCTTGCCTTCAAAAGTTACCTAATCAGTTAATCCTAATCAGACAAGTGTGTTATTTAATCAGCGTGTAAATGGAGATACTAAATTAAATACATAAAAACATTTGAGGTTTCAATAAGGACTATTAAAACTTCTGCAAAGGACTGCAGTTCAGACTCCATGTATTCACTTTCTACATGGAGTCATATATTGGCCCAGTTACTTGGCCTCCGTGGTTGAGATGCCCACACCACATGAGATGGCTGATACCAGCCGACTGGCTAAGCCCACTGAACGTTATGAGGACATTGTGCTGATGGAAAAGTTATAGTAAAAATATAGGTTTATTGCAACCAAACTTGTCGCTGCGTTTAGCCTTAACATTGCATACACACGCGTGCAGCCACCATGTGCATCTTCAGGTCCACGATGGACGCCATCTCCCTGACACCCCCCCCCACCTTCCTGTCTGAAAGTATTTTGAATGAAATTATATTAAAGAACCTTATATGGAGCCAGTTTGTCAACAAGGAAGCGTTTGCCGACCATGACTGCCATGTCAGATTGCGAGCAGAAAGTCCATGCCTGACTCGCCATCAGCTTGTAACATGTGACTTGTATGTGGAAAGCACCTCACACGCAGAAGAAGACAAGATGGTGTCTGCCAGAAACAAGCATGTGTCGACTCTAAGGTGAGCTCAGCTGCAGGAGGAATCCAGAGGCGTTCGCTTCTGTGGAAGGGTGTCCATAAAAATGTGCCGAGATGCCAATAATCCTGCTGGCTGTAGCACACCAACAGATTTTTTTTTAATCTTCCAAAACAAACCTCTTGTTCTGTAAGAAGAAACAGCAGCAGCTCGCCAGCAGGTAGTTTAAGATTATGTAAAAATGAAGAACGACAGATACTGCAGCATTACTCTACAGTTCCATTTACTGAGATACTTGACATAGAATTCATAGGTACTTTGACTGTTTTTCACCTTTTTACTCGTCATTTTTTTCCTTTGCATTATGAAAATCTTTTAAACTTAATAACAGAATTAAAAGTGAAACTTGGACACTTGTGAAAATAAATAAGGTATAAAAAAAAATGCAAAGGAGAAACATTCCAGGAGGAAAATATATTTATTAATAATGTAGAAAAAATACAGCATATCAGTTCAGAAAACAATTTCATCATATGAGTATAATAAACAAAAAAGAGCTGAAGTGAAAATAAATTCCTGAGTGAAAACAAAGATGAAGGAAAAAAATAACTAAAATGATTATGATTGTGAATAGTAATGGACTGAACGCATGTCTTCATATAGACCAATCAAAGCAGTTTTAAACTATGCCACATTCATCCAGACACACACACACACACACCCTTACACGGTCTGTAAGTAGCTTGGAGCCTAGTGCCTTGCTCAAGGGCAAATTAAACATGTGGCACTAGATTAGCTGGGATTAGACCGACAACTTTCCCACTGCAAGACAATTCCTCCTCCCACTGAGCCCCAGTCAATGTGATCGGTAGTCAGCGTTGGAAGACCAACAAATGTTTAAACTGACAGTTATGGAGTTGTTTTAGCTGAATCTGGCTGTCAGTCTCCAGTCATATAGATATTTGTGTGTGTTTTCAACAGCTCTGGTCTGCCGTGAAGTGGTGCATCCCATCTCAGTGTGTACGCTTCACACTAACTGGCTCTCACATGCACTATGCATCACGCACATCACATGATCACACTCTGTTCCAGTGTGACCCTCTGTGCGCTCGAAGTCTACAGGGCAGGGTGAAGAGTGTGGATGTGTTGGAATATCTGGAGAAAAGGGGAGGGTGTGTGTGGGGGGGAGTACTACTCCTACATATTCCCATCCAGACAGAGCTACGTTTCCATGTGGGAGGAGTTATGAGAACAATGATGACTTCTCGTCTCTCCCTCCTCGTGCTCGGAGTGTATCTGAAAGACATCACATGTGTGTGTGTGTATCTGTTTGTGTGTGTGTGCGTGTGTGTGTGTGTGTGTGTGTGAAGAGCGGCAGACTGTCACATGTAGCTGTGGAAGTGAAAGGTAAGCCCTTTTCCTCGTCTTTGTCTCTGGATTCCTGCTCTCAGATCATTTATTGAACAGATTTTAGTTTTGATCAGCAGAATATTTGAATCTCCTCACGGATGTTGAGCCGTACGCTCAGTTTTCTTTGTCCGCTCACTCACTGGCTAATCTTTCATCCACTTTCAGCACTTTTGCTCTCAGGACAGCTGAGCAGGATTGAGTAGGTTTAAACAAATAAGGGCTCATCATAACTCCATCATCCACACCTCCTGTTTGTCGTGTGTCACTGTGATGAGTGTGTATATTGGCTGTGGGCTGCAGCAAGCCCTCTGAGATGATGTACCCTCAGTTCCGATCTGTCAAACTGCTCCCCGAGGATACACCTTCCATTTTTCATTGTCTTCCCACGCTTGCCTCTCTCTCTCTCACACACACACACACACACACACACACACACACACACACACACTCACACACACATGCACACACACACAGAAGCAATACTGGGTGGTAAACTTTCTCTTTGAATGCATTGCTGGCTAACATCTGGTCCTGAGTGAATGCTGGAGGGGTGTGTGTGTGTGTGTGTGTGTGTGTGTGTGTGTGTGTGTGTGTGTGTGTGTGTCGGGGGGGCTGTCAGGTAAACATGGAGAACAGGTAAACATGTCTGAAAAGGAAGCAGAAACGGACAGAAAGGAACAGCGCGTCAGGAGGAAGTGAAAGAGTCAGTGTGGAATATTTTCACACGGCTGGTTGCTCCCCCCCCGGCCTGGCTGTGTGGACAGGCAGGCGTAGCGGCCCTTTGTTTGACACATAGCTGCGCACAAAGGCATCCACACTGTACTGGGGGGCACACACACACACGCACACACACACACACGCTGCCTCTCATCAGGACCACTTGTGGTTGGCTGGAGCTGCACTTCATGCCTGTGCTGCAGAGCAGAGCTGGAATGAAACAAAGCCTTTGGTTAAATTGCATTTTTCCGTGTGTGTGTGCTCAGGGGAGGGAATGTCTTTGGTCCTACATGTTGAGAACAGATAAGATGAAGCAGCGTTCAGGAGCAGCTGTGGGAGACCTTTGTTCCCGCTCAGACAAAAGAGAACGTATTGACTCTAGAAAGCACATTGGCTCACTTTGACATTGCTCATCCTGAGGCGGTGTGACTCCACAGTCGCTGGAATCTTTTCCCAGACGCGACGTGATTCATTAGGCTGAGCGTGCACATATCAGCAGCAATTTTATTTTGTTCCAGTTTTGTGCTCTGAAATCCAACCTGAAGGGAATGCCGTGGGTGGGAAAAGAAAGGTTTGACGCATATGAATTCTCAGTGCTGAATTTTTGAAGCTATATGGATCTGTTTTTAGTGCAGAGCAATGCAAGGAACAGACTGCAGACAGGACTGTGTGTTTTTGATCTCACTGGTCACTTGGCACATTGTGAGGCTGAGGGAGAGCGATTGCAGCATCTTATGCTGAAATAATGAAATGATGAAGTTTAACCCCCCAGCCTGCAGGAACAGAACGGAGCAATTCCATGGAACATGAACCGCTTTGTGACGGAGCTCCAGCTTCCTCTTTGTTAGAGTCCAGGAGCTGTTTCCTTCTTAGCTGGAAGTTGAACATGAAACAAAGACAGATAGTTAACGAAGGATCATAGTGTAGCGAAGAGCTGTACAGTGAAGGCTTTTTCTGTAAAAAGTATTTACCTCTTAGACATTGCTTCAGTTTTAATTCTTTTTCTGGCACATTCAATGTTTCAGATCACCAAACTGAGTAAATACCAAATGCAGTTTTCAAATAAGGTACAAAATCTCTCCAAACCACCTTTGAGAAATGTTGTTCCACCCTTGGCAGCAACAGCTGGTTTCAACCGTTTGTAAAAACTGCTAATGAGTGGAGGAATTTTGACTCACTCTGCTTTGCACAATTGTTTTAACTCAGCCACACTGGGGGATTTTCCAGCATGAATGAGCTATTTAATGTCATCCTACAGCATCTCTTACAGATTTAAATCCAGACTTTGACTAGGCCACTCCAAAACCCTTACTTTGTTTTTCAAGAGCCATTCAAAGGTGGACTTACTGGTTGATTTTGTTCATTGTCTTGTTCCAGAACCCAAGTGAGGTAGCTCTTGGAGTCATAAACTGATAGTTGGAAATTCTCCTTCAGGCAGAATTCATGGATTGCTCAAATTCAGCGAGACCCTCAGGTTCTGAGGCAGCAAAGCAACCCCAGGCCATCATCCTGCCACCATGTTTAACTGTTTTAATTTTAAGCTAAAATTAGCTGATCTGAAACATTTAAATGTGACCATAGAAGCAAGAACAGCGGGAATCCTTAAAGCTGCAGGATGTAACTTTTATGAAAAATATCATTTTTACATAGTAATTAAAATTATCACTATGTCATGACAGTAAAATATAAGGTAATCTGTGAAAGAAATCAAGATGCTCTGCCGTCTCCCAGTGCTCCCAACACTAATGGCGAAAATCCACCACTCAGTCAGAAACAACCAATCAGAGCCATGAGGAGGGGCTTAGCGCTGTCAATCACCCTCGTGTACGTTCTTTTCCTGGAACGGTGAGTTGTTTCTCCACCATTAGAACATTTAGCAGCGCGAACACGAGGGTGTTTGACAGCGCTAAGCCCCTCCTCCTGGCTCTGATTGGTTGTTTCAGGCCGGGAGCGGCGCATTTCTTCAGAGGGCAAAACAGGCTCAGGGAAGAAATGGACGAGATCGATCTTTTCACAGATTATCTGTCTCATACCATGCTGTCATGACATCATGACAGTTTTAACAGGTATTTTTGCAAAAGTTACATACTGCAGCTTTAAGGGTGCCAATACTTCTCACAGTACTCTCTCAGTACTGTATTTCAGTTAGGTTTTTTTCATTCAGATGACAAGGCTTCTGTGGGAATCTGTGGTTGACAGATTTCACACTTTATGTCGCGTAACAAGGAATGGCAAAAAGAGCCATATCCGACTCCGAGATGTCATCATTTTCCAATCTGCCACAGAAAGCAGGACCACGGAACATTGAGAAGAACAAGGTATAAAACAGTTCATGGCACTGACCTGACAAAATGCTGCACAAATGTAGGGCTTGCAGGATTGGTGGCTATGCAAATGAATCTAACAAGGACAGACACAGTTTCATTCCTGAGCTACACAGAGTGTGAGGCAGGATTCTTGTTACTGTGCACATAAGAAACCCCAGTCTTGCACTTTTCTTTATGCAAGTTATTACCACAGAGCTTAATCCAGCGCACTGCGCAGAGCTACTAGGAGATAGAAGAAAGTGGGAGTGTGGAGGCGAGGGAGAGGAAGAAGTGAGGCTTTAATTCCAGCTGAGGATGGCAGGTATGTTAAAACCTGATAAAACGTAATGTTAGCTGAGTGACAGACTTTGCTAGTGGCTTTTATCAGAGGATGTGTGTGTTTATGAGTGTGCAGTGTTGTGATAAAAAGTGTTTGTGTGTGTGCGGTCTTGTCAAGCCATCCTCCCCTTCATTGTTTTCTGTCTTCCTCTCCTGGCTTTGTTTGGTGGAGCTAAGAAGAGAGCAGAAGTGAACCAGGTGCAGCTTCCACTGAGAACATCAGCAAAAAGTGCTCTCTAAAACATGCCTCCAGACTCCAACAGGGCAGGGGGAAAATGACAAATTCCTGTCTTTGCCCTTCTGGATTGTGGCTCCAAGAGTGCTGACAGGAACATTTTGAAGTTTAGAGCTGCTTATTTAGCCATTACCATTAGCATGTTTTGCAACAGACGTTTTTGTGGTCTCTTCCCTTTTACCAATCATACCACTCTGTGCTGTACTTTGGTTATGAGAAACCTTTTAGAAGGCCATCCGGTAATGTCAAACCAGCTAATACTGATTTGCACATAGAAACAATGTTTTCTAAATACAGACAGATTTCAGCTGGTTTCTTGGCTTTTTCCCTGTACCATTCCACTGCATTACATATGGTTTAATTTATGAACTAATTTCTTTTGATTTCTTGTAACTTATGTTGGCATCTGGTGTAAATTTTATGTCAATAGAAATATAAGAAACATATTTTCTGTAAAAAGCATTGATGTGTTCAATACTGTTTTTAGCCACTGCGGTTTAAAAAGTCAGCCCAAGTAAAGATGGTAGAAAGAGGGGAGGAGGAACGGCAGCAAAGATGTTTTGAAATAAAAGGTAGAGTAAGTTCGTTTGTGAGGGAACACTTTGGATGCCTCATGTGCAACATCTGTGCAACCACCTGAAGTGTACTGCGACTGACACATTAAGAGACAGGAATATGCTGAATACATTTTGCTAAAATTTGGATACAAGTTTACATGATATTTCAGTAACTTCATGCATCAAAATGTGAGTAGAGTTGTTTGGTCAAAATAGCTTTGTTGTATTTGTTATTTATAATTTAAAATGTTATCTTATTAATTTAATTTGGTTGAGGTTTTTGATATTTTTGTATACAGTGGGCTCACATCCATTCATGGTTCAGTATTAACAGATTCACATATTTGTGGATTTTTCTGTGGAATGAAACACCTAATTATGCATGAAAAATTTATGGATTATTTTATAGCACATATTGAAAATATTTGAAAGAAAATGCAGCTATGGGAAGCTGTAAAACCTCGAAACAATGCTACTTGACACATTATTGGCTGGCGTTTGCAAAGTAGCCAATCCAGGATCCCTAACCCTGTGAATACCAGGGTTCAATGTATTTTGAGATTTATTTGTCAATTGTCACATGTTTTTCAGGGATTATTGAACTACGCTTCATTTCTTATTAGGCCCAAGCAGCAAAAGCGCTGCGAAGGCCTATTATAATCATAGTGTTTCTTATTATTATGATTCTCGACACACAAGAAGCGCTAATTTGGAGGCCTAAACATTTATGAAAAATCACCAATTTCACCCAAAATCGTCCCCCAACTGAAATTTTAGTATTTTAATGGAATCAACAGTGGGTGTGGCCAAACAACTCTACAGCGCCCCCTAAGATGAGCTAGACCAACTGGTAAATCCTAGAGAGCTGAAGCTTGGTACATAGTTAGAGCCCCCTAAAACAAGAAAAAAAGTCTCTTGGAGGTATGTCTTAAATCCAACAGGAAGTCGGCCATTTTGGGTCAAAGGGTCAATTTTGGCCGTTTTTGAATTTTCATACATGTCGAACTTTAACAAACTCCTCCTAGGGATTTTGAGCTGTCGGCTTCAAACCTGGTCACTAAATCCTTAAGGCACTGAGGATTAAAAGTTATCAAAGTCTTGAGTTTTTAAGCATGTTAAAGGGGCGGATGCCCTATGATCCTATGTGGTCATATGCTGACGTCATCTAAGCCCTACCCCTCAGAACTGGAAGTCATTTTTTTTTTTGGAAAGCTCTATCTCTGACCCCCTTGACCTAATCAACATGATGTTGTGTCAGAAGACAGATAACAAATTGGTCTCACTTGCTTTAATGCACCAAGAGATTTCGGTGGAGGGCGTGGCCGTGGCAAAATCAGACATCATGCTGTTGCCATACGTTTGGCTCTAAATTCTATATATTTCAGCCGATCTGCACTAAACTCACTATGATGGATCCTAATCCTCCCCCGAACAGGAATGCAGTCCAATATTTTATGGGTGTGGCTTAAACCCTCCACAGCACCCCCAGGAAATCTTTAAAAAATCAGCCCCAAGCCATGCTTTGACTGACATCATGAAGTTCAGCACACATATGTGTGGTGTCAGTCTCTTGGAGTCCTGGTCCAAACCCCACAGGGAGTCGGCCATTTTGGATCAAAGCTGCCATTTTGTCTCTTTAACACATGTTGTATCTGAGCGAACTTCTCCTACAGGTTTTAACATGCAGACTTCATAGTCACTCTGCAGAGTCTTGAGGCATTAAAGGAAAAAAAAAAAACATTTTGCTACATCGCAGCATGTGGGCGTGGTCAAGCCTCAAAGTCTGACCCTTCGCCACAAAACATAAAGGTGGAAAAACTTCCATATACAAGGTCGTGGCTCAATGAAACTTTCTGTGTGTGATAACAGACCTGCACTAATCATATTCTCATCATTTGGTGACATCACTAAGTCCTGCCCCCTTTGAACAGGAAGTGAGCTGTTTTGCTACTGGTTGTCTTGCTTTTACTGTTTGATTCATACAGAATTAAAGTGATAGAAACCATATCCACTAACTCTTGATAACCACACATGACAAGTTAAACAGCGTACAGGAAATCTTCGCCAGTCCTTCGCCACAAAACAGGAAGTGACAATAACTCCTGTCTGGAAGGTCGGATTTTGGCAAAACTTTTAAGACTTGTCGCTGGACTCGTATTGAACTGGACTGAAGGCGATTTGAGAGATTCGCCAAATGCTCTGCCTAGTGGACGGGTGTGGGTACAGTGTGAGAGCGTTGACGACGGCGTCAGCATGGTGGTGCCAGATCTCCAGTGGTCACAAGGCTAGAGTGGCGCTGAGCTGTGAAGGCCGCCCAAATGCTGCTTGCAGCTTTAATTTTATTTGTGTTTATTTTTGGGGGAAAATATCCTATTTCTTAAACAACACTGTGAGTTATTTTAATGAAAGACTCAACAAGAAAGGTATCAGGAAGAACTTCATGTTCAAGTCAACTCACTGTTCTTTAAGAGCAATAAATGCCTTTTTTTTTTTTTTACCCAAACTCGATAACTGAGATTTCAACATTGAGTAAATTCTAGTTGTTTCAGACTGAAGCAGCCCCTGTTAGGGGTAGGTGAGTTGAGTTGTGACAATGCACCGGCAGATTGTTGATCTGTGTTTCAGACTCAAGCCTTCCAGAAAAGAACGACTTTGACTTCAACTTAGACATGTGCCCCAAAGACTCAACACTCGACTTACACTTCTGTTCAGAGACACAAGTCTCATATTCATTTCAGTTCTTATTTGATTAACCTAAAGGGAAATTAGATGAACTTTATCTTATGTAATCAGGTGTGACAGCAAGCTACAGGCTGCACCCTGTATTTTACTGTGAAAGGATGAGCTTGAATTATTACTATGTTCAGAGGAAGAGGGCTGTTAATGCTTCATAGTGTTCATGTTAGCTCCCTCTTCATGATAGTGGCCAAACGGAAGTTTCTCCAAATGAATGCTGTACTCAACTGGGTTATTTCAGAACAAAAACAAAATAATGAATTGAAGTCCTGTGACACATATGACATGCATGTCATGTTGATTAAATATTGGTTGACATAATGGGGAATCTACAGTGTCCTACGTCTGAGGCAACATACTGTGCCTCAGACGTACACACACCATATTTTGCTGGTGTGCTGTATGTCGTTTGTTTTCAAGTGTTAACGCCGTTGTTGCATATCTGTGCAGGCTTTAAAGGAGAGTTTCACTCTGTTTCTGTTGCAACCAGAAATGACTCCAAATGATCTATTTCACTGTCAATAAAGGTCACAAGAGCCGAAAAAACCTTAAAGAAAAACAAACAACAAACCCCCACCTTATTGGTCAATTAATCAGTCAAACTTTATCCTTGCGTTCAGCAGGTCAAAGGAAGTGAATCTTCGACAGCGCAGGCAGAGAGTTTGCGTAATGCTTTATTAGGTTGTGTTGGAGCAATGACACAGAAGTTGCTATGCCTATTGATCAGAATTTTGACCAAAAACTCTGTGAGAACCTGGGCCTGTTGGAGATCACATGGCATATGCTGGAGCTGAGGCTCTTTAGGCCCTGACTCCTACTCACCGGCTTCAGAAACGATGTAGACCCAAGGAGAGGTTTTAAAACATAAATATAGTGGACAGGCTGGTTAAAGCTGTTTTAATGGGTTTTCACATGTAGCTATATAGAACAGACTGACTGTCATGGTATAAAGGTCTTGCTTTTGCTTAGATGAAACTACCACCAGTACCGTTTCCTTCATTTTCCATTATCAATTGTACATTCAAGAACATTTTTACATTGTCTTTCTGTTGCTTTTAGTTTGTTTGTTTGTTCTAAACTAAGTATACTTGTAGTGGACATTTTAAGTGGCATGTATTTAAATGATCAGCTTTCTCTCTTTTTTTCTCTCTACATAAAATATGTTTAAAAGCAGAAATGGCTCTTTAGATTGTAATGGATGCTAATGTCTGCACTACATTATTAATTAGGTTAAGAAGAACATTTTCTTTCCACTGAGTATCCTCTTACACCAGAGAAAGTAGAGGCAAATATAAGGTTAGAGTTTGAATTAAGCCACATAACTAAATGGAAATCCTTCTGTCTTTCTAATAATAAAGAAATATGAAGTTGTATCTGTGTGACACAATCAGCCTCAGTCAGGTACTTGCGGCCGAGCTGTGAGGACATGTTTCCTTCATTGGAGCATGCTGAGGGATTTCTGAGCGGACCCCTGGAGCCTCTCCATTCTTATTTCTGGCTGCCCTCATTTTTTATCCTCGTTTCTTCTGAAGGAGGTGAGACTGTTGTCATGCAAAGTGCTGCGTTCAGCATGAAGCCAACATGTGAACATAATGCACCCCTGCACCACTATTCTTCAACATTATCGCAAACACAATGTTTTCCAGATAGTGTTCAGCCTTAATATTAACACCCTAATCTGTTAATGGCAAAATGTGCCATGGGTAGCTGCTCTAGCCCGCTAATGTGTGATCAGGTCACATTATCTCAGTGAGGCTTCCATCATTGGTAACAACAGGCTCAACCCAGCTGAAAATTATCTGTTAAAACTCACTACAGAAAAAGGGAGGAACTGGAAATTATGATCAGATTAAATAGTTTAGCCTTTCCAGTCACTTTAATGGGAATTCAGTTCATGTAAAAAAAGTCAGTTTAGCTTTTATATCCTATTTATTTTATGACTATATCAGCAACTAAATTTAGTTCCAACTTAACACGTTCTAATAAAACAAAACCCAGTTCAGTCCAAGAATAATATAACTGATTATAGTCCAGCTGTACATAAGCCGTATGCAACGTATCTAACAGAAGACCCTGAGCATGCAGGGGAGTAGAGGCAACTCGGATGAATGCCATTATTCTTGCATCTTGAAACAGCAACATGTGAGTTTTTCCCATATGGATGCATGTCCTCCTCCCTTGCTCCCACTAACAACTGTCTGATCTCATAAGAAAAACACGCTGATTTCATTTGCCCTCCTCTAGTTCTTCAGACCACAGCGTTCATCCCTTAAACCTTCCCTGCCTTTGCTCTCACTGATTCAGAGGAAGCGGCTGCTTCGTCCCTGAGCTAATCAATGCTGATCATCATTGTGGCATGATTAATGAGCTTATTATCAACGCAGAGCGGACCTCATCACTGCTGCGGCGCCTCAGAGAGAGAGAGAGGCAGCGCAGACAGAAAGACTAACAGAACAACACTCGTACATAAGCACATGTGTCAAACATCAGTAGAACATGAATATCTGCAATATCTCTCTCAGCCTTGGATAAACGAATGGCAGATGTTTAATATTTGAGAAGCGTGAGGAGTCAGAGTGCCGCCTGTGAAACCCTCACTCCCGACTTTTCATTCTTCTTAAATAAACAAAATGAATGTTAAACGTTAAGATTCCATTTCCCCCCAAAAATATGCAATTGAATAATATACACGTGTCAGTATAACAGATATAATTCAATAGAATGAGTAGTGTATAGTCAAATTTGGTGTATGCATAACTATATATGAAATATAAACATTTTTACTCCATCCTATTCCCTTTGAACAACTCGCAATATTTTTTTTCTCTGTCAATATATGTATGTATTACTTTTTAATTTTGTTTGTTCAAATAAATAAAAAAAAAATGAATGACTTTGACATCTACTTTGTTCCCACAGGTCAGCTGTCAGCCACAAGGTTACGACACTGAAGTCAGCTGAGAGGTAAGAAAACTGCTCTTTCTGCTTCCTGCCTACTGAAACAGTGTGGTTACAAGCAACGTCTCATTGTGGTTTAATAAGACCGTAGCCATGCATGAACTGGTATAATGGTCCGTTTCATATTCAGAAGTTGAAATTCGCAGGTTTCAGGTTAAATAAAAGCCTACCGCAACACTTCCTGGATTCTGACTTGGAAAGTCGGATGTTTCCTTAGCAACCCCAGCCTCAAAATGCCATGAAATCCTTCTCACACATTACAGTATCCTGTGCACCAGTTGTGGATGTGTTGTTTCATACCCTTGAACAGGTCCAATTCAAAAACTTAGAATATCCTAAAAAAGTTCAATATTTCTAGTCATTTCAGAAAGTGAAACTCATGTTATATAGATTCTTTACACAGAGAAATATTTCAAGCCTTTATTTCTTCTAATTTTGACGATTATGGCTTATAGATCATGAAAATCCCAAATTCAGTGTTTCAGGAAATTTAAATGTTGTGAAAAAGCTGTATATTAGAAGATCATGGTGTCACACTTTAATCAACTAATTACCTGCAAACACCTGAAACGCTTTTCTGACCCTCTAAACGGTCTCTTACCTGGGTCAGTAGGATACAGTCTTGAGGAAGACTGCTGACTGGACAGATATCAAGAAGACAGACATGGAAACCCTCCACAAGGAGGGGAAGATACAAAAGCTCATTGCTAAAGAAGCTGGTTGTTTACAGATTTCTGAATCCAAAAATATTCACAGAGAGTTGAGTGGAAGGAAAAAGTGTGGTAGGAGAAGGGGCACTGGCAACAGAGATAATTGCAGACTTGATTCAGCACATTAGGTCCCACAAATGTCTTACCTCGGCTAAGGAGAAAAATAACCAGACTGTTGCTCTGTGATTCAAAGTCCTCTTTTCAGATGAAAGTAAACTTTGAATTTCATTTGAAAATGAAGGTGTCAGAGTCTGGAGGAAGAATGGAGAGGCACAGAATCCACGTTGCTGGAAGTCCAACATGAAGTTTCCACAGTCAGTGATGGTTTGGGGTGTCATGTCATCTGCTGGTTCTGGTCCGCTGGGTTTTCTGAAGGCCAGAGTCAGCGCTGCCATCTACCAGGACATTCTAGGGCACTTCATGCTTCCTTCTGTTCAGAAGCTTTATAGCCTCCTCACCATCATTCTAATCTTTAGCTCTGTCCACAGATTCTCTATCAGATTCAGGTCAAGGCTCACTTCCACTCAGAAGAAACATGTTCAAATGGACAAATTAATTTAAATCTAAATCTACATCTGAATCATTTTCAGCATTACTGTTTGAGGGTGTTACATTATATTGAGCAGTTTCACTAATATTTCTACCAGAGTCCTTGTAGAGATAGGGAATCATTGGGGTCTTAGCTAAACTTACAGAGTTACATTTATTAACAAGATCAGCAAACGTTTCAAGTATTTTGAGATTACAATAATGCAGGAAAAGTCAACTAGTTCTCTGTCTAATCCCTGGATATACTTTCTACGGGGTCAAATGTGATCCTGTCTTCATCACCCTAAAGTCACTGTTTAGATATGGGACACTTCTCACCCTTCATGTTTCATCTTTCTTCTCTAAAAAAAAGGAAGCAGATCGAAAATAAACAAACTCTGTGGATTTCCTTGGTCAAATAATACGATAAGTCCCAGTATTCATTTTATTTTTGGTGAGATATCACAGATGCTTGAGCCTCGACAAATGTTTCCTCTGATTATTGGCACCTATCAGAGCAACTTCTGTGGCTACGCCCCAACTGACTCAAACAATAGACTTCTTTGCATTAGCTTTAAAACCGTAACCTACTGTCGTTATACTTTATTTTGTCTGAGTCAGATTTTATTGTGATTTCTTAAAAGAAAACGTTCAACATTTTGTATTTATGTCATCCATTCATATATTCCTTCATATACTCATTTTCACCTGTTTTTTGCTTGTTCATGTTCACCTATGAATTCTCTTGGCACAAAAACTTAAGGCAGATGAAACTAAAGAGCTCAGTTCCTGTGCCTGGAGTTATTTTGCTGGAACTTTTCTTCTATTTCTAGATTCAAGATCCATATCCATGAATTG
The DNA here is from genome assembly GCA_014839685.1 of Anableps anableps. Taxonomy (NCBI): domain Eukaryota; kingdom Metazoa; phylum Chordata; class Actinopteri; order Cyprinodontiformes; family Anablepidae; genus Anableps; species Anableps anableps. Next base: position 36,099,803 of record CM026072.1, read on the forward strand.
GATCAAAAATACAATACAAGGACTGGACAGAAAATTTGTAGTAAAAAAAAGACCTTGCAAGACCGTCCCTTTAAAATATTGTAAATAAATTTGACTGATAAGACTAGTTGTTCCAGTTTTTACAGTTTTTAGCTTTTGATCTCATTGTAATTTCTTCTTCTATTTTGACAAAAATGTTTTTGAGCCCCTTACAGAGGTGAGCTGAGATTAAAAAATGAGTTGGAATTCAATTCAATTCATTTTTTTAATATAGCGCCAATTCATAACAAATGTTGTCTTGAGGCACTTTACAAGGAAAAAAAATCAGTTCATCCTTAAATACATTCCAATTGATCCTAGTAATCAAACAGTACAACGAATAATAAGAATAGGTTCATTTCAGGTGTTACTACAACAGCAGGAGGAAACGTTTTCTCCTTCATCATTTTCTCTGACTTAACAGAGTCAAGACCCTTCGAGAACAGCAGCTGACCTCTGTGTAGACGTGGTTTCTGGACACGGCGCCACATGTGTGCAAATTACCCGATCGTTGCCACAGAGTTGAAAGTGTCAGTTTTGTAAACAAATATGCTTGTTCACCTAATTAAACATTTGGATTTCTGGAAGATCAGTACTTTAAAAGTTTCCTTTTAATGAGATCTCAGGCTATTCAATGACCATCTGTGGCTTTACTATTTTAGAATATGATGAAGTCTGCTGAAAATTATTGCATCATAAGGTCATGAGATTCATTTGTCATTTATCTGTTTTAGAAATTTAGAAAAGCATGTTCTGATTCAGCTGACGTGAAGTCATTGTCAACTAGAACACAGAGTGAGCAAGACATTTAAAAAGACTCTGTGGTTTTCTTTAATGTAGTAGAGGAGCTGAAAAAAAAATCTTGCAGAATAAACACCAACTAAACTGGGGATTATAATGGAGCATTGTGGAAGGTGACCAGGACATCAACAGTGCAGGAGGTCTGGAGGCTGGTGTCAGAGGGAACCCTGGAGACCAACCAGGGGACTGAAAGAACCCATGAAGAGTTTTGTCAGGAGGTCGACCAGGAGGCATGGAGAAGCCATGGTGGATCTCTGGAGACTGGTCCATAGGACACTGGAACCCACAGACAAACAAGAGCAGCACTGGAGCTTCCCAGTAGTCCATCTCCACCTTATCCAGCAACTCTACCAGGCCAAATGAAGGTGCAGAGAAGCCAACTTCCATAGCATATGCATTCAGTCAGCTGCTTTGCTTAGACACCTCCATGCAGTGCAGGGCTGAGCTATTGAGTCGATGTAAGTCCTCACCATCTCTCGTAGGCTCTGAAAATTCGCCATGGAGAATCTCTCTCATAGGTCCCAGTGGCAGGATTCTTCTGTCATGTTTCAGTGTTGTTGAAGAGGACCCAAAAGGCAGCAGGACAGAGGCAGATGCATGATGGAGGTTGTATTTAATGATGACTTAAAAACTCATCGAACACAAGCGAAACATGAAGGAACCAGAGCAAAAGCCAGTTTCAAGGAAGAATCCACCAATGAGTGAATGAAACCTAGGAACTTAAACTTATATGATTGTGGCATGGAAACCAGGTGAGCACAATCCATGAATGCAGAAAAGCAGAGGGAGAATATCAGCAGGAAACTGGGGAGGGTAGAACTATGGGCACAGGAGAAACCAAAATGGAAACGTGAACGATCTAACTGGAAACTAACCTGGCCATTGCTTTCCTACGCAATTCCATTCAATTCTCGTCTCCCTTCAGTGCTCTATCTGGGATTTCTCCCATTGAGCTCAATATCCCAGGTAGAATTTCAACTGGGCCAATCAGCACACAGAAGGAGGATTTGTGAATTATGATATCGATTTTCTGTGCTGTTTTAGAATTGTAGTCTGCCTATTTAGGGTTGTAGTTTGGCAATGGCAGCCAAGTAAACAAAACTAGCCCATGTTGGCCACACTTCCAAAATAATGAGTAATTACAATCGGACCAAGATAATATATAAGACATTTTATTGCTGACAAAGTTGTCATGGCCCTACTCCCCATGGGGTTGTGATGTATGAACACAGGACAGACTGAATAATGACTGTGTAGAAGATGACCAGCAGCTCCTGTGGCATGTTGTGCTTTTTGGCTTGTTGCAGGAAGTACAGTCTGTGCTGGGCCTTCTTCTATATTTTGTCTATGTTCAGAACCATCTCAGGTCCTGAAAAAGGGTGGTTCCCTAGGAACCAGAAATGGGCTAAGTTTCTGCTGGAGGATGCCTGAGTTGATGGTGTTTAAGGTCAAGCTGAACTCCACGCACAAGCAGGATCTTGGCATATGTCACCATATGGTGCAAGAAGAAGTGTAGTCCCAAGTTGATTGCATCATCCACCAACTTTTTTGCCTGCTAAGTAAACTGGAGGGTGTCAAGCAGGGAACCTGTGAAGTCCTTAATATATGGGACACACCATCTGGTCCTAAAGCTTTCCTGGTCTTCTGAGGTTTAAAGAGTCTACACACATCTGCCGCACAGATCTTCAGTTCAGGCAGGGAGTCAAAGGAAAGAGGGGAGGAGGTTAGGGGTGCAAGTAGTCCTTTGGTGTGGATGTTGGGTGTGGGTGAAGAGTCGGGAGATGTGAATGGTTGTCAAACCTGAAGAAGAAACTGTTGAGGCTGGCAGCCAGTGGGAGGTCATCACAGTGTGAGAGATGGGCTCCTGTAGTTAGCGATGTTGTGCAGGCTCTTCCAAACTGCTGCTGGATCATTAGCTGAGAAGCTGCTTGTTAGCCTCTTGCTTTGGCTTCACTGAGCTGTCCTGATCTTCTTGGCCAGTTTGTTCCTGGCCTGCTAATGCTGGGCTCAGCCCCCACTGCTGTAAGCCTCTTCCTTGGTCTGGCACAGTATTCGGATGTAGACTAAACCACGGTTTGTTGTTGTATGATGTGCAAAACATCTTGGTCTGCACACATGTCCTCACAAAAATTGATGTTAGATTATCTGGTGTGACACTTTACATGCTTGACTGTATTTTGGAAGCAAAATGCCCAGAGAGAGCTGCCTGATGCTTTGGAGCTGCTATCTGGTGAAAGAAACATGAGAGTAGCAGTACAATGCAAATAGAGAAAAACACACAAAATACGAGCAAGCGTAATGGTATTCATGATTTTCAGATAAACACCAGCTGTTAGACTGAGCCAGTTTATCAGTCATGTTTATCAGTTTTCAACCTCACTTCCTTCAAGCCACTGAATACATCATTACAGTATAATCCTTTAATTTAGCTGAAGGTAAACAGATGAGCAAATGACTGTAAAAACTGAAGATTAATATGATTTACTTCCTTTGAACTCTACTCTCAAAAGCTCCTCCCCTGAGGTTTGACCAAAGCTGGCTGGAAATAGTTCCTTTTTACAAGACAAAGCAACTAAACAACAGGATGACTGTACTGGGGAATAGAAACAGGCAAGTAGATTGATTTTAGTCAGAAGAATGGAGTGGAGAAGATGAAGACAGGACATGCACTTCATCTCGTTGGTCTTTTGGTTCATCTGCCGCTGATATTTTTTTTGTACAGAAATTTGTCCTTAAAGCAAAATAATCAAATAAAAGAGGAAATACTAACCTTTCAAAGATGCTTTTGTTTTACTTTCAAGCTACAAGATGTAGACTCCTCAGACTGTTTCTTAAACCTTTCATAACTAGCAGATTTATGAAAAATGTTGAAGGAGCAGGCTTTCAGGGTTCTGCCTACCATCCACAAGATGGGGACAGATAGTTAGTTATATAGGAACTATTTGGGTTGATCAAGTGTGTTAGTGGTTAAAATAATTGATAATTAATTATATTAATGAAATAAATAACAACAAACAACTGCGCACGACAGTAAGTTAAAACTCTGACCCTGTAAAGATAACTGAGAAGTCTAAGAAGTCTGGATTTTGGAAGTTTTGGTTTGTGAAACCCAGAGTTGTTAGGTTTCAGAAATCAAATTATATTTTTCTGTAACTTTACAAATCAGCCCAACACTTTTAGTTGATTCAAATACTGTATGTCTCCAAAACACAAATAACTTTCATCCTGTAATGACCTATATTATGATTTACATCAGGAACCAACCCAACATCAAGTTAAAATCCAAAATAATAGAGTGCTTGTAGATAAAGGTGACTACTAAATATAAAAAAGTTTCAAAATGTTACAGAATAATATCATTGATTACATGATTACTTTACTTACAGTACAGCTTACTAAATATCTGAGTTAGTGTGGACAGAGCCTAAGTTGATTTAATTTAGGTGTCCCAAGTAGAGTTGTCCAAATAATCAATAAATAGATATAATATATTCTAAAAACTGATTTTTAAGATGCTTTTTTACATAAAAACCATTAACATTAACTGAAACCTTTTAATGTTCTCAAGTTAGTAAACAACTTCCCATTGCACACTGGCCCTTTTCTTACTTAAGATGCCTTTTTGCTGTGTCTGTGTGTTCTGTGAAAGACAGAGTTAACTAGGAGGGTTAAAGTCAACCCACCACTATTCCACCAAAAGCTGCGTTTCCATTAACCTTGAAAGTGCGCAATAACAAAAATAAATTTGCTTAATGGAAAAACGCCATTTTTGAAAACATTCTCCTTTTTCGAGAAAAAGTTTTATTTCTAGGATGAGGTGGTTTTCAAAATAGGTTTATTTCTCAAAACTGCAATGAAAACACTTTTTCGCATGACACGAGTCACATTATGAACAACCGGATGTTGCCACTGGCGCAAACCACGAAGAAGATGACAACAGGAAGTAGTTGGATGATCACGGCACGGCATGTTTTTAATGACTTATCGCGTGAACAAGCTTATTGACGTGTGATTTTAATTTTATTTCTCATTTAATGGAAACACCGCAATTCCAAAATTGTGTTTTTTCAACATTAACAGAAAATTGACAGAGATTTCCGCACCTTTGCAATGGAAACGCAGCCACTGAAGCACCAAGTGAGGTCACAGCTTGTATCAGTTGACCTTTGGAAGGCTTTACGTACAGACGCTGGTAAAGACATGGATGGATGGATTTAGGAGCTCCTCTGTGCAGTGCATAATTGATACACATAATTTCTTGCCATTAACACTCATTGAGTCGAGCAAAAGTGTACAGAGACATAACAAACACCAGACTTTTGTGAAGTAGTTTCTGTTATGTTTGAAAATAGAACAGAACTGAAACTGTCACATGCGACTGAGGCCACTCTTAGGGTTTTGTTATTTGATGCGTAGCGCTCTATGCTACCCCTGCTGAGTTCTATTCCCCACCTCCTTTGGTTCTGTAATGCCATATGGATTTTTGACAGGTCAGATGTGTGCGGGATCCCACTAACATGACCCAATCATTTATGAGTTACGAAGAACCAAAGCCAGTTCAGAGAGTGACTCATCTTATGGGTTTTTGAAAGAGGCTAAAGACATCCAGTTCCCTTCCTTCCAGTGGCTCGCATGGACAAAGATGGCTGACATTAAAAACTGTGAACAGATGCTGGAATTTTAAAACTTCCCAAACATGCCCAGTTAATCCAGTGAAGAGCCAAACCAGACGAAGCATGTTTAGGACCCACAACCTTATCAGGAAAGGTTAGTAATGCTCCTGTAGCTACAGCAGTGAGATCTTGAACAGTACTACAAATACTACAATTCTAGACCTTCAGATTGTGAAATGGAAACATTATCTGCTATAACTCAAAGTAAGCCTCCACATTCTGTCAAGAGAATCAGATATAAAGAAAGACAGGCTTTAAACAAGGTTTGTTTGAATGTAAATAAAGTTGTGATGGAAGGATTTCTAAAACTGCTGCTGTACCATGTTTCCTCTGTCACCAGCTGTGCACAGGAAGTCTTGGGCTGTCACTCTGGCTGTTTAACAAATTATGACACATTGTTACACTTTCCTTTTCTCTTTTCTTTTTCCTTTTGCACACACACCTGCACAACTTGTGTTTCCCATGGGAGCCTGGCAGACATCCCACACAGTGAGCTAAAAGGATGAGAAAGCTGTCAGCCGCACTGCACAGCTCTCTGGAGCAACCTTTGTTTCACTATAAGTAATCCCACATTTTTCCTCTTATCCAAGAACTTTTTTATTGTGGAAAAAAAAACGTCTTGAACTCTCCAACAAACTGGTTGATAAAAATTGTGAGATAAAGCTTTTTATTTGAGAGTGTTTAATTCGTTGTGAGTTTGGATTTAATCTGCTAATTCTGCCTCCATTCAGGTGCAGCTGTGACTCGCTGGGTTCAGTTTGCATTCACTCTGTGAAATATTCAGCTGCATAAATGCTTTCATCTAATTTTAGTGATGGCAAACCAACAAATCCAGCTCCTTGTCCTCTTAATCAAGTGATCACAATCTGATTTTATTTCTGTCAGCATTAAATTAGGATTAATATGAAGAACTTGCTTATTGCAGATGTTAGGGTTTCATGTGGTGTGGAAATAACTCTGGCCAAGGTCCTGCCTGAGGGAGTCAGTCACCTCAGACTGAAAGGATTCCCGGGGAGCGTTTATGACGGTGACACATGTTTTGGGTTTCCACTGGAGGTAATTGGGTAAAGCAAGAATTTAATAGGAGCAGGTAATTTGACAGCCCTGGTTCTGTAGATGACGACTCAATGTGGTGCTTGTGCAAACAGAGGAAAACGGTGGGAGGGGAAGCAAGGATGATGGAACCCTGCAGAGCATGATATTACGTTTTTGCTCATTTGTGTGCACAAGACATCTGTGTCTTCTTTTTTTTATTTTTTTATTTTTTTGCTTCATTCTTTTTCCACCTCTTCAACTTTCCTTCCTCCATCTTGCTCCCTGCATCCACGCCTGCCTTCCTGCATGGCTCCCTCTGTCCTCCCAGCTGTCTATGCCGATGGCAGCTGTTTCGGAGCTGCTGTGGCACACCAAACCTGTCAAACTTTCATTGTACAGTCCCAGTCTTTTTGCTTCTCCTCTCTGCAGCTGAAAAATAACATCTAGCGTCGTGAAATCACCAGTGGCTCCACAGCGTCGCCCTGCTGCTGTCCGACAGGCCACTTTGTCACATGGTGCCTTGGAAGTCCAGGGCTGGCTGGAATGTCGCAGCAGTCTTTCAGGGACAAAGTGTTTTGATCACAAACAAATCCTGAAAGGAAAAAAGAACAACAAGAGAAAGATTGTGCATGACAGCAATTAAATAAGCGGCTGAATAAAACAGCAGCCAGAGACTCAAAGAAGCAAAGGTTAAAATAGTTCTGTTTAGTTCAGTTCAGTTCCATAGCGCCAATTCACAAGACGGACGTTGTCTCCAGACAAGCAATGTCAAAGCAAGAGAGACCAATTCAACAGTGTCTTCTTATTGCTGTAATGTAATCGGTTAAACAAATAAATAAGAAGGTGTGAGTTCAACTCTGCATATCAAAAGGCTCATTACCAGACTTTTGCCAAACTTGATGGCAGGAAGAGGTAACTCCATCGTTTGATTCAGCGTTGTTGGAGCAGGGATGCATCTAATGCCACATTCACACAGCAGGTGTTGATGCTCAGTTACAATTTTTTGCTGAAATCCGATTTTTTTTTTTTTTTTTTTTTTTTTTTTTTTTTTTTTTGCGTGTTTGTTTATATTACTGATTATGGAGGACTGAAACCTACATAATTAAAAATAAAAGCAGAAATACGTATATATTGCTTTTCCTTTTCCTTACACATGCTTTTACTTTCGATTATGTCAGTTTCATGCCTCCATAACTAATTACATGTGACCGCAATCAGACTTCTGAACAGTTTATGATCCCAAAGCGACCCCCATGAGCAGAAGACAAAGGTTGACGTCGCACAGCAGTGCACAGTTTATGGAAGCAGTGTCTATGGATCGATTTTAAAGTTTATTCAGCAATGGGAGCCAATGGTATTGTCTCAAAAGATGAGGGAAGCTAATAAAAAGAAAGCACAACTAATAGCAATTGCCTTTTGTGGAGCGTCCAAACAGAGACACAGACTTCTTTCATAATTTCATAATTATGCCACATCTGGCAAAACTGTGATGCAAGTCGGATAAAATGTGAAATGACCGTTCGGACTTAGTTCAGTGCTTTGAAAACAATCGGATACGTATCTGATTTAAGACCACATATGGAAGTGGCACAAATCAGATTTTTGGGAGTGAAAAGGTTGGAACTGGGTGGTTCAGACCGCAGTGAAAAAGCTGGATATGGGTCGGATATGTGTGATTATAGCTTAAACCCTGCAGGGCAGTGACTCTTGAGGACTGCAGTTGGAGACCCCTGCCCTAGAGAAACTGTAATTATTTTTATGTTTACTTCATTGTGCAGAACAGAGGGGCAGGCAGTTCTAGTTTCTACACAGCAAAAAAAAAAAAAAAAAAAAAAAAAAAAAAACCTGGGGCCAAATCTCCTCCAAGGCCTTTTTTGTGGAGTTTACATCTTCTCCATGTTCATGCAATGTTTTTCCTCTGATTTCCTCCCACAGCGTGGTTGAGTGGGTTAAAGCTGTTCTTGAATTGGCCTGTGATGGGCTGCTGATGGACAGGTGACCAGTCCAGAACACTAAGGAATATATGGCTGCAGATATCAGATATCAGGCTGTGACGAACATACATTCATCTGTCGGATCCACTCCTTTCCTTAGTGTCGCAGATTTCCTGGGATTTGTTGGATTTTTTTTCTCCTGTGTGTGTGTGTGTGTGTGTGTGTGTGTGTGTGTGTGTGTGTGTGTGTGTGTGTGTGTTCTGCTCATGTTGCTACAGTTTTCATATGTGTGTATTCCTCAAAGCCGCAGAGACTATGCTAGCAGCCCATGCAGAGCTGCAGATACAGACCAGTGACTTCTCCTAATGAGCAGGCTGTTGTTGGTCTGCCATGGGGACCCTGCTTCAGGGCTGGAACACCCTGCAACACTTTACAAACTAATTAAACTCTGAAAGTCTCCTCTTATACACAAAAGTCAAGGCAGCTCTCATCTCAAAGAAAATCCAGGAGGGAAAACTTAGAATAGCTTTTTATTTTTAAGCTATGTTATTTTTGCCTTTATTCGCACAAGCTGCAACTACAATGGAAGCAATACATATCACTCTCTGCAAAGTCCTATAAAAGTATTCACACCCAGTGAACTTTTTAAATATGTTTGTCACTTCATAACCCAAAACGTCAGTGTATTCAGTTAGGAGTTTATATGACAGAGCAACACAAAGTAGACCATAACTGTGAAGGAAGGAAAATCACTCATGGTTTTCAGAATTTTTCACCAAAAAATCGGAGTCCTTACTTTATTTTGGGAGTGAGTCTACACCAGCTTTGTACATCTTTTTGCTCTTTGTCTTTCTAAAAGATCAGTCAGATTAGATGGCGAGCATCTGCCAACACTGATTTTTAACTCTTGTGAAAATGTCTTATTTAGATTTAGGTTTGGACTTTGACTAGGCCATTCTAACACATGAATCAGCTTTGATCTAAACCATTCCATTGTAGCTCTGACTGCGTATTTAGGGTGGTTGTCCAGCTGGAAGTTGGACTTCAACCCCAGTCTCAAGTCGGCAGCCATTTTTAACAGGTTTTCTTCCAGGATTGTCCTGGATTGAGCTCCAGCCTTCTTCCCATCATCTCTGACCAGCTTCCCTGTTCCATAGCATGATGTTGCCACGACTGTATTTTTAATAGACAAAATAGCATATTCAGGGAGATGTGCAATGCTAGTTGCATTTCAGTTATGGTCTCATCTTCTTCCACATGTTTGCTGTGTCTCCTCCATGGTTTATAGCAAACTGGGAATAAGCCTTCTGATGCCTTTCTTCCTTCCACTCTTCAGACCACAGAGGTCAGATGTCAGGATCCACAGATTCTCCCACTTGAGGAGTGGAATGCTGGAACTTCTCTAAAATTATAATGCACTGTATTTAAGGATAGCAGAATAAAAGGTGCTGAGTACAAATCTGTTCTAAACTTTGGAGATCATTATTGGTAAAAAAAAAAAAAATTCTGCTTAATAATTATACAACACTTTTTGTTGGCCAATTGTTTAAAATCTCAATACACTGAAGGGAAGCAAACAACTGAAAAAAATGTTCACAGGATATGAATACTTTGGCAAGGTTCTGTAACATAAAATCAAGAAAAATGTGGACAACCCTGAGCATGACACTGTCATAGAAAAACACAGTGTCTTCTGTCGGAGGCTTCTTCAAATTGGCTGTAATACAGACTGCTACAGGAGATCCTTCCTGACCGCAGCCATTACATCTACCACAACTTTTTAAAGAATCTTGAATAATTGGAGTTACGACATCATTTAATTTCCCTGTGGCATCAATAAAGTATTTTTGAACTGAATTTGAATTTCAATAATTGATGGGAGTTTATATAAAGACTTTATTAAGATATAGCAGGAGCAAATTACGTTTTGTGTATTCAACTTTTTCTTTATTGGTAAACATGAAATTTGTAAGTCTGGCTTATTCATTTTAAAATAAAAAAAAAATAACCTGCCTTGAAGGAATAATGGTTTGGGTCTGTCTATATTCTGTAACTCCTGTCAAAGTGCTTGATCCGACCCTCGCAGTCAAGGCGTGGTTCCACCAGGGACAGTTCATTTTTTCTTAGGTGTTTATTTGAAATTTATGATACCAGGATCATTTGTGATTTACAGCTTCAGGATCATGATTGGTTGCTTGACGACAGAAATAGGTTTAAAGCATCTGATCAGATTCTTTCACTATAAAGTAAACATGTCACATCAGTCAGGCTTTCTTGAAAATTTCCATATGGAGATTTTGCATTTCTTCAGTTCTGCTGCCTACAAGCACAGCTCGCCTTGGGAATCCAGAGAGGCATCAGATTGGCAGGCAGGCAGGCAGGCAGGCCGCTGTCAACATCATCTCTCCCCCTCGTCTCGCTCACCAGCCAGCTGCACTTCCTGTGATAAGACTGTCGTTTATTCTGGGCCCCAAAATGCTGGATTCAATCTGGCCATCTGCCGATTGCTCAGCTTTTCTGTCAGTCTCCACATAAACTGCAGCACATATTCCTGTCAGTCAGGACCTCTATAGTGTTTAGCACCTTCATTTCATTTTATTAGTCTGCTGGAAAACGGTTTAGGAGAATAATCAGTGAAAAACCTCAAAAACTCCCAAAACCAGAAAAAAACACACTTTAAACAAGTTAACAATGGTGAAAAAAACTTGATCAAGCAAACTGTGATTACACAGAGCAAATATTCTGGAACAGGATGTTAGCTGATGAGTGACTGGATGCGGTGACAGCCTCCTTCTTCTTCTCCCTCAGCCTGTGAGAAGAATGATAAATCACTGAAGCTGGTGTCTGATCTGAATAAAATGGCCAGGCCTCCAGCAGGGAACAGACAGCTTGCTTTGGGCTCATCTTTTTCTGTCTCTATGCAGAGCGGAGGAAGGACGGCGGCTTGGAAGAAGTGTAAAAGATGGACACCTTCCACAGAGATGGGAAGAGTGTAACTTTCTGACAACACAGAGAGAAGGTATGAGGGTTCAAAATGGGTTTCGATGACTTGTTTCAGAATAAAGGTGCATCATGCTGAAAATACAGTGTTTATATTCCCAATGGAGCCTCAGCTCTTACTCTGCAGAGGCATCACAACCTGGACAGACCTTAGGGTTGCCAAAATAATTCATATTACTCCATGATCTATACAAAGAATTATAAAAATCGATCTTTTGGTATACATAGAAATGGAACTGTTCATCTTCCCAAGTTGGCACACAGTTTAACATCTCACCACAGCACTGTTCACGAGAGGTGGGTGTATTGATCCAAAATATCGATATTATCAATACCAAATCGGTATCAGTATCGGATCCATACTAGCGTGGTAAGATCAATACTTTAGTTTGAGATTCCCTCTTGAATTTTTTTAATCATAGTTTCTCAACTCTACCTCAAAAAAGACTTTGTTATGATTTGCTCTCAGATCATTATTTTTTGTACTTTGTTGAGGAAAAATGCACAGAAATCATGTTAATGTTATTAAAGTATTTTGTAGATACCTATGAACTTTGTTCAAATTCTGTCCTAGGTTTGAACAAAATAATTCAAAGAAAAAAAACACAAACACTTAAAGGTCAGAAGTTTGATGTTATATCAAACTTCTATAAAAAGTATCAGTGTCAGTATTGGTATCAGTGAAATAGGCTCTTTACTTGGTATCAGATTGATACCAAAATATGCAGTATCACATTTCTCTACTGTTCACAACCCACAAGCCTTGTCAAAGCTGGCCCACAGAGCAGTTACTACAAGCACCAGTAACACTAACGACAGTGGACCCCATCTATTCACGCTTCAGTATTCGCTGGTTTTGCTGTGAAATATAACTCCAGCTTATTCATGGAAAATCTGTCCATTCGCAGAGTTTTTCATAGCACGGATCTAAAATATTTGAAAGAAAATGCAGCTTGGAAAGCTGAAACAGCTAGACGCAGTGCTACTTGACATGCCATTAACTGAAAGCAGCCAATCCAGGACCTGCATTTATTTTCCTTGGCTCTGATTGGCAGTACCTCCAAGAACAGAAATATGGAAGACATTACCTTCTGTGGTAATGCTAAGATGGTATATATATATATATATATATATATAAATATAATCAAATTAAAGACACATGAAAATAATTTTTAAGCAGATAAGTGGGGAAAACAGTGTGCAGGGGAATCTGAGACCCTGACCTGATGAACTATTTGCTTTAAAACAGAGAACGTCAGGCTCAAACAGCTGAGCATGAGGAAGATGATGAGGGATCTTCATCTTGATTGGATGACGAGACCCTGAGAGCCAAGAACTTTCTGAAAGAGAATTGTAAAAACCTCTCACACAGAGCAGAGGACACCACAATGATTTGTAACTCACGGATTTACAACTGCATTAAAACCTGAGGTTTGTTGCTGTTTAAAGCTATGTTGGATTGAAAAGCAGTCTTAGCAGTCGTTACAGCCCGTTTGACAAGCAGTCACCTAATATTTCTAAAGACAGCTGAAGTTTGTCCTTTTTCCACTTTCCCTCAGACACCTGAGTGAGGGCGTGGTTTCATTCGACCAGGGCTAGGATAATGGTCTTCTGTGTTCCTGAATCTGAAACATCAGAGCGGGTTGGAACAGTTGAAAAGCTCCTCAGCACTTATTTCAGAGCACAGCAGCAGGTTCCAAAGAGCAGAGTGTTGAAACGTTGTGTAAAACAGCTCTGAGGTTGAAGGAATAATGACACGAACACTGCTGTTTTTCATGATGCCTGTTGTTGTGGTAGAAAATACCACAGGCAGCTGAGCCGATAAACAAGATTCACACGTTTCCAAATCATGTATGTCTAACCTAAAAGACAAGAATGTGGCTTTTTTCATGAGTGGATCCAGACAGATTACATAAGATGAAAAGGGTCAATAATGTTTGAGAACTCCTTGACTAAAGTTCCAGTTTCACAGCAGACATGATTAAAATTACCCACAAATAAAAGTCAATCATATTCAAGTAAAAGTCATGCCAGTAAATCAGTAAAATCTTTGACATAATCCTTATTGCTCTTTGGTGGATGAAGGTAGATGAGCGTACACAGCAGTTGTGGAGTAAAGTTCTCCTGCAGTCGTTGCTGCTCATAGTTGGAGTAAACATCAGATGGAATCAGCCAACAGTTAAAACTGGTTTTAAAATCAGAAAGTAATCTGTGAAGCTGTTGGAAAACCTTCTTCATATTGACTTTTAGCAGCTTTAGAGCCTCCATTTTAATATCGAGACAGTTTGATTTGGCCGTCAACAATAAGCCACCTGAGAGGGGAGGTGCCCATGGAATAAGATCACCTACTGCACATCAGCGCACTGGTCAGCATGCACTCACTAGAATTAAACTGTGAATTTAAATAAATCCATACGCGTACATCTTTTTCATTCAGATAAAAAACTGAGTTAAACGTAAGTGACTGAACTCACAGCACAGAAGAAACAATGAGCAAGTTTTAATGAAACAAGCCTGCTTATTTACTCTGTGTCCTAGATTTTTCCATGTAGGAGATAATCATAATCCTCTTACTGAGAACACATTTTTCTCTTCATGTCTGAGGTGTCTGCTGGGCAAAATATTATTGGGGGGGAGGTCTAATCAGGAGAAAAGAATCAGACAGCAGCTGGCTTTGATGCAGCACTTTGTTCACAGTGGAACAACAGACGAGGGTAGTAAAAATCTCGTGACAATAAGACAACAAGATATTATTGCTTGAGGTATTGTGAGATGGCAGCATATGGCAAATATCTGTGTGTTTATGTAATCAAAGTCAGTCACAGAGATATTAAACTGGAAAGCCCCTAAACGAAGGTACATGCACAGAGGTGAGCACTGCAGTAACCTTCTACGGTCTGTTTGTCTATTTCCATTTCAACACCCGAAGGCTCATGCTTTTATTTCAAACTTCATTAACGTATGTAATAAAACAAGCAATTTCACTTCCCTATTACACACATGGTACATTTTTAATTAAAAAAACTGACAAGTACAATTTTTTAAATTAGTGCCATTTATTTTCTATTAATCTGTATAAATATTACAGATGATAAATGCGATCAGGTCGAAACACTGTTTGCTTTGTAAAACATCAGCTAAGGAAAAAAAAATCTGATTTAATACAGCCGTGATTGTAACTATCATCCTATTTTCTTCCATTAAATTGCAATAATTATTATAGTTATTCCAAGTATTTCATTGTTTAAAGCTGAGCAGTGTCCCTTAAGTAATTTGTAAATAATTTGTGCTTTGAATTCAGATGTAACATGGTGTCCAGTAATAAGTGACGTACCATGTGACACAACTCAGACGGAGGTAAAGGTGAAGGCGCAGACACACTTCCCCCTTACGTCAGCGTGATGCTCTTCCTCTTCCTCATGTCTCTGGTCACCTGTGTCCTCCATGCTGTCCGGGACACGTTAGTGTCGCGTCTTCTCTGTCCACCTCACCACGTCCCAGGTCTTCTCCGTCTTCTTCCAGCTGCTTCTCTCCCAGCAGACCCTTCCTCCTTATGTCTCTAAGATTTAAAGCAACTTAACTTTGATTTCTTTTATTTATGATGGTTAAAACTGACTCATAATGATGGTCAAGATTGCTGTGTGTATAAATGTGTTTCCTGCTTCCGACTGTGTCGATCAGGCTGACTTGTACAGTCTGAAAATCAGAATTCCAGCCGCTTGTCCTTTCCTTATCATTCAGCTTTCATTCCGCCAGCTCTGTTCTGCTCCCGCTCACTGTTTGTGTTCATATGCGACAGACATTACAAACTCTGGGAAGGACGCCGCCATGTTATGCTGTGCAGTCCCACATTTAGAGATTTCTTCCCCCAAATGTGTCTCTATATATTTAAAGCTTCAAACTAGGATGGCAGCTGGGGTGGCAGGGCTTTCTTTTAGGGAACCAGTTGCCAGCCCCCTGAATGTTAAGCCAGTACATCCTCCAAAACTATTTATAGTTGCTCATTCTACAGAGAGAAAGATTATTCCCCAGTGGAAAGCATCAAGGCCACTGCCAATCTTTCCACGAGTGCTTGTCTCAGCAAAATGGCCGCAGAGTCGGACTGAAAGTTGAAAGAAATAGCAAAGAAAACCCTTTCTGAGACTTCCCACTTAGCATGTTAAACATGGTAAGTTCAAGACTGAATAGTGAGGGAAAGAGCAACCAGAAAGGAGAAAGCCCCTTATCTCTGCTGCATCTGAATGAAGACAGCTAACACTGTCCTTTAGTCGGAGGAGACCAAAAAACAAAATGCCATAATTCACAGCAACATGTTAAAAAAAAAAAAAAAAAAAAAAAAACACCAAACACAGACATGCTTTTTAAACCTGTATGAAAGAATCAAGGCAACACTCTGGGTTTGTTTTTGATGAGGGAATAACGTTATAACATGATGTGAAGCTCAAAGAAGTCGGTTTCACTTAATACTGCCCCTTTGGTTTGACATCTGTTCACCAGAAATATTGTGGTGTGAAATATGAGGCCACCTGCTTGACGGATGAAGCTTCAGGGTCATCATAGGACAATGATCCCAAATACAGCAGCTAATCTACGTCAGCACAGCCAGAAAAGAAAAGAATCAATGTGCTGTGATGGTTTAGTCAAAGTCCAGACTTTATGATTGAAATGTTCTGATGGCAGCTGTGCAGAAATGAAAAACCACAACCCTAAAACTGAAATTACACTGAAAAGAGTGAGCCAGAGACCAAAGATTCCCCATGAAATGCTGGGGTGTGTTGAGCTTTTTGCCCCAACTGCAATCAGTAGTCATGGAAACGTTCTTTTGCCCATAACTGTATATGCATGTGTGAAAATGAAGCCATCAAAGTTCAGTGTTTGAAAAGCCTGGAGGAATTTGGATACAGTAGTAGTGAAGGAGAGATTAACTGTAAATACCCAACCTCCAGAACTGCCCCTGGCAGCTGGAGCAGCAGCTGGAAACTAGGAAACAAAAATCCCGTCATGTTTGGAGGAGAAGGTTAAAGGAACGTCATAACAGCCTTTAAATAAGCCATCGCTGAAAAGCTTCAGACCATTTCCACCTTTTCAACCGGAGCACTTTTTTCAGAAACCGCCTCGAACCGAGCCCCCAACAGGCACACGCTCCTTCTGCCTTCTCCAGCTCACAGTCCCTCCGGCTGCCTTTGATTGTTACTTCAAATCTTTCACCTCTCAAAAAGTGCTTGTGAAATCAGCTAAACTGTGAGCAGAGTGACTGGGTGGGTTGCCCCCACCCACACACACACACACACACACACACACACACACACACACACACACACTTTCTGCACCTCTTCCACCTCTCCTTCACTCAAGTGTTTCCATTCATTATGTGCATGACATTCTTTGTCTGAAGGACACTGGCGTTCAGCCAGGAGTCTCCGCTGAGCCAGTCCAGGCGTTTAATTGAAACCATAAAAGAACTTTCTGTTGGCACAAAAGCCCTCATGTGGGCTTTGTTGCAATTAGATGGACCAGAAAGGCCAGCGAACCTGATGAAAAGGGATTAGCAGGAATGTGTTGCCTGGATATTATGTGAAGTGTGCTGTGGCGGCCTTCAGAAGAATCAGTAAAGGCCTGACCTGTCCGCCACTGGTCAGGGCAAAGGACAAACCGATGACTAATGGAGTGAGTGGGGAAAGGCTCAGCTTAAAACCCAGCTTCACTACAAGATGTGTAGAACGCTGTGCACGCTCCTAATCAGCTGCTCGAGCCTGCAGCTCCCACCTACAGCCCAACAAAGCACTCTGTAACAGTTGGGGGCAAGCTCATGATGGGAGGGGGCCCACTGTGATGGTTTAACCAACAAAGCTGCAGAGAGGCTGCAGTGCAGGAGGTGTGCCTCGAGTCCACACAGAACCACTAAGGTACATATGGTGCTTCTTCATGCCTTATGAAGAAGGAGATCAAGCTGGTTTGATAGATACATATATAAAATTATACATGATTGAAAACATTTTTTAAAATAAAAACTGAAAAGTGTGGTGTGCAAAAGTATTCAGCCCCCTTTTCTCTGAGTGCAATCAACTACCTTCAGAAGTTACCTGATGGTTGCTAATGACTAAACAGAGTCCACCTGTGTGTGATCTGATCTCAGTCCAAATCCAGATGCTCTGTGACGCCTCAGAGGCTGGTTAGGAGAATACTGAGGAGCAAACAGCATCATGAAGTCCAAGGAACACAGCAGACAGCTCAGGGAGAAAGTTGTGGAGAAGTTTAAAGCAGGCTGAGGCTATGAAAAGATTTCCCAAGCTTTGAGCATCTCACGGAGCGCTGTTCAATCCATCATCTGGAAATGGAAAGAGTCTGGCACCACTGTAAACCTACTAAGACGAGGCCGTCCACCTTAACCTCCAGGCAGAACAAGGAGAGCGCTGATCAGAGATGCAGCCAAGAGGCCCACGGTGACTCTGGACCAAACGCAGAGATCCACAGCTCAGGTGGGGGAATCTGTCCACAGGACAACTATGAGTCGTGCACAAATGTGGTCTTTGTGGAAGAGACCAAAATGGAACTTTTGGCCAAAATGCAAAACGTTATGTGTGGTGGAGAACTAACACTGCACATCACTCTGAACACACCATCCCCACTGTCAAACATGGTGGTGGCAGCATCATGCTCTGGGGGTGCTTCTGTTCAGCAGGGACAGGGAAGATGGATGGAGCCAAATCCAGGGCAATCTGGGAAGAAAACCTGTTGGAGTCTGCAAGACTTGAGACTGGGGCGGAGGTGGGGGAATCTGTCCACAGGACAACTATGAGTCGTGCACAAATGTGGTCTTTGTGGAAGAGTGGCAAGAAGAAAGCCATTGTTAAAAGAAAACCAGAAGAAGTCCCGTTTGCAGTTTGCCAGAAGCCATGCTGGGGACACAGCGAACATCTGGAAGAAGGTGCTTTGGTCAGATGAGACCAAAATGGAACAAAATGCAAAACTCTGTGTGGTGGAGAACTAACACTGCACATCACTCTAGGCAAGATCAGAAAACTGCTGTTCACAAACGCTCTCCATCTAATCTGACTGAGCTTGAGCTGTTTTGCAAAGAAGAACGGGCAAAAATTCCAGTCACCAGATGAGCAAAGCTGGTGGAGACAGACCCTAGAAGACCTGCAGCTGCAATAACAGCAAAAGATGCTTCTACAAAGTATTGACTCAGGGGGGCTGAATACTTTTGCACACAGCGCTTTTCATTTTTTATTTGTAAAAGATGTTTTGAATCATGTATAATTTTCTTTCTACTTCACAATTGTATAATACTTTGTGTTGGTCTTTCACATTAAATTCCAATAAAATATATTTATGTTTGTGGTTGTAATGTGACAAAATATGGAAAAGTTCAAGGGGTATGAATACTTTTGCAAGCCACTGTATTTGTAAAATCAGAGGGATGTTGCCATATTGTGATTGGAAGGGACCAGATCCTACCACCCAGGGATCCAGGGTTACAGTTTTACTAAATCTTCTCTTGCTGCAAACCTACTTTCCCTGACATGATTTGAGTTTTCACACTCAGCAGGGCTGCTTCAAGGTGGATTAGGGCTTGCTGCTGTGAGACCAAAGTTATTCTCAGCTTCATCATAACCCTGTCCTCAATTCCAAAGCACTTTATAAATAGACGAGCAAATAGAGCACCACTGCATGTATGGACTGGGCCTTTTGTTTCACAGAGCAACTCTGCAGGGTTTTTTAGCGGTGGGTTTTGTAAAAGATGAACAGCTGCAGTGCTGAGGTCACCGAGTTTAAAATGATTTTCAATCTCTCCAAGATTCAAAATGACATATTTATACGACTCTGTTGCTGTTTAAATGATTTAGCATGTTTTTCTCTTTTCTTTAGGTTAAACGGTGGTGGTGTGAGACGTGTTTCACTTCAGAACATCAACCTGTTTAATATGAAAGCAGAACTCCTGTGTGCAAACTGCCCCCCAGTGGAGAGACTGTGAACGACAAGGAGACTGGTCGCAGAATTTCTTGATGTTCCAACCCAGTTACTGCTGCAGCTATTTGTATGAAGTTAATCCTGGACAGAACAATGCTGCAGAGGGAAGGTGGGTTCTACTGTTACAGAAACACAGAGAAACACGTGGTTCTGCAGGTGTCTTGTCTGTTTCTATCCCAGGAGATAAGCTCTCGTCACGCTGCCTCTGCACCATCTCTCAGCGCCGTGGTGAGTGCTTGTGTTTGGGTGGGGAGGGTCAGCTGGTGTTGTGAATCAGGCCGCTGAGGTGTCAGGAACGGCTTCTTCACAACACCAGGGTTCCTCCCAGCCATTTCCTGCTGGAATACATGACTGAGCTGCAAGACAGCATGGCTGAAATAAGCCCTGAAGTAATTCCCACAGTTTGGAATAAAAATGCATTCTTCAGTCTGCTATAATCATGCATTACGGTCTGGGTGTCCATGAGTTTGATTCTAACATTTCTGTTGTTATTGGAATGTTATTGAAAACTATTTAACCAATATGAATTATAAACTGAATTTGACTCCATTGTTTGATAAGTAAGATTAGTAGGATCTTTGTAGTAGATGCAGTAGGAGTGACAGAGGAGTTCAAGGTGGAAGTGGGACTTCACCAAGGACCGGCTCTGAGCCCCTTCTTGTTTGCTGTGGTGATAGACAGCTTGACAGATGAGGTTAGACAGGAATCTCCATGGACTATGATGTTTGCAGATGACATTGTGATCTGTGGTGAAAGCAGAGAACAGATGGAGGAAAATCTTGAGAGATGGAGGTCTGCCCAGAAAAGGAGAGGAATGAAGGTTAGCCGTAGCAAGACAGAATACATGTGTGTGAATGAGAGGGACCCAAGTGGACACATGAGGTTACAGGGAACGGAGATAAAGAAGGTGAAGGATTTTAGGTACTTAGGGTCAACAGTCCAGAGCAACGGCGAGTGTTGAAAAGAAGTGAAGAAACGTGTCCAAGCAGGTTGGAACAGGTGGAGAAAAGCATCAGGTGTGATGTATGATAAAAAAAAGTATGAGCAAAAATGAAAAGAAAGATGTACAAGATGGTGGTGAGACCAGCAATGTTGTTTGGTTTAGAGACAGTGGCAATGACGAAGAGACAGGAGGAAGAGCTGGAGGCAGCAGAGATGAAAATGCTGAGGTTCTCTTTGGGAGTGACATGGATGGATAAGATCAGGAATGAGAACACCAGAGGAACAGCTCATGTCAGACTGTTTCTCTGAGAAACAGTCAGAGAAGCCAGACTGAGATGGTTGGGGCATGTGCAGAGGGATAGTGAGTACATTGGCAGAAGGATGCTGGGAATGGAACTGGATGCTGAATGGAGGCCTAGAGGAAGACCAAAGAGGAGCTTTATGGACGGAGTTCTCTTAACCAACCCCGGGGGCGTCGCAGAGCAGCTGGATTTGGACTGAGATTAGATCACACACAGGTGGACTCTGTTAGTCATTAGCAACCATCAGGCAACTTCTGAAGGCAATTGGTTGCACTCAGAGAAATGGGGTTGAATACTTTTGCACACTGCACTTTTCAGTTTTTTATTTGTAAAAAAGGTTTTCAGTCATGTATAATTTGCTTTCTGCTTCACTATAGTATTCCACTTTGTGTTGGTCATTCACATAGAATTCCAGTGAAATATATTGGTGTTTGTGGTTGTAATGTGACAAAATATGGAAAAGTTCAAGGGGTATCAATACTTTTGCAAGCCACTGTAAATGTTTACATTTTTTAAAATATATTTTCAAAAATATCTGATATCTTTTAATTATGAAAGAAAAATGTATTTCAATTAGTTTTAGAACACATGTAACATAAAATGTGTTTTATTTAGCAGAAACAGACTGGACCCAAGGTCCACATGGGGAAAAAAATCCACTTCAGTTCTAATAAATGACAGTAAACAATGTGGCTTTTGACAACAACATTACACTATCTTTTTCAATTAGTGTTTCTCAGTCGCTTTGGTGCACTTCTCAGAACAGAACTGAAATTCTCAAAACTGCTTGTTCAATCTTCAAATCACTGTGTCACTTGTGCACATCAAAAAAGCAATTTTTGATACCTTTGAGCAAGTTGCAAATGCTTTTGCACATAATCATGCAAGTGATTATGTGCAATTCTCTGCTTCTTCCTATGTTTGCAATTGCTTTTGTCCTCCACAACATTGAAGCATAGGCTCATCAGGTAACGCTTTACAACATGGTTCACAGAATCTGATGAACTACTGGAGAACTATTAGGGGAACAATTAGGGAACACCTTTGGAACCAATCATGTACTAATGGGTAGTTAACCAGTACTTACTGGGGAACACACAACCCATCCTTATTAGGGGACTACTGGTTAGTTACCTGGGAAACAAAAAGGAACTAATCAGGAACTAATTGGTAGTTAATGGGAAACCAAATAGGAACAAATCAGGATCTAATGGTTAGTTAACCAGAACTTACTTGGGAACACATAGCCAAGCTTTATTGACCAGTACTTACTGGGGAACACACAGCCATGCAATTACTAGTGGACCACTGGTTTGGTACTACAGAAAGAAAGGAGAAATTCTCCATGAGTTCAGAATAAACCCTACACCTATGAAGTCACAGCATTGTCAAAAACCTGTTTCCTAGTGATTACTGGTTTTACTGGATTCTCTCTTTTGTAAACCAATTGATGAAAGACATTTGCAATTTTTTTTTTTTTTTTTTTGCACTGCTGTTACCTTAACTATGTCTGACTATCACTAACTGAGTACTAAATCATTGCCCAGCTATTAATTTGTTGACTACTGTAGTACCATACCAAGTACTTACTAAGGAGCCAGTCGTTACTTAATCAGGAACATATGCCTTAACTATGTAAAAAAAATAGATTGATTTAGATCAATATATTTGAACTAATTATCATACATTTTATATATATATATAGAATGCATGCTAAATACAAAATCATTTATGTAAATCTGTCATATTTTTAAAATGATATTGAATAATGCATCACATTAGCTAGCTCACATTAACTGAATGAGGTTTATTTGAAAAGCAGCAGCTGAAGGGACATTGAACTGACCAACAAACAGAAAGACAGGCATGTCCCCATGGTTGTATGTAATGTGCACAATGGCTAACAGTTAGCTGGTAGGGATCTGTCATATCATCATTAGTTCCAAGCTAAAAAAAAAAATATATTTTCTAAACATGCCATATTTTTATGTGATCCAATAGATGGAAAGCACAAAAACTACATATGAACAAAAATATTTTTAAAATTAAACCAGAAGGACAACTGTCCTTAGTTGTAGTACAAAAACAATCTTCAGTGCAACAAACACAGAACAATCCATCAGAGTTAAAAACAGGACAGCCACACCTGGGTGTTGCTGAAAAACTGAATCTGTAAAAGATAATTAAAGACATCCACAATGTTAGCCTCTGATTGTTGCAAGAGGAAAGATGAGCAATCCCAATACTGGTGTTACAACCCTTGCAGGATCCTTGTGATTAAACTGGGCATTTACCTTGAACATGTTGCACTAATTACTAACTTGTCACATCTGTGCACCTGGTAAAGCCTTCAGTTATTTAAACCATGACTGCAAACTAACTTCTCTCTGCCCTCCTCCACAGGTAGACTGTTGCCTTTTGCTTTCTAGGTTATTTTTGATTGAACTTTACAACACCTTCACATTCATCATTCACTCATGTACACCTGGCAGTACTGATTTGACTGACTTTCACACTCCATATTAGAAACAACTCGGGTTGTTTTGAATAAATATCCATGTTAGAGAATTCCTATGCATGGTGTGGTATGTCTCCCTTTTAGCTGTGGCCTTTGAACCAGGTCATAACAACTGGTAAGATTTTTCTTGGATGCCTAGTACTTGCTCCTCAGTAGGTTACCAATAATTATGAGTCTGAAATCAAAGTTTACTTCTAAATGAACCAAGGAAGAAGTTAGGAAGGTTCTCCAATTAGCTTTTAGAGTGAGGAAGCTTTACTACTGTATGTACTTCACTTTCCAGGAAGCACTGAGGTCAGTGTACTTTGATGTAGCCAAGCCTCTGCCTATAGAAGGTGAACTGGTGCTGGGATTATTTGGTCACCTTCTGTCAGATAAATTAACTCATTTATGAATTGCACATAACCTTTAAGGTAAAATACAAAAAAGTCATTTCAAAGGTGTAACATCTGTTTTATCTTTTTAAAAAATGCTTTTTCCAAGATTTTACCCCAAAAGTTAAATACATTGCCTTTAGCTTAATGATTTACATAAGTTTTACAGTCTTTCCCCCATGAAATAACACACATTTCCACAATTTAATGTTAATTTAATCACTATCAACTTATTTAAATGACAAAGTTTGCTTGACACAAATTCTCTGCTTAATTGAATAATTGTAAAATGTAAAAAATTCATTATAAATAACTTAAAATGTGCAAACTAAAATAAAACAAAAAACAAACAAACAAAAAACATCTTAACCCTTAGGTGGGTTACATGTGATTTCTAGTCTCCAACAATGGCCAGGCACTCCAAATTGTAAAAACTGAAGACAAATGGCAATAAAAACAAAACAAAACAAGCTCTCTGTGATCCTACCTGAAATAGGGTCTTCAAAACCACTAATAGTGATGGAATTTGTTTGCACAGCAACGTACTGTATTTTTAAAATATATGAAACAATATATAGCAATAGGCTGTCCATCCACATATTAAATATTTTAAGATAAATGGCAAAGTTTCTCATATACTGAAATGTGATTCCTAATGTATTGCAATACAAATGCAAGTATATTGCACTATATCTTTGTTTTGTAAAGGAGAACCAACATGGAGAATTTCTCCTCTGTTTCTGTGGTAACAAACCATAGTCTCCTAGTAAGACTTGGCTGTGTGTTCCCCAGTAAGTATTGGTTAACTAACCATTAGCTCCTGATTTGTTCCTTTTTGGTTTTCTGAGTAACTAACCAGTAGACCCCTAGTAAGGCTGGGCTGTGTGTTCCCCAGGAAGTAATGGTTAACTACCCATTAGTACACGATTAGTTCCAAAGCTGTTCCCTAGTAGTTACCCTAGTAGTTCCCTAGACGTTACCCTAGTAATTCCAGAGTAGTTACCCTAGTTTTTCCCTTAAGGTTCCCTAGTAATTCCCTAATAATAACCCTACTAGTTACTCCAGTAGTTTCCTTGGAGTTAATCAGATTTTATGTACCGTATTGTAAAGTGTCACCATTCATCGTATAAGTCTTAAACTGCAAAATGCTTGAACAGGTTGTCATAATATGTCAAGCATATTTCTATACATTTCCATTAGACTGTTTTCTAAATCTGTTCTGAACTGATCAATTGCTCCCAGGTGAATCCTGAGTTTCTCCAGCGTAGGTAAATGTATGAAGCATTAGATCAACCAATGATCAATGAGTTCTCTGAAATAGCTCAAAGGTGCCATGAACAATCAACTGACAAGAACATAGCATACATAGCTGGAACACAACACAATATTACATTTCTGACAATAGAAGGACAAAGGATTTGGACAGGATCAAAAGCCAAAGAGAAGATGAAGAGGAAAGGAGTGAGAGTGTGGTGGAGGGGTTAGGAGGCAAAACAGAGGAAGAGTCAGGAGAGGCTGAGGACATATGCCAGTTTCCATCACTCCGACATCGTCATGCAAAGGTTTTCGGCCCTCAACAGGATGCTGATGGACACAGGAGCAGTCCAAGTCTATTTGGCGCCCTGGACGAACAACATTCAGATCCCAAGCCCCGCACTAACCCCCACCCCCGAGGTTTTTCAATCAACCGTATCACATTAAAATTTCCACAGAAGATTTCTTTTAATACCCATTTTGAAAAACGTGGAAGTGTACTGCAGCACAGGTTTGTGGGGTGTTTAACTGAAGCAGAGTGTAGGTGGTGTGGTCGCTTTCACAGTATCAAAAGCATAAGGAATATATATATATATATATATATATATATATATATATATATATATATATATATATATATATATATATATATATATAAAACAATTTTGGTAAATATTGGTTATCAGCCCAAATTTTCATTTCAGTACAACCCTATTTGGCTATAAAACCGTTGCTGAGAAGCAGCCTAATACAACAGAGTGAATACAGCAGGCTAACATAGAATTTAAATCTTCAAAACTGCAATATTTTCTGCTGAAAACCAAATATGTCATCTTAAGCAACTAAACGTAAACAGTTAGCATCTTACATTACTAATTATTTGCAAGCCTACCTTGTTGTGGCCCAACAGATAAGAACATGAGGAGATGTAGGAAGACTGCACTGTATTTCCTACAGCACTGCATGTACAGTTTTCCTTAAGGAGATTGTCTTGTGTTTCCTTTTCTCTTTTTTTTCCTTGGTGCTCTCCAGTCCTTTCCTTTCTGTATCACAATATCTTCTGTCAAATTACAGTAAAATGTAAATGTGACTCTTGTCCAGTCTCTTGCTATTGATCTTCCACAATTACAATTTACAACACTTGTCATCAAAACTTTAGCCATAGTTTACAACAGAGCATCCCTTCAGAGTACACTGCTATATTGACAGCATGACTAATGCACTTAGTGTTTTGCAAATGTCGAAAATGATTCGAGAATTGCACCAAAGCGACAAATAAAAACTGTAAAATGTATACACCGTTTTGTATTCATTTTATTTTTACCACATGAGACAAACACAGCGTATTACAGTACTACATGATAATGGAACATAACTAGCACCAAATATACACAGGGAGGGACTGAAATAGCCTGAAGAAACATAACATATTCTAAGATAGATAGATAGATAGATAGATCATGTCTTCTTTTAATGATCACACACTGGTCTTGTTAATCTGGGCGACTTCATTCAGGTACGCGATGAATAACTTGGTTCCTTCGATGTAGTTATACCTAAGAGAGAAAATAAAAATGAAGCTCTGGTTTTAAATGGGCACAACCTAAATCCTCTGAGAGCTAGAGTCCTTCAAATGTACATAGTGTAACTATCAGCCACTTCGAAAGACTTCATGTCGAAAGATCAAGCAATCACATTGGCTGTCGGTTTTCTCCAAACTTAATTCCATTTTCAGGCTGAATTTCAGGCTGAAAAAACCAAATGTTTACAATGGTTTACAAAGGTTTACTTTCCATTGTCAGAGAGCATCTTAAATTGCAATATCAAATTTTAAACTGAAAATTATAATTTTTTCTGGCAAATTTACGACTTTTTGACATCAGACAAACTTTCCTGTAAATATGTGAAATTAATGTAGAAATTTCAAAAAGTTTTTTGACAGAAACTTACTCCTCTGTGGCCACATTATTATTTTTGTCTGTGATCTACAGTGCTGCTAAAACGATGTCATACTTCACAGATGTTTGACTGTCTGCTAAAAGTTCCTCTGCACATTTAAGGTATTCTGAAGAAAAGCAGCTTCACACTCAGAATCTTAACATTCTGTTACAGAGCCTCGCAATGATTATAGGATGCATCTAATTAAAAGGAAATAAAGTGCTTAACCTTCATCACCCCTGTTCCATCTTAAAAGGGATTCCAGTTCAGGTGGCTTTCATAAAAACACAACAGCAGCTCGGAATGTTTGGAAAGGTTCATCATTTTTAATAAGACATTTCATCTTTGCAAGATGAAAAGCCAAAGTTTTCCATTTAGGCTCTCACGGTATCCTGCTTGTAGAAAGGGTCACCTGTAATATACAGTGGTGTAAAATACCTGCTTTAACAGCTGATAAATTAATTTATAGCTTTAATGTGACATTTATCTGTTTCTGTATTTAATCTTTTTGAGTTTACACCTGTCATCAATTATACTGATTCTCATTAAAATGAAATAAAGTTTAGCTGTCTCAGAAATTCTATGGCACAAGTCATTAATAATTAAAAAAAAATACTGTGTGTGCAAAAGTATTCAGCCCCCCTGAGTCAATACTTTGTAGAAGCATCTTTTGCTGTTATTGCAGCTGCAAGTCTTCTAGGGTTTCTCTCCACCAGCTTTGCTCATCTGGTGACTGGAATTTTTGCCCATCCTTCTTTGCAAAACAGCTCAAGCTCAGTCAGATTAGATGGAGAGCGTCTGTTTTCAGATCTCGCCACAGATTCTCGATTGGGTTTAGGTCTGGACTTTGACTGGACCTTTCTAACACATGAATATGTTTTGTTTTAAACCGTTCCATTGTAGCCCTGGCTTTATGTTTAAGGTGGTCGTCCTGCTGGAAGGTGAAGCTCCGCCCCAGTCTCAAGTCTTGCAGACTCCAACAGGTTTTCTTCCCAGATTGCCCTGGATTTGGCTCCATCCATCTTCCTTGTCCCTGCTGAACAGAAGCACCCCCAGAGCATGGTGCTGCCACCACCATGTTTGACAGTGGGGATGGTGTGTTCAGAGTGATGTGCAGTGTTAGTTCTCCACCACACATAACGTTTTGCATTTTGGCCAAAAGTTCCATTTTGGTCTCTTCCACAAAGACCACATTTGTGCACGACTCATAGTTGTCCTGTGGACAGATTCCCCAACCTGAGCTGTGGATCTCTGCGTTTGGTCCAGAGTCACCACGGGCCTCTTGGCTGCATCTCTGATCAGTGCTCTCCTTGTTCGGCCTGGACGTTAAGGTGGACGGCCTCGTCTTGGTAGGTTTACAGTGGTGCCAGACTCTTTCCATTTCCAGATGATGGATTGAACAGCGCTCCGTGAGATGCTCAAAGCTTGGGAAATCTTTTCATAGCCTCAGCCTGCTTTAAACTTCTCCACAACTTTCTCCCTGAGCTGTCTGCTGTGTTCCTTGGACTTCATGATGCTGTTTGCTCCTCAGTATTCTCCTAACCAGCCTCTGAGGCGTCACAGAACACCACACTTTTCAGTTTTTATTTGTAAAAAATGTTTTGAATCACATATAATTTTCTTTCTACTTCCCTATTGTGTACCACTTTGTGTTGGTCATTCACATAGAATTCCAGGGAAATATTTGTGGATGTAATGTGACAAAATATGGAAAAGTTCAAGGGGGATGAATACTTTTGCAAGCCATTGTATTTAGGTGAAGCAGGCTGCCATGAGCAGCAGGAACTTCCAGCCAGGACCAGATACAGTCTACATGTGATAACAATCTGCTTTATTCTCCATGAGTCCAGATAAAACAGTGGGACAGAAGCATTTTCTTTCAAAGAAAACAACCAGTTTTGACTAAAATCTCCCAAAAAACAAAATGAGAAAATGTGCTATGATCAGAAGGAATCAAACTGGAACCTTTTGGTCAAAATGACCTAATTAGGACAAAACCAACACTGAGCTTTGTCAAAGGAACACCATACCCACAGTGAGACACGGTGGTGGCAGCAACATGCTCTGGGGTTGGTTTTCATCAAATGAAACTGGGATTTTTGTGAAGGTGGATGAAGTTCGGGATGGTTTCAAATACCAGTCAGGATGGCATCAGCTCCAGACTCCTGAGGTGCTGCGCAGATCAACTGTGTGGCATCATGGGATACATGTTCAACCTGAGCCTGAAGCCGGGGAAAGTACCACAACTGTGGAAGACCTTCTGTGTACCGGTGCCACAGATCAAGCATCGAAAGGACCTCAGCAGCTACAGACTGATACACCTGATATTGCATCTGATGAAGACCCTTGAGAGGGTGGTCCTCAAACATCTACGCCCCCTGGTGGTGCTTCATTGGATGTGCTGCAGTTCGCCTACCAGCCTGGCATCGGAGTGGATGACACCATCAATAGAACAGAATAGGTGGATCAGAGCTCCTGCACTGAGCTCTGACCTACCTGAGGAAACCCGGAAGTTCTGTGAGGATCATGTTCTTTGATTTCTCCAGTGCTTTCAACACCATCCAGCCAGGACTTCTGAGGGACAAGCTGGAGCTGTCAGGAATGGACCCCCAACATGTCCCAGTGGAAACTGGACTACCTCACTGGCCGCCCACAGTATGTGAGGACACAGGGCTGTGTCTCTGACAGGCTGGTCTGTACTACAGGGGTCCCTCAGGGAACCGTGCTGGCACCATTCCTCTTCACCTTCTACACTGCAGACTTCTCCATCAACTCCCCATGTTGCCATCTTCAGGAGTTCTCTGATGACTCTGCCATAGTTGGCCTCATCACAGGTGAGGACGACCGGTACCGACTGGTGCTAGAGGAACCACCTCCTGATCATTGCTGCTAAAACCAAGGAGCTGGTGATGGATTTCCACAGGTGCACCCCATGCATGAAGCTGTTGTTGAATTGGAGAGCTCCTTCAGTGACAGACTGGTGTATCCTCAGTGCACAAAGAAGTATTATCGTAGATCCTTCCTCCCACCAGCTGTTAGACTCTATAACTATCACTGCTCCCAACTAAGTCAATAGCAAATCCTTGCTGGTATTTGCACGGTTTTTCTAATTAAAAAAAAAAACATTTCTGCTGTTTTCGCACATCTTTGTTGTTTGCACAGTTTTAATGTCATTTATTATAAATAGTCTTTTTAATGCACTAACACACATGCATATTTTGCACATCTACATTTATCGTACTCAGTTGCACATTCTTTTTGGATTGGAGTATGCTGTTTTAAATAACAGCACAGCCATAATTTTGCCCTTACTGTACACTGTTATTTTTCAATATGTTTGTTATATATTTTATATTTTATATATTCTTTTATTTTTAAATGCTACATGCTTCGTTTACTTGTCACTTTGCTGCTGTTACATCGGAATTTCCAAACTGTGGGACAATAAAGGGTATTTCTATTCTCTTCTGTTCTTCATCCAGAAACCTCATGTGTCTGTTAGAAACCTTAAGATGAAGATGGAATTTTATTTTCAGCTTCATAGTGAGTCTGTGCATGCATCAACATAAAAATTACTTAATAGGAGGAAACCTAAACTTTTAGAACCAGCCAACTCAAAGATTAAACTAAGTCTGAAGAAAATTTGTGGAGTCACATGACAAGGTCTGTGGACCAGAGATGTCCTCGCAATCTCAAACTGTACAAAGCTAATATTATACTCCCAGTTCCCTACTGTGCTGTTGGGCAAAAAAGACCAAAACTGAAAAAGAGTCAAGCTTATCCTGTGAAAAAAGAGGAATTTAAGTTAGTTGTTAGAAATTAAGTGATGTAAAACCTGCTCATCTTTTCGTTCTGGGAGTGCATTCCATCATCAAAGCCTCCGATGGGCATCATGATGATGCTTTTCCCTGTCACATCCTGGAAGGTACTGGCAATGGGGATGGTCCCCCCTTCACGGATTAGATCAGGATCCATTTTGAAAACTGAAAAAAGCAAACATGTATAACTCAAATACAAAAACTCTTTCTCTACTGTATGTTCTTCATTACTGGAAAAAAAAACATAGCATTTTCAGAAGCTCTAAATACTTTAACAATTTCACAAATAAATAAATCATCCTTCTTTGGGTTAACAAGCTTCTGTAAAGCCAAACAGTTCAGCTAGAAGAGAAGTAAAGCAACACATACAGAAGCTGACAGCAACACAGATAAAAACAATACACCAATGAATGCACATACATGAAAACAAAATAAAGAAACCTTATTGGAAAAGCTGGTTCAAGAGCACAAATGAATTATTTGATCCTGTTTGTAAGAATGATTAAAGTTGAAATATTTACTTTCTAACAAAAACAGTCGACCAGCAGTGTTCGAACTTGTAGTGCAGCATATTACTGTAAAAAATATTTCAATTGTGGATATAAGCATGAAAATTAGCTTGTTCACCAGTCAGGTCATATATTTTTCATATTTCCCATTAGCCACTTGAATTTCAGGATGATCACCAGTTTTCAAGTTTTTGAGTCTTTTAAAACAATTTTTGCTATAACATATTACCCATTTTCATGACTTGGATAAACTTTGTCACATCATATGTTCTCAACATTGGTCATCCTATTCATACAACTTTAAAGTAAAATCAGAAACTGAGAACTTTGCTGTTTGCGAGTCTGACACCAGTCATCAAGTGGAGGAGATGTAGATGTGTGACAGACTGAGTGACAGTCGTGTTAATGGTTAGCGTTAGCTTTCACAAGTTTTTTTTTATGTGTTTAGCAGTTTAGCGTTAGTGGAGCTAAAATTCTTGCTTTGTGACTTAATGGTTAGTGAACCTAACTGTTTGATTTGCTGTGCTGACCACTGGCAATAACCACTGCAGATGTCAGCGCAAACATAATCTCCATTACAACCGTGGGGGCCATTTTAAAAAATGTCCACCAGTGAAAGGAAACACCAGATCAAGAAAATATATATGATCTAGAAAAATGGCCACCATCTTGAATTTTTCTTTTTTTTTTCTTTTTTTTTTTTTTTTGTCAAAAAAGCAAGTCCCTGGGAACATTGAAATTATCTCCTGCACTATTGGACATAGTATGGTCCATATTCAGAACGGAGGATTTGCACAAGAGAAAAAAAAAAACAAAAAAAACAAACACAACTAATTTAGCACAAACACCAGAGGGTGGTGGCTTAATAAATGGAAAAACAGTGTTACAGGCAAAACCAAGACTGATGACCATGAGAAGACATCCTTTTTACAGCATGATGGATGATGACACTACAAAGTGTTGGTGTTTTCAAAATGTGAAAACCAACAATCCAAGAATTAATTTCTTGACAAAATGTAATGATCTAAAGATATCTGGACCAATTATGTGTAAGTTTGGTGTTATGATGCTTCATTAGAAACTGCTTACCTCTGTCATTATAAGTCATCTGGATCCAGCCCCTCGTGAGCTGAAGTAGTTTTCTTACCTCTCTTGATCGCTGCCTTTCCAGCCTCATAGAGAGGGTGTTTAGTATCAGCCAGCCAGGGCTTGGCCCCAATCACCATTGTAACTTTAAGCTTGTTAGGACTCTTCCTCTTGGAAAACACAGAGTGAAGGTAGTCTGTCACCTAAAGCACAAAAAGTAGACTTTAGTAAAGCAAAACACTACAAAAATCAACACTCTAAAGCACTCATATATGTCACCTGTTTGTTGACCATCGCTGGGTCCATGTCGGGGACTTGTCTTATTGAGAATTTAGCAGTAACTTTAGCAGGGATGACAGTCTTTGTGCCAGAATCAGAGAAGGCCCCCTCAATACCATGGATGGAAACAGTGGGGTACCGCCACCTATGGGCCAACAAGTCCACCTTTGGAATGGCAAAACAGAGATATCCACTAATTAAGTTGGGACAGAGCTCACTATATTTTTTCAGGCTTGATTTTTTACTACCTTGTTGTTGTACATGAGGTGGTTGATACCAGTCTTGTTCTTGTAATTGTCCATGTCAAACTCAATATCCTGATACATTTTCCATTCTTCATCTGATAAGGGAGCCACTGCTTCCCGGATTCCTGGAATCAGAATCTTTCCGCTGGGGCTGATCAGTGTGTCTGACAAAAAAAGTTACCATACAGCAACTCAGAGGTTTTTTTTCTTCATGTCTTCATTGAATGTTTCACTCAGAACCAAACACAGTGCTGTCCAAGCTATCCAAACCAGCCAAAGGAATTACCCCTACCCCTAAAGACTGGTTCTTCCACCCTTGACAACAATCAAGTGTTTATGATAACCGGCAAAGGATATTTAACATCCCTGTAGAGAAATTTTGACCCACTCTTGTTTGCCACATGTCACATTGCATTTTTTTTTCTCCAACATTTGCTTAAAGCTTGCTACAGAATTTCACTCAGATTTAATTCCAGCATTTGACTATGTCATCCCAAAACTTACATTTTGATTTCATCCCAGACCATCACACTACCAACACCATGTGTCAAACATGGTATTGGTGTGATGTTCTTTTTCTACATTGCTGTGTTAGTTTCAAAGCAGATGTAATGGGACACATAGCTTACATAGCTATGTAAGCTATGTAAGCTCAAGTGCCCTTTCCTCTCATCAGTCCACAGAATATTTTTCCAAAAGTCTTGAGGATCATCAAAATGTTTTTCAGTTAAAGTGAGAAGGTCCTTTTTGGTCAGAAGTTTTTTTTGGCCCAGGATGATTTCCAGGGATGCCCTTGTTACCCACTCACCACCACTTGTTCATGTTTTCTCCATTTGTGGATAATGAGTCTCACTTGTGGTTCTCTGGACTCCCTTAGAACTTCTTTCTAACCCTTTTCAGACCAGTAGATCTCAGTGACTTTGTTTCTCATCTGTTCATAGATTTCTTTAGCTCGAGACATGATTTGTTGCTTTTTGAAGTCTTTTAGCACACTTCATGTTCCTAGTAAGGTTCTATTTAAGTAATTTCTTGATTATACATGTCTGGCAGTCATCAGGCCAGTGCGTTGCTACTGAAAATAAACTCATCTTTTTGGAAAAATGTGGTCCATACCAGTTAATTCTTGATTTAACAAAGAGATTGGTTAAGACAGCTTTTTGACTTGACAAATGAAATCATCAAAACAGCTTGAAAACAGCTTTGTGTATTTGTTCAGATATCTTTGTCTGATAGTAACATTTGTTTGACAATCAGAAACATTCAAGTGTGAAGAAACAGGCAAAAACAAAAGTAATCTTTAAGGCAGAAAATACTTTTTGCCAGCATTGTGTAATAGAACTGAAAAAATAGGAAACAACTCAAAGGGGAAAAAAGATGAATCAGAAACCAACAGTAACCAGATAATTTACTTCAAAAACATAGATTTGAACTTAGTTTCTTCTCTGAATTTTCTGGTGTTGAAACTGACAGTGTCAGGAGGCTCCTGATTTTGTTTTAAAGTCGAATCAAAATGGTTTTTCAAGTAGCACAAAGTGGAAACTAGTGCAAAACTTAGGTCCCAAATTATAAATCAATTCAGTCCCAATTCCCCTAACTGAGCTAGTAATTTCTAAGCATTCAAGTATTTTAAAAGGATGTTGTAGTGTCTGATCACACACAGGACCTTTGGTGTGTTTGGAAAAATTGAAAGTAAAAGTCT
This sequence comes from Anableps anableps, assembly GCA_014839685.1. NCBI lineage: Eukaryota > Metazoa > Chordata > Actinopteri > Cyprinodontiformes > Anablepidae > Anableps > Anableps anableps. Next base: position 36,134,202 of record CM026072.1, read on the forward strand.
GGGGCACTGGGGCTTAACAGATAAGGGAATATATGGAATATATATATATATATATATATATATATATATATATATATATATATATATATATATATATATATATATATATATATATATATATATATATATACATATATATGGAATATATGGATTCCATCACATGAGGTTGACACCAGGAGCTGAAGAGGACCTTATATGGAAAGTGTGCATGTTGTAAAATTCTGCAAGATGTATATGTTAGAAATGCTAAATATTGTATTTTACATGTGTTGCTCAAGGCCCTTTAAAAGACACTGTGTCCAGAGATCGGGAAGGATTTTTTCTAGGATTGGCCCAAGATTTCCTCATGATTTGGTTGTTCTGACTTAGGCTGCAATTCAAAATAAAATCTTTGCTGTCCAACTGTAGTCTGGCCTGCAGAGCTTTTATTCCTGAAAGCATCACCACACCAGCACTTTGAAGACAAATACACCACAATGTTTTCTTAAAGATCAAATGGTACTGATCCTTTAGCCCTTCAGCTAGTTCACCTTGGACTGTTTAGATGAGTATTCTTTATTCTTAAAAGAAAACAGCTCCATAAAATACCAAAGAGAACAGAAAAACAAATGAAAAAGGCAAAGTTTGAAGGTCAAAGGGAGGAGTCGTTAGACCTACCAAGAATGCCAATGAGGTCAGTCATTGGTTCGATCACAGTGCCTCCATAAACACCAGAATGTAAGTCCTGTTTAGGGCCTTCAACCTGGAAACACACAAGAAACAGTCAGTCTCAGATACAGAAAGTAGGTTTCAAGACAGAATTTTTTAAAAACACTTTATAAGACTGTTTGAGCATTATACATGAAATACAATAACATAACTCCCTTCCTGGAACAAGACTTGTCGCCCCCCAAGGAAACCAAAAAGAAACAACACCAATAATATAAATTAAAGATAAATAATAATAATAATAATAATAATAATAATAATAATAATAATAATAATAACAACAACAACAACAACAACACATTCAATGAAATGGCCCCAGGTGTCCTTAAACTTCTGACGGGATTTGTTCCCATTATATGAGTTTTTCTAGTGGAATTAGGGAGAGCACCTCCTGAACCCATTAAGAAAATGCTGGAGGTTTATCTGATTTCCAGTGGTGGAGAATAAGCCTCCGTGCTTGTGATGAAGCGAAAGCGATAAAATTAGCCTGGAGTTTTGTGATAATAATACTGACACTTGTCTGACACACCAAAAATACCAATAGTTGGATTAGAATTAATTTTGGTATGGCAAATCTGTGAAACAACATCAAAGATACACCCCCAACACAAAGAAAGACGGACATTCCCAGAACATGTGACCAGTGGAAGCAGGGTTCAGATAGCATCTAATACAGGTTGGATCAGCACCAGGATAAATTCTAGAGAGTTTTTGCTTAGTGTAATGCAAGCAATGCAAAATTGTCTTAGACATAGGGATGTAGTACAGATACATTGTAAAGATTCTGACCACACCTACTCTGTGAGTGGAATTTGTAGGTCCTCCTCTCTGGCTGACTTGGTTTTATCAAGGGATGGCAGGGAGCTGTTTTGAATTATTTTATAAATCTTTGAGACATTACCCTTCAACTCTGGTTCCCGAGCTGGAATGGTATCTAAAATGCTTTCCTCTAGTACAGTGGTCTCAAACTGTATTCCTCGAGGGCCAGAGTCCAGCAACTTTTAGATGTGTCTCTTGTCCTACACACTTGAACTACATGGTGAAACTGCCTCACTGACATGCAGTCAAACTCCACAAAGCTCTGCTAATGAGCTAATATTGGAGCCAGGTTTGCTGAAGCAGAGATAAATTTAAAAGTTGCAGGACTCTGGCCCTTGAGGAATGCAGTTTGAGACCACTGATCTAGTGTAATAGGAAAGGAGTAGTGTGTTGTAGCAAAACAACGAAGTTGGAGACATCTAAAAAAAAAATGTGACCTTGGTAAATTCTTACTTTGTTGGAGAGTTTCAAATGAGGCAAAGGTGCAATTTATTAACAGGCCATTAAAAAGGACCAAGCCACTCTTATGCCACAACTGGAATGCTGCATCAACGTAAGGGGTGTAAGAAGTCATTATGTGTCAGTGGCATATAAAGGCATGCAGCACTGAGACCTAAATGTTTTCATAACATATGACATAACATATTTGAGGGACCAGCATAAAATAGAAATTGGACAGGCAGCAGGATTAGAAAGGGTCTCCATGAGAGCCCATATTAGAACATTTTCCCCTTTAAATGCTGCAATCCAATAAGGCAATTCTGCAATATTGGCTGCCCACTAATAATATTGAAAATTAGGCAACCCTAGTGCACCCCTAAACCTGGGAATTTCCAAAATGGATCTTTTTGTACGAGGAATGGATTTGTTCCAAATAAATGTACAAATATGGCTGTCAAGATCTCTAAACATGGATTTGGGTAGAAAGACAGGAATCATCTGAGAAAAATATAGTAAGCACGGGAGCACTGTCATTTTAATTATGTTGACCCTGCCTGCAAGAGAAATTGGCAGGGATGACCATTTTACTACAACTAACTTGGTGTTATCTACCAACTTTTTAAGCTTATGGGTGTATAACTCCTTATATGAATGTGTTACGGTGACACCCAGATAATTAAATAAGTTTGATTCTAATTTAAAAGGAATAGTTAAGGTCTTGGGCTAATTGATTGACTGGAAATAGGAGACTTTTGGAAAAGTTAAGTTTGTATCCAGAAAGTCAGCCAAAGCTATGGAATAGGTCTATGAGCCGTGATATGGAATTTGTTGGATCAGCTATGTAAAGACGCAGGTCATCCGCATAGAGAGAAACTTTATGGCAGGAATAACTCTTGAAATCCCTGCAATTTTGTTATTGGATCTGAGGGCTATGGTTAGTGTTTTAATTGCAATATTGAATAAGTAAGAAGATAGCCTACAGCCTTGTCTAACGCCACATTGTAAAGAATGCTAATCAGCCGACAGGCACTAGATTCTACAGGATCTTTATCTTTTTATGTAGAACTGAAATTACAGTTTGCGTCATAGTTTAAGGCAGTTTCTGAAGTAACAGTGTTTCCTGATAAATCAAACATAATAGAGGAGTGAGCCCAGATGCAAAAGTTTTAAAAAACTCAACAGGGAACCCATCAGGACCCAATGCTTTGCCACTTATCATAGAGTTAATAGCTTTAATAATTTCTTGAGATGTTATTGAAGTTTCAATGATTTTAAGGGCTTCTAAGTCAATCTCTATCTGGTTTAGAAAAGAATTAATCTTGGATATGTCTGCATTAGTCTCTGATGAATACAAATTTGAATAAAACTGGCTGAAGCACTCATTAATAGTTTTGGGGTTGGTGGAGGTCACATTAGGTGCCACATGGATCTCTGGAATAGCATTATTAGCTGCTGTTTGTTTAAGCTGATGGGAGAGAAGTCTGTTTGCTTTGTTACCATGTTCATAGAATATTTCTCGGGATTTGAATAGAAGTTGTTCGGTATGCTTGATTGATAAATTGTCAAATTCTGTTTGTAGCAAAAGTCACTCTTTATATAGTTCCAGCTCATAGATAGTTCCAGCTTATAGATAGTTATAGTTGTTTTTTTTATCAATATCAACTATTTGAGTAGATAACTCTGAAAGACGGTTCGTCCATTTCTTTTTCTCATAGATTGAATAGGTAATTATCTGGCCTCGAAGGAAGCTTTCAGAGATTCCCATACTGTAGCATATGACATTCCTGGACACAAATGAATGTCCAAATAAGCGTCAATTTGAGTGTTCAAAATTTTATGAATTCATTACTGGAAAACAATACCAGATTGAAATGCCAAGTGTAATGTGGAGCAATGCAGGTAGGGAAACACATTTCTAGTTGGACTCGACTGTGGTCGGAAATAACAATATTGTGATATTGGCAGTCCTTCACAAAATGAAGAGATCCACTGTCAAGCAAAAAGAAATCGATACGTGAATATGACTGGGCTGATGAGAAAAATGAATATTGTTTAGTTGTAGGATTGTATTTTCTCCATGGTTCTGAGAGCTTATATAGATCGATAAATGACAGGAGAACCTTACCAGATTTAAAAATGAAATGGTCTGGTCTAGCTCTGGATTTATCTAATCCTTGGTGTAACTCACAATTGAAGTCACCTCCCAAGATCAAATGGTGGAAAGGAGTTTGCCGGCAACAATTATAAATATACCATTATCATCAGCAATTACAGAAGTTGCAAAAAAAAAGAATTCCTTTTCTGATCAATATGGCTGTGCCTCTGGATCTGTACTCATACTTGGAAGAAAAAATCTGCCCAATCCAATTTCTGGTCAATTTCGAGTGTTCGCTGGTCCACAGGTGAATTTCTTGTAAGAAAATAATTTCTGATCTCAGAAATTTAAGGTGTGTAAATACTCTACTACATTTTATAGGGTGGTTGATCCCTTTAATATTCCAGCTGGTAAATTGAATAGAACCTGATGGACCAGTGCCAGATGTCACCATGTTATATTAATGTTAGGTAAATAGTACTGAATGACATGGGTTTTGATTAGAGTAAAGAATTGAAGCCCCTGCATCTTCTTCTTGCACAAAAATGGAGAGAAAAAAATTAACAAGATAAAAACCCCACAAAAAAAGGAGAAAGGGAGGGAGTCCCATAACACTGTCCCTATGCTGACCTCCAACCTAGAGGAAGATCGCGCTAGCTTCCAACCTAAGGAAGAAAAAGCACATGAAAGGTGCATGTTGCATGGGAAAACAGCCTAAACGTGGCCTGTGGAACAAAATTTAGCTTAACATTAAAGCATCCTCAAATGGATTACTAAGAATAAGTGAAAAAGACAATAATAGCAGTAATTATAAAAAGACAAGAAAGGAATTCCACCCTAGGCACACAAGTAATTCTATGAACAAACTGCAGAAGAATAAAGCTAGGTATCACCTGATGACCATTAAAAACATAAAACAAAATAGCAGTAATGACAATAGCGATAACAACTGAAAACAGAAAAAGTCAGAGAGCAATACTTTTAAATAGAAGTCTCTGATCAAAATGTAAACATCATATTTGATAACAGGCACCTTCAGTATTTAAGAAGTTACCAGCTCCCAGTCAATTAACCTCTCATTTCAGTGACTCGACATTATCGGAGCAGGCTGTTAAGCTCCGTTCAGCATCACCCAGGGTACTGGGTGTTCGAACCGCCCCCACATCTGTTTGAATCACTGCCATTTTACCAAAACTGCTCTGACCTCTGTTTTCATCATGGAAATGAAATCCGCCTGTAGAGACAGCAGCAGATCCAGTTTTATAAACTCAGAGTCGAGAGGCCCAGTGGGAATGTCAGCATCATTGTCACATTTTCCACCAAAGGTCGAGGAGGCAGACGGTGCATCAGGCCTCGATGTTGCTGTAGTTGTTTGTTGTCCTTTACCACCTTCAATTGCCATTATTTTACAGCCACTTTAGTGCCCTAGGCGAGATTTTGTGTTGATGCTAAGTTGATAATAATGTGTACTGTTTTGTAATGAACTAGCACAGCTGACTTGTTTTTACTAGTTTACAGTTTTTCTTGATTGCTTTGACCTATTAAAGAAACTAGGATCATCTCAGTTTTCATCATCACTATCTCAGCAGAGCAGAAAACACCTCTTCCAAATCTATGAACCATTTCTTGTTGGTCTGACACATCTTCCTCACCCTTTTGCAAAACAGTTAACACAGATGTCATTCAAGCAGTCCAAACTCCATTGTTTTAACCATGGTAACCAAACAAAATCATACTGTTTTTATTTTATACATTTCTTATTTTACAGTACTTCAGTTTTCAGCCACCATAGTTTTAAAAATGTAATGGAATCAATAAAATTTGCATTCAAGCATTTTTGAGTTTGGATCCAGTTTTTTGAAACAGCCTAGAAAGATAACAATGACAAGCAAGCGTGCACTGAGTCCTGTATTTTGTTGTCTTGTTTGAAAGCAATAACTTTGACCATAAGTGTTGCTGTTTAGACCTGTTTGTCCTGAAAATGTAGAGTTTGAGTTTACAGCTGAATGGAAGCAATCAAGAAAAACTGGCTGGGCTATATATTGATTAGCTCCATGTTTGGCTAGCTAGCATAGCATAGCTGCTACACAACACTCTGCTAAGTAACTAAGGCAACAGGTAATTTTGTCACATTATTTTTACTGTACCTCTGTTTCTGTCATGTTTTTCCTCTTCTTCTTTTCTTTTTTTTTTTTTTTTTTTTTTCTTCCTTTGGCACCAGACAACTTGGGACGTTTTGACGTCATGCTTTCTGAAGTTACCTGCGTTACTGTCAGTGAACAGCAACAGCGCAGTGAGGGGAGAAGTAGGGGGCGCATGGGGTGCAGGAACAAATCAACTAGTAAAGAAGGAGGGGAGTGCTAAGCAAAGTATTATTTTTTCTAGCCAAAGTACATGTAATATTTTTTGTTATGCAGCTAAATTAGTGCAGAAATTTTCTTAATTATAATTATATTAGTTTTTTTTTTGTTTGTTTGTTTTTTTTTTTTTGTTTGTTTTTTTTAAAGTTTTTTTTCATTGCCCCTTGTTATGGCACCCTCTAGACTCCTGGCGCCCTTAGCCACGGCCTAAGACACAGCCGCCCCTGGTCCTGCTCCATAGCTTGCTCAACAGCGCCACCCCAAAGACAAAATTTTTTTGAAGAGATCTTTAAATAGATTTACAACCTCAGCAAAAAAGTAGCAGTTCCCTCTGGTGCCATAGGTTAGGGCGGGCCGTCTGCTCAGCCAGCCACAGTCAGAAATGATGATGTAGTCCACATCTGAGAAGAAAGTGTCCCTCTGGGCGAGGATCATGGCATCCAGGCCGTTGGAGCCTGTCTCTTCCATACCCTCAATGAGAAACTTCACGTTCACTGGCAGGTCCTGGTGGATGCCATAAGTAGAGTTTAATAGTAATAGTAACAAATGAAGTAATTGTTTGGTGAAGACTGACATACAAAAATATAGCCAGTTGAAGTTAAAACTACCTTTACATAACACATTTGATGCAATCCCTTTACAGGTCAGTGTGTTTTCTCTCACCATATTGAGGGCTTGGTAAGCCTCTACAGCATGGATCCAGGCTAAAACTGGAGCCTTGTTGTCTGATGTTCCTCTTCCATACAGATTCCCTTAAAGTACAATACCATAAAAAACACATTTATTTATAAAACTAGCTAGAATTGGACTTCTCTTAAATGCAGATGACAAATTATGTAATTCTTGAGATATTTCAAAGGAAAACAGACATATTAGGGATTGTTTGATTGATGGTTTGATATCTTCCTGTGTAAAAACATAATTCCACAGAAAGAAATCATTGTTTTATCAGTTAAAAATCAGGTAAAAAGCTGAATAAAGAAGTTAAAGGCTGTTACCATTGATCTCTGTCAAGTTGTAGGGATTGGTTGCCCAGCCATCCTCCAGCTTTGCCGGCTGAACATCCACGTGACCGTAGATACACACTGTATGTTTGCTGGGGTCACTTCCAAACTGAGCTGTCACTACTTTTGGCAATGCTATTTTCCCCCTATTTGGAAGCTACAAGTACAAAGGCAAAGTTGGTTTTCCCACATTGCTACAAAAACATACATAAACCCTCTGATTTGGGTATAATGTGGCACACATCCAAACCAGTACCAGATGGTATAAGTTATAAGTTTATAACATAAGTTGAATAGTAGGTTTACATGACACCAGGTGGTAATATTGTCCAGATGATCCAGTAACCCTGGTGTTATAAATTGGGTGCATGAGAACAGCCACACATGCTGAGCAGGTTCAAGTTACTTTTGTACAGCCACCTGCACTGTGGCAAGTAGTTTCAGCCAAAATAAAAAGTAACAGATACCAGCTGTGGTCTTAAAAGTAATGTAGGTACTGCTTTTACAGAAATGGAAACATTGGTAAGGGCACTAATATGTCTCTTAGTTTTCTCATAGGGGAATTTTATGATTAACTTTGTATAGCAGTAAATAGTATGATCATGATAGAATCATTAAAGTGTGTGATCATGTTAGATTTATATTAAACACTGTGAACTTAAAAGAATCCATATGTTATGGTACATCTTGTATCAAAATTAGTAAAAGTGACATTAGATATCTTTTGTCAACAGAATTAAAAGTCGTGTCTGGCTCAATGATTTACAGTGATGTAAGAAGCGGTTTGGATTGTGCTCAAATATTAAGGTATTTGTCTAATGGAGTGATAGTTTTGCAACTTGTGGTAGAAATGATACCCCTTTTGCACAGCTTCTTTTCCCAGAAAAAAAAAAGGGCATTAAGAACCTGTGAGGAGAGTATAGCTTGAAAAAATGTTGTGTAAGTCCTAGGCATTTTTGTAACTTTGGGTGCAGATAGTGACCACACAACTACTATTGAGGGCAGTGGCAGATTAAAAAGTGTGTCTTGCTGAATAAATATTGGCTCGTTAACTGGTGTTTTCCATTATCTGGCTGCAGCTGGGTCTGGGTGAAGCAGAAGTGAAAGGTAATTGGTGAGCAAGCCACACTTTTCAGGTTCCATATTTAGATTTAGTTTGAACAGGATGCTTTTATCCAGAAGGTGATGCTGTAAATTGGGTCAACGTTTGAACTTGTTTCTCTTTTTGAACCTATTGTTAACTCTTAGCACCTGCCCTTCATTAGGTTTGTCCATGGCCTTGTTGGCTAATCAGGCTGCAGCTTTGACATGTCTGGTATATTCATGAAGACATATTTTGTCTTCTCCAATGGAGCAACCCTTGCAGGACATTTATTAGACTATTAAAGTAAGGAACACAAACTCCAGATTCTCGAGAAGAAGCTGTGAAAAGCATGCAAGGGAGCCACTTTAGCAGAGACCTGAGGATTTGTCACTGACCTCTTGCTCTCCGATGTCTACCAGTTCTACGGTCCCTCCCATCAGTCTCAGCTTCTGAGCCACCATCTCCATCATGTGGTGCAGCTCTGGTCTTTTCAGAATGTTGCTCGAGTCACTTTCGATTGCAACCCAGTCCCTAAGAGCCTGGAACACAAATCAAAGTCTCGTGATGAATCCAAAATGCTATTGCTTTTAATCAATCTAGAAAACAGTGTATGTTGATATAATATATTCCTCAGAAAGTCAGAATAGCTCCGTGTGAGTTCATCTCTAAGCCAACTCATACCCACATCTTTTACACAGTACCATTTTCTTCCTTCCTCCTTCTATGTCAGAACTGTCATTATGTACCTGTGCACTTAAACTATGGAGGATGAGCTTATTGTTGGTTGTACTAATGTATTTTACTGAATAAGGGAAATAAATTGTCATAAAAATCCTCACACCAGCTGATTTTTAAATTTCAGAGAGATCATGACCAGTACTAAAACCAAAATAACTTTAACCTCCTCCTCATAGTTATTTATTTGAGTCGTATAATCATATTTCCTTACTATAAACTATGACTACAATGTAAAAATTATTTAAGTTATTGGTTTACAAAGTGGAGCTACAGCTGTTCGCACTGTTGAAATGCTGGCAGAGAAGCTCCTGGGTTCTAACCCCAACCAGGGTCTTTCTGTACGGAGTTTGCACGTTCTCCCTGTGCATGTGTGGGTTCTCCCCAGGTACTCCAGCTTCCTCACACAGTCCAATAGCATGGCTGGGTTTCTTTAAGCTGCAGCTTATGTCTGAGTGTGTGTGCATGGTATGTGTCTCTGTGTTGCCCTGTTATCGACTGGTGAGCTGTCCAGGTTGTACCCCACCTCTTGCCCAATGACCACTGGAAGTAGACCCCAGCTCCCTTGTAACCCTATAAGAATTAAGTGGGAAAAGGAAATGCATGGTTGCCATAGCAGGTATGAAATAAATACAGTCATGAGAGATCTTAAACCTTCTATGGTAGATGCCAACAGAAAGAACTGATGTGGAAGGTGTCCCAAACTGTGCTAAAACAGTTCCAAAGAAACTGAGTTTCCATCACTGTCAAGATTTTGTTTCAACAATCAGAATCAACAATTTTTTTATTCTGATTCATCAGTGTATGTTTAGGTAATTTTATCAAATATAAAATAACTTTTAGAATCATTACTTTTCAGAAAATGGAGGCAAATTCTGAAATCCCACCTCCATTTAATTTTCAAACTATCTATGAAGAAGATCTGCTCTTGAGCTCGAGCTGCTAAGTAAATACTATGTCTGTGCTGTTGCCCCCCCATTTAAATGAGACATTAAGCATTTATTTGTCAATATGTTCTGGAGGCAGGTTGCATAAAACAACAGTTTGCAGAAAGCTGCTGGTAGTTTTGATGCAGAAGAAGAACAAGTGTTCTGCTGCACAACTGACTTTGCAACCAGAGGCCATAGATCTCCCAGATAGTATTACTGTGTCTTCTAGACTGTGTGTGATATGCATAAAAAAACATTTGTTTTATCTAAAATACATTTGCCACAGTGAAACATTTCAACCAGTCAGTTAACATGCAGATTTTACTAAACAAAACTCAAATACATGAAGTAAAGCCCTGCTGTCACCTGCTGTCTGCACATCCCTGCGTGGCTGTTCGATTGAGGGTGAGAGGACAACAGCTATCATGATGCAACAGAAAACCTGCTTCCACTTTTATTTGATTTTATTGTTAATATGTGCCAACTGCTCACATCTGCTGGACCTGATAAGTGTGTTTGATCAGCATGTAATTAGCGCAGTCTGCTTTGGGCATATAAGAGGGATAGATGAGGCAAGTAGCAAGCAAAAAAGATGAGCAACAAAATGGAGCAAATAGCACAGGTTTGTGAATTTGCCCATCAAAGTTATAAAAGTTATCACCTCAACATGTTCTTCCTGATGGTCATCAACGTACTGTGCCAGCATGGTGTACTGGAAAGCCTGGCCGTAGCAAATGACCAGTAGGATGAAGGGGAGAGTTTGGAGAGTCATCTATTGGAAAAGTGAGAAACCAGACAGATGCTACTGTGAGTACTTGTAGGGAAAAAATGAGCACAAATCAATCATAAATCGATAATCATCATGTTTTATACACACAGGCAATCTAACTCAATCCTAAAGAAGTTTTTATTTAAAAATCAAGCTGTCAGCTACTCTGAGCAATTATATATACAGTGGCTCTAAAAAGTCTACACACCCCTATTAAACTCCAGCCTTTTCAGACCATTTCCAGACCTTTTCCTGCCAAGAGGCCAGTGGTAGGACTGTATCCTTCATATGTCGTGGTCCAAGACAAAAACCTTTTGTTGGAACTATGGTTTTTAACCAAGGTGGATGAAATTGTGAGCAGTTATAAATACCACTCAGTTTAGAACAGAAGCCTTTAACTGTTTGCTACAAAGCTGCAGATAAAGAGATATTATATTTTACAGCATTAAAGTCACTCCAAGCATCCATCCAAATCCTTCCAAGTTTTGAAATGACCGAGCCAGAGTCCAGAACTGAAACTGATAGAAAATCTGGGTCTGTGGACAAGAGAGTTCATCTCAATCTGAAAGATCTGGAGAATATTTGTTAGGGAAAGTGGGGAAATTTCCTCTGGTTAAGATGTGGCATCCTAACAGACTCCTACCCAAGAAAACTGAATCCTGAAATGGAATCAGAAGATGTTATAACAAATGAATTGTTAAGTTTGCAACCAGGCTTTTACATTCTTTTAATTTACTTGTTTTCAGCTGAATTGTACAGGTCATATGTGCTTTTAAAGGCGGAGAACATTTAGAAATGATCATGGTCTCAGTTTTTTAAACTTCTGACATCTACAGTAGCATTTTAACTGGGTTGTGGGGACCTTTTAGAGCCACTATAACCAGCTGGTTTGCGGAGTCAGTCCATCTCTAGCAGTTGTTAAACTGTATAAGCAGAACTTTGACAACTTCTTCCTGATTCCTATAAGCTGTTGATAACTTTTCTGCTTTACCTCACGACAAATCTTATTTTTATATTAATACACATGTAATACCTTCACTATATGAACATATTTCCTTACCTTTTTCTCTTATATCCAGTGGAAACAGTCTAATCAGGTCCAGCAACTGTGGCCCCATGTTGTTGTCCAGACATTTATACACATCCCCTCATGCTGCACTCTTACTGGGCCCCAGGGTCACACTGTCAAATGTTTCCTGACACAGAGCCAAGACAGCAGAGAAATGACTTTTTTCTTGCTGAGAGGCACAAAACTTCACTCAGCTCTATTGATCTTGCTCCAGGAATGCGCTCGGATCGAGGAGGGGGTGCTTGGAGGGATAAAACAGCATGTGAAATTCCTAATTGCTGTATTTCTCCACACCCATAACAAGTTGCACAACAGACGCTCCCCCCCACCTCCGCTAAACCTGAAGTCACTCATAGGAATGCCAGTTTCTCATTAAGCTACATAAAAATCATAATCTGAGACTGACTAAGGTTCTCAAAACCTTAATCAGTTCTCAAACAAGAATCAAACAAGAATTCTTGTTTTCCATCACAGGAGTAAATCTAAGGAGGACAGGAGAGAGGTGATGAGGAGCTGTGTTGACTTGCTTCCAGAATGGACTCCTTTTAATCCAGGAAATCTGTAGAACTGAGCACAGCAGGGCACACAGGCAGGAGGAGGTGGTAATCTGACTTGAGGACAAGCATTTCAATGGGTTGGCTGTGAATCAGGTGAGTTTGATTGCTGAACACTGAAGAGGTTTGTAGCTCAAGGAATCTCACACAGATCTAAGGATGTGTGTGTGTCTACGTTTAGAGCAGTGGTGTCAAACTCCAGTTCTCGAGGGCCGGTGTCCTGCAACCTTTCAATGTCTCCCTGCTTCAGCACACCTGGCTCCAATATCAGCTCATTAGCAGAGCTCTGTGGAGCTGGACTGCATGCTGGTGAGGCCATTTAATTCTAATGTGTAGGACAAGGGACACATCTAAAAGTTGCAGGACTCAAGTACTGGAGTTTGAGACCACTGGTTTAGAGTAATCAGTTAAATACCATGTATGGTTTTGGACTGTGGGACACAGAACATATTTTAATTGCACTCAACAAAGATATAGAGAAAAATGTGTTTTCAAGCTAATGTAAAATGTTAATCTTGACACCTGGAAAACCCCCACATTTGATCTGTAATTTAAGGAAAGCTAACCCGAGTTTTTTTCAGTTTGAATGATTTCTTTTCATTCAGTTTTTTTATTACACTTTTTTATATAATAAAAATTTTTCAGTTTGGTTAGTTTCAGATCTTCAAATTCAAATGTTTTCAGTTTCTGATTGTGTAAATGCTGCAGGCCAGTGGTTCCTAACCTTTTTGGTCAGCGCCCCCCTATCCATTATCCTGGTCCCTTACCAACTCCCATCAAATAAGATGTAGGCTACTTGCACAGAATATTGTTATTATTTTTGTTGTTGTGTTATGAATAATATTCTTTCTGTATTTATCATCATAAATCTTAAAAAAATGTTAATAAACAATCAAAGTTGTGTGTTGCTGGAGAATGTATGAAGCTAAAATTAAGGTATTCAGTTGAATACTGATGGCATTTTTTGCTTATTCTGTGCCATTTTCTTATATGCTGCTTGCTCGTCTTGCAAAAAAAAAAAAAAAAAAAAAAAAAAGGCCACACAACAGATCCACAACAATACCAGTTTAAACTCTGAACTACTTGTAAAAAGCTGTGGTCTGCAACAATGTTTTAAATGAAAAAAATATAAGTGTCGGTACTCCTCTTAATGTCATACAGTTATGGGATAGAAACCTAGGTGATATTTTTATATAGATCTGTATATCGATCTATAGATCAATAGTTTTATTGTACACAAGTTACAAAGAACAAAAGTACAAAGCCAATTCTTAAACAAATCCACAAGAGTCAAATTCAAAGAGTCATCAAGCCATTTACTAACTTCAAGCCTCATGGCATTAATATTGACATGAAAAATAACATTGAAAAAACAAATTCATTAAATAAAAGCTCCTTAAAAACATAGAGAAATGATAGCTCCCCAATTACTATTACAGTCTATAAAATATATTTCTTCCTCCTAGCAGGATTAGGAGGTGGACACAGCAATAAGCTATGAAAGTAGTTTATTGCAAGCTCGGTAGGTCAACAAAGCAATAGCACTTTAGCAATATTACCTTTTATCTGAAAAAAAAAAAAAAAAGGTCATTCTTTCATTCCAACACTACCTTGAGTTGACTTCACCAAAACAGGATGTTTGAGGTTTCATAGTTGTGTCACAATTCTTGGGTGTTTCAAATTTTGCTTTGTTTCTTGTGGGTAATTTATGCTTCATAGTTTCTTCTATATTAGTTCTTTCCTTGGGGTCTATTTTTATAGTTTAATGTTGTGATCCACTTCCTGAATATTTGTTTCATTTAGATTTTTTTCCTATCATGATCTACTGTGTTTTTACTTCAGTTCAGGTCTTGCCATATTCTGTTCAGTATCCTGTATTAATTATTGGTCGAAATGTCTTGCCATATAGGTTTATCCATTTGCATTTAGTTTCTTAGTTTATTTTTGCATTTTGTTCTTTGTGCTTTTTTTAGTTTCCTTAGTGTTTGCCTTTCTGTGGTTCGTTTTGTCCTCTTTAGTTTCATGTTATTAGGCTGCCTCCTGTTTCTATTGTTCACCAGTAATTTTCACTCATGCCATTCACCTGATTCTCTGTTTCCACGCCTTGATTCACATAGGACTTTGCTCAGTTCTATGTCCAGTTCCTGAGTTTTGTTTATTAAACTTCTCTATAATGCCTCTCATCATTGGCTGTTTGCACATTGGCTCTGTCTCCTCACCACGAAACCTGACAGGTTGCTGTAGTCCCTCTGTGTACATGCAAGCAGAGCGTGCCGGTTACAGGACGGGCACAAGCACACACGTTTATTTGCCACTTGTGCTGTGCAGAGCTGTAGGTGGAACACACTGAGGAGAAAACGCACTGACGTAACACCTGTCACAGTACCAGGAAAAGTCCTGGTACACACTGTATACTTTAGAAGACCTATAGTATCTCCTAATCACCTTGTTATAGAGGGAGGATTTGTTTTTTTAGTTGACTTCCTCTCTAGAAGTTGACCTCTGGCCAGCAGATTCAAAGACAGCAGTCTCTCATTGGGTGGGATTTAGTTGTGTTGACTCAGCTGGGATGCCAAAAATAGCAAACCGTGGACAGGCCTCTGAACCTCCCTTCCCATTAAGGAAGATTTTGCCTAAATGTTAGGCTAAGATAGGTTATCCAAACATTATAAAGTCGTTGAGAGAGAAAAAAGACATCATGAGTTTAAAGAATGTTCATATTTCTTTTCGATTTATATGATGATTGTGCCACAATGTAAAACTGAGATCTAGATGTGAAAGAGGAAACAAATAATTGTTACACAATGGGCCAAGGAGATGCCGCAACAAATTTAAAGTGTTATCTAAATTGCTGCAAAATCTTTAGTGGATTTCGCAGAACCAGATTCTTATGTTATGAAAAGATGTTGATTAGAAAAGAGGAAAAAAACAGCAGAAATACAAGTATGCTGTGTCACAATGGGCTTGGTTTGGCTATAAGTAACTATTAGGTGCCAAGGGTAATTATTAAGAAAGTTAGTCATTTCAGTGGGTCAGTTGTTGTTTTACCTGCCTGGTGAGGTGTGTTTTTTTTTTTTTTTTTTTTTAGAAAAAGAGCTGAAGTGAATTTGTGCACTGGCGTACCTAAACAGCAAGCCCTGTACATAATACATAATAACAGACTTCTCTCCAAAACACAAGAATTTATCAACAAAACACTCCAACTTTCAGTTCAGCTTTTTTTTCAAACTCCTTAACTAGGCTTGTAACATTTAGCTAAACTCATCATTCTCATCTGGAACTGTGGATTGTGAGGCCAGTGGTTTCAGCAGAAGCTCCCATTGACTTCTCCCCAGCCACCTCCTTCAGCTCCTCAGTGGGAGGCCCGAGACATTCCCACACCAGCCAAGAGACATAGTTCCTCCAGAATGTTCTGGGCTGTCCCCTGGGTCTCCTCCCAGACGGACATGCCCAACACCTCTCAAGGAAGGACTTCAGGGTGCATCCGGAAAAGATTCCCGAGCCACCTCAGCTGACTCTTTTCACCGTGGAGGAGAGGGGGCTCTACTCCAAGCCCCTCCCGGATGGCCAAGCTTCTCACCCTATCTCTAAGGGAGAGCCCAGACACCCTGCGGAGGAAGCTCGTTTTGACCACTTGTATCTGGTCAAGACTCAAATTTCATGACCATAGGTGAGGGCAGAAACACTGACTGATCAGGAAATTTAGAGTCTTGCCTTTCAGCTCAGGTCCTTCTTTACCACAACAGACCTGAACCTGATGGAACTGCAAAAGATGGTGAACCAAACTCCCAGACCCCAGCAGAAAGGTGGGGGAAAAGTTTAGGGATAAGGAAGGGAAAGAAGGAGCTAAGAGTAGAGGAGAGAAAGAAGGATGAAGAGAATGCAACACAACACCCTAGAAGTCTGCTTCTACACCTGCAGAAATAAAGGAAAAAACAGAACCGAGAGACCACAGCAACAAACAACAGATGGATATAAAACAATAACAACACAGTGTGTGTGTGTGTGTGTGTGTGTGTGTGAGACGACACTTGTGTATATAAGGTTTCTCCATCAGAATGTTAAATAGCGGGTATGAGAAGCCATAGACCTCCCCCCAAGGACCTGAGGCAGACATGGGGGGATTGGAGCCCAAGACATCCAAATACTCCATTTGAGCACGGTACCTCCTGGAGTACCTACACAGGGACAACCACACAACCCCAGAAAGAAGCTGAGAGCCCCAGGGGAACCACCCAGTAAAGGTTCACAGGCTCTGCCAGCAACCAGCTACACCAGAGCAGATCCAGCCATAGACACAGAGATCTGAGACACTGAGAAACACCAACTTGGCTACTGGCAGAGAGTGTGATAGAGGACAATAGGTCTCACATTTGTGGTGGGGGGCTGAACCTAGACCCAACTTGACAGATAAAACAGGCACACACAGACACAATCATGCATTCCCACCCACATGCACACATACACTCACAATCAACATAAACACACACAAAAATGGATGCCATACACACACTTGCATTCCCCATACACACTCTAGACTCCACGGTCCAGGTATCGATACTACAGAGGTTCCCAACCAGCTTTCAGACCCAGCAGGTTTTCCTCTTAATTCTGAGGAGGAACCACCTAAATCCCCACAGTAGCAGAGCACATCCCTTCAGCCCAGATGAGGACCGGACACCACCCGAAAAACCCCAATCTAGACCCCTGACCCCATCCAGAACGGAGTCAAAAAAAGTCCACATGATCCAAACAAGCCAGAGCGACACAAAACAGTCTCAACACCCACACATATCAAACACATGCCCGCGAACACAGATCCCATGAATCTCCAACCCACAGGTGCATACCCCTGCAAGAGAGCTCCACTCCCAAAAAGCCAATGAGAACACATCTACACAGTTCCAACCCCAGCACACAGCCCCCACTTCAAACAGCCCCCAACGCATCCTCCCCCCAACGCACTGCAACAGCAAGGCAATAGCCTTGCGTGATGTAACCCCAGCCAATGCATGCAAATGCAACAGAACCAACGCCATAGAGCCCCACAACCATAGATATGAATACCTAGACGTCCCACTGATTGCTGAATCCTGTCGACATCAATGCCATCTTGGATGTGGTAGTGGAGTGATCAGAGGTCTCTAATTCATGTGCAGTGTGGAATAGTTCCGTTTTATAGTACAAACTAGATCCACTGGCCTTACCTTTCACAGGTAAGGATGAAAGAAAATATATGTATTATTGTATTTGTCCATAATAACGTAATTTTACAAGCAGAATTTCTTTACTTTGCGACCAATATTGTGAATTCCCACCGTGAAACCAGCCTCTAAACAACCAAGAAATAGTTCCTATATAACTAAATTGGCCCGAAATAACTCGTCTGATTGTTGTTTGTTTAGCAAACTTTTTCATATTGTGTAGGTTTTCTAATGAGAGCAAGCTAATAGGAAACAGCTGTTAGAAGGGAAGTGCATGAAAGGACAGAGGATTTTTAGCAGGACAGGTCAGACAATCAGGATCAGAGCTGGAGCTGTTTTCTTCCGTCATCCATTTCACAGCTGTCTGTCTCTACCATCTCCACAAGGTCGGTGTATAACTGCTATAAGTGTGCTATAATTCAATGTCACACTATGCTGAAAATGTTTTTTTTAATGTGAAGGAATCAGGGATGTATTTTGTATTACACTGTTAGATCATTTCTATCTTTTATCCTTCGCTTTAGCATGTGGCTACCAGGATGTCTCAGAAGGAACAGGAGACCCTGTCACTGGACTGCTCCCAGCTTGTCCAACAGGCTGAGTCCCTGTCTGTGCCCAGTGTTGTGAGTATAACATAAATATATTTGTGTTGTAATGTACAATTAAAATACAAATGTCGACAAAATTTAGACAGAAAAGAGCAGGAGGTTCCTAAAGAGACAGAAGCCAATTTCAAGGCATCAAATTGCAAAGTCAAATGTCTTTCAAGTTATGTTTGATATATGCAGCATTTTTATAACAGCTGAAGGTAACATAGTAACTTGATTGTGCTATAAAATAGCACTAGAAGCCTGGAAAATACATATACATAATACTGTTCCCCACCCCCTCCCCTTTAATGGTCTCCATGGCAATACCTGAGTGTAAGAGTAGGTATTGTGTCACTTGGTGGTTTGGCAACCTGACAGTTCTAGCAAAGATCCAGATTCACAATCTGGTGAAGATAGCAAACAAGATAATGGCTACCTCAGTCCCATCCATTTTACAGGAGCTGTTTGAACAGGCCATCTTTAAACAGGCTAACAACATATGAACATTTATTCTCCTTCTGTATGTAATAGGCTACTGAAGTCATAGTTATGTTAAACATTAGTTTGTTCCTCTTTCAATCAAAGTGTGAAATTGCAATTTATTGTTGCAATTGATGTTGCTCAATTTTGTTATATTTACAGTGTGATGTAGCACACTTTGTCTAACACAAAGTTCTCCAATGGGAGACTCAAAAACACCTTGAACGTTGACCATAAAACAGGTTCATTTCTGAACTGATCATGCACTAATAAAATTAGAACCAAAAAATATGACTGCATATAGACATAAGATTAAACTTTTAATTTGCTTTCTCTAGATAACAACAGTGCTTTGAATGTTTGTCTTATTAGTGTAAACAGTAAAAATAAAAAAAAATGTAAAAAACATTTTTAAAAAATGACACCTAGTACCATTAAATTTGGGTCCCTGCATTAGAAAAAGGATTTTTATTCTCATTGCTTTGAAGGCTTCTAGTTACCATGGAAACCAAAGTTTTTTTTTTTAGGCAAGCAGGCATCAGAAAGAAAAAGCTCAACTAAAACAGACAAAAAAAAAAAGCATAGAAAAACATACTATTTCCAACATGTAAAAATGTTTATATGGCATAACACACATAAAGTTAATATAAGCCTGGCAAATTTATCTTTTTACTTTTAAAAAGTACAATTTAAAAAAACCCTCTTTTTTTAAGCTGTTGTTATTAGGTGTCCAAGTGGAATTTTTTTTTTTCTTTCTTTTACATCAATATTACTAAAAGCTAAAGTTAAAATGGTGAAATCATTTGAATGTAACCTCAGTTTGGTTAGCTTCATCTGTTTTGGTCTTGGAATCTTGTGCAACATCAAAGGCACATTCAGTGATGTCATCATAATCAGTAAGACTGTGATGTCAGGCACTGTGACATCATCATGAAGTATCTTAATGACCTCACAAGATTAGATCAGAACTCACACATGAAAGCAGATACACAGAACTGTATTTGTTTGAAAGTGTTTAAAATAGATGAAAACAATACCGCTACACAAGCCTCTGGGTTTTTCCATTCTAAAGTCTGTTACACATCACTTCACAAGGAGCTCCACTCAGGTGTTACTCAAAGTAAATCTTGAGGACTGTGTTCATCCAAAAGCAGTTACTTTGAGATAGGCAGGTTCTGTGCCTTTGCTGGCTTGCTTTGTGGAATGATGGATTCCTCTGCTTGCTTTTTAAAAAGGTGCTGGACAAACCTGTCAAACGTTAAATGCTGTGGTTTGTCAGGTAATACTGAAGGAACTATCAGTCCTGTCGAGGAGAATTTGCCAAGTCCAGATGATAAAGTCTGTCAAGAGAAGAAGGTTCCTATTTCGAGAACTGAGTTAATCCAGTTAAAAGATGAAATTTTGGATTCATTTTATAATCACTTCATGTCTGAGAAGATTTATTCAATTAGAAAATGCACGCTGAGGAAAGTTTCGTCTGACATTACCGTCCCTGAGATGAAGAACCTGGATCCTCTGCCTTTTTCACCCGATATATTAAACTCACTACTTGAAGAAACAATTGAACAGTACTATCGAGATGCAAAATGGTACTATTTTGATCATATGAAACGTATACCCACTACAGAAAGCATTGAAGAGGCCAGGCAATCAAGGCAGGAAGCATGTGGGGTGTGTCACAGAGTGCATTATCCTAAGTGCCTTAAATATCAATTTTTGCGAGGTATTCCATTCAGCAGAACTCACTTGCAGGGTTTTGGAAGAGACCTTGTGGACATAATGTATGAGCACCTGATGTATTGTAAGATCTACAAATTATATGAAAATCTTAAGAGATCTTTTTCAGACACTAACGTCAATCAGATCAGTGCAATTAAGCAGAAGGTTGAAGCCACAGATTCACACTTTTTGTCTTCCAATTTCTATCCAATGTCAGACAGGATAGTCAATGAGTTCTTTGACAACCAAAAGAAACGGAAATACAGTTACAGACTGTATTGTTTCCACAAAAACTGTGACAGTTCAGACGAAACTTCAAGTGCTGAATCTAGCATTTCAGAAGGCAAGAGTTGGGAGGATCCCTCAAACACATGTACAGCTGACAATAACCTCAACCCAAGTCACACATACATCTCTTCATGTATGTCCCACGAGAACATACATGGATATACATTTTCAAAAACATCTACAAACTTAAATGGAATCAACAAAGGCAAAGAGAATCACATAATGTTCCTTACTCTTCTATTTGTGAAGGTAATACTAACTATTAATGAAAACAATCAGACTCCATTGGACTTGGAAGAAGCTTTGGGGATCATCAAACGTTTATTAGACAGGGCACTGGAAGAAATCTCTGATTTATGCCAGTTTAACAGTAAGACTGTCAAACATTTGCAAAAACGTTTGGTCAAAGACCTCTATAAAGAATTTGGCTCCCCAGAGTTATTAGGAGAAGCAATTTTATCAATGAGAGAAAAGTTTGAGCTTGCAGCAATCCAGCTTCTAAAGAATCAGCTTAATAGGTCCCATATTCAGTCAAAATCACTGAACATTAAAAAGTTATTTTCATCTGCTGGTAAAGGTATGGCCAAACTTTTTGGTGCATGCTTTAAAAGTAGCTGCAAAAAAAATGAAAAGTAAGTAAAGAAGTTTGCATTTATATAGCAACTGTTGAGATATAAAAATCACAAAGTGCTTTTCAATAAACCGACCTAATATTGTCAGGTCTTGGGTCTAATAAGCCAAGAGGAATGAATGAAAAGCAGATTTAAAAGATGTTTTTACTTGGGCTGCAAAGTTGGGTGCAGATATTCTCTCCCTGCACCTTTGGTTTTCTCCAGGTACTCTGGCTTTGTCCCACAGTTCAAAAACATGTGCCCCATACACATAGATCTATTGGTCCTCAACCCATATATCTTTATATTTGTTTTAGTATTACCTGTGAATCTATGTTCAGACTCTTATGTTATTGTTAGTATTTACTCCTCAGTATTTAAGCTCCTTGGTTTTCAATGCCTTCTAGTGGTTTATGATATGCTCATCCTAGTTCCTAATGCCTTACCTGTACATTTCCATTGTTTCCATTAAATTCTTACCGTGATCCTCCATCAGTTCCTGCTTGCATTCTTGTTCTGTTAAAGCAGCCTGCATTAAGACAAATGCATCATCAAAGTATGAAAGATATTTTATACATATTGCTGTAAGACTGTACAACTCAATAGCTTAGTTGTACTCTGTTTCTTCTTTCACACACATCAGTTTGACCCTTGCAGAATCTTATGTGTATAGTATTTATATTTGTGCATCAAGAGAAAAACCTATAGGGTGCCGTTTGTTAAGTTAAACAGTTAAGAAATAACATCAATATTTTTAGCTAAAAAATAACTATAGTCCCAAAAAGTCCATAGAAACCAGAGAGGGTGGCCGGCGACGAAGAAGCCCAGGAAAGCGACAAGGGAACCTGAAGTCTGGAGGATTCCGGCTGAACCCACAGTGAGAGTCTGGAGGTTGGCCACGAGGTCGCGGCGGAGCCATGGGGAAGCTGAAGCTTGGATCACAGAGCCCAAAGGCTGGAGGTTTGTGGCGAAGGCAGAATACGGAAACAGCTGAGCTGAGGCGATGGTGGAGCTTGGAAACCACTGAGCTGCGATGACGATAGGGCTTGGAGAGCATGGGTCTGCAAAGCTTGGAAATATATATTGAAAATTATATTGGAAAACAGTATAAAATATTACAATATATGTAATAATATACACAGGCATGATTTAAAATACTAAATAATATATTAATATATTGTAATATATACTTATCTGCCAATGCGAGATTATATAATGTAATATATTTTATAATACATTACCCAATATATTTGAATATATTTAGAATAATATAATTTGTCATATATTTCTGATATACGAAAAGCGACAATTCCTTATATATGTCATATATTGCAATATATGACCCTGGCATATTTGTCAATGTATTTTGACATATCTAGGATAACATCTGACTTTTTACTATTCTCTATGTCAAATGATTAGAAGGCTACACATCACATATGCTTTTTAACAGTTAAAACAAAGTAACAATTCATCAAATGACAGAAAACATCTTAAAACAGAACTTTACTTTTATTTTCAAATTCAAAAATACTTTATTTATCCCAAAGGGAAATTAAATGTTGATGTAACTCATTTAGTCAAGGAGTTATTATTATTTAATATTGCTATTGTTAACCTGGTGGCATCACTGGAAAAGAAATATAGAACACAGAAATTCAAAACTTGGGAAAATTAACTTTATAAGTGATAGGACTATAAAAATATGTATAAAAAAAGATTTTTTTGATGGTACAACACAGAATGACCTGTGTTATAGACTCAGATAATGCATATAAAAAAAAAAAACTTGGTGAAATACCCCTGAGTTAGTTGCATGTAGACTACCACAGCTCTACCACTCTTCCTGGCAGAACTGGTCGAGCTCATTTAAACTGGTTTGTCTTCAGGCATGAGCCTGGCTTATCAACAGGGTTTCTGCTGTGGCCGTTCCAGCAGCTTTATTCATTCCAAAATCTGTTTGGATATTTGTCTGGGTTTACTACCCTGTAGGACTTTGCTTAGATGTGCTAAAGCAAGAACACATTTAACACATGCAGAAATCTGTCAGGAGCATCGTGG
This sequence comes from Anableps anableps, assembly GCA_014839685.1. Classification (NCBI taxonomy): domain Eukaryota; kingdom Metazoa; phylum Chordata; class Actinopteri; order Cyprinodontiformes; family Anablepidae; genus Anableps; species Anableps anableps. Next base: position 36,157,722 of record CM026072.1, read on the forward strand.
TGTGAAATTCTCAGGTAAAAAAAGGCCCACCAGTCAAATTAACTGTGGATGGTATTTACCAGTAAAGCTTGGAGCCTTTTCCCATCAAGAGCCTGGCGACGTTCTGCAGCAGGTTCAGGCCTTCCCATTGGCTGTTTGTTGGGATTTTCCAGTCTCCCAACAGTGATTCCATCACTCCCCAATGTGACTTTGTTAAAAATAAAAAACACAGCTTAAACAACAGTGTGTAAATGTATGTAAAAGTGAACTTAATGAAAAACAAATGTACACATACTCCGGCTGGTTTGAAAGGCACTGCTTCTACCTCACTGGGACGCAAACATGCTAACCTCTTTAGCGGCGTCCTTTGGAAGAACTTTTCTCACATCAGCAAACACTGCAGTGATCTCTGGATAATAACTGACAAATGCAAAGTAAAATATTAGTATAGGCAAACATATATGTAGTGTAGAAAGACAAAAATATCTGATGAGTCTGTTTGGACTGCAGCGATTTATTTGACTTCATTACAGTCACTAGAATCCATCAATGTCAAGATTTTTAATTGACGCATAATTTAAATAATTTCAACCTTTTTAGTTGAAATCTGTCACCAAAGTTACAACAGTTTTCCAAACTGCTGTGCAGCGAGAGTCAGTCAGCAGCATGTATGCGTGCCTGGAAGCCTGCTACACAGCTTCACCAGCAAAGGGCTGCCTCTGTCTGATAAACTACTGGGGAAAGCAAACATGGCGGATAAGGTATCTGAGCCAATGATTAATATATCGCATTATTATCATTTATCAGTTTTCATATGTCAGAGTGGTCAAAAATATAGAAGTACTTCAAGGGAATTATGAACAAAAGTGTTAAACTTGATATAAGGTTTCGTTATGAACTGAAGAGCCCTGAAGTTCGACTCGTTGACTGGATTGTTTTAGTGGAAATAACTTCCTAATAATTTAATCATTTCTAATAATTATCAAATGCTACAACATTCTTATCAAATACCTTCAAAACAATACCATTAACAATTTTCAGTGTTGTTTTAACATTGTTAAATGGTCTTATTAATTATTTAAACTGGATTAAAACTTCAAATTCTCTATTTGGTTAGACGGAGCTTTAATCATTTAAAGCTTTTATTCTCCTTTCATTCGTTGGTGTGTCCACTTCGAGGAGAATTCACTCAGCAATTGTTAGTGTAGATTCTTTCTCTGCAATGACAAAGGCAAACATTTACTTAAATCCATTGCATCCCTCAAAAAACTAAAATGTTAAACTCTGGTAGGATTGTTGTTGACGTTTCTCTGGTTAAACATACAAGAAGCCTTGAAATGGTTAAGAATTACCAGTCTTTTGGACCGTAATTATTTCTTTTAATCAGTATTTTAGCAGAAAAATATGCTTTCTAAAACAATCTATCCCATCTGAGGTATGCTGGCATGCTGCTTACTATGTATGTGAACAACAGAGAAATCTCAATACGCCTGAAACATGAGCTCTTAAAACAAACTCATGATGGATAAAAATACAGTACTTATGTTCCTAAAGGAACAAAACTGAGATCCTAAGCCAGAGGCCACGAGGCCAGGCCTCCTGAAACGTTTCCACGTGTCCCTGCTTCAGCAGAGCTCCATCAAATCACTGCATCGCCACCTCAGCAGGCACTGAGGTTCTACAAGGCCCGACCAATGACCTAAATATCTGAGTTGTGAATGCTGAAGCAAGGACACATCTAAAGGGTTAGAGGACACGAACCACCGAGGACTGGGGTTTGACGCCCATGTCCGAAACTTTTACATTTAAATGATGTCTTCGAGCACAGGCTTATTTCTAAAACTGACCAGTCCCTGCAATTATTCTGCATAAGTAAAATAAACATAGCATTTGAACAACTACATATAATGGAGACAACTCTTAACAAATAAAAATATGTTTAGTTCATTAAATCAGTTTTATTCTGCATTTGTCCTTTAATTATGTTGCTAACTTTGAGCATCCAGAAATGACAGTTTGCTTTTTTCTGACTAAACAATGCACAAAATGGAAATAAACATAGCTTTAATTTATAAGAATATTAGCATAACATTACATTGTCAACTGTTTATCGCACAATTACTTGATACAAATAAAAAAAACAGTGAATGTACTCACCTGCTCGGTGCTGCACCATGCTCCGCTGGTCAGCCATTCCCAGGCTTTTTGGTGTCAGCAGCTCGGGACTCCACCTGGTTAGCGCTGGAGGTCTCTTCGGAGCTGAAGTCTACTATCCACGTCGTTGAGACAATGCTGACTTTATCTTTATTGATATATTTTGTCCAAGACACCGTCGACGTTTTTTAACCAAGTTTCAGCTTTTATGCAATCTGCCTACTCTCCGCTTTTCGGTTTATTTCTTCATATGTCGTCTTGGCCAAGTGCTCATAATCCCGCCCCCTTGTGTTTGATTGGATCATTCCCTGTTGAATGATTGGCTCATACCCGTATTTGAATTTGTGGACCAATTGCTGCCCGCTGGAAAGCTCTAGGCGCGCAAAAGGATATTTTAAAAATATATATATATTATCAGTTAAACTGAACAATAACAAGGGAAAAAAATAAATAAAATTAAATTAAAAAAAATTAAAAAAAAACACTTTTTCTCGTCCTTGAAATACCTAATTTCCAGCAAGAACAAAACAATGAAAGAAAATGTAGGTTATTTTTGCTTCTGGCATAGCTTAATGCAGTTATGATTTTTTTTTGGGGGGGGTGGAGTTTGTAGTGACAGTATTATGTTTATTATAAGCTAAGGGTTGACTCAGTGGCTAGGATATAAAATTAACTTTCTTTAACAATTTATAAAAAAATACTGGAAATTTTATGAGAGCCAAGCTGGTTCATATCGTTTGACAGAGGTCAATGTTTTAATGAAACCTGACCTTTTTGAGTATTTGGATAAAAGTTACACTTTTGTAACACTACTATGGTTGAATTGAGTCACAAAAATTGTATTATGAATTTTAATCAATATTTTGTTGTATGTTGGAATTATGAACAGTCAGATTAGATTTGTTGTCTTGTATAACCACATATTTTGTGCTAAGTTACATTAAACTTTTTTTAATCAAAATTGCTTTTTTTTTTTTTTCATTGCACAAATTACATAAAAATACACAGTTGTCCATATGTACAGTCATTGTTTTCTGTGTGCAATCATGTTTTTCAATCAGTTAATCCATATAACACAAAAAAATCTATGGCAACGACCTGACTATAATCAGTAAAATCAGTAAAACAAATTATTTATATATATATATATATATATATATATATATATATATATATATATATATATATATATATATATATATCTGAGTTGATATCAGAGAAGATTGTCATTGTTAAAAAGCTATTTAACTGTTGAAACTCAGTTTTCTCAATAATTTTGCTGAAAAATGGAAGGTTAGAGATTGGCCTGTAATTCTGCAGTAGTGATTTATCTAAATTGTTCTTTTTAAACAGTGGTTCGATAACTGCTGTTTTTAGAGCCTGGGGAAAAACACCTGATGAGAGGGAAGAGTTTACTATTTGAATCAGATCAGATGCAATGACAGGCTGAACTTTCTTGAGGAAGGTTGTAGGTAGGATATCAAGACAGCAGAAAGAGGAGATTCGTTGTTTTAAAATCTCATCTAAGTTTTCATGGTTGAGTTGGTGAAATTCAGCCATTTTCTCTGCATTTATGTTTGGGCATAGCATTGTTATTGGATTTGATATGGATGTGCAGATTAACCCTCTAATTTTTTTAATTTTCTCTAAAAAAGTTGGCAAATTAATTGCAGGCCCTTGTAGAGTGGAGTTCTGGTGATAAAATCACAGGAGGGTTTGTCAATCTGTCAACTGTGGCAAACAGGGCACAAGCATTGTTGATGTTGACGGGTTCCCTGATGATATTGTGGGCTCTCCGGAGGCAGAAGGTCCAGTAGATCTCCTCCAGAGATGGAAGAAGGTAGCCAATCAGTCTCTGGGTAGTGTTTATGACCCTCTGGACCTGCTTCCTCTCTCGCTGTGGAGAATTACAGCGAGATGCCATGTCTCAACACCAATTCCACAGAGCAGCGATAGAAGGATACCAAGAGCTCAGTTTTCAGGTTGTTCTTCCTGAGAATCCTCAGAAAGTACAGTCTCTGCTGTGCCTTCTTCAGGATTGAAGTGGAGTTTGCATTCCAGGTCAGGTCTTCACTGATGTAGGTGCCCAGGAACCTGAAATTTGGCACCATCTCCACTCTGTCCCCATTTATAATGATGGGCTGAATGTCTGGTTTACACCTCCTAACGTTGACAATTAGTTGCTTCGACTTGGAGGTGTTCAAAATGAGGTTGTTGGTGGTGAACCAGACAGACAGTCATTCCACCTCCACTTGTAACGCAGCCTCATCTTCTCCAGAGATGAGCCCCACCACCGTGGTATCATCAGCAAACTTTATGATGGTATTGTTCGGGTGGATGGGGGTACAGCCATGGATGTAGAGGGTGTAGAGTAAGGGGCTTAGCATGCAGCCTTAGGGAGAGCTGGTGCTGGTGCTCAGTGCTGAAGACATGTGGGATCCTACTCTCACCCTCTGGGAGTGGTCTGTCAGAAAATCCATTATCCAGCAGCAGATGTTGTGGGGGAGACCCAGGTCCCCTAGCTTGCTCACCAAACTGTTCGGAATGATGGTGTTGAAAGCTGACCTGAAGTCCAGGAAGAGCAGCCTCGCGTAGCCCTCTTGCTGTTCCACGTATGTCAGCGTGGTGTGCAGAGCGGTAGTGATGGCATGCTCTGGTTGGTTCTGTAGGCAAACTGGTGGCAGGCATGCCAAATGTGAGGCATGCCACTCACATTTAGCATGCCTGCCAAATGTGAGTGGCAGGCATGAAGTGATGTGACTCCAAACCAGTTTCTCGAAGCACTTCATAATGATGGGGGTTAGTGCTACTGGCCAGTAGTTGAGACTGCTAATATTGTTCCCTTTTGGCAGTGGGATGATGGTGGAGGACTTTAAGCATGGTGGGATAGAGCACTGGGTGAGGGACTGATTAAAGATGCTGGTAAAAACCCTAGCCCTGCACAGTCCCTCAGCACCCTCCCTGTCACACCGTCAGGTACAGCAGCTTTTGGGGGGTTCACTGCCCTCAAGGTTCTCCTTACTTCCTGTACCTCCACAGTGATGGTTTGGCTGAGGAGGGATGACAGCTGCAGTATGGGCTCTGCTGGTGATTCAGCCTCAACACGGGCAAAAAAGTAGTTAAGCTCCTCTGCCAGTGAGGCATCTCCAGAGATGCTGGTGGTGTTGCTGGATCTGAAGTTGATGATGTGCTAGACCCCTTGCCACACCTGCCAGCTGTTGTTGCTGCTGAATTCATCCTCAATCTTCTGCTTGTCATTTGCCTTGGCATCTTTGATGCATCTCTTCAGAGAGGCTCAGGCGCAGCTGTACAGGCCCCTGTCGCTGGACCTGAAATGACTATTTCTCTCCCTCAGGAGGTTCTTTTTTTTTTTAAGGATTTTTGTAGCTCTAGTAGCCTTTATTTGATAGTGGAGTGACAGGAAAGTGGGTAATGGGGGGTGGGGGTGGGACATTCAGCCCTGTATCCATATTTGATGTTGGAGTAAGCTTTATCCAGCATCTTAACTCCTCTAGTGGCACAATTAATGTACTGGTGGAATTTAGGGAGCACTATAGTTAGAATCCAATTCACCCAGTGACCCCAGATCATTTTGTGATCTTACCTTATAACTTCAGATAATCATCCATCTTTCACCATATCAGATAATCATCCCTTTATTAGCCTATGATATCATATGTTCATCACAAGGTACCGGGATGAGATCCTCAGACCCATTGTGAGACCATATGCTGGTGCAATGGGCCCTGGGTTCCTTCTTATGCATGACAATGCTCGGCCTCATGTGGCTGAAGTGTGTCAGCAGTTCCTGCATGATGAGAGCATTGATGTTATGGCATTGACTGGCCTGCCCGTTCCTCAGACCTGAATCCAATTGAGCACATCTGGGACATCATGTTTTGGTCAATCCACCAACACCACATCGCACCACAGACTGTTCAGGAGCTAACTGATGCTCTAATCCAGGTCTGGGAAGAGATCCTTCAGGAGAACATCCGCCGTCTCATCAGGAGCATGCACAGACGTTGTCAGGAGGTTATACAGGCATGTGGAGGTTTTGTTTTTGTTTAGGTGTTCCCTTTATTTTTTTGAACAATATAGTTTCTTGGTTGTGGTATAAAATGGCACTATATGCCTGTAAAAGACATAATACCCTCCCCCATAAGTATTTTAAACTGTGTCCCTATTATTCATGAGAAGAAAAGATATAGTCTGTCCAAGTTCTGAGAGCTATATCTGTCAGAATACAGACTTCTTTCCTGATGATGTTCAAGGAAAGAAGGCTCTGCAGACACAGATCTGCAGCCTGTATCACAATAACCAAATAATAAGGAATCATGGCCCAATCATAAAAAAATTCTTATATTTCTTGAGACACAGGATCTTATATTTCATAGTGTATGATGGCTATGCAACCCAGGTTTTTTCCCCCATGTATATTTTCCCAGGTTTCATGACCAAGGCCTCTTCTCTCCATAGGGTGCTGTAATTAATGCCTTCATTTATTCAGTCAGTTCACGTGTGATGGATCTGTTTAGGTATGCTCCAGGCTCAACAATAGCCCACAGTACTATCAGACACTACATGACTGAGCACTTCCCTAAATAAAATTAGCTTAAAAATATGTTTAAACTGGGGGTGCTTTTAACAAAATGGAACTTGTGAATAAAAAATGTAGCCAAAAAATTTAAATTATTACCGTAGTTTGTTTATCCTGTGATAAAAGACAAACTTTTATCACATCAAAACATAAAAATGGAATTGATTTCTTATATAAAATCCAATTTTGTAAATCCTCCCAAAATACACTTAGAACATTACAACAAAAAAAGTGTGTTCCGCTGTCTCAGTATCTGACTTACAAAACACACTGGAATTATTCATATTAACTTCTGCTGCAAAAAGTTGCTACAATGGTCAACTTCACAGAAGTTTGAAATTGATTTCTTTTACTTTTTGTGTGAGTGGAAAAAGATATTTGGCTCCTATTTTCTTTAGAAATATACTTTTTAAACAAATGTTTTCTTCTTAGGGTTATTTGGAAAGCATACTGATGTCAGAGTGTTTCCTATGAATTTATTACAACATTTTGTCTATAAAGCCATGGCCATTTCTAATCAAAGATGGTTCTTTTGGAGTAACTGCTCAATATGTTACCATGGCTTTAATTCCCATTGGTGTTAGTTGGTTTGACAAATTATCACCTGTGATGCCTCAGCAAGTGTAGATGTATGTGATTCCTGGTCTTAGCAATTTGCTGAAACCAGCCTGTTCATGAATTTCAAGTCTATTCAGAATCTGTAGAAACTGAAAGATGTGTATTGTTACCCTAGCTTTTCACAGCGCTTCCATTAGTCATTTACTATGTCATTGTTATTGCCATCAGTCCTAAATAACACAAAAAAATAAAAAATAAAATAAAATCCTCTACTCTCCCGTTATATATAGACATAAACAGTAGTTGCCTCATGGACTGCTATTGCCTATTGATGCTGATGTGCTGTGGGGCCACCATCTTGGAAAGGTTGCCTGCTCTACACTGTGTAATCTGCTTGGCAGCTACAATGAAGCACCAGCGTGTTTAATCAATAACTCACTGAATACTAAACTGATTTTCACGCTTTTTTTGCTGAAATCCTTATGCATACAGCCATTATAGCTATGATGTAGATGTGTAAGAACATGTGGTTCAGCATATTTAAATATTCTTAGTGGGGTTAACAGTAATAGAATATTCTAATATGATACATGATCAGTATTTTTGCAAAACACAGCTACTCATACATTTTTATTTCTTATTTATTAATATCTATCTACACATATGTATATCTATATATACATACATACAATACAAATAGAGAAGCATATATGATGAAACAATGATATTAAAATATATGATTAGACTGTATATAATTATATGTACATGTAGAAACTATATATATCCACATCTCTATCTCCACGTATCTCTGTCTCTGAACAAACAAACGGTCAGTTATCTGTCAAGACACAACCATATTTACACATGTACAAAGTTGCTCATGAAAGTTTTACATGACCTAAAACCTCTGAAACAGGACTGTCTTGGAGAGCTTTTTTCTTGTGCTGCCTTTCTGCAGGCCAACAGAGGTGACTTTGGCAGTGTGGTGCATCCTTATTTTAAAAAACACAGACACAACCAATGAAAGCAAGTCAGAATGATGGCTGTCAATGCCAAGTTGTCTCCTCAATGTGTTCCCCCAGCAGAAAAACATCTTCTTTTCCAGTCTCTTCACGGACAATGTGTGCAACGGTCGACAGCTCTGGAGGTTGCTTTGTTGAAGCTCCGCGAATCACCCTCTCTGCAGCTCTCAGCACCTTCACTGTGCCTTGGAATCACTAGGCCACCATTGTTTTTCAGGATTAGAAGGTGGTAGCCCTCATCGAATTATGATGGTACAGCATCTCTGACCAAGCTCACACAACACAGCAGAGTTTTCGCAGAATCTGCCGGACTACGTATCCTGCCATGTCGACCAGAGCATTTTCCACCAGACCACCACAATACTGGCAAATGGAGATGAGTGCTCTTCAGCAGTTTCGGCAGAGGACACACACACGGTGTCATCTTTGGCTTCCACGTTGCCCATCTCACCAGGTGAGAACACACCACCGAACCATTAGGTGGCCTGAACCTGGCTTGCAGATGGATTGTTATTCCAGCCACCTTGTATAGAAAACAGCCACACAATACATGGATTACTCACAAGACATAAAATACAAAGATATTCATTAAGTATATTTTCAGAATTGATCTTAATTAAAAAACATAACACATTTGTATGCATAATTTACCAAAAGAAATGGGACAACATTAAGGCTACCTTTGTAACGTAAGTGGATGAGGGAGGGGCAATTTTCCAGACTCCCTGAGGTATTTGTACGCCTGTGGACCATGCAGATGGAGTGTGAGGGCAAACTCTCTGTGCTCCTTTGTGTACTCATGGTCCTGCTCTTCTATGAAGTCCAGCTGAAGATCTGAAATTTGAAGAGCAAAAATTACCAACCTGTCCTTCAGATAATAGCTAAGAAGGTTTAAAAAAGAAAGAGTGGAAGAATAAGACATATAGTCATATTCAATAAATTAGACTATACATTCCGATCAGGCTCATTTGTCAGAAAGTATTTTTTGAAAATTGACAACCTTTAAGCAGGTATTGAACATACTTTTCATTAATTCAAAATTCAAAAATACTTTATCCCAAATGGAAATTAAATGTTGTAACTCATTTAATTAAAAAATTATTGTGGATGGTGATGGCTGTGGGCAGGAAAGATCTCCTGTAGCAGTCTCTTTTACAGCAAATTTAAAGAAGCCTCTGACTGAAGGCACTCTGTTAGTATAACTATTTTTAAACTGAATTTGAATTAAGGCCACATTTCTGTATCAAAATGTTTTTATTGGTCTGATTTAATATTCTAATTTTAAATGTCATGTTTTCATTAACTGTAAGTGTAAAACCATCATAATTAACAAAAATAAAGGGTTTTAAACATCCATATGTGTGTATTTATCTATATAATGTCTTTCACTTAGTGATAAAGTTCCTGAAATAAATAGACTTTTCAATAATTTACTGAATGGGTATGTATATGAATTTCAAAGCGGTAATTTTGTTTTACCTGAGTAGAATTCAAGCCTCTCTCTGAGCTCCTTATTAATGAGTTTCTTGTCACTCAAATCCCCCAAAAGAGACTGAACTGTGGTCTTTGCCCTCTTTTCTCTGGCCATGGCGTTTTTCTTCTCCTGCTCCAGACTTTCCACTCTTGCCAAGGCTTCCTTCAGTTTAGCCGTAAGAGCGGTAAGAGAAGCTGGTAAGGCATAGCCATGATCCTAGTAGATAGAGGGATGAACTTCACACACATCACTTTGACACCACGAGAGCAGGGGTTCCTAAACTTTACCATGCTATGCCCCCCCAAACGGCATTAGCTTCTGGGCAGGGGCCCTCTTTACAAACCCACAGACAATACTACTAAATGTGTAATGAAACATCAACTTCTAGAATGTTTTTTCTCACTTTTATTCTCTATTCAATAATTATTACATTTGTTTAGCATAAATAATGCCTTATACGTTCTGATTTTAGTTGGCCATGCTACGCTAGCTTGAGGAGCAAAGCAGCTTGATAAATTTGACTGGCAGCCAATCGGAAAGATGAGCATATAATAACTTATATTATAACTTACAATATAAGTTATTTTAACTTATATAATATAATAATTATTAAAAAACTTATTAGATTTTACAATAAAAAATTTATTACATTTTTTGATTAAAAAAAATTACTAGATTTAATTCTTCTACTTTCCTTTATTTCTCATCTTCCAGTTTTTTGAGGCTCCTCTAGCACCCCCTGGTGGACCCCGCTTGAAAAACACTGCACATTAGTATAGCCCACATTCTGTCTGTCTGTGTGCGTGTGTCTTCAGTTGTGTGTATGGCTTTATTTGTGAGTGTGTTTAGTATGAGTGGCAGCAAAGAAGTAAGATCTTAACATGGCCATGACCATTATGATGTTTAGAATGGAAATACTCACATCATTAGGCTGAGGTTGCGGTTGTGAGGCATCCTGAGAGGCCACAGACAGGCTGGCTTCAGCTCCTCTGGAAGTTACCGTAGTCCTGCAGTTTTCAGGCTAAAATAAATAAGCGTAATGAATATGAACTTTACATTAAATATCTACCTGTACACATAAACACACAGAGGGAGAAGTATCTCACCCTGCCCTGTGATTAATAATTAAATATGTAAATTTATGAACACTAATAGACTTATGATAATACACCTACTCTTTGGAGGTTAACCAGGAAGCTGAAGATTGATGGAATAACACCATCTCTCAGTCGGACAATCTGACCTGTCCTGTCGAAATCATCCTGGTTAAAATGCTCACTGCACAGCACGGATGAATCACTTGCAGTGAAACCCTTTCTCCTCAAAGACACTTCCCACTTCTTCCTCATGTCTTTGTCTTTGGGAAACCTTCAAAACGAAAACGGGAGATTGTGAGCGCCTACACAAAAACAATGTACAAAGGAGGACAATCTAATTTTTAAAAAAAATTATAATTCCTATGTTCTCCCTATTTGGCTATTTTTCCAAGAACCTTACTTCAATAAAACTCAGATTTTGTTTTTTGTTAATAATGAACCAAATCTGCTGAAAATGTGAGTAAGCCTGTTTGAAAACTAGTCTAGTCAGATGTTCTCCTGTCTGTATTTTGTGGTGGAGACTATGACGTCAAATTCACGACAAAAGTTGATAGGAGAACTATTAATTATGGCAAGCCGTTTGGATAAATAATGATACATATATTAACGCTTTCTTCTAAACCATAAATAGTGTGATACGTTGTGTTTCCTACGCAAACGCGTTGTGAATCAAAACGCGCGGTGGCGTACAACATGGAAAAATATGACAGCTGTCGAGACACCAGGATTTATGCCATTTCATCCTGGGTTTACTCTCAATGCCTGTTCTTAGCACTGGTGGACAATTAAAATGTTTAAATTGGTCAGTGATAATTCAAACAAAAAGGAAGGATACACAGACGTTTAAAAATCGACTACTGATATGAGTGATATTTAAACTCATGTTAAAATCCTAAATGTGGAGTTGGGATCTTTTACTGACATCTACTGTCCTTTTATAGGAAATACAAGCTGACAAACTATAAGTTTAATGTGTTTTGTCATGTTAAAAGTAAAACTACCAAAACATAAGCTAAGGCATAGTAAATATAATAATAATAATAATAATAATAATAATAATAATAATAATAATAATCAAAAAAGGAAAATACAACAGTGAACTAAAATAAGTGTTTCTGTGGGTTGTGTGTGCAATCAAATGCTTTTTTTTTTTAAATAGATAACTGTTTGGTAAAGATTACTGATGTTTTACTGTCTGAAAATCACAGGTAAAGTAAGTTGAATATCATACCAAAATTTATTGTTAAACTGGGTGTGATTAACACAGAAGCAGACTGGTAGGTGCATGTAATTTCAGTGATTTTTTTAAAAATCAGCTATCTTCTGGTTGTGTCTGGCCTTGCAGTGTTCTGATTAGGTAAGATGTCCTAAAATCTAGTGGCTGAGCACTAAGACAGCCTCTTGATGATAACATATGAATAAAACGCACCTGCGAGTTATTTACGCCACCGCAAATTCTGATTCACAACGCGTTTGCGTGGGAATAACGGCGTATCCCGCTTTTTACGGTTTAGAAGAAGGTGAGGCATCCTGAGAGGCCACAGACAGGCTGGCTTCAGCTTCTCTGCAGCTGAATTTTTGAGGCTAATAATACAAGTCTCATTATTGATCCAAACGGCTTGCCATAATTAATTCACCTCCAGTGTGTATTAGTCCATGAGCACAAAGTTTAGTGACCACGAGCGCTACTCTTTACTGTAGCACCAAACGAAACATAGGCGCCCATGAGTTGCAGCTCTTTGTGCTCTCAATGTATTCACCTGCTTGCTCTTGGATTTTGTCCTTCGCGCTAGTGTGAAACATTGGCCAAATACAAATAATATGTTCATCTTACTTTTTTCCAAAACTTTATTTGCAACTATACTGTTAACAACAGACAATGGTTTACAATACACGGGCATTGAAAAAACGGTTGTAAGGAATAGAGGTGATACTGTAAACAGAAGCAAAACAAACACACATCAGAAACTGAACACAGAAGAATGTTAGGGGGGCTTAGGGTTCTAAGAAAACATTCATTATAGTACATATCTCAATGGTTTTATAAATATGATAATATAATACTTGACCGCACTGTAAAAAGCAGCAACGCATGGCTTTCTTCCAGAGTATTTGCTACAATAAATGTGGTATTTTGCCAGTAATAGAAGACTTGAAAGGCAGTAAGAATTGTTTTTTATGTATACGGTTTTCATAAAGGCCAAGCAACACATTCTTCCATGTTCATCTTACTTGTGAAAAGTTATCCCCCGAGCCCTGACATCAACTGTCCGTCGATTTGAGCAAAAATTAGCTGCACAGTGCTGAGGCATCTTCTACTGTTTTGGTTTAGCCAAGTAGCTAGGACGACCGCTCCAAGATGGCGGCCGTACTTCCTGCGCCCCATCAGCCAATGCGGGGTTTTCTCTCTCGTACTCTTTCTAGACAGGCGTTCCTATTTTATCAAAATTTATCTGAGTAATAATATTAATAATAATATCATACTTTTAATCGAAATCCCCTTGTTCCTATATTAGTTTAAAAATATTTAAATATTTTTGCTCTTTTCTTTTTTTTTCAGTTTGTTTTTACGCGGCAGGTCAAAGGCTACAAACAAAATGGCGGAACCCCTAAGAGCTGCAGCTACAGCGCTGTGAAGGTCTACTTTATTGTTAGGGAGTCTCTTCACTGTATCAATGGGGGAACGGTTCTGTTGTCTTTCAGTCCCTGCACGAAGCTAACCGCTTCTCTTGGCCATTTTATGGGGAAATACTTCTGCGGAGTTTTTACGAGGGTCTCCGGGTGAAGACAGCCCTTGGAGAGGCTAGCAGCTGCAGACCTCCCCGCTCAGTGATGAGAGCTTTCTCTTATGATCTCCAGCAGCTCCCAGTGAAGAAGAACATCCCGGATGCATGACTTATTCAAACTCCAAGCAAAGATGAATAAGAAGAAGGATAAAGGATTCGAGAGTCCACGGCCTTTTAAATTATAAGTATTTTTTCTACGTTGCAATAAATCAAAATATAAGTTGATAATTGGTCTCGAGTTGTATTCAAAATAGTCAGAGATGCATTTTGCTGATATTAACTAGTGTTTATCACAATACTAACGTGTTAATTTTATTCTGTTATTGCATTTACGACCCACCAGGTAGTGTGCATCAACAACATCAATTTCCAAAGGAAGTCTGTCATTGTGAGTATTATTCTCAGTGTGGGTTTTTTACATTCCAGGTCTGAAAGGAGACCAGAAACAAGGCAGTAGTGTTTTTATCCATTATCTATTCATCTCTTTATCCATCCATTGGATCTTTCCTCACCTATCTGTCCGTTCTCACCCTCACAGACTGTTTTTGCAGTTACTTAATTAAAACCTACTCACTGAAGGAATATTATCTATAGATTCATAGTTACGGTGGCCTAGAAGGGTCAACAAAATGCAAAAAGCCTAAACACAACATCAAAAGCCACAGCGGAATTCATTCTAAAACGGGAGTTATGATAAACTTTCTAGCATAACTCCAGTTTTAGCCTCGTAGAGCACAATACAACAACAGAAGATCACAACGACAGTTATGCTAAAATATAAAAATTTACTATGTATGGTAGCCTAGAAGGGTCAACAAAATGCAAAAGCCATAACGGAATTCTTGCGAAAATGAAAGTTATGATAAACTTATGATAACCCCTGTTTTAGCCAACTGTAACCTTTCTTGGCCACCGTATTTTTGTAAGATAAATACCTGTTGAGGTTGAGATATTTTTTTTGGAATTGTAACCTCATTAAGAGGTCAGCAACACATCATGATAATGACATTGCACAAAGAAAAATGACAAACAATATATTAAAACTGTCAATTAACCTTAATCCCTATTTTCAGTTTGCAAAGTATTCTAAGCATGAAACCAATTTTGAGTGTCTTACTAAGCTACAATGATAATCATTTCTTTTAGTACCTTTGAAACATTCCTGTCTAACCAGATGAATGAACCTTAAATCATCTGTATTTTACTAGTCATTGCAGTGAGTGCCAGTAATGACCTCTGCCTCCTCACATGTTCGTGTCATCCCCCTGCAGGGCTACGTGGAGCTGACCATTTTCCCCACAGTGGTCAACCTGAACAGGATCAAGTTAAACAGTAAACAGTGCCGCATCTACAGGGTCAGAGTCAACGAGCTCGAAGCCCCGTTCATTTACAATGACCCCACCCTGGAAGTGTGCCACAACGAGTCCAAGCAGTAAGTCGAACCGGAGGTCAGAAAGGGAACCAACAAACCAGCTTAGTGTTTACTGTTTAGGTCCTGGAGAGGTGATGACTTGTTGCACCTGTTAGCCATTTCATTCTTTAGTAATTTTGGTCCCTTCGAACCTGATTATTTTGGCTTGCTGAGCAGTCAATTCCTAATCTTGATAAGTATGGAAAAAATAAAGTATGTAAAAATATAGCTTTTTCCAGACTTTATTCTGTATCCTATGGTCTAAAAGCTGTCCTTTCATCCATTATTTTCCTCTCTTGCTCTCTTCTTTCGGTCCTTCCTTCATTCTTTTCTTCCCATCTTGCATTGTACTTCCCTCCATTTCTTGTGTTCTTTGTTTTTTTCGTCATCCTTACTAACTTACTAACTTCATTACCCACTGTAGAAATATCTGCTATATGTTGAGGAATCCTGCAGACATTTCATACCCAACCCGAGGACGTCTTAAACTTCAACCACAGATTTAAAGTTATCTGTTCCAATTTTCTCATAATCTGTAAGAAAATGTGCCTGTTAAAAAAACCGTCCACCTTCAGTAGCTCAGCTGTTTGGGGTTGGTCGAGGTCATAATCAGTCGTATAATATATAAAACTGAAGTTCCTGCTTAGGGGACAAAGTTGTAACATGTTTGGTTGCACGTAGAAGCACCTTAAAAAACAGTGTGGGCAACTGTAAATGTGGGCTTCTGCAGTTAAGCATGGTGGAGGAGCTGTAGTAATGTGGGAGTTTATTGCAGGGAGTGAGTTTTATTCTCAATATTCCAAAACTATATGTATAATTTTGACCATGTGTGGATTAAGAGCAAAGTAAATTCGAACTTTAGGGGATTTAAGCCACCAACTGTTTGAAAACTTTCAAGGTTGACAGGTTATGGCAGATGTCCTCCAGCTCATCTGAGCTGGGAATGTTTGGAGAGCTTTCTCATTAAAGAGAAACAGTTGGCTCACGATTGTTTCCTTTGTGTCTGAACAGACGGAACCTGAACTATTTCTCCAGTGCCTACACAGCAGCTGTAAGCGCTGTGGACCCTGACGCTGGAAATGGAGAACTGGTGATCAAAGTTCCCTCTGAGCTCTGGAAACAAGGAGACGGTGAGATGGTTTTTCCTTTACAGGCTTTCGTTAGGAGTCGCTAGCTTAGCTCTGATGTTAAAATGTTACTTTGTACAAAACCCCCCCAAAAAACATATTATAAAAGCTGTTGGTCCAGGACTAGGGATATCTTCATCACGTTGTTAGAAAAATGATTGCGCTTGTTTTGATCATGTTTTGGGTCTAGATCTGAAGGTGTTCAAGGTTTACATAGAGTTTTCCTTGGACCAGCCCAAAGGGGGTCTCCACTTTGTTGTTCCTGATGTGGAAGGCAGTATGGCAGAGAGGGGAGCCCATGTGTTTTCCTTTGGATACCAGAACTCCACAAGGTTAGACATTAACACAAAATCACTCCAGAATACTGCAACATTATCTGTGGCCCTCACTGAATACCTCCCATCCCCAGGTTCTGGTTTCCCTGTGTGGACTCCTATTCAGAGCTGTGCACTTGGAAGCTGGAGTTCACTGTAGATGCATCCATGGTGGCAGTGTCCTGTGGGGACCTGGTGGAGACCATCTACACCCATGACATGAGGAAGAAGACATTCCACTACGTCCTCCCCATCCCCACTGCGGCCCCTAACATCTCCCTGGCCGTGGGGCCCTTTGAAATCCTCGTAGACCCCTACATGCACGAGGTGTGTACTCTGTGCAAGTTGTTGAAAGAAATCATTTAGTTCTCAAATTAATAGAACAGAAAAAACAATAATTTTCTTCTATTTTCTATCCCTGTACAGTTGGTTTAAAATCTTGAAATCAGAAAATTTCACTGTTTTTTTGTTTGTTTGTTTGTTTTTTTTCCTGTCTGCTCATCGCTGAGCTGCACGGCTCAGAAAAACCTTGTTAAACCCAGGAACCTCAGAGGGCGTCACGACCCTCTAGTTATTTTGTTCCTAACTTGAAGAATCTTTTCAGAATTGAAAACCTTGATCAAATTTTTATCACCTGGCTCAGTCATCAGTACATCAGGTGCTGGATCCACCATGATTGTTCCGAAACACAGAATGGAGCTGACCAATGGCTGAATCTGGAACCCGCTGACATATGCAGGCTGCACCCATGGGCTAATTGGCAAAAAGGTTTCAGAAATGAAAAACAAACTGTTGACTAAAATTCGAGGTGATTATTCTGTATATAGATGAAGAACTTGGCATAAGTTCTTCTAATGACCACTAGATGTCTCTAAACACCAGCTGTCAGGTGAAAGGAAAGGTTAGGTCTTGAAGCCATAAATGTACAGCTTTTCACCATGGAATGACGGTTAACTGCCCTCTGCAGGTGACCCATTTCTGCTTGCCGCAGCTGCTCCCTCTGCTCAAACACTCCATGTCCTACCTGCATGAGATTTTTGAGTTCTACGAGGAGATCCTGACATGCCGCTACCCTTACTCCTGTTTTAAGACTGTGTTTGTGGATGAGGCCTATGTTCAAGTGTCGTCCTACGCTTCGATGAGCATCTTCAGGTTGGCATAGACAGAAGTCTAGTTTGCAGAGATTTTTCAACGTCCTGTTGGTTGCTATTCATGCAGGTCTTTTTCTAAGTTGTATTTCACTATAATTTCCTCGATCCAAGATGAAACGTCACCTGTTTCCTTTCTGTTTCAGTACCAACCTGCTCCACAGCCCTATGATCATCGACCAGACCCCGCAGACCCGGCGCTGTCTGGCTCAGGCCCTGGCCCAGCAGTTCTTCGGCTGTTTCATCTCCAGAATGTCATGGTGAGATATGACTTGTTTTGTATTGCAAGGGTCTCAACAGGCGTGAGTCAGTAACATTTACAGAGTATCCTCACCAAGTCCACAACTATGACTCAGCAACAGACCGCCCCTCCAGTGTGGTCATCTGAAGGTAGTTGCTTCAGAGCCTCCAGAGGTTTAAAGGGATGAGGAGGTCTGACTCTGAGATAAACCTTTGACACCACATGTCTGCGTAATGGAAAAGAGCTGTCAGCGGGTCTTGGAGGAGTCGCTGTAACATGTAAACAGCTTTCAGCAGAGGCCGGCCTTGTTTTTGAACAGTCTGGTACCATTTAGCCCTCCCGCATTTGATGAGAGATTTGCAGCAATACCCAACTTTTTTTTATTTTTGTCAGTACGAGGAATCAGAATCGCTCCTTGCCATGTACCAGAGTGGTTGGTGTAGCTAAGAAGCTGATTCACAGGGGCTGGTTTGTGTTCAGCAAACCCTGAACACACCCAGTAGAAAGGATTCCTTATAACAGAGCCTGAAGTACTTTAGTCATCATGTCACCAAGCACTGCAGAGCCTTGCTAATGAACCAGAGCTACATTTAAAATATGCAGGCTTTGGACACTTCTCATTTCATATCAGAATCCCTAACTTTTCCAGTGTTTTCTGTCCTTTAGGGTGATTTCACACCTGATGGTCTGGTAGACTTGGTTGGATTGGAGGCCAAAGTTGTAACATTTGTTACATTTTCAGTTGGTGTGGTTCGCTTTCACACTGTATTGTGTCAAACAAAGCAAACCTTTTGAAAACCTGTCCAAAAAGTTCTCCCTCTTGCCTGTGGTGGCGCTGCACCAAGAACCACTGAAGGAAACAACATGAAAACCTCTGAAGAAGAGACAGAGTGGAACTTGCTTCTTGGAGTGGTGTCAGATTTTAGCAGTTGTCGGAGTTCTCTTTTGTTTTTGTGAAAGGACCATGAGCCATTTCTCCCACTAGCACTAGACCTGTGTGTTTGTTTTGGTTGTATTTACCCAGAATGCCCGGTGATATAGTCTGCTTCCTGCTTTTGGAGCGGTCTCTGGTTCACTTGGCGTTCAAATATGCATTCGAACCGCACCAGAGTTCACTACAACCGAACCGAGACCTTGGTCTTCAGGCGGACCAGAGTCGCTTTTTTGGTCCACATCAGAGTTTGATTGCGCGTTCACACCTCCCCAAACCAGCCGGACTTTCTAGGCAAACAAACTGGAGTTTGATTAGAGTGATCTTAACAGGGCTGGTGGAAGTCTACCCTGAGTTAATATTGAGGACGGATGGAAATACAGGAGGATAATAAAAACAATATATTAGTGGATGGGCACATAAATGATTGAGAAGTGGATGGTCTTGAAATCTGAATCTTTTCCATGCTCTTATTTTCTTTTGGCACCCTAATGCAGGCTTAGGGTGCATTCAGTTCAGTTTTTTATATACCACCAATTCACAACAAATGTTGTCTCAAGGCACTTCACAAAAAAAAAAAAAATAATTTCAGTTCAATCATACATACATTCCAATTGATCCTAGTTATCAAACAGTAAGCTCAATTAGTTATTTCAACTAGTTCAAAAAGTTTCTAAGGACACCCAGCAGATTGCATCGAGTCATTGACTTGCAGCATTCAGTCCTCTTGGATGAGCACGTAGCGACAGTAGACAATCGCTTGCGTTGTGTTGTTGACTTCACAGCAGTCCCTCATACCGAGCATGCATGTAGCGACAGGAGAGAGGAAAAACTCCCCTTTAACAGCAAGAAACCTCCAGCAGCCCTGTTTAGTCCTCTTTAATAAAATTTGACGCCACTCCATTTTGGTTTACATGTCATGAAGAAGGAAGTTGCGCTCAGTGTCTTCTTCAGAGGTTTTCGTGTCATTTCCTCAGCGGTTCTTGTTGCAGTGCCCCCACAGGAGAGTTGGGGAACGGGTTTTTTAAAGGGTTTGGTTCGTTTGACACAATGCAGTGTGAAAGTGAACCACAGCGGTTGAAAATGTAACAAATGTATACATTTTGGTCCCAGTCGAACCGTATCTACCACACTATGAGGTCTGAAACACCCTGAAAAATAGAATATTACTCCATATCTTTCCAGCTATAGTAGAACTGCTGTCTTTGCATCCTCGTTCATCCTCCTTTCCTCCTCCGTCCCTCATCCTGACCTCGAAACAAACGACACGTGGGGCCTTCTCTGTTTAAGGTGCTGTATGTTCAGCAAGCTGCTGTCATGACTTTTAACAACGCGTGGCACTGCTGTTAGCAATTTATCAAAGAGGGGGCTCACTGGGGCCCATAACTGAAAACAGGCCAGACTCATTATCCTGTCAAACACAAAGAAAAGCAAAATGGCTCATTACCGCATTGGGATAGTCGTTAGCTCGAAGGTCTGCGCACGCTTTCTGTGTGTCCAGGAACACAAGCTGCTTGATCCTCGCTGTCTCACACACACACACACACACACACACACACACACACACACACACACACACACACACACACACTGCTATGATAGTATTTTTGGCTCAGCTGAACCACAGTATTCCTCCTTGAGATATACAGTTTCCACTAAAGGGGACAGAAAAACGTCAGTGGTTGAGACGAGCACGAGGCATACTAGTGCGTCACGTTTGTCGTTCCACTAGTATGATGCTACTTAGGTTAGGTGTTTGGGTTGAAGCCCGTCTCCCCAGTAAGGGGGCAGCTGGTGGTGGAAACGCCTTGTAGTGTACAAACATGCTTCTGCTCCATTGAAACTTAAAATCAATCAGCGATCAAGCGGGTGCCGCTGAGATCACTTTAATCTTTATCTCAGAACACAAACGCTGAAAAATATTCTAACTTTACTAGGGCTGCAACTAACGATTATTTTAGTAATCGATTAATCTATCGATTATTCTGACGATTGATCGGAAAAAATTTGGCACATTCTACAAATTTTTCATTTAAGCCTTTTCTATACATTAGAAATACATTAAAAGATGCAGAAATTTAATAGTTCAATTCATTGTTTAAATAAGAAACATTTTACTACATAATATGCAATAACAGAGCATTCCT
Organism: Anableps anableps; assembly: GCA_014839685.1. NCBI lineage: Eukaryota > Metazoa > Chordata > Actinopteri > Cyprinodontiformes > Anablepidae > Anableps > Anableps anableps. The sequence goes on from CM026072.1 coordinate 36,178,711, forward strand.
TTAGTGAATGCTTGATCATTTCTCGCAAACGACGCATCAGCATCTGAAAAAAGTCCTTCTGACATCAATATGTGAAAAGCTCAGCCCTTTCTGCTGGACTTAATGTCAGTACAGCGTAGGGCTGATCTGTTGGTTAGTTTTTTATTAATAACTCCACAGCAAAAGGTGCTTGGCAGGAGTTTTCTTTACAGAATTTGAATCAGCTGAAGGTAAAACGATGCCACTTGAGGAGTTTTGGGTAGAACATAATTACAAAGGTTTAGTTTTTATCTTATCTGCAAAATGTATATATTTTTTTACACAGTTTTGGTTTAATTATTGCTCTGAGTATGTTCTTTAAGCAAGTTGCTTTTTTTTGAGTGTGTATACTCCAGTAAATGATAAATCGATTACTCAATTAGTTGACAATTGAGTCAGATAATTGACTCAATTGTCAATTGATTATTGATTTCAATAATCAATTCATCACGATTAATCCAATTAATTGTTTCAGCCCTAAACTTTACTGGTTGAAATTTCAGAAAAATGCTTCGTTGAGAACAGTAATCCCTACATAACCCCAGAGACGTTAAAAGCATATGTTGGAGCTTCCTATAGTTATTTTCACTAAGGGTGGTGATTTTATCCGTGCATTTGCAGATATGCTCCCTAAAACATGATGTTCATCGTAGGTGGTTGGGTTTGATTGCTATGTGTACAAACAGAAATACAGAAGTGTAGTTTGAAGTCTTGTTTTAAAGCAAAACAAAATATGAATCACACAGCAGGATAAACTGGTAGTTGACTGAAATAAAATGCTGGAAGTGTTCAACCAGTGAGAAATGTTTAACGTTCTCCCACTACAAAGCTCCAGCTTTAGTTCTGGGTCCATCTAAACAGTCTTACTTCCCTACCAGGGCTGTTTTCAGAGTAGATATCAACTCTTTTGTTTTTCTGTTTTGGTCCTGCTTCCAGCAGTGAAAAGGCAGCAAAATGACCCCGAAAAACCACAATGGTTTCTGAAAAGGTTCCTACTGTGGAAATGCACCCTTAAATGTCCTCTGATTGTTCCAGGACTCATAGGGAAGTGTAGATCCTAGACTATCCTGGAGCTAAACATGGACTGAGTCTTTATGTTGCAGATTCTGTTGATTCATTGCAATCATAGTTTTCCATTACTTTCACCTCTTTATAGTTTTGATGTCCGTTTTAAAGCCTCTTTGATCATTTCAGCTGAGGGCCCTCATTTTCTGTTCTCCAGTTAACCTAAGGCAGAAAATCAGAGGCCATGAAGTTGAAAATAATGAAAACATGACCTAGTCGTTGTACCCGCATCCAAGGAGGATAAATCTTTTTTTGAATTTACTCATGGTAAACGTGCAGATAAAATCACCTCAGCTACTAAAAGGCAGCCAAGGTTTAGCACAGCATGAGGTGGTGAAACCACCAAGGTTGAATCAACCTATTGTGCCTCCTTTTAACAAGCTAGTAAATCCTTGATAAAATGATGGGAGCAGTGTGTGTGTTGTGTCAAGGACTGCCCCAAAAATACCCCAAAGGGTAAAACGATCTTACAGAAATGATGAGGCAGCTCAAGTGTGGCCTTCATTGATTTTTGAGGAGTTGTCTGGGATGGGGAAGCTAAGCTGTGTGGGCTGAAAGGAGATGGAAATGACAAACTGTTTTGGAAACTTGACTTCACATCATCACATTGCAGCACATGACCTCATAGACAGCGCTGGATTACCAATGTGAGGTCACTTGTTGGCTATTAAGACATAAAGGAAGCGGATTCACTTCCAAAAATGAGCAAATGTGTTCCAGACGCATTGGTGGATTCACTGACTGTGTGGTCAGTTGATGATTTATAATCAGTGTTGCGCCAGTTGGTCCTTAAGAATATCACATTCAGTAAATTAGAATAATATTGAAAAGTCAATTTATTTCAGGGAACTTTATCACTAAGTGAAATGCGTTATATAGCTTCATTACTCGCAGATAGATGTTTGTCAAAGTCCACTTTATTCTCAATTCATTACATGTACTAGACATACAAGGAATCAAAATGACCCTTCTCGCCGTCCCCCTGGTGAAAGCCTTTATTTCTGTTAATTATGATGATTTGCCACTTATTAGGTTCTCTTTTTTCCTCAAAACATCACACACAACATCCCGTAATGACAGTGTGAAAAGACATTTTTGTTTCTATATTTTTGCAAATATAGAAAAAATAAAATAATAAGAAATCACATGTTCATAAGTATTTACAGCCATTACTCAGTACTTGGTTGATGCATCTTTGATAGCAATAATAGCCTCAGGTCATCTTAAATCTGATGCCAGAAGCTTGGTCCACCTTTCTTTGGGCAGTTACGGTCATTTCCTTTGGCAAAACCTTTATGTCAGAGGTAAGATGTCAGTCTTTTTCAGATCAGATTTAAGTCTGGCCAGGCCACACTTGAGGACTTTCAAAGAGTTATCCTAAAGCCACTCTTTGATTTCTTGGCCGTATACTTGAGGTCCAATCTGGGATCAGAAGTGCTCTGGAGAAGGTTTTATCCGAGAGATCTCCATACATTGCTGCATTCAGTCTGCTGTTGGACTACTTTGTGGCTTGGTGTGGAGACAATCATCTTGAAAAGGATCATAAACAAAGGAGATGATTGTACATTTCACGAGAAAATATGTAATATACAAGGGCTGTGAAAAAGTATTTTCCTCCTTACAGATTTCTTCTTCTGTTTTTGCTTTTTTTTGTTCTACTTAAATGTTTCAGATCTTCAAATAAATTTTAATATTGGTTAAAGATAACCTAAGTAAATACAAAAAGCAGTTTTCAAATTATGATTTCATTCACTATGGAAAAAAAAAAAAAAAACTCCTACTGGCTTTGAAAAAAAATAATTCCCCCCCAAACCTAATAGTTTGTGCCACCCTTGGTTGCAACAGCTGACATAAAGATAACTGACAATGATTCTTTAACATCACCATTGAGGAATTCTGATCCACTCTGTTTTACAGAATTGTTTTAATTTAGCCCCGTTGGAGGGTTTTCCATTATGAACACAATGTTTAAGGTCATACTGCGGTATCTAAATTGGATTTGTTCAGACTTTGGCTAGATCACTCCAAAACTTTATTTTGTAATTTTTTTTAAAGGCATTCAGAGGTGGCCTAAGTAATAATTCTGAAAGCAAATGTGGAAAAACTGAAGGACAGTGATTACTTTCTGGGTGCACTGTGATGCTTTTGTCATTACAAAGCATAGTGAGGGCCGCCATGCTGCTCAGTGGTAGAGCAGGCACACCACATACAGAGGCAACAGTCCTGGACGCAGTTTTCTCTAGTTCGATTCCTGACCCTCTTTGCACAATCCCATCAGTGGAGGCAGGTTTTGGCTTTTCTAAACCGTCAAAAACACAGAGTGCTACAGTATAAATGCCAGACACATTGCCTTGGGAAAAAAGGACAGAAGTTATCAGTCCCTGCACTTTTGCTGATAATTCTCCACCTGTAAGATGGAAATAATTCCAAGTGGCTTATGATTTTGGTCATAGGGAGTTACACTCACCCTCTTTAACAAAAACCTGATTCTGTTTCGACACAGTAGCAGAACAATTCTTCAGTAATGTAAATCACTGACTACATAGATGCTGTTTTGGCTGTACTTACCTGAACACTGTGATATTAAGTTGAACGCAAAGCTGAAGGTATTATAGTCAAGTTTAAAGTGAGGAAAAATGAAATATTGGGTCTTTACAAAGACTGCACAAACTGTGTGCACACCACAGCTGAACTTTGTCTCTACTGCTTATACACACACAGACCTGTTCAATAAATTAGAATATTATTGAAAAGTCAGTTTATTTGAGGAACTTTATCGCTAAGTGAAACATTGTATAGATTATTTATGCACAGATGGATGTTTGAAAGCCTTTATTTTGGTTAATTATGATGATTTTTCACTTATAGTTAATGAAAACGTGACTTTTAAAATTAGAATATTACATTAAACCAATAAAACCCCTGCTTTTTAAAAACAGAAATGTGGGCTAAATGAAAAGTATGTTTAATACCTGCTTAAAGGTCGTTATTTTCAGAAGGTGCATTTAATCTGACAGTTTGCTTCTAATTTATTGAATATGACTGTATAGCAGTCACCACGCACTCATCTCAAGGAAAATGTTTGCTGTGTGGTACTTTCTGCATGGACTAGCCAGTGCTTGCTCCAAAAAAACAAGTGTATATCTTTTTTGTTTGTTTGTTTGTTTGTTTGTTTTTTTTTTTTTGTTTTAATTATTTTTAAAAATTTTTATATGGTCAGGATGACTTGCGCTTACTTCAGGTTTGTCATGTAAAAAACAGCATCATTGAAATGCTCAGAAAAGCGAGCTCCACTCGTGAACACCTATCTATTACAGTTTCTCATAATGCTTGGTTGAAGTAAACATTAAAAAGTTTGAGCTGTTGAAAGGAAGCCCTGGGACATTTTGAAAAGGTTTGGTTTGTCTCATGTTAGACTGATGTCCCTGTTGGTTTTTACTCCTGCAGGGCTGATGAGTGGGTGTTGAAGGGCATCTCTGGCTACATATATGGCCTCTACCTGAAGAAGACCTTTGGAGTCAATGAATACCGGCACTGGATTAAAGAGGTAGCTGCTTTGCCTTTAACTCTTCCTGCTGAATTTTATTAAGAGCCACAAAGTCATAGGTGAATAAAATAAAATCATCTTCTGATTCAAATCTTATAACCACCTAAGACTGTCACAATAAGCAAATAATCAATTAATTGCATGATAAATGAAAATGAGCTCAATAATTTCAATTTTGATGATTACTTTTTAATGGGACATTTTGTTCACAGAGACTTCAGAATCCATTCCATTTATGGTTTTGGTTGTGCAGTTTTTACTTTGTTTTTATTTATTTTTGGTTGCTGTGTTTTGTTTTGGATATTTAAAATTTCTGCTTGTTCCAGTGTGAAATGTTCTGTACAAACTAAAAATGTATTAGCCTCTGAGAGGGCAAACTTGGAATATTATGCCATTATCATTATATTACTTGAAAATGATCTCAAAATTACATTATTATCATTTAATCACAGTTTTTGGGACAATTCAGTCATTCATTTAGCTTTTCAGTCCATCTGAAGTCTGAACTTTGTTTAGGCCATTCCTACACTTTGATTCTTTTCTCTCTCTCTCTTATTTTTTTTAGGCATCTGTTGTAGATCCGCTGCTGTGTTTCAGATTAACAGAGGAGATTAAAGAGGATTAACTTGGACCCAAAGTTTAATCTAATCTTTTCTGCAATGATAGAAATATTGCTTTAAAAAATGCAGCAGAACTGTTTTGAACCGTTTTCTGACTGATATCTTTGCTTAGTGAGGTCCTCCTAATCATTTAACTTCCTTTCACTTTAGCTGATGGTTGCATATGTAGAAATCGCAGAAGTAGTCCCTTGATGTATTCTAAACAAATATTAAAACCTTGTTAAATTCAACTCTTCATGATGGACATGAAGGCATTTAAATAATGTAGAACTTTGACAAATGTAATTGTGATAAATATGCATTTTTAATGTATTTTTCTTTGTTTGTCAGGAGCTGGACAGGATTGTGGAGTATGAACTAAAGATGGGAGGTGTTCTGTTGCACCCTACCTTCAGTGGAGGCAAAGAAAAGGACAAGTAAGGACTGAATTTGTCCCTGTTGGATCAGTGAAGGCATGTTTCGATTCTGTGTTCCTGAACATTTCTCTCTGGAACTTAACATCCTGGAGCCTTTAATCTACCCAGGCTGTTTTGCGTATGTGTTTCCATTGTGGGGATCTGAAAGTCTGATCATTTATGACAATTATGCCCCTGATTCAGGGCGGCCAGAGTGCAGCTATGGTCTGGGGATACAGATCTGAGTCCAGAAAGGGTGATGTATTGAATCCATCCATCCGCGTCTCCTTGCAGGGTGGCAAGGGGGGCTGGTGCCTATCTCCAGCAGTCACTGGGCGAGCGGCGGGGTCCACCCTGGACAGGTCGCCAGTCCATCGCAGGGCAGCACAGAGACAGACAGGGCAAACAACCGTGCACGCACACACTCACACCTAAGGAGAATTTAGAGACCAGTTAACCTAACAGTCACTATGGGAGGAAGCCGGAGTACCCGGTGAGAACCCACGCATGCACAGGGAGAACATGCAAACTCCTTGCAGAAAGGCCCCAGGCTGGATTCGAACCCAGGACCTTCTTGCTGCAAGGCAACAGTGCTACATTAAAACAGAATTGCTCTGGTGTAATTTAAAGTTAACAGAAAATTTGACCTGTGGAGGAGGACATGACTGAAAAAAAACCCTGCAAAGGTTCCTGCAGTGGAACCCACCTGTAAGATCCTAGCTGCCTGAAACACTGACCCAGCTTCTCTCTTTTCAGTCCAACTCCCCACCTTCACTTCTCCATCAAGCACCCCCACACCCTTTCCTGGGAGTATTTCAAGATGTTCCAGTGTAAGGCTCACCTGGTTATGAGGCTGATTGAAAACAGAATCAGCATGGAGTTCATGCTGCAGGTCTGACACTATCAAGGCGTCAAACTCCAAGCTTGTGTTTTCCCATTTTAATGGCGTTTTTCCTCCTCCTGTAGGTGTTTAACAAACTCCTGAGCCTGGCCAGCACAGCCTCATCGCAGAAGTACCAGAGCCACATGTGGAGCCAGATGCTTCTGTCAACTCACGCCTTCCTCAAGTCCATCTCCAACGTCTCTGGCAAAGACATCGGGCCTCTGATCAAGCAGTGGGTGTATCCTTGATCCCTCATCTGTTTGTCATAACAAATAAAAATATCAAGCAATGTTGCCACTGAAAAACAAAGTGTCTTTGTTAAATGCAAAGCAAACACACACTTGTTAAATTACCCCTCAAAGGGATTCTTTTTTTTCATGTTAGAAAAAGTTCCCCAGATTTTCTGAGTTACTTCCTGTGCACACATGTGTTCAGCCTTAACTCTTCACGTGCAGAGATCAGAGCGGGGTTGTGAAATTCTTTGGCAGCTTTGCTTTCAACAGGAAGAGAAATGTGCTGGAGCTGGAGATCCGCCAGGACTACACGTCCTCTGGAACTCAGAAATATGTGGTGAGCAACAGAACCGCTCAGTCTGCACAGCACACACTCATGCTACACTCCGTTAGGTTCACAATCTTCTGAAAGCCAGCAGCTATCTGTGGCTTCTTACATGGCTTTATGTGATTGAAATGCACATGGTTTCTTTAAAGACATTAAAGTCCAAATCAGGTTCGAATTTCAGGTGTTGTGTGTGTTTCTGCAGGGACCCATCAAGGTGACGGTCCAGGAGCTAGATGGTTCTTTCAACCACACACTGCAGATAGAGGAGAACAGTCTGAAACATGACATCCCCTGCCATTCAAAGAGCAGACGGTAAGCTCCACTAAATTGCGCAAATTGGAATTACGAAAAAAAAATTTGCTTAATGGAAATACACCAATTTTGAAAAAACGAATTTCGAAAAGGTTTTTGATGACTTTAATGAGTCTGGTTGCTTGTTTTGTGGTAAAACTATAGGTTTCTATTTCTTTTTGGGAAACTTGTTGCTGTTTGCTGACAGTTTCTTATTTTTTGGTGACTTTTCCAGAAACAAGAAGAAGAAGATTCCTCTAATGAACGGAGAGGAAGTTGACATGGATTTGTCTGCTATGGAGTAAGAGCTTCAGCTTGTATAAAAGGATTTCCTGTAAAAATATGAGCCTGGCTGCATATTTTCTCCCCTGCAGTGCCGACTCTCCTCTGCTGTGGATCCGAATAGATCCAGACATGTCCATTCTGAGGAAAGTGGAGTTTGAGCAGGCCGACTTCATGTGGCAGTATCAGCTGCGCTATGAGAGGGATGTGGTTGCACAGGTAGGCTCAGAACTGATCAGGCTCTGTCTCTTAGCAACAGGCCTCTGTTTCTATACACCTGCTTGGACGAATAAGCTCTTCAACAAGGAAGCTGATTTTGTCAACAGGAAGTTTCTAGAATAAATCTTCAAACTTGAAACTTTGGAGAAAAATACAGTTATCTGAAAAATGAGGATACCTCTGTGAATATTCTATTCTTTTTTTTTGAGAAATATTAACACATCAACGTCTAATCCTGTTTTAATTTATCTCTGGAAAACAAAGTAATTTAACTGCAAATAAGCACAGAATTTTTTCTAACTTTGTTTTAACTCTTAAACACCATATATCAACAGAACAGCACATTCTGTCTGAAAAGGTAGTTTGGACATCCCACCAATAACTCCAGTTCTCTCTGACTGGAATCAGTCTGAGGAAAGTTTTGCCCACTCCTCACTTAAGGCTGGGATTTATTTTCTGTCACCACACAACATTTCAGACAGATTAAGATCTGGGATTACACATTTTCCTCATACACCCTCTGATACACATCAGAGTTTATAGTTGATTCCATGAAAGTGACCTGGCCAGATCCTTCTGCAGCCCCAAACCATGACACTTCCACCTCCATGCTTCACAGCTGCTATGAGGTTTTTTTCCTAAAATGCTTTATTTGGTTTATACCAATCATGCCGTCTGTTCTGGTGTCCAGATAATTCAGTTTTGGGCTCATCTGACCAAAGTAGATTATTCTAGAACGCCTGGTGTTTGTCTTCATTCTCTCTGGCAAACTTCAGTCTGATCTGCAGCTTTTATTTAGAGAACAAAGGTTTCCTCCTTTCTCACTGTGAAAGTTAAACTTGTTCAGTCTCTCTCTGATTGGACAGATTTGAAGTTTCATATTGACAGTAGCAAGAATCTGCTGTATGTCCCAAGGTGACATTTTAGGGGTTTTGGAGACTTCCTTTAGCACCTTGCAGTCTGCTGTCAGGGTGACCATGCTGGGCATGTTGGCGGTCGATTTAAATAGCGGTGTCCTGATTCGCCACTGATATCAGAAATCGGTCCGATATCAGCCAGATTAATGAGTATCAGATTGTATCGGCCTGCATCTAAAATCTCAGATATAAGCACGCTGATAGAAACACTCTGCTCCAGCATTTCTATCCAGCAGCGCTTGTATCTCGCACACAGACCCACTGGGTCGCTTGTTCTCATACCTATTGTTGACTATTGTTCTCTGTTTTGAGCAATGTCACTTGATCAAGTCTTTTCTAATATTCCACACTACAAGATAAGTAATAAAAACATGTATGATTCGTGCTGATATCGTATCAGTATCGGTATCGGTATCGGCCAATACTCAAAGCTGCAATATTGGTATTGTAACGGAAGTGAAAAAGTTGTATCGAGACACCCCTAGTTTTAAATGTCCTCTACTTGTAGACCATTTTTCTTTTTAACGGTCTTTTCTGTAGTTATAATCCTTGAAGTAATCTCAGTTTCAAAGGACACAGGAAATCAAATTTCTGATTAATCATTCTGATGATGTAAAGCTTATGTGATGGTCGTATCCTGCTGGAAGTGCTGTGCAGTGCTGCAGCACATAGGGGAGGCAAGGGGAAGGGAAATCAGAGAAAGATGAAATGTTTCAACAGATCATTGAAAGCAAATGTTGGTTTTCTCCTGAGGAAGTTTGTGTTGATTATGACCAGCAGCTGTGATTCTCCACATAATCAACTGAACTCCTGCTGCTTCTGCAGCTTTGGTTCTCTGGGCTGAATGGTGCTCCATAGGCTAAGTACATCCTCACAGGTTATAATAACAGCATGATAATGAAAGATTCAAAAGATTCTCTTCCCTTTGGAATACTATTAATATGAGCAGTCTGTCAATAAGCTGTTTCTTAAATCATGAAAAGCTTTCACAACTGTTTTGATGGCTACCCCATCTTCTTTGTTTGCAGGAGGAAGCCATCACAGCACTGGAAAAGTTTCCAACTCCTGCCTCCAGATTGGCTCTGACTGACATCCTGGAGCAAGAACAATGTTTCTACAAAGTCCGCATGCAGGCCTGCTTCTGCTTAGCCAAGGTTTGCCTCTGTTTACTTATGAGAAGCTCAGGAAAACAGGAAGATTTTTTTTTTTGGGAAAGTTACCAGCAGGTTCTGGCATTTTTTTGCTCTCTGATTTGCAGAGGTGGAAAGTAACTAGTTACATTTGCTTGTGTTACTGTAATTAAGTACAATTTGTCTGTACTTTGTACTTTTTAAGTAGTTTACAAAATCTGAACTTTTACTTGAGTGTGTTTTGACTAAAGTATTTTACTCAGTTAACAAAATTAAAGGGAACACTAAAATAACACATCCTAGATCTCAATTAATTAAATATTCTCATTGAAAAACTTTATTAACACAGTGGAATTGATTGAGAAGAAAATAACACAAAAACTATCAATGTAAATCAAAATAATTACACCATGGAGATCTGGATTTGGATTCATACTCAATATGAAAGTGGAAAATAACATGACAGGCTGATTCAACGTCAGTGAATATTCCTCAAGACAAGTGTAAATGAGGCTCAGTAGTGTGTGTGGCCTCCACGTGCCTGTATAACCTCCCGACAACGTCTGGGCATGCTCCTGATGAGATGGCGGATGTTCTCCTGAAGGATCTCTTCCCAGACCTGGATTAGAGCATCAGTTAGCTCCTGAACAGTCTGTGGTGCGACGTGGCGTTGGTGGATTGACCAGAACATGGTGTCCCAGATGTGTTGAATTGGAATCAGGTCTGGGGAACGGACAGGCCAGTCCATAACATCGATGCCCTCATCATGCAGGAACTGCTGACACACTTCAGCCACGTGAGGGTGAGCATTGTCATGCATAAGAAGGAACCCAGGGCCCATTGCACCAGCATATGGTCTCACAATGGGTCTGAGGATCTCATCCCGGTACCTTATGGCAGTCAGGGCACCTCTGGCTAGCACATGGAGGGCTGTGTGACCATCCAAAGAAATGCCTCCCCACATCATGACTGACCCACCACCAAACCGGTCATGCTGGAAGATGTTGCAGGCAGCATAACGTTCTCCACGGTGTCTCCAGACTCTGTCACGTCTGTCATGTGCTCAGTGTGAACCTGCTTTCATCTGTGAAGAGCACAGGGCAGCAATGCGAATCTGCCAATTTTAGTGTTCCCTAGCAAACACCAATCGTCCTGCATGGTGTTGGGCTGTAAGCACAAGCCCTATATGTGGATGTTGGGCCCTCATACCACCCTTATGGAGTCTGTTTCTGATGGTTTGAGTAGAAACATGCACATTAGTGGCCTGCTGTAGGTCATTTTGTAGGGCCCTGGCAGTGGACATCCTGTTCCTCCTTGCACAAAGGACGAGGTAGCGGTCCTGCTGCTGGGTTGTAGCCCTCCTACGACCCCCTTCATGTCTCCTGGTGTACTGGCTTATCTCCTGGTACCTATTCCATGCTCTGGACACTGTGCTGAGAAACACAGCAAATCTTCTTTCCAGCGCTCGCATTGATGTTCCGTGTTCGATTAGCTGCACTACTTGAGCAACTTCAGTGGGCTGTAAAAAACGCCTCATGATGCCTCTGTGTGTGACAGCACTGACAAAATGACTAAAAGTTCAACCAGATTAAAGCTAGATTGTTTAGTAAATTTTTATTTTAATTACCAACAACTACAGTAATTACTTTATCTGTTGGCGCCATGAACTGAGGGTTCTGTCCAAATGAGATAGGGGAGAGCCGGTCCATCTAAGGATGATTATTATGTATTTTCCAGACACATAGTGTCATTTTTTTTAACGCAGTCAAGTAACTGTTACCTTCAGTTGTTTTGAAAATACATTTTCAGCATTCATTGTTTTGTTGTTTTCTTTTTTTCAATGTCAGCTTTTGGCTAATCATTTATTCCTCTCCACATTTTCTGGTCATTACACTCAACTGAAAGTGATCCAAACCAGTCAGAGAGCAGCCCAGTTCGTCAGAGAATTATTGTGTACCATACTTCACTCTGTGGTGAGCCTGGGTGACTCATGGTGGATGCATAAAAAAAGCTAACATCTTAATGAGAGAATGGTGAAAAATGAGAACAAAGAGGTTCAGTTTGTAGCTCCAAAGACTGGCTGGACTCACACACACTTCTTACACTTTCTCACTTTTAAATGTCTCAGTAAAGCTGGACTTTCTTTAAGTTAATGTTAGGTTCCAGTAAATATTGTGAAAGAGATTACAGTAGAAGTAAAGCCTTCTGGCCCCAGCAGGGCCACCCATCAGTTTAACTCTTCCTGCTCTGAGTTATCCCGTTTTGTGGCTGCAGGAAACACTCTTTTTTTCTGGATTTGGTCTTGGATTTCCATCCTTCAGGTTCCACCTGAACCAATATTTTCACAGCATGATAAACTAACCGAGTGGAGGTTCAAATGGATGTCTCTCACCAAAACCCCAATAGACTCCATTGTAATGGTCTTAAACTGGTACACACACAGGTTCAACCTGCAAGCTCAACACACTCTGATATACACATAAACTTGTGCGTACTCAAAGTTTGACCCAGGCTCACCATAAAGTGAAGTATGATGCACTCTCATGAACTTGGCTGCTCTTTGATGGGTTTGGATCACGTTGAGTTGAGTGTAATGAGCAAAAAATGTGGAGAGGAATAAACAATTAGCCAAAAGCTGGCATATAACAACAAACGAACGCATGCTGGAAGAGTGGCCGTGTTCGTGAATATATCTGAAAACAACCCAGAGCCATCGCCTCCCTTTATTTTTCTAACTAAAAGCAACATCCTGTGTCAGTGACCCTTGGCCCCATATTAGCACATTTACATAAATTCCCAAATATCCTGTTGGAGTAACCACTGGGCTGCAAACTTCATGTACTGTTTAGTTTGTGGGCCAGTTCTCACCACAAAAAATCATAATGCACAGAAAGCCCATTGTTGCACAAGTTCTAACATTCTTCCTCTATGGTTTCTGTGGCACTCAAAGCGAAGTATTTTCAGATCTCAGCCTTCAGTCATTCTGTCTCGGGTTTTTGTCTGCAGGAACATGCTTCCAGTCACTGTTTTGCTGTTATACACTCAGCTGACTGGTCTCTTTCTAACTGCAGATTGCCAACGCCATGGTGAGCACATGGCAGGGTCCACCAGCCATGAAGTCACTCTTCACCAGAATGTTCTGCTGTAAGAGCTGCCCCAACATCGTCAGGACCAACAACTTTATCAACTTCCAGAGCTACTTCCTGCAGAAGGTACAAACAAAGTTAGGCTGAAGCGATTGACTGGATGAATCAGTTATTGAAATAATCGTCAACTAATTTAGTAATCGAATAATCTTTGACTGGAGAGTAGAGACTGAAAAAAAGGCAGTCTGCTGAAAGAACAACACATTCAGAGCAGTCATTAAAATAAAACTACAAAAATTCAGAAAAGTCCACAGTGTGGGACAATAAAGGATAATTCTATTGTATTGTATTCTATTCTAAATATATTTATCTTTCATTTAAGATGAAAAATCTTCCTTGTCTGTAAATATGTTCAGCCCAAAATTCTGTAAAAAAAAAAAAAAAAAAAAAAAAAAAAAAAAAAAAAAAAAAAAAAAATCTCCTATTTGCTGTTCAGTTATTAATCGGTTAATCCAAATTTATTCAACAGATCAGCCCTACACTGTATTGATGTTAAGTCAAGCAGAAAGGGCTTCTAACGTGTTGATGTTAAGAGGATTTCTTTAGCGGCAGATGCATCCTTTCCTACAAATGATCTCTAAAGGAATGCTGTTATCCCATTTTAGGCAATAAGGTGTTTATTTCCTGATTTTTAAAAATAATTAAATGATTTTATTTGCATTTTCTGTTGTATTTCTAATATTGTATAAAATGTGGTTAAGTGAAAAATCTGCATAATGTGACCGTTTTTTTAATCCGATTAATCATCAGAAGAATTGATGGAATCATTCAATCAGTTTCTTCACTAGATTTAACAAATTTCATCATTAATTCACAAACCTTCTCTTACAACATTTACTATGCCTGAGTGAAAAGGAATCGGAAGAAGAAAAAAATCTCATAAAAACCTGACCCTTTTTCATTAATTACAAAATACATTTTCATTGCTGTATACATCGAATTAACAATATAAGTTGCAAACAATATATCATTCTCCTCATTATTAACTCAGAAGTGTAGAAGACTTAATGTTTTTTCTTAGAAAGTGTTTGGAATTGATTTATAGTAGAGCATTTTCAGCTCCTCATCCAAACTATTCCATAGTTTTACTCCATGCACCAAAATGCACATTTGTTTTATAGTATGCACAGTTTAACTTTTGAAAATTGTACTTCCTTCTGTTATTTGTATCACTTGATCTTAAGACAAAGAACTTTTGTAAATTAGTGGCAGTCATCTCTTTCTAGCTTTAAACATAACTAATAGCATCTTTAAATTAACTTAGTCCCTTCGAATAATCGTTAGCTGCAGCCCTAAGCGAAACACAAACGTTGTTGTTTGTTTTCTTCATGTCCAGTTTCCCCGTTATTCCAGTGAACCTGATTATCAGTATCTGATTGATTCTGTTTCTCTATTTATTTCCAAGACTTCTAACATGCTATGTATGTTGTGTTGTTTGTGTCAGACAATGCCGGTTGCCATGGCGCTGCTCAGGGATGTGCAGAACCTCTGTCCCAAAGATGTCCTCAACTTTATACTTGACCTCATCAAGTATAACGACAACCGGAAAAACAAAGTAAACACTTTCCCTTTAAGTAACCTTCAGTCTATCCTTTCATCTGTCAGTCATCCGAGAATGAGAAGAGTTCAGCGCTATAGCAAACCTACCAAGTCATCTCAATCCGTCTAAACAGTCAGTCAGGCTAGAAGGGCATTTAGTTACTATGATAACCTTGTTAAAACTTTAGTTTTTTTAGGTCCAGTTCAGTTTATTTTTGTTGTACTAATTCACAACAAATACCTTTCTAAGGCAATGTACAAAAAATAGAAATCCAATTTATAGACATAAATGTATAGTCCATTCAGTTCAATAATACGGACAGATTCAAAGTCAGCTGCATATATTCCAGTTCAATCCAAGTTATCAAACAATGCAGTCAAGTTCAGTTTATTATTCAAGTTGGTGAAAAAGTGTTCTATCTAAGGAAACCCAGCAGGTTGCATTGAGTCGCTAACTTTGCAGCAACCCCTCATACCGAGCATGTATGTTGCAACAATGGAAGAAAATAATCCTCCAGCAGAAACAACCTGGCTCAGTGTGAGCGGCCATCTGCCACGACCAGCTGGGCGTTTGGGAAGACAGATCATAGACACAAAAACACATAAGCACTGATTCAGGAGTACTTTCGATGTTAAATAAAAGTAAAAAGTTAATAGCAGTAGTAGCTCCTTTAGTGGCTCCGTCTTGGAGAGGAACAACAGTCTGATACCTAAAAGATCTTCCTCCAATTCTACTTCTAGAACCTCTAGGAACCAGCAGTAAACCTGCAGCCTGAGAGCGAAGTGCTCTGTTAGGAACATGTGGAACAATCAGATCTCTGATGAATGATGGAGCTGATTATTAAGGGCTTTATATGTGAGAAGGAGAATCTTAAATTCTGTTCTGGATTTAACAGGGAGCCAATGAAGGGAAGCTGAAATAGAAAAAATATTAACTCTCTTTAAGTTTCGTCAGAACTCTTGCTGCAGCGTTTAGGATCAGCTGAAGGCTTTTAATTGTTTTATGGACTTCCTGATTGTAAAAATGTCCTAAGAAGTCCTTTTTGCATTTTGCCACAATGCATGTTGGGAATACAGCAAACCTGTGGAACACCAAAACTAAACTTTTCGTTATGCTACATGCAAAATGTGTGTGGAGAAAAACTGACACCCTAAAAACACCACCCCCACCACGAAACATGGTGGTGGGAGCATCATGATGTGGGGTTGCATTTCTTCAGCAGGAACAGGGAAGGTGATCAGAGTTGATGGGAAGGTGAATGGAGCTAAATCCAGGATAATCCTGGAAGAACACCTGTTGGAGGTGGCAGAACACCTGAGACTGGGGTTCAGCAGGGCAGTGACCCTAAACATGCAGCCAGAGCTGCAATGGGTGGCTTAGATCAAAGCTGATTCATCTGTTATAATGGCCTAATCTAGGCCTAAATCTGCCCTAGGCCTAAATCTGGTTGAGAGTCTTTGGCAAGACTGGAAAACTGATGTTCACAGATGCTCTCCATCCAACCTGAGCTTGAACTGTTCTACAGAGAAGTATGAGCAAAAAGTTGCTTCTATAGATGTTGATATTCACAACAAACCTTTAACAATCTGCAGTTTTTTCAGGAGATTCGAACCAAGTACAAAAGCACGCCGCACCAATCAGATTATTATTTGTGAAAAAATATTTGAAACCTTTCCCCTCCAGCCATAAAACACATTGAGGTTTGTGGTTATAACGTAACAAAATGTGAATAAGTGCCAGCAGATGAATACTTTTGCAGTTGTCTGTATTAATCCTGTTCATCTCCCAGTTTTTGAGTTAAAACTACAAAGATGTTGTTCATATAGCCGACGCATCAGGTTCAGTTCTAGTACTAAAGTATTGCAGCAGGACCTCTATGTCAAACATGTCATACACTGAGTTGATTTAGTTCATTCAAAGCAATGCATGAGCCAATGTGAGGAAGCAACATCAGCATTCATTTTCCATAAATCACCACCATAAATCATAGCCAGTAGAGCAAGCAAAAACACAGCTCTTCCTGAACACCATGCTCTTCTCTTTTCCTCCCTTACTGTCCCGTCTCCAGTTTTCCGATAACTACTACCGTGCTGATCTGATCGAGGCCCTGACCAACTCCCTCACTCCAGCCATCAGCATCAACAACGAGGTGCGAACGGTGGACAATTTAAATCCCGACGTTCGTCTCATCCTGGAGGAGATCACGCGCTTCCTGAACATGGAGAAGCTGCTGCCAAGTTTCAGGAACACCATCACTGTTAGGTACAGAGTGGAGACAGTCATTGGTCTTCATGGTTTTTCCTGCCAGCTCTTCATCTCAGTCTTACTGGACAAATAAAAAAAAAACAATTTTTACTTTTATTCAAATCTACTGAAAGAGTGGAATCGGAAGCTGCATTTTCTAATTCCCAGTGAGGGGATTGGACTGGGGATACGAGTTTAACCTCAGCAGTTGGTTTGAATAGTGCAAGGGTTTTCAAAGTGTGGGAGAGATAGCCCCCCCCACCCCCCCTTAGAGAGCAAATCGACAACACCCCTTTAATTCTTTAAACTTTGTTATATTGGGGGGTTCGCCTACTTTAGATTCGTCATAATATCTTGTGGTGAATGAACAGGCAAAACAATAAATTTGATTTAAATTGCAAAAACATATTGTATTGGAGGAAATAAATAAAATGAATAAAGGGACATCATCTAATTACATACAGACAAAATTATACCAATAACAGAAACAATAAAAACATCCTAGGATTCAACTAATAATTAAGTTTTACATTAATCACAAATTAGCTAGTTCAATAATTCTTTAATTGTATGTTGCACAAAAGTCATTCAATAAAAATACATTCAATGCTCCGTTAGCATAAATCAAAAATAAGCCCAGGCATCATGGGCACATTACTAACAATGCCACAAGCATTAGCATTTCAAAAGATGTCAAAAATGCCTTAAAAATAAATAAATCAGTCGATAGCAGCATAGCCGAATTGTTAAGGACCCTTAAGACATTAAACAAAAACAGTAGTGGTATGTAACGAAGTACAAGTATTTCATTGCTGTACTTAAGTACATTTTTCATGTATCTGTACTGTACTTGAGTAGATTTAATCGTGGGTACTTTTGACTTTTACTCCACTACATTTTACATCAAGTATCTGTACTTTCTACTCCACTACATTTCTCTAATGTGTTGCGTTACACGTATTCATGTCACATCAGGGATCGCATTAACCGAATATTTTCCGTATTTGACGGGGGTTTTTTAAACAGTGATGAAAAATCTGACGGCCATCTGTCATTTTGACAGATTACACACACCTGACCACTTAGTGCAGATGTGTTAAAGAAAATATGCATACAGTGGACACACTTGATATTCTAGACTAAGGTATACATTCAACAAGTACTTTTACTTTTAATACTTAAAGTATTTTTAAAAGCAAGTAAATACTTGCTTACAAAGTGGACGAGCTAACGGCTCTAGTGTGCCATCAAAGGAGCTACCAGGAGGCCAGGCTTATCTGCCTGAGATGTGGCTAACCGCACTAACTCCGGACTCTCATATAAACATGAACGGCTTTCATTTACTCCGTGCCGACAGAATGAAAGAGAACGGTAAGAAGAGAGGAGGGGGTCTGGCTGTGTTTGTGAACGATACATGGTGTAACTCTGAACATTTAACCATCAAAGAGACGCTCTGCAGTAAGGACATTGAACTGTTAGCATGAGGCCACACTGTCTTCCTCTGGAGTTTTCACGTTATTGTGATAACTGTGTATGTCCCGCCCTTTGCTAATGCTGCTGCAGCCTGCGATGGCCTTCATACTACCACCAGCAAACTTCAAACACAGCACCCACAGGCCCCCTATCTGATCTCCGGGGACTTTAATCATGTTTCCCTGTCCTCCACTCTACCAACCTTTACCCAGTATGTCACCTGACACACTGGAGATGACAAAATCCTGGATATACTTTATGCCAATACCGAGGAGGCATACAGTTCATCACCTCTGCCTCCCCAGGGGGGCTCTGATTACAACCTGGTTCATCTCCAGCCTGTGTCTAAACCTCTGGTACACAGAGAACCTGCTGTGACACACAGAGAAGAGATGGTCTGAGGAGACTGAAGAAGCTCCACTGTGTGGGAAGAGCTCTGTGCTCCTCATGAGGAGGACATTGAAAGCATCACAGACTGCATCACAGACTATATCCACTTCTGTGTTGACAACACTGTAACCACCATGACAGTATGGCATTTCTCCAGGGTTGAGCCAGGTAACAAACCCTGAAATAAAGGCTCTCCTGAAGGAGAAGAAGAGAGCATTTAAATCAAGAAACAAGGAGGAGCTGAGAGCTGTGCAGAAGGAACAGAGAAGGAAAATTAGTGATGTAAAAAAAACATCTACAGGAAGAATATGGAGGATCAGCTGCAGCAGTGCAACATCAGTGGAGTTTGGAGAAGTGTGAAGTGAATTTCAGGCCACAAACCAAACCCTCAGGTTGTAGGAGACTTAAAGTGGGTGAACGACTTGAACCAGTTCTTTCTCAGGTTTGACCAGTCACCCACCCCTCCCCAGCCCAGTCCCCACTGCTGTTACCCCCTTCATCTGTAATGACTGCCAGCTTTTCTTAGGACTTCACACCACTCAGCCATCATCTACCCCCTTCACTTCAGAGGACTCCATCCCACCACCTCCCTACCCCACCTCCATCTTGTCTCTTTCATCACTTCAAGTGAGGAACGAGCTGCGAAATATCAAGGTGCAAAAGGCTGCAGGTCCAGATGGCATCAGCTCCAGGCTCCTTAGGTGCTGCATAGATCAGCTTTGTGGCATCATGGGACACATGTTCAACCTGAGCCTGAAACTGGGGAAAGTACCACAACTATGGAAGACCTCCTGTGTGGTACCAATACCAAAGAAGACCAAACAGCCAAAGAACCTCAGCAGCTACAGGCCAGTAGTCCTGACGTCGCATCTGATGAATACCCTTGAGAGGCTGGTCCTCAAACATCTACGCCCCCAGGTGACGTCTTCATTGGATCCGCTGCAGTTCGCCTACCAGCCTGGCATTGGGCGTCATCGTGGTCGATGACCCCCTCATCTACCTCCTGCACTGAGCTCTGACCCACCTGGAGAAACCCGGAAGCTCTGTGGGGATCATGTTCTTTGATCACGTTCATAACGCTGATTCCCTTTACAGGAAGGGTCAGAGCAGACTCTACCTGCTGAGGAGGCTAAGGCCTTTTGAAGTTCAGGGGGTGTTCCTGAATTACCACCACTCTGTAGTGGCATCAGCCAGCTTCTATGGGGCTGTATGTTGGAGCAGCAGCTTATCTACAGCTGAGAGGAAGCGGTTAGATCAGCTCCTCAGGAAGGCCAGCTTTGTTCTAGGATGCCCCCTTCGATCCAGTGCAGGGGGTGGGAGACAGAAGGACTCTGGCTAAATTAACATCACTGATGGACAACGTCTGTGACCCCATGTTTGAAGCTGTTGCTGAGCTGGAGAGCTGCTTTAATGACAGACTGCTGCATCCTAGGTGCACTAAAGAGCGTTATAGGAGATCCTTCCTTCCAGCAGCTGTTAGACGCCATAACAATCATTGCTCCCAACAAAATCAATGTGTTTATATCCATGCTAGTATCTATACAACTCTGCTGTTTTTCTGTTGTCACTAACTGTGAGTGGTTTGTATTTTTAATGCCCAGAGACATGCATATCTTGTACATTTTAATTAACCAACTCAGTTGCACATTCCTCTAGACTGGAGTATTTTTTACAACTACATAGTATTCATGTTAAAATTTTGCCTTACTGTACAGTATTTTTTTTTTTAAATTCTTTATTCCATTTTTTTTTATACATACTTAATATTCTTTGTGTGAGTCTGTTTTTCTGTTATTGCCTCTCACTCCCACTTTGCTGCTGTTGTACAGAAATTTCCCAATGGTGGGACAATTAAGGATATTTCTGTTCTATTACTTACTTTTACTCAAGTAGAAATGTTAGTGAGGTACTTTTGCTTTTACTAGTGTTTAATGGGGAGGTTCACCCTCGCTCCCCCTCTTGCACCACCGAGGTCGTTTCTCTCCAGTTCCGAGACCCAACCACTAAAACCAGCAAAGCATTTACCTTGTGAAATAATGAGAAATGGTTAAGTATAAAATCAAGATTTAATGCCAAAAAGATCAGTGTACAGAGTATACAAATGAACAGATACAGAGTGACATTCACCTTCGGTACCGTGCTCTCCCCAGCCATTTTAAGGATGAACCGAGAGGGGCAAAGAATGGAGCGTGAGCCCTGCTTTTATCTATGCCTCACTCTTAACCCTTCTAAAGGGTGTCATCCTCAGTTTATCCTTGACTATGTGTTGCATTTTATGTGATATCAGCGGTTACGTTGTGTAAGCTGTAGCAGTGAGCGGTGCAGCAGATAAGCAACTATGTAGGGCAGATATATTTAATTAGAGCAGCAAAGAGATGATTAGAACAGGCCACAAAATCATACATCTGTAACACTAGAGTACATTTTTGTCAGTTTATTTGTACTTTTACTTAAGTACATTGTTTGAGTACTTTATTCACCACTGACCAAAAATAATCAGTAGCCCCATTTCAGGATCTTAAATAGTTTTATACACAAACTTATTAAAAATAACCAAATTCCACTATGGAGTTCTGTTCCATGGACGTGATAAAATAGGCCAAACAGGACCTAAAAACAGGTTCTAGCGGTAAAATTAACAACCATCCACAAAAGGATCCAAACAACCTGAATATGAAGCAACTCACTGCAGAATTTGGTAGCTCCATATCAAGTTTTCATTGAGTTTAGGGATGTAAAAGGCAGACAGCTCCACTCAAGCCGTGCACAGCCAGTACTTTTATAACACTACCCCTGGTGGCTGGATGAATGAATGAGTTGATGAAGTTGGCTGAATATAAACAGCTATTTTTTGTTTTTTTGGCGGGGGTTCCTTTCCCCCAGGGGGGGCACGACCCACACTTTGAAAATCCCTGGAATAGAGTGTTAAAAGCCAAACTCTGTGATAGTGATGGATGTAATGTCTCTGCAGCTGTCTGAGAGCTATTCGTCAGCTTCAGAAGAATGGTCACATTCCCAGTGACCCATCACTCTTCAAGGCCTACGCTGAGTACGGACACTTTGTAGATGTTCGCATTTCTGCACTGGAGGCTTTGGTCGACTACACAAGAGGTATGAAATGTTACGAGACATCACTGCATTTTTCTGAAAGTTGTTGATCTTAAAAAGTTGGGTTGTCTCTTCTGCATCTAACCAACAACTTTATTAGGTGCACCTTGCTACTTCTAGATTGGACCCTCTTTTGCCTTCAGAACTGCCCTAATTCTTCAGTAATGTGCAAAAACCATTACTGAAATTCTGCTCCATATTGTCATGATATTGTCACACAGCTGCTGCAGATTTGTAAGCTGCATATCCATTATGTAAATCCACCACATCCCAAATTTGCTCTATTGGAACTGGATCTGGTGACCATGGAGACCAGTGGAGAAAGGGGAACTCATCATCATGTTCAAAAAACCAGTTTTGAAATTATCTGATCTTAGTAACATGGAGCATTAGCCTGCTGGAAGCAGCCATCAGAAGATGGCGCAACTTTAGTCTTAGAGGTATGGACATGTCTAATAAATCTCCTCCGACATCTACCAAATTGTTTGTCAGAGGATGGTGTGGTTGTTGAAAAACCCAGTAGATTAGCAGGTTCTGAAATACTCAGACCATCCCATCTGGTACCAATAACCATGCCAAGTTCTTGACTCTCCTTCCTTCCTCATTCTGGTGATCATATAGATGTCTAACTTGCACTGGGTTGAGTCACTAATTTGTGTTAAAATGGACAACTGAACAGGTGTACCTAATAAAATGGCTGGTCAGTGTATGTCTGTGTATAAACCTGGCAGGTGATACTCACAAACTAATAAGTTCAATGAAGCGCCCTGATCTTTTGAGTGAGTGCAGATCAGTTTTTTTGGAACAAGGCCAATCCAAGCTAACATGACAACCCCCCCCCCCCAATTTCTACTGTTCAGTTTACTCTTTTACTCTCTGCTGTGTCTAAATGATTGTTTTTTGTTTTTTTTGTTCTGTTTTTGGATTGCTGCAGTTGAAAGGAGCTCCGCAGACCTGCAGTGGCTGCTTGACATGGTCCAGAGTGACCCTGTCCACTATGTCAGGTCAGCACACAGTGTTATAGAGCACACAATGCTGAATGTGACTCTCATAACAAAATGAAATATTTTTATGGATCAATAGTTGTATAATATAATACACTATACACAATTTCACTACACAATACTTGTGTGGTGAAAGAGATAGGGTAATTTTTCACTAAAGCTTACACAATGCATTGGAGCATAAAATCATATCGATATCAAATTTGTCATAAACCTTTCTCTCTGAAGTTGCAGTTATTTTATGCAGGGAGCATAGTTTGTATGAAAGAAATGAAAAGACTATGAAAATATATTTATAACTATTAATACTTTATTTGTAAATTATATTCATTTCAGTTTATTTCTATTGTGCTAATTCACAACAAACGTCGTCTCGAGGCACTTTACAAGAAAAAAAAAAGAAATCAGTTCAATCATACATACATTCCAATTGATCCTAGTTATTGAAGAGTACAATAAGCTCAATTAATTATTCTAAGTAGTTCAAAAAGTTTCTAAGGAAACCCAGCAGAGCATCGAGTCATTGACTTGCAGCGTTCACTCCTCCTGGACAAGCATGTAGCGATTGCATGGCGTTGTGTCGTTGATTTTACAGCAATCCCTCATACCGAGCATGCATGTAGCAACAGGGGAGAGGAAAAACTTCCCTTTAACAGGAAGAAACCTCCAACAGAACCAGAACCTGGCTCAGTACAAGCGGCCATCTGGCACGACCAACTGGGGGTTTGAGAATGCACAACAAAACAGGAGCACTAATGAAGGATTATTGATCATGTTCATGAAATTAAAAATTTAACAGCAGGAGAAGGAGAATGATTAGTTGATGACAGCATTATCTCAGCTGACGCCCTCCTCCAGGAAGGGATCACAACCAAACAGAACGCCAGAGCAGATGTAGCTTATATAGAGAGAAAAATAACTGAGAGAAAACAAAAAGTTAACAGCTGAAATAACAACAAATAATGCAAGTTGGAGAGTAGTAGAAGAAGAAAATTAGAAAAAGTGGTCAAAATATGATTTAGTCATTAACAGAGTCAATGTGTAAAGTATTAATGATCACACTAATATCAAACAAATATAATATCTTACTACGGAATTCTTAAGAGGTTGAGGTGGTTTAGGTGTTCTTTAGTTGATAAAGATCTAATTTCAAGTGATCTCTTTCCTTCTGGAAGAGACACTTAATTTGGACTTTCTAAATACCTGACTGAAAGGCTGTTGGATGTGTGGCCCTTCTTGTCTTTGCAATTCAGAATCGAATAGTAAGCAATCTGGAAAACTATTTTGCTGAAATATGAATGATTATGTTGCTTAACCAAGTTGATTGTGGCTTGGTTGATCCCATTTGGTCCAGCATCTTATGGCATTTGAAGGCAAGTTCAACACTCTAGGTCAGACCAATTATGATGGTGCAAAGAAGGGTTTTACATAAAATCAAGAAAATTCTGGACAACCTTGAGCATCTTCTTCATCAGAATGTCATAGAAAAAAAAGTGTCTTGAGTCAGAAGCTTATTCAAATTTGCTGTAATATAGACTGCTACTAGAGATCCTTCCTGCCCACAGCCATCACCATCTACAATAACTCTTTGAAGGACCTTGAATAATTTGAGTTACAACATTTAATTTCCTTTTGGGATCAATAAAGTATATTTGAAATGAATTTGAATTTAATGGATAACGACATGTGCATGAACAAGTATGTTCAAGGTCAGGTTTTGTACTTTTAGTTAGCACTGCACCCTTCTTCAGTTCATGATTTTCTGTCACTCTGGCATCGACATCAGCAGATCAGAAATAAACAGTTGACAGACTAACACACATGCTCTTGTTTTCTTCTCCAACTAGACACGAGATTCTGGGCATGCTCTGTAAGAACCCACCGTTCACTAAGACAGCAGACTCAGGTCTGTGTAATGAAGCTCTGGTCGATCAGCTCTGGAAACTTATGAACTCAGGTGAGACACACACACACACACACACACACACACACACACACACACACACACCTCCAGGATTAGAGACAAATGGGAGAACTGAGATCTTTGTGGAGCTCAGTTTAAATTCAGTATTTATTTGGTGACAGAATCAAGTGATAATCAAGAATATAATACTTTTTCATTACTATTGGCCAGACAAGTTATATTACTCAAATGGAAAAATTCCTCTCCCCCCTCGTTTTCACAATGGATCAAAGACATAATGTCCTGCATGGACATTATGTCCATAAAAATTAGATATTCAGTTCGTAGATCCTTTTCTGGATTTCTTTAAGAGATCCCCGACTGTTGTCTCTGAATAGCGCCCCAACCACCCCATGTCCCCCTTTTTTTGTTTTTTTTTTCTCCTTCAGTTTTATTCTTTTTATTTGTTCATTTTTTGTTTGTCTGGTTCACTCTTTCATTGGGCAGCTCCCTGCCAAAGATTTGCTATTGTCTGTTTT
The DNA here is from genome assembly GCA_014839685.1 of Anableps anableps. Taxonomy (NCBI): domain Eukaryota; kingdom Metazoa; phylum Chordata; class Actinopteri; order Cyprinodontiformes; family Anablepidae; genus Anableps; species Anableps anableps. The sequence goes on from CM026072.1 coordinate 36,203,986, forward strand.
ATGCTTGGGGAGAAAATTAAAATATGAAAATTCTGCTACTTTCTGTATTGTACATTGCATTGATACTTAGTTTCATAAAAATACCTTTGAAAGAAGAATATAATGAAGACTGAGTGAGTAGAAATGGCCTGGGACTAAAACAAACCATACTTCTGCCTCGAGGGATGAGGTGCTACGTTAACCTTAGCCTTAGCTTGCAAGAATGGCGAACTAGACTATTTTACACTTTTCAAATTGGATCAGAGATGTTGGTGAATTGGTGTGACATAGTGCTAACAGAGCTTGAATATAATCAGCGCTACTGCTGTCATTGAGGTCTGTGAATGTGGAAGACTTACTGCCTTGTGAAAGAACTGAGGCGTATAAAGAGAGGGCATGTCCTTGTGGCTGTATCACACACTGCTTGATGAAAAGACTTCATGCAAGCTGATGACAAACTGGCACAAATAGAATCAACCATTACATTCTATGTGTACTTTAACCACAGCTATAAATGTTCAGCAGAGTCACTGCGCTGCTGCATGTGCAGTATTTTAGGTTGGTTTAAAAAACCTGACTACATGTGGCATTTTAAAAGCATGCACTGCTACCTCTCCATGTTTTTAGGCTCTGTGTAACATAATAGTAGTGATAATGATCAGCTGGGTTTGGACCAGTGCTCTTTGGCTTCTTTTTCTCTAATACAACAAATTAGGACCAAGCTTTTCCCTTCACTCTTTCGATGTAGAATCTTACCACAGCAAGCTGATTCAACCACACTTGGAATAAATAGCGCTTATAGGGGTTCAGTTACTGCATGCTCAGTTTCTTTCCTGAAAGAAGTGCTTAAACTCTGCATGTAGCAAAACCAAGAAACCATTTTTTTCAGAACATATGGATCATGTGTATGAAGCACCCTGTCCTCAGAAAAGAGAAACTGGAAACAAATGTGTTTTTTGTTCTCTTTACAAAGAAGAGGGAAGAGTTAGCAAGTTTATGGTGATATTGTTTGTCTTTAATTCCAGAGCATAGTTCCCCTTTAGAAGAGCCCAGTCTAATTTTAACAGGATCATTCAGTCATTGGAAAAAAAACCTTCTCACGGTCTATGAATGGCTTAGAACTTTCAGTTCTTATGGTCGCACAATGCACTGTGGCTTTAGAAATTACTAGGACCCCATTTGGGGTTTGTGGTTGTAAAGTGGATTTTACAAGTTTGCACATGTTTTTAAAGTGCTAGGCTTTTCTGGTATAAGAAAATCATTTTAAAAAATAATTTCCCCAGGTTCACCTGAAAAACAGAAACTTCTAAGGGGGGAAATGTAAAAAATAAAAACAGTGGGATACTTTGACTTCCTTGAATTACTACTTTTTAAACCACCTTTCAATCCATTTTCAGCATTTAGTCTTCCTGGGTACACACCTTGTTTTTACAATTTTCTAAACATTTTCAATGATAAATCAAATGTCTAGAATTGAGCCACTTTAGGTGGCAGCATGTTGGAGTACCTCTGTTAGAGTCATTCTGATTTAGTCCTTTTTCTGGATGAGGCATTACTTTATAGGTGATTATTCCCTTTGGTCTGGAAGGCTGTGAAGCTAGAAGGATGTTGCTAAAACTTTTTAAGCTTTTGGGTGGTTGTTATGATGTATAACCATAGCAACAAGATTATTTTTTTGTTGTTTTTTTTTTGCAACTGGGATAAGCTAGTTGACACCTTAAAAGCTCAAATCACACCTAAGCTGCAGCCAGATGAGTTGAAAAGTTGGCACTGTGGATGCAGAGCAGGAGAGAGAGAAGGAGAAAAGTCAAGCCATTTCTTCTATTGATCAAAATGGGCAGTGTGAGCTAGTTTACAAATGAATTAATTGACCAAGTGCTGCCAAGGACCAAGCCAAATTATTGGGAGTGCAGTATCATGTGTTTAACTGGGATGTGGGTGCGGGATCATATCCCCAATTCCAATGTGTTTGTGCTGGGCTTTCTGACAATAAGAGCAGACAGAGATTTAAAAAGGAGTGGCAAAGGAGGTGGGTTAGCAATGCTTGTGAACTACGGATTTGAACTACAGATTGTGTAATCCAGGACATATTACTGTGAAGTGACGTCTCTGCAGCGCAGATATTAAACTGTTAGCAAGAAGTCTTTGTCCATATCACCAATAGACTTCACCAGTGTTGCTTTGATAACCTTTTACATTCATCTTTCAGTTGTTGCAAATGATGCATGTGATGTCATTAACTCACTATACCCCAATGTATTTGTTAAACTATTTTGTGTTTTTAATCAAGCCTCACTGGCTGTTACACAACCAGTTTCAACAGTTTGTCATCTGCTCTACCTGATTTAAAAAAATATATGTATTTGTTTTATGCAATTGCTAAGGATTCCTACATCTCTAAAACAAGACCACCTTCTGGCAAATCAGATCACAGTCTTGTTTTGTTTTTCTCTGCTTGGATAATAATCCCATGTTTCGAGGCAATCTGTAATAAAGAGAACTGTGAGAAGATGGTCACAGGAAGCTGAAGAAGCTTGGAAGGGTTGCTTTGAGACTATAGACTGAGATGCACTGTGCCAGCCACATGGAAATTACATCAATGCCATGACTGTGGTGTGACTGACTATATAAATTTCTGTGTGGATAACATTATCTCCACCAAAACAGTGACATGCTTGCCAAATAAAAAACTCGGAATCACCAGTGACCTGAAGGAGCTTCTAAACAAGAAAAAAAGATTTCAGGGAGGGAGACAAGAAATTATTTAAATATACAGAAGCAACTTAAAGTCAAGATTAGAGATGGCACAAAGAAGTTGGAGAGTAAGCTCTATCAGAACAATATAAGAGATATATGATCAGGGATGTTGAAGATCACAGGCTTCAAGCAGAAGAATTATCAGACAGCTGGAGATCTGGATAGAGCCAAAGGTATTACTGAGTAAAGATGTGGGACTGATAGAGTCCTACTCCCCAAGATTGAATGGTGAAATGGAATCAAATGGAATTCTGCTTTATTGCCACAGCGTTGTTCATCATGTTTAATGTGAAACCTCCTGGGTTTTTTCTTCTGTAACATGACAGTGGTTTGATCCATGGTTGTAGTGTTGACAGAAAAACTGCTGACACAATTCAGTCTCTTGTTAAGCTTTCAAACTGTATGCTGAAGCCAGCAGACATTTATCCACCTGCTGGAAGGATCTAAATGGACACTGAGAGAATGTTTCAGAAAGCTTCTCTGGATCCAGTTTGCCATAACTCAAACGTCATGTTGTCACTGCTGGTAATAATTACATATCAGGATAGACATCTGTCAGATATGAGGTTGCTGTAGCTGAACTTAGACATCATATGAGTGAATGAATGAATGCTGTAAAGCTCTGGAACAAATTCCAGAAACAGAAACAACTTTAAACAAGTTTCAGATACAGATACAGATAAATTCAAATACAATTGAATTTTTTTTGCTTAAAACTGTTGTACCTCTGTCCAACATGCTTAGTATCAACTTCTGCACCGAGTGCTGAATGATCATGATCCACTCTTGTCTTCTTGGTTTGTGGAGTCTCAGTTGACTTCTCCTTCTGCTGCTTGGTTCGGTTCAGTTCTGAAGAGTTTCCAGAGCACATGTCCAAAATTTCAGTTTTGGAAGTCACCTTGTTAACACTTGTGATGTGGTGCTCCACCATACTGGAAAATATGCAGGTAACCAGATCATTTCTGGATTGTTGGAGCACATTTTGATCCTTGTCTAGAAAGTTGGACGGAAGATAATATTAAAAAAATGGAATCCAATACATTTTTAAATCTTTAATTTTGTTTAGTCATAAATGTAATCTGTTTTACAACCATTATTATGAAATATAAGTTAAAATAACTTATTAAAGACGACGTTATTTGCCATAATTGTCTTTCTGATTGGCTGACTGTCAAATTCATCAAGCCGGTTTGCTCCTCAATCTAGCGTAGCAAGTGCTAAAACCTAAACTATGGAGATCAAATTTGTGATTAATATAAGGTATTACATATTTTCTTATAAAAAAAGGGATTGTAGTAGAAAATTTTATCAGGTAATATATCATGGCATAAACATCAGATTAATAAGTCATAATGTATTGCCTGATAAACTTTTCTACCATAGAACTCATTGCCAACTAAAACCAGAAGGTATGAGACAGCATTTATGCCAAATGAATGTAATAATATTGAACAATAAATAAAAGTGAGGAAAAAAATTCCAAAAGTTAATGTTTTTTTCCATATTTTGTAGCATTGTCTGTAGGTTTGCGAAGGGGGTCCCCGACCAGAAGCTAATGCTGTTTGGGGGGCTCTTGGCCTAGATGAATCTTCAACTAGATGATTATACAATCAGTTTAGTCTTTGAAAACAAAATGTTTACCTCCTCAAGGAGTCTGCAGTTACAAAATATGTTTATAATTCGAATAGTCTGGATATTTAAGCTAACTAAATGCATGTTTGTGAGATTTTCTTCAGTAGTATGAACTTTTTAAATTTGTGCTTCTGGAATACCTTGGATGAGGAATTAAAAAGGTAAACTGTGAGTTCATCTAAATGAATGTTTTTTTTTTGTTTTTTTTTTTTTATCTCTGGTCACAGCTGGTGGAAAGAATGACCCACCTTTATCTAAGGCTTCATGGATGATGTGCAGGCAGTGTAGCCTAATCTCATTTTATGACAAAGACTGAACTAAATATGCTGATGTGTTCTCAGACTAACACTAACACAGCCACCCACATAGAAAGTGGTTTACTTCTGTCAGACTGTTGAATCCTTCAGGATTTATACACATCCTCCTATTTGGTGTTTGGGTTCTTCTCAGATAACTCTTGTTCTGCAGCATCTAAATAACAGGGCTCACATTAAATGAGCTTCCTGTCGTTATTATATGCTATGTTCTGTCACTCAGTCAGCTACGGTCTGCTCTCTGGTTCACTTCTCCATGCACACAAATTTCTTCCTTCTATTGTGTCCTCAGGTTTCATTATTTCTTTTTCTTCCAGGGGGTCCTGTGTACCTTTCAGCTAAGCTAACCAGGTTGTCCAATGGTAGAGTGCCAATCCAAATACCCACCACCTCAAAATCCAAATACAAGTATATGTTCACAGTTTCAGTTTCCCTCCAGCCTCTGGGTTCTTGTTGCTGCATCTGATTTCATGCACTGATTTACAAGCAGAGGAGGATGGAGCCAGTTATTTATGATGATTACTTCCAGTGGACTGCTGTTTGTTGGCCAGCTCAGCGTGGGTAGATGCACGGCTCTGCTGCCAGTTCAAATACGTACTGACCATTGTGGTCAGCTTAAATACTGTGTAATGAGAGCTTGCTGGTTGTTCTGCCCCCCCCCCCCCCCCACTGCATTAAACACACTCACAGGATGATGTTTCACCAGCTGAAGGTCAGTCCTGTGAGCACTTTCAGTTGCTGCTGCTGATTTATTGCCCCCATCGTCTGGAGCCACAGTGCGACTCCCCCCCATTGTTCAGCGCCTGGCCGTTTGGGTCGTCAGCTTCAGTCAGACTAATATACCCCAACTCCAACTACTCGAATGACTCTCAACATAGTCCAGTTAGTTCTGCTGTCACAGAGGGTCCATTATCTTGCTTTCCATCGTCTCTGTGGGACTGTTTAATAAAATGTGTGGTCAGGATTAATTAATGTACGAACACACGGCGTGGCTGAGGGTGAAACTGCTGATAGATTTTGCAGATGGATCCAAAGCTTGCTGACCTTCAGTGGTGATATGGTGCAGGCTTCAGAGATGGATGAAGAGCTGAACTGATATCTGTAGATGCTTGCTTTTTCTTTTTTATAATAGTGGAGGATGGAGGATGCACACCACACAAAGTGGTCGATTTAACCTTGATACTCAGAGAGAAACAGAACAACGTAGCTGGTGATCAGAACTGGCTGAGTTTTAGCTTTAACCACACTGACTGGCCGGAAACTCAAAAATCGAATCTTTTTCTGATCAGTAAAAACACCATGTGGCAACAACACTTTTCAGTGTAGATCCTGTAATCGAGGGAAGAAGTCCTAAATCAACTTTCAGTATAGGACTGATGCGATTTAATGGATAGATCGTGATGAATTGATTATTGAAATAATTGTCGACTAATATAGTAATCGAATAATTGTTAACTGAAGTAACTAAAAAAGGCCAACTGCTGAAAGAACAACATACTCAGAGCACTAATGAAGCTAAAACTGTACAAAAAATATATACATTTTCTATATGTTCTACCCACAACTCCTCAAGTGATGTAGTAGTAGCTTCAGCTGGTTCAAATTCTGGACAGAAAACTCCTATTAAGCACTTTTTGCCATCCAGTTATTAATCAGTTTATCCAAAAAATAATACATAGATTAGACCTGCACTGTATTGATGTTAAGCCAAGCAGAGAGAGTTGAGCTTTTCACTTGTTAAAATTTTTGAGATGCAGATGCATACTTTGCTATAAATGATCAAGCATTCACTAAAGAGATGCTGTTATTTCATTTTAGTCAAAATGTTTGTTTTCCTATTTAAAAAAGGAATTGAAATATGTGTTTATTTGCATCTTTCAATGTATTATTAATATTTTATTTAAGAAAAAAGATTTTAAAAAAATCTATAGAATGTGTTAGTTTTTTTTATCCAGTTAATTATCGATTACTGAAATAATCGTTAGTTGCAGCCCCATTACAGTATCCCTTCTAGACTCAGAGGAAGCACAGAGATGGATGAAGCTATTTGAAAAACAACACACCTCTGTTGTTCTTGTAGTCTGCAAAAGAGCAAGGCTTTCAATTCAGTTCAATTCAGAAATACTTTATTCATCCCAAAGGGAAATTTAACGTCATATCATCCAAGTAGCTTCAAAGATTCGTTGTAGATGGTGATGCTGTGGGATCTCCAGTAGCAGTCAGTCTTGCAATGAATATGAAGAGGCCTCTGACCCAAGACTATTTCTGTATGACAGTCTTATGACTGTGATGACATGCTAACAGCTCATTAACTGGGTAGCATAGATGATGTTTCACAGTAACATGTCCTGGATGACACCATCAGTTGGTGGCAAGCACTGCTAATCCACCTCATTTGCTTTTGCCACTCCTTCTTAAATCTGTCTAGCTGTATGGTTTGAAAGCCAGGCAGAGAGACGGTGGAGTCAGGGATATGAGCTTAACCTATTATGATGGATGGAAGAGGAGAGAGAATTTCGTCCTTCTCTCTCTACATCCAAGAAATCTCCTTTTCAACTCCTCTGGGATTTGGGGTCATAGTTAAGCTCTTATTTGAGCTTTTGAGATGCTCATCAGCTGCTCTCGGTTGCAAAAGAAGAACAAAGATTATGGATTTGGTAATATTTGTTGAAATCTCACTGTTGAGGAGGGGATCTATGTTCTCAGGGTATACATACAGAGACTGCCGTTGTAGTAATGCTAACCACGCTAATCGATAATATAAGATGCTAAAGACATTTGCACTTTTTGTGTCACCTACGTAGAAAATGTTTTAGATTTTGAGTTCAACTCATGAAAAATGGGAGCAAAAACAAAAGTGTTGTGTTTGTATTTTGTTCAGTTTATGTTACTCTGTCATTTTCTGTCTTTTCGAATATTAGTATTACAGCAGTAGCTTTCCGTTACACGCTGTGATATTTCCTCTTCACTTTAAATAAATAATGACCAGCTACAGCAGAAAGGCTACAAAACAAATTGAAATAGTAGTCTTCTGTTTTGTATTTATTTGAGAAGAATTCATACAGGGTGTCCGTGCATCCATAAAAAGTCATAAAAAGTTTTAAATTCATGTATCTAAAATTAAGGCCTTAAAATGTCTTAAATTAATTAAAAAAAAAAAAAAAAGTAAGTTAGCCTTTAAAATGTTAATCACAGGTGTTAAATTTTGTCTTGACAGGACTATTTCATCTCAAATAGTCTATTTTTTTTCTCACGGGACTTTTCTGTCAGGCAAAAGTTTGAGTCGCACTCCGACATCTTCATTGTGTTCTGAGACTGCAGACGGTTGAGGCTGCCGGTAACGAGCTAACATACCCTTGCGAGCGATCTAGCTTTATTGTGTCTATCATGGATAAGTGCAAATTTATCACCAGTTAGCTGGGCGAAGTTCGTACATTTCTGTGGAAATATAGGTCTTAAATACCATTCATAATGGTCTTATTTTCCTCTGTAGTTATTACACATTTAAATAAACCAGAGGTGGATTTCTATGCTGTCGGTTCACCCTCCGCCTCCTCAGGTACGGCTCATGACTGGCGGCTGCGCTGCGACGCCGTCAACCTCTACTACACGCTGTTCGGGCTCACCCGGCCGTCGTGCCTGCCGCTGCCGGAGCTGGGCCTGGTGCTCAACCTGAAGGAGAAGAAGGCCGTCCTCAACCCCACCATCAAGCCCGAGCTTGGAGCCAGTGTTGTCATGGACACGCCTGCCAGTATAGGCATCCACGGTGTCGGCATTAGCTACGCAGCTGTGAGTAGCTGTTGTTTACTTGGTTGTTCTGGGCCATCAGAACGAGAACATTGATGTTCAGTTGAAAGGAAGCAGAAAGTTGTTGATGATGTCATAATGGCTGTTTCCTCAGTGTGTTTGCAGCGAGACTGGCTGCATTACATCACATTATAGGTTTAATTGTACTGTGTTGCGTTCTTCACAGAATGATCACCAGAATACAGTTTTATGAAAACCATAAAAAGCTAAGGAACTTGCTGCTGAGTAAGAGGGATGTGTGTGTCTTTCAGATGGATGAAGAGCCAGATCCTGTTTCTTTAGGGGTGTGTGGTGTGGGCCAGCCCCCTCAGGGCCTGAAGAGGAAGGCTGAGACCCCTTTGGGTTCCCCCCCGGAGCCAGGACAGATCTTGCAGCACCAGGACGATGACGGCAGAGCAGGACGCTACAAGATCAGGGTAAGATCATCTTCTCTGAAGTCTGTCAGGGCAGGACTCCTGACAGCGACCATCCAAAGCAGTTCCTGCACAACTTTCACTGAGTCATAGGTGAGCGATGACGGCGAGATCGGACCAAAGTATCAACAACAGTTATTCTACAGAGGCGTAGCTCCCAATTAAAGACAAGACTGAGCTTTTAGGCCAGAGAACATTTCTGATCAGGTTTTAGTCACTTTGCCAACGTGAGTGAAACACACAGAACTGAAATGCTCCAGATCCCAAACTGGTTCACTAAATACATCACGTGAATTCATTGAAGCATCCAGAAACCTATCCACACAGACACCCAGCGGATGAATATTTATGCAATTACTTTTTTCTTAGATATTTTTATTGAATTGTCAGGAGAGAAATCAGTTTTCACTTTGACATGAAATAAATTTTTTGAAATTTTTTTTGTCAAAAAAAATCCAAATTTTGTTGATCATGATAGATTTATAAAAGCAATAAAAAGGGTCAAACATCCAAGGGGTGTGAATACTTCTTGTAGACTCTGTAACATGAAACATATGGCTGCTAAACATCTTCACGGTGTTTCTATCTGCATGCAGTCAGGACTAAAACATCTTCAAAAAGAAGAAGTGTGGATTTAACACTTTGTTTCTCTGTTGATTGAAATATCTGCGCTTTCCCATCACTGCTGCAGCGAAGACGCCGCGACATTTTACTGTTGTTGTAACAGATTTAATGGTCATTAAATATCATAAATAGGGCTGAAACAATTCATCGGATTAATCGTGATTAATTGATTATTGAAATAATTTAGTCATCAATTAATCGCTAACTGGATTAATCGTTAATTAATTGTTAGTTTGCTGGAAGAACGACATACTCAGAGTAGTAATTAGACCAAAACTGTACAATAAATATATACATTTTTTATTTAAGATACAAAAAACAAAAAAAAAACTTTGTCTGTAAATATGTTTTACCCAGAACTCCTCTAGTAGCAGATTTAGCTTCACCAGGTTCAAATGTATAAAAAAATAATTAAAAAAAAATCTCTTATTAAGCACCTTTTGCATCCAATATTAACTGGTTAATGCAGAAATGTATCAGTTAATCTACAAATGATCAAGTGTACATTAAGCATTAAGGAATGTATTTTATTGCATATTAGGCAATCAAATGTTTATTTTGTTATTTAAAAAAGGAACTTATTTATTTGCATCTTTTAATGTATTTCTAATATTGTATACAAAAGGCTTAAATGAGACATATGCATTTTTTTAAAATCAAGTAATCGTCTGAATAATTGATAGCTGCAACTCTCATGGTGAACCTGCTGATCAATAAAAGCTGCTTATGATGATCTGAGCAGAAACACAGAGCAGAAATGCATAGAATGTGCTCCATCCTAGCATCTCTCTGCTGGAGCAGATCATCCCCCCCATGATGGAGGGAGGCTGGATGAGGAGCTCTGATGTCTCCCTGTGTTGCAGTTCAACACCATGGAAGAGGAGGATATTGACATGGAGACGGTTCACGACAGTCAGGCCTTCATTCACCATCATCTCAACCTGTTAGAGAGACCATCCACTCCAGGTAGGAGCAGCTGTTCTGTCTCAGGAGCGGAAACCATGACAACGCTTCCTCCTTCCTGATGTTGAGTGTTGTCTTCATCATGTGCTCAGGTAAAGAGCCCCCGCTGGTGGAGCAGTCCTTGCTGTCCACGCCTGCAACCCCCGCGCCCCCGTTCTCCAAGGAGACCGCCGCCTTGTCTTCCAAGCACGGCAGCGACCACGGCCACCACCACCACCATCACCACCACGAGCACAAGAAGAAGAAGAAAAAGCACAAGCACAAACACAAGCATAAGCACAAGCACGAAAGCAAGGACAAGGAGAAGGACAGGGACAACTCGTACGCCTACAGCAACAGCCCGGCCAGCGGCAGGTCTCTGCGCTCGCCCTCGCTCTCCGACTGAACATCTGGAGCACGGCTGGCGGTTCACTCGGGTTCGCCACAGACATCTGCGTGACAGACGCAGCCGTCGTCGTGGAGACACGTGTCCGTGTGTCCACATGTGGTGCAGCTGCTTCATCTGAGGAGATTGAATTCTTCAGGAGAGTCAGATGAAACATGAACTAAACTGTTAAACCCTCCAACATCCTCCCCCCCCACACACACACACTCAGAGTCTTAGCCAACCTCATAATCTCTTCCTCCCCAAACCGAGTCACCACTCTGGTGAGCCTCAGCCCAAACCTCAGCGAGCGGCTCCTGAGGTCAAACAGATCCATTAGTGTGGCGTCCCTGGACCGGGCCCCTGGGGGTCCATATCATCGTGCAGAGAGCCCACACTGACTGCTCTGTGCAACTCGACCTCAAGTGCCGCCACGGGCTTTATTTTAATGCCTCAGTTTTCCTGCTGTCATCATAGATTTAAGATGCTGTTGTGTTTTCACTCGGCTGGGTCCAGAACCGCAGCAGCTCTCTGCTTCCTCTGGTCCCGTTCCGAGCCGCTAACAAGCACAACGATCAGCGCCTTGCTTCCTGATGTTCGCAGCGACAATAAAGGCTTAAAAAGAAGTCCGAGGACATCCCAGAGATCATCACAAACGGTCATGGAGCTTCACTGTCACTCTGGCTCCGCCCACAGCTCTGCTGCGGCGTCTCTGTTAGCAGCTGCTGAAAGTAACTGTAGGTCATGTTGCAGAGAGCCGGAGCTGGTTCTACAGAGGACTGTAGCTGTTGTGAGTGTCATGGTCCTGCTTTTAAACAGAAGGTACCACAACAGAAACGTTCACATGGAGCTTTGCTGTAATTGTTCCTCCTTTGGAGTTTTATGTTCAAAACTGTTGAATTAAAATAAAAACCATCTCTTTTTACTCTTAGGAAGACCTGTGTTCTTTTGAGACTGGCCGAATGCAGAGATGTTCTGCTTTGTTTTAAATGTCCTGTGATCAAGATCAGAAAATTTCCCCTTTATGGGTTCTGTCTGATTGGAAAGTTACTGAAAGGCACCGAAAACTGTTTTCCTTTATTAAATGCATTAGAGCAAAGAATATTCCTCCTTCCTTCAGTCAAACACACCAACAAGCGTCCTCTTCTTTGATCCACTTTGTTCTGCACTGATAGTCAGATCAAGCTTGAGGACACGGGCTTTTAGGGCTGAAACCATGAATCAGTTATTGAAATAACTGTAGAATAATTGAGTAATCAAATAATCGTTAACTAGAGTATACAGACTAAAACATGCAATTTGCTAAAATAACACACTCAGAGCAGTAATTAGGCCAAAACTGTACAAAAAATATATACATGTTGCACTGAAGATGGAAGAAAACCTTTTGTAAATCTGTTCTACCCAGAACTCCTCGAGTGGCAGTTTTAGCTTCATCTGGTTCAAATTCTGTTAAAAAAATCTCATATTAAGCACCTTATGCTATCTAATTATTAACTGCTTGATCAAAAAAATAATCACCAGATCCTCCTACACTGGGTTGATGCAGAAAGTGAGCTTTCTAACATGTTGACGTTAGAAGGATTCATTTAGCTGCAGATGCATCCTTTGCTGCAAATGAGCGAACGCTCACTACAGGAATGCTGCTGTTGCGTTTTAGGCAACACAGTATTTATTTTCTAATCTTAAAAACCAACTGAATTATTTATTTATTCACATTTTTATGTATTTCTAATTTTGTATAAAATGAGCTTACATGGTTAAATGAAAAATATGCAGCGTGCTGATCATTTTTCAATTAATCATCAGAATAATCGATTTCTAAAATAATAGCTGCATAAATTTGGATCGGTTTAACTTCCTGTTGGATTTTGAATGTACTTCCTTTGTGATGGAACCTGCAGCGCGTCTTCTACAGCCAGCGTTTAATTGCTGAATTAAACCAACTTGCACAGATTAGTTTGAATGTGATGACAGTTGTTGGATGGAACGTTGGGATGAGCCCACATGTGAATCTGCAGGTCCACCCAGAAGTCAACAGGGAAAGCCTGATCAGCACAGCTCTTCATAGCTTACCCAAGTAATTATGTCGGAGGCCGACTTTAGAGCTTTTGGTTCCATTTTGGATTAAATAAGAAATTATGAAATGAATTTGCACATCATAGTCAAATAAGTATTTGATCCTCCAGCAAAATATGACTTGAAACTTTCAAGTGAAGCAGTTTGTCCCTGTGCTGTACGATATCTGCACACTGGAGTTGGTTGCAGCTCTTTTTGCATGAATTACTGCTTCCTCTGATTCCGGTGTCTCTTATCTTCCTCCTGACAATACAACACACAGATTCTCTGTTGGGTTCAGGCTGGGCTGGTTTGCTGGTCAGGAGGCCTGTCATGGATTGCAGACTTGTCCATTCATCCTCTGCAGCAGCTGGAGAGAGAAAATAGCCTCTTAAAAGGGATTTTAAGACATTTATTTCTGACTGTTTCACAACATTCTGTGGTCAGAGGTACTAAAAGTAAAATCCACAGCATCCAAAGCATCGTCTTCAGATCTGGACATTTGTCTGGATTCATTTTAGAACAGTCAAATTATTGCCATTAAGGAATGAAAATATCTAGGGAGGTTGCTGAAGCTACTAAAACTGGATTATGAGCTCTTCAACACATTATTAAAAACTGGAAGGATCATCTTTACGGGGGAAATTTGGTCAGAAGTAAATCTTGAATAATTGTGATCATGATCATTTAATATGGTGAAACCAAATGATAAAGTTGTGTTGAATAATAAAAGCAAAAGCATTCCCACACACTGAATGAAGAGATCTCAAGGGGTGGGGACTAAAAGTCTGTGTAGCCTTAAGAAAACCACTGGTCAGTGAGGCTAACTGGAGAAAAAGGCTTCAGTTGGCAAGGAAGCATGAAGAGTGAGGTCGTGAGTCCAGATTGACTGTGTTCCAGGGAGATAACAGCATCATGGGGAGATCACTTGTTCTATAGAACACTTGTTCTGTAAAGTGACGACGCCAGGATTCATTGGGCTCAGACTGTGAAATTGGTTTAAAAAATGCATGAGCAGAAATAAAAAAAATGAAAAATTAAAGCAACTCTGGACAAACAATAAATGTTGATTGCAGAAGCTTATCAAAATTCAGTCCAAACATACTTGAATAATCCCCGAGAGAAATTAAATGTTTTCACATCTGTTATAGATCGTGACGGCTGTGGGCATGAAAGATCTCCTGTAGCGGTCTGTGTTGCAGTGTTTCTGGAGAAGCCTCTGAAGAGACTGTTGTTATAAAGCAATCTTATGAAGAGGATGTTCGGGGTTGTCTGCAATTCTCTTAATTTGATAAAGAATCCTTCTTTGCATCATCATCTCCAGAGGTTCCACAGTCGTCCCCAGAACAGAACCAGCCTTCTTTATCGGGTTATTGAGCCTTTTTAGGTCCCTGGTTCTGATGCTGCTGCCCCAACAGATGACGGCAGAGGAGATGACGCTCTCAACATCTTAGCTTCTTCAAGAAGTACAGAAGTAAAACTAGTGTGTTGTGATCAGTGCTCAAGGTGATCCAATAAAACATGGTATGTAATATTTTTTTTGGGGGGGGAGGAGGAGAGATAGAGATAGCATATTTACCCTTTAAATATGTTTCATTAATTTTTGCTGTTTTGTCTCAAATATTTTAGATCAAGCAAATTTTCATATCAAACAACAATAAGCTGAGCAAATGCCAAAAACGTTTTAAAATGATGATCTGATTTATCAGTGGAGCAAAGCTCTCCCAACCAACTTGGGCTTGCATAAAAATATAATTCCACAACTTGTGAAATAATCAATAAACTGTGATTAACCACTTTTCTGTGTTCAGTTTCACCAGCCAGACCTGGCTCCTGCCAGTTGTGTTGAATCAATAACACTGCAAAAAGTGAAATAATCTGCTGGTGGAGAAAGACATTTTCCCCTTATTATAAGCTGAAATAGATTATTCAATTATAACTAGAATTTTTTCATCAATGTTAAGGAATTATTGACTTAAAAGAAGCTCCTATATCTGCTGAAAAGTTACTTGTAAGTTAGTTTTGTCTCATTTCAAGTATATTCAAGATACTTGCTCTAGAAACTAGAGCAGAAATACTTGGTACGATTTTGTGTTTTTGCAGTGAAATCACTTAAGTAGACCATGTCTGACAACAGGAAGTAGGCTAAAAAATCTCAGCAACACATCATGCCCGGACCTAATGAAATTAAACAACAGATGAGAAACAAAGTCATCAGTCTGGAAATGACATTTCAAAGGTTCTGGGACACCAGAGAACCACAGGGAGAACCATTATCCACAGATGGAGAACACGTGGAATACTGAAAAACCTTCCTGGAAGTGGCTGACCCACTGAAACTACTCCAAGAGCTCATCAACGACTCCTTCAGGAGGTCACAGTCAAACCCAGAACATCTAAGGCTCTGCAGGCCTCACTGCCTCCGTTAAGGTCAGAGTTCATGAATCAACAAGAAACAGACGGGGCAAAATGGGCTCCAAGAGAAAGTTCCAGGGCCAGAATCACTGCTGACCCAAAAGAACACAAAGGCCCGTCTCACATTTACCTGGAAACATCCTGAGGATCCACAAGACTTATGGAAAAATATTCTGTACACTGACGAGACAAGTTTTTACATCTGGTGTGAAACTAACACAGCATTTAAACACATCGTACCTGCTGTTAAACATGGTGGTGGTGGTATGATGGTCTGGGACTGCTTTGCAGCTGCTGCAATTGATTGGAACCATGAATTCTGCTCTCTAGCAGAAAATCCTGAAAGAAAATGTCCAACCATCACGTTGTGACCTTAAGCTTAGACTCTTGGGTTCTGCAGCAGGATGATGATCCAGAGCAACCAGTAAATCCACCAGATAACCAGTAAGTGAATGAGATAGTGTGAAATTGACCTTAAACAAGCCTTTTATGCTGGAAATTCCTCCAATGTGGCTGAAATAAAGCAATTCTGCAAACCAGAGTGGTGGAAAAGATTAACAAAGGCCTTTTTATTGCTGTAAGAGGGCTGTGGTGAAATCTTCAGCTCAGGTGGGAGGACAAGTATTAGCCGTGCACTGATTCCACCACTCTGGCTTTATTTAAGAGCAGCAAGAAAAAAGAAAGCCACAATGACTCCCCTCAACAATCATGTAGAAGAAGGTTCTCTGCTCAGATGAGACCAAAACTGAGCCTTTTGGTCTACTTGCAACTATCTGTGGAGGCAAAGTAACCCTGCGCATCACCCTGAACACACCACCCCAACTGTGAAACAAAGTGGTGGCTGCATCATGCTGTGAGAATGCTTTTCTTCAGCAGGGAAGCAGGTCAGAGGAAAATACCAGACAATCCTTGAAGAACACCTGGTAAGGCTCTCCTTCTACCCTAAACATACAGCCAGAGCTGCAGTGGAACGGTTCAGAACAGGGGATGCTCATGGTCTAGTCAAAGTCCAGACCAGGGGTCTGTGACCTTAACCTACGGAGCCATTTTTACTCCTAGGTCAGCCAGATAAAATTTGATTAGAGTTGCACACGTCACATGACTTTTTTTTTTTTTTTTTTTTTTTTTTTTTTTTTAAAGACAACTTATAATTTCAGATAAATATCTACTATACGAACTTTGATGTCATTTTAAAGGTCCACCATTTTTTTAAACTTATTTTTAGGATTTAAAATGAAGATAAATTTAGCAAAAAGAGGATCGATCTTTTTATTCTGCGGGACTGAAAATGATGTAAAGAATAAAAAAGCACATAGATTCCAACCTAAAGATAAGAAAAACAGATCTAAGAGCATATCTCTCGCACTTTTACTGTCATTCTTTGTGCAAATTCAGTGAAAATATTGTAGGAATAAAATGAAAAGCTGATTAAAAACCTGAATTTCTTATTATGTCTAAATTTAGGAACAATAGCTGGTTCTTTATCATTTTTAGCCAAAGTTATTAAGAGCCATTGTGGAAGGTCCAAAGAGCCCCTTGCGACACTGGAGCCACCGGTTGCAGACCCCTGGTCTAGTCAAAGTCTATACCAAAATCCAAATGAGAATCTGTATCAAGGCTTGAATTGTCCACAGAGGCTGAGGCTGAGCTGCTGGTGGAGAAACGCCCCACAGACCTGCAGCCAGATGGTTCTACAGGGTCCTGACTCAGAGGGGCCGAACATCAGATTTTTAACACATTTCTTTCCGCTTCACGGGGTTGCTGCACCCTGAGTCGCTCTGTCACATAAAACCCCGGTAAAATGGGAAATTCTGTGTTTTATTGTGACACAATGTGAAAACAGTGGGATAGGAGCCCCTTTGCACGGAACCGTATAATCATGGATGGGGCCCGTAGGCAGGGGGCCCTCCTCCACACCCACACCAATAGGATTCCGGTCCGCTCCCTTAGCCCCGCCCTCCAGTTCTGTTTAAGTGCCCTCCTCCTCGGTGGTCCTCTGCTCCTGAAGTCTCTCCGACCCTCAGCTCAGCTCAGGACTGCTGTCAGGCCGAGGGGGAAGCATGCTGCTGCAGAAACTGGTACGGTAAGAGCAGCTGCAGAGAACGCTGCTGCTGCGCCTGCTGCTGCGCCTGCTGCTGCCGCGTCAATCTGTGTCTGGCATATTTCCTTCACTTTCTCATTTCCAGCTGCAGAACAGTTCTGATCTGTGTGTCAGCTGCATGCAGCAGAAGCTGAACTTCGGGCATGCGGGTGGTCCATACTGTGTGTGGTGCAGGAGCAGCCTTCTGCTTTCAGAGCAGTCAGCCTGCATGTTGCATGGCAGCTAGAAGTTAAACTGAGCTGAGTTTTCTGAAGCAGATGAAGTGTTTGCGTGTGTTCTAATGCCAGCCTGGTTGCTGTCCCCTCAGTGTGTGTGGATGCTGTCAGTCCTGTGTAGCTCTGACCTGTGTTGGGGCTTTGTCTTCGGTCGGCCCAAACGCTCAGGAGAGGAGGGGACTTCAGCCAGGACAGAGAGTGAGTACACTGTGACTTTTGCCTTGAACTGAACATCAGCACCGTCCCGGCTACAGTGTGGCTTCTCTGCCTGCAACACGCCGTCTCTTTGTGGACACAGGAACCCCTTCTGGGATTGTATCATTTAAAAAGTTTCTTTCCTTCCGGCTGTTAATGAGTTGCATGTGGCTGTGAGCCTCCATCCTTAGGATGAAGGAAAGGAGGACATACATCAGCATGAAATTACAAGAAAGGGACAGTTTTTAATCACAGAACTGCTAAATGAAACAGCCTCAGCTCTTAGAAAGCCCTGAGTGAAGGTATCTCCTGGATATTTCCATTTACAGCTGTGAAAAAGTATTTGCCCCCTTACATACTTTACTTTTTGACATGTTTTAATGTTTCAGAACCAGGGCCGGATTTACAAGGATGTGGGTCCCTGTGCTGTAGCCAGTTTTGGTGCCATATTCACTACAGAAAAATTCTTCTACTAATGCAAATTACAATACATTAATAGGTTGTCCTATACATGAATTGTTGCATGGTAGCAGTAGCTCCAAGGTGTTCCCCCCAAAATTACCATAATTTCATAATTTTCAAATACTTGAGTGTTGTTTATATTCATAAAAATCCCAGAATAATAATACAATTCATCTGGTATGGATTTATGAGCTTTATATGAAGTACAATGTGAAACATGCATTCATTCAAAAAAAAAAAAAAAAAAAAAAAAAAAAAAAAAAAAAAGTCGTCTAAGTCCCCTAAAAATTGGGACCCTGGGCACTGCCACTGTAAGTCCTTTCTAAAGTCTGGCCCTGTTCAGATCAAATACAGGTGTTAAAATCACACACACATAACCAGAGTAAATGGTACATGGCCTAGTCAAAGTCCAGTCTTTGGAGATGCTTTGTCATGACCTTTAAGGCGTTGTTCATGCTAATAAAACATCCAGTACAGCTGAATTCAAACTATTCTACAAAGAAGAGTGGGCCAAAAAAAGCTAAACATGTAAGTAAAAAAATCTCTGAAAGACCAAATAGTTCTTTTTTTACAGTACTGTGTGTAACTGAGCATCTTTTTGAAAATACTCTCAACCAACATCATTGAAGAACCCAGAAGAATCAGTCTAGCTGGGGAGCAATGTGGTCCACATTAGAAACAGTGCGGTGGGTCTGATTGCTTTGCAGTGTCAGTCCAGATTTGCTCTACAAAACATGGAGACAAAAATAATGTTGCATAAATGACTTTAATGAATTAGAGGCATGACAGACTGCAGCAAAGTGAACAGAGCGTGGCAAACTTTTAAAAACACAGAGATGAGAAAGGAAAGGAAAGGAAATAAAAAAGGGTGGGGGCAACTGGTTACCTGTCCAGGGGGGCTGCCTTAACCCAGTGAGGATAAGCTAATATAGACAGTGGATGTATGTAATTATGTGGTTGTTCCTGTAGATGTAGATGTGTGTATATCTGCAGATGAAACCACGTATTTGCATACACTGCATAAAAAGACACACATTTTTTTCTCACTGTGAAGGTAAATCAGACCAAACTTTTCTCATTTTTGGTCAGTCAGAATCACCAAAATTATTTCTATTTGCTAAATACCAGAAAACTTAGCGAGAACATTTTTTAGAGATTTTTTTGTAACTTTCTTCAAATTCAAAAGTTTACATACATTTAGTCAGCATCAGGGATAATTGTCTCTTAAACTGTATGACTTGGGTCAAACCTTTTAGGTTTCTTTCCACAAACCTCTGATAGGTTAACTGACACATCTGAGTTAACTGGAG
Organism: Anableps anableps; assembly: GCA_014839685.1. Classification (NCBI taxonomy): domain Eukaryota; kingdom Metazoa; phylum Chordata; class Actinopteri; order Cyprinodontiformes; family Anablepidae; genus Anableps; species Anableps anableps. The sequence continues at coordinate 36,223,595 of CM026072.1, forward strand.
GCTCACCTGTGGATGTATTTTAAGGCCACACCTGGAACTCACTGCTTTCTAGTTCGACACGACAGGAAAGTCTAAAGAAATCAGGCAAGATATCAGGAAGAGAACTGTGGAGCTGCACCAGTCTGGTTCATCCTCGGGAACAATTTCCAGATGCTTGAAGCCGCGTTCCTCTGTTCAAACAGTTAAATGCAAGTATAGACATGATGGGAATGTCCAACTATCAGGCTTCTCAGGAAGGAGACGGGTTCTGTGTCCCAGAGATGAACGTGTTTTGGTCCGAAATGTGCAGATTGAGCCCAGAACAAAAGCCAAAGACCTTGTGAAGACGCTGCTGAAGCTGGTCAGACAGAGTCATTATCCACAGTGTAACATGTCTTGTACTGACATGGGCTGAAAGGCCACTCAGCGAGGAGGAAGCCATTACTCCAAAAGAAACATAAACATCTAGATTGCAGTTTGCAAATGGCCACAGGGACAAAGACCTTCACTTCTGGAGACGTGTCCTGATCTGATGAAACTACAGTGGAACTGTTTGACCATAATGACCAGTGTTACATTTGGAGGAAATAGGGGGATGCTTGAACCATTCTAACTGTGAAGTACGGGGATGGCAGTATCATGGTATGGGGCTGTTTCGCTGCAGGAGGAAGTGGTGCACTTCAAAATATAGATGTCATCATGAGGAAAGAATATTCTGTGGAAGTATTGAAGCAACATCTAAAGACACCAGACAGGAAGTTAAAGCTCGGGCGCAGATTGGTCTTCCAAATGGACAATAACCCTCAGCATCCACAGTACAGTGGTTATAAAGCAGCTGAAGGACATCGACGTCAATGCTTTGGCAAACCCTGATCTCAGTCCTATGGAGAATTTGTGGGCAGATTTGAAAAGGCATGTGAGCGAGGCAGCCCACAGACCTGACTCGGTTTCTCCAGTTCTGTCGGGAGGAATGGACCGGAACTCCAGTACACTATAGTTAGAAGCTTGTGGAAGGAAACCCAAAAGTTTAAAAGACAGTTATCCCAGATATGCTGACCAAATGTATGTAAACTTCTGAATTCAAAGAAAATGACAAAAAAAAAAAAAAAAAAAAAAAAAAAAAAAATCTCTAAAAACTGTTCCCACTAAGTTTCTGGCATTTAGCGAACAGAAATAATTTTGGTGATTCTGACCTAAAACAAGAGAAGTTTGGTCTCATTTAACTTCAGACAGTGAGAAAAAAATGTGCCTGTGTATGTAAACTTCTGGTTTCAACTGTATATGTGCTTGCATGTGTACGAGTATGGCCAGATGTGGAGGCAGAGGCTGTGTGAAGCTTACACGTAGAGGTGCAGGGGGACAAGGAGCCGAGACAGAGCATTGACTCTGGGGCGGGCAAGGGCCAGAAACCAAGGGGCCTACACTGCTCCCCCCAAACAATGCAACGGCACCCACCCGACCACCGTGGGAGGGCTGGTAGTTCGGGTCAACACATCTGTGAGGCATCCTATATCTCTACGTTCTTTGACTGACTATGGCGCGTGACCGTGGTCCACACGCCAGGGGGCGCTGTGATATGCAATAAATACCAGCACAGGATGAAAAGGCTGTAGTAAATCCTGTGTTCTTTAGCTCAGCTTGACTGGCAGCTAACAGCATTTAAATGATTTTCTGTAATTATGATCAGCTCTAATTAGAGTTAATAGCTTGTAAAAATTATTAGTTTGTATCTTTTCTCATTGTTAAGATCATTTTCTTCTGAAAAAAAATCAGCCTTTAATTCTATTTCTACTGGTTTCAGCTTAGACTGATGACATGAAATGAAAAGCTGGCTCTAGACAAGTGGAGAAGCTCCCTGCTGTGTTTAAGCTTGGTTGCAAAAGTCTGAAATGAACGTGTTTTTCTATGTAGTCACAAAAACACAAAATAGAAAAATGTTACTGAAAGCAGGATTATTCCTACTTGATCATATTGTCAGAAGTGATAGAAATCAAGTTTGTGGTTTGAAAGCACAAACTGAGCAGAGATTATGTGAGCAGAAAGGCCTGCTGGGATATGAAGTTCTTCCTGCTATCTGACCTGTGACCATCCATTGCTGAGCAGCAGAAATCATGCATGAAACAAGAACAAGAAGATTCCCTTCCGAAATCTGCAGCTCCTTTCAACTTCCAGGAATGTTCTGGATTTAGCTCCATCCATCTTCCCATCAACTCTGACCAGCTTCCTCGTTACCGCAGAAGACAAGCATCGCCACAGCATGATGTTGCCATCACCATGCTTCACTGTGGGGATGGTGTTTTCAGTGCTAGTTTTTGATGTTTTGCATGAAGAACAAAAAGCTTATTTCTAGTCTCCTTTGATCACAGCACCTTCTTTCCTGTATCTCCTACACAGCTTGTTTCAAACTCCAGACAGAAAATCTGGTTTTCTTTCAAGAACGGATTTCTCCTTGCCACTCTCTCATAAAGGTCAGATTTGTGCAACACTTGACTAATAGTTGTCTGGTGGACAGATTCTTCCACCTGAGCTGTGGATCTCTGCAGCTCCACCAGAGTTCCCATGGTCCTACTGTGTCAGTAATTACTTGTTTCCTTCTCAAGAAGCAATGGTAAAATCTTTTGCAACAACCAGACCCTCCTACAGCTTCTTGCATGTTTAAACTTGTTTAAAGGGGGCTGAATACAAACAAATGCCACAATTTTCTGTTTTTTATCATGGCCTACCAAAGCAATGAATAGAGACACTGAAGTCCATTGCTCCACAGTTTCAGCAATTGGTACTTTCAAAATAAAGTTCATAGGTCTTCATAAATAAAAGTCTTAAAGATGTTCTCATGACATTACAGAGAAACTTGGTTCTATATTAGTCGTGGAACTAAGTCCTTAAAAGACTACAACGCTGGACTTTCAAAATAAGACCTAAACTTACTCTACAAAATAAAAGCCTTCATATTTCACTCAGCAGATAATTTCAGCATTGGTTTTAACAGTACTGCTGGGACTTAACTATTGCTGGAAATGGGATTAGGCTGGTGTTTTGAAATGAGACTTACTGCTATTTTCAAAACAAAAGCCTGATATTTACCATAGTTACTATCTAAATTTAAAGCAGATAAAGCAGTAGACTCCGATTTTAGCACTGGTAAAAGGTTCCATTTGACGAATGGCACTAAACCTGTCCTTAACAGACAACCATGTTGGACTTTCAAAATAAGACTCAAACATACTCCACAAAATGAAAGCCTTCATATTTACAAAGCAATTGATTGAGGAATTAGGACATACAACACTACTAAAACACAGCCAGTGATGGAAATGGGTCTACTTTAACCTTTCAAAATAATGCTTACTGATATTTTTGAAATAAAAGTCTCAACAGTACATAGTTACTACTTGTGTTTTAAGCCTATACTGCATTGTAATGTGATTTTAGCATAGTTTTACACCTGGGAAATAAAATAATGGGACTTCTTTTGCCAAACAAATCTGTTAACTGCCACACAAGTTAAGTTTGGGTTCAGACTAACCCAGATGAAGAGCAACTGTCAGGAACACAGGCGGATGGTGACCCTGTGTTGATATCTGTCCTGTTTTACAAACAGCTGACCAGATTAACACAGACAGCACACACCAAGCACCAGGGCCCAGGTCCCAGGCCTCAGGTACCATCAAAATTTCTTCAAAATGTTCTAATTCATTATTAATGTTTTTAAGTGATAAAAATGGATAAAAATCTTCCATTTCACTACTAAACACTATGTTGTTTTGGTCTTTCATAAAATCCCAATAAAACACTGTGATATTAAAGGTTTTAACACAACAAAATGTGAATAAGTTCATGGGATGTTAATATCCTGGTCTTAAACCCAGTCAATCTAGAAAAAAGTGAGGGAACATTTGTTCACATGTTAAACGCTGCAGGAGGTAGAAATGAAAATGTTTTAAGGGAAATGTCATACTTAAAGACTGAGCCTCACTGAGAGTAGAATCTCTGTACTTATCCTCACACTGTCTGAACACACAGAATAGAGTAGAAATATCCTTTACTGTCCCAACCTGGGCAAATTTCTGTGCAACAGCAGCAAAGTGGCAGTGACAGGCAATAACAGCAAACAGACTCACACAAAGAATATAAAAATATGTATAAAAACAGAATAAAAAATACTGTACAGTGAGGCAAAATTTTAACATGAATACTATGTAGTTGTAAAAAATACTCCAGTCCAGAGGAATGTGCAACTGAGTTGGTTGATTAAAAATGTACAATATATGCCTGTTTCTGAGCATTAAAAATACAAACCACTCACAGTTAGTGACAAAAGAAAAAATGGTAAAGTTGTAGAGATACCAGCATGGATATAAACACTTATTGAGTTTGTTGGGAGAAATTATGGTTATAGAGTCTAACAGCTGCTGGGAGGAAGGATCTCCTATAACGCTCCTTAGTGCGTCTGTCACTGAAGCAGCTCTCCAGCTCAGCAACAGCTTCATGCATGGGGTTGGAGACTTTGTCCATCAGTGATGGTATTTTAGCCAGAGTCCTTCTGTCTCCCACCTGCTGCACTGGGTCGAGGGGGCATCCCAGCACAGAGCTGGCCTTCCTGATGAGCTGATCTAACCGCTTCCTCTCAGCTGAAGATAAGCTGCTGCTCCAACATACAGTCCCATAGAAGTTGGCTGATGTGGACCACAGAGTTGATCTGTGCAGCACCTCAGGAGCCTGGAGCTGATGCCATCTGGACCTGCAGCCTTTCGCACCTTGATCTTTCGCAGCTTGTTCCTCACCTGGAGTGAAAGGGACAAGATGGAGGTGGGGCGGTGGGATGGAGTCCTCTGAAGTGAATGGGGTGGATGATGGCTGAGAGCTGAGAGGTGTGAAGTCCTGAGAAGAAAAGCTGTTGTTACAGATCAGGGGTTTAACAGAATGTGGTGCAGCAAGCATAGAAGGAAGAGTCAAGAAATCATTGATTTTTGGCCCAGAGTAAATATCTTGATTTTTATTTATTTATTTTTTTTTCCAAACTATTTGTTCATTTGTTTATTCAACATGTTGAGATGAGGTTCTGACTTGGTGGCTCAGATCTCATGAGGATGGTCTCTGGGGATCCAGAGGGTTCCCGTGTCTGTGTGAATGCAGTCCTGTTGTCAGAAAATGGCCGCCCTCTCTTTGGTGTCATGTTCACCTGAATCACAACAAAACAATCAATTAAGAAACAAGTCCAAAGTATCATAAACAGTGAAATATTGCAAATAGTTTAACAACTCCTTGGTAGAAGAGAATTCTTACCAGGAGGAGAGAGGATGCTGGCTCTGCCTGAAACTATTTCTGCTCAGGATGTTCTTCTTGGACATCCTCAGTGCTTAGCAGTATGTACTGGTACCAGTCACTGACCACAGTAGGGTTAATGGTACTAGAAAATGGAAATGTACCAGCAGAGAGATTTCAGCTTGATGACAGATGAGTCCAACTGACCCACACTTCCCATCTACTGGTTGTAGCTACCAGCGAAGCCCAGTTCTTGAATCTTCTGTACAGGTTGGTTGAGTTCAGTGAAATACATTTAAGTCTTTAATTAATCTAGAAATTAACTAAAACTTTAACAGGTGAACAAATGTACAGCTGAGAATCATGAGATATTATATTTCTGAGTTATTTCTGTCTATTCACTGCTGAGTCTCCAGTCAAGTCTGTTCATCTACAACAGACTGGACTGGAGACTCAACAGTGAAGCATCTACAAGAAAGGACAGAGCAGACTGTACTTCTTGAGGAAGCTAAGATCCTTCAAGGTTTGCAGCAAGATGTTGCAGATCTTCTACAAGTCTGTTGTTGAGAGCATCATCTCCTCTGCCATCATCTGTTGGGGCAGCAGCATCAGAACCAGGGACCTAAAAAGGCTCAATAACCCGATAAAGAAGGCTGGTTCTGTTCTGGGGACGACTGTGGAACCTCTGGAGATGATGATGCAAAGAAGGGTTTTGCATAAAATCAAGAAAAATTATTGTCAACCCTGAACATCCTCTCCATGAGACTGTCATTGAAAAACAGAGTCTCTTCAGTCAGAGGCTTCTTCAGTTTGGTTGTAAAACGGACTGCTACAGGAGATCTTTCCTGCCCACAGTCATCACCATCTATAATAACTCCTTGACGAAACAAGTTACATCAACATTTAATTTCCCTTTGGGATACATAAAGTGTTTTTGAATTTGAAATGAATTGAATTGAAGTGAACCTATGGGCAGTGCAGGGTCCCTATGGAGGGCGTGCAGGCTGTTCTCACTACCAGTTTGACCCCCTGTTGGAAGATTACAACATAGATATTAGTGAAACCTAAATGTTCTTCAAAAGAACTGAACATCTCTGTTGTGTTCTAGATATGACGATAACTGGCCAAAATACTCCAGAAGTTTTACTGGAATCATTACAAATCCAGAGGACTAAAACAAAGACATGAGAATTCTAAGTAGTGAGGGGTTTTTTTGTTTATATTTTGAATATATACAAAAATACTTACAGCATGAAGCATAATGTCAAAACTTTTGTTTTACATAGTCAAGGGAATGGGTGGAAGCATAAACTTAACAATATTCCCACTCCCTACCCACCTACATAATCTTACATTTATTACATGTATAACATATAAACACATATTTAATATTTAACACATAAATACAGTATTTATTTAAATTCAATTACAGTATTGAGAACAATAATCATTTCTTTAAATTTCCCCAAAAAATAAAACTAGTACCAACAACAACACCAATAATAATTGAAAAATAATATTATATATATTAAATCCAGCAATAACTACACACCTTCTGTCCAATAGCATTGTGGGTAGAAACAACGGGACCTATGGGCTGTGAGTGTGGTCTCGTGTAAAAGTTTTAGCCATCTGCCTGAAAACATGCCTTTAATCCCAAATACAGGAGAAATGTCAGCTTCTGAGAGAGATTTTTGTTCCAGAGCTGAGTAAATCCAACCATTTTCACTTGATACACAAACCTCAGTTACCATGACAACCTTGGCTGTTTTCATAAGATCCGTCCTGAAAAAGCGAACGACATACAAATTCCATTCAATTCAATTCAAATTCAGAAATACTTTATTTATCCCAAAGGGAAATTAAATGTTGATGGAACTCATTTAGTCAAGGAGTTATTATAGATGCTGATGGCTGTGGGCAGGAAAGATCTCCTGTAGCAGTCCGTTTTACAACCAGTCTGAAGAAGCCTTTGACTGCAGAGACTCTGTGTTCCAATGACAGTCTCATGGAGAGACATGCGGTTAGACCGGACCTGCAGCTTGGGGGAAATTTCTCCCACACATTTGGCTGACTTCTGGACGTGGAGCGACTGCCAGTGCAAACGAAGCGAGGGAGTAGAGCACGGCGGGGAGTTTACAACAGATCTCTGTAAACCGGAGAGAAGCTGGGACTGGACGACTCATGTTCCCTCACAGAGAGAGAGAGTGTACGATGCTGCTCTGCCTCGAGTCAGTATAAGGAGGGCATTGGAGCTCATTCTCCACCCCTTATTCCTCTGACCCTGTCCACTCTCATACCAAGAGACAGACTTTAAACAAATATAGGAGCTCTTTATTTGAGAAGAGAGAGCATCCAAGTTTTTGTGGGACAAAATCTGATTTCAGTCCCATGGTTCCTAATCAAACACATCGTCCACTGTCCTCCTCTGCTCTAATTTCTGATTCTATTATCAATATAAAAGTCCATGCCTCAATATTTGTTTATTGCACATCTAACATAACCACTGTCACTGCTTATTACCAGGAAATAATAAAATAAATGACCTAACAAACAGCGGTGTGAAAAAGTATTTACCTGCTTTCATGTTTAAGATCATCAAGACAAGATAACCTGAGTAAATTTAAAATATAGCTTTTAAATGATCATTTAATTTATTAAGGAAAAAAAAAAGCTACCTAAAGCAATCTGGCCCTCTGGTAAAATGGAATTACACAATTGTTAAATCATTAATAATTGTTATAAACCACATTTTAAAGTTCAGTATCACTAAGCACATGCAGGCCAAACCTATAGAATCAATATATCACTTAGAAAAGAACAGCAAATAGACCCAAATATGTCAGACAGTAATGCATCAGGCCCCGATTAAAAGAAATTAAAGAACAGATGAGAAGCTAAGTTATATCTATCAGCCTGGACAGGGTTACAGAGTCTTTTCTAAGGTTTTGGACTCCAGAGAACCAAACATGAATCAGTGAAGAATCTTCCTAGAAGTGGCTGACCCACCAAAATTGCTACAGGAGCTCATCAACGACTCCTTCAGGAGGTCACAGCAGCACCCAGAGCAACATCTAAAACTCTGCAGGCCTCACCGCCTCAAAAAAGTCACAAAGGCCCGTCTCACATTTACCAAAAACATCTTGATGATCCACAAGACTTTTGGGAAAATATTGGACTGACGAGACAAGTTTTTACATCTGGTGTAAAACTAACACAGCATTTAAACACAAGAACATCATACCTGCTGTCGAACATGGTGGTGGTAGAATGATGGTCTGGGACTGCTTTGCTTCTTCAGGACCTGGATGACTGGTTACAAATGATGGAATCATGAATTCTGCTGTCTACCAAAAAATGTCACTTGGTTCTGCAGCAGGATGATGATCAAAGCAACCAGTAGGTCCATCTTTGAATGTCACAAAAACTGAAAAGGTTTTTAGCGGCCTAGTCAAAGCCTGGATTTAAGTCCAGTTGAAGATGCTGTAGGATGACATTAAACAGGCTGCTCATGCTGGAAAATCCTCCAATGAACTAAAACAATTCTGTAAAGCAGAGTGGGCCAAAATTCCTCCACAGTGATGGAAACGACTGATTAGCAGTTTCACCAAGATTTGATAGCAGCTGCTGCTGCCGAGGGTGGGACAGGCAGTCATTAGATGTAAAGGGTAAAGGGTCTTGCTGGTTTTGCTAGATTTTTTTACCTTAATAAATGAAATCATCACTTAAAAGCTGCATTTTGTATTTGCACAGGTTATCTTTGTCTGATATTAACATTTGTTTGTTGCTCAAAGCAAAAATAAAAGAAATCCATAAGGATGTAAATATTTTTCAAAGGTCTGTATTACATAACACAATGATCTTGTTTCCAATCACATTGCTTATTATGTATTAATAGATTTGTTGTCAGAAGTTGAAAAAGGATGACCTTTTCAAAGATGACTGGAAAAGTTGAAATCCATTTTTCATCTGCGGGAATTCTGCATCGCCGGTTAAAGCTCAGAAGTTCAGACTTTCTGGAAGGATCTGTCATGATTTCCTCAGCTTCCGTTCCTAAGCTCGGGAGTCTGGGAGTAATGTCTCATGCTGTCAACAGAGCTTTAGCTAGTTTCCTCTTCTATTAATCTTTATGCCACTGTCTTTCCGTGTGGAGAAGTGACAGTAAAAACACTCAATAAAGCTAAAAAATTCATGCAAATACTTTAACCCCTAAAATCATCCGAGACAGTTTAAATCTCCCAGTATGTACTGGTTCTCACTCATTTCTCAATTTTTTTATTAAATACATTTTCCTACAGAAAGTTTTTAAATGTTGCTGGTTCATGATATTAGTACTGGTGTAGCATCTTACCTCAATGAGCTTATTCACATCAGTTTGCCTCTCTTATTCTCCTCAGAATTTTAAGGAAACATAATTTAATTTAATACAATTTAAAATAAAGCTGTAAGAGCAAAAACTGGAAAAAGCTGAGTACTGTAAATACTGGACGCACTGTAAGTGTTGCTTGAATTTTCAGAACGTCAGCTGATAAAGCATCCAAACTTTAGAACTGCAGGGTAGGGTTAGGGTTAGGGTTACGCATAAAATGCATAAAATGTTGACAAAGTTGTCATTGGCTGGCTTTCATCAGCCAAGAATAACTGGATCTCAAAACTTGGATGAAGTTACAGAAGAGGAACCTTGTTGTTTGCTTCAAGGTGCTGTCCAGTCTCCCGAGAGACCGTCAGCTGTACGTCCTCACTAGATCAGCTGATGCTGGTCTGGGATCAGCTGCCTCGCTCTGGACAGCTGCATCACAGAAACAGGAAATATGGAAAAAATAAAGTCAGTCATTGACCTGATTTAGCTCCTGCAGCTTTTTACACATAAACCACAGGGAACTTGCAGAACCTCAGGCAAAATATGGATTGTCTTTGAGGATGTTTGTCCAGCTATTTTAGTGTAGTGTCAAGTAAGAAACGTTTAAGCATTGAAGCTCCATAAGAAAACACGCAACTTCAAAAAAAAAAAAAAATGTAAGTAAGGCTTTTTTCAAAACTAAAATATTCCATCGTGAATCAAGACTAGTTTTCTTCTGCTGCTACAATCTCTATGGCAGCTTGAACATTTTGAACATTTTGAGGTGTAGATTTTAAGAGTGAAAACCACTTTTTAGTTAGTTTAGTTTAGGTTAACTTTAATACCCCAATCCACTATCACATGTCTGCCCTGTGTTTCAGGGACTGAGGAAGGAGATAAGTGCTTCTCAAAAGTAATTGTCATAAGCCAGTAATATCATGACTTTAGGTCAGGGGTGTCTAAAGTGCATCCTGGGGGCCATTTATGGTACTTGGACTGATTTTTCATGGCCCCCCCCCAACTGCAGTTCATGAATGATGCAACTTTTTCCAGCACAGGTAGTTGATGCAAATGCAGACTTTTTATTTTTATCAGGGTAAAATTATTACAGATATCATTTTCATACAATGGAAAATGTTAAGTGTGACACAAAGTATTAATCTTTTTACAGCCAAACTTTCATAAGTAGAACCACGTCTATCCATAGACTTTTACTGAAAAGCCGACTTTGCTGCACCCAAATCAGCTTTATTTAAATTGTTAGACTTGGATAAATGTACAAAGGGTTTTGAGAGAAAGTAAACCAAATCCTGTTTTTATAACTGAGAGTAAATTTGTTCAATAAAGCACCCCAAAAAAATTGAAAACTAGATGCCTTTTAGTTAATACAGCAAATGAAAAAAAATATTTTCAAGTTTTGGATCTATGATGAATAACACCCCTTACCTACAAAAAAAGAAAAAAAAAAATCACCCTTTTAGTTTAGTTTTTTTTTTTTTTTTTTTCATTTTCTTGGCCTGCAAGTTCTTTTGATTCGACAGTTTTAGCCCACGTGACAAAAAGTCTGGACACCCCTGCTTTAGGTGATTGTACACTGTGCAGACTCTCTGTCTGCACTGATGAAGATTCACTCACCTCAGCATGCTGAATGGTGGGAGGAGTTCTACCTGACCAGTCTGACCCACTTTCTGATTCATTCAGACAATAATTATTTGACCACTTGGAGGGGTCAAGGGGTTCAAGTGGGTTTTGGAGAACTGAACCTTCGTCACTAGATCAATAAGTGTGGAGAAAAAATGGTACAGTCATCAGAGCAAATGGGTTAGGGTTAGGGGTAAGGCTTAGGTTAACCCTATCCTGACACAGTAGAACACTCTGAAGTTTAAACCTTGTATCCCAGTATACAAACACTGTATGAAATGGGAGCATCAAAAATGACACATATTTCATAAACATGACAGGACTTCATGTTCTACCAAATGCACTTCATTTTTTTTTTCATTTATACCCATGTGATATACGGATGACGAAGATGACCTGAGGTTAAAATAGTCTTTCTGAAGCTCTGTTTCTCCTGTCCTCAGCTCGCTCTGGGTCCCAGTATGTGCCGACCTCTGGGTCTTGCAGGAACAGGTGCTTTGAGCTGGTGGAGGCGGAGCCCCCAAACTGTCGCTGTGACAACCTGTGTAAGACCTACAACAGCTGCTGCTCCGACTTTAACCAGCTCTGCCTCCGGACAGGTACGGCAACGCTAACATGCCTTCATGCTAACCCATCACACCCAAACAAAGTATCATTCCTGCATTATATCTCTCATCTCTCTGCTGGGACTTCTAGATCTGAAACAGCTCCTCAATCAGAGGCAGACTCATCTGGGTCAGATTAGGGACTGTCAACTGATTTTTAAAGTTACTATTTAGTGGAATATTGGGGCAACCTTGTAATATGTGAGTATGGTGGACAATATGGCTCTGGTGCAAAGCACTTTGAGAGACCAGTATGACTACAAAAGAGCTACATAAGTTTAATTCACTTTATTTATGTAGTTCTGATTCTCAACAAATGTCTCAAGACAGTGGTTTTCAGTCATGGTCTTAAGTGCCCTCTGTCCTTTGTTTTAGATGTGTCTCTGCTCCAGCACACCTGATTCAAATCAGAATCAATCCGCACTGTCTCAAGGCACTTAACAAAGAAAGAAACAGGTCCAGTTTATATACAGAAATATACACTCAGTTCAATGAACTTGTACAGATGGAGAGAAAAACTCCCCTTTAACAAGAAGGAACCTTCAGCAGAACCAGAACCTGGCTCAGTGTGATTGACCATCTGCCACCACTGACTGGGGGTTTTCAGAAGACAGAGCATACACACAGAAAACTCAGAACCACTGATCCTGGAGTACTTTCTTTGGTGAAAAATTGTAGAGAGTTAACAGTAGTAGTAGCTTCTTAAAGCCTCTTCTCTATATTCAAGTCTCACTTGAGCCAGTTAATGTCTAGTTCGGTCTGGTTCAATGGAGACACACATGCTGGGTGTGTCTCCATAGGTGGTGGGTTCCTCACTATGTGGGCGTTATTATGGGCAGAAACGTGGGAGGGAATGTGGGAATGCGGGCAGGCCATGAGCACGTAGGAGCTGGGGTCAGCACTTTGATGATGTCATTTTGTGGGTGTTTCTTTGGTTCTGAAATCTCTCTATATATTTATTTGTTGCGGGCCGCCCCATCCTCTTGATGCTGTATGCGCTCTTCAGTCACAACTGATTAAGAGGTTTGGATCTTAAAATTTGACCATGGAATGATCAATTCGCAGCTCGCCATCTCACCAACTGCTACGGCCTTGTGGCAGATTGAAAATGATGGTTTAGATGTTGTCGTTGACGTAAACCCAATCAAATTGCTTGCGCACAATACTGGGCTAGGTCCAGCTTGTACTACACCTGAGGTGGCTCCAAGAAACAGGGCAGAACCACATGGGATCTCCAAATGGAAAATAGTCTGACTGGGGCTGACTAGGGAAGGACTGGTTAAAGTCATGCCCATGGAGAAGGGGCTTTAGAGGCTTTATCTGACACAGAAACACAGCTTCATAGATAAACTCTGAGCCAGTAGTAAAGTTTAGACAATTTCTCATTTTTACCATTAACATCAGGACAGCAATAATGAAAACACAGCGCTGAGATCCTTTCATCCACCCATTGTCTATATCTGCTTATCCTTGCAAGTTCAGGGTGGGGGTTCTGGTTTCTGTCTCCAGGTCATTGGTTGAGAGGCGAGGTTCCCCTTGAACAGGTTGCCATTCCATTACAGGGAAACAGAAAAAGCAGCCATACATCCACTAGGGCAGTTAAAGAGCCCAGTTAATTTAACAGCCATGTCTTTGGAGTGTGGGATGAAACCAGAATAACCAGAGAAAACCCACGTATGATCAAGGAAAATATGCAAACTTTATACCAAAGCATCCAGGCTGGGATTTGAACCCAGGACCTTCTGGACTACAAGGCAACAGTACTAATACTTACACCACTATGCAGCCCACTGCTCAACACTGAGCAGAGCTGATTGTTAAAATCCATTGTAGTTTTAATGACCGCCTTTCTTTTCAGTTAGATACTTTTAAAACATGTCACTGCTTTTCATCTTTTTAATTCTGTGCCGCTTTATTTATCTGCAAAAAAACTTTTGTTTCATCAGTACTCCTTTTAAAACAGAATTCACAGCATTTCTGACCTGACTTTTGACTTGGCTTTTATATAACAAACCTTGATTATTGAGAGACCATTTTTCCAAAGTAGTGCATAAAATCATAAAAACAAATATTGTTTCAAAGAGGAACATTTGTTCTACAGAGATGTAATCTATAGATAGTTTTTAACATGAAAGAATTATTCATTACAGAAATTACAGAAAGTATCAAGCTGATCGTTCAGCTGCATGAGCTGGGAGAGCGTGCTGCACTTAATGATGCTGAAACAGGTTTGCTGCTTTCGCTCCCTCTCGCACTCTGCTGTGTCAACATTTCCCCCCTGCTACTTCCAGTGCTGGTGGTCTGATTTTATGCTCTCCTTCAACCTGGTGGTCTTTGGCTCAGTGCTGATTTGCCACTTTAATCCTGCATGTGCCTTAAAGCCATGATGTAATTTTCCCTGACAGTGTCACATCCCAAACAAGGCCTCTGTTCAAAGGGAGAACTCTAACCCACAAAGTCACCATAGACCCCGAGCTGCTTGCTCACTACACAGCCAGACCACTTTCCACTCTAATCTCGAAGATTAGTTGCAACTGTATAAAGATTGTTGAGTCAGTGGTTTTCCATTCATATGTGATGATGTTATTGTTTTCTGTTCCTCGTGTATACAGAGGGAGGTTATGAATGCAGCAGGGATCGATGTGGCGAGAGTCGGAATGAACAGCACGCCTGTCACTGCTCTGATGACTGCCTCGCCAGAGGAGACTGCTGTACCAACTACAAGAAGCTGTGTCGAGGTTTGGAGCTGCCACTCTCTCTAACAAAAAAAAAAGCAGCTTTTAGAGATGATTTAACTTTTTAAGAGAAAACTCGCCGAAACAAGCGGGGCGCTAGTGAAAAAGTAAAACTAATAACTGGTTGTTCCACTCTTGGCAGCAGCTGCCATCAAGTCTGTGAAAGGAATGCGTGATATATCAGCATCACCATCGGTATTGGTCAGTGTTAGTCATTTTTTTAAATATCGATATCGGTCTGACAAGTAAAACTGGGCCAAAAACAACAATCGATGTTTTTTTTCATCTTGTTGCTGTTTGTGTTACAGGAGGGGATGGAGATGGGGTTGGCCATGTGGTGTTTGTTTGGTCATGTGACAGTTTAACTGAAGTAGAGAAGCAATATACACAGCGGAGTCATTTTTACACAGCGTCGAAAAGTGTAGGGAATTTTATATATATATATATATATATATATATATATATATATATATATATATATATATATATATATATATATATATATATATATATAATATCGGTAAATATTAGTTAGCAGCCATAGCAGCAGTATTAATATTGGATATCGATGTCGGCCCAAATTTTCATCTTGGTGCCTCTAGTTTGTGGTAACAGCTAACGAGTCTTTTCTATGGCTGTGGAGGAATGTTGGCCCTCTTGGCCTTGCAGAATAGTTTTAGTTCAGCCACATCGGAGGGTTCTCCGGCATTGACAAGCTTAGCGTCATCCTACAGCATCTCAGTTAGATTTCAGTCCTTTCTTTTACTATTTAGGAGTGAACTTGCTTGTTTCCTTTACCTCATTGTCCTGCTGCAAAGTCCAATTATGTTTTGAGCTTTAAGCTCACTGTTTGCCATCCTCCTCTTGGTTTTTTGCTAGAGAGGAGAATTCATGGTTCCATCAGGAAATAGGAAGTTATTCAGGTCCTAAAGCATCTAAGCAGCCCAGACCGTCACACTACCACCACCATGTTTGATTGTCACTATTATGATATTTCTGTTGCTGTGTTAGTTTTACACCACATTTATTGGGACACACACTTTTCAAAAAGATTTGTCTCGTCTTTTCCACAGAGTATTTTCCCAAAAGTCTTGGGGATTGTCAGTATGTTTTTTATAAGACATGCCTTTGTGTTCTTTGGGTCAGCAGTGGTTTTGGCCTTGGAACTCTCCCACGGATGCCATTTTTGGCCTGTCTCTCTTTCTTATTATCAAAAATGAACTCTGAACTTAACTGAGGTGGTGAGGCCTGCAGAGCTTTAGATGTTGTTCTGGGTCTTCTTTGACCTCCTGGATGAGTCCTTGCTGACCTATTGGAGTAATTTTGGGAGGTCAGCCACTCCTAGGAAGGTTCTCCACTCTTCCATGTGTTCTCCATCTGTGGATAATGGTTCTCACACTGGTTCACTGGAATCCCAAAGCCTCAGAAACGGCTTTGTAAACCTTTGTAGACTGATAGATGACAGGGAATTTGTTTCTCTTCTGTTCTTGAACAGATGTGTTGCTGTTTGAGATCTTTTGGCCTACTTCATGTTGTTAGACATGTTCTGTGTAAAGGAATTCTTGATTCTGGGTGTTGTTAGTTAAACTTACCTTTACAAAGGTGTGGTCAGTCATAGATAAGTCTTGATTTAACAACTTGATTGAACTTTTTTCCCTTAAAGAAAGTTTAAAAAAATGTAAATGTGTCATTCACTGAATTCATGAAGAAAAATAAATCTGATTATGCATTTTGTATTTCCTCAGTTTGTCGTTGTCTGATAATTGAATTTGGTTTATGATTTGAAATATTTATTTGGGGAAAAGAATTAAAAAAGTATTTAATGGGATAAATACCTGCACTTCCCTGCGCTGTATAGTTGCCTAACCTAAATAAAGTAAAAGAATGTTTGGGTTGTCTAGAATTTGTGTGCTGCCGTATCTCTCACCTCCATTCTGTATCCCTTCAGGAGACACTTCATGGCTGCAGGATCAATGTGAAGAAATCAGGACCCCCGAGTGTCCAGCTGGGTATGCTTTAGTCTTTGAAACCTCTGCAGTATTGAAGAGGGAAATGAGGTTAAAGTAGCCTGACAAAGGTTTACAGTTCGCATTCCCTCTTTTGTTGCATGTGCAGGTTTGTGCGTCCACCTCTCCTCATATTGTCGGTGGATGGGTTTAGAGCTTCTTACGTGAAGAGGGGGAACACCATCATACCCAACATTGAAAAACTCCGTAAGTTAGCATCTTTTTATTAGCTTTATTCAACATCTTCAAAATTAAACATAAAGCACAGAAACAAAGATATCCTTCTCTATTATGAAGTTGGAACATTATTGCCAGCACAACCCAATCCCCCTCTTTGCTGAATCAGCGTGTGTTTAAACCGACTGCTGTCTTCTGAAATCAGTGTGTCCAAGTGCAGGACTAAAGATGATCCAAGTCGCTCAGGTCACTGTTAGAATCTCAAAGAATGAACTAAATCCTTGAAAACACACAAATCATTTTCCTACAAAGCTCTGCAGAGCAAACATACCCAAAGCTGAGCCAGTCCACACATTAGTACAGATAAATTAGCTGAATTAAATAATAAAAATAAATGGACATAAATATATTGAAATAAAAGTATTTGCAGCTGAGCCACATATGAAGATTCTCTATATACAAAGTTTGTAGGAAAGATGATAGATGGTTTTAGAACCGGATCCAGTTGTTCCAAACTCTACGTAACTGGTCCTGCAACATAAATGTTCGTTTTTTTATTTTGAAAATGACCAGAATTACTTCCTGCTAGTTTTCAGTTGTAGATGGTGTTGAACTGAGCCATTTTCTCCTTATTTCTTTTTTGCTTGCAAGGGGAATTAGTAACAACTTCATATCTTCCTTGTGTTCCAGAATATTGCCTTGATACATTTAGTCTTGGACATTCCCTAAATATTTGATAATCAATAGCTTCTCTTAATCTGCAGTTTCTCGAGTATCCTTTTTATGTTGTCATGGTTACATACACAGCCCAAAGCCTCATAGCGTTGGTGATGGTTGGTTGGTTTTGTATAGAAGAAGGATTTTTACCTTCTG
The DNA here is from genome assembly GCA_014839685.1 of Anableps anableps. Lineage (NCBI taxonomy): Eukaryota > Metazoa > Chordata > Actinopteri > Cyprinodontiformes > Anablepidae > Anableps > Anableps anableps. Next base: position 36,241,215 of record CM026072.1, read on the forward strand.
AACAATAATTCTTTTGCAATGCAGAAAAACTGTCAACTTTAAATAGAACTTGGAGTTTGTACATTGTGTTAAATCAGTGGCTGACTGTTCATTCGTCTAGGAACATGTGGAACCCATGCTCCTTACATGAGGCCTGTTTATCCTTCTAAAACCTTTCCTAACCTCTACTCAATAGCAACAGTAAGTATGATTTCAGTTTGTCCCAACAAATATCAATATCTGCAGTGTGTCAGCATACACACTTTTTTTTTTTTTTAAGTAAATAAACCAGCTAATATGATTCATATGCAATCAATCATTTCATTTAAGGGTCTCTATCCAGAGTCTCATGGCATCGTTGGAAACTCCATGTATGACCCAACATTTGATGCAACATTCAACCTGAGGAGCAAAGAAAAGCTGAACCATCGCTGGTGGGGAGGACAACCAGTAAGTCCCTGCAGAGGGGGAACATTTGTCTTTAGGGTCAGCAGAGTCAGGAGGGGTAACACATTTGTTGGCACCACTGGTAAAGATGTATACAGATAGTAGATGGTACCTAATGGTTGCTATGGTGACATGGTAACACTTTGCTACAGTTCTGCAACAGTGATCATCCTGTGCACCGGGTGTGATGGTAACGTCACTCAGTAACAACATGGCTCCCCGTCAGCGGCTAAACACAACAGGCCTCTGCTCAGTGTCACATCATATTTATTCCCCAGGGAAACAGAAAGTTGTAGATTAATAATTAGAAGTTACCGATTAGTTTAGAAATGTCATCATAAACAACAACAACAAAAAAGAAATGTTTATGTTACATTGATTTTAAAGTTATTGTTTAGGGTAATAATAATTGTGCCACTGGAGACTTTATTAAAAACAATTATGACTTATATGGGATTTGTTTTCTCCACTCAGTAAATGTCCTCAACTTAAAGGTTGGATGTTTCTCAGTTTTTCAGCATGAATTTATGATTCTGTTATTAAAAATGAATTCACTTTTCAGCTTTTTGTACAGCTTTACCAGAGGGGGGCCAATAAATGTGTCTGTAAGAGCCTGAATGACGGAAAAAAACTGTTTGCTGAAAGCAAAATAACGGACATTAATTTGGGTGAATTATGGCTCTGAAAGAATGAATTATTCTAAGAGCAGAGTTGTTAGCTTCCTGTTAACACTTTTATATCAGTGGAAAGAAGATGAGATGCACCAGCAATGCTTTCAGAATAATTAACAGAGTTCTTTTGTTCAGATCTGGATCACTGCCCTCAGACAGGGAGTGAAAGCTGCCACCTTCTTCTGGCCTGTGTAAGTTTGCATGGAAACACATCACCTCTGAGTTTTACATGGATAGAATTGTAGCCTGGCTTCTTAGCTTGCAGATACTCCTCTTCCTCTTGCACTCACTGGGCTTTTCCTTATCTGGGCCTGTCCGTGTTTGGACGGCTAGGATTTCCAAGGACATCTGCGGGAGGTTTGTGGGATCTCTGAGTGATTCCTCACTTCGGATTCAGAACCAAATTATCATCAGGACAAAGAATAAACTTGCTAAGATAATCTGGAGTTTGTCTCCTCAGTTGACTGGAGGAGACACACCAGTCAACAATCTTCCATAGATTTACCAAGCTTACGGTGCAATCAGAAGTGTCAAATTATATTAATGTTCAAAATGTGGTCCACAGGCTGTGAATGGCGCTGTGTTTTCTTGCTAGCCCCTTGTGGCTGCCAAAAACTCTGCACATCCACAGTTTCTTTCCCTAACCTAACGAATCTGTCATGTGCCTGTTAACTGGTTAAATAAGAGAAGCCTCCAGGTCTCATCACATTCTGTCATTCAGAGGTTTTAATTGATCATTTCTACTAGGGCTGCACAATATATCGCAAATATGTTATCATCACAATATTAGTGTGCATAATGTTGATATTGCAAAGGACTGTTTGGAGTGCAAGAATTGTTGGCCAATATTCAAAGTGTTCTGAACTTGCATTTTACTTGTTAATGTAATCTTTAGCCTGTTGGGCAGAGTCTTACAGCAGCAGACGCTCACACTGGACACGAATGGCATTTCCAAAATGCTAAAGGTCACAGGGTGATGAAAAAGAAAGGAAAGAAGAAAATAAGCACATATCATAACTGTTATTGTCATTGCATTATTTACTAATTTTATCATCACAGCAGTGACATCACAGTGGAAGGAATTCTGGGCATTTCTTTTTCAGTGCTGGAAACACATGATAATTACTAATAAGTCATGGTGTTCCAACAGCACTGTGATTCAAAGCACCCATAAAAAAGCTAAAGCTTCTGGAATGGCCCTGACCTCAACCCTAAAATGTTTTTGGACTGTGATTAAAAACCTGGTCCATAACAGGAAACCAATCAGTTTGGATAAACTCTACCAATTCTGCCAGGAATAGTGTTTAAATATCCCAAAATCCAACCAGATATTTATCTTTTCAAATACACAGCCAGAATAATGCCTTGCTGATGGCTACAAAAAGCAAAAGCTGAGGTTGAGGACTGATGGTTGACAGCTGGAGACTGTATCAGAGCCAGGAACTTGGCTGGAGCCCTCATCACTTCACAGAGGCTGGTTTGGCCCCGAAAGCTGGAATGCTTCAAGTCAGAGCCATGTTATAACCTTTTAAACCTCTCTGGAAGTTCAAGAGGAAACAGCTTGGAATTTAATGGTTCACAGGTCCATGGAGTCTGGAACAAAGACCCATCCTTTACATTACACTGCAAAGATACACTCATCCAAAGACTGAGATAATAATAATAATAATAATAATAATAATAATAATAATAATAATAATATATCAAATTACAGACGTTTGTGTATATAGCACAAAAACATTCAGGAAACAATAAAATCAACTCAAACATTACAATTGAAAAAAAAAAAAAAAAATCAAACCAACCATGAGAGTTTAAATGACTGAAAGATAAAAGCAACCAACCAAGTGATTGAAATGCAACATACAGAAAACAGTTTGAAATACTGAGTAGATCATATTAAACGAATGGGTCTTTACATTGATGACCTGAAAGCGTCACGGGACCCTGCCTGCCTAATATTTGGAGGACAATTGTTCCATAATGTTGGTGCACGAGAGGAGAAACCTGATCATCATTCTAAACCATCTGAAAGTGACTCTTCCTAGGAAAATCTGAAAAAGAAACGTCACAATAATCTAGCTTTGAAGAGATGAAGGTATGAAAAAGGATCTCAGCATACTTAAATGGCAAGATTAGGCTGATCTTAGTGAGGTTCCTGAGCTGACCAGAATGTGCTGTGTTATTACTGGGATCATGTTTTTCCCCCCACAAAGTTGAAAATAATATAGGAAACAAAATTATTTAAAAAAATGTGTTTGTCATAAATGTTGCCCCCATAACTTTAGAATAATAGATGAATGTGGAGGTTTTAAGCAGTAGAACCTGTTTCTGTGTGTCTGTGTGCTGCAGGGCCATTTCTCTGGAGAGGAGGATACTGACATTGCTGCAGTGGCTCCATCTCCCTGAAGGAGAGAGGTGAACACACATCTACATTTCTTGTCTCTTTCAAATATGCTGTGTCTTTAGTCGTACCTTCCTCTCTCTGAAACAATATTCATATTTCTTCTGTCTTTGCTTTTTAGTCACGCTTAAATGTTGCAGCTCATCAGTCAACCTGGGCCTATGTAAAAAAGTAACAAGAACTAGTTCTAAATTCAGCTCAGTCAGTTCAAACAGAATTTCAAATTCAAAGTTCCTCCCCTACACAACTCAAACTGAGTTCAAAACTCCATTATAAATTAGTTATTGTTCATCTTCGTTACATATACAAAGTTTGTCCTAAAAAACAGAGTAAATTTTTTGTTCACCCACAGACAGATGCTGGCAAATCACATCAAGATGAGCAAGAACAGCGTTGTTCAGTTCAAAGTCATCCGAAATGTGAGCTGAACAACACCGTACAACACTTAAACCTAAAACTGGATATGCCACCCTACTCATCAGGGCCATAGAGTGTTCAACTGAATTTTGTCCCACCTTTCTTTGTAGGATTGTTTTAATTTAGCAACACTGGTTGCAGACAGTGTATCTAGTGAGCTCTATAAATCTCTATGGCTCTTTATAAATTATTAGGTCACTGAGAAAATCATAAAAGATGTCTTATTTCTTGCTTGTTTGCTTATAACTGCACTGTTAATAACACATTTAGAGTAAATTGAGTGTAAACAGACTAGTTTAACCGTGCAGGCCATGGCAGAGAGATATTTATACCAAATTCAATACAATAACAAAAGGAGGAGCTGTTTCTTATATTTTATTTTTTATAATAATTAGGTTACAGCCAATTTATTGTCATTTCATGTATATTATAGCAAAATTAGCAGTAATAGCTATCTCCCTCCAGATGTCAGTCATTTCTCACATGTTCTGACACCCAAGCAGCAGGGGGAGCTGTAACAATAATAACCAGACATTTATATTTGTGTGTCTGATTATTAAAATATAGTCTTTGTTCAAACCTGTAAATCTTGTAAATAGGTCACATGATAATAGGTACTGGCTGCTGTTTCTGACTGTCATATAATTAAAAGAAGAAAAAAAACTCTTTCCAATGTCCAGTGGAGCTGCTTCCGCTCTGCTAGATACAGGGCCTACTTCATGTTGTCAGACAGGTTCTATTTAAGTGAGTATTTGATTCTTTAGATTTGGCAGAAATCAGGTCTGAGCGAGGGTTAGTGAAATCGAACAAAAAAATGTGATTAATCACAGTTACTTCATTATTTAACAATGGTTAATAACTTCTACACGTAGGGCCTGGTCGTTCTGGAGAGATTTTTTTTCCTTTGATAAATGAGATCATCATTTGAAAACAACTTTTAGACATATCTGAAACATGGCCACTCTTCTGCTCAGGATTGAATCCACTCCTTAGCCACTGGTATTGCCTTTTATTAGGGCACCACAGGTTCAGCTAACATCCATTTAACCTGTATTCTGTTTCAGGCCCTATGTTTATGCCATGCACTCTGAGCAACCAGACACATATGGACACAAAGTGGGCCCAATGAGTGCAGACGTGAGTACATTGTTCCTGCATGTGGAGATATGTTTGTTCCAGGACATGCTGAGCGGGTTTGGACACTCATGGCTCCCTTTGTGTGCTTCCAGCTTAACAATCCTCTGAGGGCAATTGATCGGATTGTGGGCCAGCTGATGGACGGACTCAAACAGATGAAACTGCACCGATGTGTCAACATCATCCTGGTGGGGGACCACGGTACAGACACATCCACAGACAGATATATGCTGAGTGAGATCCTTGTATCCAGGATCTCGTTCTTTTGGTCATGACCTAAATTCCATGATGATAGGTGAGGGTAGGAACATTGGTAAATTAAAATTCTTGCTTTCCTGCTCAGCTCTCTCCTCATCACAACTGACCCATGCAGCGTCCACTTTACTGCAATGGCCACACTGATCTCTCTATTGATCTCCTGCTCCATCCTCCCCTCTCTCATGATAAAGACCCCAAGATACTTGAACTCCTCCACTTGAGGGAGAAACTTTCCTCCAATCTGGAGAGGGCAAGCCACTCTTTTGCCATCAAGAATCATGGACTTGGATAAGCTGATCTCCATCCCAGCAGCCTCACACTCAGCTGCAAACCATCCCAGTGCATACTGTAGGTCCTGGTCAGCGGGAGCCAGCAGAATCATGACACCCGCAGAAAGCTCAGATGAAATCCACTGATCTACTTCTGTCCAAGAAAAACCTCAAGTACAGTGAGAAATTCTGCAGGATGAACAAGATGGACAGCAGAGAACTGAGCTAAGATGTTTTCTCATCAATCTTCCATCTGATTGGTTCATCTGGAAAATCATTTTTCCAGAAAAGTAGAAATGAGCTGCCATGAGTTGGGTTGTGTCTCCTCCAAGGCAGCGGGCCTCCTCCCACTTCTGTCCAAGAGCCCTGGAATGAATAAGGAAAGGGAACAAAATGTCTTCCAATACCAACTTATTCTAACAATCCAGGAACAACTTAGTCATGATTTGTGGATTTTCCAGCATGAAGGAGCTTGCTGTCACAAGGCTGAAGTCGTGACAAAGTGGCTCAAACTTTGAAAATTTGGATCTATGTTGTGGAAACTCTTCAGACCTGAATCCCACTGAGAATCTGTGGTTCTCCAAAAGCAGCTGGAGAAACACAAGACTACAAACTGGAGTCAAGCCCAAGAACTAAGAAGACTAGAACGGGTCACCATCAGTCAGGAGTTTGGTGCAGATGTTGAGATGCTGAGAGAATTCCAGAAGATTGGAAGTACAAGGATCAACACTGGGAAGAATGAATCTGAAACTTATATCTGTTTCAGTTACCACAATGGTGTTGCTGGTTGATTACACACAATGATTGGTGGAAGAAAATGGGTCAGACTGTAGGATAATTAGTCTGTCAGTGAATCAGCTGAATAGGATGAATTCCAGGCTGAGTATTAGCTTGCAAACTTTTCCAGAAATGAAAAACAAGTATCCAAATTGATGAGTTTTGTCACTGAAATGTTTGTATCCTTCAGAGCTTCACACTAGCTTTCTCATTCCTCTGTAATGTTTCAGGTATGGAAGAGGCTCACTGTGATCGCACAGAGTTTCTCAGTAACTACTTGACCACTGTTGATGACATCATCCTTATCCCTGGGTCTCTTGGCAGAATACGCTCCAGATATCCCAGCAATCCCAAATGTGAGCAAAAAGAGAACATGCTGTTTCTTTTGTTCTGTCCTCTTTGCTTTAAGGGCATAAAGTGCACCAAACAAGAACTGTTGTAAATAACTGATAAATCAGAGATCTTTTCCACTCTTTCATTTGTTTTTATCAACATATTAACTTACAATCTATCTTGTATTTCCTGGAACTCTGCTACTTACAGAACCTGTGATACAGAAAAACAACCCCCTGATTCTTCCTTCGATGCACTTCAGATGTATTGTTACAAGTAGTTGAGCACTTCAAGCACTAGAAGAAATAGTCCCTGATCTGATCCCTGACTGTACATCCAGACATCAGCAGAAACATTGTTCTATCTTTCATCAAATTTGTCTCATTCCATTTATCCCAGCAGATTAGGGTCAGCCTAATCCTAGCCTGAAGGTTAGGGTAACCCTAACCCTAAATCATGAAAGCACAAGAAGTGCATTCAGTTAACCTCAGACTGCATTTAAATGGATAGTACCAGTATTTTTCCACATATACCTCATAGAACTTTGACTGAAAAAAATCCCAAATGTTCCTTTAAGGCCTTTTTAGAACATATGGTGGGGTTGAAGACTTCTCAACCAAGTAAACATTTTAGGATGATAGGATGTAAACATGAAACCAACATTTCAAACTAATTCTTCTCATCTCCATTTCTCAGAAACTCCAACAATGATCACGTTTTCTTATTTCAGATGACCCCAAGGCTGTTGTTGCAAATCTAACAGTGAGTACAGTGTTTGTTCAGAATATTAAGGACTGAAATGAGGAAATGTAAATGCATGTATTTTTATTTTGTCTTCAACATGTGATGTGTCATGTAACATCTGAATGATTTCTTCAATCCAAAGTGTAAGAAGGCAGAGCAGCACTTTAAGCCGTACCTGAAACAGTACCTGCCTAAAAGACTGCACTACGCCAACAATCGGCGTATTGAAGATATTCACCTGCTGGTGGAGAGGAAGTGGCATGTTGCCAGGTACAGTGGCACACCTACTGCCAGCAGCTACATATAACATTCAGCTGTACAATTAGTAAAGTCTTAATTTACATGCACAAAAACAATGGTCCTGAAGAATTGTTTTACATGATCTACTGCAGGGTGTGCAAACCTTTAGTCAACTGGGTTGAAATTGTCAAATTAAACATATCACATCAAACATCCCTCCATCCTTGCAGGGCTGGTGTCTATCTCCAGCAATCATTGGGTGAAAGGCAGGATACACCCTGGACTGGTCACCATTCCATTACATGACACAAAGACACACAATCATGCAAACCCTGCACACACACCCTTCCACCAAAGGGCAGTTTAGAGAGTCATGTTTTTGGACTGTGGGAGGAAGCCAGAGTACCCAGAGAAAACCCCATATACAGGGAAAATATGCTAACTTCATGCAGAAAACCCCAGACTGGGATTTGAACCCAGGACCTTCTTGCTGCACAGCAACAGTGCTACCCACTCTAGCCCTTAAAAGCAGGTTGAATTAACTTTCCTTTGGCGTTGGGGTCGCCACCAACCCTTTTCAGTTTTACATGTATGAAAGTACCACATAACTTTTGATTATCATGTCAAGATTTTTTGACTTTATCAGGTAAACTTAGTCTCAACAAAACAAAGCCAAAACATCCAACTTCATTTATTTTTAAAATATTCTGGTAAAAATTATGACATTTGTGGTGTTGGGGTCAGTTTTGACCCCAATAGTATAAATGATCCTAAAGCAATGATTTTTGCCCTAACTGCCCTAAGACCTTTACCTCACTAATACTGTTAGCCCTCAGCCCACTGATAGCCAGCTCTTCTCCCAAACCTGAGTCCTATTTTAAGGCTTATTATTTCACCCGTTTGCAAACTGATGAACATAACCAGACATGCTTGACATGCATACAAAATTCAGTTTATTTTGTTTATTACTTGAATGACTCACATCACTTTGCAACAATTAAAAGAACATTTACAGTAAGTGAAGCTTTGGTTCATATTTTTGGTTAAAATGGGGCAGAGAAAACAAAGCAGCATAGGGATTCAGAGTGGCAGGTTTCTGAGGACATCGATGATGTCCAATATCAACCAGAAGATACTGACATATCTGATGAAGACGTCACTGGTGCAGGAGTTGTTCCCATTCCTACTAAGACTTTCAACTCTAAGACTGGAAACATGGAAACATCGTTGGAGTTCTGTACCTCCTGGCATACAGGTTTAGGAAGCTTCTACGAATGTTATCAAAATGACCTTTGGGATCATAAGATTCACTATGAGAAGAAGTGTGACATCAAGACATGCTTTTAGTTGTTCATGCCATCATGCCATTGTTACTAAAAAGGTTAGAATCACCATGACAAACCGAGAAGGACAAAAAGTCCATGGTGACAAAAGGATTGATTTTGATGAAGAATACCAAATGCCTATTTTGGTGTTGTGCATCTGGCTGGAATGTACAGATGATGAGGCCACTGAAAGCCTCTGTGAAGAATCATATGGTAGAAATATTTTCAAAGCAACAATATCATTTCAGACCTTTTGAATGATCTCAAGAACCCTCAAATTTGACAGCAGAGACAGTCAAATAATATTTGGCCATTGCCTTCCTATGCAATTCCGCTCAGTTGTCATTTCCCTTCAGTGCTCCATCTGGCGTTTCTACCACTGAGCTGGATGTCTACAGTTGAATTTCAACCGGGCTAATCAGCAAACCAGGAGGAGGAGTTGTGAGCGATGACGAAAATTTTCTGCACTGTTTTAGAATTGCACTCTGCCTGTAGTTTTAGCAAAGGCAGCGGAGGAAGTGAACAAAGCCATTCAGTTCGTGTTGGCCACGCTTCCAGATATTGAATTAACATCAGCAGCCATCTTGTTCAGCTCGGCACTTCTTTCTTTGCAGCGGGGGATGGTTGGGGCAGGCAGTTTCCAGTAAGCTTCATAGTGTCGAACTGGTGCGTTATAGAAGTCATGATCAAATGTTAGCAGTTGGGTAAAATTTTAAACTTCAGCAGAGTCCACTCCTCCAGCAAGCAATCATTTCTCAATAGCTGAGGGCCCAGACCTTCTGTATGAAGCAAAGAGTACAACAAGGGGCTGGTTTTTACCAGGCCACTCCCAACCAGGATGTTTGGGAGAGATGGAAGAAAGTTGTTTTTTTTCTTGAAGTAAATCTGGGGATCAATTCTGACCCCAACACCATAGATGTTATTCTAGTTAATAATATTGCAAATATCAATAAATACAAGAATTTTTTTTCAAGGAACATTTTCTTATAGTTCTCAGTAATAGTCAGATAGTATAACAACCAAATATTTACTTATAGCTTTTTCTTGAGGTTCATTTTAATTATTTTTTATTATTGAAAATGGGGTGAAAGTTAAAAAAAAAAAAAAAAAAAAAACGGTCATGGGACACCACAATAAAAATATTAAAACAAATTTTTTTGATGGAAAAGGAAGCCTAATAAAGCAACCAAGAGTTACAAAACAAACTAGCCAAAAATTAAAAAAAACATTTTGAGTTAATTTTTTTGTTAATTTTAAAACCGGGGTAAAAACCAACCCCAAACAGCATGGATAGTAACATAAAGCTAACAGTATAGGAAGGATAATGCAATATACAAAGAATCTATATATATATAAATCATCACTAGACAGTTAAATGTTTCTACAATAAGCAAATAAATTAACTGTTGCACTACAAAACTCATATTCATATAGTCATATGTTATTTCATGTCTGTGGTTTCAGTTTTTGATGGAAACTCTAATGGATTTTAAAGTCTTTAAGTGTTTACTGTGCCACTTTTCCATATTAAATTAATAATCAGTTAACTAATCAAATCAGTTATATAATGTGTGTGTGAGACATTGAGCATTACATTCCTACACCTAATAAGTAGGTGTGTTCATTATGGACAAGGGTCAGTGCCTGGATGCTGCTGCATAACACTGTATACAGTGTTACACAGCCAGCTTAAACAAACACACAAAAAAATTGTGGTGACTGCCTTCGACAGATGAACAGCCGGGGTGATAAAAAGCTCCATGATCTGCTGCCCGAAACATGTGTGAAAGACTGCAGCTGCTGAGGTGTTAAAGGCACTCTAAACTAAACTAAACTCAGCTAAACTAAGCTAAACTAAGCTAAGCTAAGCTAAACTAAATTAAGCTAAACTAAACTAAACCAAACTAAACTAAACTAATTAAGCTAAGCTAAACAACACTAAGCAAGGCTAAACTAAACTAAACTAAACTAAGCAAAGCTAAACTAAGCAAAATTGAACGAAACTGACACAAAATGAACTCAGCAGAACTGAACTATGAGCCAGTTCTGATGTTGACTCATGGAAGGCTTCCACAGAAACTCAGTATACAGCACACAGCCAGCCCAGTAGACAGTGAAAAGCCAGCACCAACTGGTCTTGGTTGTTGACATTCTGTCGGTTGGTTTCCCTTACTGAAGTACAGAGAAGCTAGATGAAAGAAATCTTTATGGTTTCTGTGCAGCTCCCCTCAACAGACGGGATAATCGTTGGCACCAGGGCTGTGAGCAGAGTGTTAGACCATTTACACCCCCCACCACACACACACACACACACACACACACACACACACACAGTCATTGCTCACTGTATAACTCAAAATGTTCTCACGTCATGAAATGGTCTTTTTTCTTTTATGATTCTTTACATTTTTTACATGCTTGTGGCTTTACTGATTTGAAACGCAAACCAATGCTTAAGCCATCATGTGCTAGGATGTTTAACTGGAAGTAACTAATAAAGGAAGAGTTTCTTTCTTTAAATTAAGCTGGCATCTTAATTTGTAGGTAACATAACTTTGTGTGTATATATATATATATATATATATATATATATATATATATATATATATATATATATATATATATATGTATTTCTCCTTTGTGGGACAATAGAGGCTGATTCTATTCTATATAATGAATTACAGTATAACATGGATGAGGCTGCAAAGGTGCGAACAATTCAAAGGTGTCACTGTGAAACCAGAAGCAACCTAAAAGAAAAAAAGAAAAGAAAAGAATGAACTTGGATTATGATCAGGATAATTTTTTTCATTAGAAACCGTTCTTAAAAGGCTTGAACAGAGAACAGCATGGGGCTAGAAAGAATGTAAACTGGTAGAGCTGAACTAAGAGTAATTGTGTGGTTCTATAACCAAGAGTAAAGCTAGAGTAAAGATAAACAGATGTGGTCTTGGTTCCTTTTAGTCTTGCAGACGATATGGAACTAAATTGGTTGAGTTCGTCCCAGGATGAAGTCAGAAAAGCTTGAATTGGAGTTTTTGAACTATTGATGAAATGGTAAACAGTATATTATATTTTATAGATTATAATGAGGGGACTGAACCACAGACTTAATATGTTGGCCCACCTTTAGCTGGTGATCTATGGTGACACTAAGCAGATGATTTGTGTAGACAGCTGAGCAGTGGAGGATGCTGAGAAGAAGTTGATTTGGAGCAAAAATCTGTTTTACTGCCTTAAAGCTGAAGAGAATTAGAAACTTCCAGTTTCTAAGCTCATCCAGGTAGTTTTGGAGAACAATTAGACCACCTGGCTGTAAGAACAGGAACATCTGAGTATCATCTTTACCACAACCATAAAACGCACAACTAGATTATTGTCAGATGGCTCCAAAGCAGAATCAAAAAGAACTATATGAGATCTTGGAACAGACCCCTGAAGCACTCCACAGATAAGAACTTCTAAAGACAAAGTACTACCATCCAAAGTAACATAAAACTTATAGGTAATCAAGTAAAAAGGAAATACACCAAGAATCCCAGCAGAGTTTTCTTTCTATCATTTAACTATCATTTAACGTCCATCAACGTCCTTCGTCACACATTAGATGTGTCGCTCTAGAGTGCAGGACAGATTACTGGACTCCAATCTTGCATAGTTCCATTTAGAAGCGTCATCAAGCAAAGCAACAGTGCTACCATCTGTTCCAGTATGCAGCCCATTTAAGGCAGACCTGCATTATGCTTCAATAGAGCTTCAGTCAGAAATTGTTTCAGGAATTTAAAGCCACAGTAACGATAACTTGATTCTGACTTTATCCAACCTTGACTTCAGGAAAGTCCCTGAGGGGAGGAGGCACTGTGGCTTCTCAGGAGACCATGGATATGACAATAAGATCAACAGCATGCAGGTATTACACATCTTACGTCCACAAGGAGCCTCAGACAGACATTGTGCTAAAACAATATTAACGAGACAAAAAGCAATGTCAGCATATTTATTACAAATTATTCAAAAGAAGTTTTCTTTTGTACCCACAGTATCTCGGCACACACTTTAAATAGAAAACATTTTCTGCAATAATAATAATTATATAAAAGTGAAACATACTGGTAAACAAATTATTAGAAAAGCAGGACACTTTTTGTTTATTTATTCTTATCAGTCATGTGACCAGTCTCAACTTGCTATTTCAGACTATTTTCCTGGGGTATGGACCTACATTTAAATTCAAGACCAAAGTTCCAGCCTTTGAAAACATTGAGCTATATAACGTCATGTGTGGTAAGGCCTGTTTTTGGATCTGTTTGAGCTCAAATGTGAGTGAAACTGTTCCTGCAACTAGAAGGCTTTATTCAGTTAAACATTCATATACACTGGCTGAAAAAACAAAACAATTAAGTTTTCATCATGAATGGTTCAGCTTGGATGTAATTATCACATGTGCAGACCAGAGAGGAGTTGCCACATCTAAAGGAGGGACCAGAGGGGGTAGGTTAGGGGGTGATGAGTTGAGTGATTAGTAACAGGCACTCCACAGATCGTCTGACAGGGGGTGGAAAATGCTCATGAGGTGGTCTTACAGTGCAATCTCTTGACATGTGTGGCATATAGAGCTCACAGTGGTCAGAATCATGTCCAAATGGAACCATTAGGGCTGGGCGATATGGCTGAAAACGTATCACGATACAAGTGTTTCATATCAGTCAATATTGATCAACTTGGGGCAATGGTGGGGACGGTGGCAGGAGTTTGTCCCATAATTGGCAGGTTGCTGGTTCAAGCCCCGCTCCATTGTTGTGACCTTGGGCAAGACACTTCACCCACCTTGCCTGCTGGTGGTGGTCAGGGGGCCCGGTGGCGCCTCTCTGGCTGGCCCAGAGCAGCTGTGGTTACAGTCCAGTAGCTTGCCACCATCAGCGTGTGAATGTAGCGTAAAGCATTTTGGGGTCCTCTGGACTTGATAAAGTGCTATATAAGTACAGGCCATTTACCATTGATGACTATTGATTAGTTTTTTGTTTTAATACTGCCAAACTAGTGATGCGACCTTTTTTATCCACAGTTTATGCTCAAGCTATTGTTCATTTTCTTCTTTCACTCCATGTCGTAACTTTTTTTTATTTTTAAGCAGCTATGAGGTACAGTAGCGAAATCTGAAACTTTTACTGTGCAAGTTACTCAGCAGGTTCAGTTCAATTCAATTCAGTTTATTTTTATAGTGCCAATTCACAATAAATGTCATCTCGAGGCACTTTATGAAAAACAAAAAAATTATTTCAGTTCAGTCATACATACATTTCAATTGATCCTAGTTATTGAAGAGTACAATAAGCTCAATTAATTATTCAAAGTAGTTCAAAAAGTTTCTAAGGAAACCCAGCAGAGCATCAAGTCATTGACTTGCAGCGTTCACTCCTCCTGGACGAGCACGTAGTGACCGCATGGTATTGTATCGTTGACTTTACAGCAGTCCCTCATACCAAGCATGCATATAGCGACAGGGGAGAAGAAAAACTCCTCTTTAACAGGAAGAAACCTCCAACAGAACCAGAACCTGGCTCAGTACAAGCGGCCATCTGCCACGAGCGATTGAGGGTTTGAGAAGACAGAGCAGAATGCAGAAGGACAAATGATCTGATGTAGGATTATTTTCGATGTTCATGAAAGTAAAAAGTTAACAGCAGAAGAGGGAGAACGGTTAGTCGATGGCAGCATTATCTCAGCTGAAGCCCTCCTCCAGGAGGGGATTGCAGCCAAACAGAACGCCAGACCAGGTGTAACTTCTATGGAGAGAAAATAACTGAGAAAACAAAAAGTTAACAGTTGAAATAACAGCAAATAATGCAAATTGGAGAGTAGTAGAAAAAGAAAGTGAGAAAAAGTGGCCTTTGTGTCCTCCAGTAGCCTAAGCCTATGGCAGCATACCTACAGAAATAGCTCAGGATAACCTAAGCCATTCTAACTATAAGCTTTATCAAAAAGGAAAGTTTTAAGCCTTGTCTTAAAAGCAGACAGGGTGTCTGCCTCACAGACTAAAACTGGGAGCTGGTTCCACAGGAGAGGAGCCTGATAACTAAAGGATCTGCCTCCCGTTCTACTTTTAGAACCTCTAGGTCAGTGGTTCCCAAACATTTTCTGCTGGGTCCCCCTTTGGTTAATAAGAAAATTTCTGCTCAATTACGTATATCTGGCATTTAACCATCTCTGTCAGTGTTTGTGAGCTGATTTCACTCTGATTGATCCCAACCTCAGATCTCCTGGGTCTAAAACCTGCTCCAAACAACGGAACTCATGGCAGTCTGAACCACCTGCTGAGAAGCCCCCCTTTCAGGCCCACCATGCCAGAGGAGATTTCCAGGCCAACAGCCTCTAATCTCGTTCCTATGGTAACAGATGACTTGGGCTGCAACTGCGATGAAAAGGTCAGCCCTGGTAGAGTGCTGAGAGGAATGTCTGGTTTTAGCCTTACTGATTTCCACAGGTACAGTGGAGGACCAGCTCAAGCAGACTAAAAGCCAAACAGTCTGATAAAATTCTGAGTACAATTCTGATATGGTACATTGACCGCATGATGGATATTTGATCGGAAGGCTGTTTGAAAATGCAAATGCAGTGGCAAAGTCTTC
This sequence comes from Anableps anableps, assembly GCA_014839685.1. Taxonomy (NCBI): domain Eukaryota; kingdom Metazoa; phylum Chordata; class Actinopteri; order Cyprinodontiformes; family Anablepidae; genus Anableps; species Anableps anableps. Next base: position 36,256,845 of record CM026072.1, read on the forward strand.
ACACCCTGTTAAGATGTTTGGTTTTTGTGCTGTAAAACAGGAGAACATGGTAAATAATTTTCAAACTCTTTCCACCTTTAATCTGACCTGTACTTTGTAAACCTCAACTGAAAAACAAACCAGTCTGTTTTGGAAGCAAAAATAAAGAAAAGCTGTCATAACCTATTTCAGTAAGTGTGCCCACACTTAAATTAACAGTCTTTCAGCACATTTTGATTCACTTTTAGCATTTAGTCTTCTTGAGTAGGGGTGGGCAATATGGACTTGGAATTTTATCGATATTTTGTGGTACTGTTGTGACAATGATAAAAATGATGATTAAAAAACCAATTTAATTCTATTTTTATTTTTAGGTAACCATATGGCCATGACTGCATGATGCAGCATTTATAGTGCCATAAACACAAATACTGCTCTTGAAAAATATACCTATTTTAAACAGACTTCTTCAGGACATCACTTACTTAAAGAAAGTAATACAGACCACATTTAATTATATTTTAATTATATTTTTGGATTTTCTGAAAGATATATTGATGCTCTCATGAAACAAACAGTGAAGAAAAAGTAAAAAATACATTTTAGTCAGTTCTTTTTTTGTTTTTTTTACATTAGCTGAAATTTATCATAACAGCAACAAATCAAAATTCTTATTATGACAAGAAAGTTTTCATGATAAATGATTAACGATACAATAGGATAAATGCCCACCCCTTTTCTTGAGTTCACATCTGGCATCAGTTGCAGTAAATCTGATCTGTCTAAAATAAATCAATTTCAACTGTCCTTAAAAAGATTTTCTAGACATTTTCTCATATACTTACTTTGGCTAGAGCCATAGTTTGCTGAGATGTTACAAAGAAATTAAAGTGATCTTATTGTACAAACTTAGGAGGCAGAAGAAGAGTACAGGACAATTTCACAGCAATATTTATATACCACACAATGAGGATATGCACTGATACACTTGAAGAAAATATTTGACAACAGTGACATTTCAAAAACGGAATGTTTCTCTAAAACTGGTGTTTTTTAATTCTTTGGCTATTAATTCAGGCTATGGGGTTTGGTTGTGAAACAGAAGCACTTTCTTCCAAAATAACATCCAGGTCCAGCTAAAATCTCCCAAACACTGTGTGAGAATGTTCAATGCTATCACAAAACCAAAGAAAATTTGGAGCACAGGTCCATAAGATATGTGCAACACAGAAACAGCACTGCCCCATACACACAGGGAAACATGGAGCTGGCATCGTCATGCTATGGGTTCATTTTCCGTCAAGGAAAACAGCCAAGACTTGTAGGCAGAGGTGAACAAGATACAAAAATAATGTATTCAAGTAAAAGTACAGTTACTTTGATAACATTTTACATAAATACAAGTGAAGTTACCAGTGTAAAATGTTCTCAAGTCAAATCTCAAGTAAAAGTAAAAAGTGTCTCAATAGAATTTTACTTTAAGTAAAAGTTACTTAGTTTCTTTAAGAGCAGAAGAAAGTTCCACTCATGGATTCCATAAAGAAAATGAGAGCGTATTGGTCTGAAACTGTTTTTAATTAATGGAGCATCTTAATAAAGAAAAATACAACACAAAATAAAACATGGTAACATATGACATCATGAATATTTGTGAGGTATTTGGTGTCATTTTAATAGGACATACATTTCCAATATCTTCTGTCAGCTGCTGTCTTTAGGGTTCTCTACAACTGACCATCTCAGCATCCTTCTCTGTCACACCAAACCCTCTGCAACTTTCACTACATCTATGGAGCTTCTCTGTGGTTTTCCTCTTCCTCAGAACCTGGCAGTTCTGATCTTCATCCCATCCTTTGTCCAATATGTCCACTGTCCCTCCTGCCAAATAGTTTTAAATAACTGACTCCAAACTAAGCACCCGATCCTCTGTTTTCATCTTTAGCCAATATAAATTATAATCACAAGTACCAGAAAAAAACAGATATTATTTTCATTTGTTGTTAAAATATTGTTCAGGATGTTTACATGGTCATAATGTTGAGCATAAACCAAACTAAGTTTACGCTGTATGATGAAGCTGTTGCCTTTCTCATACTTGTCGTTAAACTGGTCCCTTAAGTACAACCATAGGTTTTCATTTTCTCAGAGGTTAACTTGAACTATCCTTGATGGGTTTTTTCTTGAGCCTCTGTCTTCCAGTTAATGCAACACCAGGGCCAGAGTGGGACTCACTTTCAGCCCTGGAGTTTCATGCCTCAGATTGGCCCACTGTAGATAACAATCTATTATTATTAAAATCGTGTAATTATAATATTACATGTCAAGTCTACAGTAGCGCACTGTTAAAATATTTCCAACTCAGTGCAGGTAAGAGTTGCTTCACAATGTAGATTTATTTCGACAGGAGTGCACATCTCAAACAATATTCTTTGCAACGAATCCTTTTCAACAGTATCAGTTTCAGATTTTGTTCTAATGAGCTTTCAGAGATATCCAAAACATAGTCATAATTCTCTGCAGAAATTTCACATTTTTACAAAGTCCTCTGATCAATTGAGTTCAGTTGTACTGAGTTGAATCATCTAGCATCTCAGGCCACTTTCATAAATTGCACTTCTATACCATCCTCATTATATTAATCCTAACAATATTCCCTCAATGAGTAATCCTACCAGTCCTCTCTGGGCTTGTGGGCTCATGGCTGCTGCTTAGTGCTGCATCTTTCTTCTGACTCGGGGGCTATGAGACGCAGTCTCCTAGTTATGTGGCGTTGGGTCATAAAACTATTTCAGTATTGCAACATTATGTTCTATGCCATACAATTCATTGACTTGATTGATCAGTTTGACTTACCTGTTTAATCGTCCTCATTTGACGTTGCTAACCGCTAGCTCGTTTTTTGTGGAAAAAGTTACCCATTTTTGCACATTAAACTGGATGTGTTTCAAGAGCTTTCTTCTTTTCGTTCTCTGTGCCACTCTTACTTTCCATCTTTTAAACACCACTTACCAAGAGCACTGACATGTTACATCAGGGGAGAAAAGGGAGACTGCCAATGCAGGCGTGTTGTGACTTTAAGCTCATATAGTGCTCTAGAATGGCCATGGGTTACATTTATGTTTGTAGCTTATAAGAGGAGACTGAGACAATGCAGTTCGGGTCCAGCAGCATTTACTTAGTTTCTAACTCGCAGCACAAAAACAGTGTTCAAGCAACGGCCGCGCCACCTAGTGTAACAGTCATTATGATACACCACTTTTGAACACAATTAAAGCAGACAAGGCCCGAGGGACAGCGGTAGCGGCGTGCCATGACTACGCAACGGCCCAATGAAAAAACAAAAAATTTTACTCTTTAATGGATATGATTTCAAATGTAACTGAGCAAAAATATTTTACTCAAAACGTTTTCAAGTAAAAGTAAAAGTTCAGGTTTTGTAAATTACTTTAAAAAGTACAAAGATGAGAGAAATTGTGCTTAATTACAGTAACACGAGTAAATGTAACTCGTTACTTTCCACCCCTGCTTTTAGGTGTCTGCTGAAAGGCTGAAGGTGAAGAGAGATTTTCTTTTTTCATTAACGGTGAGCCCAAACATCCATCCAGATGCACAAAAGAATGGCTTCAGCATAAGGTTTGGAATGACTGAGTCAGAGTAAAGAGCTACATCTGACAGAAGACCTTTGGGGTCACCTGAAGAGGCCTGTGAACACGGGATGACCTCATAGTCTAAAAGATTTGGAGAACTTCAGATTGTGCTTTAACAGTAGTATCTTAACGGTGTGCTCACTCATGTAGGCAGGTTATGTTTGCTTTTTCCATTTTCCCACTTGCAGATGTGTTTTCATCTGAACTGCTCAGGATATGTCACATTAGAGATGACATATCACATGATATAATGTCACATTAAAGATGGGAAATTTATTATGTTCTGAGTTTTTCTGACATTTAGACCTAGCATTTTAACAAGGATCGGTACATGTTTTAGAACTTCTGTCTAAAACGTATACCTTACGTGTACCCTTTACATCAGATGGCCAGATCATAGGTTTTGGTGTGTAATACTAATCTGTCATTTAAAAGCAGGCCTAAAAACAGAGTCCCAGTCCAATACTCCATTAAAACCAGTAGCATATGTTGCAGCTGATTCACTGGTGACCTTCAGGATGCTCCAGTCTCTCTTGTCTGAGTTTCCTGATAGCAACAGATTTTTTTGAGGATGGCCTCAACACGTTTTGATGCGCGAGTGGACCCCCCTCAAAATCAGCATTGTTAATGGTCAATGTTAGTCATTTTTTAACATATCGGTATCAGTCTGATAATTCAAACTTGGTCGAAACGAACAACTGATATATATTTTTATCCTGTTGCCAATTGTGTATGTGTTTTGGGAGGGAGCTGGCCGAGTGGTATTTATGTGGTTATGCAGCAGTTAAAGTGATGCAGCCCAGGATTATGGGGTGTTTAACTGAAGCAGAGAAGCAATGTAGGTGCTGTGGTTGCTTTTACATGGTGTCAAAAGTGTAAGTGAAATTTAAATGTATCATCGTTAAATACTGCCATAATAGTAGTATTAATATCAGCTATTGATATTGGCCCAAATTTTCAACTGGTATATCCCTAATAATTGCTCTTCTGTAGCTTAGAAAATTAACCTGTAACAATAATAGCTCACTTTATAAGTCAACCTGGACAAAAATTACACAAACATCTGAAATTATATTCAATATAATAATAAAAATAAAAGGCAGCATTCTCAAAAAGACACTTAAAAACACTTAAGACACACAAAAAAGTATAAACTCCCCACATTTCGTCGTCATCCTCGTCATCAATGAATTTAATAAATGAACCCTCATTTTTTCACTTTTTCATATTGTTTGTGTCCAGCTACAGGATCTTTGGCACCGTCTGTAGAGCTGCACTTGCACTTTGTAAACAGCAGTATGAGCCAGCCTATAGGCAGCAGCTCCGGGTGGACATCAAATGAAAGAAAGGCTGTTGTATTGCACGCATCATATCAGCCAATTTAAGTATGCCTACTGGTCCACTGAAAAATGACGAAAACCCGGGCATTTTCATCAATCAAAGAAAGCCCCCCAGCTGCCCCGGACAGAACTTGAAAAGTGGACATGTCCAGGGTAAAGAGGATGTTTGGCCGCCCTAGCTACACATGTTGTAGCTCCAGCTACAATAAACACTTGAGCTAGGCTAATATTAGCATGTTTTTTCTCTGTTATGACCGGACTCACTGATAATTTGGCCACTAACATTTTCAGTGATGCTCTAGTTAATCGTGTGTGGACAAAACTTAGAGAAAAAGCTGTTCTCCTGGTTCATAAACATAGCACTTGAAATGTCTTAACATTCAAGGACCAGGTTTTCATTAGGTTTGCTCTCTTGTACAACCATCCCGAGACAGCACTGACGTACTAGTGCAGAACGAGCCCCAGACAGACCAAGAGCTACAGAAGTCTCGCTTTCACCATCAGCATCATTTTAGTGGGTGTAGATTACCAACACTGTTAGGGAACACGCAGCTTGATAAAATAATGCGCATGGCCTTTAGTTTTGCTGTGATTTTTGAAACCGATCCACACATTTCACTGAGATGAGGCTGACAGTCACTGACCAAATACCAACAGCATGTATCAGCAGTCTCGTCAGAAATTCCAGTTAATAACATTTAAAAAATCTTGAGTTGGGACCCTAACCGATATCTGTGATCAGGACATCCCAACATATACACAACATCTTTAGTACCAACATTTAACCCCTACAGCTCCAGGGACTGTAAGATGATCATTTTTTTCAGTTTACATATACTAAATAGCATTTGTTTTTACATAATTTACTATTTGCTGTCTTGTAAAAAAAAATCATCTGCATGGGCCTGTGTCCTCCACAGTCACCTGTACTTGTCTGACATGTTTAAAATATTCTGCAGTGGGTTGCTTTGCATCTCCCCGTAAAACTGATATAACCATGTTACCTCTTTGTCTTCTGCAGCAGAGCTGGAGTCAGTTCACCTTCAGTTCAGACTGTTTAGTTGCAAACAAATACAGTCTGCCATTTCATATCCTCTTTGACATATGAAATATATTTTCCATTCCAGTGGTTTGGACTGTGGTGAATGAGACTTAGTTCTGCACTGTTTCACTGTGTTTCTTATTCCTATGTAGATCTCTGGCAAGAGATTGTTTCAATCTCCGATCTTTTTGCAGTTGCGTGTAAAAAGTAGCGGCCAGAGAGGTTTGAAAGTGACCCTTGTACGAGGCTATAACCTGGAGTCACTCTGGCTCTGTCTCTTACAGAACAAAGTGGAGGAGCTAAACCGGCGATTGAGGCAAGCTATTGATGGTCAGTTTATCATGATGCTACTGAAAATGTTAAAAAATCTGCAAACTGAGAGCTGAGATTTACAGATACAGTGTGTTAAAAAAGTGAACTCACTTCTTGAACTTTTTCACATTTCATCACACTATAAAAAACAGACTTTAATGCATTTTATTAGGAGTTTATGTGACACACCAACACAAAGTAGAAAATAACCGTGAAGTGAAAGGAAAGAAAAATGATTCAGTTTCATTTTTTTTTATAAATAAAAATCTGAAAAGTGAAGCTTGCCTTTGTGTTTAGACAATACTTTGTGGAGCTCCCTCGGCTGAAGGCTCAACTGCAGGTCTTTTAGGTTATGTTTTTGCCAGCTTTGACTGTCTATAGCAGGGGTGTCCAAACTTTTTGTCATGTGGACCATAATTGTCAGCTAAAAAGTACTCGCAGGGCAAAAAAATAGTTTCAAAAATTAAAATCACCCAATATGTTGTGATTTTTTTTTTTTTTTAACTACTCAACAATAAACTGAACATGAATTATTTTAATGAAACAAATAAAATAATCAGATTTTAATTTTTTTGTAGTAAGGGGATCATAGATCAAAACTTCAAATGATTTTGCACATTTTCCTTGTTAAATGAAAGACATCCAATTTACTTTCTATCCTTGGCTTGGTTGAAGAAAATTGAACAAAATATTTCATTTGTTCTCAGCAATAAAAACATGATCTAGGTCGGTCTTTATTTGAAAACACTTGTTGTATTTAGCCAAGTTTTAATACAGCAGTTAAAAGTGCACCTGGGCGCACCAAGGACTATTCGACTATTCGAGAGAATAGGTCAATGAGTAGATATGGTCCTATTTACCATGACAATCAAAGGAAACCAGAAAGCTTGGAAAAGATGACCACTTGTGTTGCATTTAACATTTTTGTAAGTATATTTAATTTAAAAGTCATGGTTTTGTCCTAATTTATTTAGTTTATTTTTGAATTGTGATTGGGGGGGGCCACATAAAATCAGTCCAAGGGCCACAAATGACCTCCTGGCTCCACTTTGAACACCCTTGGTCTATAGACTGCCTGTTGCCTATTCTTCTGAACAAAACAATTTAAGCTCAGTAAGATTGCATGGAGAGCATCTGTGCAGTAGTTTTCAAGTCTTTTCATAGATTCTCATTTGAATTTAGGTCTAGGCTTTGACTAGGCCATCCTAACACATAAATCTGTTTAGTTCTAAATCATCTGACTGTATGTTTAGGTGAACCTCCACCCCAGTCTCTAACAGGTTTTTTCCAAGATTGCCCTGGATTTAGCTCTATCCATCTTACCATGAACTTTAACCAGCTTCTCTCTCTCTGCTGAAGAAATGGAGCCACACAGCATGATGCTGCCACCACCATGTTTTACCATGCGTTGAGGGTGATGTCCCCCACCACACAGGTTTTTGCATATACAGTGGATCGAGGGCGTTAGGAACCACAGCTAAGCTCTGTGAATACTTGAGACCACTTCTAAAAATGTTTATTTTAAAAGTTCAAATACCAAATATTCCTTAATTTGCATTGATACACATAGTGGAAACCATTTTGGGACTACTGCAGAAGCTAACATCACAAGTCTTCCTTATTTTTGCTCTCAGGGGTACAGCCAATCACAGCCCTTTGTTTGCTTTGCAAACACCAGCCAAAAGCATGCCAAGTAGCATTGTGCCTTGGTAGTTCAGCTTCCAGAGCTGCAGTTGTTTTTCAGACATTTTATATATGCTTTACGAAAAAATTTGTGAATGGGAGGATTTTCCACAAATACTTTGGAAACATGTTCCACAGAAAAATTCAAACATAGATGAATTTGTGAATAGGCGAAGGTCTATTATACACCAAAAACATTCAGCTTTGGTTTAATGTTTGCTGTGTCCACTACATAACTTATCTCACACTGCCCCTCTTCCATAGACACAAGATGACAGAGGGCACAGCTAAGATTTTTATTTGTAAAATAAATGAACATTTTGAAAGTCACGTATCATTTTCCTTCCACTTTAACAATGCATTTTTTTCTTGTTGGTCTGTCAAATGTATGGAAGCCCATATCCGCCAGAAGAGAAAAAATAAAATCCCCAACAGGAAGTCATAATCATGAGTTTTAAAGTCATAGTTATGAGAATAAAGTAATAATTTTGAGAATAAAATTCATAATTTTGACTTTCAAAGTCATAATTATGAGATCAAAAGCCATAATTTTGACTTTTCAAAGTCATATGAGATAGAAGACCTGTTGTTTCTCTAAGGAGGCTTGCTCCGGTATGACTGAATCTTATAATTATGACTTTGAAAGTTGAAATTATGACTTTGTATCTCAAAATTATGATTTTGAATCTCATAATTATGACTTTTCATCTCATAATTATGACTTTGAAAGTTGAAATTAGTACCTTGTAGCTTATAATTCTGACTTTAAAACTCAAAATTATGACTTCCTGTTGGTTTTTTGTTTTTTTTTTCTTTCATGGTGGAAATGGGTTTCCATACAAATGAAATACCAGTAAAGCACATTAGCGTTTGTGGTTATAATGTGACAAAGTTCAGGATGGGTATTTATTTATTTATTTATTTATTTATTTTTTTAATGAATGTACCCTCATTTATATTTGACATGTGAAAAGAAAAGTTTGCTCAGAGTGCCAGATGTTTGCCTGAGTTAGACTGCTGTCAGCAGGATTTCAGCCTTCATGCTGCGGTCTCACTTGTATAAACAGGCCTTGTTACATCGGTGCCTTTCTGTGTCGTGTCCCTCTGTGTGCTGTGTCCCTCAGACAGCAGGAACCTGCCGTACGGTCGACCTGCTGTCCTCTTCCGTGCCAAATACACCATCCTACACCACAGCGACTACATCAGCAGCTACAGTGAAACTCTATTCATGCCCCTCTGGACATCCTATACCGTCAGCAGACAGGTACCGCCCAGTCTGATCCCTTTACTTTATACTCAAGGCCTGCTGTGGGACAATCCAAGGAAACTTCTTGCTTCTTGCACCCCCTGGTGGTAAAAGTGGAATAACATTTTATTTGGTCTTCCAGGTGGAGTTGTCTCCTCTGCCTGAATCTCTGTCCAATTGTGTCAGACCAGATGCCAGAGTCCCACCAGCCTTCAGCCAGTCATGTTCCAACTACAGAGCAGAGAAACACATCACATATGCCTTCCTGTACCCGCCGCGTAAGTGTGCCCGACATGTTTAAAAAAAAATCCACTCAGCCTCAGTAGACACCACCACACAATGCCTTGCTAAAGTAATCATACCCCTTGAGAGACGTTTTCATGGTTAGTCACACTACAATCATGCATTTCAGTGGGTTTAATTAGGATATGAAGTGACAGAGTAGGGCTGGAATGATTACCCGGATCAGTTGTGTTGAATCAATAACTGAAATAATCATCAGCCAATTTAGTAATCATTAATTGGGATAAAAAGACTCTAAAAAAGGCCATTTGCTGAAAGAACAACACACTCAGAGCAGTGTTTAAGCCAGAACTGTACAAAAATACATATATATATTTTGCATTTAAGATGAAAAAAAAACACTTTGTCTGTAAATATGTTCTACCCAGAAGTCCTACAGCAGCATAGTTTTAGCTTCACCTGGTTCAACTTCTGTAAAAAAAAATAATTAAAAATCTGCTATTAAACAGCTTTAGCTGTCCAATTATTAATCGGTTAATCAAAAACATAGTCAACAGATCAGTCCTATACTGTAGTGATGTTAAGTTGAGGAGAAAAGGCCGAGCTTTTCTCATGTTGATGTTAGAAGGATTTTTTTTAGCTCCAGATGTTTCGTTTCCTACAAATGATCAAGCGTTCACTAAAGGACACTATGCTGTGTTATTGCATTTTAGACAATAAAATATTTCTTTATTGTTTTCTTAATGTTTTCTTATTTAAAAAGTGAATTGAATTATTTTTTTATTTGCATCTTTTAATTTATTTGTAATACTGCATTAAAAAAGTCTTCAATAAAAAAACTGCAGAATGCGCCAATTTTTTTTATCCGATTAATTGTCAGAATAATCAATAAATTAATTGATAACTAAAATAATTGTTAGTTGCAGCCCAATGATAGACTAGCAAGGAAGCAAGGAAAAACATTATATTGGATCAGCTGGAATGTTTTGTGCGTTTTCACAGAGCTGTCCTCAAACCTGGAGAAAAAATATGATGCTGTCCTCATCACCAACACTGTGCCCATGTATCCTGCATTTAAGAGTAAGTTATAACTTAATGAAATCCTGATGTATTCCTCATTTTAGGCTCAGAAGTTTTACTTATTGTTTACAATTGTTTCCACCTTTCACTCCCCTTCTGCCACATCCTTCTCTCTGCCAACACTCCCTCTCCCACTCAGGAATTTGGGCTTACTTTCAGAGAGCGCTGGTGAAGAAATATGCCACTGAGAGAAACGGAGTGAACGTTCTTGTTGGACCCATCTTTGACTACAACTATGATGGAGTCAGAGATTTGACTGAGACCCTCAGAGAGTAGGAACATTCATTCTCTTCATTGTGAACTGTCTGAACAGCTGTGCATACAGAACTGTACAAAAACCTTCAGTCATCTCTTATTTATTTAGCCCAGAGCGCTGTTGTAAATTAGATTTTTAATCTCAATTAGTTTTTTCCTGGTTAAATAAAGGTTAAATTAGAAATAAATAAATAAATAAAAAAACAACCTGACTTCCTCTGCTAAAAAATATAGGGAACATTTCTGAAACAATAAATGACCATTCGGAACTTTATTCTGTCAATGGACAAAGCTCTAATGGTTATTCGGTGCTTACTGGACTCTTGGAAACCTAAGGGTAATGTCTACATCTTAACTCTAATCCTAATCTAGCTCCACTGGAAAGTAGGACCTTAGGAACGGAGGTTTAGTTCAGTCTTCAGAACACCAGAGCTTCAAAGTACAAAGGCTGCATAGCCACAAAGAGCTGGCATTTTACACACAAATGTCGGGATGCAGACATTCCCACCATTAGCTCATGATTGATGTATCCAAACATTTGCAAGGAAAACTACGTATGCCAGGTTTTGTGCCTATGTTCTCTCTGTACATGAGGGTTTTGTGTGAAAGCAGTTTTCTTAATTTCAGTGCCATGTTTTGGTAGCAAATCCACACCATTGATCTTGTGCATGAAACCCTGGACTTTTAGCAGCATCCTCTGCACAGGTGTCAGGCCATTTGGATCTTCTGGGTCACACTGACACGTGCTGTTAGTATGGCCAACCAAAGGTGGAACTTTCATGGGCTAAACAGGCAGGTTCTCAACAGTACAACAGCAAAGTAGACAAAGTCTTTTCAGGAGTTTACTCAAACAGATAAACAAGTGATGCTGACAAAACTATTCTGCAAACCATCAGTTCTTAACCATTCAGCTTCACTTACTAGACCTCAGTGAGATCATGGAACTACAGCAGTCTCTCTCTTCTGTTGCTAATGGTCATGTAGGTATAGAGAGATTGGTCAGATGCCACATAGGGACAGGATGTGGATCTAACTCATGTTCAAGTAAAGGAAACGTTTCCCCTAAGGTCCTCCTCTCAGATCCTACAACAAAACTAAAAAAATTCATCCAAGATGTGACATCACTGATGTTTTTTCCATGTTGATTTTTAGATTTGGTTCCTTGTGTTGATAGGTTTTTAGGTCTTACTCATTCCATATTTTTAACCACACATGGCACAATATTGTGCCACTGCCAAGTAGAAGGAGGAGACTGGAAATAAGTTCAGCCAAAAGCAAGAGAAACCAAGAAAAACATTCAGAAAGCCTGAGTACTGTTTATCCAAAGCTCTTTAGAGGTTAGAGTAAGAGGTTAGAGTAAACTCATCAGGAAGGCCAGCTCTGTGCTGGGATGCCCCCTCGACCCAGTGCAGCAGGTGGGAGACAGAAAAACTCTGCCTAAAATACCATCACTGATGGACATGCATGAAGCTGTTGCTGAGCTGGAGAGCTGCTTCAGTGACAGACCGCTGCATCCTAGGTGCACTAAGGAGCATTATAGGAGATCCTTCCTCCCAGGAGCCATTAGACTCTATAACCATCATTGCTCCCAACAATATCAATAATTGCTTATATATCCATGCTGGTATCAGTACAACTCTACTGTTTTTTCTGTTGTCACTAACTGTGAGTGGTTTGTATTTTTCATGCCCAGAGACATGCATATCTTGTACATTTTTAATTAACCAACTCAGCTGCACATTCCTCTGGACTGGAGTATTTTTACAACTACACTGTATTCATGTTGAAATTTTGCCTTATTGTACAGTATTTTTTTATTATTTATTCTGTTTTTATACATACTTTATATTCTTTGTGTGAGTTTTTCCTCTTATTGCCCACCGTTCTCAATTTGCTGCTGTTCCACAGAAATTTCCCCATCGTGGGACTATAAAGGATATTTCTATTCTATTCTATTCTATTCTATTCTATTCTATTCTATCCTTTTTAAAAGATTATTAAAAGTGTGGCTCCTTTGAAGCACAGTGTACAGGAATCATTAATAGTTTAAGTGTTTTGCACAGTATGTAAATATCCATTTTCTTTGTAGAAGGTCTGGCTTTTTCTCTCATCTGCTTATTTATAAATTGTAGATTAGCTGTTGAAAAAAAATATTTTTCATATCCATTTTTCTTTGTTCTTCATAAACTGTTCATGTCAGATTCTTGTGAATTGAGAAAGAATTATGAAGTAGAAAGAATTACTGAATGAGAGCAAGTACTTTCCTGACTAAAAGGAGTCGTGAAATCTTTTCCAGGCATGTGAGTGGAACCGTCCCCGTCCCTTCTCATTACTTTGTGGTTCTGACCAGCTGCTTGGACTTTACGCAGCCTGCAGACTCATGCAACGGTCCTCTAAGCAGTGCCGCTTTCATCCTGCCACACCGACCCAACAATGATGAGACATGCAATGTAAGGACCATCACATCATATAATACTTTTCATGTTCTGGTTCTGTCTTGAATAAAGCATGAGCTGTGTTTTAGTCCACATGGTTGGTCTGAGAGCAGTAGACGTGGGATCCCTTTCTGACTTCATGTGTCTAACCCACTCCCACAGAGCTCTGAGGATGAGTCTCGCTGGGTGGAGGACCTAATGAAGATGCACACAGCTCGGGTCAGAGACGTGGAGATCCTCACGGGGCTGGACCTGTACCGACGGACCAGCCGGAGCTACACTGAAATCCTCTCCTTGAAAACATACATGCACACGTATGAGAGCGAGATCTGACCTCTGCTGACTCTCTTTCTGCAACTGTGGTGGATGGATGTGGCATCATGAAGATATTCAGCCTGAAAGCGCTGAGCATGCGCTTTCATCTCCTTCTGTTTTCATATAGCTGTAACACCACTGAGCTTCCTGCTGGGATACAGAACTGAACTTCAATCATCCCTCAGCTCACCTTCCTTTTAGGGATCCAGAAGATGATGTTGTCTTTCCAGTGCCTTTAATAACTTTCAAGAGTTGTTGACAGCTTTTCAGAAATACAATTTTAAATCGTCTTGGCACCTTAGTACAAACAGTCTGCTCCAAAAACACAATTTGTTCTAGTTTTTTTTTTTTTTTCTGATAAGCTACAAATAACAGTAAAAGCATCTCAGTTTGAAAGACATGGGAATCCTATTTTTGCACTTAGGTGGTGTAAGGTTAACATTCCAAAGATGGTTTAAAGGCTGTTGCCTCTGCACTTTGTTGTCCCATAAGCTAAAGTTGGTGTCCAGAGAATCTTCGATGCAGCAGCTTTGGAATAGTTTTCAGATCATCAAACAAATGTTAATATCAAACAAAGATATTCTGATGGAAAAAAAAAAAAAAGCTGTTTTCAAAAGAAAAATCTATTGGAACCAAATCCGGTGCCATGTGAAAAAAGTAATGTTTGACTATAGGTATAATATTAATGTTAGTTTTACTCCAGATGTAACAAGACACACCTCTTCCTAAAGGTTCCACTTTTGTCTCAACAGTCCACTGAATATTTTCCAAAGTCTAGTGGATCATCAAGATGATTTTTGATAAATGTGAGACGGGCCTTTGTGTTCTTTTGGGTAGTGGATCTAGCCCTGGAACTCTCCCATGGAGGCCATTTCTGCCCAGTGTCTCTTTCTTATTATTGAATCATGAACTCTGAACTTAACTGAGGAGGTGAGGCCTGTAGTGCTTTAGATGTTGTTCTGGCTTCTTCTATGACCTCCTGGATGAGTCGTTAATGACATCTTGGAGCGATTTTGGCAGGTGATCCACTCTTCGGAAGGTTCTCCACTGTTCTATGTGTTCTCCATCTGTGGATAATATTTCTCACTGTGGCTCTCTGGAGTCCCAAAGTCTCAGAAATGGCTTTGTAACATTGTCCAGAATGACAGATGTCACAGACTTTGTTTCTTATCTGTTGTTAAATTTCTTTAGATCAGGGCATGATGTGTTGCTTTCTGAGATCGCTTAGCCTACTTCATGTTGTCAGACATGTTCTATTTAAGTGATTTATTGATTCTGCAGATCTGATAAAAATCAAGTCTTTATGTGGATAGAGAATCTGAGCTCAAGTTTATTAAAAATTACTAATTGTGGTTAATCCCGATTTAATTCATGATTCAACAAGGGGGGTACTTACTTTTTCCCATAGGGCCAGATTGATTTAGCCTGATTTAGTTTTTTTTCCCTTAAGTGAAATTATTTGAAAACTGCATTTTGCATTTACTCAGGTTATCTTTGTCTGACATTAACACCAGTTTGATCTCAAACACTGAAGTGTAATAGTTAAAGCAAACAATAGAAGAACCTGTTAGGGGTCTTTATTTACAACATTGCCTAATTTAAGAACATACATATCATATAAACACAAGGCATATTAGCATTTAAATTTCTAGCTTCCCAACATCTAAAGAACTGTCGAGCACATGACGTGTACTGTGGCTCTTTATATTATTCATCCAGAGATTTTAATATTCATCAGCTTGCATTTATACTTCAGGCTTGACCATACAGTCATACAGTCACACATAGGTTGGTTTCTTTCAGAAATGTAATTGAACAGTACATTAATATTCTAATTAGCTTAATGAAAATCATGTGGGATTTGTGTTAATCGTCCGTGCTCAATACCTGCTTAGTTGCTGCAGGGGCGAGCCTATCTTCAGGGGTAAGTGTGTGATAGGCAAGGAGCTCACTAGCCAGACAACCATGTACACACAGTCCAACCTTAGGACAATAAAGGTCCCTTAGGAGCTTTGAGATCTGTTGCAGCTGCAGACAGTATTACCACTTCATCAGGGTTATAAAATGTCAACAGACCAACATGGAATCACTCTGGCTTGAGATTACTGAATAAACTTGATCTGGATGCCACCCTCTATAAGGAAGCCTTTGCATTTTAATGTGGAATGGTAATGATGTATCTGTGTTTGTGAGTGTGTGTGCAGAGGCTGTGATAAATATAACATATCAATCTGTAAATGTTTGACTTGTGAGTGTACGTGTGTGTGTGTGTGTGTGTGTGTGTGTTGTTACTTTGGTTTGTGCATAGTCAAATTTATGTTGATTATAATGTGTTTTATCAAAATACTCCACATCTGAGAACAATCTATTTATATGTTATGTAGATGTTTTCCCAGAAATAAACAAGGTTTTTCAGTAAATATTCGGTAAATATTCGCATATTTACTTTTTATGGCACACAAGATGTAACTCGACTGCTTTCTGCCCACCCATTGGCCAATACATTTAGACATCTAAACGTGATGAAGACGAAGAAAGGGGAAGAAAGAGGATTTAGGTTACTTTGAATGTGTTATGGATTTTGGTACCATAGGGTCTGGTCCAAGTACTTCAGAACCTGCTGCTCTACTGGGCTTTTCACACACAACCATCTCTCAAGCCTAAAGAAAGTGGACTGAGAAAGGTCCTCTTTTCCCATGGTACATGCTTCATTTTACTGCATTCTTTCCATTAAGCTAACCCAGCTGCCAATTAATCCTGATCAAAATAAATTCTCACATTGTTCAATAGGAAGTCTGTTCTCTCCCATGTCTTGTGTGGCACTTTTTCTTTCACTCTGTGAAGATGGAATATTCCCATGACTGATCTGCTCGAGTTGTGGTGGAAAAACGAACTAATCCGAGCACCGTTAAGGTGAAAAGCACTCATTCAGGTTTATTAAAATTATGTTGTGCAAGATGAGAGCAAAAACAGAATGAATTGTGACACACAAAGTCATAAGCTTGTCTTTTATACTCAAGGACAGAAGAAGTGGAAAAATATTCATGAGACAGATTTTGAGAACTAGCTTCCCACTCAGTTACTCTGAGAAAAGTTGCTATGAGAACTGACTTCTTTATCTGCACCTGTTGCAGCTGCAGAAAGCAGCTCCATCAGATAATCTTCAGAGCGGCAAGCAGAGAAACCTAATCCACAGAAAGTCCACAAGCATAATAAAAATAACGACATCACATAAAGCACAAGTTCAGACAGTCATGAGACTTGAGGAAACAAAGTTCAACTCTGTCATAAGACTATCAACAAATCAAATTTTGCATTACATTCCCCTGTTTTATCTATAGTAAAACTCTGTATGCTACCCTTTAAAAAGAAGCCTTTGCTTTTTAATGTGGAACTGCAGCGATGTGTCTGTGTTCATGAGTGTTGTGATCTGTGGGTGTTTGGTTTTCATTTGTGTTTGTATTTAGAGCATTTTCCTGTTATTTATATTTGTTAGCATTTATCATATTCTTTTCATTTCTCAGTGTTTCAGTGTTCATCATTGTTAGGAACGCGTTTCTTGGTGAGCTAATTTCTGTTTACTCATTCTTGTTGCTTTTTGTGCGTTTGGCTTTGGTTCTCTTAGATCAATGTTAATCTTTTCTCCTTGGTTTGTCGTTTGTTTGAATCTTAGTTCAGCTCCTTCTGTGTTCGTCTCTCTCTCCCTCAGGTTTCCTGCCTTCATTCCGTCACAGCTGTACCACATCTCTTCATATGGTTCCCTTGTCATTTCCAACCCTCTCTCAGTATATAAGCTCGCTAGTTCTGATTGTTCTTTGCCGAATTCTTCCATTCCACTGCCTGTTCTCCATCTGCGTTCCTTGTCCTGCACTCCCTAAGATTTCCTTTGTAAGTTTCCTTACATTCCTAATTTTCCTATTATTAAAATATTGTGCTAACCTCAGTCCTTCTCTGAACTTGGGTCCTTTCATACTGCAAATATGACAGAAGAATCCAGCGACTTGGACCCAGCAGTACCATGGTTCTGTTGAGTCTTCATGCAAGACTCTCAGGAGATGAACAGAAAGGTATAAAAAGGTTTATTGTTACAAAGTGCAATATTAAAAATAATAAAGGGTTGGTCCAAAATTAGATAGGCTGCTCCATGACCAGATAATTTCAAAGGTTGGTCCAAGACCACATAATTTTGGCCCCAAGCCGATTGCCTGTTTATTCACTCTGGTTCCAAAACCAGAGAGCTAATCCCAAATTAGCTGCCTTACAGTCATTGACTATTTTATGAAAGATCTCTGCAGAGCGACAAATCACACAGCAGTGCCTGCAAGGTGCAAAGTTTATATATATATATATATATATATATATATATATATATATATATATATATATATATATATATATATATATATATATATATATATATATATATGTTATGACGATGTTATAACATATATAACCGTTATAACGATGTTATGACGGAACTGGAGCTGTCGCTTGTTGCAGGTGTGGTTTGGATTGCAGAGGCATGGAGAACGTTGGAGGGTCGACAGGTTGGTTCGATGATTGTGGGGATTTAGAAGAGCTTTAGGCTGCCAGTCGTAAGAAAATGATCCGGATTGTTATGGGTTACGGTTTCGTTTTGGGCAGTTTCGTGCTTCACCTGTGTTACCTCTGTCACATGTCCCAGGGTTCCTGAACGCCTCGCGGCTCTGTTGTGAAATCCTGGAGAGATATGATGCATTTTTCCTGAACCGTTTCACTTCCTCAGCTGGGCGCTGCTGCTGGAACCACCCCACTTACTTTCATTTCAACATGGTCCTGTTTGTGAAATAACGCTGTTCGGAACCGCTGCGCGGTGAAATGAGAGCGGACGGCAGTAAGCGAGGCTGCTGTCGGAACTGAAGCCGGTCCGGAGAAGGACAACGAGCAGCGGTCCTGGCGTCGCTTCTTCGGGGTCTGGAACTTTCAGCTCACCTCTGTTGACAGCCGGAGATGCCCAGTGACCGGGTCAGAACTGCTCTGGTTTTTTATTCTACTTATCGCGTTGTGGGATAAGAGTGGTTAGTTATTTTATGTGTCGGTCCAGCTGAGAGGATTTCACGCTTAAAATGTTTTACTTTTCATTATTTATTCATTTTTTCTTCGAAAATCACACATTGTATCATTAGAGTTGATGTGTTCGAAGCAGGTAAAATATGGGTGCAAGCAAGTTTAGTACTGGGCGACTGGGTCAGAACTTCCAGGAACCTGCAGTCTTGTGGGCCGTTTCCAGGTGTTACAACGTCGTTATTCCCCCCCATTCCCCCATAAACTAGGCCAATTCTTACTAACAGGATCGACAAACTGTTGTTTAAAATTTCACATGGATATTGTGCAGTTCAAGGTAATACTTGTCGCTTTTTTCGCCATGTCAGTAACAGCTGCTGTTGCTGTCAGCGTGAGGGCGAAGCTGTTGAACTTTTATTTGTGGGCTGCTCTCATGCTGTCAGATTTTGGTCGGATTTGCAAAGTCTCCTTACAGAAAAAACTGTAAAGAACATTGTATTATCAAAATTGTAAATATTGCTCATCTTTAACAATTCAACCTCTTCTTCAGATGAAATACATATGGCCAGTTATGTCCATAAGATGAAATGAAGTGTGTGTGTGTGTGTGTGTGGGGGGGATCCCTCATGTAACAATTGTAGAGAAACTGTCTTAAAAACAGGTTGCATCTGTTGAAAAACTTAATTTAAATAATCAGAAATTTGGAAAAATAATAAATCTTCTTAATAAATGTAACTTTATCTCACAAGCAGGCCCCTTTGCCATATTGTTTACTTTTATTAATGGACCCTTTATTACATGTTCTTGAATGTAAAAATGTACCTTGTATGTTTGTTAAAAATAGTAATAAAAACAAACATAAAATTAAAAAGATAGGCTTAAAGATGATACTATACTCTTTCACACAGTAGACATGAGTGTGAAAGAATGATCTTGAATTATATTAATTTGATCACTTAAAACCTTTTCTGAGATAAAAATTTAGTACTTAGATATAGCTTACTCTGTAAATTGATCCTATTTGGAGCTGATAGTTATGATACTGACTGTGTTGGCAACAACATATTTATTTTGGACTGTCAGAGTTGAACTGAAATTTTCTGGAAGTGACTGGAGGTCATTTTGACCCATTCAGGCATCTGTAGAGTGAAAGCTTTTTATTCATATTAATTATGCATTTTTATTGCATCTGGGTTTTTGTATGTTTGTTTTGTTTGAATCAAAGTTATGATAATTAATGTTTCACAAACAGCAACATTTCTTACTTTGTCAGTGCTGATCAAAACATTTAAAAATCCATAAATTCTTAGTTTTTTAAAATTGTGTAATCAACTTGATGATGATATGCTTTCATATACTTACCTTATACAAATTTAATTCAGTTTTTGCTTTCTTCTCACACTTCAGATCCTCAAGTAAATTTTATATCAGATAAAGATAACTTGAATAAATTTAAGGTGAAGTTTTCAAATGATGATTTAATTTATAGAGAAAGAGGCAGATTGGTTGTTTTTTTTCCCTATGTGGAAAAAAAAATCCCTCACCCTAGAGTCAAACATGGTGGTGGCAGTGTGATGGTCTGGGGCTGCCTTGCTGCTTCAGCACAGGCATTGCTTTCTGTAACTGACAGAACCATGAATTCTGCTCTGTGCCATAAAATCCTGAAGGAAAATGTCTGATTATTGGTTTATGACTTTAAACTCCAACTCACTCAGATTATGCAGCAGGACAGTGATCCAAAGCAAGAAACCCACATCAACACAAAGCTAAATGAAGGGTTTGGTGTGGTCTGATCAAAGGTTGAGCTTAAATCAGATGGAGATGCTTTGGCATAACCTTAAACAGCCCATTTATGTTGCAGTCAGATTTGTTCCATTTTAAATAAGTTTATTTGAATTATTTCTTTTTGATAAAGTTTTAAAGTGCTAAACAGGATGTGGCTGGTACACAGTATGCACACAACAATAAATATATTTAATTAAATAAAAATTGTGAAAGTGATGCAACAGTTTGAAACTCCAAGTTAGCGTTCAAGAATATTTCAAAAATAAACATGATCAGACATTCAGGCAAAAGTGCAAAATGCATTATTTATATTATGAGGACTCCAACTCAATGTCATTATATCACATTGATGATGTTTCTGAAAGTACCATGTTTCTGCTGAATATTTCAGATGAAATTTTCAAATCTGTTCAAAGAAAACAGTCTGTCACTAGAATCCTCACAGATTTAAGCTGAACCAGTCTGTAAATAACCTGTTAAGGCCTCGACACATGGGGGCGACGTGGCTCCCTCGACATTCATTTCCTATGGAACTTGCACGATGAGGCGACAATCGCTTGCCCTTCCCCAGCCAAGTGAAATTCTGCGTTGAAATTCGTTGAAATTCGTGAATGTGAAATTTGAGCTCTTACCCATAGACGTGCACACGCGGGCTAGCGACCCGGCACAAGACAGTTGAAAAATGTTCACCTTTTGTTGCTGTTGTTGCTATCATGTCATGTGTGGGTTTCACCCTGAGTGGCAGAAAACTTTGGCCTTTTGCTGTCGTTCACCACTCGCCGTGTGTCAAGCCCATTAGAAACAAGATGTGAGAACTGTAATGGGGAAAAAAAACAAATTTACAAGTAATTGCCGAAACGAAGCAGTCAGTCTCTGTGAACACAAATCAGTGCCTTCTTTTTTATATTTTTGGACTCCAGGTTAATATCTTTTAGGGATGCACTCATATGAACATTTGGGCCAATATCGATATCTGATATTAGTATTACTGCTATGGCCGATAACCGATATTTACCGATATTGTAAATATTATATATATTTCACTACCCTTTCCTTTGGACACCTTGACTAATACGACCACACCGCTGACTTCACCACTGCTTCAGTTAAACTCCCCACCGTCCTGCGCTGCATCACTGTCACATGACCAACCTCCTCCCCTCTCCCCCAGAAACAAATGCTAACTAAATGGAAATAAATATTGGCCCAGTTTTATTTATCAGACTGATACAAATATATCAGACCATTACTGATATGCTAAAAAATGACTTCTATTGGATGATACCAATGTTAGTGCTGATATACCGTGCATCCCTAATATTTTTTTGTCAGTTAGATTTCTTATTTCACTTCTCTTTGTAACAGTTTTTTAAGTTGTCTATCATACAAACTCAGTTGTGTTATCTTACTGGCCAAAACCACAAAAATAAATTCTGGTTTGTTGCTGTTCCACAGGGGCTGACCAACCATAAATAATGGGTCAGGTAGAGGAAGCCAAAGTGTCGTGCCTTAACCTTGTCACGTGCCACAGAGAGCTGCTGGTGTCTACGCTGAGGAGCATTCAGTGCATCTTGGATAACCTGCTGGCAAGTGGCTTCTTCTGTGAGGAAGATGTGGAGATCGTTCAACGAACTGTCACCAAACCAAACCAGGTTAGATGTCCTGGCAGGGACGCATTTTTTTCCCATTGATCTTTAAATACACAGAAAAACCTCTTGGAGCCCATGGAAACGTTTTCATTTTCCAGGTGCGCAAAATCCTGGAGCTGGTTCAGTGCAAAGGAGAGGAAGCTTGTGAATACTTCATTTTTATCCTATATAAAATATGTGATGCATATATAGACCTGCAGCCATGGCTGAAAGAGGTCAATTACAAGCCAAGCAGAGATATAGAAGAGATGAGAGTGGTGAACACCGACCCAAGTAAGTGTTACAAACACAAATGAAGCAATGTGTAGTCTTTTCTTTAACTGAACTGTCTTAGGGGAAGAGGTTTGCATTACTAAGACATCTCTCTGCTGTTGTGTCCACCCACATTAAGGTAGCACTGTTTTAGAACAGTTCAGTCCTGTCGCTTGTTAAGCATAGTGATACAATCTGTCTTTAATGCCACATGCAGTTAAATATACTGTATTCACTGATGACAAGATACAATCAGATGTGATGATCAGCTAATATTGATGATCACCTAATATAGAGCAGGTGTGAGGGAAACAGAAACAGGCTAACAGAAAGCATTTAATAATAATAATAATAATAATAATAATAATAATAATAATAATAATAATAATAATAATAATAATAATACAAGAATACAGAAGATGAAACAAAGCAACAAAAACACCAAGATTAACCAGACCACAACATTAAACATATAAACCTGGGACCTGTGTGATTAAGGGTTTATGGGGGTATCACAGTATAAGAGTTTCATATCAGTTGATATTGATAATTATTGATTAGCTTTTTCTTTTGAATATCTAAAATACTGCCAAACTAGTGACGTGACCTTTCCTGTTTTATTTACAATTTCCTCTCAAACTGTTGTACTCATTTTCTACCTTCAGTCCACAGCGTTGTTTTTTTTTTTTAAGCCACTATGAGGCACGGTGGCAAAACCTGAAACGGCTCCTGCTCCAGTTTCTCAACAGGTTTCTGCTAGCTAACCAAAGAGTGAGTGAGTTAGTTGGTGGCAACCACCTTGCTTAGCTGGCTGTGAGAGGTTGCGCAGCTAAAGCCTCTTTTGCTCTGCCTACATCCCCCAGAATGCTTTGCGGTTCTGGATCGGAGTTCAGTAAAATGATCAACATTCTATCAAACTTATTTTCTACTGATACTGATCATGTCTATCACGATATAGAATGTTATTGATTTATTGCCCAGCCCTACTTGTAAAATGTATAGCCTGAAAACTGTTCAAATAATTAAATCTGATGTATCAGTGCAACAGTGGCTGTAAGGTTTGTAAAGTAGAAGATCACATTATCAGCATAGAATGACATCCTGAAATCCTAGTTGTATACCTGAGAGGCAGGTGTTCTAACTGATATAGTTAGGGACCAATAGTGTAATTGGTGATAGGGGACATCCCTGGTGAGAAGATCTTTTTCAAAATCGCTGGTTTAGAACCTTTAGTTGTTTGCTGGCTATTGGACGATACAGTATCTAAGAAAGCTCAAATCTGGCTAAAATGTTGAGTAAATATAACCACAATGTTTCCATCCAGTTGTCATAGAATTTTAAGCAAATGTTTCAAATGTCACAAAAAAGTAAAAAAAGAAAAACGGAAAACGTGAATTAGCTGTGTTTCCATCCACTGGTTTGAAATGAATTAACCAGGCAACGCAAAGCATAATTTCGCCAGAGACTGATGTTATGCATGGCTTTAATATGCAAGATGCAGAGGTTGCAAACTAGCATAGACCACACATCTCAGAAAAATGGAGAGATTCCTCCCCTCCGAGCTGCAGGTTTGGACTTAAAGGTTTCATGTCTCTGGTAAGGCGCAGACCCAGCAGTGAATGGGAATGATCCACCGCTCCCATTCTAGCCTGGAGAGCCTCACAAACGCCACCCCAGGCTGACAGTCCTCCCTGCCGTGCTGGAGGTTTGGACTTGTAAATTTTCGTGCCTCTGGTAAAGCACAGAAAGACCCACAAGTGGATGGGAGTGTTCACTGTGTCAGAAATTATTCTGCAAATCTGTTTCCTCCTCTGCTTTTGCGCATGAACTGTTTTCAGAAAATCCAAAATCCACCAAAAGTGAGCATAAAAACTTATGTGAAATTGAAGACATTTTTTCAAACTTTGCCATTTCCACCAGCCTTTTCTGATGTAATACTTCAAAATGCACATAAAAAACATAGATGGAAACACAGCTAATGAAATGACTGCAGTTTTAGAACAGAGCGATTGGACAAATTACGTGTGGGATGTAAGGATCCTGACTATATTAGTGTCTCAACCCAGTAGGTTTGGGATTGGTCTGAGTAAAGAACATTCTACAGAAGGGTTGACTGGTTAAGTAGTGTGAGTATTTGCTCTAGAACTGATGGAACCAGAGATTTTTCAATACACACTTACTTTTGGATGTAAAAATATGTTTTTGTGTCAGCCAACAGAGCCTTTGAGAATGTGCTTGTCCTTTAAGTCAGCAGGTACTGTGAGAAGCAGCGATATGAGATGAGCCGAGACAGCAGCTTCATCATGTCTTACGGCCAGGAAGATGAGACTCGGTTGGAGGATCTCTACACGGACACCGTGATGGAGCTGGTTAATGACTGTAATGAAAGTCTTGGCTTTGTACAGGGTCTGGACCAGCTACTGGGAGAAGATGGGGTTTTTAATCCCCAAGGTGAAATCATCTATGTGATAGGGGATGCTGGTGTTGGAAAGTCCATCCTTCTGCAAAAGCTCCAGAACCTCTGGTCTAAAAAGGAGCTGCAGACAGACGCCATCTTTTTTTTTAAGTTTCGTTGTAGGATGTTCAGCATCTTCAAGGAAGCAGAGCAGATGTCCCTCAGAGACCTGTTATTCAAATACAATTGTTACCCAGATCATGATCCAGATAATGAAGTGTTTGATTACATCCTACGCTTCCCTGAGAAAGTTGTCTTTACTTTTGATGGCTACGATGAAATTCAGGAAGCGATAGACCTGACGAATGGTCCTGAAGTTGTGTCTCCAGAAGACAAGGCAAACTCCCTGGAATTGCTCCTCAGTTTGCTCTGTGGAAAACTACTCAAGGGCTCCAAGAAAATACTAACAACCCGAACTGGGATTGAGCTGCAAAGTCGAGTCATTAGGAAGAAAGTAGTTCTGCGTGGATTTTCTCCAGACCACCTAAAGACATACATCAACCTGCAGTTCAAAGAGCAGGAGCACCGGGACCTGGTGTCTGTTCAGCTGGATGCCAGCCCCTACCTCTGTGGCCTGTGTTCCACTCCACTCTTCAGCTGGATCGTATTCAAAAGCTTTAGGCACCTGCATACAATGCATGATATTTTTCACCTGCCTGAAACCAGCATCACACTAACAGACATATTTCTCCTGCTGTCTGAAGTGTTCCTCAGCCATTTGGCCACGCCTGCTTCTCCTTTGCTGAAGAAAAGCACCCGCTGCACCTCAGAGACTTTTAGGGTGGGGCTCAGGCCCCTTTCTGGGTTTGCTAAGCTGGCTTTGCAGGGTTTGGAGAGAGGAAGGTTTCTGTGCAGCCAGGAGGAGATCAGCGAGTGTGGTCTAACAGAGCAGGACATGGCCCTAGGTTTCCTCAGACCCGTTAGTAACTATGATGCCAGTGATGCCCCTGCTACCTTTGAGTTCATTCACATCACCCTTCAGTCGTTCTTTGCTGCATTTGCTCTTGTGTTGGACGAACAGGCTACTGGCAGCTCCATCCTCAAGTTCTTCACAGAATGCAGCAGGAGGAGGGAACCCTGCTGTCTCCCTTTAGCTTTGTGTACCAGGAGCTTTGTGAAGCCTCACGAAAAGAAGCCCTTCTCAACAAACGAGCACCTGCAATTCACAAATCTGTTCCTGTGTGGATTGCTGTCAAAGACTCAAGCAAGTATGATGGGACTACTGGTATCCCCTGTTTTATTAAAGAAAAAACGAGCCTTGTTGAAGGCTTACTTGTCCAGCAGTGTCAAGGTCCACCTGGAAGGCTTACCCCATCATACTGCTAATGAAGGCAGGAAAGTTCATGTCTTGCCCCACTTTCTTTGGATACTACGATGCATCTTTGAGACAGGGAGCAAAGACATTGCTAAGATGACAGCAGAAGGCATTACATCAAGTTTTATCAAGATGGGTTACTGTAACGTATACTCAGGTGACTGCACGGCCATAAACTTCGTGCTGCAGCACCGTCAGAAGCTCCTGGGGCTCGACATGGATAACAACAACATCAGTGACTATGGGGTGAAGCAGCTCCAGCCTTCGTTTTGCAAGATGACAGTTGTGAGGTATGAAGAATGTTTTTTCACCACAGCTTTCTGTCTGTTTTTTGTGCATGGGGCCTTGAATGGGCTGACAGCCTGTCCAGCGTTTGTATCCTGCCTGTTGCCCATTGACTGCTAAACATAATTTGCAGGACCCCTAACACCCGGGTGGCTTACATCTTCATGAACTTACAGCATCTGAATTCAAAGTGCTATATTGTATTTAACTCATTCACCAATGACATTCCAGAAGCTGCAGTCTTTTCTACGCAGCTACTGAGATTTTACTGCCCATGAGGTTCCTTGTAAGAACTCTTTCTTTGTTCCAACCCAGAGTCAACTGGGTTTTAGTTACTCGTACAAGCGCAATCTGAAATGAGCTTTTACTCCTGGTGATGTTTTCTTCTAGAAGACTTTGTTGAGGACATAGGCTAACACTAGCTTACATTCTCTCTGTTTTGATATAATTCCTTGATAATTCATCTTCTAACACATTTCAGTGCAGTTCCAGTTAATTGTGTGTTGATAAAAACTTACAGAAAAAGCTGTTTTCCTGCTTTATAAATGTGGCACTTTACTTTGAACAGTGGTAGACAAAGTTCTCAGTCTTATTACTTGAGTCAAAGTACTGATCCTACTGGTCAAATTTCACTCCAAAATGTAGCTCTGTCAGATTAATACGCAAGCTAATGTACTGGAGTATGTGCTTTCAAAAATACTTAAGTAATGAAAGTACTTAAAAAATTTAAGTTTTTTTAACAATGCATTTCACTGGAGTGTTGTCGAGAATAATTGGGAACATTGTGTGCTATGTTGGACATATCAGTATCTCTAAATATATAATAATAATAATAATAATAATAATAATAATAATAATAATAATAATAATAATAATAATGAATTAGTCTGATGGAGCGGTTTTCTAGACGCTCAAAGACGCTTTACAATTTTTTGTATTATCGATTCACTCCTCGGACACGCAACACTAACTTACAAGTAACTTTTCAGCAAAAAATAGGAGCTTGTTTTTAGTCAGTAATTCCTTAATATTGATTAAAAAAGCACTAGTTTCACTGGCAGATTATTTCACTTATAACTAGAACTTTTTCATCGATATTAAGGAATTATCAAGCTCCTATATCGTGCTGTAATTTAGCTGTGTCTTATTTCAAGTGTAGATATTTGCATTAGAAACTAGACCAAAAATACTTGGTAAAATGTTGTTTTTGCAGTGCAGTGCATTCGTTAGTGGAAGCCTGGCTGCTATTCTGCACCTACGACCCCTTCTAACTACGCTTATGCCTTGCGCCACTGAATTCTATATCTTCCTAATTACACCCCTTTTACAAGAACTGTCAATCTCATTTAGTCCCTACATGGTCACCTCTTCAAGGACGAGGCTTGGAAATTTTGTACTAGTTCACTGAATTGGAAACATTTGTTACAATAAACTAGAAACACTTTTGAACAAAACAGTTTACCAAAGTCTGTTTGATAGAAAAATCTGTTAACAGAACAAAGGAACAAAGAGTCTAAAACGGTCTAACTTAAGTCTTCAATGAGATGAGTCCATGTTAAAAATGGGAGGGGTAATCAGGAAACAACGACTGAACAATAGTGCTGAAACATGAATGAATCACTTTAGTGGCCATGATTAAACACTTGAAACAACACCAATTGTTTATTTTTATTTCAACCACCTTGAACATAGGTTTAAGATAAGGCCACAGATGCTCTGGTTGAGACGTTCTGGTGTGCAGCAGGTGTAGCCATCATTTGCACCTGCCTGATCTGAGCGTGCGTTCCTATAAGGCAACACTAGTTGGACAAAAAGGATTCTTTGTCTTCCTTAAAGCTGCATGGGAGTGTAGTGTGTAATTTTACAGTGTGTCGGTGGAACAAAATAGGCTCAAACTACACAAACACCGCCAACAGTAATAACTCTAAAGTGGCTTTTAGAGAAATGTAGTAGAATAAGAAGTAGTGTTTTTATATTTAAAATGTAGTGGAGTGAAAGTAAAAAGTTTTTCAAAAAAAAAAAAATTCTACTCAAGTAAAATACAAATTCTCAAAAACTGTACTTAAGTACAGCACTCAAGTGCATTTACTTCGTTGCTATCCCACCTGTGACTCTGCAGGTCATAAGTTTCAGTGACAGCTGCCTTCTGAGCCGTGCCTGCATGTTTTCCACACAGGCAGCCCAGGCTGCTTGGGGTTAGGTCTGTGGCTGAGTGCAGAAGCCAACACAGTCACACTTTTTTGTGAACATTATTGTAATGTCGGAAAAAAAGGGGAGGATCCAGTTTTATTAGCTCAACAAAATTATATGCACAGTCTAGATTACAGCTGCAAGCCAGGCACAAAAATAGATTATGATTTTTTTAAAAAACTGATCGCACAAAACTGAAATATTGGACAGCAGGCAGGCTAATGCTGTGCTGCTAATCTCTAACTTATTACAGGAAGAGAGTTTGTCACCTTTGTCTACTGTCCTTATTTCGACTACTTTGGTCTTCACCAGAATCCACTGTGTTTAAACTGTTAAGCTGTTTTGATTATAATTACACATTAGAATATTCTGTTAGGTTCTGTTCCTCTAAAACTTCGCACAACATATGTCAGAGGAACCACAAGAATGCCACAGTTATAAACAGTTCACTGGCGCGTACTTCTTACCACCACTGTGGAAATACCCCGTTTTACTGTCAACTTTGCCCAAAAAGTTGCAATAATTTTTGACTTTTTCTTTGAAAACCAATTCAAGTACCTGAAAGTACCAAAAAATCCCAACAAATGTATGCTTTAGGTGAAAATGAAAATCTATAGCCAACAGAACAAGTCATTGTAACCAAAAGAAAATAACATTCTGGTGATTTAGCTCACCTATTTACTGTGGTGCTTAAAACAATGTGTATGTGAATCTGCTGATGTTTTAGATTCTTTCTGAATGTAGAACTAATCTTAAGGGGTAAGCTCTTGTAGGCTGCTCTGTTTCCTCTTATCTCCAGTCACAGATACTTAATCTGTCTCATTTAATGCGATTCTGTTCATTTCTTTCTTCTGTTCATCTGCTTTCAGGTTGTGTGTGAATAATCTCTCTGACAGCAGTATTGAGGTTCTTGCAGAAGAGCTGTGCAAACACAAGGTCGTGAAGGTTTTGGGGTGAGTAAACATGATTCCACATCAGCTGTTCTGATACGGACCAGTATTTAAACACAGAGCCTTAAAAAAGTAGTTACACATTTGGAACTTTTCCCTGTTTTGCTCCGTCCCAACCAGAAACTACAATATGTTTTACTGGGATTTTTAGAATAGGATAGAGCAATGTTGTGAGCAGTCATGGTTATAAAGTCTGAACAGCTGCTGGGAGGAAGGACCTGCTAAAATGCTGCCATATAGAATCAAACAAAGAAGTGCATAGACATGATACCTGGTTTTCAAAATAAGACACTGAAAGGGTTGGGTGTGTTGATATTCATTCCCCTTTACTCTGATTCCCCTGAATTAAATCCAGTGCCTTCAGATGTCACCTAATTATTAAATAGTGTGCTTGTGTGGGATTTAGTTTCAGCGTAACTGCAGATGTTCTGTTTCTGGCCTCAGAGGTTTATTAGAGAACAAACAACATCATGAAGACAAGTCAGGGAGAATGTAATGGAGAAGTTTAAAGCAGGGTTAGGTTCAGAGCTCTGTTCAGTCCATGGACGTACACCTGACCTGACAAGCCGGGCAAGGAGAGCGGCAGAGATCCACAGCTCAGGTGGAGAAACTGTCTACAGTCATACACTGCGCAAATCTGACCTTTCAAGGTAGATGGAAAAACTAGGAGTCAGCCTGACCTAAACCAGTTGCTGTTATCTGAATCTGGCTCCCCTGTGCCGGCCTTGGAAGACTGGCTATCTTCAATTTCTCTTGGATGTTATGTAAACAGGGTGCTCTGTTCCCTCTGCCCCTCCCTTCCACCATGACATCTGTGGACCTGCTCAGAACCGAACGAGGCTGGTTGATAAACGCTCCATCATTATCAAGGACGATGGCTTCTGTGACAGCATTTCATGGACTTATTTGCAAACACACACACACACACACACACACACATATATATGCTCATAGACGGCATGGGTCCCTCGTTATGTATGATGTTGTCTGTATGTTGCTTTCTTTGTGCTGAGGTTTGTTTTTGCAATCTCAAACTGTATCCTGCCAAGGATAAAGTGTGCAATATGATTTCTTTCCTTCCTCTTACCTAATGTGGTCTTTTTTTCATCTAATGAAAGGGCGGCGCCTCTTGACAGCTGCAGCCTCAGACACCTGTCCTCCCAAGTCTTATGTTGTCTGCTTTTGTTTTTCTTGGATGGGCTGTACTGCAATGTAATTTACCCCCTGGGGGACAAATAAAGGAATTCTGAATTCTCTATGGAAGAGTGGCAAGAAGAAAGTCCTATAAGTTCCTGTAGGGATCACAGAGAAAGATTAAATAAGGTGCTATGGTCTGATTAAACCAAAATGTAACTTTTTAGCTCAGCATGGTAGTGGCAGCATTATACTGTGGGCATGCATTTCTTCAGGAGGGGCAGGAATGCTGGTCAGAGTTGATGGGAAGATAGGTGGAACTAAATCCAGAAAAATTCTGGAAGAAAACCTGTTAGAAGCAGTAGAAGACTTGAGAGTGGGGTGGAACCTTTCATCAGGCCAAGGATCCTAAACATCCAGTCAGAGCTACAATGGGATGGATTAGATCAAAGCTGATTCATGTTAGAATGGCCTAGTCAAAGTCAGATATAAATCCACCTGAGAGTCTGTGGCAAAACTTAAAAACGGATCTTCACAGATGTTCTCCATCCAGTCTGACAGAGACTGAACTGCTCTACAAAGAAGAACTGATGAAAATTACATCTGTAGATGTTCAAAGCTGGTGTGTGTGTGGGGGGGGATGTATCTTCACAACACACTTTTCAGATTTAATTTTTATTTCTGAAGAATTTTAAAACCACAAATCATTTTCCTTCTGCTTCCTAAATGTGCTCTGCATATAAAATCCCAATAAAACACACAGGTTTGTGGTTGTAATGTGACAAAATGTGAAGAACATTCAATGAGGTTTAAATGCTTGTAAACACACTTATTTTAAAGCAGATGTACAGGTTTTAGCTACTTTGACAAGGATTTGATAACTATGGCTCGATAACATTGAGGAAAATGGAGACATTGTAATTTCCCTTTGGGGATAAATAAAGTACTATTGAATTGAATTGACATATGGGAGGGTATTTAACTGACTTGTTCTGGAATGTCTTTATGGCATCACACAATTCATTGTGGACTCTGGAAAAAATAATTCAGTATCTTCATTTTCTTTCAAGTGAAACATAGAAATTTGGATTTGTGCAAATTATGAATGAATTATATGATTGCCCAGGTTAAGCCTGAGTTAAAATATGCCAGCTCCCAACATGCACTAGTGTTAATTATTCCTACTGCTACTAAAATGATAAAAACATTGTTTATGACCGTTATGATAATGTCATCAATAATATTCATGTTTCTTTGATTTTGATACATCAAAATAGCTATAGAATAACTCCCCACTACTTGTAATTTTTAATGAAACGTATTGTGCAGAACATTTTTGCCACAGATTTTAGCTGCTGGCTCATTAGTTTCGAAGCTAGCCTCCACTCCGCTGCTGTTGGGGGCTTCCCAACAGCTGGTTTAAAGCAGCATTGCCTTAACAGAGGTGAAGGGTGGAGCTCCTCTGATTTCCACAACATGACTGCCCACATTCTCCGCTGCTGGAAATATTTCCTAACAGGCTTAGTTACATTTTTGTTCTGAAGGTAAGAAGTGGAGAAGCCTTCTGTCAAGCAGCCGGTCATCAGTGTGCATCAGTAGGTGTGGGAGAGGCAACGCTGTTACTCTGTGCGCCATAAATCCAGAGATCTTTCTTTATGGAAACGGGATGATGAAAAGTGTTAAAGCTGTAACTTTTAGAAACCTCAGTTTTCCTTGATATCCATAACTATCTGGAGCAAACATCCACCCAGTGAACTAAAGCTGATCTTTCTATCTTCAGGCTTTACAACAATAACATCACTGATGCTGGAGCCAAACTGGTTGCTCAGATAATTGAAGAATGCCCTCGGCTAGAAGTTGTGAAGTAAGACCTGAGGAGTCCAACATCTCACATGACTATAATAAAAGAGATTTTCTGATGTTTAATGCTGTGATGAACATAACTGTTTTTAGGATTGGTAAAAACAAGATCACAGGTGTGGGTGGGAGGTATCTGGCCAACGCGGTTAAGAAGAGTACTTCCATATTCGAGATGGGGTAAGTGTTTCAAAAAAGGCTGTTAAACTGGACTAAGCGTTAGACGGCGGACTTCATGGATCAGCTGTTCCTCAGATAACACTGATGTTGTCCTCCAGGATGTGGGGCAACAGCATTGGTGATGAGGGAGCAGAAGCATTTGCAGAAGCACTGAGGAAGCACCCAAGTCTCACCAACCTCAGGTAGCAGGACAGGGAAAATACAGACTAATAACTCAAAGGGTGATTCAAACACGCTGATGTGTAAAGTCTGCTTTCTTCTGGGCTCCAGTCTGGCAGCCAATGGCATCGCATCGAACGGAGGCAGATGTCTGGCAGAAGCATTGAAGGAGAACAGCGTCCTGAGAATATTCTGGTATGGAAGTTCATTAGTTTAAGCGAAAACATCAGAGGGTTTTAAAGATGAAACTTTTCCAGTTTTAGGGCAGTTAGGATGACAAGACATATTTCTAATTGCTAAATGTCGGATTAGTGAGGGAGAGCACTTTTAATTACTTTTTTACATTCAGAAGTTTACATACACTCAGATTACTGTGCGGTTAAACAATTTGGGAAATCTCAGATGAGGAAATGATTTTGTAAGCTTCCGATTGGTTCATTCACAGGATTAGAGTTAGGTGTATTCACACCTTTGGATCTATTTTAAGTAGTGGTGGGACTCAATTAAAATGTTTAATTGAAGGGTCTGTAATTTATTATTCCAAATTAATCACATTTTAATCAAAAACCATAAATCGACAAACTTTTTCAATTGGAAAACCCTTTTTGCTGCTAAATTATTGAATACATAGACATACAACCTCTAGCAACAAAGATAGTTATTGTTTTTAATCTGTTATTTAACCATCAGATTGGTAGAAAGTGCTATTATACATATTCAGCTATCAAGTGTTCCAGGAACCCCTGTTCATTCATGGGCTTCTTTGAAAAAACACTTCTTTAGAAATGTGGACGCTGACATTAGCGCTGCTGCTACATGTTTAGCATTGAGTTGCTATTTTAGGCTTGAGTAGCTTCAGTGATTGGCTGTTGTTCACGGTTCTTAGCACGACTAGCACACAACACTAGTCTTTTCCAGCGTCCCATCAGATTGTTATTAGGAAGCAAAAATTAACCCCCTGTGAGCCAAGAGAAGCGACTTTGTCGTCCATCACAGACGCCGCTTGTGTATCAGATTTACGGGCATACCAGAAACACGCAAATACAAAGGTTTCGGGTCGGGACTTTTGTATGTTAACCCCCCCCCCCAAAAAAAAAAAAAACAAACCGCGATTTGCACTGAAATTTTTTAACATGTTAAAATCGATAGAATTTATTAAATGAACTTAACGTGTTAAAGTCCCAGCCCTAATTTTAAGGCAACACCTGAAACACACTGGCTCCTAGTGTAAGATCAGCGACTATATCAAAGGATTGCGGTCCTCCACAAGTGTGGTTCATCCTTGGGTCCAGTTGTCAGATGCTGTTCAAACAATTATCTGCAAGTGTGAACAGTATGGGAACGTCTAACCATAACACGGTTCAGGAAGGAGACAGGTTCTGTGTCCCAGCTTTTAGTGTCCCTTTTGGGACATGTACCAGAGGCGTGATACCAAGATGGCAGCATCATGTTGTGGAGGGGTTCTGCAGAAGGATGGACTGGTGAACATCACAAATATATGATATCAAGAAGAAAGAACATTAAGCTGAAATATTAAAGTTAATGTTTTAGAGGAGGCTAGGCCAGCTGGGAAAAAATGCAAGCTGTGTTTGTTTCACTGTTCCCACGTTTTTCTTTCTTATCTGCAGGCTGGTGCAGAATGAGATGACAGATGATGTCGCTCCGCACTGGGCCGAATTAATCCAAGCGGACACTGGGCTGAGTCATCTTTGGTGAGGAAATCAGTCGTGCATGAACGCAGTCACTCTGTGATGTCTCCGACGTCACCAGGACTGGAAGTGTGCTGCTGCTGCCGGTCGGACTTCGATTGTGAGAAAGTCACCGACTGTTTATTTGTCTGCAGGTTTATCAACAACAAGTTTACAGCTTCTGGGATCCAACACTTTGCTGATGCTCTTGCTTCCAACACCAAGCTCAAGGAGATATGGTGAGACTTCACTGTGACAAAGCAGCATCTTTATTTAAAAACCACGCTCGAAAGACAGATCTCCTAGCATGAGATCCACTTCTCATAAGGCTTAGGCTGAGGGATACCCTCTGAGACCACTGCCGTAAAACAAATGAGTGCTCTGATCCTCATAACGACCCACCTCTGGTACACAGGAAAGAGTTCAACCTCTGGAAACTTGTCTGCTTTCAGGCTACAGCAGAAAAAGTGTCCGGAGAGAAAACCTTTTTCCACAGTTTCAGTGCTCACTCAGCATGTATCCAGCAACACAGAGCAGGTCATTTATTACAGTCTAATCAGGGTTGTGTGAAACAGGAACATGGTTCCCATTGGACTGTGTGTGATTCGCTATTGTGAACACATGCGGTTTTAACGGTCTCTTTTTATTGGTCACTGGCGCTATCCACTGTCTGTGCACACAAACCTGGGTGCTGCTATTTCTTTTTTTGCCCATGATGTAACGATGGCTTGGTCATCAGAGAACGGCAAGGAGGACAGACCAGAGTGGCCAGATGCCAACACTGGACTGGCTAATAACTACAGGCCAGTTACCGTGATGCTTTTGGCACTGCAGCTGCAAGGCACCCACCTTCCCCATGAGGAGAAACGCACTAAGCCCAGGATCAGCGTGAGGAGCACTGCTGGAGGTAGAGCTTCCTGCTGGGGAGAGGTGCACCCACCGCCAGTGTGTGGGTATAGACCTGTTGTTAGAAGGGTTTATCTGCAGGCTGCAGCTCCAGTGCAACATGCATTGGTCTTGCTGTCAAGTTCCTGGTCTCATATTTAGTGACAGGAAGAAGGAATGACAGCAACACGTGAGGAGCATTGGGTTTATGATGTCATTTCACGTGCACTCATGAAAACAACCTCCGGCTTCAGTCTCTG
The DNA here is from genome assembly GCA_014839685.1 of Anableps anableps. Classification (NCBI taxonomy): domain Eukaryota; kingdom Metazoa; phylum Chordata; class Actinopteri; order Cyprinodontiformes; family Anablepidae; genus Anableps; species Anableps anableps. The sequence continues at coordinate 36,292,509 of CM026072.1, forward strand.
TGTGATCAGCTCACTGCGATAGAGAATAAATAAAAAAAGATTTTGGATTTGGTGTGGATAATGTCTGTTGCACAAGGGCAACATAGGGACTGATGATGTCACACTAACTGCTTTCACACATCCTCAATAGATATATCTTCTCACTCCATTTTTGTCACTGAAATGCTAAATTATTCTAGATTATGTTCTAAACGCCATCATCATCAGGTATATGTAACACACTGATAAACATGTTCGGTTTTCAAAGGTGAGAATAAATGATCAAAAACATTTAACAGTTTCAGATAGAGGATATGACATCCTGATTATCAGTTTATTAAAAATGTATACAAAAATGAACATTTTATATGAAGTCATTTCCTTACAGATGGGGTTAAATATTTATCAAGCATTTATTCCTGTTCATTTTGATGATTATGGTTTCTCAAAAAGTTTGAATATTACATCAGACTAATGAAAATATATTTTTAATACAGAAATGTAAAGTTATAAAGGCCATGATTTTTCTTTTTTGAACCAGCATCTGTTGTGAATCGGTGCTATGTAAATAAACTGAACTGAATGAAATGTTACGGCCCACCAATCATGGGGAAGACTGCTGACCTGACTCCCCACAGAAAGGCTCAACAACAGCAGCTCTCTTGTGGAACTTTGAAAATTGGGTTACATCATAACGCATATGTTAAAATGCTCATAGTGAGTGTAAATGTGTAATTTCAGTAACACTGATGATTTAGTTGAAAGATATATTAAAGCTCAGACCAACGGAAGTGAAATCAGTCCCTTCAGCATGGAGCAGTGTTTGGATCAGGAAGCTTTGTGTCTCTGTGTTTGAACTGTGCATCTGATGCGTCTTGTGTTTCCACAGTGTAAAAGGAAACCAGCTCTCAGAGGAGGAACAGAAACAGTTTGAGTCTGAGAAACGGCTCCGGTTCCACTGACAGAACCGGCGTGCACTGCCTGGATGGAAACATGGACACACGTTTATGCTGCTGCGCTGCAACCTGCACAACATCACATCCTGTTCATGCAGAGTTGGTGGGATGGATTCTGACCTCACCCACAGGTTTCTGTAACAAGCGCTGGGATTCAACTGGATGTGAGCCAAGATGATGGACCTCATGTTCTGGAATCAACACGTCTGTATGTTAGTCCTGATCAGCTCAAACGGATCCACGACTAGCTTTACACACTGACTTAAATATGTTGTCATTTTCTATTAACCTAAAAATTGTTGTTTGTGATAGTAAAAACTCATAATTAATTATATATATATATATTATGTTTCTCGCCTACAGAGCTGCAATCTTTTCACTTGCGCAATGCATGCTGGGCCAATGACGCGGGTAGGTTAAACTCAAGCCTACAAACAAAACACATGAAGTCAGGGTTGTGCAGTCTGATGAGGACGGGCCACAAAACGTCTGGGTTGGGGCAAACTGCCTCAACGTTTTTACGCGCCGTTATAGACGAGATCTGTTGAAACAAACGTGATCAGCTTCTGTTCTGCTGTTTACAATATTAGCTAGAGCTAACACCGTTAGCAGGAGCTAACGCGAAATCAAAACAAAGTGGATGGTAATGAGTGGATGGTTAAAGTAACAATGAAGCATCTTTAAGTCCTTGTAACAAGCCGATGCTTATCGTAAACAGCTTGAGTTAGAAACTGGAGCTCTTTTTGTAGCATACGCTCTCCTTCTGGGTTAGCATTTCCAAGCAGCAGCAGCAGCACAAACACCAGCTTTTTCAGCCGACTCTTTACCTTCATCCTTTTGGTCCTCCTCATTTTTGTTTCCGCTCGCCATTTCTGCATTACCTCCTATTTCAACGAGCTCCGTTTCAAATTGAAAGGGCTGAATGTTACACATTGCGCAAAAATTACTTTTCTAGCTGGACGGAGCTAGCGCTGTAGCATCTAGCATATGTCATCTACCCAGAATGCATTGCAGTGTAAACAACATGGTAATGTCTGTGTGATTTTATTGTAAATTTAAATTTATTTAAAAAATGTTTCTCAAATAAAGTCTGTTGTTACAACTAATCGCGAATCCATTTAAGGGCCCAATAATGTCCCTGGTGTCCCCCAGGACACGCCAGGCTTGAGATGAGCCTACATAGACGCAGATAAAATGGAACTCTTTCACATAGTTTACTGAAAACCTTAAACATAAACTCGTGAAAAACTCATACAAACTAGTGAAAATTGTTCATACAAACTTCAGAACCCTTCACATAAACTACAATATCCATTAGTCACTGATATGTGCTTATTGATATGAACAATAAGTATGTACAAACAAATTTATTAGAAACAGTTAAACAGTTATTGAAACAATTTCACATATTATTGAATTTTTTTTTGAGTGAAATTAAACATTTATTTCAACTATTTTGTTGCAACAAAGTTATAATACAAGAATTTTATTTATTTCAGAGTAAATGTTATTTTCATAAATGTAAGTGGTTCTATAAAACCCCAACACACCTCAGTTCAATGCTGAACTACAAATCAACCTTGGAATTACCAACACCTTCCTGTTTAAATGAAGTGTCTTACTTTCTAACTGAAATAATCAAGAAATATTTCACTATTTTGTATGAGAGGTTTTCATTAATCTGGGTTGAAGCTTTTCAGAGTATGTTCAAGCTTTCAATTTCATATGCATCTATTTAAACTAATTCTGATTAATGTCCTTTGTGACCCCCATAGCAAAGTGTTGGTATTAGCTTAGTGATTTCCTTTGTCATAACTTTGCTTTTACCTCATGTTACAGACAGAAACTCAGTCCATCTGCTGGAAATTCTCTGGGATTATATTTTTTTGGACCTACTCTTTCATGTTAGAGAAATGTAGCCATATGTTTCATAAGTTTTACATGAAAACAGGAACTACTTACATGAGAAACCAGAAACATGCCAACTTCCCTGCAGAATATACATTTTGGTTTTCTGTGAATATAGTTACTGTTGACAGGAATTATTTTCTTTCAGTATTACTGGAGTTGCTGCTAGTTTTACATAAAAATGTTGCAATAATCTGGTTTCACACCCTTGTTAAATTATGTTTGGTTCAGTTCAAAGTTTTCAGTCTTTGTTGGCCTGTTAACATCCCCCATCTACCTTGTAAAGGTTCTCAAACTCTCAGATAGTGAGGACATCTCTGGTCCACTCCCTGCAGGTGACCCCACAGATATTGTATCAGATTTAGCTTCCAGCCATTCCCATGTTAAACAAAGTTTATGTGTAGTTATGGCAGAACCAGAGCAGCAGAGGGGAGCTTCCCAAAAACATATCAAAATTATTTTTATAATCTAAGCGATTTTACGAAGTATGACTTCACAGCTGTTTACTTATATTCCTTGTCAGGTTGGTTGCTTGACAACTTTAGGAGGATCATTATCATAGTATAGTTTTTGTCATATTGAACACACATTTTATTTCCACTCTGTACCATTTAAGTATTTATTTATCGTCATTTTATAGACAATAAAATATGGAAATGAATGAGTGCTACGGGAGGTGTGTGGTTGCTTGATGCCTTTTGTGTTTATAGTCCAATAAAATGAAATCCACACCCCATAAATCAGAGAGAGGCCACGTGTTTAAATATTTAAACAGTAGATAAAAAAACTTATTTTTCTCTCAAGCCAATAGTTAACTACCTTGATTGTTTTTAAGAAATTTATATATATATATATATATATATATATATATATATATATATATATATATATATATATATATATATTATATGCTGCCATGATTCCTCTATCAGGGACCTTAATGTGCAGGTTATTACTGTATTTGGTGGTACAATTATTTTAGCAAAAAGTGAAAGACTGAGCACTCATCCCTGCTGTGCACCTTTGCTCAGTATGATGACGTGTAATGCTGCTGCTGACTTGTTATGGACAAATGGCTCTTGTCAATCTGGCAGAGGAGGAGAAAAGCTTGACTCTCAGCTGGAGTTTTTAGGACTGGCTTACATACCGACAAGCCACCCAGAAACAGAATCCTGGCATCGCTGGTTTTCTTGTTTGTGCAATGCATCAGTTGACGTTGCAGCCAAGCTTCCCTGTATTTAACCAACTCTGTGAACTCATTTTGTATTTATGACAGAGTAGTTCTACTACCAGCCTGCTTGACACTGTCTAATATTGTAACTCCTCCTGACCGCTGAACCAATCAAATGTGCTCAGCTCACCTGGCTGGTCATCTGCAGCTGCCTTCACCTCCAAGCTGTTGGTGATTTGGTGTGAACAGACTAACTCTGTGTCTCTTGTTCTTCTGGACTTGCTGAGATTTGATTAATAGGATGAACCAAGCCTTGGTTCAGCATTTCTACTTACGGCACATGTTGTGCATGTATTAGTTTATTTCCCCTTTATTTGTAAAGTTTTTATTGTAGAAATCACTAAAGTAGTACCACCTAATATATGTATGTTTGGTTAGTCATATTTGGTGATCATAAAGTTTGATTTGCTGCAGATCACCCTTCGAAGCAAAGCTACACAATATGTTGTCCCTCGTGACACAAAAGCTTGAGTGATTGGTTTGTCACTGCATGACGATGGCAGCATTTAGGATGAACAGAGTGCTTAAAGCATGGTTACGTGAAAACAGTTTCCTCTTCCTCAGTCTGATCCACTTTCTTCTCCCAGTTTAGGATCGTGATGTGGCTCAGCTGAAGGTTTGTTTGGGATAGTGGAATGGGAGATTTACGTAACGGAAGTGCTGCAGTCACATCTGTCAGTGTGGACCAGAATCTATGACAAATGTTCCTGACACCTTATTGAATCTGTGCCAACATGAATTAAGTTCTGATGGCAAAAGACCCAATAGTAGCTTGATGTACCCAGTGATTGAAAATGTTTTACCAACTGGAATAAATACCTGAACTTGACTACATTAATAACTACGATCAAATTAGAATGGATGTGACTGACTTTGAATCTCTATGTATAGACTGAAATGACAAATGTACATTTATGTATATGAATTTGAATTGAATTGATAAACTGGCTGGTGAGTGTGTTCTTTCTCTAGGCTTGGAAACACCTTAAACACAATCAGACTTTACTGTTTGCCAGAAAGCTGCTGGTGCTGGCAGTTCCCAGTAACGTAGGAGTTCTCACGCCAACAGAAGGCACTGGTTTATGAAGGCAGCTTCACAACCTAATGTACCGTGGATGGTGACATAAATTAAAAAAACACAAAGGGAGACACATGAAATATCATCAGCACATCTATTAAGGCCTGTTGAACAGTTCTGCTTCAATTCACAAACAAAAAAAAAAAAAAAAAAAAAAAAAAAAAACAGTAAAAACTATTAACAAAACTCAACTGTCTGATCAGATATGGACAGAAAGGATCAGTAGGAATCAGTAATTTAGCTGTCAGATTACAGTGAGACATGACGGTACACATGGATCTCTGAGATGTCCACGAACTCAACAGAAAGTGGAAGAAGAGACGCCACTGCAGAGAGGAGCTGCAGCACCACTGTGTGGTTGGGCCGTGTATTACAGGACTCTGCTAATCTCTGTGGCATTCAGGCTTTACACGGTGAGCATGAAGAAGCAGCAGCCGTTTATCCCAACACTCCAAAGCGCCTCCCGTTTCTTCTCCTGGGACTAACACAGGTCCACACATTCAAAAACAAAAAAGGTCCTGTTACAGTTAAAGTGCCTTCAAGTGACTCCAGTACTTCACATTTATTTAACTCCAAAATCCTGGGCTCACAACTGATATGTATAAGCAGACCGAGAAAGGGAAATACCCTGTACCTCGTTCATTTTTATTGCAACCACTTCCCCTCCTATTTCCTGTTGTGAGAATGAAGTGGGACCAGTCTTGTTTCAGTTACAATGTTTCCTGTGGTCTGACTCTGTCTGCTACACATTTTAATATGAGCAGTGAAAAACTATTTAAATTATGCTCAGTTGAGATTTTAAGATGTAATGCCCTCAAAATATTAGAAAACAGAAACAGGAAGAAAATTACAAAAATGTTTCAATGAACCTGTAGGAAGGAGGCTTTTATCGAGACTAGGCTACCCTTGGTTTAACAGTAATTCATCATCTCCTATACTGAAATTTCAAAAAATATTTATTGTGATAAAATTGAAGTTTTTAGTTAAAAACTCAAACCATCAAATTATGCAAGCTACCCAAGTCAAAACATGAAGTAGACCATTTCTATATTTAGCCTTCCAACGACAGAGATGTTCTAAGCTAATACATACATTGTTCATTTCCTTTGAATCACAAACTTGTTTACATTTATCTAAATTAACAAAAAAATAAAAATAAATAAATAAATAAAAATGACTATTTCTAAACAGAATGTAGACGGAGACAAAGACCAAAACTTTGTTGGCTAAGGCTAATGGTGGCTAACTTAGCAGCTAAGTTGGCGACTCGCCTCAGGAGTTGGAACTTGGATCTGGAAATGTCATTGCTTAAGCGGGTACTGGGTTTCGAGTGGAATAAACTGATATTTGTTCTAACTACTATTAGGAATACAAACCAGAACAGGGCGTTTCTCTCTGGTCAAACGATCCGGCAACATGTCCAGGTTGGAAGGTACTGCGTCTGATTTAAAGGCAAACAGTCTGTTCGTGACTGACACCATCGCTACACTTTGACTATGCTGTGCAGCCATATTTGATTTTGAGCTCAGAGTTGATGAGGAGCCTCCAACCTTTCACACAAATCAAAGCAGCCATTATTCACAAAAGAAACTAATAGCACACAGCTTGGCTCATTAAAAACCATATAAATATATAATCTGAGTTAGAAAAAAAAAAAAAAAAAAAAAAAAAAATGAAAATTTGATTTAATTAGGCAACCTAAATGTACCATACCGCCTTTTTAAAAACCTCCAATAACAATAACTCAAAATTTATTCAGCTATCACCACCTTTAAGGCTTGGGGCAGCCATGTGGGATTTTGAGATGAAAGCTGATGAGATGCCTCTGAATCCAGGCATATTCCATGTGATCAAGCTCAAACATTCAAGCCTCCGCTCTCAGGTGGAGCTGAGAGTCCGACTCTCCCCAGGCAGCTCATTTTCCAGTCACAGTGCGGCACCATGCGTTTTGTCCTTCATGCATTACTGCTAAACGCTGAGCAGATGTTTTCATTGGTCAGCAGTCTGAGTTCCAAAGCTTTGGAACAAAGAAATAAAATATTTGATCCTGGATTTAAACTTAGACCTGTGTGTGTGTGTGTGTGTGTGTGTGTGTTTAATTCAGCAAATTTGAGAGAAGCTAAAAGAGGGCAAACCCATTTTAAACAAAACATTTAGTTGCAGCATTTTGCCATCCCTACTGTTGGAAGAGATTAAAAAAAACTTCTTTTTATTACATTCAGAAGAACTGGGATTGATGGCTTTAGAATAACAGCGTTCCAACATCAGCCATCAGATCAATCACTGTTTTCTCATCTTCAGGTCCAGAGTGATCAAAGAGGTTCTACAGGTAGCTGTAAGTCCTGGAACTATGAGAAGGCATCTATTTGAAGCTATCAGTAAGAAAGTCCCACTTTTGAAAGCAATCTTGTTATGCGGTGAAGAAGTTCCAGTTTGCTAAACAGTGCATGAACTGGCCGAAAGAGAAACAAACTGATGAAACCAAGGTTGTTGTTGGTTCTAGGAGCTATAGACAGTTTGATGACCTGCAAACACTGAGTTCAATCCTCAGTACGCTGTGAAGCACGGTGGCTCAGGCATCATGATATGGGCTGGATCTCATACTGTTTTGTTGGGGGTGTTCATTAGAGAGCAGGGATCATGGATTGGTTTGAATACCTGAAGAAGTCATGTTAGCTTACACTGAAGAGGAAACGCCCTGAAACGGATGTTTCAGTAAGTCTAACATTTCTCGCTTTCGATACACATGTTCCTTGACTTGGAAAGCTGTTGATAGGATTTTGAACTTTGCTCCACAATTATTCTGAGCACAAACATATCGATCCAGGTGAAAAACGTCTCTTTGTTTTTGTTTTGTCACAAACTCCAGTGCTCAGCTGACACCGCTGAAGGACTGGGATAAAACCTCAACAGACTCATCACCACATCAACTCTGCACGCGCCGTTTCGTGGTCGGGGTTCTACCACTGCATGCGCAGCTCTGTGTGAAAGGTTTCAATACAAGCCTTGCATTAGCTGCCGCGCTTTACAGGAAAAGAAAGAGGAACCAAACGTGGGCAAGACATCAGGCAATATTCATCATGACAGAGCAGCTTTTTCTGCTGAACAAGTTTAGAAACTGCTGGAATTATTTTTGTTCCTCTATGGGGGGCGGGGGGTGGGGACTAGATTATGTACTGGAGTCACAGAGAAGACAAAAAATAAAAAAGTTGGGGAAGAAATGAAGAAGAGATTTCCAAACAGTTCTGGAGCTTTGGGATCAAGTGGTTTCCTTTGTCTCTAGTGAGGAGCTCAGGCTCCCAGTTTCAAGATGAGTTCGTCCATGAGATCAGTGTCTGATGATCGAAGAGGTCTTCAGATCTGCAGCCAGGTTTAGTCAGATGAAGGACTTCGAGTCACCAGCAGCCAGCGGCCACGGTTTAGTGCAACAGTCGGTTCCAGGCAGAAAATCCTCATTGTTTTAGCTCAGATATCTGTGCTTACTGGTGTCCAGCCCTACAAGATCTAATGTGGACACCAGTTGATCTGCAGCTACAGCAGCTGAAGCAGGAGCTTCTCAACCAAATGCAGTACATGTTTGTTGAAACCAGCAGAACCTGCAGGTCCAGTGTGTAACAATTACCAGAGACCCACACATAGCATAGTGTAAATAAGGCAGAGCGGGGGAAGGATTTTATATCTCATAAAAGGTCAATCAATATTGAAGCTTTTGTGAAGGGATGGCACCTGGGTGTAGTGTGTTGCTTCTTCCACAAGGAGGTGGTAATGTACCAATTTGTTTTCAAACTCCAAGGCTTCAGTATCATCTGAGGGCCCTTTGAACCCAGTTGACTGGTTTGTCAGAAAGAAGCATGCTAAGCAACATCCAAGGCACAAACATCGTGTTCACAAGTAAATACTCTGAAGTAGACCTTACGGTGCTGGAAGAAGTTCTGGGCAACTTCGCCCCCTCACACTTCGTCCCTTCCTACCTCCATTTTGAACCTGTAGAAGAACCTTCTCACACCCATCGACTTACACCTTGGTTTTCTACATTTATTTCTCATTTTAGTTCAATATTTTCATGAATTCATCAGGTATATGGTCATAAAAATCCTGAAATCTTATATATTTAATTCAGTAACTTGCACAGTATTATCTCCCAAGTTTGTGTTACAATCTATTATTCTTTTCCTTTAGTTCTGATCCCCATTCAGGCCTGCTCACACAAAATATGACAGATTATGAACCCTGATTTCTACAAAATAACTTAGTGACCTCCTTCCTGCTGGTAAATGTTATTCATTAAAGTCATCTACTCATATTTCCTGACAGGCTATGAACAGAATATGGAAAATGACTTGTAGTCAAAGCAGGTAAGGAAGTGTGTTTGTTGGTCTTCTTTTGAGTCTGTATACTCCAGTTAACGATGACTCAATTACTAAATTAGTTGACGATTAGTTCAAAAATCGATTCATCACAATTAACCAATTCACCCTAAAAATATGAAGTAAATCCAAAGATTAGCCTTAGTTATGATAAATTTCAGAATGGTCATCTGTTAGATGTGTTTAAATGTTCTTCGCTTGTTTTCATCAACGCATCATTTGGGGGGGGGGGGGTGTGCGTGGCAGGGTTTTTTTGTCTGGTTGGCCACCACCACGTCAGTAATTGTTGCACACTGCTCCTTAAAATAGATCCACACAAAAGAAAGAAGTAAAGTATAAAAGACAGAAAAAGATTTGAAAAAAATAATAAAACACACGGTCCTCTAACACCTCTCAAAACTCCTCCTGCTGTGTCGAGTTTTCTTGTGCCGGCATGTTAACGTCAGAGCGACATATCATCCATGTGGCGACTGCTGGAGCCCAGACAGTGGACTAGAACTATTTCCAGAAGAACAAATGGCCTGTGCCACATTATTCTCTAATGCGACAGTGTGGAGCAACGACCACTGGATAACATCAGTTTATGCTGGAAATTTGGACTGGTTTTATTCAAGCGTCTCTTTTTAAATGTCTCAGGATTTACCAAGTGATCTGGTTCACTTTTTAAAAAATCTAAATAAAAGTTCATTCATTCATTCATTCATCCTCCGTAAGTGCTTTATTCCCTCCAGTCTTGGGAGGTGAGTGATCTCGGGTGGACAGGCACCCTGGTCAGCTCTGAACAGAGCAGCATCTCTAACCAGATCCATCACCGTTTCAGGTAGAAATCATATTTTACATGGCAAATCCCTGCCTGCTGGGTGCAGTGGAGTAACAGAAAAGCAACACAGCCAGCAGTTCTGACATGCATGCTGCTGATTCTAAATGAATCATTATTTCAGAAGGGCACGTTTGACAGAAGCAGTGTGGAGTTCACTCGTTCTAGAAACACACCGACAGGCCTAAAGAGCAATGGAGCAGCATTTCTAGGTTAGCGTGTTCTTTTTGGGGTCTAGGCCCCACAGACAGTTTGTCAGACCACCCCCAAACACTGACCACACAGCGCGGCACGGTGGTGCTGGCTTCATGCTATGGGGATGATCCATCGTCCCCATAGATCATGTTGTGCTGCAGAGGAAATGGGTATTTAGAACGAAATGATTCCAAATCCACGGTGACGGAGACCCCCGTCCCCGGACTCCCTGATCCGACAGAAAACAGCCGGCTCTAATAATCAGGGTTCTTACGCTTTTCCTACAGTACAATTCCAGCACTTTGAAAACTTTCTTTGAAAATGCGTAAAGTTTTCCAGCACCACACTTTGGAGATAGAAACAATACTAATGAACTAAAAAAACAGTTTCAATTCAGTTTTACATGATATCATTTATTACTGTTAACAATATCATGTTTCAACTGTAAATAATGCTTTCCAAATTTAGGCTTTTAATCCAATTTTTTGATTGCACTTTATTACAAAACTGTGCAGTTTGAATATCAAGCACTTTCAAAGACTATCCAGAAAGCTTGAAAAGACCGAACTGAGATTCAAGCATTTTCGAGGATTTCAAGCACTCGTACGAACCCTGATTAATAGGATTTCTACGGAAACAGTGAGGGCTCTGGTTAGTGATACGGTTTCAGAACCAACTGTCCTGTTCCAGGTGAGCGAAGTAGGGCTGCTCCACGCAGCATGGACCTGAAGCACTTCTGACAAACATTTGTTCAGTGATTCACAGCAAAGACAAGTGTTTTGGGGATTTTTCTGCAGTTTCTACGGTAAATGTTTGATTTTGTAAAGAAAACCTCTGATCTGCTGTTGTACAGTGAGAAACATTTTGCTCCAATTTTTCCTGTTTTGCTCTGGAACAGAAGTTTCCCCCCTCTTTAAAACACTATGCTATTATTCTTAACACAGCTATTCTATGAAAGTATCTGTAAAGCATAACAGAGAAGCCTGTTGTGAAGGTAGAGAAGTGCTGTTGTAAAAAAATCTCATGACAAAGAAAGAAATGGAACAGTAAAGTGAGCTTTTTGCTTTTATCCTGCTGGCACCAACAGACTGCAGAGGCTTGAGGCTGGTAACTGTTGCGGTCAGCTTTGCACCTGGAGAGCCCTGCTTCATGGTTTGGGGCTAAAAAAGCACTCATGAGATGTGTGACGGACGGATTCACAGTTGATTGGCACCGTTTGGCGACAGCTGCCGATGCAGACGGCCCGTCTCTGGCTTGTTTCTGCTTTAATGGCAGTTATGGTGAGATGATCCCGCAGCGGATAGCTTCTGTCCCACCCTGCTTCGCGCTCAGCATCGCTGCAACAAGGCACTGGGAGAAACCGACGCCGACGGAGGAGGTGAGAGGAGGGTGGTGAAGTTGACCCAAAACAACAGCACAGCCCTCCAACACCTCCTCCCCGTCCTGATGTAACGTCAGGCCTGAATGTGAGCTGCAGATGTGTCCATTCACTTGGAGACTCAGCAAGAATGTGCAACTCAAACTCAAAACATTTAAAAAAACGTTTATATCCCTGAAGATTCCTCCAAAGAGATTTGGCATACTGTGGTTCTACAACATTGGGTTGGGGTGGGGGAGCCGGTCACAGTGTTCACAGGGTCCCACAGTCTTGCTGGATTCCGAGCTTCATTCTGCGGACCCCTCACAGAGTGGGTGACCTGTGATCACATGACGCAAAGAAAGAAAACAAAGAGACGGTCAGAAACGTCTCACTGACGTCTTCAGATACACAGATCAGGTCAAACTCTAGAAGTTGTGATTCTTTTTCCACAAATCGGAGGTGTGTTTGAACTATACCCAGAATTCACGCAACTACCCCGCCTTTCATTTACCCCGGCTGCTGCTCCAGTGAGTGACTCCATGTGGGAGGAAGGATCCCTTCATGAAATAAGAGCTGAGATATTCAGCAGTTAAACCATAACTGATGATTCTTCAAATTCAAAAATACTTTATTTATCCCAAAGATGGATGGCGGTGCTGTGGGCAGGAAGGAGCTCCAGTAGCAGTTAGTCTTGCAATGAATCTGAAGAGGCCTCTGACTGAAGACACTGCTGTCTCATGACTGTGATGACATGCTAACAGCTACATTTCTGGGCAGTAGAGACATATTCCACAGTAACTTGTCCAGGATGATATAATCAGGTGTGCAAGCACTGCTAATCCACCTCATTTGCTTTTGCTGCTCCTCTTTAAATCTCTGTCGAGCTGTATGGTTAGAAACCCGGGCAGAGAGACGCTGGAGTCTGGATATGATCCTCGCCCATTATGATGGATGGAAGAGATGGTTTCAACTTCCTCCTCCTCTCTCTGCATCCATGAAGCCTCCTTCTCAACTCCTCTGGGATTTAGGGGTCATAGTTCAGGTTTTATTTGAGCTTCTGATATGCTAATCAGCTGCTCCTAGTTGTAAAAACATAACTCTCCGAAAATAAAAAAGAGGAAATATTTTTCCAGCTGCTAAATAATTATGAACAAAAGCCTATAAAAAGAACAAATCAGAACTAATGGAACAGAGCTACTCCAACATGCTGCCACCACGAGTGGCGCAATTCTGGAGAAGAGCAAATACACTTTATAACTTATATAGAGTCACTACAGACTATAAAAAGGTGCAACTCTAATACATTTTAAAAGGATTATGCAATGACATGAGACAAGAGGGAAGAACCAGCTGCAGTCATGACTTGGTGTTTCAGTAAACGGTGAATCATTAACAGATTTCAGACTGAAAGCCGAGGCGCTACTGCTCTTTGGGTGTGCTAATGGAAAACGTCTCTCAGGCTTGAAACATTACATATCTGTGAATGTAGCAAACCTCCTTTGCTGCTGAAGAGTTTAGTTTTACAGTTTAAACACGGAGATCCCTTAATAATTTGTTTCTGCTGCAGCTTTTCATAGCGTGTTGATCTGACCCTGTAGAAATGACAAAATGTACTGAACTACTTTTATTTTGCAGACAGGAGGCTCTATCCCACACTCAGCAGCCAACCCGGCTGCGGTGGGACCAGTTACCGCTCAGGGTCTGTGGACATGACAGCCCTGTTCTGGACTCCACAGTGGAAACGCGCTCAAAAAATGGCCAAGACAAGTGAACAGAACTAACATTCAGGGACTCCTAGCCGTGTCGTCGCGTCCCTTCTGGGAAGAATGTTACCTGTGCAAAGGAAGCTTTAATCCGACGGGTGCTCCGGACACGATCTGTTCACCTCGAACCACGCGTCGATACAGCTGGAACACAATCAGAGCAAAGCATGAACATTCACTCACAGCATGTCACTAAATCTAGCAGAGCTGGATCTGTGTGAGCTGTTGGAGGCTTCTGAACTATCAGGATCCATATGTGAACTTTTAGCAGAATATGTTGTTTCTGTATTTACATCAGGGGTCTGGCAACTTTCATCTTAAGAGCAAGGACTGAAAACAAACGTGTCATAGCTTTCCCACCCTTTATGATAGATGCAGAGGCAGGGCAGGCGGGCGATGGTGTCTCCCTGCTGCAGCTCCTCCAGGCACACTGCACATTCTCCCGCATCCTTAGACAGGACGTCCTCTGGAGGCCAGAACACACATCACAGCACAGACATGAGGAAGACTGACGGGACTGTTTCTGACATGCTATTCACAATGAAGAACTGAGATGAAGACCACTGAATTAAAGGGACAGTGGAGCAGTTTAGTCCATATTCAAGGTCGACCATTATAAACCAACTGTTAAAGCATCTGCAGCAAGTCCAATTTAGGACTCGCTAAGACCTTTTTAATACCACCTTGAATTAAATTTAGGAAGAAAAAAACTATAACTACTGGGGATGGTTGGGGATTCTGCCATATCACAATCAAGCATAGGAAAAATTGTGAAATTTCTGGTGTCTGTGGCTCTTGCCAGCAGCTTCATGCTTCTCACACTGCATGTGGCTCTCTCCAGCCTTAACGCCCATAGTGCCAAGCTTAAAAGTTGTTTTTTTTTTTGTTTTTTTTGCACAGAATGCATCTAGCTTTGCACGGGTTGGCATCAGAACTGAGGCAGTGGCAAAAACTAACGTCGTCCAGCCAGCACACGGAAGGTGACATCACTCCCTCTCCATTCATTTCCTTTCTTTTTTTTTTTTGTCGCCGTTGCGCTCCATGTGCTAGGTTTCAGTCCGAGTGGCAATGACTTTCGCCTGTCACCATCATTCGTCACGCCCAGTCTGCCAAGCCCATTACCCACGATAGACGCAACAAAGCTAGCTAGCTAGCAAGGGTTTATTAACAGCTAGTTACCGGTAGCCTCAACCTCCTCGAGTCACAGAACGCAATGAAGATGTCTGCGCACGACTCAAACTAAAGAAAAGTCCAGAGACAAAAACAAAACTACATATACAAGAATAGATAGTCCTGTCACGACAAAATTTAAGACCTGTGATTAACATATTTAAGGCCAACTTACATTTTGTATTATGAATTTGAGACATTTCAAGACTTTAATTTTAGATACATGAATTTAAGACTTTTTACAGATGCATGGACACCCTGTAAAGGAAAAAGATGGGACTGAGCCCTGAATGTTTGTTGTATTTTTTGCATATGCAGTCAGAGAGGAGTTGGTGGCCCCCCTTAGAGAAGGCTCATCCTGTTTGCTGTTGGCTGAGGGAGCAGGTTATTTTAATGGGCAACAGAGCATTTTCCCCTCATTAAATGTATTTATTATGAAAAAATTAACAAAATTAGTCATATATTGGCAAGTCTCTGATTGCCAAATGTCAGCAAAGTACCTCCAATTGGATCCTTTGTATGTGTAGAACATGCATCAACCGGCATTAGTGGGCATTACTATGATACTGCCACCAATGCTAACTAACCTTAGCATTGGTGGCAGGCTATGTTGTGGTGAACCAGCTGTAGCACAGCAGAGAGCAAGGTGGAGTGTGTGAGCTGCGCGTAAATGAAGGTGATTGACAGTGTTAAGCCCCTCCTCCTGGCTCTGATTGGTTGTTTCTGCCTGAGAGGTGTATTTCTGCAGTTTGTACTGGGAGCACTGGGACAAGGCAGAGGAGCTTAATTTCTTCACAGATTATCCATCTTATAGTATATACTGTCACGACATAATGATCATTTTAACAAATATGTAAAAAACTTTTTTTTTTTTTTTTTTTTTTTTAAATACAAGTTACATTCTGCAGCTTTAAAGCCAGAGGCAGCAACACTTTTTTGTGGCCTGTATTCATTAGAAGTTGGACAAGAAGTAGGGCAGCGAGAGAAGAGGAAGAAGTTCAGTAAATGGAACAGGTCCGGGAATCAAACACAGGACAGCTGCATGGAAGACTACCCTTTACGTATGGTGCGCCTGTTATACCATTGAGCCTCATGGCATGCCCAGCGACACTATTTTAATGAGAATGAATCTTGTTCGTTTGCAATAATTTCAGGCAACATGTTTTAAACCTTTTTTATAAAATAAATGAAAAGTATCTGGTAATCAGCTTCTTCTGTCTTGTAGACTAAAAACCAGAGCCTGCTTTAGGCCTAGGTTGTCATTGCGATGTGCCTGATAGCAAGCTGAATCAGTCCTTCATATTTAACATGCCTGCATGTCACGTTCTTAGGAATAACATATTTTACTGAATCATAAATGATGGATTATCTGTTGTTGCTGGATGGTAAATCGAGAGCGTGGACAGAACAGAGAAGGATTTGTCCGTCACTGCTAAAACAAAATGATCTGAAGCTGGTTTATTTACCTTACCTTCAGTGGTAAGACAAAATAGTTCAATAGTCTACAGGAACCCCCATGTTGTCTGCTGGTATGTCCAAAAGGTCAGAGAAGGCCTCATTGATTTACATTTTAAAATGTCCTCATATATGTGTGTTAACACCCTGAGTTTAATATTGTGGCTTTGAGGGCCACAGGACCCCCACGCTAACCACCGCTTCCAGTCAAAGTGGTATCAGTGTGTGTGTTCCTATGAGTGAACCCCTCCCACTATGAATAGCACTGGTCTGGCTCTTAAGTGGAAGTCAGCATGTGCACCATTAAACCCATCACCTGCAGCAAAACACAAAGAGCCATTAGGGCTGATCTTATGTAACCATGGATTAACCCACATAGGCCTGCAAAAGCTTGTTATTATGGGCTGGAGCACATGACATCCAGCTCAGCTGAGGCCAAAAACATCTTTAATGCACAGATAGTCTGCTGCGCGTGGACTAGATTGTGGGTAAACACAGAACTCAAGCAGAGTAAAACCAAATCTTCGTGGTTGCTACATAGGGGTGTGTGTTGACTCAGTGCCAGGGCAGAAAGATTACGTTAGAGAATCGATTTTTACCGCTCATCAATCTGAGAAGGGTCATAAAGGTTCAGGTTTCAAAGTCCATCAATCTGCAGACAAAAATGATTCACAAGGGAAAAACATCTAGTCGTGGATGTCCCAGCAAATTCAGATCATGCATTGTTCAGAGAAACACAAGAGCTCCATCTCAGGCTCTACATGCCTCAGTTAGAACGCTAAAGGGTCAAATTCATGACTGAAAGCTGCTTTGGCAGGCCTGCTAGGAGAACATCTCTTCCTCTTGAAAAGAACATGGCAACAAAACCTTGGTTTGCATAACTCATATCAATGAAAAAAAAACCCCCATTAAAGTTCAAATGTTCAACCTTTTTCTCTGTACATTCAATAGACAAATGTGGGAGAATCTGAAGCTTTGCCATTTAACCCAACAATGATCCCAAATACATATTGAGAAATTGAAGACATATTAAATGATGTTCAATCACCTTTAGTCTTAGGATGTATTCACACCAGGAATGTCCTTTGGTCCAGACCAAAAGTGGGCTTCACTTTTTTCTTTGGGTGCTTTTTGCTTTCATATTGTGCTTTGTACAGAGCCACACAGAGGACGATCATTGTTCCCACTGGACAGAAATGACATGACCCCCACTCATTTTTTTGTGAAGCATGCTGAACACAGTCGCGATCTTGTGCATCTTTCTAGCTGTGGGATTATGTATGCATTTGCCAAAATATTGAGGAGGCACGGTGTCTTCCAGGTCTGTCCACGGCTCACTGTTTGTAGCATCCATGCAGTAGTAGCGTTAGTGGCTTGTGAAGTCCAAAAAGACGCATGTTGTCTGTTGTTGGTTCAGATCAAGGCAGGTCAGTATTCACACCAGAACTGAACTGCCCCAGAGTTTCTTCATTGTTTGGTCCACAACAGGCTTCACTTGAGTGTTTTCACACCTGCACAAAACGTCCAGAACAAGAGGGCAAACGAACTTTGGTCTGTTTAAAGCATACCAAAACCGGAAGGTGTGAATATACCCTAAGCTTCATGGAAGAGTTGCCTGAACTAGTAAGGTTCATCATAAGAGCGGTGGAGGTTCAGTCCAAAACAGAACAAGAAGAACTTGTTCATGTTCTGAAGACCCTCAGGATCTGAATCATGAAGAACGGCATTGGTGACATGCAACTTCATCATGGATTGAAATCTTGCATCCTGTTGCTATGAAGGCCTGCCCATCAACTTCACCAGTGAGCATCTGAATCTCATCCAAAGGAAAACTCTGTGTTACCTGAGGCAGACCACTTTATGGTGGAGCTCATCTGATAAGACCAAAACTGAGTTCTTTGGTACAAACACCGCCTGTTTATAAGGAGAAAGAGCAGATCATGATTTTTGAAGAACAATGTCTCCACAGTCGAGCACAGAAGTGGATGTGTCATACTTTGGGCTGTTCTCTGCTAAAGATACAGGATAACATCAGGTCAGTGAAGAGCCAACAGACATGTTTCATGTCTTCCTCAGCTACAGCAGTGAAGCTGGGTCATGGCTCAGTCTTCCAAAACAACAATGACCCAAAATCTATCACCATGTCAACAATGAAGTGGTTACAGAAGAGTGACAGAAAGTCCATCAAGTAGCCAAACCAGTGTCCAGACATCTATACTGCAGATCTGTGGAAGGGTCTGAGACCGAGGAGAATTTTAATGTTTAAAGGCAACATTTTGGTTCATTATTTTTCCAAAAACTCACTTGTGTGCATATTACTGTTGATACAACTGTACTGTCAAGGTCTCACTAAGTTACTGAAGCTTTTCTAAGTATGGACCAAGGTTGACTGTAAGATTAAATATTGATACTGTGTAGTGAGTCTAAATATACTGACCTGTTATTTTCACGCTTCCTCAGTAACCTGGGTAACATCAGGTCTAAGAGGTACAGAAACCAATCTGCTGATCACCAAGCTGACCTCTACACCATACATTCTGTGTCATGGCTGTTTTAATAGAAAGTGCCCCCGGCCCTGACCACATCATGAGCGTGTGTTAGAAATGTGGCCGGGAAACATCTCTGGTGTTTTGTTTACATTGCAGCTGCTGTGTGTGTTTGTTATGAATCGCCAGTGGATATATTTAGGGACCTGAAGGTGAGTGTGAGGTGTGAGTGGGTGTTTGTGAAAACGAAACATTATTGGTCCAAGCTGCAGTTTTTGTTGACAGGAGATCAGGGGAATTTGCAGCTTCTTCAGTTCCTGTTTGTCATGAACATGTTAGAGACCCCACACTGACTGCTGAAAGCAGCAACTACACAGTTTAAACGACACTGTGAAAAAGAATTTACCACCTTGCCACCTTCTTCTGTTTTGGTTTGTTTCTCCCACTTACATGTTTACCATTTATGAAGAGGAAGAATCCATCCAAAATAACCTGGCTCTGTGTGAAGAAGTCTAAACCCAATAACTGGTGATTCCATCCTTGGCAGAACCGCTTTGGGATAACTGGAAATGAGTATTTTCCATCACTGTGAAGAAATTTTGGCCCACTCTGCTTTTGCAGAATTGTTTTAATTCAGGCACACTGGAGAGTTTTCCAGCATGAACAGCTGTTTAAGGTCATGCCACAGCATTTTAATCGGCCTGAGTTTTAATCAGTCTGAGTTTTCACTGGGCCACTTTAAAACCTTCTGTTTTTGGCATTCAAGATTTTCTGGTATAGAATTGATTTCTTCCACAGTATACCTATGTGCAAGCTGCAGCTAGCATGATGAAATTGCTCAACATGTTCAAAGAATTGGTGGCAGCGTGATTAAACTGTTGATGCTTCAGAGTTAGACGAGTAGAGTTTATTATCCTTTAGCACTGTTAGCCACTGGAAGTAAAGGCAAATATGCAAAAGTGTGACATAGGCATTAGAGTTAATTCAAAGGTTAACATGCTAACAGATGAGGAGTTTATGTTGTTATGGGCAGGTGAACAACAAGGCCAGAAGTATTACACAAAAGAATGACTTTTCATTTCAGTGGTGAAAGAACTGGCCGGTCAGCAGATGTTTCCACCAAACTATACTGGAGCTTACTAGGCAGCAGTTCTTTCATGTTTCAACCAAGTCAAACTCTGACTCTGGCCCTTGAAACTGGTGCTGACCCAGGACCAGTTCACTGCTGCACCAGAGCATAGAGCCGTCTCTGTCTTGAGCTAGGGGCGGACTCATGGGGATTAGCAGCCAATCAAAATGTTGCTTGTGAGTTCCATGTTCAAAACTCTGGAGCTTATGCCTCGTTCACATGGTAAGATTTTTATGCTGATTTTTGTCCCGACTTTTCCCTTTTGATAATCTTAAGGACGCCCCGATTATCGGGATGACTTTTAAGATAATCTTAAGAGCTATTCCAGCCGTGTGGTGTGTTAGGACTGATCTGGTCTGCTCAGAAGAACATTGGGACCGCTCCGATCTAAAAATCGGGGATATTCAACATGTTGGATTATCTTGGCCCAATATCGCGACGTGTGGGGTGTTCCCCGGAGGACAAACAAGAACACAGCTTGCTGAATGTGACGTGTAGCCAATCAGAAAGCGAGTTGAAGGAAACATGGAAGGGATTCTAAATAAAGACAAAACTGCCATGGCATACCGGAAAGTCCGATGGACGTCAGACACATCTTTTCTATTGTTTTTTTTCTCTGTAAATATAGTCCACAAACTGTTGCCATCGCTTCTTCCCAGTCGGCCATGTTTGTTTCCTCTGAACTCACGCTTGACTTGAGAGGTTTAGCGAGATTTCCCGTCTGATATCTGAATGTTGGGGAATGAAATCGGTTCATGTGTGGCGTGTTGCTCCTCCTTTGAAAATCGTCCGACATTTTTAAAATCTTGCTGTGTGAATCAGGCATTACTTTGTTGTCTTTTAAATTTGACAGATCAAAAACCAGAGTGCAGGTCGGTCGTAACGCTGCTTCCAGCTGATTATTTCTCCTGAATCAATAAACATTTTTAAATAAACATTATTTCCAACTCAGTTTAACACTGTAAGTCTTTTCATATCTTGGGTTTAGCTCCATTTTTCCAGTAGCTGGTGTCGATCAGAGATCAGCTGATCAGGATTGTAAAGCGTTCACAAGCACTACTAGTTGTTTAAAACAGTGTTAATAAATTACACTGGCGATATTAGGGCATCAATTTACAGGAATACTGGGATAAATTATTTTATAAAGTGGTTAAAATGTCTCCATGAACTACCATCCTTCAAGAAAACAGAATAAAACAATGCGGATCAAACAGTGGATGAATGAGACGTTTATAATGTGGCTCTAATTTGGCTCTCGGGTTTTGAAAAAGCAGAACCAGTTAAGACCAGGACCAGTTAAGAACTGGAACTGGTAGAAAATCCCTAACACAGAACAGCAGCTGTCTGCCTTCTCAAGGCCGCTCCATCACCCTACAACATTAATGGCTGCCCCTTCTTCTACAGAGGCTCCAAGCATGGAATATTCCTCACTTTATTCTCCATAAAGAAGCAAGCCAATAACACCATGATTATCATATGACTGAGTGACAGGAAGACTGGGAGGAATCTGTGTCAGCTGAACAGGAAACCAGTTTTTTCAAACAGGAACTCAACTTGGCCATGAAAGTGTTCAGCTCAAAGAGAAGTACAGTGGAAATGTCTGTGAGCAGAAATCTCATCAGCCTGTGGAATCATAGCAGTTTCAGAGAGGAAGAAGTTGCATTTACACGCCACATGTTTTCATTTGAACACTTCTAAAACGTTTTTATTGGTTTATTTCTACAAAGTTATCCCTGGTTATATTTGCTCCAGTCATAAAGTACAAACTGCAAATCATCAATGCAGGAAGTTTCTATTTACCGTTTACAAGCTCATATTCATGTTTAAAAAAAATATATATAAAAAGCGACAGAGCAACAGAACCCCAGGAAGAAAGTAGAGTAATGAGAAAGGCCCGCAGGGCACATTAACTATGACTCTGCTCCTTAAGTACATAACAGTGAGAAACACAAGGAGAAGTTGCCCTCAGGCAACCACAGCATTAGTCTCTGCTTTTGGAAACATTACAGGCAGATTACACAAGATTTCGCAGGGAAGCAGGCTGGAAAAGGAGCATGCTGTTACATAACCAAAGAGCTGGGAGCGCTTCATTTTCACACAGACTTGGACACTTTTTGAACATTTGAACCTGTTGGTGGGGGCAGGGTGTTATGAGCTGATACATTATGCTCATCTCAATGCTTTTCCTTTTGTTTCAGTAAAACAACTCTTCTGGTTTGAAATACTGCAGTATTATGGTAACATAATGCTGGCGGTAGCTTGATTTTGAACTGATGTAGGAGAGTGTAGTGAAGTATCAGTCACTTTAGAGGACCTAAATGTCAAACCAACCAGATAAAAACATCTGATCAGCTTCATTGATAATTATTAAAATGTATTTCCTCTAAAGATAAATTCTTAACCTTTAGGGAGAATTTGGATTTCTTGTTTAGACTTTTTCATGTTTTAACGTTTCCTCCTCTGGTGTTACCCCTCCAGAACACTGAGGTGCTCCAGTTACTTCCATGACCACTAGTGTATAAACGCAGCACCTACACGTGCAGGCTGCTGGTACATTCTGCAAAAGAATGGGTCGCTCTAAGGAGCTCAGTCAGTTTGGTGGAGGGAGGATGATGGTGTTTGGCTGTTCTTTAGGATTTAGGCTCGGCCTGTAATGTCTTGTTCACACAGCAAGATCTTTATGCCGGTTTTTGTCCCGACTTCCCCCTTCCAACAACCCTAAGGACACCCCAATTATTGGGATGGCTCTTAAGATGATCTTAAAACATTCCTGCCGTGTGTGGTGTGTTAAGAGTGATCAGGTCTGCTCGGAAGGACATTGGTCTCAAGAAGTTTTGCGAGACTTCCCGTTTGACATCTGACTGTTGGTGAGTGAAACTGGTTTGTGTGTGGCGTGTTGCTCCTGCTGCGTGGCTAGAGACCCCACACTGTACGACCAAACCTGTTATACCTAAAATTTTTTAATTGGCATGTGTGTGGTCTCTCAGGTTTTGAAAATCAGCCGACAATTTGAAAATGTTACTGAGTGAACCAGGCATTAGTTCCAGTGAACAGAACTTTCCCCCCACCAAGTATCCTGGCTTGGCAATTCAGACATACCATATTGAGAAGATGGTTGCCTACATGACCAAGCACAGCACACAGATGTCCAGACCACCCAGGGGCAGCACTGCCCCCATGCCTCCTTGTGTATCCTTGGCCTCTAATGCCACGGCGGTGAAGCCCATACCACCAGCACCACTAAGTGATGTATTTCATTATTAGTGACCAAACCAATCCTAATTTCTCCTGTTGGTTTTTCCTACACGCAAACATTCTCTCCATAGAGACAAAATCTGATAACAAATTTTAAAAATAAATTATATTTAAACTCTTTTTGTTCTTCCACTTCTTAAGTATTGTTTTTCTGCAATGCTTAGAACTGCAGAAAGGGTGTTGTATCTATTTGTTTCCAAATCCACATTTGTGATGTCACCAAGAAGGCAAAGTGAGGATTAGACTGGAGCTGTGTAGTCTGGGCATGTTGATAGCCCTTTACATACTTTTAGGCAAAAGCCATAGACAGAAAACCAGTCCAGAGAACATGTAGACAGTAATTAGGTGAATCTCCCAAGCAGTTTGGACGTGTCGGTGAGTGAGAAATCCAATTTGGAACAGCCTTTGCCCTGTGTACTGTGTTCTATGAAGGATTTTGTTTTCAATAAGAAAAAGTTAAAATCTGTACTGGCAGATAGAGCAACATCCCATTTACTTTTAGGACTTTTAGGAAATGAGGTTGTTAAATCTACTTCCATCCATCCATTATCCATCACGCTTCTCCTTGCAGGGTCGCGAGAGGGCTGGTGCCTATCTCCAGCTGTCATCGGGCGAGCGGCGGGGTCCACCCTGGACAGGTCGCCAGTTCATCACAGAGCAACACAAAGACAGACGGGACAAACAACCATGCATGCACACACTCACTCGTAAGGAGAATTTTAGAGAGACCAGTTAACCGAACAGTCATGTTTTTGGATGGTGGGAGGAAGCCGGAGAGAACCCATGGATGCACAGGGAGAACATGCAAACTCCTTGCAGAAAGACCCCAGGCTGATTTCTTGCTGCAAGGTAACAGTGCGACCAACTGCGCCACTGTGCAGCCCCCTTCCGACCATTTTAAATATATTTTTGAGAGTAAATTTGCGGGTTGAAGTTTAAGATAGCTAGTTATTACTAGAGACAGTTCTATGTTTAGTTGTTTAATCTTAAATTTGATAATTGAATTTCACCAACTAAATTCTAAGGATCTTGTTTTTAATCAATGCCATATGTGTTTTCTAAAACATTAAAGCTGCAGTATGTAATTTTTATAAAAAATATTTTTCTACTTATCTGTTGAAACTGTCACTATGTCAGGACAGAATGGTGGGGGGGGGATCAAGCTCCTCTGCCTTCTCCCAGTGCTATCCAGAAACATACTATGCTGCAGCTCGCAGAGGCTAGGCTAGTTAGCATGGCCACCAATGACGACGGATAAACAGTTTTCCTGTAACGGAAAGTTGTTTCTCCACCATTAGCACATTTAGCAGTGAGTAAATGAGGTTGACTGACAGCGCTAAGACCCTCCTCCTGGCTCTGATTGGTTGTTTTAGGTCGAGAGCAGTGCAAAGTTGCATAATGCAGCTTTAAAGAGTTTGAAATCCATCCCATCAAGTATATTCTCTAAATGACTTATTCCTTTATTGTTCCATGTTAAAAAAAGTTAAGAGCCTTTATATTTTGCAGGATGTTTGAGTTGTTTCAAATGGGTGTTCGGGGGTGAATTCAAGCCCCGTTCATTTTGAGGTATTCCCACCAGGCTGTCAAGGCTGATAGGCTTCTGGTCGAAAGACTCTAAAATATCCATGTAGCTCTTGGCGGAGCATTCAGACCGTGTCCACTTTGTTGGAATGGCCAACAGTCTCTGTGGTTTTCCCATTATGACTCTCTACAGTGTCAACAGTTTCCTCATCCAGGATGTTGGTGGTGAGCAAAAGAACTAGAGCTGCAAGATATTAGAAAATCTTGCGATGGCGATAATATTGATAGATATTGCGATGATGATATCGGGTACGATGTGTGCCTGTCTTCTTTTTTCTCCGTTTCTCATCTGTGCTTCCATCACTCTGTGACCAACATTTTGGACAATGTAATTTGTCTCCGAGGTTAACATCTGCTGCCGTGAGACTCTGTCCAACTGGCTAAATATCACATTTGCATGAAAAATACAAGTTCAAAAAACTTGTAATATATTAGTCAACTATTACTGCACTCCCAACAGTCCTTTCCAATATGAATACTGCATACACAGATATTGTGAAGAGGATATATTTGGGATATACTGTGAAGCCCTAAAAAGAACACAATGGTTGGCATTCTAAATTGCATTCAGTTTTGGCTAGGTTTTGTTGGCTGTTTGTTAGGACGCCGTCATGCAGTATACTTACAGCACATGCCGGTCTTCTCCCCCTCTCCTCACAGAAGTGAATCTCTAAAACTATATCTGAAGTTTTAGATACAGCCCCAGTGAAAGGAACTCTTAATGCTACGTCATACAAAGACATTTTGGACAATTTCATGGATAATGGATGGATAGAAGTAGCCTCAATTCTGTGGAAACAGCTTGGGTATGGCCCCATCCTGTTCTAACATGGCACAAAGGTCTATACAGACATGGATGAGGGAGTTTGATGTAGAAGAACCTGACTGATCTCAACCTAATAGAACACTTTTAGGGTAAATTAGAATGGAGACTATAAGCCACGCCTTCTCGTCCAACATCAATGTCTGACCTCACAGATGATCTCCTGGAAGAACAG
Organism: Anableps anableps; assembly: GCA_014839685.1. Taxonomy (NCBI): domain Eukaryota; kingdom Metazoa; phylum Chordata; class Actinopteri; order Cyprinodontiformes; family Anablepidae; genus Anableps; species Anableps anableps. Next base: position 36,318,237 of record CM026072.1, read on the forward strand.
TTAAAAGTTCCCATAATAACACCCTTAAACCTTGTGAAGCTGTTGTGGGCATACCTCATATTAAACTCTATGGCTTAGAAAAAGGTTGTCACTTGAGTTCATGTGTATGTGAAAGTAGATGACTGCTTACTTTAAGCAATATAGTGTATACGATATACAAAGTGTGATTAGTTTGTTTTACGTTATACTCAAGTTGGGACTCTTGTAAGTCTTCTCAACCCTAAAACTAGGCCCTGCTTTTTTTTGTCAACATTATTCCAGCAATGGTCCGGTGACATAAGTGCATACTTATAAGTGCAAAGTAAAGTCTGATTATGCAATAAATTCAGGCTGGGTGATATTACTGTAGATTGTCAGCACATTCTAATCTTTTACAATCTGTTAAAGCAGAGAAACTGTGGGACTGCTCTAAAAGGCATATTCTATGAATTGCAGTTCTGTGCTCTTCACCAGTTTCCCTTTTCCTTCTTTCGCTTGAACTTAAAAAAAAGCAACAAAAAGAGGAAAAACAAACAAACAAAAAAAAACAAAACAAAAAAAACTTATGTGCCCAGGATGAAACAGTCAATAAATAAGCATTGTAGTAGTGCAATATTGCACTACTTACAGAGAACTTTTCCAGTCATACTGATCACTCATAGTGCTTTACAGCAGAGGAGTATTCACCAATTCCCACTCACAAATGCATTTACATTTATATTTATATACACACACCACCAGATTGGTAGGCAACTACTGTGTGTGTGTATTAAACTTTATACCCGATTGCCCGATGGTAGAGGGCTGGAGGGTGTGATGGGTTGGTTATCGTCAGATAGCAGGTGTTATATGGTTGCTAATGCTAGGGAGTTCTACCCTGATAAGTTTAGATGCTGCTCTAACAACCCTAATGATTGCTGCCTTGTCCTCAGGCGAGCAACTGTCAAACCATACCATGGCAGAGAATGGCAGAGCACTCCTCATCACTGCTCTTTGGAAGTGCAGCATACCAGTAGTTAGTAGTTTAACTGAAGTTAAAAAGGAGACCTCATTCTTACCGTTATATGTGACTCGCGGTTTGGTTAAACACAAAACCAGGTGAAGATCCATCTCATCTGAGGACACATACTTGGAGCACACTGGGCACTTGAAGCCTGACAATGAAAGAAGAAAACAGAGCAACAGTGAATAACAGGTGGGTGGTGGAATGAGAAGAAACTGTGAAAAACCAGATTTAAAAATAAATTGGTGACATTTCTTCCTGTGTATTTGAATTTTGTGTTTTTACACTTCCCTTCTACTTTCCCAGCCTCATGTTATGGTAAATAAGAAAACCGCCCGGGGCCTTTAATGCTAACTGCACATGTGAACACCCTCACTCTTTTGTCTTTTCATCCTAGAACTCACTGGACTATAATGAGGTCTTCATCACTAGGCCCACATGTCTTCGCCTGGTTTTGTAGGATGTTTTATAGAAAACTATAATCAAGATAGGCCTAAAGTTGCTATTGCACACACTGCAACTAGAAAGAGAAAAGCTTTCCAATCAATACAGACAATATGACAAATATCCTATCAACATCACCAACATCAACATAATAAGGCCTGCCCGTCAAATTTCATATGGCAACCATCTATTCTAATCAACCATCAAGCACAGCAGATCTCAGGCAACTATGAATTTCTATTATTAGTAGAAGAGAAGAGCTATAAAGCAGGATAGACTGAGGTATCATTTATGGAAGTATTATCTGCATCAAAGGAAACACGGAACCTTAGTCCCATGTTAAACCAAAACCTAATACAGACATTTCTGTTGCTTATCTAACGGGGGAAAAAAATCCAGAGATCATCACAAATTTGACTCTGTGGTGTACAGCATCTGATCGGCAGCTAAGCCAGGCTGCCACAGATTTTTCTGGCCATTTTGAAAAATTCTGCAGCAATAGTTCTAACACGTACAGGTATGAAAGCTTGGGAATGACACAAAACAACTTTTTGGTTTATAATTTATGGAATTTTATCTCTTTTCATTGACATTTTTTCTACAAACCAGAAAAAAATATCAACCAACCAATAATAATATCACCTGACCTCATGTAACACTTGGGTAGCACTTCTCTGTGCTGATGAACATTCACACACCTCGGCATACTGAATGCTTGAACTGATGCCACGACACTCCCTTGTTAACTCAGCTAATAATTTGACCACTTGAGAGCAGTTTTGGAGCATTCAAATTTCTTTCCCAGACAGGTGTTTAATAATTAATTATGGATTTTTATTCTAAAAAGAACATACCCTGTCTTGACTCAGTTGAACAGTAAATTCTTCACCCCTGATCCCAATATATATGCACTATACAGAACAAGAACGCATCCAAAGCGACACACATACTTCAAAGAAATGGAAAGAAAACATGTTACTCAATATCCACTGGACTTCCAAAACCGCTGCACTGCTCACGTGTTGTACATGGAATTTGTGGCTGTGCATGCAGCATTTGCATGAATGTAAAGAAGAAATACGGTTCAGGAAGCAAGAAATTTCCTGCTTCAAAGATGCATTCTGGATGTAATCAACGCTGGATTGCACTCTGCATCTTAAATATACTTTTTACCTTCAGAGTGTCACACATCATGCAGAAATGTATGTGCATTGTGTGCAGGGCTTCCAAAAAAAAAAAGGGCCAACCAGCTGAGTTACTGATGGACTGAATAGATTAGGGCAGCCAGCAGCAGGCTCTCCGCTGATTGTCTGAACTAAGTAAATCACAACAAGCACAGACATGCACAGCACCATCTAACAAGATTTCCCAGCCATCTGCTAACAATCAGGAATGTTCTGAACATTGTAGGTGTGTTTATTTGAAAGCTTGCTGAGGCTGAACTGCAGCCCTGCACCACTTCTTCTCCAGGCTTTCTGAACAGTGAGAGCTGTGCCCTCCCTGCCAGGCTGGGATGACTCATCCAGTAAAATGAATGGGACAGTCTCTGCAGAAAAACAGAACAGCGAAGCGCCCTCATGCATATCTATCGGATGTCATACCTGCAGCTGGATCCAGTGTATTTGTATTTGAGAAACTCGGACTCACAGGCTGGAATATGTACATGAATGACACAGCTGTAACTCTGTAAGCTTGGGCGATTTCTCTTTTTTCTCCATTTCTACTGTTCAACAAAAATAGTGCAGTGAATTGAGCTGAAGATCTTCTAATATGGTTTTATTAACCTTTGGGGATTCCTTCTTTTTGTGCACCCCTTGTGTTCTGTTAACAGGGTTCCTGCAGGTTTCACCAACTCAAATCTAAGACTTTAAGACCAGTATAAATGAAATTTAAGACCTGTATCATGACAGAAGTGTACAAAAGAAAAGTGCATATTTTATTTAGTTGTGCCAAGCTTTCTGGCTCAGAAAACACGTAGCATTGTACAGGTTGGCAACAGAAGTGAGCCAGTGGCAAAGACAGACGATGTCCAGCCAACTGGCAATAATTTACACTTACTAATGATAGACGCAAAAAAGCTAGCTAGCTAGCAAGGGTATAGTAGCAGCTAGTTGGTGGTAGCCTCTACCGCCTCGAGTCACAGAATGTAATGAAGATGTCTGCAGGCGACTCAAACTTTGGCCTGACAGAAAAATCTCACAAGAAACATAAACTACATTAAATAGTCCTACCATGACAAAATTTAAGACCTGTGATTAACATATTTAAGGCCAACAGACATTTATTTTAACATATTTAAGATATTTTAAGGCCTTAACTTTAGATACAGGAATTTAATACTTTTTAAAGGATGCCCGGACACCCTGCTGTTAAAGACTGCCATAGAAATAAGCATCAACATTTTTTAAATATATATGCCGGTGCTATATATGGCATACATATTTAAAAATTGCCGATGCTTATTTCTATGACACAGCAAGGTGTCTGCTTTGAGGATATGAATTGGAATCCACAAAGTGGATATGAATTGGTCCTGGAAGAGTCAGAAATTTGCAGTGATCTGATACTCAATTGTATTTTCTGTGCAAAATAAATTCTTCTACCTGGATTTTAAATATTGCCATAAAATATTAGGTATCAGCATGTTTTTTTTTCATATTTTCTTATCTTATGATTGCCTTATGAATTTCAGTTTTTATTATTCATAAGGAAAATTCATGAGCTTTCAATCCTTTAACATACATGTGTCAAACTCAAGGTCCGCAGGCCAAATCTGGTCCTCCATAACCATTTATGTTGGCCCTTCAGACCTCAGAGGGCCACAGAAATTACCCTTCAAAATACAATTGAGTAGCTATGTGCTGAAATATTATTTTATCAGTAAAATTAAATCAGTTTTTATTTGTATAGGGCCAAATGACATCAATGTGAAAACATGTTAACTATTTAATTTTAGAAAGTGCAAATCAAATGCAAAGAAAGTTCCAATATTTAAGCAGTTTATTAACGGGTAGTTTTACCTTTACATCCTGCCACAACTGGCCCTTTGAGGACATTCATGATTTTGATGTGGCCTGAAATGAAAATGAGTTTGACACCCCTGCTGTAAAGTATTGAAATAATTTTTTGTTAAGTCTTTAAAAAGTGATCTGAAAGTGGACATTTTTCCATCCCACATGTGGTCGATTTGCTGTACACAAAAAAAAAACAAAAACAATAAAACCTGGCATTTTGAAGGGATTATGATGCCAGGGAATTAAAAAGTAAATTAAAAATAAAAACAAAATTTAGAAAGTTTTATTTATACAGCATTAATTCACAACACGTCATCTCAAGGCACTTTACACAAAAAAGTCAATCCAATCTATTCATATATTCAATCCTAGTTATCAAACAATGCAGCAAAGTTTGGTTTATTATTCAAATTGGTTAAAAGTTTTCTATCTAAGAAAACCCAACCGATTGCATCCAGTCACTGACTTGGAGCATTCACTCCTCCTGGACGAGCACGTAGGGACAGTAAAGCCAATTGCTTGCATTGTGTTGTTGACTTTGGAGCTATCGCTCATACTGAGCATGCATGTAGCGACAGTGGAGAGGAAAATGTAATACATGCAGCACATCCAAGCTTTACCAAACAGTTACTTTATTTATTTACATATATGAAAAAGAGATCGATTGATACAGGTTTTATTTTAGGCCGAGACCAATTATTTTGTTATCAGTCTAACCAATCCCCGATACGTGGTGCTGATTTTTTTGGGCTGATTATTCAAACTGATATTGCTTTTTCTTCTTACCTTTACACAAAACAAAAAATTAACAATAGATAGCACATTGCACACATTTAAATACAGGGTTCCTTCCAGAAAACTTGGTAAACCTGGTGGTAGGGGTGCTTGGGCAGTCTACCAGCGGACCACCGTGTTTCTGTGTTAAAATTTTTTTCAAAGTTGACAGGAAATTTAATATGACTAGATAACTATATGTTATTAGAAGACATTGTTGATAATACTTAAACACGCAACTATAGAGTCTTAAGTCCATAAATCCTGATGAATCCAGTCTGCAATCCAGTAGATTACAGGCATGTCTAGAGGACATTAAAACCTGGATGACACTAAACGTTCTTTTAAATTCTGACAAGACAGAAGTGGTTGTTTTTGGACCAGAACCTCTGAAAAAGACAGTCAATCACTTGATCTGGATGGGATTAAACTGGCCTCAGATAATAAAGTAAAGAACCGTTGTCTTATTTTTAACCAGGATATGTCATTTAAGTCCCAGATTAAACATGTTTCTAGAATTTTCTTCTTTCATCTCTTTCGCTCCATGCGTGCTTGGTATTGCTGTCAAGTCAACGACACAATGCCATGCGGTCGCTACGTGCTCGTCCAGGAGGAGTGAATGCTGCAAGTCAATGACTTGATGCTCTGCTGGGTTTCCTTAGAAACTTTTTGAACTACTTAGAATAATTAATTGAGCTTATTGTACTGTTTGATAACTAGGATCAATTGAAATGTATGTATGATTGAATTGATTTTTTTCAATTTTTTTTTGTAAAATGCCTTGAGATGACATTTGTTGTGAATTGGTGCCATATAAATAATTCAATTCAGTTCAATTCAGTTTAAGTCTTAGCTTGGTCTTAAAACAAGCTATATAATGTTGGTCACATTCAGAGCCGACCTAAGGCATAAGTGGAACTGAAGTTTAACACAGACCATAGATCTAGAATTTTTACGTTTACTGAGAATGACATTTCTATTAAATCTGACTTAATGGTAACATCAGAGATAAATTAAAAGCCTTAAAATGTTTTTCATTCAACTTAAGATTTAAGGAGTTGGCAAGTTTACTTTGTAAAAAAGCAAAAAATAAATCTTCATAGTTTATTTGTTGTGTTAGCATAGCTACAATCTGATGCTATGAGTTTAATTTTTGTGTTTGAGTTTGGAGGTGCAATCACTGATAATTGGTTATCTGCTGGGATGTATTAACAAATACATCCCATAATTAATTGGGATAATTGGTTATCTGCTGGGATGTATTAACAAATACATCCCAGCAGATAACCAATTATCAGTGATTACTTTTAAGCTCAACCAGTTAGACTTGGCCGGCTCTCCCAGATTCCACCCCATCTGTATTAAAACGCTGTTAGTGATGGAGATTTTCTCAAAGGAAGAGGGGCCCTAATTTATACTCTGCTTAAGGCTCTTTAAAATCTTGGTCCAGCCCTGGTCACATTTAAAAGTAAAATACTTTTTTTAAATGACCTAAAATGGACAATGATAAGTATTTCTATGCCAAAATGAATATCATTAGGGAACAAATCTCAAGTATTTCTTGCATTAAACTTTGTTTTTTAATGTCTGCTGCTTGGTGCAGTATTTTGATTTGCTGCTTGTTATTTATCCAAGCGAATGCAGGATTTGCAAGGAATACTCTAAATGAAAAAGAGCCGTCTGTCCGTCTGTGATCGACTCATGGTGTGGTTCATTTACATCAACTTCATCAAGTTGCAGAGAGACAAGCGTGAGCCAGAAGACTTACTGAGCGAGCATGTGTGAGATTTAAACACACACACCTCACATTGTTCTTTCTTCTCAAATATATTATGCGCTCACATTCTCACTGCTCAGTGTGAACCTCTGAAAGCGCAAATATATGTTAAATCATAGTTGGAGTTGTCATTGAGCTTCCGTGAGCCGAGCAAACTGTGCTGCTTTTATACTTAGTGCCTACCTTGGTGCCAGGTGGCCAACGCGCAGAGGCGCTGATGGTGTGATTAATGCATTGAACTGGTCTCACGACCAGTTCAATGCATTAACTATAAAGCTGTCTTTGCTAGCACTGTTACTGGTGTATGGAAAACCTATCTAAAACAAATAAACAAGCAACATTTAGCCTGGTGGGGGGGGGAGGCAAGTAAAGCCAGGCATCCACCATGCCTATAATACAATGGGGGATACCCTCCACACCGCTGTTCCCTCCCGCTCACAGTGAGACAGACTTTCAAAGGGCAGATGCAGCTAAATTAGACAATTAAAAATACATTAAAAGTTGAAAACTTACCCTTGTTGTTGTTGGCACTCAGTTTTATGACATTACCAGCCGCTCTCTGCCAGGGAACGAGCAGCAATGCATGCACTTGATGTCAAGGCTTGATCCCTGCACCCCCCGAGATAGCCTTGACCCCCCCCAACAATAAAAGTCTAGCTCTGCCACTGCTACCCCACATACAAGATCTGATGCAAAACTACCAAAACAGAGACATTATACCAGAGCTGCAGACCAGATCCTTGTTTAATCAGTTTTCCAGTGACTTACTGAACTAAATCCAAGGTACTTCCACCTAGAATATTAACACTACTTCCAGCAAGTGGTATCATGTTTCGTTATACAGGACAGAGACACATTTAAGTTCATTTTTTAGCTTAATGATTGCTGACTTTAGTGCTATCTATTGGTTTTGCACAAATTGAAGACATTAATGTTATATTGTTGTTATATTTTTCTGATCATTACTAAAAAGAACCTTTTTACTTTCTGCAAGATCAAAACTGGAATGTAGTGTTTTGCTCTGTATCGAGTGTAAAATTTCAATATCATGATAACTGCAGGTTTGAACCAGCAGAGGGAGATGGGTGTTGGCTCACATCTTTAATCAATGAGTGGCATCATATCCATTATAAACAGATATGGAGAAGAGAAAATGATGGACCAGAGCCAGTGTTAGGTAGGTCTGTCTAAGTGCTGCACTGACACTGAACAACAACCACCCCAGTCCATCAGCAATCAGCTTTACTTTCAGGCAGAATAAAGCTCATCATGATGACTCAAGCGGAAGACAAATTAGATAACTATGAAAACTTGTTTACATTCATAACTTTATTTAACTAAACAATGGCTTGACTTCAAAATGTATTGTAACTAACCCAAAGTACATTGTAGTAAATTCATTTTAGTTGTTCAAGTCTGCAGTGTGCCATTCTGAGGTACATAAAGCAGGGTTGTAAAATCCTAATACAAGAGGAAAAAAAAGACAAAGAATGGAATTTAAAAAAAGGTTCTGCATTCTACAGGCATTGAGATTAAAGTGGAAAAACTGAAGGCTCCTGATTAGCTCTGAATGAACAGAGCTCCCGAGGTCAATCTGTGTGAAGGAGTCATCCAAAATGTCTCAAGATGGCAATTGAAGACCCAAACAGAGTGTTTCTCCATGAAAGTCTGGGTGAATTTAATAATGTGTGACTTTATTCCTGTTCTAGTAGTTCTTCATTCTCTCAACAGAGCAGACAGTGTCTGTTGATGAAAATGTGGAACTATCAGGAGGATTTTTTTATAGACCAACGACATGTATTGTTTTTTTTTCTCTGATCCTAAAGCAAAATGTGGCGCTTCCTGAAACTCAGAGTCCACTACTAAGCAGAGCAGCGACACTTTATAAGCCTGGTAGTTCCAACCTATGTTCTGAAACTGAACTTTTGGATGAGACCTGAGACATCAAGTAATAAGAAGTCCAGTTGTCCAAGAACTCAGGATTGTGATTGGGACTCTAATGGCCATTGGATCCTTTACCGAGACACTGTGATCAGAACCAGAATTTGCAAACTCTTCTAGTTCTTCTACAGGTCTTTATTCTGCTGATTGTCAGCCAAAATTCAATGTTGAATCCAGTTTTGGCACTCTTTGGGTCCAAATCAGACTCCAGTTGTTAATTTGGAATATTTAGTTCATCATCTTCTTCTGAGTCCTGGAACATGCATGGGAGTTTGCCCAACCAGTCTACATGTGCTTTGTGGACTTGGAGAAGGCATTCAGCTGTGTCCCTCAGGAAATACTGTGGGGAGTGCTTTAGGAGTATGGGACACTAGGCCCTTTGATATGGGCTGTTAGGTCCCTGTATGACCGGTGTCAGAGCTTGGTCCGCATTACCGGCAATTAAGTCGGGTTTGTTCCTGGTGAGAGTTGGACTCTGCCAAGGTTGTCTTTTGTCACCAATTCTGTTTCTGTTCATAACTTTTACGAACTGAATTTCTCGGCACAGCCAAGGTGTTGAGGGGATCCCTTTTAGTGGCCTTAGGATGGGGTCTCTGCTTTTTGCGGATGATGTGGTCCTATTGGCTTCATCAGGTCATGATCTACAGCTCTCACTGGAGCAGTTTGCAGCCGAGTGTGAGGCGGTCAGGATGAAGATCACTGCCTCCAAATCTGAGACCATGTTCTTGAGCCAGAAAAGGGTTGAGTTCCTTCTCCAGGTCAGGTGGGAGGTCCTGCCCCAAGTGAAGAAGTTTAAGTATCTCAGGGTCTTGTTCACAAATGAGGGAAAAATGGAGTGTGAGATCGATAGGTGGATTGGTTCTGGGTCTGCAGCCATGCGGACACTGTACCAGTCTGTCGTGGTGAAGAGAGAGCTGAGCCAAAAGGCGAAATTCTCAATTACCCAGTCAATCTATGTTCCCATCCTAATCTATGGTGACGAGCTTAAGGTAGTGACCAAAAGAACAAGATTGCGGATACAAGCGGCTGAAATGAGTTTCCTCCACAGGGTGTCTGGCCTCTGCCTTAGAGATAGGGTGAGAAGCTTGGTCATCCAGGAGAGACTCAGAGTAAAGCCGCTGCTCTCCACATCGAGAGGAGCCAGCTGAGGTTGCTCAGGCATCTGGTTAGGATGCCTCCTGGACGTCTCCCTGGTGAGGTGTTCAGGGCACGTCCCACTGGGAGGAGACCCAGAGGAAGACCAAGGACATGCTGGAGGGACTATGTTTCTCGGCTGGCCTGGGAACATCTTCGGATTCCCCCGGAGAAGCTGGCCCAAGTGGCTGGGGACAGGGAAGTTTGGGTCTTTTTGCTTAAGCTGCTGCCTCACCTACCCCCATATAAGCGGAAGACAACGAATGGATGGATGGATATCATCTTCTGCTGATCTGAGGTCTAGTCAAGGATGGAAGCCCTGAAATCAGACAACCCTCTACCTAGCAACATTCTTGAAATAATCCTGGGAATACCAAGGTGCTCCAAGGCCAGAAGGATTTTATAGTGTTTCCAGTGAGTTCTGGAAGCGAGCTGGAATGAAGAGAGACCCTAAAATCAAGAGCTTCGGCTCTATCCTCACCATGATGGACCAGAGCAGCTGCCACTGCTTGAAAACATGACAGCAAGCTAAAAGAACTCCTCATGCTGTGGAGGAGACTGACCCTGACCTGGAGGGAACGTTATTACTTTCTAAACCTGAGAACCGACACATGGCATTACATACTGAGGACCTCTAGTCCAAAGTGGAGTGTGGTGACTAGAACAACCATGTGGGCTGTCTCACGGCTCAGCTGCAAACGCCTACAATGCAGACTGGAGATGCCGACAGAACCAAATCTGACTATAAAGCAGTTATTTGTGGGATACATGAATGAAGTAAGCAAGTGGTACCATGGGGCTTAAAGCGATTTAACTGGGGCATTTTTATTCTATTATTTATGAAGTATGACAACTGAACATGAAAACCTCCTCACTGATAAAAAAAAAAAAAAAAAACTGTTTTCCACCTTCAGTGCTTCCGAACTTCACGCAGTTACCCGGACTTCCACTGTTTCTGACTGCTCTCCATTTAATCTGCAGCTTGGAGAGCATCCCTGGGCTCCATGTTTATTACCCACGGTCCTTTACTCAGCTCTGCAGCAGCTACTGAATCAGCACATCTTGCACTCCATGCTATTAAATGGGATTTATGAATTACTATAGTATTGATCCGTTCACTGATCATCCACACTGCATGGCAGCCCTTCATTCTATAATTCAGAGAACGAGACACAGACATCAGCACCCATCAGCTGCAGGAGGAGCTGAACAGCTCCCAATCCTTTCTGTATGAACTTTAGTTTTCCACAAGGGTAGGCAGAATCTCAGAGTGAGAAGTAGCTGGAGCAAGGAGCGGGTCATCATTCCTGGCCAACTAAATCACCTCATTTCTCTGCAGTGGGCCTGCAGTTTGAAAAAGCCAGAGCCGCCTGAAGCTTGTGTCACAAAAGGATGAAAGAAACCATCAGATGTATTAACCAGCTTTAAGGTCAAGAGCCACTGAATCTCAAGACTTTTCAACAAAATTGTTTTTATTAGAAGCAGAAGTCACATCTTTCAAATGATACTTTTTAAAATTTTTTTACACAAATGTAATTCTGCTGCACAACTGACAGTCTGAAGATAAACCTAAAAGCTTTCTATGTTTTTAGCAGATTTAGGGCGGACTGATAAGTCAAAGTGGAGCTGATGGATCAATACTGGGGATGCATGATATACTGGCACCAACATCAGTATCAGCCGATAGTCATTTTTTTTTTAACATATCAGTATGATAAATAAAACTGGGCTGATATTAATAACTGATATTTATTTCCATCTTGTTGCTGTTTGTTTCTGGAGGGGAAGGGGAGGAGGCTGGTCATGTGACAGTGATAGTGATGCTGCGCAGGATTGTGGAGAGATTAGCTAAAGCAGAGAAGCAGTGTTGTGGTCATTTTTTTCAAGCTGTTGAGATATATAGATCTATCTATCTATCTATGCTGTTGTAAACTTTTATTTTAGTAATCGAGTATTCTATCCATTATTCTGATGAGTAATCTAAAAAAACTGGGTAAAATAAAAATATTGGTAAATTCTGTTATAGCAGCAGTATTAATGTTAGATATCCACATCAGCCCAAATTTTCATATCTGTTCATCCCTAACAATTACTTTTCTGTAGCTTAGAAAATTAACCTGTAACAATATTAGTTCATTTTTTAAGTCAACCTGGACAAAAATTACACAAAAATCTGAAATTATATTCAATAACAGAGATTAAAAAAAAAGAAGCAAACTGACAAAGACACTTAAATAAAAAGAATATTCCAGTCTTTAGTTTACGTATTCATCTTCAGTCAATATAAGAGATGAATTCTCACTTTTCGCTTCCTTTTTATAGCTTTTGTGTCCATATGAGTAACGGATCTTTGGCACCTTTTTCACACAGAGAAAAACATGCCAGCTACGCCCACGCCACGGTGCGCTCTGCCACCCATTTCTTGCGACCGGGATGGTATGAAATGTAGCTTCCGGTTCTATTGCAAAGCTACACTTGCGCTCAGCATCAGCAATAGCGCTGGAGCGCTCCCCGCTGTGTTCCGTCTACCTGCATGCCTGTCCGCTGTATACATGCACCCGCCGCGCACTTCGCCGCCGTTGGTTCCGACCCAGCCGGGCTAGGCAGCAGCTCCGGGAGGTCGTCCAATGAAAGACAGGCTGTTGTATTTCATGCCTCGCGCCAGTTAATTTAAGGACGCCTATTGGTTCCCAAAAACCGACGAAAACCCGGACATGTCTGGGGAAAAGAGGACGTTTGGTTACCCTGTGTTGTGCTAATAGCACTTAGCATTCGTCAACATCTCATTGGTGGAAGTGAAGAGTTGTGCAACACAAATAATTATCCTCTCTCTCTCTTTCTCTAATTTTCATATGGTGCATCCCTAATCAATAAAGCCAACAGGGTCAACAACCACAACTCAAGATAGAAACACAAGCGTTGTTCAACCAAATAAAACAGCTGCAAGCAACAACGATCTTTTTAATACATTTAACAGCCAGAGCTAGGAAATAAATTCAGGAGCAGTATCTCACTGTAATGACAAATGTCCTCGTTTTAACGACAAAAGTATGTTCCTCTGACGTATTATGACTTCTTAAAAAGTCATAAAGGTGTGCCCTCTGACTCTCCATCTTCCAACTTTGTTACCTCTAAATGACATTCAAACATCCTGCGAGGTAGTGCCATTTTAATGTTACAGTCTTTCTCGTATAAACAAGAACATATTTTGTTTTAATAAGATATAAACCTTGATATAAATCTTGTTATGAGTTTTATAACTAATATGAAAAAGTTTCTTGTTTTAATGAATTGATTTCTTCGCTCTGGCAGCTAAAAGCTTCCGTACTTTAAAATCATAGACAGTTAATATCTGCAAACATATCAGTCTGATGTGAACGTTTTCATTTCGAGTCTTTTAAAACTGCTTAAATCAGCTGAAACAGAAGCTGTAGGTTTGACTAGCAGTTAGCTTTCACCTCTTTGAGGATTTATTTACCTTTCCAACAATCTTACAGTGAGACGAAATCTTTCCACTATAAGGAAGGAAACTATTACTGATAATAGCACAGAACCTCAATTCAAAATACCTGAATTACCTCATTAAGACTGTACCTCCACCTTTTATTGTTGGCATATTTTGCATTACTTCAAAGTGAGTTGATAATTTTCCTCTCTTCAGCTGAGGTGGATTTTATGGTGGGTTTACATCTGAACTGAGCAAAGATTGTGAGGCAACAAAGCAGAGTTGTACAGCAGACAGCCAAGAGTTACCTTGTTGATATTAGAGCCAACAATCATTCATGTATAATTGATATTACTGACACCAGCACTCCAGGGGGAGGTGTAAAAGAGGAAGTGAAATGAAAAAAAAGGAAGAAAGGGTAGGGGTTTAAAGAAATATACTTTCAGCTTAATGGAAAAGGCGTTTCTACTGAACGTGGTTCAGCTGTCTCCCTGCGTCAGACTCTTTGTCTCCCCTCAGTAAATATTAGCATCATACACAAGCACAGCACTGGGAGACCAAAATACACCTTCAGGTTAATGGAAAAACACATTCCAAAACTGGACCCAAAACATGACCTTCATCATGGTTAAGCCCTGATTTAAAACACTGACAACTACAAGTTCATTGTATCATTTAGTTACACGACTTACTAAGGCAGGAATCCAGGCATCCAAAGTCTCATGAGCTGTTACAAGTCAAACTCATCTCCTGGAATACAGTGAGAACAGAATATGTCAAAGTAATTCCACCAACTTTTGGGGGGTGTGGGAGGGTTTGTCATCAACTGAACTCAAAGTGTTAAAATGCTCCTGACAAACAAGCTCATGTTTATCCTCTTATTTGGGAAATACGATATGGGCACAGCATTATAAAGGTGTTCTGAAGCACTAAAGTTTTCTATCGTATCATTCCTGTTCTTTAAATTTCTTTAAATTCCTCATAATAAGATGTCAGAGCGCCAGGCTGATCACAGTCTTCTACAGCCTCCTTACCAAAACAGTTCCGTCATAAACCCGCAAAGACCAGAACCCATATGAGTGCTGCTGGCCGCTCATAAATCACAAATCGAGTTAGGGATATCCTGCATAAGTGAGCTTTCAAAACTTAAGCAGGCATCGCGGAACCAAAGGAGGCAAGAAATGGCACTGAGTGTGCTTGGTATACAGCAGGGGTGTCCAAGTCCAGACCTGGAGAGCTGGCATTCTGCACCTTTTAGATGCATCACCTGGAAAAAACAGCTGAATTCCTCATCAGCATTCACTCATTCAACTCTGCAGAAGCCTGGTAATGAGCCATTGATTTGTGCCAGAAAGGATGCATCTAAAAGTCACAGGATGGTAGCTCTGGAGGACTGGAGTTGGATATTGTTTATTGTTTAGGATCCCCATTAGCTGGGCTTTAGCTACTCTTCCTGGGGTCCGTCATGAAAAACATGCTTAGTCAAATCAGCTGGCAGAAATTTACTACATCTTATTATTAAAGCGAAAGCCCTTCCCATATTATTTAAAACAGCTTCTACGTGTCTTGACCAAGATGGTTTGTTATCCAAATAGACCCCAAGTAACTTGACTTCTGTTACTTGTTCAATGAGTGTGTTATCTATTGACAAATTTAGCTTTGGGTCATTTCTAAAAGACTTGTTTGAACCAAGTACTAAACTTTTTGTTTTTAAAGTATTTAATAGTAATTTATTATCTAAAATCCATTGATCTATGATTTCTAATTTATTTAAGATTAATGTCAATTCAGATATTGATTTTGCAGATGCATACACAGTAGTATCATCTGCATACATTGTTAATTATGCATGTTTTAATGTAAAATGTAGACCATTTGTAAAAAAAAAAAAAAAAAAATAGCATACAAGAGTGGGCCAAGACAGCTGCCTTGTGGAATTCCACAGTACACCGACATCCTTTTTGAAAAACTACCACTAAATTACACACTCCGATCTATCAAACAAGTAACTCTTCATCAATGTTAGTGCCAGTGGTTTAAAACCATACAAGTTTTTCCAAAAGTAAGATGTGATCAATCACGTCGGTATACATAGAGCATTACACAAGTGTTGGACATCGCTCTTTCTACAGAGAAAACACATCAGTGGTGTGTGTGATACCTCTTCGCTTTTGTTCTGGGCCAACTGGCCGCACAAACTGTCTGTAAGAACTGCAGGCAACCTCTTAATTTGCCTTTCTTTGCTCTAAATCACCATGCTGTGTCTCCCAGAGAGGGGTGTGAGTATCACCTTCAGCTGGTAGAACACCTTTCTCTGGGAAAAAAGTGAGGAAAAACTACGAGTCATGTGACTGCATAAGATCATGTGACTTCTTTATTTGTGAGTAAAATGGAAGAGACATTTAAGGGCCCAACATGGTCATCTGAAGTAGAACTGTCAATGCGTGGTCACATGGTTTCGAAACATTCATTTTCTCACACACCCTTCAAGGTCCACAAGGTCCGCTGCGTCAGACCAGAACAGAACAGGGGGAGTACAGTATTTTGGTCTAAACAATACGTATTTCCTCATGGCTTTGGACAATTTCTCCTCAAAACTATCCATCCTGCTCTCTGGCTGAAATACTGGCTTCTGGAAGTTGAAAAGTTGGAGCCGTTTTCCGCATAAACAAAACACACCCATGAAATTCTGACCAATCATACGATAGACTCACCTGTAGAAGGTGGGCAAAAAGTTCACCAGAGAGGTTGTGACAAGAATAGCCAGACGACATGAGGCTAAAAACAAAATGAAATGATTTTCCTCGTGTAGTTACATCAATGAGAACCAATTTTGGCAGTCTGGCTCGATCATGCAGCACCCTTTACTGTTTCCCCTGGACAGCAAAGTGAAACTTCATAGACACAGCATATAGCCACAAAGATTTCAGAACTTCACAATCTAAAGCCAAGGCACCTCAGAAAAATAGTTGATTGGACAAACTTTCTGACAGCATCTCATTCTAAAATAACAAGGAGTCAACAGCCCATAGCTGGAAGCATCTCTACTAAACTGTAGATAGAATCTAAATGAAGTCCATCTTAAGCCTTCCGCCAGTCTTATCTTACAACTTTCCAGGGGGCTGGCTGCCACAGATAGAAGAGAGCAGGTAAAATTTAGTCACTTTCAATTTAGGGAGCAAACCGGAAACAAAATACCTGACGTAAGAAATGAGCTTCTCTTGTCCTATCCATGCAGTACCAGAGTCAGATG
Source organism: Anableps anableps (assembly GCA_014839685.1). Lineage (NCBI taxonomy): Eukaryota > Metazoa > Chordata > Actinopteri > Cyprinodontiformes > Anablepidae > Anableps > Anableps anableps. Next base: position 36,335,001 of record CM026072.1, read on the forward strand.
AAGGCCCTTAGCAGGAGATACTAGGAAGTCAGGTTAAATAGCAACGAGCTTATCTCATCAGGACAGATTTCAACTAACTAATACTGACTCCACCATGGCTCATCACTCAGCTGTTTGCTCTTAACAGGCTTCACACTGACCTGCAGGACATTTCCCAATAGGACAGTGTTGATTTCCCAATCTGTTGTTGAACATCAACAATGGTTGCACCAAGAAACTTAATAGAATTGGCATGTGCTTGTGGCACATTATTTTTTCCTCTGTTCTAGACTGTTTCTGTTTATAGATTTTAGTTGAATGATTTCCTTTGTCCCTTGAAAATTATTTTGAAGTTTGGTTCTTCTAACTATATATACTGCTCACAAAATTAAAGGGAACACAAATAACATATCCCAGATCTCAATTAATTAAATATTCTAATTGAAAAACTTTATTATTAACACAGTGGAATTGATTGAGAAGAAAATAACACAAAAACTATCAATCGAAGTCAAAATTATGACACCATGGAGATCTGGATTTGGATTCATACTCAATATGAAAGTGGAAAATAACATGACAGGCTGATTCAACGTCAGTGAATATTCCTCAAGACAAGTCTAAATGAGGCTCAGTAGTGTGTGTGGCCTCCACGTGCCTGTATAACCTCCCGACAACGTCTGGGCATGCTCCTGATGAGACGGCAGATGTTCTCCTGAGGGATCTCTTCCCAGACCTGGATTAGAGCATCAGTTAGCTCCTGAACAGTCTGTGGTGCGACGAGGCGTTGGTGGATTGACTGAAACATGGTGTCCCAGATGTGTTGAATTGGAATCAGGTCTGGGGAACGGACAGGCCAGTCCATAACATCGATGCCCTCATCATGCAGGAACTGCTGACACACTTCAGCCACATGAGGCCGAGCATTGTCCTGCATAAGAAGGAACCCAGGGCCCACTGCACCAGCAGATGGGCTCACAATGGGTCTGAGGATCTCATCCCGGTACCTTATGGCAGTCAGGGCACCTCTGGCTAGCACATGGAGGGCTGTGCGACCATCCAAAGAAATGCCTCCCCACATCATGACTGACCCACCACCAAACCGGTCATGCTGGAAGATGTTGCACGCAGCATAACATTCTCCGTGGTGTCTCCGGACTCTGTCACAGGTGCTCAGTGTGAACCTGCTTTCATCCGTGAAGAGCACAGGGCAGCAATGCGAATCTGCCAATTTTAGTGTTCCCTAGCAAACACCAATCGTCCTGCATGGTGTTGGGCTGTAAGCACAGGCCCTATATGTGGACGTTGGGCCCTCATACCACCCTCATGGAGTCTGTTTCTGACTTTGAGTAGAAACATGCACATTAGTGGCCTGCTGTAGGTCATTTTGTAGGGCCCTGGCAGTGGACCTCATGTTCCTCCTTGCACAAAGAACGAGGTAGTGGTCCTGCTGCTGGGTTGTAGCCCTCCTATGGCCCCCTCCATGTCTCCCGGTGTACTGGCCTATCTCCTGGTACCTATTCCATGCTCTGGACACTGTGCTGAGAAACACAGCAAATCTTCTTGCCACCACTCGCATTGATGTTCTGTCTTGGATTAGCTGCACTACTTCAGCAACTTCAGTGGGCTCTATATATGACAGTACTGACAAAATGAAAAAGTGACTAAAAGTTCAACCAGAAATAACGAGAACAGAGAAATGATCTGTGGTCACCACCTGCAGAATCATTCTTTTATGGGGGTTGTCTTGCTAATTGCCTCTCATTTCCACCTGTTGTATGTTCCATTTGCACAGCAGCAGGTGAAATGGATTCACAGTAAGTGTTACTACCTAACTGGTGGTGACACTGATTCCACAAAGGTGTGGCTGATTTCTTTCCTTTTTGGGATTGTGTTCACGCACACAGCTGAACAATCGGCAAACCGTCAAATCTTCTGCCCTTACAGAGGCGCCGATGCTTTTGGGCCACACAATCGAATAATGTGATAAAAAGACATGGACCTGATTACCTGAATTCCTCTGAACACAGCAAAGCTAGCCCATTTACACAGCGTTTTTTCATTTTGGCTTGTTTGTTGGGGAAAAAAATAAAAATAAAAAAAAAAATAAATAAATAATAGCATGCAACATGTTATTCATTACGGGCAGGGGAAACGGTGATTATTTTATCATGTCTGTATACTCAGGGGTAAATGTCTTTATAACCATTTTTATTAGGCTGGACTTTGAAAACTGTTTATCAAATGCTCCTTTATTTTCATGGATCAGAGTGGTGTTAAATTAAGATCCTTTATTCTTATTGGATAGAAAACAGAGAAATCTGCAGACATGTTTAACCACATGAGTGCACACCACTGATTTAGTCATAAAGCATTTTATAGAAGACAGAAACTTAACAAGTTATGTTAATTATTGAGCTCTCACCTGCTGAGTCATGCTCATATCATCAACCTGAGTGCACAAACCTTCCATGCGTTTGGTTTGTTGGATACAGTCAGGCAGCACCAAAAGATGAGAAAAAAAATACTAAAGAATGAGAAAAAGTTTGCACTGGTATGAAATGGTGCTGAGTAAGCAGAGCTTGAACGTATGCCCACTTAAATATGCAGGAAATCCTGACATGACAGGTATTCAGATCAAATTCAGATCTGTCACACACACACACACACACACACACACTCCTGAAGCCCAAGTTCAAGGTCCACTACGGTTCTTCCAGATCAGCTCTCTCTGAAACTAAACAACAGAATCACAACTTCTCCTTGGTTCTAGGGACAAGAACACATTTCTATTACCACCAATGGTGGGACTGAATGTAAAGCTCACTGAATCACTAAATCCACCACAGAATGAATTTTAGAAAAAAAAAAAAAAAAAGATTATTTTTAGATGTGAAAGAAAAAAAATATAAATAAAATACAACTCTAAAACACTGAAAAAGAACTGAAGCTAGGCTCCATCTGACTCTCACATATGGGGGGATTTGCAACCCCTTGAACTTCCCACATTTTGTCCTGTTATAACCACAAACTTGTATGTCCTTTATTGGGGAATTTTTTTTTTTTAAATGTGAAAAACCAATACAATGACAACTTATTTGGGTTAGCTCTGGGTTGGTCCTCACAGGCAATCTTAATTGTTTTAAACACGGCCAAGGTTGTTGCATGCTGTCCTCAGCTAACTATTAGCTAGCTAGCTAGCGATTCATTCATCAGTATGTTCATATTTTGCCACACTAAATAAAAACACATCCCTGCTGTTTCATTTGAGTTGGTGAACGTGGAGTCTTTTTCTTTTTTTTTAAAACAAAATAAAAACAAAATGAAGATCTTGAGTCTGTGTCAAGGTACCCCTAGAACTTCAGGCTAGAAATAATGACATTTCTTTCTTTCAAACCTCAAAATTATTACTATTTCAAGTTTGACCCGTTTAAGATTTTGACATGAAAGAAAGCAATTTCATGATTTCTAGCCTTAAGTTCTCAGGATGCCTTGACACAGACAAGATCTTCTCTTTGGGTTTTTTTGTTGTTTTTTTTAAAAAAAAAAAAAAAAAAAAAAAAAAAAAAAAGAAGACTCCATGTTCACCAACGCAAATTAAACTCAGTGTTAGAACAGCAGAAATTTATTTTGATTTTGGGGTAGCAATATATGAACATATTCACTTTTACTGCCGCTGGACTGGTTCTCTTATCTTCAGCATGTTGCTGTCACCTGTGCTGCTTCATGATGTCGTTTCCAAGCTGACCAATAGAAACGCTTGCACTTGCCCCACACTGACCAATAGAAATACTAATGGAAAAAAAAAAAAAGAAATGCTGTTGCTAACCTCCACTCAGACAAATAGAAATGCACCTTTGCCTCATTCTTCAGAGGAAGCCCCGCCCCCAGAAGTGTGGAACATAATCTGTAAGATGGAATTTAAAAAGAATGCAATTCATAAAAATAAATAAATAAATAAATAAATAAATAAATAAATAAAACAATCTGGTAAAATTATTTGAAAAAACAAAATCTGAAAAAAGAGCAAACTGCATTGCCTAACTGTAGGTTCAACCACTGCATCCAAATAGTAAATTACCCAGTGGGCCATAATGTTCTGACCTGGATCTGGACCACACCAACCAACTCCAAGCACAAACAATGGTTCGCCATTAGAGGTGCACTGATTGCAGTTTTCTGGCTGATCACTGATTACCGATCATTAAAAAGCCTGACCTGCCGAATCCAATTTTGGCCAATACCGATTTTTTTATGTCTGAAAAGTTGCAAAATATAGCGACAAAGTTGCTAAGTTGGCAACAGTGGGGTGACTGTTGTTAACCGCGAACGTCGAGATGTGACCCAGTGGGCAGATCTGTCAGTCAGCCTCTCTCATGGCAGAGCAAAAGAGGACAGAGGCTGATTTTCAGACCTAGATAAGATCGGTGGATTAGATCGGTTTCACATACAAGTACCGGCCGATCACCCAAATAGAAGGAAATCGGGTCAGATAAAGTGCAGCACGAGTCCCCATCAAGCACAATCCGGTCCACAAGCTGATATCCAGCCTGTTGGAGAGAATTCCAAAAATTAGGAAGGAGACGGGTCAACACTGGGAATCCTGACTGATGAAGTATAAATTCAGATTTAAAACACATGTAATATTTAATTTGTTCTGTACCATCATAAGGAAATGCTCCATGTGTTTGTGAATCTGTCAGAGCTGGTAGCATAAATCTGATCCCGTGACCCGTTCAGGTTGTAGAGGAGAATCAGAACCACCAGCAGGACGGGATGGACCAGCATCGGTGGGATGCAGGAAGACAGAGCGTGCAGGTTTGAGACCAGTTTGGAACAGTCAGGACAGCAGCACTGAGTCCTGCTGGGATCACTGGGAGCCCCATCCTGGTCACAGGTTGGAGGGCCACACAGAGCATGTATGGCAGATGTGATTACCTGGAGGTTTCTCATCTCGTTGTTTCATTCCTCTGCATATCAAAAGATTTCAGTAAAACTTCCGGAATCTTTTTGCCATTTATTAAAATATCTACAGCATACAGAGGTGTTGGGTTGTTTTGGAGAGCATTTATGAAGTTTTACTGATAATGTTGTTGCAGTCCTCCAACAGGGGGTTAGAGCAGTATGCAGAACAGCCTTCCATGGGGACCCTGCACTGCTCATAGGTTCACTTAAAGACAGAAATGACTCAAATATAATATTTCATGATTCTCAGCTGTACAGATGATTACTTGTAAAGTTTTTGTTTTGTGCCTACAACAACTATAAATACTTAAAGGATTTTTCTGAACTCCATCTAGATCATTATTTGTCAGTCTGACTGGGTTAAAGTCATTATTATTTTGGAATATATATACTGAATTCTAAGCCTTTAAACTTTACAGGATCTAGAAAACGCTTTAAAAAAAAATCTGCTTAGTTTCTGGAGATTAAAGAAAAATCTCAAGAAGAAGTTCAAACACACATTTCTAAAGGCAGCAGAGAACCTGGTGGCTTCAGTTTGCAGGTTTGGTAAAGACAGGCTTTTGAATGTTTGGGCCAAACTTCTGTCTGAATATTTCAAGCTCAGAACCGGGCGGAACATGGAGCTCAGATAAGAACCCGGAGAAGCCTTGCGGACTAAAACGAGCTGCGGGACACTTGTTGGACTTCCTCCTCTGCGGACATGTAAGTGAAGCTCCCCCTGACCGAACCGCTGGTCTGTAAACAGCTGAGTCAGCGTCACCGCAGGTCACTGAACGCACCACGCCGCTTACCTCCGAACAGGTGAGGCGACAGGTGTGCGGGTAATGATCCAATCACCAGCCGAGGACCTGCGTCCCCTCTTCGGTCCCGGTCCACCGCCTCCTCCGGGCTGCTGCCGCCGGACTCCGGTGAGCTGGAGACTCCCCCGCTGATCGGAATGCTGATGCCGGACTGGGCTCTGGTGACGGGACTCCCGGAGCTCCCCACAGACCTGGCCCTGGCTCCGGGTGGCTGGCCGGAGCTGGACGCGGCTCCAGAGGTTCTGGACGCGCCGTGTGAGCGGTACCGCACCCCTGCCCCCGCTGCGGCGGTGCCGCCGCCGCCGCCGCTGGAGGTAGCGGACGGCAGGTCCGAGCCGGAGTAGGCTCTGGTCCGTCCGTTAGCGGCAGAGTTGGCGGTGGGGCTGCTCTGCTTTGCCCCCATGTTCACCTCCGTTGTCTGGCTGGGATATTTAAAGAGGCAGTCTACGAGCCGCAGCGGGACAGTGCGCCAGATTTTCGCCCGGGACAGATGGCTGTGCCGGGTCAAAGCTGCTGGAAGAAAACAAAAGAAACAAACTGTCCGTTGCTAAGATCCCATCAGCCAGGGAGAAGTTCGATCAGCCATCCGTTACTCCAGCTGGAGATGCGTGGGAAAGTTTAGACGCCGTGACCATTGTTGCTCCGGTGCTGCAGGTACCGTGGGTCCCCTCCTGGTCTGAGCCGCCGAGCTCCCGCCGAGCGCTCCTCACTGTCCACCGCAGCACCGCACCTGAGCGGCCGGCTCCTCGCAGCGCGCCCCCCGGCAGCACATTGCTGCCCAGGAGGAAGTGATGGAGGAGAAAGTCTGAAGCGAACCGTTCCTCAGCGGAACCAAGGGGACTCGTGCTAATAAACCTCGACGTACTCGCGTCAACTTCCGTAGAGACGCTTCAAAATAAATGCAATGTGACGTAAAGGGGGTAGGTACAGTAAGTAAAACAAGCTGTTAAATTACCAGGTTTTTGGGTGTAAAACTGAGACATAACTTGTTCCGTATTTAATGTGACATTTATTCTGCATTATTCATCCGGAAACCACCAACATCGATAGAGGGATAAATGCGAAAAATAAAAAAGCACGTTTAATCCCCCTTTGACTGAATTTCAGCCTTTGGACACGCCCCCTCCCATCAGGTGGAGAATCTGATTACCGGTGCGAGAGGTTCAGCGGTCCCAGTAGGGTCCTCCTGGCATTCTTACATTCACATCGTTTTGCCAAAGCTGTAGTTTGCAGAGAGGGTCCACATGATCTCATTCTACGAAAGCTGCTGCTTCGAGGATCTCCTTTATGTTTCCCAGAGGTCATAAATTAAATCTGCTTGAAGTCTGAAGAAGCCTGTGGGCAAGAGATGTCCTCACAATCGGAGAGATTTGGAGAAGTTTGGCTGAAAAATTCAAAGAAGACCAAATGCTTCAAAAACTTCATCAAACGGTTGTTCAACAAACTAGAAGCCTAACTCTGTGCACATTTGTATAACCAGGTTATTGCTACTGTTTTGGTTTTTCTATTTCTTTGTCGACAAGCAAATTAGTTTGTTGTCACTTAAATTTTACAGGATGTCAAATTTTTAACATGAAATGATGAAGGGGCAAAGTTTTCTTTTAAAGAGTTTAATACAAACACGTTCTAAAACTCATCCATCCATCGCCTTCTGCTTCTCTGAGATCATGACAGCATGGGACACAAGGTTCTGTATAAGTCCACTTCGGGCTTCTGATTGGCTTGGAATCTGATGTCCGTTTCATCAAAATGAAGCTCCTAAAATAATGATCTAGTGCAGGTAAGGTACTGACTGCTCATAACCTCCAAACAAACCCCATTTTAAGAAAATCTCGACAATCTGTTTCATTCGGGATGAATTTGCAGTTGTCCAAACAAAAGCATTAGCAGGAGTTTTTCTATGAAATAGTAGAAGTTATGCCCTTATTTTGAAAAGCAAGGGGATTGTGTTACATAGAATAGTGCATATTTCTGATTGCTTGATCGTTAAGGACAAACATGTCGGATGACGTAAGCACAGTAACGTCAATAACAGGCAGTGTATGCATGAACTCTTTTAAGTTGTGTTTTGGTATCCACCTGCAGCTCAAAGGTCTGGTGTCAGACTGCGCTGTTAATAAAACAGTCATTTTTAACTTCCTCTCAAACAATTTTGTCATTATTTACAAGTCTACAACCCCAACCTTTTTATTCATGCATGGTTTTCAAACTCTAACCTGTTCATGTAGGATGTCAGTGAACTGCTATAATCAACAACACTCACATCCTCATCTAATTCCAAAAGGAAGAGTCCAGTTAAATCCCTTTAAAATGCAATCCCAAGCAATCAGATTTGAGCCTTTTATTGAAACGTTGTCTGTCTGGAAAGCAGCAGATTACACCAGATCTTAGCTTAGGTAGCTGTCACACTGTTTCTTATCTTGCTTTGCATATTGAAGTATTAATTTGTTAAATGTGGCAGATCTGCATCTCAGATATTCTATTCATCAGCCCTTTAATTAAGCAGCACAGCCGTTTTAAAAACATCAGCATCAGTACATCTCTGACAGTCCATCTCAAAAGGAACAGGACTTCAGTTCTCCCATGCAGACGAAAACCCAGTTGGAACAATCCAGACATCCTGCAAAATAAAAGGGCTTCTAACTTTTCAACATGGAACAGCAAAGGAATAATTCATTTAGAAGACATACTTGATGGAAAAGATTTCATGCCTTTAATGTTTAAGAAGACTCCTTCGTTAGGCCATGAACCGCCCTCTTTCCTGGCCTGCAGCTCCCCTGGCTGGTGTGGGGAGGCGCAAGGCCAGGTCCCTGGTGGGCTGGGGCCCACTCTGGCTCCCAATTAGGTGGCTGCTTTTGCACCAGGTGGGGAGTGCCTCCCTCATGTCCCTGGCCTGGTGGATGGGCCGGTTTAGGATTAGGGGTGTTAGGGTACAGGTAGAATGAGGTGTGAGGTTGGGGGGGTTAAGGGATTTGCGTAAGCCCGCTCATACATTGGAAATTCGGAGGCTGGGTGCACCTGCCAGGGTCCAGTGGTCCTGTCCTGGCAGGTCTCTGGGTCCTGGGCAGTTGATGATGGCCTCACTTTGCCTGGTTCTCCAAGACTGCTCTGACCTGGGGGGTGGGGTGTCAGCTATTCTGTGCTGGCACCTTGGCACCTATTCTATCCTCCTCCTCCCTATCATGTGCAACATTACACATCAATAGAGTCTTAAAGTGTGTGTTTCCTCCGCCCATAAAAATAGAACGGGAGGCAGATCCTTCAGTTCTGAGGCTCCTCTCCTGTGGAACCAGCTCCCAGTTTTAGTCCGTGAGGCAGACACCCTGTCTGCTTTTAAGACGAGGCTTAAAACTTTCCTCTTTGATCAAGCTTATAGTTAGACAGGCTTAGGTTATCCTGAGCTATCTCTGTAGTTATGCTGCCATAGGCTTAGGCTCCTGGAGGACACAATGAGAACTTTCCTTCACTCTGCTACATTCTCTTACTACTCTCCCATTATGCATTATTTGCTCTTATTTCAGCTTTTAACTTTAGGTTCTCTCTGTTTTTTACTCTTTGCAGAAGCTAGATCTGGTCAGGTGATCTGTTCTGCTGTGATGATACACTTGGCCCCATCTTTCAGTGTTCAACCCTGTCTCTCTCCTCCACATAGCTTTTGCACTGTGTCTGCTCTGTCTACTCAAACCCCCGGTCGGCCGTGGCAGTTGGCCGCTCACACTGAGTCATGTTCTCGTTCTGCTGGAGGTTTCTTCCTGTTAAACAGAAGTTTTCCTTTCTGCTGTTGCTACATGCATGCTCAGCATGAGGGATTGCTGAAAAGTTAATTACACAAAACAAGCGATTGTACACTGTTGCTACATGGTCGTGCAGGAGGCGTGAATGCTGCAAGTCAATGACTCGCTGCAATCTGCTGAGTTTCTTTAGATAGAAAACTTTTTCACCAATTTGAATAATTAACTGAACTTGACTATATTGTATAATAATTAGAATCAGTTGGAAAGTATGTACTTGACTTGGATTCTGTCTATATGGTTTCTTTGCCAACTTGGGTTTAGAATTGGTGTAATATGAATAAAATGAAACTATATATAAAAAAAGAGACAGGCGGATTTTGGGCTTCAATGTGGGAACTGCTCTGGTCTGTTGTGGTGAAGAAAGACCTAAACCAAAAAAATGAAACTATCAATTAACTGTTCCTCTACATTCTAACCCTCACATATTGATCCTGACTGAAAAAATGAGATCCTGGGTACAAGCAGCTGAAAATAAGCTTCTTCTGCAGAGTTGACTTAGTGACAGGTGAGGAGCTCCATCCACCGGGGGAGCTCGAAGTAGAGCTGCTGCCTCTCCGCATCAAAAGGAGTCAGCTGTCAAGGTTTAGCCATCTGATAAGGAAGTGCTCTGGGGGTATCGGAGGATTTCCACTTGCTGGAGGGACTATATAGCAAAGTTGACTGTGGTACCTCCCAGTCCAACACATATCCCCATCTAAACCCATTAAAATGCAGCTCATTTATGTTTCATTTATGTTTATTTAAGACACAACCGTGAGAGAATCACAAAAAATAAATAAACCTGAACATAAAGTAGGGCTAAAAACTGAATCAATCATATATTATCTCAAAGCTGTGATGTGGTGACTCCAGTCACAGACATCATGCATCCAAATGACAGTATTATTGAAGTCTTCGCCACTTTAAGAGTTATAGCTTGGCTCTGCTATTTAAGCTGTTCTGTTCATCCTCTGCTCAAACTGACAGCGAAGCAGCACCTTTCCTTGGCTGAGCAACAGCTGAGAAAGACATGAATGAGGTTTGCATGTCAAACATCCTGAGGTGTGTTACCTGTGTTACCTCGAGGCCGCATGCTCACTGTGCCTGCGCTCTGGTTTCACTTCATTTTACTTGTAAATCTAATCAGAATCCCACAGGACTCATTGTGTTCTCTAACACGGAGATCCAGTCAGAAGTTTGGACACCTCTGTTCCTTCTGAACCAGCATGCTGGTCTGAACACGCTTTCCATAAACAAGCAGGCTGTCCTCACACTCTCGTTTCAACTTCTTCAAGCGTCTCAGCAGGAAAATTAAAGAGATCTAAATTAGTGCATGTTTTGGTGAGAAGTTACAGTATTTACATGAACCTCTACATAAAATCAGTCATTTTATTTTATTTTTTAAATATGATGGGGTTTTTAATGCTTTTAAGGATTCATGTATTCCTTTCCGTTTTTCTCCTCTGTGGAACCCTAGTACAGCTTACTTCTACAACAGTTCTTTAAGAATTTTGTTGTAAATTTTCTCTTGCGATTCGAATTTTGGCCCCTCATCTTCCATATTGTATGGTTTTCCAGCATGAGCTTCTTGAAGATCAAGCCACAGCATCTGAATTGGAATTAAGTCTGGACTTTGATTAGACCAGTCCAAAACCTTTATTTGTTTGAGCAGCATTCATGGTTTCATCAGTTACTGCAGATTGTTTAGATCCTGAAGGCCCAGACCATCATACTACCTGAAAGGTAGAGTGAGCAAATATGACCAGGTCAAGATGTGCGATGCTGACCAACTCCAACTGAAGAAGACTGCATGCTGGAAATGCAGCTCCTTAATATGACTGATAAACTGGTACTTTAAGGCCAAACTCCCACCTGTTTTCTATACTTTATGTCGGGGCCCCAGACTGTGCTTCAGTACTTGCTGTTATCCTGAAAATCTTTTTATTTTCTATTTTTCAGAGAAAATGGAGCCCTCCCCAACAAAATAATTCCAACAACATTCCTTTATGTGGAGGACATCTTCAAAAAGGTCCTCAAACTCCAAAGTGCTACAGAATTAGTAAGTACGAATTAAGAGGTGAACGTCTGTTTGGTGAAAGAGGTCACATCATTCTCATCGTGAGAGGATGGTGCTGATGTTTTCAGTTGAATATTTTGATGATCATTACAATGTGGTGTGCAGACCTGATGAAGTGGTTGGCATAAATAACCTTGGTGATGTCAGAGCATTAAGCCTGTTGTTTTATGTTTCAGGTACAAAATCGTTTAAGATGCTTTAAAATGCAGCTTTCAAAAAAATTGTTATTGTGATATATTAAAACAAAGAAATTTGATTGTTCATCCCTTTAAATGGGTGTTATAGTTTATGCTTCAAATGTATTTTGTGATCTGTGATTGATGAATCAGTTTTGTTTGGGGAAAAACAGTGAAACAAGAAGAATTTTGTTCTAAAAGAAACTATATTGTAAAAGTTTAAAGACATTCATTTTTGAAGGTTAAACAAATTGACCATATGCACTTAACATGTTATGTAATGTTTTTGTCACTGTTAATGTTAAAATGTTTATTTTTCTACAGGAGTTCCATTTAATCACATTACATTGTTTAGCACATTTTAAACACAGCAAGGTGTCTATATAAGGACGACACATTTTGTGTTCAATTCAACACGTTTACTGTGCTAATAATTCAACACAACTGGTGTGTTAAAATTATTTAACACAATTACTGTGTAAAGGGGCACAATTATTGTGTCAAATCATTTGAACACACCAGCTGTGTTGAATTATTAGCACAGTAAACGTGTCGAATTGAACACAAAATGTGTCGTCCTTATACAGACACATCATTGTGTTGGGTTTTGACTCAGTTTTTGTTGACATTAACACATCTGTTTTCAGAGTGTAGGATGGGGGGGTTCCGATAAGGATCTGAGAGCAGGATTTTTGGCTAAAGCGATTCACAGTATTTCTGTCATGGTTTTAGGAAGTCTTTTAACCACATGCAGAATCAATCAATGGACACAGGATGAAAAGTTATTGTGAAGTTTATTTACAATATGAACAAGAAGGGACATATGCGATCTGGAACTGGTATGGCGGTGTCTGAAAAGAAGACTCAGACTCAAAAACTTCTGAACGTTTTCTTGAATGCTGCAGGGTTGTTTCCTACTTACAGGTGCAGGGCAATGGAGGTCCAGAGGTGGGTTGTTAGGTTTAGCTGGAGGAACCTTCTGGAGGTTTGATCTGAGATAGTCCAACAAAGGTTTGGGGAAGTGCGAGATTCTGAGCTCCAGATAAGAGCAGAGCGCCGCAGAGCAGGCAGGCAGGAAGCTTGTGGAGTTTTAACTGGAGGAGTTGGCACAGAGTGTTGCCAGGAAATCTTCTGAGAAGGCTTGGGCAACTTGAGCTGGGCAGACCTGGGAACATGAAGGCAGAAACAGGTAAGTCTTAAGGAAGCAATGCTTTTAAAGACCAAGACAGAGAACACAGGACCTTGGGTGGCTTGAGACTACCGGCAGCGGTTAATCGTCAGGCACCGAATGGTCGTCCAGCAGCTCCTTATAACCAGACCGCAGGCCTGAACCTGTGCAGGCAGCAGCCGGCTCCCCGCTCTGCAACAAAGATCCTAAAGGAAACAGGAGGTCTCACACGCACCAACAAACACACTCACAGCAAAACCCAACAATTTTACTGTTTTAATTCCCCCACCTCATCAGAAATGGATCATAACAGAACTGGGACTTTATGTTGCATCATTTATACATCATAAGTCCTTTGCTTTTGTCTCTGCTTTGACTGAGCTCAAGCAAGTCCAGAAAAATAAAGCAAGTGAGGGTTCTGGGTTTGGTGCTGATGTTTCCAAAGATTTGTGTTTTCACTCCAGACTGATGTTTTCAAGCATTTATTTATGTTCATTTTCATAATTTCCTGCTTACTTATAATGAAAAAGAACTAAACTGAAGATTAGAATATTACACCACACTAATAAGAACATTTTCATTTGAGAAATGTGCGCTTAATAAAAAGTATGTTCAATATCTGCTTAAAGGTTGTTGCTTTCTAAAGGTACTTTCAATCTAACAAACAAGCCTCATTAGAACACATTCTAATTTATTGAATATGACTATATTGCTGTTGACCAGCACAGTACACCTAGCACCCTGAGACTCTGGATTTAAGAGTAAAACTAGAGTTGGAATATAATCTGCTTCTTTCCCATATCTTTGTCTACTTATAACTTTAGACAAAAGCACAACTAAAATGTGAGCATTGATGGCAAATGGTGCAGAATCTTGCCCTATGAACATGTTACAGCCAGAAGCAACCATGTGTTTTATTGGGATTAATACCAACACAATGTTGCGCATAATTGTAAATTGGAAGAAAGTTCGGGGTGTGGTGTGTACTTGTGCAGATCCAGCCCATGAAAATCCCAACATTAAAAATGAAAATAGTCTTGGTCATACGTCCTTTTCTTTTTGCTTGGCCCAGACTCTATCAATGTTGTCTCTCGCATAGGTTTGGTAAAGTTAGCTAAATGTTCGGAGTTACTTTTCTGATTTATTTCTTTCCTCTTTTCCCCCCATGAAGAGTTCTGGCACCCCTGAGAGGGGAGGGGGGGCACACACACCACACTTTGAAAAGCCTTGATCAAGACCAATCTATTGTATCTCTGGCTGTATGCTTAGGGTCATTGTCCTGCTGGACGGTGAACTTCCACCCCAGTTTCAAGTCTTCTGTAGCCTCTAACACAGTGGTCACAAACTGCAGTCCTCACATACTTGAATTAAAAGGGGAAACTGCCTCACTAGCATGCAGTCCAGCTCCACAGAGCTCTGCTGATGAGCTGATGTTGGAGCCAGGTGTGCTGAAGCAGAGAGACATTTAGAAGTTGCAGGACACCAGCCCTCGAGGACTGGAGTCTCAGACCACTGCTCTAACAGATTTTCTTCCAGGACTGACCTGGATTTAGTGCTCAACTCTGACCAGCTTCTCTGTTCCTGATGCAGAAAAAGCATCCCCCCATAGCATGATGCTGCCATCACCATGTTGCATAGTGGGGATGATGATATGAATTGTTAATCCCCCCCTTCCTTAGCCCCTCTAAAATTGTTGGACTTATGAAGGTGAGTGGTAGTGTAAAGCTCCATATGCTGGGTAATTAGACACTTTGACCAATCTGCGCCTGGTGATCTTCCCTTATTGTTTTGATTAACTGTAAAATGCTCCAACAGCTGCCTGACATCACTCCACTCCACTCATAGTGTCACCACTTATATCCTCTCATTCACCTTCTAGACCACATATGTCAAACTCAAGGGCCGGGGCCCAAATCCGGCCTGCCCAAACTATTCTGTGGCCCTCAAGACTCTAGAGGGTCACATATACGTAAACAGAACTTTAAGATAGCAGTCAAATCAAATCAGTGTTTATGTGTATAGTGCCAAACTACATCATTGTGAAAAGATTTAATTTTAAGAAGTACTCATTGATTGCAGAGAAAGCTGTAATAGTATAACAAGTTGTTAAGAGGTAGTTTTATCAATACATTCTGCCACAACCGGCCCTTTAAGGACATTCATGATCTGGATGTGGCTCAAAATGAAAATGAATTTGACACCCCTGTTCTGCACCTACAATCTCCTCCCACTCCAATCATTCCATACCCACAACGGTGTAAAAATGCACACCATGGTGTGCATTTTTACCAAATAATGCCCAAAATGGACATTGTGGTCTTAACCTGGTGACCTGTGACATGTAATGGAGTAGCCCTCCTAGCAGTCACATAATACTTTAATACTAATTTCTTTCAGACTTTGTAACGGAGAGTTTTTCTGCTTTGTTTGTCTGTTGATCAGTCTGTCAGCAAATTCACACATGGAACTACTTTGTCACTAAATCCGGCATAAACAGTCCAACACAGAGCAAAAACTATCCAACAAGAGTGGAGAGCTTTCCCCCAAGGCCAAAACGTCCTCTGACCCAGCGAGTGCTTGACTTGCTATTTTTAAATAATGATTTATTGATTCTTTATTCATTTATTTTTTCTTTTATGTAAGGTGACCTTGTATTTTAGAAAGGTGCCCTCAAATAAAATGTAGTATTATTATTAGTAGTGGTATTAACCCTAGTCCCCAGGGCACACTGCCCTGCATGTTTTAGGTGTTTCCCTGCTTCAGCACACCTGAGTTCAGGTTGATGGTTGATTAACAGTCTTTTGCTGAACTGCAATCATCTGACTCAGGCGTGTTGAAGCAGGGAAACATCTGAAACACACAGGGCAGTGTGCCTTAAGGATCAGGGCTGGAAAACGTTGCTCCAGCCCAGAGGTCTGCAACCTGTGGCTCTCAATAACTTTGGGCAAAATTGGTAAAGAACTGAGCTATATTTTAAAATGTAACAGTAGTAAAATGCTAGCTTTAGTAGTTTTTTCACAAAAGTAATGTTCTAAATAATTTTTGTGAAGTTTTTTTTTTTTTTTCGCCTTTTTTCAAACTGTTTTTTTTAATTAAATGAAATGCATTCATTCTCCTTTATGAAAAAGTTTGAATGTTACTTTAAAACCTAAAAACAAAAAAACTAACTAATTTTGCAGGTATTTTTTTTTTTTTTTTTTTTTTTTTTTTTTTAAATTTCAAAAAAATCCATGCTCCATGATGCTTTTGTGACTTTTGTTTAGCTGTACCGGAAGCAGCAACAGCTCTCAGGGTTGTAAAGGTTGCTGACCCTTGCTCTAACACAGGTGTCTGCAACCTGAGGCTCCAGAGCCACAAGTGGGTCTTTGGACCTTCCAAAATAGCTCTTGATCTCTTTGACTAAAAGTGATTAAAAAAAACAAACAAAAAAACAAACAAAAAAAAAAAAACAAAACAACTAATGTTTTTAAATACCGATTTAATTTTTAAAAAATGCAGGTTTTTAGTATTAATTTCTCTTTTGTCACGGAAAAAATGCATTGAATTTCCACACCATGTGTTATTTAGAGCTCTTTATTTGTCTTTAGGTTGGAAACACTTTTTTTTTTTTTTTTTTTTACATCATTTTCCACAAATATCAACATCCCATAGAAGAAAATGGAACTTTTCTCTCTCTCTCTTTTTTTTTTTAAACAAAGTTTCATATTTTTCTTTACTTTAAAACCTAAAAATAGAAATAAAACAGTGGTTCTTTAAAGGGTCGGTGATGTCACTGTATAAAACAAAAAACAGAATTCCTATTCCTAGATATTTATCTTTTTTCAAAAAGGTCACATAATACTTGCTGCTCCAAATGAGTTTTATTTCACTGGACTGAAGATGAAAGGGGCTCTCTGGATTGTAACGGTTGCTGACCCTTGCTCTAGCATAATGAGATGCAATGTTACTGATACAGCACCAGGTGGCAGCATTGTTTGAATAAAGTGATGAGTATTGAGCGAGTCAAACTGCTATGGAAAAACAGCTCCCAAGAAATGTCCCTTAGACTCTGAAGGTAATGTTTGACATTTTGTAAAAGTAGTCATACTTTGGTAAACAGAGTGGATCCTTCCTCTAACCTCTGCCTTCCCCAGTTTGTTCCTGTGTAAGCAATAACAATCCAGCCCCCTGCAAATGCTCTTATTTGTTTTTAACCTCTATTTTCTCAAAATGGCTTAGATACAGACATAACCTTTATAATGTATCCATATCCTATCTGCATATTAGCAGGCAAAATGGTTCCTATGTTTATCTATTTTTAATATTTTATGTAAAAGTAGAAATAACCTTCTCTCTGTGGTACACAATAACACTTGTCAACTATTCCTGTTCACTAATTTTAGGTTTCTATCTGGAGATATGGATGTTAACCACCTAAATCCCTCCCTGTAACCACAGACATAAATAAATTGCTACAAACTGAAAACCCAACATGTATGATGAAGCTGACTGCAATCTAACCAACTTATTTTAAAAAGTACAAAGAGAAGCACAACAGAATGTCATGCTAAATGAAAAATCAAGTTATTCAATCGAACAAAGCTTCAAAAGTGAAGATAAGAAGAATTTAGGAGGCAGCCAGGGCAGATATCCATCCGTCAATCACCACTGTCGATCAGCGATCACAAGGGAAGACATCAAAGCCATCTTCAAGCCTTTGAATCCTAGCAGGAGAGCAATGATTCTCCAAATAAACTCCCTCCCACTCAGTCAAAGGGCCAAGTTAAGGAATCAGGATCATCATAACTGTAACAAAAAAAAAAAAAAAAAAAAAAAAAAAAATCTTTCAGGTTCAGGATGATGCTTCCTTTCTGGTGGATTCCAGTAAATACTGATTCAAGAGACAACACTTGTTAAAGCTCTCCTATCTGGTCATTTGGAAGCCTGAAGGTTTCTCCTTATGAAAGTCTGCACATAAATACCTCAGTCACACTGTTCAGTATCAGCTTTCATTTAAATGGAATAAGAAGACACGATGGCATAGCAAAATACTTCTCCCACATTGCTTTGACATGGCAGCGTTCACAATCTGATCACCAGAAGACTGGCAACTATGGATATTTTGGACATGTTGGGCCGACCCTACTCTCTGCTGTCTGCACTGATGAATATTCACTCACCTTGCCATGCTGAACGTTTGAAACTGAAAGTTCAACTGACAGTTTGCCCTGCTTTCTTATTAATTTGGCTAATAATTATCTGACCGCTTGGAAGCACTCAAAGTATTAAAATGTGATTCCTTTGGGCGTGGCGATGGCACAGGAGTAAAGCGCGCAACCCATATACGGAGGCCTCACTCCTTGACGTGACAGTCACGTGTTCAAGACCTGGCCCCTTGACCTTTGCTGCATGTCTTCCCCATCTCTCACAACCTGCTTTCCTGTCAGATCACTGTCAATAAAGGCCACTAGAGCCAAAAAAAACCTTTAATAAAATAAAATGTGATTCCCAGATGAGTAGTTAATCCTTAAACATGAAAATGTTGTAACATCTGGTGTCCTTAGCTTGGTTGGGATCTGATCACAGTACCTCGAAACAAGGAACAGAACAAAAGGTTGAGATTAACTAAATTTTAATCTCTATTCTAAAGGAGTCAATGATGCATAACAATCAATCACTATGTTCAAACACAAACAGAGTCACCAACCGTCCACAGCGCTGGGCCTCAGCTCAATTCACTTTTAAGAGATGAGACCAAGGAGGCAAAGATGAACTGCAGCAGTCAGAAGAGGTGGAAAGAGTACTGGAATTTTCTATTCAAGCACAAGTACTGCTACATTGCTTAAATTGTGCTCAATTACAAGTAAAAGGACTTGTGTTAATAAAAAAAAAAAATACTTAAGTAAAAGTACAAAGTACTCTTCTCAAAAACTACTCAGTGTTAATTACTTTTTAACCAATGGATGTTTTATTGCATTGTCAATAGGCATTTGATTTGAGTTACATGTATAAAATATCTGCGTTCAACGCATATTTCTCAGACGAACAAGACGAACATAAGTACGTGTCAAACTCAAGTCCCGGGGGCCAAATCCGGCCCGCCATAACTTTTTATGTGGTTCTGTAGACGGACACATAAGCAGAACCTTCAAGATAACAGATAATGCTTAAATAATATTTTATCAATCAAATCAAAGCAGTTTTCATCTGAATACTGCCAAATTACATCAATGTGAAAAGATGTTCGGTAAAATTTAACTTTAAAAAGTACTCAAGTGGAGAGACGACTATTTCTTCATATCTTAACAGTTGGTTAATGGGTTTTATCAATACAATCTGCCACAACCGGCCCTTTGAGAACATTCATAATCTTCATATGGCCCAAAATAAAAATTAGTTTGACACCCCTGGTATAAAGTATACAATAAAGCATAGAAAAGAAAACAAAGTACAGAAAAATTACACTACGGCCATTTTTTTTGTAAACAACAAAGCAGGAATTTTGTTTTAAAAGAATGGCAAAAATGTTTTTGAACTGGTGTATAGTTTTTTAAAACATTTTTTGTGCAAAATTTGCAACAATATTGCTCATATTTCAGCTTGTCAGAAGTGATGAAAAGTGCATAACATTTTGTCTTCCCAGTAAATAGGCTTCGAGCTACAGTTACCTGCTTATGACGGTTGTGGTTGTGGTTCCCAACCGCAGCGAATACAGGGGGTGTCCACTATGATCTAGAACTAGGACTTATCCTATAAAGTGCTGTTAGAATAAGACTTTTTTTTTTTTTTTTTTTTTTTTTTTTTTTAGCTGTTTGCACATGTTGTATTTGTTTGATGCAACTGTCTAAAACAAAGGGGCCTGACTTTACAGAGGAAATTGACTCATAATCAGGACAGGTTTTCCTGAGGAGGATTCATTAGGAGGAGCTTATTAAAACCTAAAATCCTTAAAGTCTGCAAAACTACTTCACATGAAGTTACATATTATTTTAGATTAACATCCTTTAACGCTGCTGGGCAAAGTAAATTATTTTTGAAGCAGGACAGATGGACCGGGATCATTTCTCCTGTCTTTGTCGCTTTTGCATTGATCATTTTTTTCACGTTTTTCATTTGTTCAGAGAAGTTTAGTGTTGCTAAACAGTTTAGTATTTGCACTAGAAACTAGACCACAAATACTTGGTAAGATTTTGTGTTTTTGCAGTGTAGTGTGATCTGATAACACAATATTTCCCTGAGAGCTCATTTTCTGCCTCCATTTCGTCATCATTTGTGTAGCACTACTGACCCCCAACTGGCGAATTACGGACTCACTTAGTAATCAATGACAGGTGATGAATAACAAGTTAACCTATATTTTTTAAACGAAATTCTCCTAACTTCTGTGCTTCATCCCCCAAAATATAATGTACTTATAACACAGAAAACATCAAACAAGATATGATTGTTAAGTTGACATGTCCTATGTGCAACTTTAACAATACATCTAATTACAGCATATAATCACTGAGTGACTTCAGTGTGATTAACTTGGTTTTCTGCTCATAAACTGGGTTTATAGCAGCTCTCTCTAATGAAAATCTACTTCCAGTCATGAGTCATATAATGACATAAGATTACGCAAATGACCACTTACTGACCCCTGTTATACATCCAGCTGTCTGTGTGTTCTGACTCTCACTATCTGCATTCCAGACAAAAAAAACTTGAAAGGAAGAAAAATGCACTTAATTAATTGGCTGAAATACTTTCCAGTCTATCTCCTAGACAATTTAGTGGGGGATGTCAATCAGACGGATTAGGCTTGTTTTTCTGTTAGTCCTCTGCTGACAGTAGAAAATGATTAAAAGGGGAGGATTATGTGACAGCAAATTCATGTTGATATTATTAAGCTTTCATCATGGACTGGATTTAAAGATCTAAATTGCTTATTAACTTGTTTTTTTTTTTGTGGTTGTTCACCTATCAACACTTCAAATGAGCCAGATATCAGAGCCGTATCCGCCCAGTCTACTGAATTAGATAACCTCATTTTGCTGGGGAAAATCCTTTCTACGATGGAGAAAAAGACACCGACCCAGGCAGGATTACTGAGGTATGTGTCCAGGTCAAGGTAGACCCTCCCCTAATATGAACTTGGACTGTCCCCAAAAAGGTCTTACAGCATTGTAAAAAAGGACACTGAGCCTAAAACTAGCTGAAGGCTGGCTAAAGCTTCAGTGAGCAGACTAAAAACCTCAGGGGTTTTTTCCAC
Organism: Anableps anableps; assembly: GCA_014839685.1. Classification (NCBI taxonomy): domain Eukaryota; kingdom Metazoa; phylum Chordata; class Actinopteri; order Cyprinodontiformes; family Anablepidae; genus Anableps; species Anableps anableps. Next base: position 36,356,172 of record CM026072.1, read on the forward strand.
AGCTGTTGCTGTTCCTGATTCTTATACTCGTTCTACCTGAATAGCAGACCATGTAATACTAGAGAGAGAAGAAACAAAACATTCACAATCTGTATCGTCCAAGCTACAAATTAAAAGATTTCAAGAACATTGTTCTTCAGTGATATAAGACCAAAGTGAAAATGTTTGGCAATAATGTGCAGCAGTCCGTTTAAAGATAACCAAGCATTGCTGAAATAATTCAAAACAACTGATAAAGGACTGATGTGGAATGTGGATGATTTGGGCTTGTTTTACCGCCAAGACCTTGAGAATAAAGTCTTCCTTTTCCAAAAAAAAGTTTTCTAATGATGACTTTATTTATTAAAGGGGAAAAAAGGGGAACTAAAGGTGTTTTCACAGCTGATAGTCCAGTAGACTCAGTTTGACTGGGGAACAAAATTGTAGCATTCATTACATTTTCACCTGGTCCAGTTCACTTTCACACTGCATTGTGTAAAATGAACCAAACCCTTTGAGCAACCCCCTCGCCTGTGGGGACGCTGCACCAAGAACCACTGAAGGAAACGACACGGAAACCTCTGAAGAAGACACTGAGTGTAACTTCCTTCTTCATGAAATGTAAGCAAAAATGGAGTGGCGTAACATTTTTCAGCAGTTGTAGGGTTTCTCTTTCATCTTTGGTAAAAGACCACGAGCCATTTCTCCTACTACCGCTAGATTTGGATGGTTGTTTTGGCTGTATTTACCCAGAATGCCTTGTGCTGTAGTCCGCTTTCTGCTTTTGGAGCGGCCTCCAGTCTGCTTGGGATTCACATATGGATTCAAACCGCGCCAGAGTTCATTTCAACTGAACCAAGACCTTTGCTTATAGGCAGACAAGAGTTTGTTTTTTTGGTCCACATCAGAGTTCGATTGCATGTTCACACCTCCACAACAAACCGGATTTTCTTGGCAAATAAACTCGAGTTTGATTAAAGCAGAATTAACAGGGCTGGTGTGAATACACTATGATTAACCACATTGTTTTGCTCACCACCCCCAGGCTTTATTACTGTAGAATCAAGAAATCACTTAAAAGTTTCAGACTGCCATTATTCACTCACTTTTAATTATTGAAGGTTTATTGTAAACACCAACAAGGACAGAGCTTTGGGGTTCTTAGCAAGTTGATGCACAGTGGACATGGGGGGAAATCAAAGGAAAACTGCCAACCCAGTTTGACTCTGATGCCAATCAGAGATGTTAGCACAGAATCTGATGGCAGTTAACTTGGAAGTATTTTTCTCACAACCAGAAAAAAGATAAACTCTAAAGACATTTGATGGAGATTTTCACGGTTTTCCTACCGGATTGAAGATAACATTGAATAAGTGTCAATAAGCTAATATACCTGTCCATCCTTTCTTAACTGACATTCTTGAAGTGTGATATGTAAAACGTTTTTTTGACCATCCACATGAGTTCGATCAAACTGCGAATTTGATTAAAACTGAGAAAGGATTTTTTTTATTTTATTTATTTATTTATTTATTTTTTTACTTCAGTTTGCTTTGCAGGTTACTATTCATTGCTGCATGGTTGCAACATACTCTTTCTAAAGGTCATTGTGTCTCTTGGTTTCTAACAGATTCATCTTTTCTTTAGAGTTATGATATAACTGCTTAAGGGCATTAGTTAGTTATGTGCTCTAAAATCCAATTAAAATCACAATTAGTCTTTCCTTTGCAGTCAAACTGTCACATTTATATCTGCTATCTGAATAGAAAAAAACATTTGTGGAATCTCCCTGGTCAAAAGCTGACCACTTGTTAGCAGACCTGAAAAGAGATATGGATGGATGGATGGATGGATTTACATCTAGATCAATGCAAATCTTACAGCCAGTCAATATGCTTATTATTTATTTTATGTTCTACATCTCATTTGCCAATAAATAAAATATTGTCTTGTATTCATTAATAACAGAGGGGAAAGAAGCAATATTTTAACAGATCTGACCAACTATGGATTGAAAAACATATGTTATGCAATTTAAAATCAACAATTTTAGGCAAGTAATAGAAGTTTACATGCACTCATCGTGGACATGAATGGGATTTTAAGAATTATTCCAACAGTTCTTTTTTCCATGGGGTTAATGGGAGTATGATTTAAAAACAAGTATTGGCTGCAGATATTTGGCTCAATTGTAAACTCTCGTCAGTCCATGCAGGCTCAAAACTATACACAGGTTCAAATATTTCCGTTTATCCCCACTAAGATCTGTTCAGCTGTCCCCTAGCCAGTAGCACCTCCAACACTTTCTTTTGCCCCCAAGATGTTTCCAGCATAATTCTGACTAGATGTTTCAACACTCTAGGCAAAACTGGCTGGTCAGGTCTCATCACTGAAGTCAACCAAGTCCCTTAGCAGAGCGGCCATGTTGCTTCTAGGCCCCTTCTGCTCCCCAGCTGGAGCCCTCATAGACCAAAGCTGTGGCTGCCCCACTCAGTGTTTTGTTGCTATGGTAATTAATGTCCTTCTTCCAACTGACACTGTCAGTGTCACTCACTTTGGTGCAGAGAAAGTTTTATATGTCTGAAGCAGGCAGCCTGACTGAAAAAACTTTTCCCAACAGCTCCTTCCCGTTCGGGAGCCGTAAGAGGTATTGGAAAAATTCTCGAAGCGTGAGCGAGGGCCGTCTTTTATCTTCGTTGGTCCCGCGACTCACATCTGTACCTTGTTCACAGTGAAAGCAGGGACGAGCGAAAGAATGTGTGGGAAAGGTGGTGAGATCATGAAAATGGCAGGAAAATGAATGGCTGAGCGTCCCCCTTATCCTCCGATGACACTTTGCTCTGAACCACTTTGAAAGAAAACCGTCAGCCCTAGAACAAAATCGAAAACATTTCTTGAAAGCCAACGAGCGGTTCGATATCGTGACCGTAAATCATGTCATCTGAGTAATATTTGTAGGCGTGATGGCGAGTTGAAAAATAATCTGGGCTCTGAAATCCCCTTGCTCCCACACTCTAACGGAGCGGCAGTTAATTGCAGTTACACTCTAAAATCATGATTTTTCCTAAAACTTTGGGTCGCTTAGAGGCGTGTTGTGGAAAAACCGTCAGAGGTATCAACATACCATCTTTACTTCTGAACACAGTACGGATGTATCTACAAACTGAGTGTTGAATGGTGTTGAATGGCAAAACCATGATGACACAGTAAATCCTCAAAAATAGTGTTTTTTTAGGATTATGTCACCATGGTAACTCAAAACGAAACGTTGAGTAATAACACACATCTCGAGAACAAGGCGAAATTTTTGATATGTACATTGTGGGGGTACACGCTACGGTTCGGGCCGCATTAACGGAGAAAGCAGTTTCGAGGTGGAGAGTAATAGGTGCCTCCATAAATGCAATGCACTACTCTCCTATGCATTGCTACGGCAGGCCCCAATAAAAGAAAATACATAAAAAAAGACTCCTAACCTTTTAGGAGGCAATCATACCAGTGTTTCCAATATATAGATGTATATCTTACTGCACTATGTTTAGTGGTAGTCAAAAGTAAGATAATTCTATTATTGGACTCATTTAGTCAGCAAATAAATTTATACATAAGATAACTTAAAACAGCCATCAAAGAGCTGGCATTAGCAGACACAAACAGTTCACTGGCATTGCTCCATCTGGGCTTCTTTAACAAAAGTCTTAATGCATCATTATAAGCCTCCTTCAATCTCTGAAGGCTGGCTTTTTTTATAATTGCACCATAAGTGTGCCATATACAGTGAGGCACAATATGATCTAAACAAGTTCAGTTTAACTCCATCAGAACAATATCCAAAATTCCGAGCTAGAACATTAGCTTGAGCATATAACATTTGAACTTGGCGGTAAATGTCCTCATCATCTGATAGACGGTCTATCAGCACATGACCAAGATATTTTACTTCATTTGAGACGTTCAGTAAGATCCCAGACAATTTAAAATTAGGGAAAGCCCTGTGTTTGTCTTCTTTAGTGCTATATAACAGAATTGCACTTTTTGATGGATTGAATTTAACATCATGTAGTTCACCGTATACCAAACACACATTAAGCAGCTTCTGAAGACCAGCTGAACTTGGACTAAAAACCACTAAGTCGTCAGCATACATAAAGTGGTTTACAACTGTGTCTCCAACCATACAGCCAGTTCTACACAGATTTAACTGCTTAGAGAGCTCATTCATATAAAAATTGAACAGTGCAGGGGGATAGAATGCCTCCTTATCTGACTCCATTACTGACCCGGAAGGCTGCAGACACAGTTTTCCCACTTGACCTGCATGGTTTGATTGACATACCAATAAGACAGACATCTTACTATATATATTTAGGCACACCAGCTTGACATAATTTTAGAAATCGTTTTCTGTGGTTTACACAGACAAAGGCCTTTGTGGCATCTAAGAAACAGAGAGATCGTAGAGTTCTTGCGATTATAATTACTCAATATTTCCTTTAGTCCATATAAGCACAGATCAGTGCCATGTTTAGACTTAAACCCAAATTAATTCTCTGTAGACATTACTGTTTTTACAAATCTTGGCAAGAGAATTAGTTCAAAGATTTTAGACCGTGTACTTGCAAGGGCAATGGGTCTATAATTATCAGAGCTGACAACTTCTCCTGCTTTGTCTTTAATCACAGGAGACAGAAGCACCTTCATCAAGGAGTCAGGAATAAAGCCACGCACAATAACACCAGTGAAGCACAAGGCAAGAAGAGGAGCTAACCTAGAACTTGCAAATTTGAGATGTTAAGCAGAAATAAGAGCCATTCCTGCAGATTTATTTGCAGTCAGTTTTTTGATAGCTTGATAAACCTCAAGTTCTGATAGTTTCTACAATTTTAACATTGTCAAAAACAGACAAACAACAACAAATAATAAACAGAGTCAGCAACAATTATATAAAGCAAGTCAGTAAACAAGATGCAACAACACTTAATCCATGTTAAAGTGAATCTGCCAGTTTGAAGAGGTGTGTTTTCAGCTGTGATTTAAAAGAGGGAAGAGAGTCTATGTTCCTAATGGCAGGAGGAAGGGAGTTCCAGAGCCGAGGAGCACATCGACTGAAGGCTCTGTTCCTCATGGTGACAAGACGGGCAGAAGGAACAATAAGATGAGTGACAGACAAGGATCTGAAGGAGCAGGAAGCAGTGGCAATGTGAAGCAGGTCACACAAATAAGGAGGGGCAAGGTTATGGATGCACTTGAACATGAGAGTTAGAATCTCGAAATTTATCCTTGCTTCTATGGGCAACCAGAGCTGCTGTAGAACTGCGGTAATGTGTTCTCTTGATGGGGGTACGAGTTATGACCCAAGCTGAAGAGTTCTGAAGGAGTTTTAGAGTTTATGGAGACTTATTCAGAAGAACAAAAAGAAGAGAGTTACAATAATCGATTCGGGAGGTGACAAGGCTATGAACAAGGATGGCAGCAGCCTGGGGAGTAAGGATGGGACGAAGTCAGCTAACGTTGTGTAAGTGAAAGTATGCAGACCGGGTGATATAATTAATATGAGAATGAAATGAGACAGTACTATCAAGTATGACACCCAGACTCTTTACCTGAGGGAAAGGATGAACATGGGAGTTGTCAATATTAATGGAGAAACTGTGAGGTTTGGTTAAAGTGGATGCTGTGCTAATGAGTAAAACTTCTGTTTTATTACTGTGAAGCTTGAGAAAATTATAGGAGAACCATGATCTAATTTCCATAAGACAGTCTGACAGAGAGGTAGGTGGAAGGGAGGAATTGGGTATGGAGGAAATGTAGAGCTGAGTATCATCTGTATAGCAATGAAAATTGATGTTATATTTGCGGAATATGTGACCAAGAGGGAGCATGTAGATAATGAATAAAAGGGGTCCTAACACGGAACCCTGGGGCACACCTGCAGAAACAGGCAACAAACTTGAAGAATCCCAAAGTTAAATGGGATTTAACTTTGATCAACTGAGTGTGGCCTGATAGATTTGAGGTAAACCAGGCAAGAGGTGTGTGACTGATGCCAATGGATGCTAATTTGTTCAGGAAAATATTATGAGAAATGGTATCAAATGCTTTACTGATATCGAGAAGGATGAGAATGGTGAGCAGACCAGAATCAGCTGCCATCAAAAGGTCATTGGTGATCTTTAACAAAGCTGTTTCTGTTCTGTGGTGGGGTGAAAAGCAGACTGGAATTGTTCATAAAAATTATGACTACTCAGATGTGAGTGGAGTTGGGAGGCAACAACTTTCTCAAGGATTTTTGAAATAAAAGGAAGGTTAGATATTAGGCAAAGGTTATCAAAATTAACCTTTTTGAACCAGGCTTTTTGAGGAGTGACAGAAGCCATTTTTAGAGATGAAGGAACAATTCCAGTGTTAAGGGAAGAGTGGATAATAGTGATTATGAGAGGAACCAATGTGGGGAGACAAGCTTTAACTAATACCGTGGGAAGAGGGTCAAGCTGGTAGGTGGATGATTTAGATTTCTGAATGATATTAGATACATCAGTTGTGGAAAGAAGAGCGAAACTTGAAAATAACTGACAGGAAGAACAGGAGGTCAACTTCAGTGTTAGTGGCTCCTACAGGGTTAACTTGATCATAGTATTACTTTTATTGTAAGGCAGGCTAGCTCCCAATAATGCTTTAATTATATCAGAATATAACACATATATATCGGTTCGATGCTGGATATTTGAGCAGTTGCGGTCCGTGCATGGAACTACCTCTCTTGGTAATGTAATGTTACATAACAATTGATCAATGTAGGCATAATAACCAGCTAGTTTTTCAATAGAGAGAGAAGACCAGTCTATGTGTGTCTGATTTTGGTTATTAATCACATTTACAGTTGCAGGTATGTGATCAAATCTGATTGACATTCAAAAGGAATGTGATCAACAATTGACACATTGTACAAAATAGTAATGTATATCAAAGCAGCATGAGCACCTGCTGTAGTAATACAATGGTCCAATCAGGATGTAGTATGCCAAGCTTCACTTATATAAGTGTAACTTGCTGCTGGCAAAAGTTCTCTTCATGATATTATTAAATTAGAATCTGTGCAAAAATGATTCAGATATTTTACAAACAGTGAGTTTTTATCCAAGATGTCTGCATTCTTGTCACCCATTACAGACACTTTTCAGTTTCTTGGTTTGCATAAAGGAACTGTTAAAAGCAAGCTTACTAACATATTCTTCATTATGATGAAATTCAAATGGAGTGTACACATTTAAAATAATGAATTCTTTCTCATGCTGTGTTACATGTACTGCAATACACCGATCCACACCAAGTCTAATGATACTTATCACTGAGTCCAAGCTTTTTTTCCATAGTATAGCCACTCCTCCTGGTATCCTTCCTCTTCGAGTTCCCAAACTGAGAAACTGAGGTCGGTAGAAGACTCTCCAGCACCAAGGAGACTATCATTAAAAGACTTTAATCCTTTTAAGTCTTGCTTGGCTAAAAAAGTTTCTTGTAAGCACAAGACGTCGCAGTGCTGCAACAACTGATCGACAACCAAACGGCGAGCTTTATCATCTGCGCTCTGACCTAAGCACTGGCCACGACAGTTGTATGAGATAACACTGCTGCCCATAGCACATTATTCCTTGGTGCTCATGCCAGCAACAGGGACGCATATATCCATGGAGGAAAGAGCAGCATTTCCGCCGATAATAGTTTTACGCAGCTCAAAATACCGCCTCCCGTTTTTTCCCTCAGGCCAAAGCTCTGGGTTATACCTGACAGCCACATCACTACATTCAGCTGGAACTTTAAATGAGGCATACCTGGTATTAACAGTATTGATTCTGTGGCATGTTACATCATGCCCAAGTCTGGCTTTAAAGTAAGCACATAGCATTTCCGCTTCTAAGTCAGGTGAGAATTTCGAGGCAAAGACACTCACCAGTTTAGTTTTCACCATTTTAATGTTCCCTGCGGCTCCAGTACCTACGATAGTTTGGCCAGCTTTCCTGCATCCCAGAAAGGATCCAGAGTGAGGCGCCGACTTAGCAACTGAAGGCTCTTTGGCTTGTTGAGGAAGCCATTTCACAACCTGGCTTCACTTTGGAAATCCAGGTGACGGTGTAGTTCCTCCGGTGCACATCACTGGTGTGTCTTCGAAGCTGAGAGAGGTTGTCCCTCAGGTCCTTGAAGATGGTGTCCAGGGTGGCGTTCAGGTCAATGTCCGCTGCCGATCAGTGCGGTGTTCCAGGACAGACACCCGGCTTCACAGGTCTGCCGTGGCATCGTGTCGGCCTTCACTGACTTTAGCCTGGCATTGAAGTATCTGCTTCATGGCAAGAACTGCAACATGGAGCTGTTCCATTTTACTTAGCAGGCTGCAGATATCTATGTTGGTGAAAGTCACTGGTGGCAACTCATCCAAATCTAGAAACGTTGTCCTCGCGTTCATTAAGCACTTCACATTATTGACGGCTTTTTGTACTCCTTCATGCAAGATGTTACGCTGAGTAGAGGTCCAAAGTTCATACAGCGTCTTCGACGTTTCTATCTAGTCTGAGTCAAAAATGTTGACAGCCAACAGAACAATGTTGTCCTGGCTTAAAGTCTTTAATTTAATACAGAGAAAGATTAAAAATGAATCCTCTCCAAGAATTTTACCTTCAATAGTTTTATAAATGCAAGGTTTTAAGCGAGCTTCGGCAAGGAGATCCGGAAGAGCGTGTAGCAGTCACATCAGCCATGTTTTTAACATGGCTGATGTGACTTGTTTGTTTGTTTGTTTGTTTGTTTGATTGATTATTTTCTCTGTGCCTAAAATAAGCCAAACAGATTTACTTTCAAAAGTGGAGCATTATGACTTTTGCAATAATGCTCCACTTGATATATGTGTGCATATATATGGATCCATACTTCAGTGAACATCTCTTTAAAAACCTTTGTGTGTGAGAGAGAGACAGAGAGAGAGCACTCATGTATATAAGGTTTCTATATATGAGTGTTCAATAGCAGGTGGGAGGAGCCACAGACCCACCTCCCTGGATCCTGGGTAGACATGGAGGAGATCCAAGGCCCAGACATCCTGAGATCCTCCTAGAGTATGAGAGACCAGGAGGAGAGCTCCAGGATGGCTGCCCAGCAGCCACAGTGCCAAAGTCTCAGGGAACTTCAGGGATTAGTCCAAAGGCTCTGCAGGCAGCTGGCTATGCAAGAGCAGATATAGAACTAGTCCCAAAGAGTTCAGACCCAAGGGCACCTCACCCTGCTGCTGAGGCCCACCAGAACTGGGAGCCCTGGCCCTGCCAAGCTGCCAGTAGACATCTGAGCACCCAACTGCGGACACCAAGAACCACCAAAGCACCAGTGGATGCACCAATCACTGGCAGGGAGAGTGATTTCCTCTTCCACCTCAGAACTTATGAACTGATAATAGTCGATCCTCACTGCCATTATCGCTGTGTTTACTGTACTCTTGTAAACCACACACGACAAAACACAATGACCTTACACTGCAGTAGGAGGGGTTTCACAGGAGCTCAGCTTGGTGCGTATTGTGGACCGTGAAGGGTCTGTGCGAAAAGGAACATCCAAAAACCACATGACCGCACGTCGACAGTTTGACTTTGGTTGGACCATGCTGGGCCCTTAAGATCTGAACTGAGAGATCAGAGCAAGCACACACAAACACACATTTCCACCTTCATGCACACACAAACACTCACACACACACCTAACACAAAGACACACAAGAATGGACACTGCACACTCACTCACTCTCCTCATACTCTCTATACTCCCAGGTCCATGTACCGATACCCCAAAGGGGCAACCAGCCCATTGACCTAGCTGATAGTCCCCTTCATTCTGGGGTGAAGATAAGCCGACCATCCCATCACCTGCAGCAGCAGAGCAGCTACAGTGTTGATGCTTGGTATTATAGAGTGCATTTAAAATGGGTGATGTTGAGGGGTTAGAGCCTGGCCAAGAAGTAATGAAGGTTAGGCAGATCTAACTGCAGCTGCAGATTTCAGTTAAACTTTAAGGTGTTGATTATCAAGTAAAATCCTTCTTAGACGTCACCCTCTCAGTACATGCTGTGTTAAAAGTGTTTTGCAATAAAAATCCACCTGTGGGTAACAGTGATGACTTCGTTTACCTGCACACACTCATGAGATGCGTAATTGCTTCTGTCTGAGGACTGAAAAAACGTTTTTTTAATGCCAACATGGTGCGACCAAAGTGGAGCAAAAACAAGTTGGTCCTGCAGACACTTAGCCAAGTGAACTTACTGATCCCACATGTGGAGACAAGTAACAAGTCTTTTACTTCTGTTAATATCTGGAGGTCCACTATTGTTTACATGATCATGAACGTTTTCATTAGATTATAAAGGAGGACAGGGGACATTTGTAGACGTGTGTGTTCATTCCAGTGTGATGTGACCTGGTTATACTGGGTGCAGTATTTCCACTGAAAATATCTAAATTTAAAAAGCAGCTTCTTCAAAAGGAAAACAAGTGGTTTCTATTACAACAATAACTTTCTGCCTTAAAACTATTATGGTAGAATATCACAAATAAGCTCTTACAGAACCCTGTTCTGAAATTCCAGTCAACAATATCACAAAGCAGCCATTGGATGGGTCTTATTTACAGTTGAAGCCAGAAGTTTACATACACTGAATAAAAAGACCCATGCACATCTCACTGTCTGAAGTTAAATTAGACCAAACTTCTCTTGTTTTAGGTCAGATGGAATCACCAAAATTATTTCTATTGGCTAAATGGCACAATAATGAGAGAAAGAATACGTCAGAGATTTATTTATTAATGTCTTCAGAATCAGAAGTTTACATACAACACAACTTGGGCTGAAAGGCCACTCACCAAAGAGGAAGCCATTATTCTAAAAGAAACATAAAAAAGACAGATTACAGTTTACAAATGTACACAGCTGTCCCTGTGCACATTTGTAAACTGTAATCTGGCTTTTTGAAAAAAAAAAAAAAACTTTTATTTTTATTGCAATTTTTCCAACCAAAGAAAACATTTACAAACACAAAACAATGTGAACAGAGGAGAGGGAGAAGGTAACCTTCAGTAATTGCAACAGAAAAACATCAGATACTTACATGAAACAATCCTAATTATATGAAAAATTGACTGAAATCACATATTATTCGTCTGAGCCCCTAAAACAAATCCACTTTTTCCATTTTTTATTGTAATCAGATTCTCTTAACCTTATAATATAGGTTAATTTTTCCATCTGAGATATGTCCTGTATTATGTTAGTTCATTGAAGTTGGTCCGGTGCTGTAGGTTTAAGCCAAAGTCTTGTTATGGCTTTCCTTGCTGTGGTTAATAGGATCTTAGCACAATATTGGTCCTCATCCCATACTACTTTGGTTATATTTACCAAAAACATCACAGTACATTCTCTTGGGTCACTGTATCCTAGGACCTTTTGTATTACTGTACTAACAAGAGTCCAGAATGGTTGAATAATCGGACAAGTCCAGAAAATATGAGCGTGATGAGCATCAACACTGCCACATCCTCTCCAACAAGACTGTTGAACTTGAAGCTATTTACTCTTCACATGTGAAGTGACAAAAAACCTAACAACACATTTCCAGTTGAATTCTCTCCAGCACATAGAGTTAGTAGAGGTCTGTTATAAGCAGCAGATTTGGTACCATTCCTCTTCTGTTATTATAACATTCAGTTCTTATTTCCATTTTGCTTTTACATAAAGTCTTTAGGTTATGCATTAGGCTATGGTAGAGGTTTGAGATTATCTCCTTGTTCTTTTGATTGTAAGATCCACATATTGTAATCTGGCTTTTTTTATGTTTAGGACCTTTGCTTATGACCTTCATTTCTGGAGACATGTCCTGTGGTCTGATGAAACTAAAGTGGAAGTGCTTGGCCATAATGACCATCGTTATATTTGGAGGAAAAACAGGGATGCTTGTACCCTCTAAACTGTGAAGTATGGGGGTAGCAGCATCATGGTGTTGGGCTGTTTTGCTCCAGGAGGAACTGGTACATGTCATAAAATAGATGGCATCATGAGGAGAGAACATTATGTGGAAATATTGAATAAACATCTAAAGACATCAACCTGGAAGTTAAAGCTCGGGCGCAGATTGGTCTTCCAAGTGGACAATAACCCTCAGCATACAGCTATAGTGGTTATAAAGTGGGTTAAGGACAACAAAGTCAATGTTTTGCCATGGCCATCACAACGCCCTGATCTCAATCCTATGGAGAATTTGTGGGCAGATCTGAAAAAGTGTGAGAGAGCAGTAGAGCTCAGTAGAACTCTGTTTATTGGTAGAAGTAAGAACATTTCCACACTCACAATGAGAGGGGAACTCAAGGGATCAGGTCTGAACACTGGACACTGGAGTAATTGAAGAAGGTCATGTCGTCTGATGAGTCCAGATTTACCCTCTTCCAGAGTGATGGGGGCATCAGGGTAAGAAGACCAGCAGATGAATTGATGTACCCATCATGCCTAGTGTCTACTGTACAAGCCCGGGGGGCAGTGCTATGATCTGGGGTTACTGCAGTTGGTAAGAGTTATGTTCAGCAACATTATGAGCCCAAAGAATGAGGTCAGATGACTACCTGAATATACTGAGTACCCAGGTTATTTCTTCAATAAATTCTTTCTTCTGTGATGGCACAAGGATATTCCAAGATGACAATGCCAGGATTCATGGAGCTCAAATTAAGAATGGGTCAGAGAGCACAAGGCATCCTTTTCACACATGGACTGGCTTCTACAGAGTCTGTACCTTCACGCAATACAGAATCTTTGGGATGTGCTGGAGAAGGATTTGAGCAGTGGATGGATTCACCCATCATCAATACAAGATCTTTGTGGAAAATTAATGCAACAGTAGATTAAAATAAATCTTGTGACATTGCATAAGCTTATCCAAACAAAGTCACAGCTGCCTCAAAGCTAAACATGATTTTTTTTCCCTTTTTTTTTCTTTTTTTAGTGGTAACTTTTTTTTTGGCCAGGCAGTGTATATGAATGAATAAGTAAATTTACTTTTTGATAATATTCATATTTATTGAGATGTAAACACTTGTTAGAATGGCATGCATAACATTCCTCCAAAAAGGATTTGTGCCATCTGTCAGTATATTCTTGGACATCCCCATGTATGGAGCAGTCCAAAAGATCCAACACTAGATTGTTGAACTTAACATACACTTAACCAAAAATAAAAACACAAAAAAGTAATGCGTGTATGTGTTTTGATTCGTTATGTATATTCAACAAAGAGGTCTCCGATCACATTATCAACCATGGAGAATGACAGCTGAGACAAAGCTCTGGTTTCTACTAAGTTTGATGGCAGTTCAGTAATGTATGGATACAATGAAAACACCTGTTAAACTCAATGCAACATATGTATGTGTGCCTTATGTCAGTGATCTTCAGATGAAAAGTGAGCAAGACTTTACTGTGACAGACCTGCTGAAGGCACAAAATCTGTCAAATGTACCCAGTCTAATTTACATTCATGGATGCCATAGTATTAGCATAGTAATAGAAAAAAGTGCTAAGAACTAACAGGAGATGTTTGGCAGCTGATACTCAGGGCCCAATTACAAGCGTTCGCTGGCATTCTCCTTTACTCTGGGGCTTTCTCATCTCACAGCCCTGTGCTCTGCTCGGCACTGCACAGTGGGCCTATCTTCAAACTGTCAGCCTGCTTCGAGCTCCAGAATGCTCCATGTGTGTGTGTCTGTATGTGTGCATTTAAAAACAGACCAGCTTTGCACTAATGAGGACAGGGACAGAGACAGCTAGAATCGTCTGTGCTGCCTCTCCTCTGCAGTGCTGCTTGCAGGATGGAGAACATAAATAAGCTCTCCATATTCTGACAAGACACCAGGCTAGAGGCCTGGAGGACGTTTCAGAGGAGCTGCAATGCAAACTTGACCTAGCATGAAAAGTTGAGGCTCAGTGAAGTTCAACTGTTCATTTATTTAAACTGTTTCATAAACCACATTCCCAACTGACCTTGAAGAAGGTTCATGTTTGGAACAACAGTCCAGTGTGCTCGATGACTTTCTTAAATGGAAGAACAGACCAACTAAAATATAGTGACATAAAATGATAGAAGCAAGAAAGAACTGTATTTAATCCCTAACATGCAGTGTCCATGCATGTGTGGGATACTTTGGAAAAAGGTGTGTGTGTATGTGTGTGTATAGCTGTCTGTCCTTTATGTCTCTGTGATATGATGGACTGGCACTCATTTAGGATGTTCCCTACTGCTGCCCAGTGAAAGCCAACCCCTTGTAGCTGGATCACTGGTTTTTAATAATTTAAAGCATGTTATAAGAAATGGTAGTCTGAAAATAATGTACTAAGTATACTGAGTATTGAAGTGTTTATTAGATGCTTATGTAGTATATTGAATACTTGAAATGCTCCCAACCATGAACATTATTCAATCTAAACACACACTAGATTGTCAAAAGTATTGGGTAACCGCTCCAAATCTTTTAATTCTGGTGTCCAGTCACTTTTATGTCCACAGCTGTATAGAATCCAGTTCCTTGGCATATAGAGTTTCAAAAATAAATTAAGAAATCCACAAAAAAAACCTACACTGACATACCTTTTCAAAAGAGTTTTGCTATAAATCCGATTAGATAAAGACACGTTTTAACATTTAGATTAACTTTAACCATGTCCTGAAAAGAACTTCGTATTCCATGAAAACTCTCCTTCTTGGAAGTTGCACATACACACATGAACACACACGCACGCACGCACACACACAAACACACACACAAACACACACACACACACACACACACACACACACAGAAAAAACAGGCAAAATTGGCAAAAAAAACAAGTATAAGATTAGATACAACAGGTTTTCAAGAAAGTTGCAAATGTATTTGAAAGGGTAGCGGTCTCAGAAATACATACAGTATATTATGTATATTCTATATGATATACATTTGGTATAGGAGAGTTAATACATGTCTGCTGTTTAACTTGACCATCTACGGAAGAATTAAACTGCATTCCCTCTTGTACCTGTGTAGAGGAACACTGAGATGTTTCTCCTTCAACAAACCAGAATTCTACCTCTGATAAAACAAACACGTTGGGTTTTTTCACAAAAGTGGTTCCAGTACTTATCTAGTACAGAGGCTATAGCCATTTTTAACTGGTTCTATAAAATAATTGATATGGATTTCTATGGTCAGAGAGTTTCCCTAAAAAAGGTAGGTATCTTCCAGTAAATATTTGAATTTCTTTAGATGATTTAACTGAAGGGAGATTGTATAACTTCAAGAATCCCATCATCTATCTTCTTAAGACTGGGTCATCATAAAAATATTGCCAAGTATGAAAGCTCTGCCAGATAACAAGCCCTTACTGTGCCAAAGGCAGCATGCTAAAGAACTACTTTTGATATGAGACTGAAGCACACCAATTAGTTAGTAGAAAATTCCTCCTCCATTCGTTGGTACCTGGCTTTAGATGGGCTATTGCTACATGAAGAAGTCAAAGAAGGGTTATGTCTTTTAATGTCTCACCTTGCTATGGGGTAAGTCAGAATAAGCTCCTCAGGGTAAGATCATATGTGTATTATTCTCCATCCCAATTTGAACAGTAAGAGAGGCCCCTGCAGTCCTACTGAGGAGCGGGATAAGGTACCCCGGGATAACGAGAAAGAACAGAAGAAGAAACATCAGTGGGCTGCAGGTTAATATCAGAACAGAGAACCAGTTGCTTTAACACACTATCACCTCAGGCTATATCACACTGATGAAGAATCTGGAACAAAAGATTGGTGAAATAAAGAAGAAAATGGCTCAACCCTCCTGCAGTCCTAGTTCGATTGCAGGAGAAGTGAGGCAGATGTTACAGTCGGATGACGGAGAAGCAATGGGGGTGTCCCATCACTTCCTGAAACCATGAAAAAAACCCAAACCATCCATCCATCCATCCATCCATCCATCCATCATCTTCTGTTCACGGGGGCAGCTGCCTAAGCAGGGAGACCCAGACTCTCTTCCCCGCTGCCACTTGGGCTAGCTCCTCTGGGGGAATCCTAAGGTGTTCCCAGGGCATCTGAGAAACATAATCCCTCCAGCATGTCCTGGGTTTCCCTCTTGACTTCTCCATGACAACATGGTGGTGGTGGGGGGTGTTGGAAGTGTATACTCAGGAATGGTGCATGAAGGGAGGTCCACTCAACTCCTCCTAGGACTGCAGGAGGTCCTCCTAGGACTGCAGGAGGGTTAAACATTTAAATATACCTTTATTAAAGGAAACTACCAATCAGTGGAAAAGTTTAGGATCCATTCAACTTTCACACATTTTGATTGCCTTTAGCTCAGTTGTCTCCCTTGATTAGGATGCCATCACAATGGATAAGGATCCCCTTCACTCTGAATACAATCATATTGTTGTGGGACTGGTAGAGTCTCCTCTGGCAAACTGGCAATATAGAGCGATTCAATTATTTCAGTGAAATGACTGACCATGAGAAGAAACAAACCTTGCCTGAATTAACAATGTGACAACACCCTGGAGCAAGGCCTTGGTGGGGCACTCACCAGCAAACACCTGGTGGTTGGGCCTGGACTCTTGGAGCTTTGATGAGCTTAGTCCAATAGGAATCCTCCTTCACATGGGCCCACCAGCTGTGGGGAGGAATGTCAAGATCTGGTGCCACACATGCTGGGTGGCAGGAAAAGCCTGGGGACGAGACATACTAATTCCCGGAGGCATAATTTGCCTTTGTGGACATGGAATATCACCCTACTGGAGCTGGCATGTGATGTTGAGCAATACCAGCTAGGCATGATTGGACTCACCTCCAGGTTACAGAACCCAAGTCCTGGAGAACTAGACTTCTACTTTGTATTTGCCAAGCAAGAGAGGCATCAGGTGAATGTGGGGAGACTCATTACCCCACGCCCGCTAAATGCCTTGGTGTAGGACTTCTCCATGGTCAGGGAGGGTCACCTCTTGTGGTTTCAGGTTGTAAGAGTGAAGGCTCTGTCTGTTGTCTGTGGTAATGCACTGAACAGCAGCTCAGATTACCCAGCCTTCTTGGAGTCTGCAGATGGTGTTCTGGAAGAAGGGCTATCTCGGGATTCTGTGGCACTCCTAGGGACTTCAATGCCTTTGTGGGTAACAATGATGTTACTTAGATAGGCGCAATGAAACCTAAACCAATGCTTTGCATCTATTTTTCTACCAGCTTTTCACATACAGAGATTGACATTTGTGTCCATTTTTCTTTGGAAACTAAGTCAGAGTGATAGATTATCTGCAGATGGCATTATTTTTGTCTTGCCACAGATTCTCAACTAGATTTAGGTCTGGACTTTGACTAGACCATTCCAACACATGAATATGTTTTGAATCTGCTCTGGGTTTTATTTGTATAAGAATAATAGGCCTTGTATGCATATGCAAGCAACACTTTAAATTTTGTTTGTGAAGGACTATTTTCCTTCAACTTCACAGTTACAAGTTACTTTGGGTTGGTCTATGACATAAAAAGTCCCAATAAATTGCATTGCAGTTTATAGTTGTAACTTGACAAAATATGAACATTTTTAGTTGGACACTGACAACCTATTGTTTAAGACCAATAAATGCTTAAGCTCTGGACAACTTTTTGAAATTTTCCACATAATAAATGGCCGTAACTAATACAAGATCAGAATAAACAACATTAGGACAAACTTATGCAAGGTTTGGAGATGTACATACATGTGTGTGTATCCATGTAAGAAGTAAACAGTTTCATCATGTAACAAAATGCCAAATTTTACAAAACGTTCAGTTTCAACTGCTTTTTCGCCCTCCATAATGACTACTCATTGGGATTCTTTGCCTTTTTTTTTGGAAACCACTAAGAGGTCATGGCGAAACATAATCTGTAAGGTCTTTAGAGGAGGACATTGCCTCTGCAAACGTTTCATTGATAAAATTTACTATTCATAGAAATTTAAATTTCCCCCAATGTTAAATGTTTCATCACTTTGGCTGATCAATTGAACCGGAGAAAAGTCAAAGTGTGACAGCTGAGGAAAAATCAACAAAAAAGGGTTCCATTGTGTCATTGTAGTGAAGTCGGGGTGTAACAGTACATGGATTCGGACTGAAAATATCCGGTGTAGCTCTGTCGGTTCGCACAGGTACCAGACATATATGGCCTTGTTTTATACCTGAAGACATCCAGAATGTTTCTCTGCTCAACCCATTGTGCAATGCAACTTTTTGAAACACAACTTTAAAAAGTGATACTAAAACTAAACAGAGAGAACTCCTAGCTTTCACTAAGCTCTGCTATTTTGGAACATTAAGATTTCTTATGAAGCTACAGTGGAGAAAGAAAGATGGACCAAACCAAAACTTTATGTCAGTGAATGTATTTTTCAACAGCAATAAGATACATAATTTGCTCTGCACTTAATTAGTCACCTGAAACAACATCAAGTTGTATGTAAACATCACTGGTACCGGAGAAAATCTAGCTAAAGTCCAAATCCATCTGCCAGCAGCATTCAACCAGTCCAAAATGCTGCACAGTACATGAGACGCAAGAACACTCTGGTACTTAAGGAGCATTCAAGTACATCTTGCACACTGGACTGCCTAAATATCAAAACAACTCCAAAGTAATTATTAAGTTATGAAAACGTGTGTATTTGTTTACTTAAGGAAGACGCCAGCCAGCAGAATTATTATCTGGTTAATTTAGTTGAAGAGTTCAAAGCAGGGCATTCATGCTCAGAAACAAGGACCAGTCTCAGGCAGGAAAGACAAGGTATTGAAAGTCAGACTCAGATATCTAAACCTTTAAACCTTTTTTTACTCTCAAATATCCACAAGGGCGACGGTGGTAGGAGTTTGTCCTGTAATCGGTGGGCTGCTGGTTCAAGCTCCCCTCCATCTGTCTCTCTCATTGTGTCCTTGGGGAAGACACTTCACCCACCTTGCCTGCTGGTGGTGGTCAGAGGGCCTGCTGGTGCATGGCAGGCTCACTTCTGTCAGACTGCCCCAGGGCCACCATCAGCATGTGTGTGTGTGTGTGTGTGTGTGTGTGTGTGTGTGTGTGTGTGTGTGTGTGTGTGTGTGTGTGTGTGTGTGTGTGTGAATGGGTGAATGACTGAATGTAGTGTGAAGCACTTTGGGGTCCTCTGGACTTCATAAAGTGCTACACAAGTACAGGTCATTTAGTCTTATTAAAAACTTCCTAAACAACAACACTGACCATTTTCAAGTTGTTTTCGTTATATAACTCAGCCGTCTCTTCGTCCCTCCCTCCATCCCCCTCCAGCCATCCATCCATCTATCCATCGTCTTCTGCTTATCCGGGGTCCCTCTCTCCAGCCACTTGGGCCAGCTCCTCCGGGGAAAGCCCAAGATGTTCCCAGTCCAGCCTGGAAATATAGTCCCTCCAGCGTGTTCTGGATCTTCCTCAGGGTCCCCTCCCATTCCTGGAACACCTCACCAGGGAGGTATCCAGGAGGCATCCTAACCAGATGCCCAAGCTACCTCAGCTGACTCCTGTTGATATGGAGAAGCACTGGCTCTACTCTGAGTGCCTCCTGGATGACCAAGTGTCTCACCCTTTCTCCAAGGAAAAGCACACACACCCTGCGGAGAAAAGTAATTTTGGCTGCTTGTATCCACAATCTCATTCTTTCAGTCACTACCCAAATCTTGTGACTCCAGATGAGGGTAGGAATATAGATCAACTAGTAAAGCAAGAGCCTTGCTTTTGACTCAGCTCTCTCTTCACCACAACAGATCGGTACAGGGTCTGCATCACTGCAGACGTAGCACCAATCTGCCTATCAATCCCTCACTCCATTTGTCCCTCATTCGTGAACAAGATTCCAAGATACTTAAACTCTTCCACTTGGGGGAGGACCTTTTCCCTAACTTGGAGAAGGCACTCTATCCATTTCTGGCTCAAGACCATGGACTAGGATTTGGAAGCATTGATCCTCATCCTGGCTGCTTCACATTCTGCTGCAAACTGCTCCACCAAAAGCTGGAAATCACAATCTGATGAAGCCAGTCAAATAAAGGTTATGAACAAAATCAGTGATAATGGGCAACCTTGGTGGAGTCCAACTCTCACTGGAAATGAGCCAGACTTACTGCTGGCAATTCAAACCAAGCTCTGGCACCAATCTTACAGGGACCTAACAGCCTGTATCAAAGGGCCTGGTAAGCCATACTCCTGGAGTATCCCCCAACAGGACTCTGTGAGGGACACAGTCAAACACCTTCTCCAAGTCCACAAAACACATATAGACTAGTTGGGCAAACTCTCATGCACCCACCCTCCAGGAAACTGCTGGGGCAGTGAAACTGTGTACCACAACCAGGACAAAAACCACACTGCTCGTCCTGAATCCGAGATTTGACTATCTGGCAGACCCTCCTCTCCAGAACTCCTTACTAGACCTTACCAGGGAGGCTTAGGAAGCTGATACCCCTGTAGTTGGAAAACACTTTTCAGTCCCCCTTTTTAAATAGGGGGACCACCACTCCGATCTGCCAATCCAGGGAAACTGCACACTGTGTTCCTGTCAACCAACACAGCCCCACAACATCCAGGGCCTTAATGAACTCTGGGCAAATCCCATCCACCTGTGGGGCCTTGCCAGCAAGGAGCTTTTTAAACCACCTTGGTGACCTCAGCACCAGAGATTGAAGGGCCCGATCCAAGGCTCTGCTTCCTCACTGAAAGACGTGCTAGTGGGATTGAGGAGGTCTTCGTAGTACTCCGTCTACCCACCCACGATATCCCAAGTTGAGGTCATCAGCACACCATCCCTACCATGAACAGTGTTAGTGGTGCACTGCTTCCCCTCCAAGATGCCAGATGGTGAAGCGGAACTGCCTCAAAGCCATGCGGAAGTCAATTTCCATAGCCTCTCCGAACTCCTCCCATTCCTGAGTTTTTGCCTCAGCGACCACCCAAGCCGCATTCTGGTTGTACTGCTGGTACTCATTAGCTGCTCCCGGGCTCCCACAGGCCAAAAAGACCAGATAGGGCTCCTTCTTCATTCAGCAACATCCCTCACTGCCAGTGTCCACCAGCGGGTTCAAGGGTTGCTGCCACGACCGGCACTGACAACCTTGCGGCCACAGCTCCTGTGAGCTGCATCGAAAATGGAGGCATGAAATATGGCCCACTCAGACTCAATGTCCCCCGCCTCCCCCGGGACATGTTCAAAGCTCTGTTGGAGGTAGGGTTTGAAGCCCAGTCTGAAGGGAGACTCTGCCAGACATTCCCAGCAGATCCTTACAATACATTTGAGCCTGCTAGGTCTGACTGCCATCCTCCCCAACCATGGGAGCTAACTCATCACCAGGTAATGGTTAGTTAACAGCTCCCACCCTCTCTTCACCCAAGTGTCCAAGACATGAAGCTGTAAATCAGATGGGACAACAACAAAGTTAATCATCGAACTGTGGCCTAAGGTGTCCTGGTGCCAAGAGCACATATGTATACCCTTATGCTTAAACATGGTGTTTGTTACGGACAATCAATGATGAGGACAGAAGTCCAAGAAGACACCACACGGGTTAAGATTGAGGAGGGGGTCCTCCTAACCACACCCCTCCAGGTCCCACAGTCAATGCTCACATGAATGTTGAAGTTCATTGCCTTATATTTCTGCATTCAAAATCTTGTTTTTGTTTTTGATGTCTTATGTAATATTCTAATTTCCTGAGAAAGAAGTTTTGGTTTTCAGTAGCAGTAAATACTTACCACCAAAATAAATCTCTCCATGTTTATTGTTTGTCCTTATCTTAAAGTTTACTTTTTAAAGTTGAATTACTAAAAATAAATGAGCCTCTCAATTATATTCTGATTAATTAAGATGCACCACAGGAATAGTCATTGTGAGCATACTAACTTTGACTTTATTCATTGGATATTGTAAAGTGAGACCTCTTCCATTACTTCTAATTTTATTTCAAAATATATATTCAGTTCCTATTTATTGTTAACCTAACAGTGCAAGCTAATCCAAATTTAATTGCAACATCCTTCATTTTAGGCTGAACGCCAAACACTCCATATCCACATGTTGTCCAGTATGAAGTAGGCTACACATTTTCCAGCATTCCTTCCTTGCTGTGTCCAACAACACAAAAGAACATTTGGTCTTCCCCTAGTGAGTAGAGATTGCTGGAATGATTAGGAACAGATCATATTTTATCTAGCACCGGGCCTCAGCCACACATATGTTTATAATTAGCCAGGAGACGAAGGTCCGGCTGCGGTCAGCTTGTGGGGAAGGAAATCATGAGTTCATGATCTTTAAGGGATTAAAGCTATTTCTTCAGAGCAGTGTGTAAGTATGTGTGCTAGAGAGAGGGAGACAAGGGACGTCACATCTGTTTTAAGATCAGAGGGCTGCCTTCTTTTCGTGAGGTCTTCCAGGCGATGTTTCACCTCATCACAGCAGGTAGTAATTTATATTGTGGGCTACAACTGCAGATCTACTTTCCACTGCTAGTCTATTGTATTGGTGAGAAGAAGTTCTGATGATGTTTTGCCTTATAAAAACTACCAAAGACCTGCAAACTTTGAAATTGCACATGTGGAAACATTTTTTCAAGAAAAAAAGTGGAAACCTTTTTTAGATTTTGGATTATTTACTTTCATGGCTTTTTTACACACTGTTTGCTTTCTCTAAATATCTCAGCTTAATAAGGGAATCATCTTTTTTTGTTAACCAGTCCTCAAAGGAGTGGTGTATCCAGAAATTGCTTTTCAGTCAGACATTTAAAAATGGGTGGGCCAAACAAATATAGTTAAAAGTAAGTTTATTTGTAACTTCCACTGTTGCTTCTACAGAAATGTGTGTACATATATCAGAAGCCAACAGAAACAGCTTTGAACAGAAACAACTTAGAAAAAAAGCATTCAGGCCAAATAAAAGATAGTAAACCTGTAACACACAGATATCAGTCATTGACATATGTTATAGCAATGCACTCTCAACCTCAACCTGGTACAAAACTGTCCCGAATAAACTAAAGCAAATGGAAAAAATGTAGGCCTACTTTTGTGGTTGTAAAAAATATATCCACAATAAGATAAGATGAAGGTGCCGGGGCTTGCTGTTGAACATAGATATTATTTCCAAAGAGTTGGACAGGCTCCATTGAAAATATAAAAAAGCAAAGTTGTTCACGTGTGCAGTTGATACTGAGGCCCTCAATCTTGTTCTTATTCAATTTGTAGTTGAGAAAAGTCTTTCCATAGTACATAAAGTGATCGGCAGGGTTATGAGAATCGTAAACAGTGGGAAACATCTTTTCTGGACAGCTATCAAACAGTTCCATTGAAGATGGATCTTACCTGTTAAATGAAAATAGAGGTCTCGGCTTCTATGATGGTGATAATAAACCGCTTGGCTGGGTTCTGAAAAAACTTGAGTTTCCACAGAATTTGGTTCATCAAAAGCAAGTAAATCTGGTGGTGGTCCTCTTGAGATTTCTAAGGGGTAACATCTTCCAGGTGCAGGTCCTGTCAGGTGTAAAGTCAGGAGGTCCCATGAAAAACAGACTAAATGGCTAGTCACAGCAATAGCTCCTTCAGCTGCTTTGTCTAGGGCAGGAGTCACCAATGAGAGCATACAAGTAGCCCACAGAGCTGTTCCAAAATTAGATAAATCATTAATCATTGAGTGATATAATTAAAAGTAAACTGTGTGTATCAGTAGCCCTTTGTATCACTTAGCACCCATGAAGTAGCTCTCAGCTGCAAAAAGGTTGGTGACTCGTGGTCTAGGGGAATGACAGGGTCATGTGTATCATCTATTGAGAGAGAACATAAAGGTTTTGGAAAAGCAATTTTATTCATATAGCACCATTCAGATACAAGGAGAAAACCTATAATTTGAAATATAAATTGACATTTATTTTTAAATTTAAATCTAGATACAAATATAATCTTCAATCGCATTTTGAAAAATACTTGGAAATGTATCAGGAATGCACTTCTTCTACTTAACTCTTTTTCTGTTACCCCCTATTCTAATTTTAGAAACTTTAGGAACCACCAATAAACCTGCGGTCTGACAGCAAAGTCCTTTGTTGGGAACAGAACAATCAGATCTCTGATGTAACATGGAGCTTGATTATTGATGGCTTTATATGTGAGAAGCAGAATTCAAAGTTTTATTCTAGATTTAACAAGGAGTCAATAAAGGGAAACTGAAATGGGAGAAATATGATCTTATTTTTTAATTGTTATCAGAATTACATGATATGACCAGAACTGCATTCGCAGCAGGGTGGCTACTGACAGGCAACAGGACTCTAGAAAAACTCAGGCCAGGTGCGCATAGTGAGCACATCTCCAACAGCCCAGCACCCAGAGATTCAACCAGGAACTAGCGGGCCCCAGAGGTGCACCTTGCCACCCAAACTGGGACTGACCCAATCCCAACTAAGAACCACTCAGTTCCTCCAACCCCCTCTCCATACCAAATTACATCTCATCATGACCCCCACACCTCCACCCCAGTCAAAAACCTATCCCACTCTCAGCCAAAAATCATAGACAGGGGGGCAGTTCCAGGAAGCATGCAGATATTTATCAGGTAAATCTCCCATGCAGTTTGGACATGTAGTAGTTTCTGTAAAACCTATTTGGAACACTTTTTGTCCTTGTCCATGTGTTCTATGGAGGATTTTATATTGTATTAAGTGAAATTTGACATTGTCAGCCATTCTAAAAGTCTTTGCCTTTAACCCAGACCTGGTATCTGTTGTGGTATATGTAGATCAGGGAGTGAGATTGTTAAATCTACCTTTGAATATTTAATGTACACTTTTGTAACTAACTTTGGAAGTTAAAGTTTAAGGGAACTGGCTATTATAGTTTGAACATAAATTTTAGCTGACGATATTCACAAAAATTTAACAATGCTGAAAGAGTTTACTCAAACAATAAATGATAAAGTCTTTCCCATCAAATATATAATCTAATTCACCTCTTTGTATGCCATTTTGAAAAGCGAAGTACTGTTTTTGCAGGATATCTGGATTATTCCAAATACGTGTTAATCTCTATGGGAGTAGGGAAGACCTATTCATTTTTAGATATTCCCTCCAGTCTGTCAGAGATGTACTAATGTTGATGGTTTTAAAGAAGACATATGAAGGACCATTGATCTGTTTTTAACCGGGCAGTATTATGTATTTTCCAGACACAGTGCCATTTTATAGCTCAATCAAGTAATTATGTTACCTTCAGTTGTTACAAAAATGCTGAATATATCAAATATGACTTAAAAGAAATTTGACATTGTAATTTAACGCCTTGAAATTGGGCCTTTGTCTCTTTAAGAAAGTCCTGCTCTTTCCAAAATTCCACCTTCAGGAAGTCACAACAACAGCGCTCCTCTATTAACTCTTTAACAATGTTTTTACCAGTGTTATACAGAGAAGTGGTTCGTATAATGAGTTCAGCAGATGCGCAGTTCCACCAGGTGTTTGCTAATTGCTGCTGGCTAGTCTGAAAGAGCTGAGTGGGGAAGTCACGGGGAGAGGTGTTTTGTGAGGAGCTCGTAAGTTTCCAAGCTTGTAAGCTTGGAAACTGAGGAGGAGTTGCCCCCCTAAGGTGGAGCTGTATCCACCCAGGAATTTTGCACAGTTGAATGGTTACCACGGGAGATTAAAGGATTTCTCAAACATGCAGGAAAGAATCAAGGCAACACTCCAGGTATGTTTTTGATGAGGGAATAACATTATAACATGATGAAAAGCTAAAACAAAAATCAATTTTACATATTACTGCCCCTTTAAATTGATAGCCTGTGAAAGAGTTAGACTTTTTAAAAAAAAAAACAAAAAACAGCAAACATTGTCAGCGTATAAAGAAATGGTATGTCTTATACAGTGATGTCAGTACCATATTACTCTAATTCAACCCCTTTTTTCAATAACGAGTAATCTAATCTGTTAGTACTTCCAATC